>OX596029.1:83320544-84640710 GCA_951394125.1 Epistrophe eligans
CATACACTTGAGTATTATCATCACTTCAAATATGGCAGTTTTGTTTATTGACGTATCCATTCAACCAAAAGTGAGCTAAACAAAATTCGCTTATGAAAATCGGGATCAACAGCAATCTCGTTTCGAGCCCATTCACAACAATTTGCATGCGTTCTTCATGCGTCAGTCTATTCATGTTGAAATGCCAAACCAAACTAAAAATAAATCACTTGACAGCTGACAAAATTGCCGCCAGTTAAAATAGTGTTGCCAACTTAAAGTTCTATAACTCTGAAAAAAAAAAACACCCGTTACGTAAATAACTAAGAAAATAGGACAATTTTCTCATTTCAGTTATGAGAGCTTTCAACTTGAAAAGCAGTTTTCCTACAAAAACTTTCATTATCATTATTACCATCACGAAGTTTAAAAAAAATCGTCAAATTCGTTTTCAAAAAAAAAAAAATTGTAAAAACCGGAGTAGTTGTATGCCCAGCTAACCTATTTTGATTAGCTAAAACAAAAAATTCGAATCTCTACAAATTTAAAGCAAATCGGTTCACCAGTTTAGGCACTAAATCATTATCACAAGACGTACTAAAGAAGATTTTTCTGACTTCTCGATCATTATAGGGTTAATTTTGATAACAACTATGAAATTTTTGCACAAAATCAAATATTCGCCCAAAAGAGAAGCAAATACGGTTCTATGTGGGCTCCTGGTAATTACGACATGTTTCTTTTTTTGGAATAAACGTTAGAAATATTTTCATACAAAATTTTAATCCTTTTTCCTAAAAACGACAATTTTTTTTTTTATTAAAACCATAAAAGCCGTTTTCACGAAAAATTAGATTTTTCTTCTTGATTTGCTAACTTTAATTTATTATTTTTAATTTTTTATTCCTAACCAAGTTTATGTCGTTTTCGAAACAAATATTGAACTTTTAAAAAAAATTGAAACGTCTACAGAGAACACCTGAGTGAGAAACTCTTCCATATGAATGAATTTACCCAACACAAACGTCAGAATTCAGTGAACCAAATATTTCAATTTTATCAAAAAGGTATCAGCTATACCCCGGAGAAAGAACCCATTGTATGATAAAAAGAAAACAATGAATATGCTTCTTGAGTTATTTTTTTATAGAATATTTTTTTTTTTAATTTTCAATCATTTTTTAAATTAAATCTTTTAAAATCAAGCTTCCGCTTTTACGGAATTTATTTCTTATTTTCCTTCTTTTTTTTATTTTTTTATTTTTTTTTTTATGTACCTTAACTTACTTTGTTAAAAGAAATCTACTTCAAATATCAATAAGATCCGAATTTTAATCTCATTTTAAAACCATTATTATTTACCCGAAATCCTTTTTTGACAGACAACCAACCAATTTTACATTTCTTCCTCTTATTGCAAACCAGTTCCTAGTTCACTATTTCAAACCACTCCACTCCACAAAATACATATAATACAAATCGTAAATTTCCTTTTTGAAGCATCCACAGGCAATATGTTTGTGTTACAAAACAATCAAGTGGGTCACAAGATTTCTGAAAGGATTTTCGTCCTTGTTTTGTGCGCTCGCAATAATGTAAACAGCATTTACGCTCATACTGCCATCACCTCAACTTACTTACTTACATACATACAATATACATACATAAATATATTTCGAAACAGATTCTTTGCGCTTTGTCCATGTTCGCAAGGTATTTGTGGAGAAAACACACATACAAACACAAAACTCGTCTAACTACACAAAACGTCAGCCAGCAGTGCACAGACTTATATCCTTGAACTTATACCACACCAAAAGTAATATCTCCAGGTTATGCAGCAGTAGAAGTTGCTTAGAGCTCAACACCTGTTAGTCTGTTACAGCCACACAAACAAACACAAACAAAATCACAAAATTACAAACGACTATACGGTTTGTGCTTAGAGGAAGTATTTAAAAGAGTATAGTGCATCACCAGGAATGCATTCTGAATAAAACATTTTTATATTATTTTTTTTATTTTTTCTTTTATAATGTCCTTGTGTAATGGATGCGAGGATGGTTAGTTTCATGCGCATAAATTCTCAAAATAAAAATAAAATTAAAATAAATTCAGACCATTTTATATAGATGACTCTCGGGCGTATGAGTGATATTTTGACTTGGTCTTTACACAGGGAAAGTATTGGTTTTGTAATTAAAAATATATTAAAGTTCTAATCAAAGCAATTTTCGATAGAAGCTGTGGTTTCTGGGATATGGTTTGCCATTGTTTTTGTTTATTTTTATTGGCTTTACAACTTCGGTTGGACCGATTTGCCTCAAATTTAACATAGAGCCTAAATTGCTAAAAAAGGTAACAAAAAATCACAGAAATGAAATAAATATGTCAGAAATGAAATAAATACCGTTATTTCAATTATTTCTTAAAACACTTGTATTGTTTCGATATTTTAATCAAACCAATTAGGAAACCACATAGGAAACCAAGAGGCTATGAAGTGCCTTGCCTTGATTCATTATCATATGTAAGAGCAAGTTCCTGCAACTCAGGTCCTTCATTTTATATTTATAGTTAACGACCTGAAAGATATTTATTTCAATGTGACTCTTTCTTTAGGTACATAGGTTTAAGGTGTTCCTTGAAAGATTCAGAGTTGTAAAACATTGTTGACTTTGAATTATTTCTTAATGTCCTTGCAATAAGAAGGTTGATAGAATTCTTTCTACTATTTTTTTTTTTTTGCATAATTATTCAACATAAAATTCTTATGTGAGATATACAAAATTTCCGTAAAATATGCAAATATATATGTTTTTAAAACAGGAAAGGAAGTACACATACATAAGTAAGAGGTTTGAGGAAATTTAGTTGAATATTGATATCATGTTTCTTCAAATACTATGTTTGATGACTTTGAAAACTCAAGGTTTCAGATTAATACAAAATTTTTATGTTGAAAGTGAAATAGAAAATTATTGACAAAAACGTTATTAATTTCCCAGTTAAATGCTTGGAATTGTCAATTTAGTTGTTTCGAAAATTCAATTTTGGAAAAAAAAATTATAACTCAGGAATGGTATCAAATATTTATTTGTTTTTTTATACTATCTGAATAATTTTAATTTTAATCTTATTTTTGTTATTATTATTATTATAAGCTCTTATTAACTCTTAAAAGTTCAAAAACTTCGATGAGTATAGGAGGTAGATACCATTTATATTATTTTTTTTTTTGTAAGCCAATTTCACACAAAATCAATTTTTTTAATAATCCGTTTCTCGGGATTCTGAAGGGTTCGAGTTATGCCGACTTTACAGAAATAATAGATTTTTTTTTTGTAGCCGATTGGCATCATTAACTAAAAAGTTATGCCCGTTTTCTTGAATAGCGACGATATGTGCAACACGGTGTTAATTTGTTAGTATTTATATACTCACATAAAAGGTATTACTTTAAACTGAACTACATTTTGGTAGGCTCCCATAATTATAAACTTATTTCATTTTAAAATCATGAATGAATCTAAACTATTCAGACTTTAAAACCACAGTGTGATAGTGATTGCACATAAGAGCAAGTTCGTGGAACCCAGTCGTGCATTCTATTTATTGTAAATTTGGAGCAAGTCGATATTTTAAAAAAATTACCCTCTTGCCTTAACATGAGCAAATTACTTGAAACTTGAAGAATAGAATGTTTTTATTTTATATTGATAAACCTCTGGCCCTCTGGGAGTATGAAAGTTCAAAAAAAATATAAATAAGGACCTACAGGGTGGTCTATATTTACTTTCTTAAGCATTTTATTCAAACTGACAACATTTAAAAAGCTATTTTGAATCAATAATTCAACAAGTCCAATTAAATAGTGCTAAGGCTTCTACTTGGCTGATGTATTTCAGTAGTATATAGAGTTTGTATTATTAAAAAAAAAAAAAAAAAAAAAAAAAAAACCTTCTTATAAACAATGCCAGGCCACGGGCAAAAAACAAAAACAAAAACTTCCAATTTAATGACTAGGAATTCTAGTCTTGTTGGATATAGTTCACACTAGATATTCGTCATGAAATCTATGTTAGATGGACTGAACTTAACAAAAAAATTGCGTATTGACAAGGTCCTCAATAGTCAACTGATAAGTCCAAGTGAGATCGCCGGGACGAAACGCCTAAAAATTTTTGTGGACTGAAGGCCGTAAAAAGCTATTTTGAACATTTATTTTCATTAAATTTTATATCTACTCATATGATATGACATCAATTCCATCATAGTTACTCTACCTTGAGCCAGTACTAAACCGATATAATAAACTTGAGTATAGGTTTTGTAAAAGTAAATTACATATACTTATGTATTTTTAGAAATATTGGGATTTTAAAAAAAAATGATCAAAATAATTGAGAAAAGCAAAAATAAAAAAAGTAATTCTATAGGAGTTGCCATTAATAACCATTTATTTGATTTTATTTAATTTGCGTAAGTTTTAATATCAGTTATTGTTATTTTTGGTCCTTAAAATAATTTAAAAATATCTCCAAAAACCGCTAAGTACTAAATGATATATCGATCCATATATGCTTAGGCTGCAGCATTTTAATTTAATTTTTATTTTTTTTTATTTTCTGTAACCTAAATTGATTTTACCAAAAGTTAATGAAAAAAAACGTTAAATGCCTAAAAAATTCAAATCTCAGAAAACTAAGAGCCAAAAAAAAAAAAAACATAAAAAAATAAAACTAACGCGCCAAAAAATGAAAAATATCATTAACAAATCACAAAAAAACTTTTCAAAAGAGATTTATTTACACCGTAAAGTTTGTTCCTCAAACATTTTCAAATATCTACCTACTTACAAAAAAAAAAAAACAAAATGTCTTCACCATATTCCCTTATGTTTGTGAAAAATTAGTTCAAATTGTACTTGAATTTATTTTAACTAATATTCTACTGCGGAATAAATTCCTTCCACTTAACTTCTTGTCTTCTTGTGCAAAAAAGAAATATTCTTCCCATTACCAAAACAAGCAGCATGCAAAACGGAACAAAGAATCCACTCGAGAAAGTCTTCCATAACATTTCTCTCTCTCAATCCCGCTCCCGATCTCCATCATGCCATGCCATCCCATTCTCATTCTCATTCTCATTCCCATTCCCGGTCCCGATTGTATAATCTTGCGGACGCTGAAAAACATTTTTTATGCGAGAAATAATTTAAACACTAAGTACGCAATCCAAGAAAATACCACAATAAAGCAACAAGGAGAAAGGAGAAAGGAAAAAGTTGAACATTTTTAAACTTTTCGCATCGAGTACGGAAATGGAGGAAATAACTGTCCTTGCAAACGCACATACAGCTATATGCAAACCTACTCAAACTCATATACCTATACTGAGTAATATCTATAACTTGTATGCAAATTGTAATTCATTTAAACGCAGTATTACCATATCATGGCACACTTTACTTCTACTCGAAGGAAAACCAGATACAAGATATGACCCGCAGTCAAATTTCCCCATCCTCTCGTCCTGTTTCATCATCCCTTTTTGTCGTTGCTGTAACTTTCAACGATCCCGGAGAAAATAGCAACGCAAATTTGTTGTAATCCGAGGCAAGTAAACAAAAAAAAAAAAAACTTATTTCGCTTCTGTTTGAAAACGCAAGGGAATTGTAATGAAGAGGGCGCTTTGCTTGAAAGAAAGGCATCGTCGTCGTCACCGAGTTAATGAAGGCAATGAACTCTTAAAGGCAAAAGTATATGACATCCGTCGTCGTCGGATGGAGATGGAGAATGAAGATAGAGAGAGAGGCACTGTCATGTTAAAAGAATTGAGCAGATTTGATTTCGGCAATCGTGATATTAACAAAGCTAAAGAAGATAATAATACTTTGCATATAAAACATCGATTGACGTTAAAAAATTCAATTTTCAGAGGCCATTTTAAAAAAAAATGTCTTTATCATACAATTTGGAAAAGAATACATTTTGTTTTTTAGTTGTGGCTCAGAGAAGTGATGTACAAATCAAATAGACGAAAATTAGATGTCATAAGCAAATTTGAAGAGCCTATTAAAGAATTTCAGATTCAGTTTTATTAGAAAGAAAAGATTAAGTTAATTTTGCTTTTAAAAATAATGTTCTTTTTAGTTGTCGTATTTATATATGTAGCAGAGCAGCTTAGGTTTTGGTCGACTTTAGTTGAACTTGGTTCATTAGCTAAAGCATGTTACTGGTTCTTAATTTTATTGTGTTAAGATGAATATTAATGGCGGTACTTTAGAAATCCTGAAATAAATGAAATTAAAAATGATAATGGAAAGTTATTGTCGAGTTTCGTTTGAAAGTTCATGTTGTATATTTTTGTTAGTTAGGTTAGTTTGAAGTCAAAAATTGTTAATGAAAATTTGATCGAAATCGTTTGAAACCTTTTTTTAGTAAATGTAAACTAAAAACCAAACTCTAATAATTGTATGAGTTTGAACCGAGCAAATATTCAATTTTCTCCTCGCACAGAGGCATAGTTAGATGAAATGTCAAAAATTAAATTCTTAAGTTAAACCTGAATTAGTTAATCTTGTAAAATAAATTGAACCCGAGTTATATCAGAAGTTGTTTGTCCGTTGTCTAAAATCTATCGAAATGTATATGAAAAGTGTGACTTCAATAGTGACACTCTCTTTATTTCGATTGTGTTTTCATTTTGATGAACTTCTGTCAGAATTATCACTTTTCAGTTAATTCAGCTCTATAATTCACCAAACTCGTGTGGTTAACTCGGGATCTAAATTGATTGCAAACAAATTTTTCTGTTGTAAATTTCGGTTTATTACAAAAATTGAAACTGAAAACTGCTCCTTAAGCAATTATATCAAATTAACTTCTCATAGGTATTTGCTAATTTAATATTAATTTAGTTGGAAGTGTTTCATATACATATGTGCGTTCCTTTACTTTGAAACACTGTGGTTTTCTATACAAAAATACACAAAAGTCTGTCAAAGTTCATAAAAAGAAATGTGTAGTTTTCGACCGAAAGTAATAGAGTTTTAAAGTAAAGGAACGTTCCTATTATTCTTTTCTTTGCCTTCAAAGATCGATTTACCTACGATCCAATTCTTTTAGGTTTTTTTTTTTTTTAATGGAAATGCCATCAATATTAAAATACTCACTAAAAGTTGGCTTCAATTTCAACACTGTACAATATAATACATTTATAGTCTTAAATAGTATGACCACATCTCCGGCTTCGTTTATAATTTATACAACACTGTTAAAGCACTTTCCGAACTTTTAGTTTTTTTTTTTTCATACATACATTAAACGGATGATTCAACCATAACTTGTACTATTGTACTCAATTCTGTACTATTAAGATTAATAATTGATTAATTAAACTTTCTTCATTCTGAATTCTTAACGAGTCACTCAAGTGTAAGGTTTGGTCTAATGAAATGCATTTTAATGGTTAATTTAGGTTTTTTTTAATAAAAATTGACATTACAAAGATCGAGAAATCCGAAAACTTGCTCTTCAGTTAACCCTCCGTGCGTCGGTCGTTGGTCTATTTATCCGTGCGTCTGTATGTCCTATAAATTACCGCATTTGCTCTGTTATTTGATTCTCTAGGAAAAATTCAAAAACATGCTTAAGCTCATCTATCCCAGGAAAAATATATTGAAGCTTTCTGTGCTTATTTGTTTTTCTCAAAAAAAAAATATATTAATTAAAAGAAAAATATCGGAAATAAAAAAGTAAATAATAAACCCGTGATTGTTTTTTTCTTTTGAAATATACAAAAAAAGTTGTACAAGTGCATTGTAAGCACGTAAAATATAGCATAAACGACACTTTTACACAACTGTTTCAGCTCCAGTTCCAATTGCAGTATTCTATTGTGTTCCAGGAAGTATACATATAACAACTTTCTTCGCACTCAAAAAAGCATCTATTGAACAACAATTTTCAGAAAACGCTTTCTGAGTTAATTTTTATTTGTATCTTCTACACATAATATATATGAGAAAAATTTTATTTATTTTTCAATTAAATAGCAAGGTAACAGTACCTACATTATGTGCGAAATAAATAATCTTTAAAACCATTGGCGCAAAATTTTAGACGATTTAGTATGATGTTAAAGCATTTTTAGTATGATACTACGTTAAAAAGAAGATTTTGCTAATTTTAAACGAATTTAACATGGTACTATCTCTTAACATCTTACTAAAGTTAAAATCACCAGATAGCTGTTTTATCTTTTTAACACCGTACTAAATGCATAAGATATCTGTCATTTTCTTCATAAAATGAAATTAATTTGAGAAGCAAATATATAAAGACGCAAAATGTTTTCGGAAAACGAAGATTTTGAAATTTTCTATGATTCAGTTTTATGTAGGAAACTGAAAACTTTTAAAACTCGAGTAAATCCCCTTGAAGAGCTGGACGATAATGAATGTTACTCCAGATACAGGTTTGACAAAACTACTGTTCGGTTCTTGGTTGAAAACCTTCATATCCAAGAACCCATTACAAACCGTGGGCTTCCGTGTATCTCCAGAATTGCAATTAATCGTAACTTTGCATTTTTTTTGGGAGAAACGTCAACCAATAATACAATTACATAGTTTGTAATTATACAATTAGTTCATCTGTAAGACATTAACAAATGTTGTGGAATCCTTCATGCTCTTGCCATTGGCCATTCTTGAGGATATCAATTGTCTTCGTGCCGAGTTTTTTTAATCAATTCCTAGGGCGTTTATTTTTTGAATTTCAAACTCTTCTTGTAGTTTTTTTTTAATTAATTATTACGACTAATTTGTGCACTTATTTTTTATACACTTATTAAGATAACTTAATATTTACAACTACATCACGACGCACTGATTTTAATAAACAATTCTTGAGGACAAAAATACAAAATTTAAAAAAATAATTCAGATTGCAGGTTTTCACTTTGACATTTTTGCAAATCTTAATAAAGGTATGTTTGTTTCCACGAACTGTCAATGTTTAGGTGTGTTCAGATGGCATTTTTTAATAAAATGGTTTTAGTACGATACTAGTTAACAAAACCTTAATTGGTGTTTAAAACTGGGGAAAAGTTAGTAGATTACTTTATATTTAGTAAAATGTTAATTAGTATCATGCTAAACCTCTAATAAAAGGTTATTTAAAATTTTGCGCCATTTAGTTTAAACTTTATAATTTTTTTCGAGCTTTATAAGTTTTACTCGAAAACAGTTAATATCTAAGTTTATCCCAAAATGAAATTAATTTTGTAAAACTATCTTTAAATTTATATCTAGCAACACTCTTTTAAGCACATAACACATCTTTTCAATAAACATAATTATAGTGGCACTGTAATAGGTATACAACATTTTGCCTAAGCACATAACGAAATTTAAGGTATCCCCTCAAAAGGATTCGCCTCATTTTGCAGATTTTTTTTTTTTTCAAAACCTTGCTTCCTTATATCATTTTTGGCATTAACAATACAAAGTTCTACCTTAGAAATCAAGAAATTGTTCACAATTTCAAACTTAACAAGTATTTAAACGTTTGAAGTATTTTGTATATGTATAGATTACAATATTAACCTTAAATATAGCATTAACTACCAATAGTCTGCAGTATAATTATAACTTATACCTTCAATTAAAATATTTTAATGATATCACTCTCTTATTATATACATAATTTGAAGGATACTAGATTTATTTAATTCTTTAAAGTGAAACACGTGATAAAACAAATTTCGCAGATTAAGACGTATAGTAGTAGATTTTTATTTTAACTCCTACTTTTAAAAATTAATAAATTGTCGTCCACTGTGTACTTTTATACATACATACATATATTTATGTAGTTTGTTAAAGTATTTTTATTTTCAAGTTGCAGAAATATGCATTCTCGTTTTTGGTTCGAATCCTACAAAAATTTCCTCAAAAATAAGTAAAAAAACAATGCAAACTTTTTAGTTAAACTTTATTATTTTTATTTGTATAATTCCCTATGGCACTTAAAATCAGAATTAATATCAGTTTATTAAAAAATAACTTTTATCACATTTATATACATAAATGCTATCCAATGTTTTTCGCAATTATAAAATAAACCCTTAGTCCTTATTGAGAGAATACCAAAAAAACAACGAAGGCGAAACTCTCACGGTGAAACGTCTTTCTTAACTAAATCAATTTTCATTCAATTTTTAAAGCAAAGCAGTTAAAAAGCTTTGCTTCTCTCCAAAAAAGCTTTTATTCATTTGAATTGAAAATGAGAGAAATTATCTTATTTCATCTGAGAATAAAAAATTCATTCGCAGAAATTCATTGAGAAAAATGAGAACAAATAAAATGTCATTTTAACATTTTCTTGCAAATTGAATAGAAATGAAAATGAACACTTTTTCAGTGAATTTTTGTCATAGTATATTTCTTTTTTAAATATACAGGAAACAAAATATTTAATGAAAATCCAGGAAGTAAACAAAACGTAATTTTTTGCAATGAATCCTTGAATTTCCCATTATTTTTGGAATTTAGTTCATTGTTTCATCAATACATCTACAAATGATTAAATCGTATCGAATATGAGGGAGTCAAGTAGAATAATGATTATATAAATGCACTTTTCTCTTTTATATAATGTATCTGACACACAAATTCAATTGACAAGGAAACATTTAACATGAATGAAACCCATTTTTGCACTTTTAAGAACAATTACATATTACATATATTTTGCAATTTTTATCCAAATACTTCAACATATGTACATTCATTACTTTAAAAATGATATTGTATTTGTATGAACTTTATCGTACATAACACTTTTTGTAAAATAAAATGCACGTTTGCATTATTTTGTAAATATTTAAACAAAATTTTCAAAAAAGAGAATAAAAATAATTCCCTTTTCAATTAACTTTAAAAAATGAAAAATGAAAATAATTAAAATAAAATAATTAAAAAAAATTGAATGAAGTAAAATAAAATAGAATACAAAAAATATAATTAAATTGATTGAAATCAGTTATCAACAGTTATCAAAAAAGTCGAAAATAAAAAACCTTTTGCAATGAAAAACGTTTTTAAGCTTTTCAAAAAAAAAAAGTTAAAAAAAAGACTCAACCCTTAATAACAGGCACACACTATTTCTTTTATCTTCGGAACAGTATTTTGAGCAAAATAAATTTCTGATCGACGTTTTTAAAATTTTGTATTAAAAATACCGTTATTTCCGTTGTAAATAAAATCAAATAGTATTTCTAAATTCCATCTGGAAAATCTAAGGTCTAAATTTCATATACTAAAGGTCTAAATTTCTTATACTAAATATTAGTCTTTTTATTTTTGTGTTATTTGGATTTTTAATATAAAATCGATGCTCTTATCAATTTCATCAAAATCAGACATTCTTAATTTTTCTTGAAAGAAACTATTTCTCTCTACTCTGTTATAGGAGGCAAAATAATTCGTTTTTCTTTTATAAAATGAAGTAAAAGTAATAGAAAATAGAAGCGCTGGAGGAGGGAAAGCGCTTATCAATTTTAGGAACATAAAATATAAAAAATCTTTCATTTTCAAATTCCTTTTTATTAGTACCGTCCAATTTTGGTTTTATGGAAAAGCCATTAGGTCTTATAGAGATAGCTACATGTACTTAAAATAAAATTAAAATTATTTACAATCTAAAGTCCATAGGTGATATTTTTTTAACAGATCCAAAATTTTTATATGAAAATGACACCGTGTCAAAAGTCCACAAATCAAAAGCTTATAAAAGACCCATAGAGGATCAAAATTTGATTATGAGCTTTTCATATGAAAAAGTTTGCTGAAATAAAACTTAATATTTTAAGCTATGTAACATTAATGACGAGGCAAAAAGGATACCACCTTTAATTTCACATATATACCAACCAAATAAACACTTTATATATTTTTTTTTCTTTAATAAGATTAAATTACTTAATCATATTTTTTTAAATACATAATTGTATTTGTATAAAATATATACATTTATACAATTTAAAAAAAAAAAAAAAAAACATTCCCTTCCAAAAATTTCTGTGATTGATTCCTTAAAGGAAAATAGCACCAACAACGGATTTTTTATATCAAATTCTTGGTTTCCAAATACAATATTCAATCAGTAGTTAAATAACAATAAATCAAAAGCTAATATCTTTGGTGATGGCTATTTATTAAATCACCAATCATAGCTTAATCATGCAAATCAATTCAAAAGTATTATTTATATCTATGTATAGGTTGGTATACATATAATACTGTACGTGTTTCTTTCTTTTCCTTTGGTTTATGTATATTATAAAAGACCATCAATATTCATTTCAAATATCTGCCATCAGGATTCGATATGATGAATTTTGTTTCACGAAATAATATAACCAATTCAATATTAGTATTTTATATTTTGATGAGGGTTTCCGGTAGCCTGTCATCATTTTACGAACGATACAAGAATCTTGATCAGATTTTATTGATTTATATTTATGACTTTCACAAGAAATTAGATAAATCTTATCTTGAAATGAATTTAATGAGTGAATTCCGAGAATGTAAATATAAGTTAAGCTTAAGTAATTATGGTGGTGAATCAATTAAAATTAATTAAAGGGAAGGTATTTACGGTCAATTTCAAAATAACGTTAAATTACTCCAAAGAAAACTTTTAGCAATATTTGGATTTAAAATTTTTATTAAAGTACCCCTGATTAATTAAGGAATACTTACGAAATATTGGGAAAAATAACTGAATAGGAATTGTTTTTATTCGGTTTTTCTTTAAACAGATCAAAACAGCTCCTAAATGGTGGAAAAATATATTTGATTTAATTAAAAAGCTAATAGACAAAATCGAGTCTGAATTATGATCATGATAATGTTTTTATGTATGTTTGTTTTGTTTTTAAAGCTTTAAAATGGAATAAAACAAAGATGATTTTTTTAAATTGAATTTACTTTATTCGAAAGATAATCTTCTGGCATTATAATTTAAATATGATTTCTGGCATATGACCGCTACGGCTGGCTCGGACGTAGTCTAATCTGGAGGTCAAATTTTTGATGACTTTTTCCAACATTTGTGACCGTATCATATCGGCAATAACGCGGCGAATGTTGTCCTCCAAGTGGTCAATCGTTTCGGGCTTATCAGCGTAGACTAGCGACTTCACATATTCTCACAGAAAATAGTCAAGCGGCGTTAAAGCACACGATCTTGGAGGCCAATTCACGGGCCCGTAATGTGAAACTATGTGGTTACCAGACGTTTCCTTCAATAAATTAATTGTGGCACGAGCTGTGTGACATGTTGCGCCGTCTTGTTGAAACCACAGCTCCTGCACATCATGGCTGTTTAATTGATGAACGAAAAGTCAGTAATCATGGCTCTATAGCGGTTACCATTGACTAACGTTTTGGCCAGCATCGTTTTTAAAGAAGTACGGACCAATTATTCCACCAACCCATAAACCACACCAAACAGTCAGTTTTTGTGGATGTAACGGTGTCTCAACATACACTTGAAAATTATCATCACTTCAAATATGGCAGTTTTGTTTATTGACATATCCATTCAACCAAAAGTGAGCTAAACAAAATTCGCTTATGAAAATTGGGATCAATGGCAATATTGCTTTGGGCCCAATTTGCACAATTTGAAAGCGTTTTTCAGGCGTCAGTCTATTCATGTTGAAATGCAAAATCAAACTAAAAATAAATCATTTGACAACTGACAAAATTGCCGCCAGTTAAAATAGTGTTGCCAACTTAAAGTTATATACTTTTTTTAACAATTTTTTTTTTCTAAACTTAATATTTTGAACCACTCAGTAGATTTTTATTGTCACCAAGCAGTTTTTTTAATATTATCTAGCAGATTTAAAAATAAAATGCACGACTGGATCTACGAATATGCACTAAAAATTTTAAAATCGTTGGAGGTTTTTTTTTTATATATAAAATTTTGAAATCATTTTAAAAAAAATGGTACTTTTTTCATAGACATTAATGCGGACTTTAAACATTAATACTGAAAAAAAATATCTCCCCTTTTTTGATATATCAAAATTTCAAAAAATAATTTTGATTTTTTTTTAATTCAGAAAAAAAAAGTTTTGAAAATTTTGGTACCTACACAATACTTTTAAAAGTTCTCGAAAGATTTTCTATAAAATATTTTTAAAAATCAGTTGATTTGTTTTTGAGGAATTCGAAAATTAAAAAAGGGTTCTATGGAAGGTAACCATTTATAACAATTTTTCCGAAATTTTTTTTTTAAAATGGTAGTATAAAAAATTGCTGAATTTAAAAAAAAATTTGTAGGCACGTGCCCGTGAAAAATAAGATTTTCATAATTTGGTAAAAAAAATTTACGGCAAATATACCGTTATTTTTGGTTTTAAAACAATTCAAAAATCGTATCATAGAATGCCCAAAAACCGTTGGCACCAAGTTTATAGAAAATTGACCCACCCGTTTAGACTGCAGCCGAAAGGACAGGACAGACAGACAGAATTGCCAAACCTACTTTTGTCAACTTCGCTGTCATAGTAATGTCTAGTTTGATCAAAATTTATAGTTTGATTTTTTTACGAATCCATAACTCGCCATAAATTGCCAACCTATATATCGCAAGTAAAATATATTCTTATAATTAAATACAAGTTTAAAAATTGTTAAGGAAAATCTAATTTTTATCAAAAATGACTCCTGCGATTCTGATAAAATTTTATCTACGAGCTGTACGATCTACTATATAACAGAAACAAATTTAACACAAAGTCATTATTAACAGTGGGTACCTCGACCTCCCACATAAAAACTTTTTATACATAAGTATAAAATTATTGCATATTCAAATTTAAAAAAAAAAAATATTTTATGAAAATGATGAGATATGCCAATGAAACAAGTATTACCCATATTTAAATATATTTGTTTGAATTCTCTTCAAAACAACTCTTAACGATGTCTGTATCGATTTTGTTCAAATTTAATAAAGGATTTTGACTTTTTTAGATTTTCTTCTTAATTATGCCATTAAACAAGTCGGGAAAGTTTTCAACTTTTTTTGCTCGTAATTTTATTTATATTTAGCAATCATTGTAAATTCATTATGAGAATAATAAAAGTAAAATCAATAAACCAATTTGAAGAGTTTATAAAGAAGACGTAGCTGCTGCGACGTATGTCGCATTTGCAACATTCATCAATTTAACATTAGGATCTCTCCCCCATTTCATGCACAAAATCAGATAGGTACACATGTATTGTATGTGTTTTCAATATCTTCCACTCATACTCTAACTCTTTAGTAGTTTTTCTACCACTACCTGCTGAATTTACTCATTGATTTATAATTTTATTAAATTATTCAAGAAAATACCATATATCGATTTCCATTGCTTCCAACAAACATTTTAGAATAAGTTATGCATATTTCTCATTTGAATATTCATCGTCTGAGAGCTCTTCACAATAAGGTACATTTATATGTATGTATGTGTAAGAATATTCAATAAACAAAAAAAAAAATTGATTGTCTTATCGATTTTTACTTAGAGAATTTCACCGCATAGGGAGAAAAAAAAAAATAAAGTTTTAAAATAGTCATCCCCATCACATAAAGGCAGAATATTAAGGAGTTGCAAAAATATTATTATTTTTGTTCAAACCATTTTTATTTATGGTTCTGACTGACGGAGTAGAAAATGGTTTTATATATTATAATAGTTTAACCGAATTCGTATAATATTTTAACTTTTGAAAATAAAATTATTCTACCTTCAAAATTGAAAGATTAATGATAGAACTTTTGGATGGAATTTTTGAAAAGAACGAAAAGAAATAAAATTGAAAAAAGAGAAAAAAAAATTGGATTACAACCATCAGGTAAAAGGAAAACTTTTTTTTTTTTTAAGGAGTTAAAATGCAATCATTATTCAATTTAAACATCAAATTTGAAAATTCTTTATGTTTGGGTCTACGAACGTATCTAGTGCCTGAGTCAGTTGTTTTGATATTAGGTTTTTAAGTTTTTATGGCTTTGTTTTTTTAATATGAACATTTTTTAAACTTATTTATGAGTAAGATGCAGTTTAAAAAACAAATAGAAGTCAATGAAGTTGTTTTTAGGAGTTTTATTATCTCATATGTTTCTTAAAGTGCACTTCTAAGAAAGTTAATAGTTCATGTTCTTCTAAGAAATTTCCTGACAGTTGAAATTTTATTTTTTTTTAATAAATATATCTCTATAATATTGTAACTACATTAAATCTCCGAATAGTTTAACAGTTTCCAAAACCAAAAACAGATTGGTCTTCTTCTCTGTTCTTAAAATTGCCCTATCGATCGAATTTAACATTATTGTATGTAGGTATGGATTTTGACAGATAAAAGACGAAATATTGTTTTAAATTTACTTCATATCGTTCCAAATATTGTTTTAAAGACATAAAATCTCCATTTTCAAAAGAAATTTATAAATTATCAGATCTATAGGAATTTTCAAAATTGAACCGTAAAAATACTTTAATAAGGACAAACTATCGGAAAGTATATAAAAGGCTAGTTTTTCGAGCAATAATTAGTCTTGCGACAAAAAATCTGAAGAGATTTTTGGACATTAAGTGTGATATTTAGTGAAACATACATAGGTCTCAAATTTATGTTTCCCCACTTTTAGGACTTTTTTGTCACCCTTGAGATTTTTGTCCTAACTTTGGGAATTTTGTCGCACCCTTCAGACTTCTGTCCCACCCTTGAGACTTTTTGACTTTGGTCAATAAAAATATCTATAATTGAGACTTTTCTCCTACTTTTATCAAACCTCTGGGACTTTTGTTCTATATTTTATGTTTTCATATACACAATCAATAAGCTACTTGTACAACTAGTTAATGAAAATGGCAGAGCTCTTTTAAAGGGCACGGTAGCCAAGTTCTGACACTACACCCTTTTTACAAAAAAAAAAAAAAAACTCACACTTTTTTCGACCCCCTATAACTTCAGCAGTCTTATAACTTCCTGAGTTATAAAACTTCAAAAATCGCAAAAACCGTAATTAACTGACTGACTAAATATGATAGACCATCAAAATTATTGAGCCCTTCCCGACACCACAGAATCTTGTAATTTCATTTAGCAGTAGTTCTTGCAGTGCATACGAAGGGAAAAATCGAAAATTTAAGATTTTCTATTCAGGGAGCGTGGTATCCAACCACTTTTTCAGAATTGTTATTTTAATAATTTGGAGCACTTCCGATTGCTGAAAGACTGATGAAATTTGTTAGAGCGGTTTTCCATTCAGAGGTCTTGGTATCCACTTACTTTCTCAAAACCGAGATGGATTAATTGCGAGCACTTCCGATTCCTGTAGAATGAGTCCCAACTTCTAGCTCCATTTTATTTTTTTCAGGTCCAAATTTCGAAAGATACTATAGATCTTTCGAGGCGTTAGGCAATAACGCCCAAACCGATTTGGAAATATAGCAAAAAAACATTCTGAACAATTATTGTTGTATTTTTTATCGATTTGGGCATTATTTCCAATTTTTAAATTGTTTTTTAAAGGAAAGAACGCGAAAATTTTAAAAGTCAAATGGGAAATAACGCTGAAAATTAGAAATATCACCCAAAAAAAAATCCAGAAAAAGGAAATGACGCCCAAATGCTAGGAAAAAACGTCCAAATCAAAATCTTGTCAATAATTTTACTGAAACAACTCAGTTTTAAATCAAATCAAATTTATTTCACTTTAATAAAATAAAAATTTATAAATAATAAATATATTAATATAATAATTTTAAAAAAATAAATAAATAATTCAATAATTCTATAATCAATAACAAAAATAATAATAAAATAAATGTTATTCATTTTCAATTAAAACAGCGTATAAATAGTGAGGTATGTATAGGGTGGCATGCTGACCCTGCTTGGGTACATTATATAATTTGGGGTAGGTGCGAGGCTGGATTTATGCAAAGTTTCTTTAAATCCAGATTCTTTAAATGCAAAAGAGACTTTGCATAAGTCCAGCCTCGCACCTACCCCAAATACTACAATGTGCACAAGCAGGGGGGTTGGACGTGGGTTGCAAGGGGGCAGCATGCTCCCCCATACATACCTCACTGTATAGTATATGCGTCGCGATTTTATTTTATAACACGATTTTCTTTCATATATTTGTTTTTCGTTTACTAAATAGATACGTTTTAAATTTTGTCTTTTTCTATTTACTTTTTTTAAATAGATGTTCACAGCTTGAAATGTCTTCGATTTTGTCTACTCAGCATAATTAATCACAAGTTTTACCGCAATTTGAACTGCTAAAATCTTTTTAGCGATGTTTGTCAACTTATAGTTTCATTAAAATTTCACTTTGGAAATATCTCCAAGATTTAGGAAAGAACGCCCAAATTTTACAAAAATAATTATATTTGGGCGATATTTCCAACTTAAGATTTGGTAAAATATAAATTTGGGCGACAGTTCTAATTTATTTTTTTCTTTGGGAGATATAAAAAAAATTGGAAAGTTTTTCCAAATCGATTTTGGCGTTATTGCCTAAAGCCATTTTTCGAGATTTGGACCTGACAAAAAATAAAGCTCTTTGCAAAAAAGGAGTGAGATCAGACCAAAAACATACATTTTAAAAAAAGGTTCACATTCTTCTATACAAGTTTGCTCAGAAAATTTGAGGTTTCAGCAGGTACTCTATATGATTTGTAACACCCACTGACTCATATGCTAAAATATGTGTATTACTAGTCGGAAGGCTAGGAAGGGATTAACATTTTATTACTTAAAATCATGACAAGAGATGCTCTTATCTAAACTACGTAAGGCTGCTAAGTCCACTTTTAGCCGAAATTTAGATTTTGATTCCATTTTCTTAACAATTGAATTCTGTTCAAACTGTTCTAATTATAATTTTGCCCAATATATCGTAGTTTTTGCGGCATCCTTAAGAGAAAACAGATTTTATATGGAGCCTTAGGTATTTTTTTTTCTCTTTCCTGTAAAATTTGCCAAAGTTTACTTAGCAGTTTTATGTATTTAGCCGAGTCGATATGATTTTTAACAACAATAATCTTAAAACTCCCAATAAAAGTATTTGGCGTGTACTATGATTAAATTTCAGTGGAATTTAATATTAAAAATATCTTCAATTCAATAAAGATTGAAGGGAAAATCGATATATAAACAAAAATTTGAACATGCTTTAAAAATAAATGCTCTATCTTTTTCATTACGTATATACGAAACAAAAATAATAAAAGCACAAAATGTCTAAAATAAAGACAACACAGACAATAAGTAAATAGAAAAAAATATTCCTTTGTTTTCTGTTTTGTGTTTTACAAAAGCAATAAGCAAAAGAGATAAGGACGACAATAACCACTGATGGTTGTGATTCCGCAATTACAAGTATTTGCCCGTAATTTCTCTGGGCACCTCTACATTTTTTCTAGATTATACCTAAGAGTCCATGCAATCATGGCAGTCAGAAATAACCTCTTGCAATTGTGTTGTGGTTGATTGGCGTGTAGATGTTTTTTGTTGTTGTTCTCTTGTCAATTTGTAAGTGGAAATAAAAAAAAAAAAAATAAGTAATTACAGTCAATTCTGATGGAGAGCAAAATAAAAGAATCCGTTATTTAGAGCTTTGTTTTTTTTTTTGTTGCTTCCAGCATAACTGAGTAAGTGATGTATTGTCTTTTGTTCTTTATACTCAATTTGTTAGCTTTAAGAAAACGAAAATAATCAGCCTTATTGTGAGTTTCGCTTGAATAAAATTTCAACAGGAAAATTTGACATTTCACTTTTCGCCTATTGTGAGTTTCACCCGAAATTTCATGTTTGAAAAATTCCCCTTATTGTCAACATTCATTTCGGGCGGAATGTAATGCCATTGAGAGCCTAAATGTTCACTTATTATTTGTAGGCGAACGAAATTTCGTTCCGACAAAACTCACAATAGCTTTTAAAATTCCGGGCGAACAAAAATTTTTAAGGTGAAATATATTTCGGGTGAAACTTATAATAAGGATGAATAAAATTTCTTTACACGAACCTTGAGAAGAGACTCTTTTAATTTTTACAAAACTGAACTTCTGTTTCTTGATAAAATTATTAGAATTGACTGAAAGTAAGTATGTATTTAAATACAAGGTCTTTCATTATTCGCTTCCTATTTTTTCTTTAAATTTAAATAAAACAAAGGCCTATTAATAAGCCATTTATATGGAATATAAAATCTTTTAAATATTCGCCGCGGCTACTCTGGGTGGAGTGCATCCGAAATGTTCAATTTTCCATGAAGCTGGCGCATAAATCATCAGGCTGAATTTGACCGATGGCATGGGTTATATTGGATTTGAGGGCCGCTGTGGTTTGTGGCTTATGTGCATAGACCTGCAACTTTAGAAAACCTGACAAGAAAAAGTCTAACGGAGTCAAATCACATGATCGAGCTGGCCAGTTCGTATTACCTCCACGTGAGATGACCATGCCCTCGAATCGCTCGTTCAGAATTTTCAATGTGACGTGAGCTACATTTGTGGCACGTATCGCCGCCGTTCAGCTGCTCTGTTGGAAATACATGTCATTGGTGTTCATGTCATCCAATTAGGACAAAAAAGTTGGTAATCACCAACCTATAGCCCTTGCCGTCGACGGTGATGGCCTGGCCAACGTCGTTGCTCTCAAAGTTATATGGAGCGATGACGCCACCAGCCCAAACCCACACCAAACAGTGACTTTTTCGGGATGGATTGGACGCTCTTGGACCTAATGTGGATTGGTAACGTCCCAAATTTGACAATTTTGTTTTTTTGACGTAGCCATTCATCCAGAAATGAGCCTTATCTCTGTAGATAATTTTTCTGTGAGAACTAAGGTCAGTTTTCAACTGCTCTAGCGCCTGTTCAGCGAACACAAACGTCGTTGTCTATGGTCGTTGAACCTTCAGCTCTTGGGTCAGTTGAATTTTAAACGGGTAAATTCATACCCAACCTTGTACCCATATTAGTTTTGACTAAAACCTAAACTTTTGTCTAAAAGAAACCAATACTTTCCCTAAAAAGTAAAAGTAACCTTAATATTTGTCTTAACCGTCTTAACATTTTTTAGCCTAGGAAAATTAGCTGAATTCTCTTATAAGTAACAGAAACACGTTTTTCTCAAAATATATTACTATTATAGGAAAACAAATTCGTAAGCTACACGTGTGCCTACATTTTGTTCTTCTAAAAATTACTTTTGAATATATAAACCTTTTTTAAGAATTTCATTTTACTTAAAACTTCAAATGTTACACCCATTGCAATAATTTAGAATTTTATTACTTTTCATTTATTTCAAGCATCGCACAAGAACCTTGAATGATTTCCAAAAATAAAATAGCTAACCTAAACTTGTCTTTGAAAATCCCCTTTTCTATACTCTCAGTGAAATGACTTCAGGGTATACCCACACATAATACCTAACCAGAACGAACCCAAGGGTGTTGCAATAAAAATCCTATAAAAAAACCATCCTGAAATATACCAACTTCATATATGTATGTATATACCTAGTCATGTTAACATGTTACGATGCATAACCCAAAATTTTATTACCCAAATGTTATGCATCAATGTTGCTATGAGATAAACCCCATCTTGAGGAAGCAATCAAATATGTACGTATGTACATATGTGTATAGAAGGCTTGCTTAAAGTTTTTTTTTTTTTTTTAATTTTTTTTAATGACGAATAATAATAATATTTATTTCCATCGTTTTCAGTTGTTGACGTATAATCTTAACTCCAAGCTGTCGTTAACTCATTTCAGCAATTAAGACACTCAATTTCTTATCTGTCCCAGCTGTGATATGTCTACAAAGGCATAAACCACAGCTTTATATTTCGTTTTTCAAAAAAAAAAAAACAGATTATGCATGTACATATGTATAAGTAGATCTAGGTACATAATACGGTAAGACAAAATGACTTAAGTGTTCCCATATTTATCATATGGAACGAAATAAAACAATAATGTTGGATATGGTTCTTAAAGTTTCAACGCTTTATACAGTAGGTTACTAAAGTTTCAACAACACTTTTAATGCACATTTGAGAGAATGTTAACGGAACTCAATAAATCTTGATGTAAGATTCGTACATTTGTGAATAAATTTATGAAGAAGTCATATAAATTGGTATATTTTTCTAAACAGGGTGATTCTAAAGTTGCATTGCAGATTGGAAATATTTACTTAAGAATTATAAATTCAAATTTATAAAAAAATATAATTTAAAAGAACACATTTTTCTATTTCTATGTATTTCTTTATTTATTGGCTGGCAAAACCAATCTTTTCTCTTAAAAGATACCTTTAAACTGTAAACCGTAAACTGATTTTTATATTTTTTTTTGAATTTATATAAAAAAGATCTACTTTTTGATAAGAACCAATTTGGCCATAAGCTGTTACTATAACAGTACCTTTAACATATGTTCGTCAAGTAAGCATTATCAACTTCCAATTCCAATGTTTAATAAAAACATAGAATTTATTGTAAAAGGAAAAAAATTGTCACGCTTGTATTTTTTTTTTAAATAATCCCTGGTAATCCTAACTTGGCAGTCAACCTTTCCACATCCATCAAATGAAAATTTGTCATAAAACTGTAGGAAAATGGGGAAAAACAAAATTCTCGCGCAATTATTCCTAAAAAAAAATTCCTTAAATATGAAAAGAAATCCTTAAAATGAAAAATGCATTGTGTGTTTTTTTTAAATCATATTTTCCAATTTTTTTTAAGGAAAAAGGACAAAAAAATAAAAGGAAAAAACAAATTCCATACCAAAAAAAAAAGTTAGGAAAGGACTGATAGACTTTTGTGCTTTTTTTTCTTCCGATATGAGTATACCATAGGACAAGTTTTGAATTTACAAAAAAAATCGAACTCGATGATATTACGATGATTGAGAACATAAAAAATATAGCTTCTGTATGTCTGTACCTTTACCTACACCCTAGGCCTCAAGTACTGAAATGATTTTCTTCGAACTTGGAAGTTAAGGTTTTTAAGTGACTGCCTAAAGGTGAAATTGAAAATTTTTTTGTATAGCTTCAAAAATACAGTTACCTGCTGTAAAACCGTTTTGAAAGCAGTTTTTGAGAAAATTTATCTCGGAAATTGCTCGGAAACATTAGGTATTGATAAAAAATAAAGTGTGTATTATTATAGGTGAAACAATTTTTTATCAAGAACTGTTATTAATGATACATCTCATAGAACCGTTTTTTAATTCTCATTAATAGCCTCACTGATTTCGATCAAAACTTCAAGCAGGAAGTCCTTTTAGCAAAAATAATTAAAAAAAATATTTTTTGTATTTAAAAATAAAGAAAAGAGCAAATTTAAAAAAAAAAAAATCAATATTTCGAAAACAATTTAATAACCGCGTTGTATTATCGCCAATAACCCCCATGGTTCACACCGATATAATAAAACGATACGGATCCAAATGAAAACAATGAGTGTAGCTTATTATTTTCATTTTTTTTGTATTTTTAACTTCCCATTGGAAGTTATTGTATTCAGTCCGATTTGTTAAATTGAAAATTTTGACATTTCTCAATGTTTAGAGGTCCCAGGAATTCGAATCCGTTGGTTTTAGAGAGATGTATGTATTTGTGTGTGTACGTACGTTCGTACGTTCGTGAGCCTTTCTATCGTTCACTGTATCTTGAGAACAAATAAAGATAAAGACCTCGAATAAATTTTATTTTACAGATAATAACATCAAGAAGTGCAGAAATGGTTCCCAAAAAATTCAGTTAGCGGTTTTTTGTACTACAGTAATTTTTAAAAAAAGTTTAAAAAAATGTTTCGTCTCGAATATTTCGAGAACAAAAAATGCCATTGACTTCAGGTTAATTTTATTCTTCACATAATAACGTGAAGTATCAAAAAACGACATGCTCAAATTTTGTGAAAAAACGTGTTTCGGTTGTAATATTTTGAGAACAAACAACGATATTAACTTCGGGATAATTTTATTCTATAGACGATGTCACATTTGGTTACTGATATAAATTTAAAAAAAAAATCAATTGACAGTTTTTTTTTAAGCAAAAAAACTAAAAGCAAATACTAAAAATCGTTGAAAAACGTTTTTCGGCTCGGATATTTTGAAAAAGGCTACTAGTTTAGAAGCCGGTCCAATTTTATTCTATACATAGTGACGTCGTCAATAACTGATAAGGTTTGTAGAATATTATTCAATTAACAGTTTTTTTTTTTAAATTAACAAATTTTAAATTAAAACCACTAAAAAAATTTTAAAAAATGTTTGCGACTCGAATTACTTGAAAACAAACAAAGCTATCGACTCCGAACTTATTTTATTCTACACATAATGAATAAATAACTAAGAATTGATAGCATCTGACAAAAAATACAACTTAAATTTCGGATTTTTTTGTTTTTGTTCGATTCACTTCTTATATATAATTGTTGGTTTGTCTGTAAGTATGTCTTAAACCTAGACCAAAGAAGATAAAATTTTTAATTTTTGCGAAACGATTAACAAAATAGTTGTTGTATAAATCCGTTCAGTGCGTTATGGGTATTTATGGTTATGGTAATTTAGTTTGTAAAACAAACTATTGCTCACTTGATGATTTTGTTTTTCTTCAGAAGATTAACTGTAAAACAAATTAAATGTTATAGCCAACGGGGGATATTATGTATAAAGCTTAAAGAAGAGAGCCTCTGTTTCGTAAAACTGAAGTATTTAGTTGATTGACTAAAAGATTTGCAAAATATTTAATTAATATTGTTTTTATTTTTTGAGCACCTTATATTTTAACATTTTCGATAGAATATGTCTCTGAAATAAATAAATACATTTATTGTGCACAAGCTTATTTTATTTGCCAAGAACAAGATTTTCGATGACACACAACAACCAAAATTATATTTATATATCTTTGAAGAAGATTATATTCACAGCACCAAAGGTAGAATGGGTTAAAGGATTTAAGACGTGATTTCTTCGTAATAGAACAAATTAGATTTTGAACTTTATTATAGCTACATATGTGAAAATCTTTGTGCTTTATTGCTTTGAAAGTTTGTTTGCTTGTAATGTAAATTATTGCCAATTCAATGAAATCTCAAAATTATTAGATATCTTGTATTTCTTTATAAGCTTGTACGAGATGAAAGTCATCATAGGTTTTCTAATTTATTATATTTTTTGTGCTCGTTATACATACATATGTGTATATACAATGTACATACATTGTGTATGAAGATTATGAGAGAAAATCCTTTGAAGTTTATTCAAATGAACACAGTACGCCTCGCATATGTCAATTTATTATGATTTTATTTAAAAGGAACATATTTTTAAAGATATTTTATAACGGCAAAGCATTATGTTTAACAAATTAAGACTCACTGAAGTTTAAACAGCAAAATAATTGAAATTCTTTAAAATATCAACAAAAAAATCTTCTTAAAAATTAGGCCAAATTTAAAATATTATTTTATTATTGTTTTAAGTTCGTCTCAAAACTAGTTTTCCTCACTTACTTATTACTTATTACTCGAGTTATTGGTTAAAGTGTAAGGTATGGCCCTCATCCAAGCTTAATTTACCACGAAATACCTTGCGAAAAGTAAGGGTTTGCTTTACATTTTTCAAACAAAATTAAATTAAGTAATCAACTTTTTGGAAACCACTCGTTACCTCGGTTATTTATCGTCAGCTTGTATACTTCATGTTTTGAATCTTTAATTTAAGTTCAATTTCATTTTTCAAAACTATTAATATTGTGTTAGTAGATAAATTATTATGTATAGGTTCACTTGGGCGTATACGTATTTTTTTTTAATATGTTCTGAATTATGGTAGATAATTTGTGGGAATGGATATTTCAAATAATTTATGTCTTACAATTCGGAAAAAAACTATTCGTTACAATATTATACCAATAAGACATATATTACTTAAATATTAAAGACTACACAAATTCCAACACAACCCAAATTAATAAGTTACCTTAAATTTAAAAGATCTCATATTAAATCCATAATAAATAATAACATAATAAATTGAACAAAAGCACAAGTAAAATAAATGATTCTGAATCTAAAAAAAAATAAAAACAATACCACACCATTAAATTTTTTTTTAAATTAAATTTTTTCCCTTCAACGAAATCGAAGTTAATAGAATTACATTCATTTCTACATCATTTTTTTTTATTTATTTTATTTTATAAATTTACTTCAATTGCTTTCACATGGATGTTTACCTTGTTAAAATTTGTATCTACTACAATTGAAAGGGTTTAAAATAAATATATAAATATTTAAATTTATTTGAATAAATCCGAAAATCCTATTAGTTTCATCAGTACCTAAAAGCGTACCATCAAATGGAATACAATAAAAAATAAATTGAATAATTTCGATTTGCAACAATAACTGGCTGCTATAACAATTGGAATGATACCGATTTTTGTTAACTTTCAGTTTTTGTTTTTTTTTATTTTTATTTTATCAACCATTTTTTTGTTTTGGACAGAGTCCACTTAATCCAATTGGCTACTTGGTCATTTGCATAATTCGTGGTAACGGTAACACTTTGGGAGTTTTTACATTTTTATATAAATTTTCAGGTGTTATTCTTTTTTTTTATGATTAAAATAAAAAAAAAGTTGTAATTGCATGAATATTCATGTCTATCACTTTTTTGGTTAAAAAAATATCACAGAGTAATCAAAAAAAAAATATATATTTATTTTACATGAAAATTAAAGTGCTTTAGTTAGCTATATTTATTTGCCAAAAAGACACGTATCGCTCAAAGTTGTATTTATATTGAAAAATATTGAGAAATCAAATAGAAAATTTTCCCTCGAATACTTTTTCTGCATTTTTATTTTAAAAATAAATTTCCGTTAAAATAAGGCGGACACGAATTTGAAAATAATATTTTATTTTGGACGTTCAAAACTATATGTTTTTAAATGATAATTTTATAGATTTCTTGGAATTCAAAATTTAATCCCCTTTTCCATCTTTTTTCAGCCTGCTAAATGCCAAGCATCGCAATCAGACTGCGTCTTCCAGAACTTGACGTTCCTATCCTTTTTTTCTGACCTATTTCTTAATTCGGTATTAAGAAATTAATTTTGAAAAACTAATCTACTTACCCATTTTTGAAATATGTATGTACATACATATATATTTTCAAAAAATAATTTTGGAATTAAAAAAAAAGTACAATTAATTTCAACAGATTACTTACTGTCAAGTTGAATAAAATTCGAATGTTGTTTTCGAAATATTGAGTTTTCAAAAAAAAAAAATATTTTTTTATTTTTCGAAAATTTTGGTACACAATAATATTTAGACTTTTTGAAACTTTTTTCATAAAAAAATGAAATAAAAAATTTGTTGCCATTAAAAAACATTTTTTGAAATTTGAAAAATGCACCGTTATTTTTGGTCCTAATTTTTTTTTTACTGTCAAGAGAATATTCAAAAAAATGCTATAGGTGGCAAATGTTAAGAAAATCAGCCTATCCGTTCAAGCTGTAGACGAACAGATAGACAGACAGAATTGCGAGACTCATCTCGACTTCAATTCTTTACGACTCCATAACTTCCTCGGTAGTTTCTAAGTTTCTATATCGCAAGTTAAAACACGTTTTTTTCGCTAAAATAAGATTTATTAAAGATACAACATTTGAAGAATAAGACTTAAGATTTTTTCCCGAATTTGTAATCTTTCAAAAATATTGTGATTTTTTGCAAAAATCCTAATTTTATGTTCTCACAGTTTTTATTATATTATAATTACCACTTAAATAAAAGAAAAAATCAAATCAAAAATTGCGCCCAGCAAAGCAATATTTTATTTATTTCAAATTCAGATGCGAATTAAAAAATATTAAAAAAAATTGCATTATTTTTGAATTTTTCCACTAAATTCAGACTAATTTTAGTAAAAATTGTAAACACACAAAAATTATTTCAGCTACAAGCTTTTGATTTTTGTAATAAATAAGCATTTTATTATACAGTGAAAGCTCCACTTGCGGACAGCTCCAATAAGCGAACAATTCCCTTAAACGGACATAAATATTTTGGGAACAAACTTCTTTTTCGAATTTATCATACAAATTACTTTCCTATAAACGGAAACTCTCATAAACAGAGGCGGATACTTTTTCTGGCTCATTCTAGATGGAAAACCTCTCATACGCGAGCACATAATTTTATTTAGGGATTAACTTTTATCAACAAATTAAACAGAAAAAACAGGACGTCCGTTCTCAGTATAGTTTCTGTCTTATTTTAATACGCAAGCAAATCCCTAGAAAATCTCCGATAACCAGACACGAAGCTCCTATAACCGGACAAGGCGATATTAAAGCTTATTAAGGGATTTCCCGAATAACTAAGTTGGTTTAATTTTGAGAGTGTATGTATATGGTTCCCTTTTCTCATAGCGTTTCGTTATATTTATACAAATTTAATATGAAGTTAAAAAAAAAAAGTTTTTCTATTTCTTTCCCTTAACCGGACTAGTTCTCATAACCGGACAAAAATTAGGGGACCATGAGTGACCGCTTATTAGCGCTTTCACTGTATACCAATTCAAATTTCAAAACTATTTAATTTCACTTAAAAAATCCTAGCACAATAAGTCTGCTTAATTTAGATTTCAAAATTCTCATTTTAATCCCATTTACTTTTACTCACTCATTTATTCACTTACAAAGATCTACATGGTTTATACTTTCCTGGCATCATTAAAAACTAATTTTCAAGCTTATGAAATTTAAATAGAATAATAATCATAAATACTTTAAGACGATTTGTTGATTTGAATTTAAGGCACGATTTTATCATTTTCTTACTTCTTATAAGCGCTTTAAAAAATCTTCTCAGTATATACGAATATGTATGTATATGAATTTAGATTACTTTCTCAAAACAAAATCCCCCAAAAGTGTTCTGCCTATACACCTTCTCATATTCACGGTAAATGAAAAACAATTTTGTTTTTGTTTTCATTTTTATTTTTCAAGAAAAAAACAACAACAGACAGTTAAAACCTCTACTGTATTGTGTATAATACCTTATAACTGTCATTATATCTACACACACCTACCTACTCCTTCATCCTTCGTGTTCCATAAGGACAACATGTACATATCACACACGGACATATTTCATTTATGTAATATTATACTCGTAATGTTT
Source organism: Epistrophe eligans (assembly GCA_951394125.1). Classification (NCBI taxonomy): domain Eukaryota; kingdom Metazoa; phylum Arthropoda; class Insecta; order Diptera; family Syrphidae; genus Epistrophe; species Epistrophe eligans. Next base: position 83,349,852 of record OX596029.1, read on the forward strand.
TACTTTCTTTTGCCACATTTTGCATCCGCCACAGTGTCAAAGTGAATAAAAAATCCGCCATAAATTTTGGCCACAAAAGTCGGATGCTTTAACGCAACATAAATTATTTTAACGCCCATTCCCTACATTTCCGGCAAAAAAAAAAAAAACATTTCCACCATCAGAATCAAAGCAGAAGCAAAAACCGAAACTAAAACAAAAAAAAAACAACAAAATAAAAAAAAACGATTAAGGATTATAACAAAAATCAGAAAATTGAAATTTGTATCATATCCTGCAGGCAGCAAGGACAAAGAGTGAACATTTAAATACGTGTTCTGGTGCCCATAGATGCGCTTATAAAACTCAACCAACCACAAGAAGTAGGTACGTAGATATACAACCATAACTTTTTGTTGAGACCATCAAAACAACTATACATTGACTCAATAACAATAACAACAATAAAAGCACACATAAGTTTATTCTTTGAGATAAACTTTTACATGCGTGTGAGTTTTATTGTCCTTTTGGGCATAAATATTGCATCGTTATTGCAACATCATCTTTGGCAGAAACAAGAATATAATAAATTATCCTTATGGATCGTTAAAAATGTTGCCAGAGCAAATTCAGTCCTTGCAACAATAACGACAACATGAAAAATCCTATACAAGTGACTCTGTGATCTCTCACCATCGTCGTCGACACTGCCGCCGCCGTGCCAGACCGTTCAGAGTCTCAACTCAAATCACAATACGATTTTATTTATCTCGAGCATCAGAAAAAGCAAATGGAGGGAATAAAATAAACTTTTTCACATCCTTTTTTTTTTATTTACATACAAAAATCTATTTTATATTTTTTTTTTTTTGAAAATGTGATTCAGGGCTTTGTTAGTTATACACAATATTTGAATCGCATGTGAGATGAGACCTTTGAAGAATGATTTCATTTTGTTTTTCAGTTTTTGTTCTTTTTTTTTTTTTTTGTTAATTTAACAAAGCCACATTTAATTAAGTCAGAAACGGTTTCCATGTAGATGTGAAAACGTTTAAAATGAAATTGAAATTCTTAGAAATTTGTTTTGTTTTAATAAAGTTTTAGCGAAAGGACTTCACTGTGTGTTCAAATGTAATTAAAATTAAAAACGAGCAGAAGTATATTTATTGGATTTAATTAGCCGGTTTCTGGTTCCACAATTTTTTTTTTTTTAATACGACTTACTCTAATAAGAATGTACAATAAAGTCTCACTTACAAGTTATGGTTCAGGAGCTTATTAAGTATAAATTTAGGAATAACCCGTAACGTTATGCTATAAGTACGTTGGCCTGAAACGTCCCAGAGAAGGTTATGCGATTTAAATGCCAGCCTATTTCACATACAAACAAAATTGTCTTGTCATTAAAAAGTGGCTTATTGGATTCAGCAGAAAATTTTCTTTTTTATTTCTGCTATATGTATGTATTTTATGTATATTTACATATTTATTATTAAGACTATGAGGTGATTTTGTATTTTATCACAAACTAGCGAAACCCGGCGAACGTTGTTTTGCTTAATATTCTATACAAAGAATTTATACCTATTTTAATAAATATGTTCTACAACCAAAAAAGCATACTTAATACTTATATCCTTCAGGTCTAGATGTTACGAATAACATAAACTATTCACAATCCGCAACGTCACCTAAAAAACTGAAAAAAAATGTATAAGGAAAAAACTGATTTATAATAATAAGGAAAATGGGTGTGGTAGTAGGCGGACTTTGAAAAAATTTAAATATACATATCATGGTTAAAGTGCAAGAGATTTTGATTATAAAATTTCAACTTTCTAGGAATGTAAAGTAAGGAGAAATATAAGTTAAAGCAAGGAGAAGGAAAAAGATCAGTGGGCATGGTTGTAGGTGGATTTCCAAAAAAAACTACGTATATCAAAGATGGCAAGATGGCTGAAGAGAAATTCATTATAAATTTTTTTTTTGAAATGCCTATATAAGTATAAAATTCTAGCTTGAAAAAAGGGCGTGGTAGTGGGTGTAGTAGTGGGCGTGATAATAAGTGGATAGTAAATGTCACGCATTACGTTAAAGACCGCTTAATTACAAAATGTTAACGTTTTAAGTTCATTCAATAAGGAGAAAACTAAAATATTATAAAATTGGGCGTGGCAGCAGGTAGATTTTACTTAAATCACATAAAAAACCTTGATAATTGAAACAAATTATTTCACAAAAATTTCTACTGGATCAATTTTTGTGAAATAATAATTTCCAATTTAAACATAACCCTCATACAAAAATTCATAATAAAATAAAAAACAAATAAAGGGTCATTCATTTTCTTTCATTATAAATTTAATTTACGAATTTGTCATTAAGTGTGAAAAACAATATCATTCATTTGAGGTAATTTTTAACCACTTTTTCGCACATTTCGGGCGGTATATGGCCATGGGCCATAACTTGAGTAATGTTCGTTTTAATGCACCTAGGTCTTTTGCGTAGCCCCACAGAAAAAAACTAACGGTGTCCAATCGTATGATCTTTGTGGCCAATTGCACAGGCCTTAGAAACGAAATCTCTTCAAATTTCATAACAATTTTTCCGATTGTTTGTGTAGTCGGTCCATTATGGCGACCATAATCATCGCGTAATGAGCGAAAAGTGGCTACCTTTTAATCACCACTTTTGTAGTAAGTTTTAATAATTTTAACGCGGCAAACATACAACTAATATTATGACACTTCAAATGACAGCTGAGCTTGACTAGTGTTATTAGCGCTGCCAACTTGAAACCACGAAATGAATGACACGCCACACGTTTGGGCTATTTAAAACATAACGCATCTCATGTTTAAGTTTCAAGAGAGGTTATTTAAAAAAATCTTAACTTACTTATTCAATAAAAAGAAACCTAGATATAAGTGAAATGGGAGTGGTAGTAGGCGAATTATCAAAAATATGGAATATTTCATACTTTATGTTTATTTTTTGCTATCTATGGCCTTAAAAAAGGCAAGTAGAAATGAAAAAAATATACGAAATATATTTTAATGAAATCACTTGCTAAACATTCAAGAACATAATATTAAATTTTCAGCAAAGTCAGTCTTGTAGATTTTGAGTTTTCATATTATGTGATAAGTGAATCCAGCTTACGTAGCTGCGCCACCCCAAAAAAAAAAGAAAATGTTGTCTCACTCAAAATCTAATTTTCTGCGAACAGCTGAGCCGATTTGGACCAAACTTCACACAAAGACTTTTGTTTTAGAAGAAATACGAAGCGATTATTCCGCTGGATGAAAATACTCACCAAGAGTGATAGTTGTGGTGAAATTAAAAAAAAAATGTAATGAGCGAAGCATTTTTTTTAATGCAAAATTTGATTATTTATTCAACATTGATTGTGAAATGCCAAATTATGAAAAATTCACAATAAATTTCACAGAATGTTGCTTTAATAATTTATGACTGCATTACCCTAAAAAAATGTCGAGGTTTTCTTTTGAAAGATCCTTTGATTCTTCCAACAAAAAATTTAACAAATACCTACATATGTATATAAACCAACTCTCTACATAAATAAACCAAATGTGTTTCCATTATTTATTTTCAAAAACACTGCATAGCAGCAGATTTTTCATTTTATTCTAAATATGAAAAAAACAAAAATATCCTTTATAGTTTTATTTTACGTAAATCAAAAATAACTTATATTATGATAGCGCATTGAAAAACACAACTGAAATTGGTCCTTTAACCACAGAATGTTTCATATTGAACCAAACAAGACAAAAAATGATACAACTCTATAACTTGTACATATAGGTAACTTAGAATGAAAAAACTAAAATTGGAAAACAGAAAAAAAAATAAATAAATTCCCGCATAAAAAGAGCGCAATAACTTAAGGATGTTAGAGGAACAAAGTTATATATGGCACTATAAGGACTTATAGGTAAAAGCAATTTTCTTAAATGGTTGTTATTGTTGTTGACAATCTTATTAAATTTTTACTTTTTTTAAGTTATACTTTCAATATGTTACTGTTTTTGTTTTCATATTACCATATATGAATATGGAAGAATAGGTTTCAGGAACTTATTTATCTACATTTAGATAAAATTTATTCTAAAAAGAATTGTGCACCAACAAAGTTGACTTAGACGACTTTATAAGATCCATTAATGTTTAAAAACCTCAACCCTATATATGTATACTAAAAAAAACATAATAACTACAACTGAAAAAATTAATTTTATATGAAACTAGCAAAACCCCCGCCCGCTTCGCAGGCCGTTAAAAAAAATATTTTTTTTTTATTTGTGTTGAAAAGAGAAAATTATTAAAAATTAAATAACAAATATTGCCGATGACAGGAATCGAACCTGGGACCCCTCACGTCTAAAGCGGAGATATCATTTCATTTTTTTTTCATTTTAAATTCATTTTTATTTTCTTCAAAACTTATAACTATCTTAACGCTAGACAAAAATTCATAAAAACTAGCCTACTTATCAATAACTTACAACTAACTTACTGGCCCTGTGCGGGCGCTCTAAGTTAAACTATATAATAACTATATAAAACTAACTTAATTCTACGATTCAATATTGGTTTTATTTTTTCCAAGAAAGAATTTACAAAAAACTTGGATTCTTTATCATTTTTTTAATATTTTATTTAAAACTTACAAACTACTTAAAAAACTAAACTCAAACTATTTAAAACTACTTAAAAATACTTAAAACTACATAAAAACTAGAACAGCCACAGCAGCGTTTTTTACATTTTTTTTTTTTTTTTTTTTTTTTTTTTTTTGATTTTTATTGCTTTTTATATATTTTTTTTTTTTTTTTTTAACTTTTTTGGGTGCCACCCCGACTGTCCCTACTTAAAACTAGTACCTACACCTATATGTAAGTCGGCCAAGACAAAACTTCAAAGTCAACTTTAAATATCATTATTAACAGCATTGAGCCACCAAAACTGGTTCTCCTGCTTCTTCCTATCTTTTCGGTCCCGATCGGACACAGTCCTACTGAACCGTAAAGCGGAGATATTTCCACTGCACCACGAACTCTATTATTTTTAAATTGCGAAAATTACTAAATATTGTTCAAATCAGTGACTCATGTGAAATTTCATTCCTTTTTTTAACAGACTTTCTTTATTTTTTTATAATTTTTTTTGTTGTCCTAAACCTTCTACCCTTATTCCTCTTTAATTTAAAAAAAAAATTAAGAAAATCGGTCAACCGGTTTGGCTGGTTAGCGAACGTACACAAAACCAAACTTTAATTTATATATGTATATAAGATAAGAAGATAAGAAGAAGATAGATAAATATATATTTACAAATTTGTATTTCTCTTCTAAAAAAAGAAAATCAACCTGACCCGTTTAGGCTTCAGACAGACAGACAGAGTCAATACCCACTTTTTAGCCTTCTCTATAATAATACCGAAAAAATATCAAGTTTGCTCAAAATCAATTGGTGAAAAAATGCATTTTACCTTCAAATTAAAAATACAACTTGCACTGTTATATGAATTGGTATGTATATCTATTGATTTCTTATAAAATTACATAGCTATTTAATTTGCAAAGAGAAATTATATCTGCATAGAAAGTGTATTGATCTGTTTTTTTTTTTGGATTAGGTACGTCGTACGTCTTCTCTTGTGATGGTTCTTCAATTTATTATGTGAAACTTTCTATGGAAGAGAGACTCTATATTCCATATAATGGGTGATTTTTTAAGAGGTTTAGAACTTTAAAAAAAAAAAAACACAAAAAATTCGAAAAAATGAATGAAATATTTATTTGAATCGATAGTTTGAACCTTGCAATTTAATGTTTAAAGATAATTTCATGCAAATGTTGACCGCGGCTGCGTCTCAGGTAGCCCATCCGCTGAGTCCAATTTTGGCATACTCTTTCACACATATCGGCCGGTATCTCACGAATGAATGCATAGATGTTGGCTTCCAGTGCGTCAATCGAAGCGGGCTTGTCCCTATAGACATTAGCCTTGACATACCCCCACAAAAAATAATCTAATGGTGTCAAATCGCACGATCTAGGCGGCCAATTGACCGGCCCGAAACGTGAAATTAACTGTTCACCAAACTCGCCTCGCAATTGCGCCATTGTTTCGCGTGCTATGTGGCATGTGGCACCGTCTTGTTGAAACCACATATCATGCAAGTCAAGAACTTCCATTTCGGGCAAAAAAAAGTTTGTTATCATCGCTCGGTAGCGTTCACCATTGACAGTAACGCTGCGATTCGCATCATCTTTGAAGAAATATGGCCCAATAATGCCGCCGGCCCATAAACCGCACGAAACAGTGGCTTTTTCGGGATGCATTGGTAGCTGTTGCAATGCTTCTGGGTGATCTTCACTCCAAATGCGGCAATTTTGCTTATTTACGTACCCATTCAACCAAAAATGAGCCTCATCGCTGAACACAATTTTTCGATAAAAAAGCATTTCGAACCGAGCACGAATTTTGATAGTAAAATTCAATAATTTGCAAGCGTTGTTCATTTGTAACACGATCCATGGTTAAATTGCAAACCAAACTGAAGCTGTTTGACAGTGACACAAGGTACTAAACACACGTCAGCTGTCAAAACCAGTGTTGCCAAAACCAAACCAGCTTAAAAATCACCCGTTAAAATAACTCAAGTCTAGTTCTCATTTATTTGTCTCCCCAATACCAACCAATCTGGTTGAAATAATCTCTGTTGCACGATCAAGAATGAAATTGAAATGTCAATCACATATAACTAAGAGAAAACAAGAAAAAAAGATACAAAATCCAATAAAAAAAACAACAAAACACAAAGTGACCATTGAGAAAGAAAATAATATATGGAATGGATATGATTGCAGACAGACTTTTATCCTGTTTCAATCGAAAACATTAATAAATCCTACAGATAGCATGAGCATGAATATACATATCTCATAGCAATGGATGCAGCTATACAAATAAGATTATAAGCTCATACAGCTGTTCAATATATTCTTTCATATATCGACTCTTAAGGGATTTTTAGTTCGAAGAGGTAATCGCTATATATCTATTTATATAGTAACTACCTGTACCTGATGGTTGGCATAACAAAATTTATAGAATTTTGTAAAACGTAGATATATAGTGTAACTACACATAACTCGTTAAGAAGTGAACTAGCGACAGATTCAAGTGGATGGATATCATAAATCAACAAGTTACTCTCGGTGGAATTAAATCAAATTTTACACGTGTGTATATAGAATCCTGTCGTAAACTTAGAATAGAATTATTGGTAGTATTCTGGAGTTGGTTTTGTTGGGTTTGATTTCAACATAGGATGAGAGAAAAAATTCAGAAAATGTCAGTCAGTGAATTATATGACTGTGAATCAATGAAGTGAATCGAACGTTCGACTTTTTATTTAGCACAATAACGGGCTGCATACAAATATATTGGATAATTAATTGAGATTTGTATTTTTTTTTTCAAAAATAAAAAGAACTTCAATTTAATATCGGTAAATCTCTATTTATCATACAAAAACAAAAATGTTTCTAAAATATTATTTCGAATAATTATTAACCTTAACTTCGGCTTAAAAGCATTCCATTCGCTCCAAAATTGGAGTGGTTTTTTTTTACGAAATATTTTTTTATATATAAAGTTCTGTAACATGTTTAAGAAAAAAAAATGGTATATCAATTTTTGGTACTTATTATTACGGAGTAAAAAAAATACGAAAAAATCATATATATTTTCAAAATATCGAATTTTCAAAAAATAATTCTGAATTTTATTTTAATTCAAAATTATTTTTTTGAAAATTTTAATATTTAATATTATTTAAACTTATTAAAGGCTCTTTTGTTTAAAAAATGTTATTAAAATCCGATAAACAGGTAATGAGATAGTCGAAAACCAAAAAAAAAAATGTTCTTCAACAGTAATACCATTAATAAAATAAAAAAATTTGTTCAATAATATGCTAGATCTTATCAGTACGAATATTATCACACATAAAAATTTTCAACGTCTTAGGAGTAGTTTTTTTGAAAAAAATGATATTTTTCTTATGGTACTGTTATTTTTGATCACAAGAATAATTTTTGTTTAAAATTTGTTAATGTTAAAAAAAAACTGATGGGTGCCAAGTTGAATAAAAATCAACCAAATCAATTTTTAATTATTATTGATGATCGAAGAAAATTGAAAATAAAAAAAAAGTGTGAGTGTCGAGACTCACGGTTAAGATTTTGTAAACATTAAATTAAGTATTCAATCACAGGACGCAGCGAGTTCGAACTATCAACTTAATTTCAACCCAAACTCAACTTGACTTTTTGGTTTAGTTTGAGCTACAAAGGAACGTACCCAATATTATCTGAAATTGATTTGACAATAACGCAATGTAGACCAAGTGATTTTTATTGTAACACAAATGTCAATTTATGAAAAAAAATTTAAAAGTCGTTGGATCGGTTTTTTTTATAAAATTAATGTTTTTAAGAAAAAAATTGGTAGGTACGCCAATTTTTAGTACTTATTTATGCGGAGTTTAAAAATTAATTTTGAAAAAAAATCATCCACCCATTTTCGAATTATCGAATTTAAAAGAAAAAATAATATTGATTTTTTTTTTTTTTTAAATCCAAAAAATAATTTTTTTGAAAATTTCATTCATTAAAACTGGTTCAACAGATAATGAGATAGTCGAAAACACAAAAAATGGTTCTATGAGAGATACCATTTTTAAACGATAGAATTTTTTTTTTTCTAATAATATGGTAATTCTGATATTAGTTCATACAAAAATTGTAATCAAAACCATATAAGCCGTTTTTGAGAAAAATCAGATTTTCAATACCGGTTTTAAGCATTTGTATTGGTGGTACTGTTATTTTTGGTTAAAACTACTAGGTGCTAAGTTTAATAAAAATCGACCAAGTCATTTTCGAATTATTAAGTTCTCAAAAAACAAATGTTGAAACTTTTTTTTTTAAATCCAAAAACTTTTTTTTTAATTTGATACACAATATTTTTAAAATTATTGTAAGCATCCTATTAAAAAAAATTTATCAAAATCAGTTGAACTGTTTTTGAGAAAATCGAAAATCAAAAAAATCGTTCAATGGGAGGTAACATTTAAAACATTTATTTTTCCGAAAGTTTTTTTTATAAAATGGTAGCATTTTTGTAAAAAAGTTACTGAATTTGTTTTAAAGTTGTGAGGCGCGTTTGTAAGAAACATAAGATTTTCAAAATTTGGTAAAACAAAATTGTACCGTTAATTTTGGTTTAAAAAAAAATGAAAAAAAAGTGTGGGGGAATGCCTAAAAAACGCTAGGTACCACGTTTAAAGAAAATCGATCCGCGAAGCCGAAAGGACAGACAGACAGACAGTCAGACAGTCAGACAGTCAGACAGTCAGACAGTCAGACAGACAGAATTACGAGACCCAATTTTTTCGACTTCGCTATCATCGTAAAGTCAACTTTGATTAAAATCTCGAGTTCAATTTTTATAACGAATCCATTACTTACCTACGTTACGTACATATATTACGTGTCTAATTTTTGTTGCGTGCTAAATTTTTAATTTTAAAAAAACCATAGTAGGCATCGCAAGTTTTTTGTAATGTGTTTTTTTAACGTATATAGGTATGTATATTTTATTTTCTATATTAATTTTGTTTTTTGGTTAATTTTTTTTCGAATATCCTAAAATAAGGTTTAATAAAATTCTCAAGACCTTGAAAACTTTTATCATTAATTAAAAATTTTCTTTGGCTCACCAAGATAAGATAGCATACTTTTTAGCGAATATCCCACATATTTTTAGGAGCTTAAATCTCAGAATTATAAAATTGTAAACTGTATTATTGTATTATTTCTGATTGTTTAATATATCAAATAATTCTTTAAACCTACCTTAAACCTGAGAGAGTAGACTTTTTGTAAAATGGTTATACCTTTTTTAACTATGAATATTTGTCCTTGGATTCTTTTTAAATCTTCTTTAATTAAATAATAAATAGCTATATACATATTTATTTCTACATCTCTTAAGTTCAAATCAATAAAAATGCAACAATGAAAACCAAATAATTTAAAAGCAATAATTCTCACAGCAATCAATAAAAAATCCTAATTAAACTCAAAATGATAAAGATGCAATATTATTATTAATTCAGTTTTATTGCGAAATAAATCCCCATCAGGTGCTTTCGTATAAATTGCATTTTTGTGCTTGGTAAGGTCACTATGTGATCAGATCACAATCACAAGGACAATAGACAAGAATTTAATCACATGCTTTTCATTCAAAATTTAAGCTTCTTTTAAAATAAATCCAACTTGAATTGGAAAAATAGCAAACTTAATTAAAATAATGAACAATAACCATTTGAAATTATCAAAAACTAATTAATTTTCAAATATATAAAACAAATTCCTTTTTTTAGATTCCCGCTGAGATGAAAAATAAATAAATTCTAAGCAGGATATTATCTATATATTTTTGGTGGATTTTCAAATTAACTATTTAATAAATTAATGTTCATATGTTGTCATTGTAACAATATTGTATAAATATTTTATCTTTTCGCCCTAACTATACTAATGGCAAAACAAAATCATTTCATCTAGAAAATTACACATCCTAATGGGTGAGACCTGAGGAATTGGTGAGGCGGCCGGCATCGCAACAATTGAATTAACATTAAATGGCCAAATGATGTTCGAATGTCCAAAGGACTCGCCCTCTCGTCAAATAGCATAGCGGCTTTGGCTTTGGCTCTTGGTGTAATGCGGTCCTATTTAGAACGTTTTTCTATTTTCAAATAAATCACGCTTACATCCGTAACGTTGTCGGTCGGTCGTCGGATAAATATAGAAGATTGTGTGTGTACATTTTACAGTATATTGCTTAATGTGGCCAAACAACAGCATCACAGCACAAGGATAACTAGGATAATGGAAATGTCAGTCTGTGTGGCCACAAAATAGGTCACAGTCATGGATGAGATGAAAGCAAAAATGATTTTTTTTTCCTTAGTTTTGAAAAAAAGAAGATTTATATTGTGTTAGGACAATTTATATCTGAGTAAAAAAAACCACTCACTAAATTATTATTTTATGAGCTATACACCTTGTAATCTCAGGGATTGGAAATAGTTTTAAAAAAATAATAGAAAATGGAAATTCGGTCGTAATCGAAGGTTATTTTGCCAAAATGTCTATACACAAAGTGAAGCTAAACTAACATACTTTACAATCTTCTATATATATAAATTAAAGTTTGGTTTTGTGTACGTTCGCTAACAAGCCAAACCCGTTGACCGATTTTCTTAATTTTTTTTTTTTAAATTAAAGAGGAATAAGGGTAAAAAATAGAGAAAATCTGTTAAAAAAAGAAATGAAATTTCAATTGGTCACATGGATCACTGATTTGACAAATATTTAGTAATTTTCGCAATATAAAAATAATAGACATTTGCTGCAAAACAAATAAAAAAAAAATATTTTTTTAACGCCCTGCGAAGCGGGCGGGGGTTTTGCTAGTTTTATATAAAAGCACTTTTGCTGTATAGGTAAATAAGGACATTTCCATTTTGTTTCATAAATAACGTATTATATATGTATGTATAATATCAAAAAGCATTAAAGCTTTCAGACTCGTGGATAATCACTTCTATGGAAAGATAATAATATGCAAATGCCCCTAGCTGCAAATTATTTAAAAATTGTCCCTCATACACATTATTATTACAACCTTGGGGTGCTAATTTTAGTATGTACATAATATATATACTTTCATCAATCACTTCACAAACCGGCAGGCCATCAACCTTGCATACAATTTTCACATCACAAACAAGGAAAATTGTCATAATGACATTGCCATCCCAGGGAATAATACCCAAGTTCCTGATGTGTACGCAGGGTGTACCTAATGACAATACTGAGTAGGTGATGATGGTGATGCTGAAGTGGCAAAATATTGTGTGTTGTGGAAAAATAATATCAGCAGGATGTTAGGACATGTTGAATGAATTTCTCATAAATATTCATTACAATTGACGCAATAGTGAACGTCAGACAGTTTATGTTAGTTTGTTGGTTGAGGTACTAGTACATACATATGTATATTATATCCGTTAATCTGTTTGCTTTCGTAGATACACAGTGTTGTGGTGAAATTATGAAAAACCTTGGATTGAATTGTGAAATGAGAAAGCAATGACTGAGTGAACAATGGCTTATAAAAACGAAAGAGTTCAAGGTGCCTAATATACTATCCGTCCATGCCTAGATATTAACGGATTGAACAATGAAGTCATAAAAACACTGAATACAAACTTTGGAGATTAAGAAGATTAAAGCTTATGGCCAAGATGCTGTTGGAACCGCGAATTGATACTACTAGTGTAATGAATGCTGTTCACATGTCACTGTAATTGTTTCTTCATTAAAATAAATTCCTAATCACGCTTCTTGTTGACCAAAAACGCACCAGACAGTTGCTCGTTCGTTGTTCATGAAGCCATTTAAATGGAAATGCGCTATATCGTTCGTTTTTTTTTTCGAAAAATAGGCATTCTTTTCATTTATTTTTGTAATGGGTTTTCACAATTTCCTACAGAAAATAAAATATATAACTGGGTCGCACGAACTTGCTATTATGTGCGATTACACTGTGGTTTTAAAGTCTTAATAAAAACTTAAAAACTTTAAAAACTTTTTATCTCATAAAAGAACGTTATTGGAGCCCATATTTTATGCCACCTACCAAAAATATAGCCTAGTTTAAGGGAGTAGTATGCAAGTACATACAAATATGAACAATATAGCACAGTGCTGTCTAGCACTTCGCACACATACATGGAATTTACAGTTTAAACTGAAAAAAATGTTAAAAATCAATAAAATTTTAAATAAATTGATTACAAAAATATCTGAAATTTATTTGACACCAATGCAATGTACACCAAGTGATTTCTTACACATATCTAAATTCATGAGAAAAAAATTATTAAAAATCGTTGGAGCGGTTTTTTAAAAAAATAAAATTTTGAATATATTTAAAAAAAAAAAAAATTGGTACACCAATTTTTAGCACTTATTTATGCAGAGCTTAAAAATTAATTTTGAAAAAAAAATCACCTACCTATTCTGGAAATATCGAATTTTCCAAAAATTTGGAAATTTTTTTTTAAATCCAAAATTTGACTTTTTGAAAATCTTGATATGCAATATTATTCAAACTACTAATAAGCTTTTGTGCAAATAATAATATGGTAGATCGTTTTAATATTAGTTCACACAAAAATTTTAATCAAAATTGTAGGAGCCGTTTGAAAAAAATGAGACTTTAAATACCGGTTTTAAACATTTCTATGGGAGATACTGTTAGTTTTGGTTATAAGAAAAAATTGTATTTAAAATCTGTTGGATAATGTCAAAAAAACTGCTGGATGCTATGTTTAATAAAAATCGAAGTCGTTTTCGAATTATTAAGTTCTCAAAAAAAAAAAATCACAAAATTTTTAAAGTTATTGTAAATATTCTCTATAAAAAAATTGATCAAATTTAGTTGAACTGTTTTTGAGAAAATCGAAAATCAATAGAATGGTTCTATGGTAGGTACCATTTAAAACCATTTTACCGATTTTTTTTTGTATAAAATGGTAGCATTTTTGTTAAAAAAATTACTGAATTTTTTTTTTTAAATTGTGGGCACGTTTTTGAGAAAAATAAGATTTTCATAATTTGATAAAAAAATTTCTACGGCAGGTACCGTTATTTTTGGCCTTAAAAACAAAATGAAAAAAATGTGTGGGGGGAATGCCCAAAAAACTTTAGGTACCAAGTTTAAAGAAAATCTATTCACCCGTTTAGGCTACAGGGCTACAGCCGAAAGGACAGACAGACAGAATTGCGAGACCCACATTTTTCGACTTCGCTATCATCGTAATGTCAACTTTGATCAAAATGCCATATATATAGCCATATAGTACCTACATACATACATATGTACGTCCTACATATCGCTCACCACCTGCAATAATGGCACAACGCATTTTTTTCAGTTTCGAGATACAAGCGATTTAAATAATGCTATCCTGACACGGATTTGACATTTTGATGTGAAAAGCATTACTTACTTATAACTTTTTTTCCGGGATTCAAAGGTGGGCGGCATCCGCCTTTTTTTGGGAAAGTGTCATTATTGGTTTAAGCAATGTACATCGAAAGTCTTTAAGCGCCATTTTCGAAACCATAATGACACTGGCGCAAAATTTTAAACAACCTATTGTTAAGGGCTTAGCATATTACTAGTTAGCAATTTGCTAAACATTTAGTAATTTACTAGCTCTTCGGAAATTTTAATCCTTTTTTTTCGTTTTACTAACTAGTAAAATACTAATTCCCTTTTATTTAAAATGGTGCATCTAAACACGCCCAAACAATGACAGTTCGTGAAAGAAAAACAAAGCAAACAAACCTAAACCTAGGGAAGTCCTAATAATTTGATTTACCGTTGGCCAGATACACTCAAAAACCTTTTTCAATTTTCTTAATTTTTGCCATCATGAAGAAAAATTTAAATCATTTTGGAGTGTACCTGACCAACCATAAACCGTACAGGGATGGTTGATACCTTTTTGGATGTTTTCCGAAAATATTTTATTTACTTTGAAAAACAACGAATCATAAAAAAAACACAATTTAACTCTTTGCCAACAATTTTTTTTCGAGGAAAATGACAGATTTCATATGAATTTAGCAAGTTACTAAAAGTTAAAGTAGCCATTTTGCGATTTTAACTTTAGTAAAATGTTAAGAGATAGTAAGTTGCTAAAATCGTTTAAAATTAGCAAAATCTTCTTTTTAACTTAGCAACTTACTAAAATGGCTTTAACATTTTACTAAATCGTTTAAAATTTTGCGCCACTATCTCCATCTCTCGTAATTGAGAAGAAGTATCAATGTGCCGATATTACAGAAATGTAAAGGGTTTAATTTTAATCATAATGGCGTCCACAGTTCAAATTAAAATTTTTTGGCCTTATGCCATTATTACAGGCGGTGAGCGATATGTATGTATATATCGCAAGTAAAAAGAATTTACTATATTTAAGAGACTCTCCATTAAAAAAAATTTATCAAAATCAGTTAAACCGTTATCGAGAAAAGCTAAAATAAAAATCAGTGAGGGGTCGTTAGTAACCATATTTCGGTTCCTGTAAAGTGTGAACATTTTTTTTTTTTATTTCATATATATATAATGTATATGTATGTTTAGTATTTTTGATACTTTAAGATTTTTAATTTTCTGTTTTATGAACTTTCGAGTTTTTGGGTTTATGGAATTTCGGGTCATCGCGATTTCAGATTCTCCAAATTTTGTGTAGTTCGGAATTTTGGCTTCGAATTCCAATCCTTTTAATTATTGTTTTTGTCTTATTTTAGAAATCCAAAAAATACCCCACGAAAAAATAGCATTAAAATAAAAGACAGAACTAGACTCAAGAAAACCTAAATTAATATTTTTACATTAAAATATTTGCCCAGCACTGTTTGTAGACTCATAATAAAATGGTTGCTTATTATTTAAGTTTATGAATATTGTCCGTATATTGTCCGACCTTACATAAATCAACTTCAAACGTATGATAACGCATTATTTCTTTTGCATCACGTTTGAAGAAGTCTTATGATCACAATAAATACTAAGAGTGGAGGAACCTGCAATCTTCTTACATACAAACTAAGTCTCACAATATTTTACATTAAAATATTGAAAATTAAACTTGTTTATACCTAGAAGTTAGAACCACGAAATGATAAAGTGAAAAAAATCAATCCTAGTGGACTCCAAATATATATACCGCACAAAGATTTACAGTTTTTAGCACACATCTGAATAGTATATAGGCTCATGTTCAGGGTAGGTGAAGCTGGAGGGACTTTTGAAGGAGACCAGTACCGAACCCCAATTGTAGAGCTAATAATGATTATGACATGGTGTTCAAAAAAAAAAAAATTAATGTATATTTTTGCATTTTGCCTTTTTGCATTTTTGTGTTTAGAATTTATAAACATTCCATTTCACAGACTATGTATCCGGCTTTTCTTTCTTATTTATGGCTTATATCAAAGCGCTTATGTTGCGCTTAACCTTAAAGTATTAAAATAAAGTGCTCATAATAATTTAATAAATCTATAATAATTATGAGTATTGTCAATACTATTTAACTTTTTTTCACAATTTCCGGGTTCGGCCATGAGTACCTACCATAAATTCAAAGGTTTGGACAGACCCTTAAATGTCTGTATCAAACAAAAACCATCATATCCTATTTTTTTTTTTATGAAAATAGAGATGCTGATGAACTTTTTTTCGGTATCATAAACAATACAAGCGCAGTCAGACATTACTTATTTGATGTTACCTTATCTCGCAGGACCTATAACTTTACATCGTTTGGTTGTCTTTCGCGTTTTTCCAGCTCTCATAGAATATGCTCCTTAATTTGTTTATAAAAAGGGCAGAAAACTTCCTTCGAGCTATATACATAGATATTCTTATATTAATGACGACTTAATCACAGATTTTTGAAACACCCACACATTTTAACTTTATCTGTAAAATAATTTATATACTAACTGCCTACGGAAAATTGTCTTATTTTAAATAAATTTTTACTCTTCAGTAAAATTAAACAACATCATTAAAAATCTATAAATTGTCTTTGTCAATGAAAGACCCGTTGTAACTGAAAGTGGCATTATATCACCCACGATCAATAAAGTTGTATTTTGTGCCTTCATCAACATTGCCATCAACATTTTACGTTCTCCAATAGGTAATCGATACCAAAGGCAAACGTTATACACGTAATCGCAAACATCGTCATTCTAAAAATATAAATTTTTTTTTTTTTTTTTATTATTATTATTATTTATATAAAATTTTAAAACCCACTTATATTTCTGTAACAGTTCCAAGTCCACAATAGGCGTATAATATAACGAAGGAATAAACAAGATAGTCATATCCACCTGACCAATCTCTGATAAAAGCTATAAAAGTTGTCATGCCAATGCTGAAGGCTGTTGTTAAGATTTGAACAAAAAGTACTCCAAAATAAACCTCACTTAGATTTTTTGTGTACCTTGAATGAATATGGAATAAATTAAAATTATAAATAAACATTTTAGAGGAGAATAGATAAACAAGTTTTGTTTTAATATTATATCGAACTTAAAATTTTAATACCTATAGAAAGAGATTAAAAGGGATTACAGCGCGATTTAAAAAAAAACAAGATGTTTCGGGTCGGGAGGATGTTTTGCCGCCGCCTTGCTAACTTATAACTAACTTGCTTACTTATAATAACCTTGCTAACTTATACAGGGTGTCCGCCGGGAAGGTATACTACTTCGTTTGTTTATAATTTTTGATTAAGTGAAAGAGAATGGATCTTATATTGATAAATGTTTTATTTAATGTCGGCAATTATGTATGGAATACAATATCAGGTAAATGTCCGCCTCTGTTAGTCGCACAAATGCGAGCCCTTTTGAGCACATTTTTCATTACATTCTCACACATTTCACGCGGTATTTTATTAATTTCATCACGAATATTTTGTTTGAGTTGTTCAAGTGTTTTTGTTTTTTTTTTTGCATAAACCTTGCTTTTCAGATATCCCCACAAAAAGAAGTCCGGAGCAGTCAAATCAGGCGACCGTGGAGGCCAATCAACATCACCATTTCTTGAAATAACTTGTTGTGGAAAGAGGTCTCGCAGTAATTCCATTGTAATCCTGGCTGTATGCGATGTGGCACCGTCTTGTTGATACCACATATTAATCAAGCCCAAATCATGCAGTTGTGGCGTTAAAAAGATTTCAATCATATCACGATATCGCTCCCCATTCACAGTAACCGTTACGCCGTTTTCATTTTCAAAGAAGTAAGGTCCAATGATTCCTCCTGACCAAATTGCACACCAGACTGTAACTTTTAATGGATGCAAAGGTGACTGATGAATAATTTGAGGGTTTTTCATTGCCCAGAACCGACTATTCTATTTATTCACATATCCATTCAAATGAAAATGTGCCTCGTCAAAAATTTCATGTGTCTACTTCACGACTGCCAAATATGAACTGTCAAGACTAATGTTTACCAAAATGGCGACAAAACAAAGTAGTATACCTTCCCGGCGGACACCCTGTATTTGGTTTATCACAATATTTAATATACTTAAATATAGTAATCAGACCCACATTTTAAATAAATGGGTTTAATAAATTCAAAGATTTTAATATAAAATATTTAATTACGGGCATATTATTCACTCTGGAATTAAATTAGACTTAAGTGAATTTTAAATCCAGATTTATTAAATTCAAAAAGTTTAATATTTATGAGGTTTTTAACACCCATATTATTCACTCTGGCATTAAATTGAATTTAAGTGAATTTGAAATCCAAAAATTAAATCCAGACTAAGTAAATTATATAAGTTCTTTTATGGCCGTATTATTCAATATCGAATTAAATTGGATTAAAGTCAAATTTAAACCCGTATTTAATAAATTAAATTTTTTTTTAAATAAATAAGGTCTTTAGCGGCCACATTATTCACTCTAGAATAAAATTGGATCTAAGTAAATTTTAAATTCAAATATTAAATCCGAATTTATTGAATCCAAAGATTTTAATATTAATAATGTCTTTAACGGGCATATTATTCACTCTAGAATGAAATTGGATTTAAGTGAATTTAAAATCCAAATATTAAATCCGGATTTATTAGATTCAAAGGTTTTAATATTTATAAGATTTTTACCGGCCATATTATTAACTCCGGATGTCTGATATAAAATTGGAAATTGGAAATCTTATTTTTAAATCCAAATTTAGTAAATTCAAAGATTCTAATACATATATGTATGTATATAAGGTCTTTAACGGCTATATTATTCACTATAGAAATAAATTGGATTTAAGTGAATTTTAAATGCAAACTTAAAATTTGGATTTAATGAATTTAAAGATATAAATCTATGTCCATATTATCCACTGTATTAAATTCAGATGTAAAATGCTTTAATGCAAATATTAATTTATATGAAATTTAAAATTTCTGTAAAACGAAAAATAAAAATGTTAAAAAATGAAAAATAAATTATAGTTAACTGTTATAAAGGAAAACATTTACACATGATTAACTTTCTTTAAAATAATCCCTTTTTTAAAAAATCAACGTGTTTTTGATTAAAAGCAAATAATAAATTATCCGATATAAACTTTTGCATTTTCGTGTTTTAAACGTTTATATCACTGTTTTTTTTTTTTTGTTTCATTTACTACTGGATATAATTATTTATAAATACTGATTAGCTCACTAGTTAAGTTTTCTAAAACATCCTCAAAAGGAAAAGGTTTTTATCATTATTTTAATGATTTTCTCTTATAATTTTAAAATAAAATAAGGAATTTATATTCACCCAATATAATACACACATACAAATAACTTAGGCTGCCAAACTCCGGATGTCAAATTAATACATCCAACAACATCGGCATTGTACCAGCGCTGTCTTCTGTTGCCAATGACACCTTATTCAAATCTTCGAACTTGATTTTCAAAATATTTTTAAACAACGGCACATGTAATATAAGAATTTAAAAAAAACATATCACCTGCAAAATTACCAAAAGCCCCAATTATTATGCAAAGTACATGAGCTGCACTTGTTAATAAATAACCAGTTTTCGAAAATGGTTGAACTCCCGGTAGCAAAAATTGCATAACTAATATTTTTTCTTACAAAAAATTAAATAATACAAGACAGGCACTGATAACATTATTATAGATCCAATTGTATAAAGTAACGCCGCACATTTGATAACCCGTGCAATTAAGCTAGTTGAATTATTTTTAAAATATTTTGATAATCAATGTGATTTTGTTCGTAGGTGCGATAAACTTCGTTAAGACCTTTGTGAATTTGCCTGAGAGCATCCTGATTTTTTGTAAGCAAGTAGAGTTTTGTGAGCCCTTGCATTGCACTTCCCACCATACATAGAGCTTGCATTATGGCTGTCCAATCGTTGTCAATATAAACCCCAACATAAATTGTGTATCCTGAGAAACCAAAGAAGGTACAGGTGCAACAAATTGTAAACCATGTATTCCAGGTGTAGTGAAAGAAAGGATTAAAAATATCTGCACCACAAACAGCTCTACATTTTCGGGCGATCATAAGAAGATCGTCAAATTTCTTTCGGCAACTTTTCATACTTTAGTATTAATTATAAAATTTGTTGTTATCTGAGTGTCAGACTTTGGAATATTAAAAATCAGAATGCAAACATAAAGCTAAATGACTTATGTGGAACTCTTTATAGGGACACGTATCCCTCTTTTATTGATTGTGTAATCATTTAATTTGATTGACAGATAGAAAGTACACGTATGAGAATGTTTTGCTTTGGTTGGAATTATTACCATGAAAACAAACAACACTTTAAAATGCATTTTGTATGAAATGCGAAAGAACATTCTTAAGAATTAGAGAATGATTGTAGGTATTTACTTGAACATACATATATTTCAACAAAATATTAGCATTCTATATCCTTTTGTCACGAAGACTCATTAGTCCATGAAATTTTCTAAAAAAAAGCCCGTTGTTGGACTTGGACAAGTGCAGGAGGGACCTATTTACAACAATTTTTGTAAATTAATTAAGAAAAAATTCAAACCAACAGTAAAAATAAAAATTAATAAAATTGCTGTTAAAAAAAAGAAGATTTATTTTCATATGTTTTAGAACCATTTCTGATTGAGTTTAAATTGATAACTTTCTATCTAAGACTAGCTGTGGTTAGTTAGTTTTATAAATTTTAAGAAACTCCAACAACATGAAAAAATGTTTAAAGTAAAACTTAGTTTTGGACAGGGTGACCAAAAATCTGGCGATTCAACGTAGGAGTTTTTCGAAATTAAAAAAAAAAACGTTATAATTTGGTATGTAAAACTTTAATTCTAAGAGGTCATAACTTGGGCTATAACTAGTTTAAGTTCGGATCATTGATAATGGGAGACCCTATAGGTACCATATGGCAAGTTCTGGATTCGTAAAAGAAAATAAAATCGAAATTTTTGTAAAACTTAATATTACAATGATAGCGAAACCGAAAAAAAGTTGTTTTCGCAATTCTGTCCGTCCATTAGCAGCCTAAACGGGTGGGCATTCTCCCGAAACGTTTTTTTTTTTTCATTTTCTTTATAAGACCAAAAATAAGGGTAACTGCCGTAGAAATTTTTTAACGATTGATGAAAGTCTTATTTTTCTTAAAAACATGCCTACAATTTTTTTTATAAAAAGGCTCCCATTATGTAAAAAAAAATTCTGAGAAATGGTTATAAAAAGTATCTGCGACATAATAATTTTTTTATTTTCGATTTTTTTAAAACTGGTTCAACTTATTTTGATCATTTTTTTTTACAGAGTTAATTTAAAAAAAAAATAAGTTTTGTACACCAAAATTTTAATTTTTCTTTTTTTTTGATTTTTAAAAAATATTTCAATTTTTTTTTTTTGAAAACTCAATAATTCAAAAACGACTTGGTCGATTTTTAATAAATTTGGCATCCAGTACTCTTTAAGCATTATCTTTCAGTTTTTAAACAAAAAATAACCATTTTAATTTTAATGATAGTTTTTTTTACATTTTTTTTAATTTGAACAATATTCCATATCAAAATTAAAAAATTTACAGATTTCACTCTTAGAGTAACTATGGGGACATTGAAAATGACTTGTATTACGTCAATAAAACAAAAACATGTCTAATCTTTGTGATTTGTATTTTGTATACTATTGTTGCATTATAACTTCACAAACTGTCTTAGAAACCATTCTACAGTCTGAAGTACCAATTTGTATATTTAGTGTCACTTCCCAGTTGGCGGTTAAATTAATGTTTTATAATTTTTTTAATAAGATCTTAGTCTTAATTGTAGCTTAATTTGCAATTACACAATCATACTCATTTTCATCCGCACCGGTACAGCACTTATACACTAAATTAAAGTGACATACCATCTATCTTAACGTATATCTAGGTGTTTGACATTTTTGCTTAGCTTAGCTTTTAACTGAATTACAGATCGATTTAAGTATAGTATACATTATATACGGTTCAACTTAGTTCTCGACTCAGTTGGTTGTTGTTGAATCAACCCGCGAGTTGGCTTGTTATTTTATCAATTTGACGGTTGATGAGAAAATCAAAAGATTTTGAATTTTTTTCAAATTTATTTACAAGTATTTCAAATCATAGAACTATGTATATTGTATAAAGCCAAGACATTTGATTTACTGTCCAGGCAAACCTTTTTTAAATCGAGACAAAATTTACAAAGAATTTGATGCGAAGCCCCACCTCACTGGTAATTGTTTTTATTCTATAATATTTTATTTTAAAATATTTTGAACTCATCTTTTAATCAATTTAACAATATCGAGTCGCGTAATTTACCCAAAAGTTGTCTAGTATATTCTACGTTCTTTAGGTTGATTTAGAAAAAAATCAACTTTTTTCACATTTTACCTTATTTTAAGACTTTAATCCCAAACATCCGATTATTAGAGTAGAAGTTAGAAGCTAACCAAGACCTTAATCTTCATGATCTGGTCCTTAGAACTTAAGTTATAATTTTATATAAGAGGTTCAAGTAGGTACCTATGCATATTCTAGGTTAAACAACCAAATTGATTTAGAACTTAGTTAAGTTTTTACCCAAATTATGCATATTCTAGGTTCAACAATCGATTGATTTAAAAGACTGACATTTTACCTTAATTTAAAGACCTTAACCTCAAACATCCGATTATTAGAACAGAAGTTATAATCCAAACAAACCAACCAAATCCAACCTTTACGATTTTATTATTTGTAAAATACCTACTACAATTAATGTTCATGTACATACCTACATGCATACATACATACCTACATAAACATAATATATGTACATATATCATTTTTGTGCCCGATGCAAAGCCAATTTTGTTTGCCACGTGTTTTTTTTTTTATTGCACACACTCCACCGTCTTCTCCCTTCTATCAATATGTTCTTTGTAGGTACGTACCTACATACATACATACATATTTTGTTTGTTTTTTTTTCTTTTGCCGTGATGAAATATAGTTCTAAAAAGACAGTTTTTCAAGTTTCTAGTATGAAATTTTTTACGATTTTGCAAAAATTTTTATGCAGATTTGTAGCCTGTCATTTAAACTTTAATTATCTAGCTTAATATTGAACATCCAATAATTATAACCAAAGTTATAGGCTTCTAAGTGGGCTCAAATCGAGCATTTTTCGAATTTAATAATTCCTCCACTGAATCTCGTCCGTTGGCGATGATCAAAATTTATGTACGCTGGCTGAAATTCATCACTTGTGTTTTTTTCTTCATTTTATTCATTTTGGTAGTTTCTTTGGTAACACCAACCAAAAATTCAATCGTTCTCCCCCTATACGCTAGAGTTCATCCTCTATCTTTGTTCATTTTGGTAACACCATACTTTGATCAAAACGACCCTATAAACATTTTCAATGTTAAAAAAAAAAAACAAATTTTGGATAAAAAAAATCAAAATTATTTTTTTTGCAAATTCGATATTTCGAAAATGGGCAGATAATTTTTTTTCAAAATTAATTTTTTATCTCCGCATCAATAAATAGTAAAAAAAATGGCGTACCAATTGTTTTTTTCTCCAAAATGCTTTCAAAACTTTATTTATTATTTAAATAAGTATTGTTTTTTTTTTAAATTTTAAGTTTTAGCCTTCTCTCGCATCTTATGCGAATCACCCTGTAAAAGTGGGTTATTTAAAATGACATCAGAGCTGAATCTGAATTACAAGACAAAACTGCCTGAATAACCAAATGGAAAATTTTAGAGAAAATCCAAATAATCCAAATTCAGTTAGTTTTGATTTTTCAAGAATCATTAATTTAAATAATTTTTAAATACTTTTTAGAATTAATTTTCATCCATTTAAACGCATCTCTTCTATCTCCTAAATTTATTTTCTCCTCAAAACATTTTCTTCGATAAATAGCGGAGAAAAAACAATTGTTCGAACGCGCTGCCGCCACTCTTACAACAGCGCTGTACGTTGCTGCTTAGAAGTCTCAGGAAGTGGAGATTTCTAAATTACTATATAAAACTAAAAGCTTCTTGCAAATCCACCTCAAGTTTTCCAAAAATTAATAAATAAATTTTGATTTATTTTTATGAGTTATTCTGAATCCCATATTTTCTGAAAAACTACAATAATTTGACCATAAATTAAAACACGCTTCCACTGAAAATTTAAATAAATTCACTTAAGGCTTCGACCTTTTCAGTCCATTAATTTATAAAATTCATAAAAAGCTTTTCTTCAACAATAACAATAATTATCCTGTCAATGTGTCAGTCAAACAAAGATCGAACAAATAAATAAAAAAAAAAAAAAAATTCCCATGGCTTCATGGCAATCGAATGGCATCATTTCAAGTTAAACTGTTTTACAGTTCAAACACAATTTTCTGAATAATAATAATATTTAAATTTTAAATATAAAACTTAAAAAAAAAAAAAAATGTCAACTTGCCGAGAAAAATTTAACAACATTTTTATGTTTGCACGAAAATGTGCTGTACTTGTTGGTGCAGATGTTTTTAATCCAAATTTTCGTTTCACTTGGATTACTTGGTTTGTCATAATATCAATAAACTCTTTTTTCATTTTGTCAGGCTACACCATCTATGTGGCAATTTATATTGACAATGATTGGACTGCCATATGCCAAGCCTTATGCATGGTAGGAAGTGCAGTACAAGGCTTAAGCAAATTGCACTCATTCACACAAAGTCGAATAATCTATCGTAAAATATTTAACGAAGTCGAAGAAGTCTACAATACATATGAACAAAAGCATATTGACTATAAGAATGCTCTCAATAATGCTACCAGTTTAATTTCGAAATTCTTGAAATTCAATGCAAGCCTTTATATTGTCGGTACTATAGTCATTATATCTGTACCGATTTTCTATTTGATAATTTTTGGCGAGAAAATTTTCGTAATGCAATTTTTAATTCCTGGAATCGACCCAAAAACCAATATTGGACATTTTTTATTGATCATAGCTCATTCAGCGTGTATCCTGATGGGATCTTTTGGAAATTTTGCTGGAGATATGTTTTTCTTTATGTTCTTGCTACATGTTCCATTGTTTAAAAATATTTTGAGAATAAAATTTGAAGATCTGAATGGAGCATTAACTGATGAAGGAGATGATAACAGTGACAGAACTCTTCCCTTGTTAAAAGACATCATTAAATGGCATCAGAAGTACTCAGGGTAAGTATTAGCTTTGCTTAAAGCTACAATAATATTTGTTATAAATTTCCTATAGATTTACCAAGACACTCAGTGAAGTGTACTTTGCTGTATTGTTCATTCAAATCTTCACAACTTCATTCAGCATTGGTATGACAATTTTTATAACGTCCATGGGAGTTTGGCCAGCTGGTTATGCCTATCTGATTTACTCATTCATAATGCTTTATACTTATTGTGGCATGGGAACGGTGACAGAAATATCGGTAAGTTTCATTTTAGTAGTATCTTGTGGTGCGATATTTAGTGCAAAGAATTGTTAGGCCAAAGGTCTTGGGTTCGATTCCCAGCCTTTACAAGCTTAAAAATAAAGTGGTTTTCACGACCTCTTTCGAGGGATTTACAAATTTTTCAAGAGTACCTATCTCTTGTCAGGATAAAGTGCTTCTCACCTTAGCCGTTCGGATTCGGCAGATTCCTGTCAATATTACGCACAGAGGAATGGTTGAGATTTGTAAACCACTAGGGTCTGGTTTTACAAGAGTTTTTGCGCCATCCAATTTATTTTTTTCATTTTGTTTTATGCTGAGTTCACAACTGACAAATTGCCAGTATTTCTGTCAAAAACTGGTAAGGGAATGAATTTGCCCAGTAATACAGCCACTTTGTCAGTCATGTTAATCCAGCATTATTACATTATATGTATTATGTTTATTTTTTTTTTTATTATTCTCATTTCAGAATGATGATGTTTGCCATTATGTATACAACACTTGTCTCTGGTACAGATTGTCAGTGGCAGAGCGTAAAATGTTGATAATTATGATGATGAAAGCTCAGAATCCAACTTTGTTGACAATTGGTGATATAATGCCTCTGTCCGTTACAACTGGGCTGTCATTGACAAAAACAATTTATAGCTTTTTAATGATGTTGTTGAATTTTACAGAGGAATAAATTTAAAAAAATATTTTTGTACTTGGTCATAGAACAAGTATTGGTTTCTAGTTATAAAAAATATCAATGTTTTTTTTTTTTAATTTACATACTTAAACATTTCGATGTATAAGAAATTAAAAATAAGTGGTTTTCTTCGTACGTCACATCTGTCAGTTTGTGCCAGTGGCGAATCCATCAGATTAAATTAAGATTAGAATAGAATTTATTTATATGGTTTACAATTATTTATTTATTTATTTATTTATTGAAATAATTTACAATTTTACAATTATTATTATCCTTATAGTGCTTTTAGCTTTATGGTTTTGAAACCGAATCCACCAAGACAGCTGTCAACATGTTAGTTTCATTATCCATATGACATAAAAAATCCTCACAGAAAAATAGGCCTGTTTGAAAACAAGAAGATATAATTGACTTGTGGATGCATTCCTTAAAAATGAGTAATTGAATGCTAAAAGATTGCATTCGTTGGCTTCTTTTTGAGAATTTGTGTTTAATTGGAAAAGCTATCCGTTGTATAGTACGATTTTACATGCATTACATATACAACAACATCGGCAGAAGGATTACGACCAATAAGTGTGGATGGATTTTTGACGTTTATTCGAGTCTCGAATTATATTTTGTTAGTTTTGTGTTCTTTGATGTTGGTATGATTGATAATTCTAATTGTATCTAAATGGATGTGTTCATGGAATAGTTATAATTGCAATTTTCGATTGTAGAAATAAATCGATCATTTGAAATTTATTGGTCAATTTTTATTTCTAAGTACCTTTTCACACGAGGAAACAAGTTGCTGGAGATTTTTTGACGTTTTTTTTTAATTTTTAATTCCCACCAATCATAGACTGTTCATTCCCTTTACTTGGTGTCCTTCTCACCTAAAAACTGAAAGTTTCTGGAAACATACAGTCGTATTTATTAGATTTTTGTCTACTTATACACTGTCTAACTATTTTCAAATTGGTGAAATTTGTTTTATTTAATGAAAATAATTATCAGATTATTCACAGTTAAGACAATCTACTCTTGTGTCTAAATTATAAAGCTATAAGACAACAATAAACAAGGTTTTTGAATACATTTTCCAAAGTTGGACAGTTGTCTAAAGTTAGACAACGTTTATAAATAAGACCATCAGTTTCCTCGTGTGAAAGGGGACTAAGATTTCAGAGAACTCCCTATTTTCATAAATATAAAAGCTTTTAATATAAAAAAATGAGAACCAAATTTTTTCTATCGTTGCACAATTATTTTCTTTCGCACAAAATCAAAATAGAAGAAAAGGAATGAAGAGTTCTTTTTCACTTGACGAAGGAATATTTGTTAGTTCTCAGAAACATGAAGTGCTTTTATGAGAGCTCTCTTTGGGTTGCAAAGTCGCTTTTAAAATTGCGAAACTGCTGTGCAAAAACGAATTCATAATAAAATATAAGTGGGTCAAGAAATTTCGATTTTCATTGTGAAAAAAAAAAATCAATCTTATTTGAACAAATCCTGTACCAAAATCATGATCATGGAGATGTCGGTTTCCAAAAGTGGTTTCTGATTGGTTTAATTTATTTGCGTTGAGAAAATTCTTTTCAAAATATTTCAGAAATTGTTAACAAAATAATTAGCTATAGCAAAACATATTTTTTTATCCTGAAAAAATTAACGCCGATGACGTCATCTTCTACATGAGTCGGAAACGTTGAAAATTGTTTGACAATAGTCTACGAACAAACCCTTTCACTTGGGTTTACCTTTTTTATTGTATGTTCTATTTCGGCTGCAAATTTCAATCGTCGCTAAACAAAATGTTGCTAAAGAAAAAGAAAGAAAAAGGTAAACGCAGAAATATTAAATTATAAATTTATAAAATTTCTTCGTTTTGATTTTTATTTTTATATTCAAATTATTCTGACAGGTGATCAAAAGTAGCAATGTGAAAAAAATGTCTTTTGTGTTCAAATTATTATCAAAAAAAAAAATCGAATAAAAGGCGAAGTCTGAAGTCGAAGTCTCAAAGTGAAGTCAATTAAATCCAATATTTAAATTAAATTCATTCACAAAAGATTAAATTACAAACGATTTTGCAACCCTGCTAAAAATGAAATGAAATGTGGAGTTGCAAGGAAGAATTAAATTTCTGCGAATAATAAATCAATGATATTTTCTAATTATGTAAAAGTTACTCCTAAATAAGTTAAGCATGGAGTTAAAGCTATTTCACAGGCCCGATCATCAGACTTTTTGTGCAGCTTAGTCTATTGAGTTAATTTTGATTTAAAAACTTTTTTTCCAAAAACGTAAAATAGCTATAATGAAGTCTTAACTTTGATAAACTAATAACCTAATAAGTAGAAATTCCTTAACAACAAAGATACAAAACATTGTAGGTGTATAGTCCTCCATAATAATTCCTTAGTTCTTAGAAATTATTGAGCCATATTAAAAAAAAAAAATCTTGCAATCCAGTCTTGCGTTCTAAATATTTGCATAATCACAGTTCCAAGAAGTCCTATTTATGCGTGGATGTTTGTATTTCCTAAAGTTATATCGCACGATATCCTCCTGCAATCATTCTGTAGAGTATATACATGTATAGCTTTTTGGAAAACCATGCCTACCTAAAAATACTAACATCGTCGAAAACACATTTTAAGAACAAACTTTTTCGTCCTTTTTTTTTTTTTTAATTTTCACACATTTTATGTAATAAAAAGTTTTTTTTTCTCGCGCAAGGATTTAAAGAAAATTAAATTAAAAGAAAACTTTTTTACTCCTCGTTGTTGGAAAATTCAATCTGATGTAGATACCATTCCACTGTGTGTACTTGTACTCGTATTACTATGACTACTTACAAATATTGCAAAGCAGAAATTGAATCACTCGCTGTAATGCGTAAAATTAAATTAAATATATAATTTAAATTTTTAATAAATATATTTTTACATCAATGCCATTGAAGATAAGATAATAATGTAAATTGAAATTTCAAGCAACAATATATAAGAAGGTTAAGTATATAAGTATTCAATAGCTGTACCTACATAAAATGGGGATAGTGAGCTCATGTTGATATTTATAATTCAGAAGAAATTTTATTTCTTTTCTTTTGTGTGTAGATTAGCTCATTTTATTTTCTACTTTAACACAAAATTTGTTAAGACCAATTTCTGATTAAGATAGGTATTTGTTTTATTAAGTACATATATATTTTTTTATTTTTCAATTCCAAGTTTAATATTTGATGACACAAGTGTGTTGCCAGAGTGGCAACGAATTTTAATCAATGTTCGATATTTATTTAAATTTTTAACCAAGGCTAATTGCAATATTTTTTTAATAAATAAACATATTTTCAACTTGCAATAATACAACTTTGGGTAATTTAAATATTCGTACAGAAATTAAATTTAAAAATCTAATGATAGAAATATATTTTAACACTTAGATTAGAAAAGTATAGAGATTAAAGTATTACATATTTCACATTCATGTGGTGTGACCAAAGGTGGATTGGAGTTCAATTTCCCCAAGCTTGGAGAAAGGACGTCTAAAATTAAAATTAAGTAACATATAATTAAATAAGACTGGTGTAAAAATTTAATAATTTTCTTTCACATTAATCAAACTTGACTTTTTGAAGATTTTTGACGTTCTGAATCTGTAAAAACCAATGTCAGAACTGCTTCATCACGTCAAGTTTACGGGATATTTTAATTTTTTTTTGAATATTTTTATTTCAATCATAGAAATCCTAAGAACTGCTTGAGGTAAAACTACTACACAGAGGTAAAACTACATAAGAAAAGTCATGTTTTTGTTAATTAACCATAATTAACATTTTACTGTAGGAATTATTCTTCTGACCTGTCGTTGGACATTTTTTAGTAATATTATTCAACAGAGGGAAAAAAAAATAAATTTGTATGTAATCAACAGATTGAGGTTTGTTTTTTCCACAAATAAATTTTATTAAAAAAATTAAATTAAAACAATTGAGGTCATCTGGACGAATATTAGATAAATATGAAATTTTTGAAATCAACAAGCACAAGTGCGTAAATATTTTAAACTGCCAAATAGGTTTGATAAATTACAGCCCACTTTTTAATAAATAAATTGTTACTAATGTACCTAATGTTCCGCACTTTTAAACGTGAAAAAAGAATTGAAAAAAAAAGAAAAGAAAATTGATATTATTTTTGTCAAATACTTAAACATTTTTTCGTAATGTATTTAAATATTCTTGTAAGAAAACTTTTATACACTACTTTAATGCTATATGTACCCCCCCCTTTGTGATTCTATAACTTTCTAATGATATTTAGCGCCCTTATGATGTCCTCACGAAGACGAAACGCGTTGGCCTCAATTGTTTTAATTTAATTTTTTTAATAAAATTTATCTGTGGAGAAAACAAGTGTTTCATTTAATCACAATTTTTCAAAATGTCTAAAATTAATTTGTTTAAAAAGTTCAAACAAAGCTTAATATGCATTAAATTTCTTTGAAGAAAATAACATGAAAGCTGAAATTTCTTTCTATTTTTTCCAAAAAAAAAATATATATAAATTATTAATTTATTAGTGGGCACTGAGAAATAAGAACGATTACATTAGATTTTGTAAGTTTTTTCGAGTCTTTTTTTTATCAGATAATGGCCACTTTTTGGTCCCATTTTTAACCGAGTAACTATCAAATTTCCATAAATATGATGTACCAAATAAAAACTAAGCCAAACTTGGATCCGCTGAAACAAACATTTGAATTTTTCTTTTAGGCAATTACATGAAATTTTTGTGTACCAAATTTAAAGCAAATCGGTGTGCAACAGCTTTGACGTTAGTTCGATGCCAGTGGACCATAGAAAGAGACATATAGACCCACGCGAAGGAAGTCTCCAATTTGGAATATCAAGTTTGATTAACATCTTGAATTTTCCTGTGGCCTTTTAAAAAAATTAAACTCTATATATCGATATTTCAACACAACAAGATTTTAGAATGATCTCATGAAACCCCACGATTATTCAGTTGAAACTAAGAGCGCTATTTTTGCAAACCTCACAAATTTCTCACAAGTCACAACAACCTCAAAAGGTGAGGTTTTCGTATTCTAGTAGCACCACTGTCGCAACTTGTAAACCTCACAAAAACTATCAAAATTGTGAACTCCCTTTGAGTATCTCACATCACAACTCACAAGTTTGACATTTCATAATCACAAAAAAAAAAATATTCAAAGGGTCCGTTCAACAGAAATTCAGAACTTAACAATCAAATAAAATATTCACCTGTGTGTAAATTTGTTTGAAATTTCTTGTGATGATTGCCAGAGAATACCGAGAATGTTATCGAATTACAACAAACTCACAAGAGATCAACCTCACAAGAGCTTGTTACTTGTGGGCCCTCACAACGGCAGAATAGCCATGTAAGAGTAGATATACATATGTATATGTATGTATAGACAAAAATGCTGCTGAATGGAACTCGAGCTCAAACGTCACACCTCACAAGTTAGGAAATCAAGCACTACATCCACTGAGCCATTGGAATTTGTTTGATTAAAGAAAACTATAATGCAAGGTGTGAAATACATAAATAGAAAGTTCAATAATCTTAGTTTTTATAAAATGAAGTCGTAGAGTTATGGCATCAAATATCATTGGTGAAGATGTAGCTACAAATATAACTGTAACGGGACGGGACTTCTAATGCAATATAAAATTAAATTAAGGAATAATAATTCTGTATAGATTCGCATCCCGTTAGCCATAAAGACTGAAGTAATTTTTAAAAAATTTTATCTATTATCTACTATACCATGTACGTGTGACACGTAACGTGCTATACGTAACGTGCTACACCCAACGTGCTTCACGTAACATTCTACACGAATAAGGCACACATTTTTAGTTTACCCTAGTCCAGGCATAAATGTTTACAAATCAAAAACATGAAATCTTTTTTCAGGCTCATTTTGTAATTCAATTTCTTGCTGTTGTCAATAACACACTCAATATCTTAACTCAGTTAATTTTTCGTTCAGTATTCAATTAGAAGAATCAACGATTTCAGCTTCCAGATGTCATATCTAAAGTATTCAATGCCTTTTATAAGTTATAAAAAAAGACACCATTATAAGTTTTGGGAATATTTTCGTGTCTACATTTCTATTGTTGTGCCATCTTAATAAAAAAAAAAACACAATTTATTCGAAAATCTATATGAATTGCATTATTATGCAAATGTCTGATACACATCGACTATTCCAGAAATTACTGCTTCACTCATCCGAGTAACTACAATTTTATTCAACATTTTCCATTCTTCATCTAGACGCCATCACCGCCAATTGAACTTTTACCCCCATCTTTATAGCTTCAGGCTGATGATCTCTTTAAACTTTTTTTTATTCCTATAGTAATCGCATATATGTAGGTACAAATGCAGAATATCCGAATTGCTATTTCCTTTCGTATGCCTTATTCACCTCGATGACATTCAGGTGGTATCCTTTAAGAACATCCTGCTGCAGGTGATGAATCCACAGATGTAGAAAATTAAAAATAAAAAAAAAAAAATAAAAGAAATAAGAATGATTGGATTGAGATTGCGGTTTAAGAGTAGATTGGTAGGTATACATACATATGTATATAGTTTTCTTCGACGAACTTATGTCAGCCCCTTAAGGGTCTTTTGGTCTTATAATTGAAAATAATCTAAAAGCTTTTCTTTTCACATGGAAATTACCCTTAAACTAGCTCCGCGCGCTCATAAGTATTCATGTATATATAATATAGATTGGTATAACAGATAGAGTATAACATCAGATTATACTCGTATGTAAAGGAAATCAATGTGATTTTGGTTGGAAAATTACATATTGATGAAAAGTTCCTAAGAACTTCAGGGCATATACACGCCCTCTTTGCAAGGATTTTAAGAGCAAAAACGAAACGCTTAAATAAGTTTTATAGTACGTGTGATAGTCCCCAAACACCCTGCGGTTGTTGACGTATATCACTTGCAAACCTCTGTAACCCTTTTAACGATGTGATTTTTTTTATCACAACAACTGATACTGAAATGCTGAATTTCACCTTTTCACTTGATGTTAGATTTAATATTTGCAAAGAGTTAATCAAAATTATACCTTACATACTTTAGAAATCTTATAAATTAAGTCTTAAAAACTTTAGTTTTTGGTAAAATTTTCGAAAAAATAAAAAATGGTCAAAGAATTAATAGTCCAGTAACCTTGTCGTCTCATAGGAAGAAGACCTCGCATCAAATCTGGCAGTTCTAATTTTTTGATGTTGAATGATGAATAACCCAAATTTTCGACCACGAGCGACGACGCATCATGGTAAAAAATATAAACAAAACCACGTTTTTTGTCAGTTATTGGACTATATTTTTCGATTATAACATTATTCTGCGATTTCAAACTTACTTAATTTTATTTCCGTGCCTTTTAAACCCATCCCTGTAGAGTTTGAAAGTAATTTTTTCAAAAACTGTTGATTAAAACTTTATTTAAAAAGAAAATTCAGGAATGAATATCTGGCTTTAAGAAAAGGTATAGGATTTTAATACAGATGGTGCCGTTATTTTTGTATATTTTTTATTTTAATTATTTTCTTTTTTTTTCGAAAATTGCCCTTCCTGACGTTTTGGCATGTAAATCAAAGACGTTAAAAAGATTACAAGAATATAATAAAGTAATGAATGATGTAAAGCGTGTGAAATATATGAAGTATGAAAATGGCAAGTAGGTTATGTTCTTGACACGTTGGTTGATGGTTGACGTTTTGGCAAATGTGTTATAATCCAACGATGACATTTCAAGGGTCAGTTCCCATTACACTTCCCACCCAAATTATCAAAAAAAAAAACAGAAAAATATTTGTCTGAAAATTTTTATATGCAATATTATTAAAACTTTAAAGGACTTTCTATATAAACATTTTGAATAAAATCGGTTAAATTATTAACGAGAACTTCAAAATCAGGAAAACAGTTCTATGGCAGGTATCGTTTGATATGTACGATAAACAACAGTTTTCGGTTATTCGCCGATTTACCAAAATAGAGACCAAGCCATTATATAACACATACATTTTTTTTTATAAAAATCGTAAGAGCCGCAGTCGATTTTTTTTTAAGAATCCTAAAATTGGCCCGCAGTACCTACCTTCAAAAATCCTAGGTATAATTCATAAAATTGCTTTTCTTAAAACTTTTAAAACAACATCACAAATGGCTCAAAATAATAAATAAATATGAATTTATAGGAAATGTATATTATAAATGCACGACTGAGTGTTACTGACTTGCTAAAGTTAATTAAATTTTCTTAAAATTATAAAGTTATCTCTAAAATTATTTCTGAATTTCGTCTGATTATTTGAATGAATGCGAATTTATGAGAATTAAAAAAAAAAAACCAAAATCTGTATTGGTTCTTATATTTCTTTTTTACATATCCCGATAGTTTATAGTTATGTATAATATTTTTAATTAAAATAAAAAAAATAGTCACGCATAAGACTCATTATATTATATTTATGGAACCTTTTCGCTTATTTACTATTTAGTTTTGATTTCCACTCATTAGTCAGAGATGGGTGACCATAACCTATCTAAACGCTGCTGTGGCTTTTTACAGGTTGCTATATGTTTCGAAAATACAAAAATTCGTTATGAGTTATGTTGTCTTAGGGTCACCTGAGGTACTATAAGCGTTTTTTTTTTAAATCCTTTTCGGTTTAACATATTTTTGTGCATTTCGTTCACTAAGGAGTATGCGCATCCAAAAATATTCTATTTTTTACTTCAATTGAACTAAGACCAAATCACTACGGCAATCAAGTGTTTAATAAAAATTATGTTAAAAAATTAAATACAGTCAAACGCAACTTTAAAAATACTTCACTTATGTTCAAATGAGTCTCCGCAGTACTTAAATACAATCAGAACTTCACGGGCCTTTCAACATAAAATAATACAGATTAACTTTGATCTGTTCTGTTCTGTTCTTTCCAAAGCCAATTTTTACTATTTTATTCCAGTTTTATTTTTTTTAATTAAATTTGTATACTTTTTAGGAAAGTACATAATATAGTCATTATTATTTTAATTTTTGGTATTAGCCGTGTTTTGGTGAAAGTGTATTGCAACTTTGCAAAATTTTTCCAAGCGACCAAATAACAAATCATTTTTTGTTTTGGGAACAAACAATAACAAAATATTTATAATCACTTTTCGATTCTTATTAAATTTGTCATCCAGCAGTTTTCTGACATTATCTAGCAGATTTTAAATACAAATTATTCTTATAGCCAAAATAGCGGTACCTCACATGCAAAAAAAAACCGGTATGGTAAATCTCATTTTTCTCAAAAACGACTCTTAAGATTTTGATTAAAATTTGTATGTGAGCTAATAACAGTACGATCAACTATATTGTTGGAAAAAAATTATCTATCGATTAAAAATGGTATCTCTCATAGAATTATTTTTGTTGTTTTCAACTATTTCATTATCTTTTAACCGATTTTAATCAAATTTTTTACACAAGAGCTTATAATAAATTTGAATAATACTGCATATACAAATTTTCAAACAAAAAACAAAATTTGGATTTAAAAAAAAAAATTCAAAATAATTTTTTGAAAATTCGATATTTCGAAAATGGGTATATGATTTCTTTTCAAAATTAATTCTTAAACTCCGCATTAATAAACACTAAAAAATGCTGTACCAATTTTTTTTCATACAAATTTTATACATACAAAATTATTTTTTTAAGAAACCGCTCACACTATTTTTAATTTTTTTTTTAAACATTTGTTTGTGAACGTTAAATAGCCGTACTTACAAAACTGTTTAAAAAACTTCTGTATTTTAAAAATGGCTCTAATGGTTTGGGTTAAATTTTAATATAGAAACAGTCCACTTTTTCCTAGGAAACAATTTTTTGTTAAATTTAATTTTGGGCTTTGTATTTTATGTTATGGGTTAATGTTATTAATTTTAATACATTTTTTTAGGAAGGATTCTATTTTTAATTTAAAATTCTATTTCACTTCTGTTGGCAACGTAGATATAAATAAATTAACAATACTATCTAGAGTCAAAAGTACAACTTTGGGCCTGTTATCCGCCTTGATAAAATCTAAACTTTGAATACATGTATGAGTGCTGTTAATATTTAAAAACAAGAAAAGATATTAATACAACATTTTATTTACAAAACCAAACCAACAACTTCCGCTCTGATGAAATATATCTCGTCCAATATACAAATGTACCTACTGTATAGGTACAAGGACTTTTTCAATTTCTTCCTTGCATTTCTCTTTGTCCTGAATATTTCCATAACTTCAGCCATGTTAGTAGCGGAAATATTTTGCATACTGAATTGTACATGGTTTCATTTTTTACTTTTTTTTTAATTTTTTGTTTGTTCTACTTTTTGTTTAAAAAAAAAAGAAAAAAGAAGTATCGTTGTTGAGTGTAAAAAAAAGTCATTGCAAAGCATGAGGAACAGTATGTTGAGACAATAATATTCCAGGATAAGCTTTGCTATATATATGTATAGTATAGGGTATTGAGTATCGAATGTATATGATGATAGGGATTGGTAGAATATTCTCTATCGAGAATACAATGAAGGTAAATTCACATCCAGTACTTATATAGAGTGAGATTCTTATTTTTGTTGTGTTTGTTACGTTACGTATATGTACTTTTGTGTTGGGAATAGGATGATTTGGACCAAAGACCACTTGTCGTTAGTTTCAAGGATTTAAGTTTGGCTTATAGTGGGACATTCTAATAAAGGACAAAACCAAAAGCCGATACATGTGGCTGTATAAGTGGATCTGGGTATAGATACTCTACACTATAATGCACAAAGATATTGCAAAACTGCTAAAATGAGAGCTATTCCCATTGTGCGTTTATTTATATTATGTTGCAAAAATAAGAATGAGTGCAATGAGTGTTTATATAAGCTCTTTTAATTAGAATGCTTAAGGTATATCTTTATTTTTTTAAAGAATGTTTTTTACTTCCGAGAATCATTTAGAAAAAATGCAAAAATATTTTTAAGAGGTTTGGCATTTCACAGTTTTTTAATTATTTTTTGAAAAATTTAAGGAATGATAAATTTTTAATTTTTGTTTTAGCTCATGTAAAACAGGTAGCTGTTTTTTTTTCAAATTCACAGGAAAAAGGTTGAAATGATATTAATTAAACTTTTATACCTATAATAATCAAAGTTATATTATAAGAAAACTGCGTTTCAATTTTATTACCAATTTGCATTAAGGAAATATGATTTTAAAGTCTTTTGAGAAAATTGAAAACGAAATCACACAAAAAATCCATTTTATTTATTCGTTTTAACTTTTTTTTCATTAAAATTTAACTATATTAAATTTCTTAATCGCAAGAGCAAGTTTGTGCCACTTAATTATACATAATATTTTTTGCGAAACAAGTCCAATAGCAAAGTACTTGTAAGTAAGGTACAAACAAAATTTCAAAATAAACGCCGATTTAAAAACTTTCAAATTATGGTTTTATCCTCTTTATTTTTAAACTAATCATAATACAAAATTAAATCCCAAAAATCTTATTTAACTTTCTATATACCGCCCCAACAACACCTTGAAAATGTCATCATTTGTGATTTGTGACATTTATGATTCTAATTGAAAGTGATATCTTAAAGTGGTGTCAAACATTGAATATTATATTTCAAATTCTTTCCCAAGCCAGAGGTAAATATTTAAGAAATTTAACCTGTGTGATGTTGACATTAAATTTAATATCCTTTAAATATAAAATAATGATAACCTAAAAATAACAGGGTGATTATGGATAAGAAAATATGTGTACGTAGTTAAGAAAATATTTTTAAGGACTTATTTTTTAACATATCGATGGTTTAGACGCAGGACCTCGTAAGTTGAAAAATTAAACAAATATATCATTAATGCGAAAAAATCAAAGCCACCTTTTGGCAATTTCTGTGTAACAAGGTTGTTCTGAACATTTTACAGAAAAAGGTAGAATTCAAAACCTATCGCACTATAGACCACATAAACTAACAAATTATTCGAGGTTCTGCACTTTAACCCTTGATATATGTATACGCACAAAAGTTATAGTTTTTTAGCCGAATATTTGACCAAAATAAAACTAGAGCGAAAAAGTGAAGCGAATAAATAGATAATACGAACTTCAATATTTTGTTTAACTAAACTTTGTTTAGACGATAATGAATTATATAATGTGAGGAAAGTCGGAATTGTTCACTTCTTTCATTATCCGTTATACATAGATAGGGTTATTTGGAGCATAATGTAGTGTAGTTTTTCGGAAAAAGCGGACTACCAACGGCAATACTTACAACATCATGTTATTCATATCTTTTAAAGCCATAAATGCATTCTTTAATTCTGTTTTTTAAATCAAATTACTTTAGAGAATAGTTTTTGTAAAATTTCAGGCTTTGCGTAATAAGGTTCTAAAGAAAAAAATGAAAGAAGTTCCTAAACCTATGCATTCAAAACAATAACAACGAAAATTCTCGTTTCTTAAGAGCCTTATTTTTTTTTTAAGCCGTATTTCCTAATGAAATAAAGTCCATATGAAATAATGACCCCAACATTAATTTAATTTTATTTTAAAAAACATTTTGGAGTCTTATTTCAATTCGCTGAAACATCACTGTCTTTCTTAAAAAAATTTATGAAAATCCGCTAATCGAGAAATCAGAGCTCGTTTATTTCGGACCCAGCAATCTTGTTTTAATGTTACGCAGAAAGTCTTGGATTCGATTCCCAGCCTATGCCACCTAAAAACATAAATGTTTTTCACGAGTTATTGCCTCTTGCGAAAAATTGACAAATCCCCCAAGAGTATCTCTTGTCATGAAAAAGTACTTCTCACCCTAGCCATTCGGATTTGGTAGAAAATTGTAGGCCCCTTCCATACCTGACAATAACCCGCACACAGGAATGGCTGAGAGTTGTAAGTCACTAGGCCCTAGTTCTACACGAGATCAACGACTAACAGAACAGCCGAAAAAAATCTCACTATTTTTTCAGATATTCTGTTCACTTGTAAGCGTTTAAAAATTTGTGCTGCATACAAAATGAAAATTGTATAAGTTACAATGGAAGTGCTTTTATGACGACGATGTGGGGAATAATTCATTTTCGAAAATATAAAAAAAAAACAAATTGAGGTATTATTTCAATTAAACAAAAAAAAAATTAAATATTGTCTTTATTCATTTATTTTTGGAGCTTTTTTTTTCATTTCGTTTGGGCCTTATTGCATGGGGCATAATTTCACTATGAAAAATGGTCCATTTTAGTTGCATTATTTCAATTCAGTTTTTTTGGGAGCCCGATTTAAGACACAAATAGAAATGAGCTGGAAATTGTCTACCTAAACACAATAGAATGCTGCAACTGGAACTGGAGCTGGAACAGCATGTGAAAAAGTATCGTACATGCTATTTTTTATGTGCCCAAAATGCAGCTGTGCAGCTAAAGAAAAATTAATAACATCAACAACACTTTTTTTCATTTTTAATATTTTTCTTTTAATTAATAATATTTTTCGGATCTTTTTTTCTTTATACAAATTTAAACGTCAAAAGTGCTGCACGTGGAAAGTTAAAAGTTGGCGAACTCTTGCAGCATCGTCTGCAGTATATCACAGCACAGCACAGTGTTGTGTTGTTCACGTGAATTTTCGTATTCTGCTATCCGTCTCGTCGGAGGAAAACGAATGTTCCAAAAAGGATATAAATTGCGATAAAAATAAAATTTTAACAATTAGATTCTCTCAAGAACTTCAAAAACTATTATTGATAGAGCTTTGAACTCGAATGGTTGTAGGGTTAAAAGAATAATTTGTGACAATTCACTTGAACTGAAAAATTCTATCGGGTTGGATAACAGAATAGGGCTGCGTACATTGAATTTTTGTGTGTTGAATATTTTGACAGCTATCCTAACTGAAGAAGTATTTACTGAATGTGAACTTTACTATGATGAACAAAAATTAATTTCTAGTGATTCTTCTGTTTTATAGTACCCGAATGTACCGACGACGACAGCACAGCGGTTAAAAAAATAAACAGTTTGAAGCTTTAAATTCATATTTAAACAACTTTTTTCAAAACAACTTCATAATGTTAGGGAAATTTTAAACTCCTCGTACTGTAAAAATATTTTTTATAAATAAATTAATATATGTAGGTACATAACGGGTGATTTTTTAGCTGGTTTGGTTTTGGCAACACTGGTTTTGACAGCTGACGTGTGTTTAGTACCTTGTGTCACTGTCAAACAGCTTCAGTTTGGTTTGCAATTTAACCATGGATCGTCCTACAAATGAACAACGCTTGCAAATTATTGAATTTTACTATCAAAATTCGTGCTCGGTTCGAAATGTTCATCGCGCGCTGCTTCCATTTTATGGTCGGCATTCTCGACCTTCTGAGCAGTCTATTCGGAAGATTGTGACCAAATTTCGCACCAAATTTACTTTGTTGGACATTAAACCACCAATACGTTTACGTACTGTGCGTAGTGAAGAAAATATTGCGGCCGTATCAGCTAGTGTGACAGAAGACCGCGAAATGTCGATTCGGCGCCGTTCCCAGCAGTTAGGCCTTTGTTACAGCACTACGTGGAAAATTTTGCGGAAGGATTTGGGCGTAAAGCCTTTTAAGATACAGCTGGTGCAAGAACTAAAGCCAGCCGACCTACCACAACGCCGAATTTTTGGTGAATGGGCTCTTGGAAAGCTGGCCGAGGATCCGCTTTTTTATCGAAAAATTGTGTTCAGCGATGAGGCTCATTTTTGGTTGAATGGGTACGTAAATAAGCAAAATTGCCGCATTTGGAGTGAAGATCAGCCAGAAGAATTGCAACAGCTACCAATGCATCCCGAAAAAGCCACTGTTTGGTGCGGTTTATGGGCCGGCGGCATTATTGGGCCATATTTCTTCAAAGATGATGCGAATCGCAGCGTTACTGTCAATGGTGAACGCTACCGAGCGATGATAACAAACTTTTTTTTGCCCGAAATGGAAGTTCTTGACTTGCATGATATGTGGTTTCAACAAGACGGTGCCACATGCCACACAGCACGCGAAACAATGGCGCAATTGCGAGGCGAGTTTGGTGAACAATTAATTTCACGTTTCGGGCCGGTCAATTGGCCGCCTAGATCATGCGATTTGACACCATTAGATTATTTTTTGTGGGGGTATGTCAAGGCTTATGTCTATAGGGACAAGCCCGCTTCGATTGACGCACTGGAAGCCAACATCCATGCATTCATTCGTGAGATACCGGCCGATATGTGTGAAAGAGTATGCCAAAATTGGACTCAGCGGATGGGCTACCTGAGACGCAGCCGCGGTCAACATTTGCATGAAATTATCTTTAAACATTAAATTGCAAGGTTCAAGCTATCGATTCAAATAAATATTTCATTCATTTTTTCGAATTTTTTGTGTTTTTTTTTTTTTTAAAGTTCTAAACCTCTTAAAAAATCACCCACACATTGATTAAAAAAATATCTTTATTTCAAAAACAGGACAAAATAAAACACCCTAATGCACTGAAAGATTGAATATTAGTTTAATATCACCCTGTAGATTATACAAGAAGAGTAAGTAGATAACTTCTTTTTGAATCCTTATTCGTGGCACTGACTGGCACATAATAAGCCTTTGTTTTTATATACGTGTATCAAAAACCAAATAGGTACAAGAAAATGAACAGACAAACATTAAACAAACATTATATAAATATCATATAGAAAAACAATAATAAGAGTGTTGAATGACTGTGACAACGGAAGTCTATACGATATGTCTTGTTTCACTTAAGAGTCATGTAAGTTGCATTTATCAATTTAACTGTCATTGAAAGTGAGCAGGATACATGAGAACTCAACGTTAAGAAGGAGCTCTATTTCCTGGATAAGTTATCTAAGACATTCCAAATTCCAAGTGTCTTCAGTGATGTCGTTCACGGTAGATATTCTAAAGCCGATGACGATTGGGTTTTCTGGTGAAAAAGAAAATGAAAATAATATACGAAAAGGTTAAGAGTTTATATATGGTTTTGTCTCTCTACAATGTATATAATGTATCTATGTGAAGGATAAGGTATACATTATATCTACGCATATAGGCACCAGTGTTTTATGTTAGAAATTCCTATTCACTATCTAAGGAAAATGGATATGCAATAGCTATTGGATAAAGCTGATGGGATCACAATGGCATTTTGATGGCAATATAAATGTGCAATTTTATTATTATTTTGTCTGTGGAACTTGAGAACAGAAAAGTAAAACATGGCATATATGATATATACTTAGGTATACCTAACTCTAAAAGTTTCCCACAAAGGATAAGTTTTCTTCTCTTAATTGCAATGGAATTTGATGATTGCATTGTAATTGAATTTTTAAGAAATATGTATCTATTTATTTAACTTATATTTAATTTAAATTTGTTATTTATTTGTTTGTGAATTTTGTGTTTGTTTAAAAAAGTTTCGAGCGGTTACCGACTGACTGAGTGGAAATCGCAAATCTAATTTCGCAATTGTAAAAAAAAAATATTAATCGACTTGTAATTGTTGTTTCTTTAATTATATATTGCTCTTTGAATTAATTAGTAAACTGATCATTTGGTAAAGTTTCACTAACATGTACCCAATATATCAAAATGCAAAACAATTCTAAAGCTAAATGATACTCATACTATGCAAAATAATAAAATGCGAAGTAAAACAAAGGGTAGTAATAATAAGCGAATTATTATAATTCGAAATAATGAAATGCAAAATAAAAACTGCGATGTGAAGTACATACCTTACCTATACTAAAGCCGAATAAAAACTTGCCAAACTAAAACTAGTCAAGAATTAAACGCAAAATGATTAAGATGCAAGCCAAGAAATTTTAAAGGGATTATTGCAAATTACAAATTAAAATTAGTGTTCAAAAAAATTACTAAAATATATCGTAACAAAATTTTAATATTCGGCGATTAACCTTTTACTACTAAGTCTAGTGTTTTTCATCGATTGCCAATCAGGTAATTTTAATTAATTCTGAAATACCACAGGGTAGCCATTTAGGCTCTGTACTATTTTATTTATTAATAACTTTGCGTCTGCTGTGAAGTATTCTAACTAAAGCTTTTCCGATGCGGCAATGTAGTTCAGCGTTATGTCTTTTCACCCAAAACCATAATGCCCAAATAAAAAATGTTATAGCACCGAAAACAATTTTATTAACATTTTGTTTTTGTCCGATTTGGGCAATATTACCGAGGGCTTGGGTG
Organism: Epistrophe eligans; assembly: GCA_951394125.1. Lineage (NCBI taxonomy): Eukaryota > Metazoa > Arthropoda > Insecta > Diptera > Syrphidae > Epistrophe > Epistrophe eligans. The sequence goes on from OX596029.1 coordinate 83,393,653, forward strand.
TTATGACATTTTTTTGGTTACTATGAAGTTCCAATTTAAAATCAGCGTTGGGCTTTTTGACCCAGGTACTAACGACCAAACAATAAAAATGTCACAGCGTCGAAATATCGCCCAAAAATTTATCAAAAAAATCTCTGAATATTTAATCTAAAACAATGAGATTTAGAACATGAACTGAACATGCTCAGAGCGAAAAAAAGAAAAACAAAATTGGAGCTCTGAATGCTCTGAGCTAAAAAAGAAACATAATTTTTTTTTTGACATTTAAGGCTCTGCTCTGAACTAAAAAAGAAAAACGCCCAATGTCGTGAGTTCCAAAAGTCTGCTAACTGTAGGTTTGTTCGGGTACTTTCCGGACTAAAAATGGCAATCTGTCAAAATTTGAGGAGTGGGGATGAAATTCTCTCAAAGAGGAGTGAAGCTGTCCGAAAATACACGAACGGGTTGAACCAAAATATTTGCCACTTTTAAAACGTCAACAAAAAGTAAACAAAGGCAAAAAAGTAAACAAAGCAAAAAACATTGAAATTTTCATCAAAATTACATATGGTCTTATTTATAAACGTTGTTTAACTTTAGACAACTGTCCAACTTTGGAAAATGTGTTCAAAAACTTTGTTTATTGTTGTCTTATAGCTGCCTAACTTAGACACAAGAGTAGATTGCCTTAACCGTGAATAATGTGATATTTATTTTTATTAAATAAAGCATATATCCACCAATTTCAAAATAGTTAGACAGTGTCTAAGTAGACAAAAATCTAATAAATACGACTGATATTCTTTATTAAATTTTAATAAAAAAAAAAACAAATTTTTTCGTTATAAATATTAACAAATAGAAAATACACACTTAAAAGGAACATCACGTATTTTTGTTGTTTTTTTTTATCCAAAATTCGATGAAGAAAATTCACTCAGCACAAAACTGACTAAAAAAACCCACACACACACGAGTACACTTCAAAAGTTTCTATATTTAATTAATTAATTTGTTTTTTATTAAATAGTTAATTTTTTTTTCATCAAAATGATTTTATTTTATTTTATACGAAAAAAAATTACTTGCAAGAAGATCAACACAACAAAAAGTAAACAACAGCCATTTTGTATTTTTGTTGTTGTTCTTATTAGCTATCAAATTGGCTTCTGACAGAACACGGAACTTACCAGTTTGTGCCCAAAGAAATTTCTCTGGTAAAAACTGTCAAGAAGGGGAAATAATTTTCTCCCTTTTGAGCGCTCTCTCCTGCCAGAAATTACACGAAATTTGCGTACGCGAAAACGTTCGGACTAAATCTGGTAGAAAATGGTAGTTTTGGGTAGTTTCTGGCGAGTACGCGAGAACGAACCTTATAAGTCATGATTTTCTAAATGCAAGCCAAACGTCAGCGATGCGCACTAATTGTTTATTTTGTTTGGATGCTTTCATTTTTTGACATTTTGAAGTTTGAACTGAAAGTGTAACAAACGAGCTTCAGTGGATTTTTAGTAAAATCACTCGATTTGAAATCTATAACCTTTATTCTTAGTAAATAAATTTTTTTTTCTATTTTTGATATTAAATGCTTCAATTAAATGCTCAACTTAAATTACATAAAAATGTTATCAGTGACGCGTTTTAGAGTGTTAACACTCCGAAACGTTGACATATTGTTTGTTTGTTTGTTTTATTTTGTAAATTTCATACTAGAGGTATTCATGCAATGGCGTTGTAAACTTCGTTAACCTGTCAAATTTGTATGAACATTTCAAAAAAAATCTAATTGTGCTTGTTACTACATATAACATTTTTTTCATAATTTTACAAACTTTGAGCGATCACTGAAGACCCAATAATTATTATAATATGTGTTTTGTCTTGAAATTCAACAGGTGTTCCTAAAATCAAAACCTTAGCTCTATATCTCTCTCTCTTTGACAATAAAACAAATTACTTATTGTTCTCTGCTGCTCTGATTAAAAATATTCTGTATAATCCCTATAATAGCGATAATTTATTTTACCCCTTTCATACTTTTTTGTTTAGCATGATAAACGTATGCTCATTAAGGACATTATACTAAATGCCATCGTTCAAATGAATAATGCAAGCTACTAAAACAATATAAATATACGTTATCTTGTTTCTTTTTCATAACAAATTGCTAACAATTATTTTTAACAATTCTCTTCAACACACAATCAGTGTAATGAAATTGAATTGAATAAAAGCTTTTCCCCAACAATGTACTCGGTTGTAGTTTGAGTAAAAAAAAATTAATAATATTATGGTACGGTACATAAATTACTTTTTGAGAATTCATGAATATAATTTTAAAAAATATGATTTTCCATTTCAACATTTCATAATTTGTTTGATTCATTTGAGGAAAGTTATTTTGGTTTTAAATACTTGGCCTTTTAAACTGCTAATTAATCAGTAATAAAATGACTTATGTAATTTTATCTTTTACTCTTTAGCCATGTTTCTTTTTTGAGATGGCATAGTACCTACTCATTTAGTCATTTCTATGCAAATTCGGTATCTTTTTTTCATTTGGTATCTTGGTAACTTTTTTCCTACCTAATGCACTTCCAAACCTTCTTACTTTCTTCTTCAACCTAGTCTCTTATTTCCAATCCACTGCTTCTAGATGAAATCTCTTCTATTTTTCTATTCCTTGTAACTTGTCTTGGCAATTCAGTTTACACTACATGGTGTTATTCCGAATGATGATTTTTCAAAAAACAAAGATAAATGTCAAATAACTGCCAACAAATTAAAGTAGAATTTAAAATTTATTTAGTTATAAAGTCTATTGGTCCAAAAAAAAAACACTCTTTATCAATAAACTTTAAATGACACTTCAAATGCACTCGCTATTTCCATCATACAAAGAATCTCACATCTTTTTGAAAAAGTTTACCTACGTTTTTTTTTTTAACTCTTAAAACTACTCTCTTGAAAGAAGAACAAAATTCCCTCAAGTGTTCAAATCATCAGCCAATTTTCAGTAACAACTTTATCCTATAGCTGCTGTCTTGGTTTTTAAGAAAGAAATAGAAAAAAAAATCAAAAACGGAACTTTATCGTCATATACGAAATTTCATACAAATAAATCCACTTTTGTGCACAGTGAGTTTTTGGTTGTGCTTTTCGATGGTTTCTTCTTTTTTTTTAAAGTGAAGTGAAGAAAAGTGAATGAAAAGTTTTCGCATTTTCACAAATTGCTCGATATTTCTTTTCTACTTAAAGTGGCTTCATTTGTCATTGCCAAATATACATACATACCTATACTATATACTATATAGTATATATAATACATATATATATATTTTGGCAAATGCATCAACTGGTGCTGAGGTGTATCACTGCGTGAAATATGGACACAGTCAATCATGTTTCATGACATTAAAGAACTTTTTGGCTATATGGAGCTAGTTTTGTTGTTTTTTTTTATAACATGGTTTGTTAAAAAACCTCGAAATACATATGGTGCTGGTGAAATAGGGTAAGTTTTGTTTTAAGTTTTCTTTTCCTATTAAGTGATCTATAAAATAAAAACCAGATTATTAAAAAAATTACACACCCTGAATTTATAGTTTTAAAACAAAGACGCACTCGTAAGAGGTTGACATTTTCAAATTGTATATGTTTTTCAACTGGTTTTGAGTATTATGTACATATGTTATTTCTATAGAAATGTCATTTACGATAAATTGATAATCCAATGGAAATCTATTTCTCTTATAATAAAAAAAAATTAATAATAAGTTCTATAGGAGAAATTGAAGCGTTTAGAATGAGAAGGTGTTAAGTGACAAAATTTGATGTGTTGATTTATGGTCTTTAAACGACCTTTATTTCTTAGAATTGCTTAGAAATTTTTTCTTAAGGCTAGAGGATTTTGAAAAAAGGTCATAAAACAGAGAAAAATGCATAATTTGTAATGTTTTTATTTAAATTAAAATTAAAAGTATGTTTTAGAAAAATATCAGTCAATATCACTTAACACCGTCTCATTCTAGACGCTTCAATTCTTCTTCTTTTAATTAAGAAAAACTTCACCTTTAGATGAGGTTTTTATTACGTCGTGTGAAAAATAATTACACATTTATCAGAATAATTTTTCATTTTTAAATTGTTTATAATATTTTCCTCAGGCGTAAAACTCAAAGTTGCTCACACACGTAACATTAATCTGTTACAACCGTATCAATTTTGAACTAAAATGTTGGATATTTTTGCATAGTTTTCTTTGTTTATTTTTAAAAACTGAAAACAAAGATCAAAAATGCATTATTTTACCCCACAACATGAAGATTCGATGACCCATTCGTAAATCAATATATTTTTTAGGTATAACACTAGTTAATGCAACTTAAATGAATCCTGTTACTAAACCACGTAATAAATTTTTAAAATAATATATCTGGTTTATGAAGCCACAAAAAACAATTCCAATCTAAGAATGCTCATAATTTTACTTTAGATAACAAGTTTAGACGTATTTTCGAGTAAAGTGATTCCTTTTTACTTGCGATATTTACGTAGGTACTATATCTATATGGCAAGTTATGCATTCCTAAAAAAAATTGAACTTGAGATTTTGATGGAAGTTGACATAATGATATCGAAGTCGAAAAAGTGGGTCTCGCAATTCTGTCTATCTGTCTATCCTTTCGGCTGTAGCCTAAACGGGTGGATCAATTTTCTTTAAACTTGGTACATAGCAATTTTTGGGCATTCCCCCCGCACGTTTTTTTAATCTTTTTTAAGACCAAAAACAATGGTACCTGGACCTGCTGTACAATTTTTTTACCAAAATATTAAAATCTTATTTTTCTCAACAAAGTGCCCATAACTTTTTTTTAAATTTTTTTTTAATTTTCAAATTTTTTTTTGAGGACTTAATAATTCAAAACTAAATTTGTCGATTTTTGTCAAACTTAGCTCCCAGCAGTTATTTGACATTATCTAGCAGATTTTAATTACAATTTTTTCGTATAACCAAAAATAACGGTACCTCCCATACAAATGTTTAAAAATCGGTATTGAAAATCTCATTTTCCTCAAAAACGGCTACTACGATTTTGATAAAAATTTTTGTTTGAACTAATATCAGAATGATCTACCATATTATTGAAAAAAAAAAATGTATCTATCGTTTAAAAATGGTACCTCTCATAAAACCATTTTTTGGGTTTTCGACTATCTCATTATCTGTTGAACCAAATACAATGAAACGCAAAAGCTACTAATAAAATTGAATAATATTGCATATCAAAATTTTCAAAAAATCAAACATTGGATTTAAAAAAAAAAAATTAAAAATAATTTTTTGAAAATTCGATATTTCGAAAATAGGTAGATGGTTGTTTTTTCAAAATTAATTTTTAAACTCCACATAAATAAGTACTAAAAATTAGCGTAAGTACCAATTTCTTTTTTCTTAAAAATATATTCAAAATTTTATTATAAAAAATTATTAAAAAAAAAAAAACGCTTCAACGATTTTTAAAATTTTGTTCTCATAAATTGAAATTTGTGGAAGAAATCTCTTGATGTACATTGCGTTGGTGTCAAATCAATTTCAGATATTTATTTAATCGATTTAATTCAAATTTTATTGGTTTTTAACATATTTTCAGTCTAAACTATAAATTCCATGCATATGTGCGAAGTGCAAAACAGCATGGTGCTATATTATTCATATTTATGTACTCACATAATACTTCCACTAGGCTATATTTTTGGCAAGTGGCATACAATTTAGGCTCCAATAACGTTCTTTTATCAGACGAAAAGTTTTTTAAATTATTAAGACTTTAAAACCACAGTGTGATCGTACATAAGAGCAAGTTCGTGCGACCCAGTCGTGCATTTTATTTAGTAGCACTACAGGAATGTAAAATATTAACTTCGGATCTGATTTCTCTCTAACTTTGATTAAAAGTACGGGAAGGCAAACTCACAGAAATTTTCAATGTACCGTACTACCTATAAATTAGGAATCTGTCGACATTTTTTTGTATATAAAACTTCACAGATAGGGTACATTTTTTATTCTCTAGTTAAGGGCTGTCTTCTGTGAACTGTTGATTTTTTATGCATACGGGTAAGCTGCTTTGAACTGTAAATGGCACATGGCTGCCTAATTATGCGTTTCATAATTTTATCTCTGGATCTTTAACATGATCGAAGTCAAGGCTTTAAGGGTAAGAAACTTAACTTATTTTAATTATAATGTATTATTTTTATTTTTTTATATTTTTATATTGTATAAGTATTCGCTTGCAATAAGCTAAATAAATAAAAAAAATATATTCTATTGGGAACCGGACCAATCTTACTGTCCAGATATAGGGTTTCACGGTATACCAACAGATTGAGGTACAAAACAAAATAATATCATAACTTTTACCATTTACACCCAAAAAAAAAGCTATTTCTTCCTTACGAGCCACAACCGACGACGATTAAAAGATAAATTGTTTGCAAAGATTCTATAAACTCCTCCAGCTTTCACCTATAACATCCAACAAGAATTATTCATAAATCTATACCAACCACGTTTATTACAAAGTTTACTATGTGTTTTATTTCTCATAGGGTCTTCTCTACCAACCACCGACCAAGTTGAACCAAGTAACTTATTGCAAAAACAGCTTCACTGGGAATGTAAATGGAAAGGTACATTATACATATCTACGGGTACCTACATTTTATTTGAGTTTGGAAATTTTCAGAGAATTATGAACCGTCGATTTGTTGGCATGATATTCAGATTTATTTGATATGCAATCATGTTCATCATGAGCTTTTAGTATATAGATTGTGTAATTAATTATCCTCTTTTGGAATCAGGTGCCATAATAATATTATGAGTTTGCATAGCAATGATGTCGGAGCAGCTGAATTGAGGAGGATTTTGAAGAAGGTTTTTGGAATATGCGCTTATAGAGTAATTAATTATGGAATTTAAATTTTCCAAGGGTGGAATTTTATTCGCGGCTTTTATAGAATATAATATAATATAGTCTTAAGAGTTTACCATCTTATATAAACTATCTTTATTGTGGATTTTGATATTCTGATGGTTATATTAAATTAAAATAGCTTAGGAAAAGATGTTTAATCGTAGATCCATTAGAATTTTAATGAATATTAATTTAAGGTAAAATTATAGGTATAGCTGAAAGTTAAAGATTCAAAGGTTTACAAATATTATATTACTAGCCTAAATGGATGAACGTTGTGTTTCGCTCTGGTTCATATACAAAACCAATTTAATTATATGTATTACATATCCATTATAAGTGGTATCTGTCAGATAATCTTCTGGCATTATAATTTAAATATGATTTCAGGCATATGACTATCACAGCTGGCTCGGACGTCGTAGTCTAATCTGGAGGTCCAATTTTTGATTACTTTTTTCAAACATTTGTGGCTGTATATCGCCAATAACGCGGCGAATGTTGTCCTCCAAGTGGTCAATCGTTTCGGGCTTATCGGCGTAGAGTAGCGATTTCACATACCTCCACAAAAAATAGTCAAGCGGCGTTGAATCGCATGATCTTGGAGGCCAATTCAAGAGTCCGTAACGTGAAACTATGCGGTTACCAAAAGTTTCCTTCAATAAATCAATTGTGGCACGAGCTGTGTGACGTGTTGCGCCGTCTTGTTGAAACCACAGCTCCTGCATATCATGATGGTTGTTCAATTGATGAACGAAAAAGTCAATAATCATGGCTCTATAACGGTCACCAATCACCATTGACTGTAACGTTTTAGCCAGCATCGTTTTTAAAGAAGAACGGACCAATTTTCCAACAACCCATAAAGCACACCAAACAGTCAATTTTTGTGGATGTAACGGTGTAGGATTATCATCACTCCAAATACGACAGTTTTGTTAATTGACGTATCCATTCAACCAAAAGTGAGCTTCATCGCTAAACAAAATTCGCTTATGAAAATGCAATCTTATTTTGGGCCCATTCACCGAATCTACTTATTACTAGGTGATCCTGTGGCTTCAATTCTTGAAATTCCAAACCAAACTAAAAATCAATCACTTGACAGCTGACAAAATGGCCGCCAGTTAGGTAGATGGCCATCCTTCTAGATTATTTATTGGAATAATATATACAGGGTGTCCGCCGGGAAGGAAGGTATACTTCTTTGTTTTGCCGCCATTTTGGTAAACATTAGTCTTAACAGTTCATATTTGGCAGTCGTTAAGTAAACACTTGGCAAATTTATTATGGAAAAATATTCGATAAACCAACGTATTTTAATCGTTAATACATTCTATCAAAATCAATCATCGATTACTGCGACGATGAGAAAGTTACGTGAAATTTTTGACGAGGCACATTTTCATTTGAATGGATATATGTTCTGGGCAATGGAAAACCCTCAAATTATTCATCAGTCACCTTTGCATCCATTAAAAGTTACAGTCTGGTGTGCAATTTGGTCAGGGGGAATCATTGGACCTTACTTCTTTGAAAATGAAAACGGCGTATGGGTAGCGATATCGTGATATGATTGAAAACTTTTTAACGCCACAACTGCATGCTTTGGGCTTGATTAACATGTGGTATCAACAAGACGGTGCCACATCGCATACAGCCAGGATTACAATGGAATTACTGCGAGACCTCTTTCCGCAACAAGTTATTTCAAGAAATGGTTATGTTGATTGGCCTCCACGGTCGCCTGATTTGACTGCTCCGGACTTATGCAAAAAAAACAGAAACACTCGAACAACTCAATCAAAATATTCGTGATGAAATTAATGAAGTACCGCGTGAAATGTGTGAGAATGTAATGAAAAATGTGCTCAAAAGGGCTCGCATTTGTGAGACTAACAGAGGCGGACATTTACCTGATATTGTATTCCATATATAATTGCCGACATTAAATAAAACATTTATCAATATAAGATCCATTCTCCTTCACTTAATCAAAAATTATAAAAAAAAACAAAGTAATATACCTTCCCGGCGGACACCCTGTATATATACATACATCAAATTACCTTTTCCGTTTAAACTTTTTCGATAATTAAAAAGTAAAGTTTTCCTCTCAGTTCTTGTCTAAATTTCGTGAAATTCTGTGTACTAAAAAAAACACATAAACATAATTATGTACATTCTACTTGAGAAACCTACATATAAATATGTATATCAACTTTCAATACTAATTAGCATTTTTTGTTTTCAATTCAAGTCCTGACAGTCGGCAATTCTACATCCTTCACCCTTCAAATGGCATTCGCACACACTTTTTTATAGTTCTTTCAAACTTTTATAGTGAATTTGTTTTTAATGAGAAAAAGACCCTTCAATATTTGAATTTAAAATCAAAACACAAATAATTGTATTAAAAATAACAAAAACACCACCAGCACCACACTTTCCAAACAAAACAATCAAAACTTTCGACACAATCATAGGCTATAACGACTCAACACAGTCAAGTATGGTTACCAACCCACCGGAAGCAATATATGTAGGTATACCACTGTCTGAAATCCCTATCATAAAGCACCCCAAGCTATTTCCAAATAAATCCATGTCCTATAAGAACCCACTCCTCCTTATATAGTTATGTGCTATTCAAAATAGTAATTTTGCATTTATTATATAGGCTTCGACTATCAAAGCTGTCGTAATGTTAGCATAGGTACACTATTATTCCCTAAGGGTCCCACAGCTCCAATTCACGTTTGCTGCCTTCGAAAATCGAAAGGGTAAACAACACTGTCCCTATCATGTTTAACATAGCTAAGGAGAGGACACCAAACTATAGGTATATATGTACATAGATAGTAGTAGCAGAGCATAGCCTGAAGGACTTTCTGCCGCATCTTTATGCCATCACCAATCAACAAACAGAATTGAAATCAGGTGCTTTTTATAACCACTTCCTTTTGTTGGTCGCCCGCAGGCTATATAAGATCGCCTTATTTGTAGAAATCTCCCTGAAGGACATAGGACGATTTATATGCGGGACTCTACATAGTTTGTTTTTGTTTTTGTTTTTTTTTTTCTATCTATATCTATTATTCTTCCATCTGTCAAGGGATAGTCGAATGTTTGGTTTATTTTTTGTATGTGTGTTGTTTTTAGTCAATGTCCTCCTTGGGACACCGCACCATTCTTGATCCTTATGAGAAAACACGCGAACCCATAGAATGGAATGAATATATGGATGAGGGGATTTTGTTGTTTGTCCATCGTATTTTCAATTTTTCATCGGATTCTAAATATGTATGCATTATAGTAAAAATGTTTTGTCTAGGGAGATTTCCTTCCAAGTCTTCTTTGCAAGTACTTTGTTATCCCTTCGTTGACAAGATGTTTGGCAAGGATAAACTTGTGGATTCTATGGGAACAAGATGGAATAATTGTTTGCAGCTTACAAGCTTTTTTTTTCCATCCAACTATTATGTATAATGTACCGATGATGATGAATGTCCTGGCGTTGTTGCGCTTTTCAAATTGATATTCATGAGGATAATGTCGGAAAGGATATTGCTAAAGATATATGCAAATTAACTTTTTTTTTTTGTTATATTGACTCGCCTGGCTGCAGGCATAGGGATATTTGAATAATGAACCCTTGGATCCTCGGAAGGATGCGGCATCTGTTGGTTCGTGGCGCATTGCTGCCTCGCCTTTATACATATATAAATTGGTTGACTTTATATTGATTGCCTAAATGGAGTCAAGGCAAAGTTTCCATTTTTTTATTTAATTTTTGTGAACAAAAAATTGTTTTTCGTGAGTTTTTTTTATATTAGATTTACTTTTCGTTTCTGTTTTTTTTTACACATTCATTTATTTTTTTATTTTATGGGACATAAGACGAAGGATAGAAAAACAGAAAGACTACCCAATAGGGTATGAGATACAGCTATAGAAGACTCCTTGTGAATAAGTTGAAATTATAGGCAACCGCAAGTTAATTAAGTACTATACCTATTTGAAGTAACTGCACGATGCTATAAGACTTTAATTGACCCTCCTTAAAATCATGGACTGTTTTTGAACCCTAGCTGATTTTTGAAGGTGCTAAGTCACAAAACAGCGCCATTTGTTGAATATTAAAGCAATACACTACAATCTATGTTTTGAGATACTCAAATTCCTCAGGAAAAATAGATTTGGACGAAGAGCTGTAGGATGAGAAATCTCATCCAGATGTAAATGGGGAACAATAGATCTATAGGTCGCAGTGCAATTAACCCCAAAATATATTCATTCCTTCATTCATGTTTTCAGAACACAGTAGACAGTAACATGAAAGGGATTCATAAGCAAAATTGATCAGTTTTTTGTAAACATACCTACATTGGAATCGTTTATTCAAAATTTTACTACTTTAAGGGTAAAATGGGGTTAAATGGCACAAAAAAAAAAAAAACAAAACAATCAACAAAAATTTTAAAATTATTTTTTTTAGTATTGAAAAGGGTTAAATTAACGGGTGTGTTTGTAGCTTAAAATTTTTAATAATTTAGCTATTAGTAGGGTGAAATGGGGTAAAACAAAAAATATTATAATATTTTTAAAATTTATTTTATTTTTGAAAAGTTATATTTAGAGGATGGATTTTAAAAATCACTTCAGGGCTAGGTATTTTTAAAATCAAGCTATTTATAAGGTGATATGGGAACAAAGAGCATCCGATTAAAAAATTTCTATTTTATTTTTGAAATATTTTTATTTGTTAGGAGATCACTAAAAGGACAGATATTTTTTCAAAATTGTACGACTTTAAGTTGGCAACACTATTTCAACTGGCGGCCATTTTGTCGGCTTTCAAGTGATTTTTTTTTTAGTTTGGTTTGGCATTTTCACATTAATAGACTAACGCTTGAAAAACGCATGCAAATTGTTGTGAATGGGTTCGAAACAAGATTGCTGTTGATGCCGATTTCAAAGTGAATTTTGTTTAGCAATGAAGCTCACTTTTGGTTGAATGGATACGTCAATAAACAAGACTGCCGTATTTGGAGTGATGATAATCCTACACCGTTACATCCACAAAAATTGACTGTTTGGTGTGCTTTATGGGTTGATGGAATAATTGGTCCGTACTTCTTTAAAAACGATGCTGACCAGAACCAGAACGTTACAGTCAATGGTGACCGCTATAGAGCCATGATTACTGACTTTTTCGTTTATCAATTGAACAGCCATGATGTGCAGGAGCTGTGGTTTCAACAAGACGGCGCAACATTTCACACAGCTCGTGCCACAATTGATTTATTGAAGAAATCGATTGGTAACCGCATAGTTTCACGTTACGGACCCGTGAATTGGCCTCCAAGATCGTGCGATTTAACGCCACTTGACTATTTTCTGTGGGGATATGTGAAGTCGCTAGTCTACGCCGATAAGCCCGACACGATTGACCACTTGGAGGACAACATTCGCCGCGTTATTGGCGATATACGACCACAAATGTTGGAAAAAGTCATCGAAAATTGGACCTCCGACTAGACTACATTCCATATTTGGTCCCGGTGAAGGCCTTGTTAATAGGTAGTTTTTATTAAAATCAGTTCATCATTATATAGATTTCATAATTTTTTTTTTTTTTGACGAAAGTCCGTTAAAAGATATTTTGAATCACAAATTCTACAAGTCCAATTAAATAGTGCTAAGTCTTCCTCCCCATGCAAAGCCGGGCCAGTTAATATTGAATAATTCTTCATGATATTTATAAAATATTCCATTGATATTCCGTTTACATATTCTGTAAATTTTTTTTACGTCCAATAATTAAAAACCTTTCTTAACTTAACACTCACAATACAGCCTGGTTAAAGGATTCTCTGAATTTAGGTTATATTTACACAACTCTGTTATCCAATTAAGAGCCATTATATAAATGTGCAAAAACTTATTTTATTAAACTGCACTATAACTATTCCTAAACAAATAACTACCTAACAGCACGACCTACAAGAGTTTTTAGAACTTTTCACCTATGTAAGTATAAGTTGTAGGTACATACATATATAGCGTTTACCTTTTTAACCTTTGTTTTGAAAAGTTGCTATATTTTTTCAAACTTCTGTCCACCCTACACCCTTGCAAAAGAAAAAGAGATCTCATTACCTATAAAAGCGCAAGTTAGATGAAAGAGGACCAGCACCAATTGTTATTTCATAGTCATCTACTTAGCTCTCGAAAATATTTCAATTATTCTGCACCACTTCAACCATTTCCCCAAAGTAAGTTTCCTATTATATAAGTATAGGTAGTAGAGTCTTTGAACTAAAAACTTTTGGTAGGTATATACTGAGATTGAGCAGCGCGGTTGAATGTCTAAGAACTTTTGTAAAGTGAGTCAAAGTTAATTAAGTTAAAGCAAATTCCGGGTAAACTGGGTCAGACACATATATAACTTTTCTCTTTTATGTATGTATAGCTAGGTTAGGTATATCAACTCGTACTTTTACTAAACGTCACTAAACTATGCGGCGTTTTCGACGAGGAACAAACTTTCAAATTACACATCGCCGGAGAAGTGTTACGTTTTCTAAGAGTACCAAACACAAAAATATAAAAGGCTATACAGAGCAAGAGAGCGCCTCCGTCTCCAGTGATTCGTTGGGGTTGAAGAAAGTTTTAAAATGAGATGTTTTGAGGTCGTCAAATTCTATAAAAAGTTTTTGTTTTTGTTTATGTTTTTTTTTTTTTTTTTCTTCTTCTTTAGAATCACAAGTTGACAAAATGTTGAAAAATAAAACCAATTATACCAACTCGCTGCTGTCTTAACGTTCGTCGTTAAGGGATAGTTTTAATCTGCTGTGGGTTTGGGGATATAATGTTATAAAGCGTATATAGAACATCAATGTGGTGAGTTATTAGATATGCTCTGTGGGATATTCAACTAAAAAGTAGGTAGTTTAAAAGTTTGAAGTGTGCAGAAGGTTTTCTTATGAAGCAAAACAATATCTATGGAGCTTACAAATTACTATAGAACAATTACATGTATTGAAAATATCACAAATGTTTTAAGTTGAAATGAAAAAAAAATAGTTTGAGATAAAGAAAGAAAAAGCTTATTTAATATTAATTGTGTTTTTATCAAAAAATGTTTACAATAAAATTTAACGGGTTTAAGAAATGACACGTAACGAGAAACTTAAAAAATACGGAAATAAAAATAAAAAAATAATAATAGTAGCATTTGTTTATGCCTTGAAATATAAAATTTAAAATCGCCAAATATTCCTCTCGTCTATCTGTCAATTTATAAATAAAAATATCATAGATCTCCGAAAGTTCTAATTATGTACACTAGCTATAGATTTACTTAATAGGGTATATTCTGAATTTTTGTAAATTTAAATATAATGCCAGGAAAACTTTCTCACTTTTATTATAAAAATGCAGAAGAATTAAAATCCACGATTATAGATCGCCAAACTTTCTTTTGTGGTTTAAAACTATAACGTGACTAAGAAAATTATGGTAGGTTTATTAAAACAATTATTAAATATTAAAGAGAAATTATGAAAAAATATTAAAAAATTAATTTCTTCGTTGATTGTTTCAATATACAAAAATAAAAATGTATTGCAAATTTTATGAAATGCCTGTTTTCAAAAAAAATTAAACTTAATCGGTTGAGAAATTAAACCTGAAAAGTATTTAGATAGTTTTGTTTCCCTCTAAATTATTGAAAAATCCCTTTAAAAGAACATCAAAGACGCTGATTACACGAGTCTTTTTTTCGTTCGTTTCGTCTTTCGTCTTTTTGACAGGCACGTATCGTCGTGATTACATAGTTCTTTTTTACATTTGTGAAGACTCTTTCGTTATTTTGACGTTCAGAAACTTTGCGGTGGATTTATTGGAAAATAAACAGAAGTAGTAATTAAAAATGTTTTTTAATCACTTTTTATTCATATTTACAGCTTATTTAAGTGTGAAAAATTGTTTTCCAGCTCGAAATTAAAAGTTTACAAGTTCTTCGCACAATGCTCTGATTTTAGGGATGAGCGATTAAATTTTTCGATTTTAAAAAAATTTATCGAGGCGAAACATCGATGGCCAAATACGTTATAATATGCGCGTTACATCAAAACGTAGTTTTGATTTAGGGCCGTTAAATCTGTAATAAAGGTTCCGACTCTAGTTCTGATGATTAAAATTTCAAATTAAGGATTCATTTAATCGATTTTCTCCTCTAATAAATTCCATTAAAATGATCTGTGCCTACGTTCTGTAACTCACATCGATAAAATTAGTCGAGAAATGATGGAAATTGAAACACATTATGAGTTTTAATTTATTTTTCAACGTTTCTCGACCAATTTTATCGATGTGGGAATAACAAAACTTGCACTGTACGATATATGGAGCAAATCGGTCCACCTGTTTAACCTCTATCCCAATGGACCCTGTATAGTGCAAAGAGCGTAGAAATCAACGGACAGTATGATAAAACTACTTTTTTAGACTTCTCCATGTTTACACGAGACCAATACTTGCCCTATAGAATATGTAAAAAGAAACAAAAATTTCCACACTACATATTGTTTTATCAAATACATTTTTAAATTTATGTGGTGTGAACATTTTATCGGGATTAAATATTAAATGACCACATGAATTCTTATTTTTAAAAACGAAAATTGTACACAAAGAGAACTACTTTTTATAAAATGTGCACAGCAGAAATAAGAAAGGAAAGTAGATATTAACATGATTTGGAATACCTTATTTGTAACTAGTTATTACCCTTGTAGTATGAAAAGTATTCATTTTTCTTTCCCATGAAATAATCGATTTCCAAAATCCTTCCAGCGAAAAAGCGCAAAAAAATGCACTTTCACATTTAATATTTATAAGAATGATGTTTTTTTAGAAGGTATACATATTTGAAGTTGCTTTCTTTACATTTTAGTTACATAAACCATTTTATTTGCATATTTGTAGTTTTCTGTAGTCGATGTATTTAATCTTAAAATCTATATCTGAAATCGATGATTTTCCTCTCAACTACGATTTTTGCTGACAACTAGCTATTGCTCATCTCTACCCTGTTGTCAAACCATAAACGTCAATGTTCAACCAGAAAAAATCTTCAAATTTTCATTCCTGCTTTCGTTACTTCATTCCCCCTGCATTTCTACACCCCTCACCCAAGCTGTCAAAAGCACGAACGACGAAACGAACGAAAAAAAGACTCGTGTAATCAGCGTCAAATATGGGACAGTTTAAAACAACTCATTTTTGAAATTTGAAACTTTGGAATCAAACACTGCCTAAAAATATGCTAAAAGAATTTATTAATTGTAAATTTTTCGCAAAACCCTTGTCGTAAAATAGGATTCCGGGATCTTAGTACCTCACCTCACACAGTATATAAAACTATTGTAGTATCTAATATGTACGTATGTATATTGTCAAAATTGAAAGTGCCAGAAATTAAAAAAAGCTGTTTAAGTTCCAAAAAAACTGCACACAGAGGCGTATTTAAGGATTTGGCGCCCCGGGCAGATAAATTTTGCCGCCTTTTAGAAAAATGAAAATAAAGTAATAAAAAAAAACAAAATGCATAGTATTTGATATTTTAAATTTGTTTCTGTGTGTATATTGATTACAAAATTCATTAACAATAGATTCGTTATCTAAATTTTTTGTCAGTTCAGCTTCTATATTTAATAAAGCTAAACTATTGAGGCGTTCTTCGCTAATGCGAGACATTAAATAGGTTGTTATTCGTTTCAATACGGAAAACGATATTTCTGTAATTTTGTAGATAATAAATAAAATTTCTATTGAAACGTAGGAGTCGAATTATTCTCCTTTTTTCACACTACTTAAAAACGATTTTTTGAAATAAAACTTTTTTTATGAGCGACATGACAATAACTTGGATGTAATTCGGATAAATGTTGGAACAGAAAAACTGGTCTAAACCAAATGTGTGTACCGAACCAATTCTAGACAACCAATGGAACATTTTTTGATCATTCAGCCTGTCTAGAACATAGAATACGCTCCAATGGAAAATTACATTAATATCTACAACGTTTTCAATTAATCGCTTTGTCAACGTATCACCCATTGTTTCAAAAGCAACCACCCTTATGCCGTCCATTAGCACCACAAAAATACGCACGCACCGGTGACGGTGTATATGAAATGGAGTTTTATATTTTTTTTTTTTAATACAAAAGGGCTCTTTGTAGATGGTTTAGGAACAAAAAATTAAGATCCTTCCAGCTAAAGTCCATTTAAAGCCCATTTTTTTTTAAAGCTACGTAGCAACTAGTGTTTTTTTTTTTTGATAATGTTTTTGTTTCATTGGAATTTGTTCGAAAGAATAGGTACATGTCTGTAAATATTATTATTATGAATTTTCATTATAAAAATCGTTTATAAAAAATTAGAATAGTAAATGGTGAAAAAAGTGAGTGACATGTTACAGTGAACTCTCTCACAGCCGCACACTCACGGCACTGAAAAAATTGTCATGCTTAAAAAACTAAAAAAAATCGCACTTTTTAAATCTTTGTATTTTTTGTTTATCCTTCAAAAATATTGTAAATAAGACAATTGTTAGAGGCGGCTTGCCCTCTTCTGCTTGAATGTTTTGAAAGTTCAATTGCTTCAAAAAAATATTATAAATTGACCAATTGCTAGGGGCGGCTTGCGTCCTTGTGCTTAAATATTTTGAAAGCTGATTCCGCCGCCCCTAGCAGCCTTGCCGCCCCGGGCTGTAGCCCTTTTAGCCCTAGGGTAAATACGCCCCTGACTGCACACCAAACATTACCTCTTAAGGTTTACTTCCCAAAACATGACAGTTTTTCCCAATTTTATTCCAAAGTTCTGTCAAAGTTCATATTATAATTATGTAAAAAATTTAATTGAACTAAACTTGGCAGAAATTGTCAGTTTCGTATTCTTTCAATTCATGCTAAATAGCCATCCTTCCGCATTGCTTTCATCTCAATGGGTAAACTCTGAGTGCTTGGATGCGCCTTTCAGCAAGACGATTGTGAAAAAAGGCACTGAGACGGGTACAACATTTTTTTTCAAGTTGGATTGAGTCGAGCTGAGTCAGCAAATCTGCAGATGAAGCTTTGTATTCAGCCTATATTAATTTTAATATGTGTACTGTGGGTGTGAATTTTTAACACATATACTTTCTCATTTCTTATCCGGCATCTGATAGCTCAAGCTTGTACGCAAATTAAAATAGCTACTATATGACTCACATATTATTTTCAATTCAGTGGGCCTTACCAATAATAAATCGGTAAATAAACGTTTAGCTAAATGCCCAGGTTAAAATTTAAGGCTCAGTTAATTGTTAATTTGCACCTTTACCAATAATCAAATCAAACACGTCTTTTACTAACTGCCGCTCAATTACTTAATCTACTACATTCGTTGTCAAATAGACAGCAGTAAATTGCTGAAATTATGTCAATAATTGAATTGTTTTGATTCGAGTCAGGATAATTCTTTTTCTCATTCGAAAAAAGTTCATCACAATCAAATTCTGCACTGTCCTCCTGAAAATCGATTGCAGATACCGCTGATATTTGAAAGTAGATCTCAAAAGGTTCTTTTAGAGATGTTCCACTACCAGTTTCCTTTTGAGATCTATTAAATTGACTTATATTTTTTCTTGCAAAAATTTTAAGGCGATTCCACTTATCTGGATCTCGTATTTGTTTTTGCGTAAAATCATAAGCCGGTGGCTTTGAAAGTCCTTGCGATATTTTGCCAAATTTAGAATTTCCCTTTTAATGATTTTCCATCATGATTTCATAATGTGATTTTACGCATTCCAGCAACATCTCATAATGCAAAATGTCAAAAACTTCGACTTTGAGTGAATAAAAACAAATTCACAAGTGCAAAATAAAAAGGGATACCTACATTTTCATGCAATGGCGTAAAGTCGTTGTAAATGTTGTTAACTGCGTAAACCTTACAAATTTGTATGAACATTTGACAGATTTACGCAGTTTACCACGTTTACGAGAACTTTACGACGCGACATTGCATGAATTAAACACCCCTAAAATTTCTTAAATCAACAACTTTCACTGAGTAAAAAGGCCAAAAAGTATGCAATTGTGAAATAAAGAAAATCATATGCATTAGATATGTACATATGTAGCTATATTTGGTTAGACTGCTTTTAGACGACTGCAATTTCTATCCGCAATTCCCTTTTGAGTTTCTTTCCGATTGCAGCATCCATTTAAACGCTGCAAATTTTAATACCTGCAATTTTTGTTAAATGAGAAGGAAATAATATCTCCTCACTCTTTACTCCGCTTATGTCTCAAACAAAAAGAAAAAGCACAAAGAAGAAAGAGCGATAACTCTGCAATTATTTCAACCTCTGCAACTTTGTCTACCCCGGACACCGCATACGTCCCCCGCCTACATGCTTAAAAATTGCAAGGGTAATTGCAGCATATTTGCAGCGTTTAAAAGCAGTCTTACATAAAATTTTTTGCGATTTGCACAAATTTTCGAAATTTGCTGTCAAAATCCATAAGAAATTTTGTGGAAATTGTTTAGAAAAATTAATTACCAAAATTGGTATATTAGGTACTTGAGATTTTTGTAGCACCTATGTATGTACATATGTACCAACTATGTATGTACAAAATATCAATGTATATTATGTAATATGGCAAAGTATTAATCAGGTTTTACTAATTTTATACATTTTATATATTTTGAACATTTTATTCAAGTTAAAATAACAAAATATGCCTATTTTATTTCTTGAGTAACACACCTACTTACTCCAAATGTCACTTTGACAATTACAAATGTGAAAATTGTATTCTTTGCATGAAATGTCAATCCTCATAGTATGTTCAGCGGCTGTTTATTAAGAAAATAGGTTAAGGCCGTGTGTGGACTGCATTAAAATTTTAATTAAATTTTATCTAAGATAAAATTCTGACGTTTCCACATTAACTACCAAAATTAAACTTTTAATGAAATACAATTCAAAAAAAACATTAAAACTAAGAATTTATAATAAAGAGCTTTAAAGTATATGAAATTGTTTATTTAAATGTTTAAAATATTGCGCCATTGATATTTTACTATAAAAAGAATAAAAGCCCTTTGTTGTTCATTTACAGCTTCTATAATTCATAGTTCGTTCATTTATATTTTCTATAATTTATTCACTATGGTATACTTATACGAGTATTATGCCAAAGTATGTATGGCTAATACAAAAAGTCTCTGACCAAATGGTTGGTGAATAAGACCTTCAAAATGTTCCTTTCATTTCATTGATTTTTCATTGCCTATTCCCGTTATCTACTTACACTTTTCTTAAGTTTTCCACAAATATCCCACAGATAGTCGAAAATCAAGTTCCGGCATCTATGCCTTTATTTGGAATATATGCAAGCCATAAGGACACAAGGTATAGATACAGTACTAAGTCTATACCTATACCCTTGCTTTTGAATTGAAAACCGATTAAGCCAACACTATGAACCTTCTGGCCGAATAAGGATTCTTTGTTTACACATACCGATATACCGGGGTGGCCGTGTTTGAGCTCTAATTGAACCTATCAAATGGGGGTATATACATACATATATTGGCATTGGCGGAAGTGAAAATTCCTTACAACAGAAAATATACCAGATACCCTTCTTCAAACTGATAGCTTATCCTGGCACTACAAGAGGCAAGTTTATCACCATTGTAACCAAAAACATTCATGTCTTGCACAACACTCGATATCCTTCCATCCCAAACAAACATCCTTTTCCTATATCTACATACATATGCCACTGTGATGGCTCGAAAAATAGAAACTTAACCCTATACTCCACCTATCCAACAATACCAATTACATATTCAGATTTGTTGGCGAATTCGATCGCCTTAAACACAAAACCAATGAATATCTAACGAAACAGCAAAATTCTTGATTACAGTTAAGGACTAACAACAACTCTGGTGGCACCTTGATGTTTTTGTTTTTATGTTTTGGGTGTGTTTCCGGTTCGGGGCTAAAAACTTTCAATTATATTATGTAGGTACATATATGTAGGTACCTTGTACGTACATCCATCGTTCGATGTTGGCAGTAGGAACAGGACTTGCAGCTTGTAAGTTGTAACTCAGCGATTTTGAATTGAACTTTTACTTTGAATGGTTTTTGGTAGCTACTTCAGATAGGTGAAATGGGTATGTCCGGAATGTAAGTCCCCTAGTAAATTCAAATTACATTCATGTAATCCTCTTTCGATGCAAATATTGAAACTTCCGATGCTTTAAGAAAAGCCGTGCTCATCTTCATCCAACCTATATTCTATAAATCTCTATCCATAAAAAACATCATGCGAAGTTAAGAAAGTTGTTGTTATTTGTAGTATGTATTTGAATAGCTGTAGGTAGTGTATGAACTATGGAGCAAAGTCTTTTTAGTCAGTTTTTTAGAAGATTGTGTGTGATGAAGCAGCTCGGAAAGGTTTAGTGTTGGAGAACTTTTAAAATTAAATAACGGATGAAGTTTTAGATTGTGCCCCAGAGATATTTTAAAATAATAGAGTTTCTTCAGTTGTATAAGTAGGTATGTGTGGTGGTTGAATTTTAAATCGTTGAGTTAATTGTAAAATATTAAAACTTAAACATACCTATACAACATGGGAAGTTTTAGACGGGAAAGCTGGTAGCTTATTGGCTACATTTTTATGTATTCAGTATCTGTTTAAATTTGGTGTTTTTGTTTAAAGTTTTAAATAATACAATATGATGTTCTTAAAATTTAAGCAACTTATAACTTTTTTCGGATAGAAATTCCTTATTCCATATTTCTCGAAGTTTTAATCAAACCTAATACTAACATTACGATGATGGGGAAGTCCAGAAAAGTTCGTTGGCATCGGCTTTGTCTTTTTTCTGTACATCTACATAATTAGTTATGTCCAGGTGTTCGTTGAGGTATGGAAAATAAAAAGTGAACTTTATAAAAACAAAAATGTGAAGCTAAAAGGATACGAAGTGTTGCTTGAAAAATATAAAGAAATAGATCTAAATGCCAGTTTAGAAACTGTAAAAAAGGCTTCACCACAGACATACATACTTACATACATATATCTCCGCATAATATGGTAGCATCCATACGGAAAAAATTTGTGTAGTCCGATGAAGAAGAAAATGTAACCTTGAGATCGTTCATCAAATTTGTATGGAAGTAATTCCCTCTGTCAACTCATAAACGCATAGTCATACTAGATATGGACTGCTAGGAGCCATCTTAGCTTTGGTTCCAACTTCAATTATAAACGACACGAGCGCTTTTGGTCTAAAGGCGGAAAATATGGTGAAACTTTTGACACTTTGGTTTGTCGTTTGTTTTGAGCGGTTGTTTCTCTGGCGTTGAAAGAAGAAAATTGCTACAAACAAAATTAAAGTGTAACAATTAAGAACTAAAACATCTTACGACTTGCCAAGAGTTTGAATTTTCAGATTCTGTGCATTTATCATTCTGATTGTCTTTTATTTTTATTTAAATTAAAACTAATAACTTTTTCTTTATAATTGACGCGAATTGAAAATTCCTGATGGATATTGTAAAAAAAATAAAAAAATTGCACATTAACGTCAAACAATTAAATTCAATCAAAGCAGATAACTCTGTTTTTAACTTATTATAATAATAAATGTCTTTAGTTTCTATGGCAACAAATATTTGCTAAAGCCAAGAGATGGCCTTAAGGATATTTATTTTTTTTGCCACTTTTACACCAAAAGCGCCTGTGTCACTAAAAAAATAGGAAGTGCTTCCATTGAAACTTTTGTATAGAAATTAGTATCGACTAGCAGTCCATATCTAGTATGTCAATGCATAAACGCTTTTTCTTTTTTTATTTTCTTTTTCTTCTTCTTCTTCTTCTTCTTCTTCTTCTTCTTCTTCTTCTTCTTCTTCTTCTTCTTCTTCTTCTTCTTCTTCTTCTTTCTTCTTTCTTCTTTCTTCTTTCTTCTTTCTTCTTTCTTCTTTCTTCTTTCTTCTTTCTTCTTTCTTCTTTCTTCTTTCTTCTTTCTTCTTTCTTCTTTCTTCTTTCTTCTTTCTTCTTTCTTCTTTCTTCTTTCTTCTTTCTTCTTTCTTCTTTCTTCTTTCTTCTTTCTTCCTTTTCCTTTTCCAGAATTTCATTCATAATTAACGCTACCGAAATTCTTTTTTTCATCCTGCGTCTATTTGTTTCGAAAATTTTAAAATACTGATACTGATGTTTCTCGAAATGTCGAGCATGCTGGTCCATGTAAACCCCTCTATTTTTGTACACATTCTTCTTGTTTATGATCCAAAAGTTGGCGATGATAAAAATAACTTTTCATCTTCTGATAAATGTTTGACAGAAGTTTCCACTTTAACATAAAATCATAATCGCATAACTTAACACTGAAAAGGCTTTTTATCGCTTTTATCACAGGAACGGATTAGCCCCACCCAGGGCCCGATCTAGCTTTTTTGCCGCTCTGGGCAAAAGTATTATTTGCCGCCCTTTAAAATCAAACCTTAAAATTCATACAAAAGTTATTGCTACCGTATGTATGTATTGTTGGTATAATATTCAATTAATGTTAGTCTACTGTATGTATGTTTATTCAAAAATTTCTCCAAAATTACTTATTTTATTATATTCAAATAATTGTTTTTTTTTTCATACATATGTACATATGCTTCCTCAGGTCGACTAATCAATCAAATGATACTCATAAAGTTTAAATCAATAAAAAAAAAACAAACCAATTTTTTATTTTAATTTTAATTTCGGTTACAAAACGAATAATTATCTTGAAAAAAAAAAACAAATTCAGTTAAGATATTAAGATAGATTTTGCCGCCCCAAATTTTTGCCGCTCTGGGCAATTGCCCAGCTTGCCCCACCCTAGATCGGGCCCTGGCCCCACCTCCCCGAAGTGTCGAGAGCCCAATTACGTATGCAACTCTTTCGAGAAGACGATAAAATTCTGTTTCAAGCCTAAAACTTGAGTTTCTTCGGTCGTTTTTTCAAACGAAATTAAGAAAAATCATACCCTAAATTTAGGTTAAAGGCTTGGAAGTGTCAAATAATTTGTATACTTTATAGGAATTTTGTGATTATGAGTACTTATAAATAAAATGTGTTCCATTGGGCCTTGCAAAATACTCTTTATTACTTCCCACGGTATAAAAATGTAACCACAATAATTTCATTTGTTTTTTTTTTTTATTTCATTTTGGATGATTCATCAACAACAATAATTTACTACGTAATTTCTTTTTACGAAATTGTATCCAATTTGGGAATTTTGATAGAACTTAACTAAATAAAATAAATCTATAACTTTTATTATTTTTATTAACTGGGCCTAAGTCGATGTCGATGTCAATAATTAAATTTGATCTCAAAGTACTCGTTCAATCATGTAATAACACAATAATACACATAATACACAATTCAACACATGGCACTTGAACGACCGAAACGTTTTTTTTATTTATTTAGATTTTGACAGATAACGACAATGTCTCTCATTTTCTCAGTTATTTACTCATTATTTACCTTTCTTACGAGTTTTTTACGTTTTTTACAGGTTTTTTTACGTTTTTTACGGGTTTTTTACGTTGTTTACACTTATTTACGCGTTTTTTACCTACTTTAACGTAGAAAAGGTTAAAAATAGTTTTTTACATGGATTTGAACATCACTGGGCATTACAGTCTGGATTAGTATTTTTTGAACAGCCATTTCAACAAACAAAATAATCGAAGAGTGAAAGTAATTTAGGTCAGAAAGAAAAATAGTCGTCCAAAGAATACAAATCGATTACTAGGTGAATTATATGAACTGCCATCTATCTGTGGACATTTTAAACGTATTGATACATAGTGTCATCCCTGGTAACACAGTTGATATTCACCACAGCACATTTCACCAAAATGTCTCTCCTCCATTTTTATCAAACGTCAATTTTTCTGACAGAGTGACAGAGCGCCGCATCGGGTGAACCTCTCACGAACGAAGTTCTTATTTTATATTTTATTTCGCGTCCTCCGAACGAAACTAAAAAAATAAAATAAATATTCACCCCATTGAAAAAGTTCTCATCAACATAATTTAACATCCAATAAAATTATTCAATTTTGTGTTCGATCAAAAAGAAGAGTTATGTGTATGTGTGGAAAATCAAAATCAATTCAAATCCAAAGTGCATAAAATAAAGGGAGTGCAAAAAATCGATTTCGTTCGTCGTTCTTCAGTCACAGCTACCCGGGTGGTGAAAGGTGAAAAAGAAATAGAAATTGAAAAGATAAACTAAAAGGAAAGAAAAAATACAACAGGCGCGCGTCTCCTAGTAACAAGAATTTTAATTATTGTTATGGTTAAAAAAAATTTGATTCTTTAATTTCACTTATTAATAAATTTCTTTAAAAGTGAAGTGAACGGAACAAAAAGTTTATCACCGCATCCAACAACAACAACTATCGAAGAGGTGAAAATCAAAATTTGCACAGAAAATTAAAAAAAAAAAAAAACATCACGAGCGTCTCTGTCAAAAAAGGTAAAGTTTTGTTCAAATATAAAACTTGTTTGATGAGTTTTTTGCTTTGTGTTTTATTTTATAAATGTTTTATTCAGAATTGGGATTCCAGGAATCCAATTAGTAAATTTTTAATTTAAAAAATGGTGCAATTTACATTTTGCAAATCTTGGGTGTGACTGGTTTTCGTTCTAATTCGACTTTTTATTTTGGAGATGTTTACTAACTTTTTGACCAAATTCGTGTTTGTTGGTGTATGGTTGCGGTTATTCACCGTTAATTATAAATATCTGCAACCATTTTTGTGCAAATTTCTTTTTCTTCTTTATTCTTGAAACTATCGAAAGAAGAAGGCACAAAATTAAATGTAGAACCAGATACCTAGAATGCTTCCTTATTTGGCATCCTTAGGCGGTGGCTATCAAATAATTATACCTACTTCTCTGTATTGTTTTGTTGCAAATTCTTTAGTATAAAATAATCAAAACAATGGTTTACGTCTGTGAGGAGGAAAGCAAAGTATTTACTACTTACAGTCACCATTTAAAAGGAAGCAAAGTCCTGTGGAATATAGCTTGACCCAAATTATGGGCAAAGTGTGTCTACACCAAAAGACAAAAATAAGGAGTAGGGAAATCGGCTGGCTATGCGCTGATCTCAATGACTAATGAAATATTATTTTCATTTTTTCTTTCTAGTCACGGCAAATACGACGAGACAGAGAATGCTTATTAAATTTTTGTTTGATTAAATGGGTAAATTAATTATATTGTAGGTTCGTAGGTCAATAAAGTTGGACTCAATGTCAATTCATTACCTTCAAAAGTAAATAATGACTAAAACATTTATTTGAGCAATTAGATACGTAAATGGTTCTATACGTGCTAAGTATGTTAATCAAAGGACATTTCGAATTCCCGTACCTACTTGGTTTAAGGTTTTTTTTTCTTTTCCATTTATTTATACATTTTCTTAATTGAGTAGGTAGGTACCTACCTACTTACTTTATTTAATAAAAAGTTCGTTCAGCTAGAAATAAGTCACTAGACGAACAGAATTGTGCGAATATTTTTGTTAATGGTCATCTTCTACCTATTATGCTATCTTTTGTAAACGGCGTTTTTATTTTATAGACTTTTTGGTTTTATCTGTAACAAAATCGACAGGAATTGAAATTGATACAAAAAAAGGTATACCTACGCTTCTGAAAAATGGCACCCTGTCTGTCAATTTTAGGCTTATTCGACCGAGGAATGAGTTATAACATTAAAAAATTTTATTGGCCCGGGTACGTAGGTATTTACATAACTTTTGTTTAATTATAAAAATATACAAAAGACTAAACATCTCCCACGATCAATAGGTACCTAGTGGATTGACCTGAAATTAATTATTTTGGTTGGCGTTTCATTTCGCGATAGGCACCTATAATGTTGTTGAATCGAGTCCAAGTCAATAGTTTCATAGTAGGGCTCTTAGCGCCATCCTGATGGAAGAATTTATCATTGGATGTAATTGTATCTAAGAATCTAGGTGACATGAGACAAGTAGTTTACGGACAGAATACCATATTTATAGCTGCAAGTACTTATGCAATTGACATATTATGTATGTATATGGAAAATTCCTTTACTGTTTAAGTTCTAACAATTCCCAGCTACTTAGCTTTAAAAGCAAGAACTCTCTATCGCAAGCATATAATTTATTTTCATAACTTCAAGTCAATAAATAAAAAAAAAAATCATATTCACTTAAAATATCATAAACTTTTGTCATCTTTTTAAGCAATATTTTCGACTGAGCTATTAATAAAAAAAAATAATGCATGGTGGCGCGATTAATTTAAGTGAACTCTAAAAGTTGTTGGGAGCAGGAAAATTCCCCGTCATACTACCTATGTACTTATATCCAGTATAAAGAAATTGATGATCAAGTTGGATTAAAAATGAAATTTTGATCATAATAGATAGAACATTGAATAGGTACATCGATCGGACAGTTAGGGGAATTGCCGTTCTAAGAACTTTTATAATTTAATCACTCTTATTCTTATTATTATCATCTTTTGTGTCGACTTACTTTCATTAAGCGCTTATTGTTATTCAATCCACACGCAACAAAATTTTAACAAAAAAAATTCAAACAATCCAGTGCCCCTAGTACTTAAAAAAACTAAAATCGAACAATGCAAATACTATATCAAAGAATTTTCATAAAAATCTTTAGACTATCAACTACAATAATGTACAATACAAATTATAATCTATTTCTGTTTCCTTATTATCTTCGAAGCTGTGAATGAATATTGTCAGTAACGCCTAGATTTAAATTCAAATATCAGAGGGATTTCTTTCGTTAGGGTCAGATCTTCTCAGATATAATGCAATTAGGTAGGTATACAACGGTAGGTATAAAAACGATTTATTATAAAAAAAAATTTGTGATATTATAAAAATATTCACTTTTTGATAGGAAACAATTTTACTTAAAACCGCTAAAATAAAGACTGCCAAGAAATTTCCGACTCCCGAAATCCTCCCGAAAATGGATAAAAAAGTTTTTTTTTTTTTTTTAAATAACGGAAAAATAAATCTGGGTCTGATTTGAAAATGTTTTAAGATTCCCAAAGAACAAACGGTCTTCAAACTTGTGGGGCTGGTTAAGTAAGCTAACCTGAACCTGACTTGAAGCCTGACAAACATATTCGTCAGAAGGACAACTACAGCTTGGATTTAAATTAAAATTTTAATGTCTTAATTTGAATCACTATAGGGAAATACGGTAAAACAGTTCAAAAATGAATAAAGGCCGAAAGAAAAGCCAAACTTTATATACCTACCTATAAAGTTTTCGAGAGAACCAAGAATGCGGTAAAATTGCATACATATGTACATACACAACTAGGTATACAAAATGTTTTGCATAAAAAAAAAATAATTTTTAGGATTTAAAAATAAAAATCGATTTATTTTTAATTCTATATTTCAAAACGGTTTATGAATTTTTTTTTTAAAACTAATTTTTAACTAGCGCTCAGAATAAAGAAAAAAAGAGTGAGAGAGTGTTCTGAAAATCTAAACACCCCATATTTTAATTAATACTTAAAATTGCAATACCAATTCCTTTTTGGTAAATTTACTACAAACAAAAAAAAAAAAGGGGATTTTGCAATACATTCTGTTCATGCGTCCTCCCTAATTTGAGCTTAAACCTAAATAGGTAGACCGATGTGCTACAAATTTGGTACACAATATTTTTATGTGATTCCCTAGAATGGATATTCGAATGTTTTTCTAAGCTTATTTACCATAAATTTGCAATATCAAACCATATTATTAAATCTTAAATCACAAGAGCAAGTTTCTGCGATCCAGCAGTGAATATCTTATCTCATACAATCAAAGCTTATTGAAAAAAATCAGAGTGTAGTTACCTAAATCAATGGAAAAAAAAATTCTGGCTTTTTTATATTTGTTTATTAATACATTTTAAGCATTAAAAATACTTAGTGACATGATTTACAGGTGCAAATGCTTGCTAGTTATTCGTATATTTTTTTAGGCGTTTGAAGAAATATGTACATGCAATTTAGCCACTCATAAATAAATCTTCTTGAAACCGCCTTCAGCTGTGGAACTTTATGATCCTATTGACATTGATAATGCGCATATTTAATATGATGATCCCATTCACAAAGCAGGTTCCTAAAGTAGAATAAATTTATTTGCCAAATTAATCAGAACTCATCACATTCTCTAATAATGACAAAGAATTTTTCCAAACAAAAGACTTATGGGATTTAGTATTCAGATTTTAAATAATGGTTTCAATGATGAATGCATATTTAAAAATCCTGCGATTTTGCACGTATACCTACATTTAAGTGCCGCTTAACAATTTGTGTATATATATATATAAGCTTAGAAAAAAGAAAGTACATCTCATCTTAATTTGAATCACAAATCGAAAGCACCAGTCTTCATTCAGCTATCAAACGTCTTATTTAAATTACTAATGGCAATAAATGACGTTCTCCACATTGCTCTACATCTACATATGTATGTACAGTGTACATATATTTATGTACATAGTCGTCTAGTTATTTATTATATGGAAGCCTGAAGAAGAAGTGAATGAATAAAAGATGTTGAATATTACACTCTTCATTGAAGATTGCAATTTGGGATATTTTTTTTTCTTTTCTTTTTATATTAAACATTGTCATGCATGCTTTCAGTGTAATTGAACAAATTATCATAACCTCGAAAAATAATGCTAACAAACACCCCTAACAGATTACAAACATAAAACATGACAAACAGCATCACACCATCAGCCGGCAAGCACTTGTGCCAACTGACAACATATCGGCCAGCACCCACTCATTTCCCGTTTGGTGTTTTTTTATTTTTGTTGTTGTTGTTGTTTATTCTTACAAACAAACAAATAACGCGTCATTAGGTTTAGCAGTATTTCTTTTATTTTCTGAGAATAGCTTGCTCTGTAAATAGATCATGTCTCCCTGGCTAAATTAACTATATTATAAGTCAAGAATATATAATAAAAGAGAAAAAAAACCTTGACCAAAACGAAGGCGTCAAGCATCGGCCGTTGTTCTAAGCTAAATTTGATAGCCTTATATCAACTATGACCTTCGAGATATGAATATGAAGAGTTATAGTTATAGTGTTGCCATAACATTGTTTTCGGAGAAAAGGAGAGTTGTCTTGTCACATTGAGGTTAGGAAACATAGAGAGGCCTCCCGATTTGGATTTTTCCATATCTGAGGACAACGTTGTCGGGATTTTTTTTTTCGTCAATATTCCTTATTGTACCTTATTCAAGGGATTCTTAGAATGTCTGGTTTAAAAATTACAATATCTATAACTATTTCAGATAGTAGATAGCATTTCATTTTTTATTTATATTTTTTAATTTATTTTTTATTTTTTAACCTATTGGAAATGTCGTTTTTATGTGTTTTTAAAATAGTTTTCGTCATTTTCTCAAACATTAAAAAATATGGAGCTATTTGGTAATAGAATACCACGAGGTTATGGTGGTGCGTAAGAACGGCATGCCGAAGGTTTTGACGTTGGGATTGGGGACCTATACCGCCTCTTTCAAGAAATTTACAAATCCACCAATAGTACCTAGGTATTTCTTGCCTTGGTAGATTCTGCTCTCTTTAGTGTTTGACTTAAAATTGATAAGAAAATCAATATCCAAAATAAAAAATGTTTTTTTTTAACTATTGATGTAACAAAATTTAAAAATAAAATAAAAAAAATGAATTTCTGGTTTAAAAAAAGGACTCAACTTTCCTTTACCGCAGCACGAGTTTTCACAGGCGGTTTTTTTTTTTTTTGATAGATATGCGCAAATAAATAATATTGAGCACAATTTTAGGACGAGGAAAAATTATTTGCTATTTTTAATTAATTTTCAAAGTTTAACTTTTTCACATAAAAAACACACAATAATGGCTCCGTTCCACATGTTTTTTTTCTTATTTTGACAGTTCTTTCTTTTTTTGTATTCGTTTCTCGATCTATTCGAACAATTAGTGAAGGCAATTGTATATGTACATATATGGCAATTTTAAAAAAATTAATAAAAAGAAACAAAAATTATTCATTTTTGTTTAGTTTGTTTGTTGTTTAAATCCTGGTGACCCAAGAAGGTAGGTATTTTTTGAATACAACATATAAATACAAAGAAACTTTGCATATACTCTTCTTACAGTGTGCTCTAGGTAACTTGAACAGACAATTTTTAATACACGATACCTTAAGTACTAAGTTGAACAAATAAAATTTTTGCAACAACAAATGCGTTTTAAGAGAAAGAAATTTTGAAAAAGTGATAAATGATGGGCTTTAAAAAAAATAAAAATTAAATGTTAACACTAAAACAAAAGCCTTCAATAATTAAAAAAAATTAAAAAACGGCGTCAGCGTTCGTATTGCGCAAAGGAATTTCATGTTTCAAAAGAGACAGTTTGCAAAGTTTAACACAATTAAAAAACGTCTAATTTCATAATAATTATAATATTACTATTTACGTTTAAAAATCATTAAAATAAACTGTTATTAAAAAAACAACAATTTTTACCTTAATCCAGTTATTAATTTTAGTGCTAACTTTTTTCCCCAAAATTGTGAATTTGAAAATTAAATGTTAGAAAACTATTCGCTAAAACAACTTGATTTAAAAAGAAAATTAAAGAATGGACTTTCGAATGTTTTTTTTTTTTTTAAAGATATAGCATGACATTGTTAGTGATACCGTTCCATTGTTTTTTCTATTTTAATTGATTTTTTTTTTTTTTTAATTTGCCACTCCAGTTTAAACGGTGGAAGATAAAATCCCTTACAGTCAATTTCGTTCATATCATCGATCTAAACTATACGATTCAGCTTTTTGTCGGAAATTATGCAAATCAACCCTGTATCATAATTTATAGCTAAACTAGTTATGATGTTCGGAAATAATAAATTGTAGAATAACATTATACGAAAACAAATTTCATAATAAATAGTGATAATCTAGGGACACTCTGATAATAAGTCCAATTTGATAACTTTAAGTATACACAGCTATCATTATAGCCAAAAATGTTTTTTTTTTTATCCAGTTCCACAAAAGTAAGGTTAAAACATATAACGTGCCCATAAGTGATAAATTTATCCATACATTAAGAATCCATTTATTTTGTTTTGGAGATAAAGTTATCTTTAATTGTTCCAAAATACATACTTGTACAATCTCTTTAATTTGAGAAGCCACAATATAAAGATAACCTCCAAAATGATTAGTCATATCATATCTCTACAAAACAGTCAAAACCTTGTATCTGAAATGAACATAAAATTGAATATAAATAAGCACTCCATGGTAATAATACAACTTGTTATCGTAATACTAGCATAATAAAGGAGGATAAACAATATTTTTGTTTTATTCGAGGGTATAGGACATAGGTATACTGCCTGATGTGGAAAATATAATATATTTCAACAAGAATTACATCAAATGTCTCAAAATTAAAAACAAGACAACTATTAAAGCAGGCGGGCTACCGTCATGAATGGCCTTTTTCACTCATTAAGATTTTATAGATGTTAAGAAGATACCCAACGTGGAGAAAAAAAAATGCAGCTAAAAAATTAAAATCAGATACGAAACTTTGACTGTTGGACATAGCATAAATCTGTGCTAAAGTATAGGATTTCTTATTCTGACGAATAATAGTCACTCTTATCATTTTTTTTTAAATACATGGGAAACCATAGTGATTTTTTGTTAAAATTAAAATTTTAAACTTCATGGTGGTACAAAATTGCAATAAAAATCATTACGTTATCGCAAAAGATAGGGATAACTTTATTTGAAAATTTTAAAAGAGGGTGACAACTATAACAAATCTATAAAGTGTGTACCACTTGTGGCAGCTGTTGCCTTTAATTAGCTGTTGATTGATTTCGATATATGTATGTGTACATACATGCGGGCTATGTGGACTATGCTTGCTGCCTATGCAATGCATGCTTACAAATTTGATGAGAGAAATTTTATTTTATTAAATATTTGATTTTTTAAACAATGCCAAGTGTGAATAAAGTTAAATAAAACATAAACAAAAATATACTCTATATAAATAACGGGTGATTTTTTAGCTGGTTTGGTTTTGGCAACACTGGTTTTGACAGCTGACGTGTGTTTAGTACCTTGTGTCACTGTCAAACAGCTTCAGTTTGGTTTGCAATTTAACCATGGATCGTCTTACAAATGAACAACGCTTGCAAATTATTGAATTTTACTATCAAAATTCGTGCTCGGTTCGAAATGTTCATCGCGCGCTGCTTCCATTTTATGGTCGGCATTCTCGACCTTCTGAGCAGTCTATTCGGAAGATTGTGACCAAATTTCGCACCAAATTTACTTTGTTGGACATTAAACCACCAACACGTTTACGTACTGTGCGTAGTGAAGAAAATATTGCGGCCGTATCAGCTAGTGTGACAGAAGACCGCGAAATGTCGATTCGGCGCCGTTCCCAGCAGTTAGGCCTTTGTTACAGCACTACGTGGAAAATTTTGCGGAAGGATTTGGGCGTAAAGCCTTTTAAGATACAGCTGGTGCAAGAACTAAAGCCAGCCGACCTACCACAACGCCGAATTTTTGGTGAATGGGCTCTTGGAAAGCTGGCCGAGGATCCGCTTTTTTATCGAAAAATTGTGTTCAGCGATGAGGCTCATTTTTGGTTGAATGGGTACGTAAATAAGCAAAATTGCCGCATTTGGAGTGAAGATCAGCCAGAAGCATTGCAACAGCTACCAATGCATCCCGAAAAAGCCACTGTTTGGTGCGGTTTATGGGCCGGCGGCATTATTGGGCCATATTTCTTCAAAGATGATGCGAATCGCAGCGTTACTGTCAATGGTGAACGCTACCGAGCGATGATAACAAACTTTTTTTTGCCCGAAATGGAAGTTCTTGACTTGCATGATATGTGGTTTCAACAAGACGGTGCCACATGCCACACAGCACGCGAAACAATGGCGCAATTGCGAGGCGAGTTTGGTGAACAGTTAATTTCACGTTTCGGGCCGGTCAATTGGCCGCCTAGATCGTGCGATTTGACACCATTAGATTATTTTTTGTGGGGGTATGTTAAGGCTAATGTCTATAGGGACAAGCCCGCTTCGATTGACGCACTGGAAGCCAACATCCATGCATTCATTCGTGAGATACCGGCCGATATGTGTGAAAGAGTATGCCAAAATTGGACTCAGCGGATGGGCTACCTGAGACGCAGCCGCGGTCAACATTTGCATGAAATTATCTTTAAACATTAAATTGCAAGGTTCAAACTATCGATTCAAATAAATATTTCATTCATTTTTTCGAATTTTTTTGTGGTTTTTTTTTAAAAAAAGTTCTAAACCTCCTAAAAAATCACCCATTACATACATACTTATACATAATATTTATATATTGTTCATGAAGGGTGTTCTCCTATTTATGATGATCGAAGCGTGCAGCCAACAAAGTCATGGGCACTAAAAAATAATCTAAAAATATAAAATTTATTTAAAAACTAAGAATGAACTTGACTTGACAAGGGAACATAATAAAATGTTTTGAATATTCTATGTGTTTTATTTTTAAAATTTTATAAAATTCAATGACGAACATTGCACAAATAGGTATAGCGCGTATACATACGTATATATTATAATTTAGAACGGTGTTAGCGGTGAGCGGTATTTTATAGAGAACTAGAGATAATTTGGCACCTGTTGATGCTGGCAGGCGGTCGGAAATATAATGAGACAACCAAGTGAAATTATTTATGATATACATTTTTTATTAGAAATACATATAATAACTGTGTGTGTATCTTTGTATAAATATTTAAAAATAATAATAAGAAAACAAATTAATAATTGACTTATTGATGTTGATTAGACACACAATTGAAATATACACCTTTTCTGCAAATGTTTATTCTTAGTTCTTGATTGGCATAAATGTCGAAATATCAATATCAATTTTAGCTTAGAATACAAAAAGGGTGTTCCAAAATTTACGCAAGATATTAATTAAGTAGAAAACACAGTTTTTTTCTTTAGATTGTTATGTTTTTTTAAAAAAATCATAAAAGTACACAGAATAGGGTTATGTTAGGCTTCAGGGAGAGTACGATAACTTGGGCGCCGAAAATTGATAACGGATTTTTGTATAGGGGTCAAATACAAGCATTTTTTTACTACGGGAGGGGGGGTCTATCTCACCCCGTTTGGGGGGTAGGGGCGATTTTCGAAAAAAAACGACTTAAATAGAAAACAAAAAATATTAAAAAAACAACGGCAATACTTAAAATGCAAAACAATAACGGTTTTAAAAGTCAGAAGTTTGTTCTTTAATTCTACATTTTATATTATATTATTTGTGTCAATAGTTTTCAAAAAATTTGCATTCAAACTCAAAATTTTGATAAAAAAACGCAAACGAAAATGTTTGGATCAATTTTTCTGAAAATTGTGAAAAGAAAAACTTAATTTTCTTTTTGTGGTCAATGCTCATATTGATTCTGAATCGAACACAAAAAACCGATTGCTTTTATGTCTTCTAGTTTTCGAGAAAATTGAAAATTACTGATACTACTTTTTTGAGATATTTTCAATTTGCTTGCATTGCCAGCATTACAGCTGCCTTTTAAAAGTGAGAATGCTTGTATTTGACCCCTCTACAAAAATCCGTTATCAATTTTCGGCGCCCAAGTTATCGTTCTCGTGCCGAACTTTGTAAGCGTGGAAACGAAACCCGTTAGTAAGTATACGCTGTAGAGATCTTCTTGAATTTTGCAATTCTTGTCCGAATTGATGTTTCTGAACTTTCATAAACATGCACTGCTTTGATCTTGCCATTTGAACGTTTTGTATGGACGTACAGTGTGTTTAGCATCACCTATTGATTCAGTCCCCCTGAATTTTTCAATCACTCTCTTCACAATTGACGAAGTTACATAAAACATAAATCAATATTCCGACCATACTTTTATTATTTTTTGAAAAATTGTTCAACAATTAAAAATACGCGGTTCTTTTGTGTTTCTCCATTATTACTAACCCTAAACTATAAGCTGTCAAATAATTTTTTTGGAGGGTTGGCAACACTTCACTACACAAATGGCGGCAAATTAAAATCTTGCGTTAACTTTGGGACACTCTTTTATTGTCACTCGACTGCATAGCCATGAAAGAAAAATTGATCAGGTAAAACCATGGATTTTTGTAAGTGGTTTGGTAAAAATTTCTTAAGCACTAAATGATTTTTTTTTTAGTTCTCCAAAAAAAAAAAAAAACATATATGTAAATACCTAAGCGATATATCTGATAAATGAGTTTGAAAAAAAAATCACCCAATATTATTCTCTTAATTTCTGGTCGACGTTTTATCCAAACAAATTGAAAAACAAGGTTGCGGTTGCTAAATTTTTGTTTATTTGTTTATATTTTGAATAAAAAGCAAGAAAACGTTTCTAATATTTAGATGATATAATTAACATGTCTAATTCCATCAGAGAAAAATTAAAAAAAAAAATATGGTCTACGTTCGTAAAGGCGTAAACGAAAGACCCCCTTGGCTTATATCATTGTATTAGAAATAAGTACAAGAGTACATGAATTTAAAATCAATTATTTAGCTTAATAAAGCACGTTTAATAAAACAAAATAGGTACTGTTTATATAAAACAAATTTCTTCGAGTTTTATTATTTAAGTAAACTTTTGTTGAAGTAGTTTTTCCCTTCACCCTTCTTATACAGTATACACAAAAGCACCATTTAATTGATAATTCTTTTTAAAAAAACTAATAATATCGTAATTATTAATACGTTAACACAACTTGCTAAGATTTTAATTTTTCTTCATAAAATCGCAATGAATAACAAACGATTTAAATAAAGAGTTATTATCATCTTTGAAAAACCCAGTTTTAATTTGAAAAACCGGTTTTTTTATTTTGTTCCATTTATAAATGCATTCAAAATATAAATAATAATTACTTTTTGCTACTACTCAATTATTATAAATGTATCTACTACATTCTACATATACATATGTATCTACATATGTATATATTGTACGTCAAAAATATATAAAAAAATAATAATTACATACTCCGCCTAGATTTTTATAAATCATGCAATCAACTATAGAGGAAGGTAATTTCATGAACCCAACTCCATTTCATTTTATGAGGACTATATACTTCGACGGAAATGAGACTATCCTTCCTTAAACCAATAACATTTCGTATAAATAAGTAAATGGGTAACTAGTAGCACTCCTTTTTTGTGCTAGTGACATAATGAAAATCGATTTAATGGCATGAATCACATAAAAACATTGACAGTAAACCATGGACATTGTTTTTTTTTTTTTAACCTGTGCTGCTTTCCTTTTCTTCATTGAATTTATTTACAGTACAACCTCATTATTGCAGACAAACTTATAATTTTAATAAAGTTGTTACATCTAGATTGGGCGTTTTTCTTTTTTATTTCAGAGTAGAGCTCTGAACAGAGTCTGTATACTCCGAATATACTCTGAGCGATCTCTGAAGCGTGCTCTGCTCTGAGAACAAACAAAATTTAAAGAATTTATTTATTGCTGGTGCACGGTTTTAATTAAACTTATAAATTAAAGATCAGTATAAATGGAATTCTTTTCAGAATTAATTAATATTTTTTTGCGGAAAAATTGAAAAATAATTATTTGATTTAATAAAACCCCATTAATTCAACCTTTCGATTTGAGCTTTATTTTATGTGCCCGGATAAGTCTGGTTGTACTGTGTAAAAACATATATCGAATTTCATTGTCCTTTTGTCCTTGTGGATAATTTTGTTTTAAGTATAGTAAAAATTATAAAGAGGATTTCGTTATGACAACACGTATGGTAGAACTTTTCAGAAATGTTTGATTAGTGCTTAAACTGGAACTATTTTTTCATACAAAAAAAAAAAAACAATGGCACACAAATTTTAAACAGTCTGAGCATGATACAACTTAACAATTTACTAACTATAAAGATCTTTACTACAACGTTCTTAGTTTTAAACATTTTTTTTACTTGTATCATACTTAACCTATTTTCAACAAACTTTAACTGAACATGCCTAAAAAAGTTTCAGTTCCTGCAAAACAAGTAAGCCAACATAACATTTTCAATTTTTTAACTGTTAAAGTGACATTTGGAATTAGTATGAGACTAAAATTTAAAATAGGCATTTGGTGGTTTTAACTTCAATAAAATGTTATAATACGACTGAGTCACAAAGGGGTTGAAGAATTCCCTGGACCATATCGTTTCAAAAAAGCATTAGCTTTATTACTTTGAATTATCTTTAAGAATGATATCGTCTATATGTGTCTACACTTTGAGTTGTGGTCAAATAATAAGCCAAGATTGCGAATATGGTGAACGGTGAATATGGTGGAAAATATAGTGACACGGGGAGAAGTCTATAAACAAATAATGTATTGGTATAATTATGTTTAGTTTTCTGCATCAAAAAAAAAGTTGCATGAAAAACATTTTAAACTTTCTAAATTTTGCAACGGATTTCCATTGCAATTAGGTTTTGATTGAAAATTTACATAAATAACTGATTTTTTTTTTTGCAAAAATTGTTAAGATTTTTCATTTTTTCCATATTATCTACTCGTTAACAGCTCAACTGATTTTATTTTTATTATTAAAACGAGTAGATTCTTAGCACCCCAAGCAATATTCAATATACAAATATTTTTCATTAATGTTAATTTTTCTATAGGTCTAAAACTTCTGCCTTATAAGTTGTTTTTACACCTGCTAGATTTGAATGATTCATTTAATAATAAATAACCATGCTGATTTATTAGTATGTGAAAAAGTGAATCATCAAGTCAATCAGCAAAAGTGTCTGTTTAAATTTTCAAAAAATAAAACAAAATTATCACTGCGAGATTATAAACAATTAAAAGGCAAACAATCTTTTGCAAATAAAAAGCAGAGATCCATTGTCATCAGTCTCACCTGATCTCACCTTTTCTATTTGAGATATAATGTTCCTATAAAAATTGTTTCACGTGAGTGATGCATCTAATAGAGATTCCAAATAAGTAAAAAGCTAGAGATAAACATACATTAAACAAATTTAAAACTATCAGTAGAACATTTAAACAAATCTAATTGCACAACGGGTAATTTCAAGCGAAGGTTGTTGTTTTGATTGCGAACATTTTCGAAGAGCGTCGTATTAAAATAGGTACAATGTATTGGTACAAGTATAGGTGAGGTAGGTATGCGGTTAAAAATGTTTTGTATATAAGGTACGTTCTCGTTCGCTGGAAAATCGACGTATGTTGTATCTTCCAACCAGGGTTGAAAAAGATAAATCTATTTTAAAAAGAAATTTTTTGTTGTGTTAGTAAAAAAAAATATGCACGACTGGATCGCACGAACTCACCTTTGTGATTAACGACTGTTATGTAGCCAAACAGATGCATATAGGCATGTTCCTTTGGGCTGCAGCATCTACTGCCAAGTACTTCTAGCTGCAGTCAACTACTTCTACTCTGGAGTCAAAGTAGTTAAAAGCAGTTCAATAACGTAGTAACTAAATGAATACACGCAAGAAAGCGACACCATCAGTTAAAAGAAATTAAATAATAAATAATTGTTGTTAATTATTGCTGGTTTTAAATGCAATTGTCAACAACAACAAAACCTTAATTGGGACGGACTTGATCAGGTGGCCTAGGTAGCGCAATGCGTAGTGCATTGGCTCTGAGGGAGCTTGGTCCAGGTTCGATCCCCAGCTGGGGCAAAGAGTTTTTCAAATAAAATTGAACAATGACCAAGCACCACTAAAAGAGTCTGATGATCGGCCTGTCAGTCGTGAAATAGCTATACTCTAGCCTATAAAATCTTGGTGGTAGCTCACCCAATTTTTGTTGTTTCATTCAAACCTTCAATAAATTATTGTTCGTTGTTAATGTTTTTCTAATCAAAAATAAAATACAAATTTAAATACATCTATTTTGAGGTTAGATTTTTCTTTTGGCAAAATTAAAGCGTTCATCATCTACTAGAAAGTATTAAAAAGTACTTTGCAAGGCCCAAAGGAACACACCTAACATTGGTTAAAAAATGTAATGACACTAGAGAAAAAAAAAATGTTTAAAAAATCAAGTGATTTTTTTTTGTTTAAAAATTTTGTAATTAAAATTGTTTGAACAATTTAATTTAAATACACCAGAT
Organism: Epistrophe eligans; assembly: GCA_951394125.1. NCBI lineage: Eukaryota > Metazoa > Arthropoda > Insecta > Diptera > Syrphidae > Epistrophe > Epistrophe eligans. The sequence goes on from OX596029.1 coordinate 83,434,032, forward strand.
CGAAAAATTAATCTTGAAATTTTTATCTATACAAATCAATACTTTTCCAATGGCAATAGTACAATAAAAATAAAGGTGAGTTGCCATTCCATCATAGTTGACGGACATTAAAAATAAGAGACACGCGCAATATTTTATGGCGCAATTGAAATTAATTGCGGTAAATATGTGGTGGATTGCGAAAAAAAACAATTACCGTTTTATTGGTTCTCCCGACTCCAAAAAGAGTTGCCATGCTAATATTTCATTAGCACTTTTTTATTTGTTGTTAAAAATTATTTTTGAGTGGTAACTCTTTTTTGCCATTTTCAGGGGAATCAATAAAGCGGCAATTTTTTTTTATTTCCACAGCATGTTTACGTCAACTAATTCGCACATATTATTCAAAAAGATATGAATAGAATAGAATAGAAGTTAGCATGGCCATTCACGGAAGAACCAATAGCGCGGCATTTTTTTTGTCGTTTCCACAGCAATTAGTCGGCAATACATATCTGGGCTGGTTAATTATTTCTTTTTCGAAAATTATCATCTTAACTTTATACGGCTCTATACTACTCGCACGATTACCGATTCTGACAACAGCAAGTAACGGCTACTGGTGGAACTAAAAACAATGAAATGTTGCTGTACTAGAAGTTGGCTCAACTTATACACCATAATTTTTGTTTGTCAGCTACAGCTCAACCTTTTACCCTGCACTTGAATAAGCCCAACATCACATACTTCCCCTTTGTTTGCCATCTCTTTACATCATTTTTCAATTAATTTTTTTTATAATTCGCATTATTATAGGCCAAATTTCTAAACGTAAATTTGCAAAGCAAAACACATGCAAAGCAAATGCAAAAAGCAAGATATTTTTTACATTTGCACATTTGCATTTGCGCAAGAAATCAAAAATCTACTACATTTTAGGACAATCTGCTTTGCAGGGAAGCGTTACGTTTGCATTTTGAAACTGTCTGCTTAGCATAATTTGCCCAAATTTTGCGTTTAGGAATTCGGCCTTATATTCAACGAAACGTACCTACACTTCATCACTCATGTAGAGCACAAAATACAGAAAAAAACAAAATGGTTGTTGACAAACACAAAGCCAGTCAAAGAATCGGTTGGAATTTTGGTTATTATTTCCCTTCTGCTTTAACCTCTTTGCGACAACGGGCTTTCACATTCTTTAAAAATCTGTTTTTTTATTTCTCGATATTGTAAAAAAAAAAATATTAAAGTGTAAAATATGGTCCTTTTTTCGTTGTTAAAAAATTAATTTAAAATATTACTGATTAGGCACTGTAACCATTAACACTAAATATACAAAAAAAAGTAACAATATTCCTTGGAAGTATGTATGTATGTTCTTCGTATTAAGTAGTTTGTCATCTCTGTGACTTGAAAAAACACAACACACAGTGATTCACATGGGGTATTTCTTACTCTCTATATAAATTTATTTGATTTGTGCCTTTTTTTTTATTTTGCATTTAATTAATGCTATACCCGTACAAAGTAGGTAGGTTAGGTACCTACTCTGTGATTGCAAGAATAAAAAAAAACTGCTAATTACGCAACTAACAAATGTGCACTTGACACGAATCTTCAATTAAAATTCTTTTTAATCTTATTTAGTAGAAATTATATTTGAATTGAAAAAAAAAAATGAGGTAACACAAATTTATTATTATTATAGGTAGATACGACATACGAGTGCATCAACAAATCTACTGTCAATTTTATACTAACTTCTTCTATTTCATACGTAAAGGAATAATTATGGACCTTTTATATGAATAGATTACCATTAAGTTTATTTTTTTAGGATAGATAAAATTATAGATTATTATTTATTCAGATATCAATTAAATATAATAAGGGAAAAGTTTATTTTTTTTTTGTATGGCTTAGACCCACTTGAACGAAACAAAGGGATAAAAAATCATAGAAGATAGCTATCCATTTTTAACTAATACAGTAATACAAAAATCTATTGAAATTTAAACAAATTTTTCATTCTTAAGAAATTCATTAATTTATCCTTATACAGAATATAAATTAACTAAATTCTAGAGAAAAACAATTAGGTGCGTTCTTTTGCTTTGAAAGTTTGTTTGCTGGATTTTATTATACAGGGTGATTGGTACATATAAGATGCACCAAAAAGTCAGGGTGAGTAGGTTGGGTTAAGACAAAAAAAAAATCGTATAGGAGGGGGGTCTATGTCCCCCCGTTTAGGCGGGAGGGGCATTTTTCTAAAAAAATTGACTTAAAATGGAAAAAAAAATATTTAAAAACAACGGTTAAACTTACAATGTCATGCTATACCTTTTTGGAAAGCCAGAAATCTCTACTTTAATTTTCATTTTAAATTAAGTTGTGTTAGTGAATAGTTTTTGAAAAATTAATTTTCAAACTCGAAATTTTGAAAAAAAAAAATTTGAAACTAATTTTTTTTCAAAATTAGGTAATTAAGTATAATTTTTGTTTTCAAAATTCAATTCTCTTATTAATTTTCAATAAAAAAACAGAACACCAGATGCTAAAATGTATCTTAGTTTTTGAGAAATAAAAAAAATAAAAATACTTTTTTCCAAGAAAAACACTTATTTTTGTTTTCCCAAGTTTGATCTACTCATGTCAATTATTAAATTAGCGGATTATCTATGTTTATTTTTTTTTTGCATAACATCCGGTTTTTAGCAAATAATAAAAAAAAATAAAATCCTATCCGATTCTTTTCTTGTCTTAACCCTACTTACTCACTCTGATGATTTTTGGTGCACCTTATACCAATCACCCTGTATATCTTCCACTTTATGTTCTCAAGAAACTGCAAAAAATCCCCATCGATATAAGCGCTGCTAACAATTTTACAGGGGTTAAAGGCCCCCTAAAATAGCTTACAAAATTTCTCACAAAGAACATTTTTATACTTTTTTTCATAAAAATAGCCATTTTCAAAAAAAAAACACAATCGGAAGAGAAGAGTTTTACTTTTCTAAATAAAAAAAAAAAATATAGAAAATGTGAAGTTTGTGATAGAAGTGTCAAATTTTTTTCATTGTACATTTTACATGATTTTAAGATAGTGGGCCAATTTATATGTCCACCTCTTTAGGTGGGAGGGGCAAATTAAAAAAAGATATCAAATAGAGAATTAATATTAAAAAACAACGGCAACACTTAAAAAATTATCATATGTTATAGAATTTTTTAAAGCCATACATATATGTATTCTATTTTAAATGGCCTTTACCTCTCTCTCCCATTTAAATTTTTAGCGGTGCTCATATATTTACAGATTCTTAAAAACACCATAAGGAGGTTATATACCAAAATCCAGCTTTCCGGCGATTTTTTCAGAGTCAAATGTCTTTAATGACTGGACTAATATGTAAGAGCAAATAAACGAAAGCCAAGCATCAAAAATTAAAAGAAAATCAGTCAAACGTCTGAAAAATTGTTGTTAATGGTGACTCCCAGAGAACCATTTTTAATAAAATTCTGGAAGACGGCCCTCGGCTAAACCATTTATATTATAGAAAATCCTAAAGCAGTGTTTCTTTTTATAATTCGTTTAAGGTAACAAACCAAAACTCTCCACCAAAATTCAGTTTCGTCGAAATTCAAAGTCTTAATTTACTGAATAGTTTTTTTTTTTATCAAACGTGAATTAGGCCTAATAGTCCAATAATCATGTCATCTCATTGGAGGAAGACCTTGCGTCAGATCCGGTAGTTCTGATTTTTTGCTGAGTTGTTTATGATGTTGGCTTAATGAATAACCCAAGTTTTCAACCTCGAGCCGCTTTTTAAGAGTTTTGGGGGAAAACTTGGATTTTCCACAAGCTGCTTCCGAACTTATTTGATTTTTTTTTTACAAATTAAAAAAATTTTAGATTAAATTAAATTTTCTGTAATTTCAGAAATTATAAATCGTTTTAGGTCAAATTAAAATGTATTGCTACGTGCTATCCGTCCGATATTTTTTTTAATTAATATATAATTATATATTAATATATATGTCATTTCCAAGAAAAAAAAGCTTTTCTGTATAAATATTTGTATTAAAGAAACCACTTAACATTTTTATCTTTTTTAATAAATCTTATCAATTACCACTTTCCGCTAGTATGACGATGTATTCAGTCTTTGTACCTACTAAGATTTCCAAGTAAATTATTTGAGACATCGAGCACATCGCACTCCATCCATACCTAAATCACTTCCTTTGGACTTAAGTTGATTTAAATTAAATTAGCTTCAGAGAAACTAACTTTTAATTTTTAGTATATTTCTTTGGCGAATTTTTAACATTCAGGAGCAAAATGAATTTTTTAAGATGATTTCATTAATTCTTATTTTGTTATTTTCTGTCTTATAGAAATTTTATTTCGAATTTGTCTAAGTCTAAAATAGAATCTGAATTAACGTTGATTAGATTAAACCAAAACGAGTCATTGTGGTAATTTGTTTGGTGATTAGATGACATAAGCTTGGCCAATAAAATTTAACTTATCTATAGTACATTATATGTATGTATTTACTATAATGTACCCCCACAGGTATTATCAATTGATTTAATACAAATATTATGGTAAAATGACTTTATTTACTAATTTTTTGAAATTCATTAAAAAAATATATACTGAAATATTTCCATGCCTCTGCACAATCTATCTGATATCATAACACATATTATGACGTTGTATAGTCATATCAAACATACACTCCGTGTCACTCGGTAAAATTCTTATTTTTGTTTGCAAAACTTTTGAAATATTAAACATTGAATTACCTAACATAAAAATTTATTTTTAAAGTAGCTAACAAAGTAAATCAATAAAAACAAATATTAAAACTACAACAGTACTCAGAATTTCTGGTGTTTTGGTAAGCAAAATATTAAACATCTATGCCGACGGCGGCGGTAGAATAAACTAAAAACCTGGAAATTTCTGTGCACATTACGTTGTGCTGTTATACGTTACGATACGTTGATGTATATTGGATACGTTCAATATTAGGTACGTTCCTTTGTAACTCAAACTAAATCGAAAGATCGAGTTGAAATTTGATTCTGTGTTGTAAAACCAGCACTTGAATATTTAATTTGATGTTTACACATTTTAACCATGAGTTTTTTTAATCAACCTCAGCTGAACACGTCTAAAATAGTGACAGTTCACGCAAACGCAAAAATATCCTTTTCACATTGGATAAACTAGGAATTTGGTGATTTTAACTTTAATAAAATGTTAAAAAATTTGTTTGATTCAAATCGTAAAAGTACTGAAATTTGAAAGAAAAACAATATGTGTGTATGTATGTATACCTATGTACATTAAATTATGGGACATAAATAAATCAGTGCCTTCGTCTGTGACTCAATTTAAAACAAAAAACAATTAAAACATTTTTTAGTTTTAATTTCGCAAAAAACTTTTCAGTGAGTTTCTGATTAGTTTAAGAAACACAATAAAGCTATTTAGCTGACAAGTTTTATCTGCGATTTTGATTGCCTTTTTATCGTCTTCGCCTTAATATTGAACTTTGATGTGGAAGCTTATCAATCGTAAGACAATAAAAAATAATAATACTTACAGAGAGCTCAGATATTGATAAACGTTATTACAATATTATATTAAAAGATTTTTAAAAATATTATCATTCCACTTATATGTAAATACAATATTCACAGAAAATTTAAATAAAAAAAAAATTCTGAAAAATGTGGTAGTGATCGTTGAAGAAATATTTTTCTTAAACATAAAAGAATTGTTTTCCTTTAACTATCTATATTTCCATACAAACACTGTATATACTTTTCAGTTGTAAGTTTTAAAATTAAATATCATATCTCTGTGCAAGCTGTGTGTATTCACAAAATCATGTGAATTGTAACGCTATATTCTACGAAAATAAATATCTATCTATCTAAATGATACCTATAAACATTACTGGGAAATCTGCCCAACCTTAGTTGGCTATCGGCAATAATATAAAATAGTCTTCAAACTACATAAACAAAAAAATGAACATAATTATTTGTCTTTAGTAATGGCAATTAGAATTAGAAGAATTTATTTGATAATAATTGCTACACGCATACGAGACATAAAGATTGTTTTGTTTTTTTTAATATCGGTCTGCAACAGTTTGCTAATTGTATTATTATAGTTGGAATTTCCACTTCAAACTAATTTATTCCAAGCGCATAGTTATAGGTACCTACATACATAATATACACATTTTTTTTAAATATAACTATACGCACTTTGTTTGGTCCAGATACTACCGATTTATTTGTTTTATTTTGTAAAGCATATATAATTTTTTTTTTGTAAATACCATTTTAAAAGTCATGCTCTAGCAACTTTCAAGTTCTCTTTTTAATTTAGCATTTGACTACTCATCATTATAACGATTCACCATCATGGAGCTTCGTTTTTTTAAGATTAGCTATATTCATATCACTGGCAAACGGAGTTATACCTGTTTATGAAATAAAATGAATATGGGCCACAAATATTTGTACAGTACAAACATACAGTTTTACTTTATGACTTAAAAAAATGTCAGTTGACAGTTATGACATTTTATAATAGAAGACACAGTTAAACAAGTGTTTCCACTTCAAAACATAATAATATATGATGTACATAACATTGAGTGATTAGTACTTGCTTAAAAATACGTCATAGTTAGGTAGTTAAATTGTATAGTTTGAATTGTGCTTTTGTTTATTGTGATTTAGCTACCGAAGGGCAAGTTTGTAAAAAAGTGTAATTGAATAAATTCATAGACAATAATAAAAGCATCATATACTTACTGAGAAGTTTTTGTTAAGAAAGTTAACTTAGTTTTTATGTAATGAAAAACAGAGTTGTGTAAGAAATTCCACATTCGTGTAGTACGGTTTAAGAAATTTTACAGTACGTCCTTGAGTAAGGCTCAAAGGGCATACTAAAGAGCGACTGCTGGTGAATATTTCACTTAGACACTGTTTAAAGAAGTAACGAAAAGTGCTCCATTTAATTGATCGCAATTCTGAAAAAGTAGGCGGATACCACGCCCTCTGAATGGAAAATTCCAAATTATTCTATTTTATGAACTTCAAGCCCTACCGCTCTACCAAATTTCATAATTCTACAGCAAGTGGAAGTGCTCCATTTAATTGATCGCAATTCCGAGGGAGTAGGCTGATTTTTGAGTCAGTTACGGATTTAGCAATTTTTGAAAGCCTATATCTCAGGAACCACTTATGTTACGGAGTTGAAATTAAGTAAGGCGCCACTGCTCGGCCAGCCTAGCAAATATTCCGAATTGGAGGGGGTTCGAAAATCGCCTTATTTTGTGTCTTGAAATAATCAAGAACGTTCTAGGAAAAGATTACGAATTTTGAAATTGTTTCTTACTGCCTGAACACAGAAAAATATATTGAAGCTTTTTGAAGTTATTTGTTTCGCGAAAAAATATTATTAATTAAAACAAAATTATCGAAAATAAAAAAGTGAATGATGAGATTGTTTTTTTTTCTTTAAAATATACAAAATGCTGTACAGCTACATTGTGGACACATACAAAATAGCACGTACGACACTTTTTCACAGCTATTGCATCTTCAGTTCCAGTTGCAGCATTCTATTGTGTTCAGACAGTTATGAATTATTCTTCAATTAATATTCAGTTTTACCATAAAAGAAAATATTATCATTTTTTTTTTAGTGTTCAATTATCTATTATTGGCGCCTTTATTCATCAGAGTATTATTCCGTCGTGTATTTTATATTTATAACTGCTTCTTTAAGAACTTTACTAACAAAGACTGTTTATTTAAATTTCTTTCTCAAATTTAAGATTTTAAATAAATTAATCAATATGGACAAAGGCCTGTCATTGTTTTTCTTTGCCGAAATGTTCCTCTCCATCAAGAAAACATTTTACGCAATTATAACGTACATATATGATATACCTATACAATACATACCGTACTCGTATAAACAAAATCAAAAATAAAAAAAAACAATGCACCGTATCTAATTGACCTATGAACAGCGCCATTTATTTTGCTGCGTCATTGTTCACCTGAGGCAATCAGCTATAGAAAAGCATGACCAAGTTGAATGAACTTTCAATTCGCCGCACATACAATTTGCATTGAAAACAAAGCCAAACAAAATATTATTTTTTTTTTGCTCATTATTTGAGTTTCACTTTTGTTTTTGTTCAATAAATTTCCAAGTAGCTATATGATGGAAAATCTTCTTTAAAAATTGTATAATAAATATTACGCAATAAGAACAGATGTATGAACATATATGTTTGGATATTCAAAACGAAAAAAAAAAAGTTTTAATTTAATATAATTTGTTATTTCTTTATTAAAATGAATATGAGATGAATTCTGACGTCTGCAAAACGAATTAATGAATTTTGTTGGTGGAAACTATTGTCACAGGAATGTTAAACTAATAAATAATAATAAATTAATTTCACATATATGTACATATGTACATAGAGGACTGAGGACATATTTTTTTTAATTTTGACTTTGGAGCCAAGAATAAAAATATAACAGACACATGTGTGCTCTAGGAATTGAGATTAACCAATTAAGGACCATTTTTATACAAAACACAATTAATTGGATGGATGGGATTTTTGTATTCAACTGGGCTTTTAAAAATGGTGAAAAACTGACCAAATTCCAATAAAAAAATTACATATACTGAAATCTAAAAGTATTTACAAGAAACTTTTGCTTTTTATTAAATTTTAGTATTAATTTAAAATTTGCTATTTTTTTTTTAGAACCAAATTTGATATGTTTAAAAAAAAATCAAACAGTACTAATAAAATGAGATTTTGGTTGGATTACGTATTTGTACCGGATTGCAATATTAAAAAGAAATCAGCCGAACTATTAAAAATCTATTCGTGAATAACTCAAAAAATAAGTGAGTTTTACCAATAAAACGTAAAATATTACTTTCAAATGCGATTTGTTTGTCAAAAGCAAATCAATCATTTTGGTCATTTAAAATAGATACGCAGAAATTACAGTCCACGCATAGACAAACGCACAGACCAAAGAGGTACGGTATGACGAAACACACTTTTTCGGACTTCTCCATCATAGAACTGCTGGGTGTTAATTCCCAAAAACTGTTTAAACTATTATACATTGGAATTTCTTTAGTCTCGTCTATTTTTCAAATCAGAAATGACGATTTTAATGTATTTACTAACACACAATCCATGATTGCTTTTTCGTCTCCCGTGTGGTTATGTAAAAATAATAGAAATTGTTTTTTTATTTTTTATTTATTTATTAATTTATTTATTTTATTTATTTAAAAGTAATAAGTCATAAATATAAACAATTTTAAGATTTAAAAAAAAATAGTTTTCGTAATTTTAAATTTTCTGACTAAAAATTAAATTTCTGTTATTTCTTTTGGATTTAAAAATCATAACTTTGAAGATTCTACTTTTTGGAACTTAAGTTATATTAGCTTCTTACTGGACCCGTATGTTTTTTTTGAGGTTTTGTCACTGTATCACCTGCACCGGTGACAATATTTTAGAATTATTAAAGAGTTTAAATTTTTTTTTATTTATATAATAACTTCATAACCTCAAGTTAATTTTCATTATAATAAATAATTATAATATAACCTTGTAACTTTAAAGTTCCTCACTAATAAAGCACAAATTAAATATAGTATCTGAAATGGAACAAGCTACATAATATCGACTCTTTATGAAGATTGTAGAAAGATAAAAGGACTCTATCTTAATGAATAGTGGCGAGTGGTCGGCAAACGACCAAGCAGGGTATACATTTTTTTCGATTTTTATTGGTTTTTGTTGATGTTTTGAATGTTCTTAGTTTGTTTTCAATTATATTGCAATTAACTTTAAAAAATTCTACATGTAGCGATTACCGGTCTCTGGTTTTATACAAATATCAAAATAATTGTCAAAAGTCCATAAAGAACAATATAATAAATCCATTAGAGAATTATTATAGCTTAAATACTTAATGCAATTATGGTAAAGGCGCCTTAAAAAAAGTTTAGAAATAGATATGTATTAAAGCAAAAAATTCTTAAGTAACATGTATATTATGTATACAATTATATCTTTGATGTAATATCTGCAAACATAAATATTTCAATTAGCCCCAATTTATTCACTATCTATTAAATTTTAATTGACCATTAAAATTGTAAAATTTATGAATTAAAAAAAAAAAAAAAAAAAAAAAAAGTATTCACATTCACGCCTAAATCGACAAAATACTTCTTTTTGGGGGGATTTTTGGCTTTTTGATAAAGGGTCGTCGGGACGATATTTCTTCATGTTTTTTTTTCTCTTAAAAACTATGAAAACAATGAAAAATTTCTCGTCGCCACATCGCGTCATAAGTTCAAAAAAACTAAAAAAAAAAAAGACGACGTGACGATGAGAAATGCTTCATTATGTATTGTTTTAAGTTCGTCATTAAGAAAGAAAAACTATGAATAAGAGATCAAATAAGAAATGTCCACTTCTCGTTTTGTGAATAAGGCATACTTAACCCTAGAACCCTACCCATATTTGGAGTGGACTTTTCCTACCCTGGGTGCCAGGGCACCCTGGTTTTTATTTCAAGATATTTTATTAAATAAAATTCTTTTTACATTTTTAATATTTATTTTATTCACTTTTATTAATATTTGAATAAAAAAACACAAAAGTTTTATTAAAGCGTCGATTTAACACATTTGGCACACATTTTAATTTGATGGTCCCCACAGATGGGTGTTTTGCACTTGCTACAAAAGGTCTTACTTTTTCTTTCTTTCGAGTACGGACAAAACCTGCATCTTCCTTGTTTTGGAACGTCAGGTTCCCTTGTTTCTGGGATATCAGGTCTCTTCAAAATTCCATTGATCATTTGGCGGATATTAGTGTGTAAATTGGGCCAATTTTTTCGTTCCTCAAGCCACGGTGTTAACCATATATTCTTGCCGGAACTTCCAAGACTTTCAATAAATTTTGAATACTACCACGCAAAGTCGATAAAGGTATGTCATCTTCGGAGTCGGATGATGAATATTCATGAAAATCCTCGATAATTTGATCTAATCGTTATCAGATATATCACTTTCAACGTAAAGCTCATTTTCATCATTATCTTTGTGCAGTAAGCGAATAGATTCGTCTTCAATCACTTCAATTCGACTAGTACTCACCTATTTATCACAGCAAATAATAAATAAAGCAGATAACCTAAAAGCTTGACATTTAAAAAAAAAAAACGAATATCCTAACGAATAAACGCTTGTAAATAAACGAAAAACAATTTTCTAATTGCTACCGATTTTACTACCCAAGGGTGCTACAGCACCCTGCATCAATTTTTTATATAACTTACCGGTCCGAAAGCCATTTGACAACTAGCACAAAATGGAGGATACAAACTTATAAGAGAATAGAAAAAACAACGGACCTGTGCTTCCAATAGTTAAAAAAATATTAACAAATAAATAAAGCACAGGGTGATACAGCACCCTGGGTAGGGTTCAAGGGTTAAGTAGGAAAAATCTTATTCCTAGTTTTTTCTTCAAAATTTTGTTTGAATTGTTTTTAATTAAAAAATTATTCTTTATGACCTTCCGCTTAGTAACATCACTCTTACTCAAAATTCCCTTAAATCGAAATTTTAAAAAAATCCGTTTTTGTTTGACGTTGACGGTTTTTTTTTTCAGTGTAAACCCCCTTTTGGCATCTGAAATCAATTTTCTAAAAAAGTTTACTTAAAAACAAAAAATATAAAAAAAAACAAACGCAACAAATTTTGCTATACCCTTTTTAAAAGCCAGAAATCCATTTTTAAACCAGCTAATTGTTTGCCATATGACGCAAACTCTGGCTTATTAAAATAACTGACGACTATTTATATTGCCTGTAATTATATATTAAAAATGGTAACATACAAATAAAAACATGTATGTATGTAACATATAATAATTATTCATCGGATTTTTAAACACTCATCTTTTTGTATCGTTTTAAACAAAATATGTGCAATGAAAATACTTATTGATTACAAAAACCAGACTTTTTTTTATCTATACTTTCTAAATGGCACATGCAAACTATTAAAATTGTCATTTAAAAAAATTTTTTATTGTAATGACTTGATGACTAAATGATAAAGGGGTAAATAATCTCACTTTTAACAACAAAAAAAAAAAAATAACTAAAACCTTAAGGTAAGCTTTAATCTAGAAACAAATAACCAAAAATAACAAATAACTCCTATAAGCTCTTAAAAGATTGAAATTATCTACAAAGTATAAGAATGGTATTTGTCTGTATAAAAATTTTTATATATACATATTATATGTACCCACATTTGCGATTCACAACATTATTATCAAAAAGATTTTAAACAACAAGAAAGTATTAATTTTTATCTTTGTGCTGATAAGCTGTTACCCCCGCGATTGTTTTCTTCGAAAAGAATTCCAGTAGGTTGGTAATGTAAGCGATAACTTTTTTGTGTTTTTTTTTTGTTAAATTTAAAAATTAGTAGATATAAATATATTACTGCATTTCTATTTTTACGCCTCGAAAGCAAGCTAAAGTCATTCTAAGGCTATAGGAAGTCTAGCTTGATTGTGATGATACAAAAAAAAAATAACATCACGTGCAATGATGATTCACTGAATGTACACCAAATAAAAAAAACACACACAATTCAAACAAAAACAAGTGACGCACTAAAGGCCAGAAAAGGTGACTTGTGTCAGGGTGTTTATAATTAAGCAATTTAAAAAAAAATATATTTAATTTAATTTTAATAAGTTTATTTGATTAACAGTTCCTACCACATTATCATTGCTTATTGTGTTTGAAGAAAAAAAAATCTAAGGAAAACTTAATCTTGTTTTATAACACTAGTCGAGTACGTAGGTAAATTGGGTTTTTTTTTTCTAATATAATTATGCTTATCGGATTTCTTCGAAATTTTCAAGATAAACGTCATTACTTGTTTGTATGTATAAATTGGCCATATAACAAATATTGAGTTCAATTGCACCGATAATTATTGACAAATATTTTTGGGTTCAGTTTGGGGTGGGAACCAAAAATATTCATCAGAGATAAAATTCTTTTTTTCGGTAATCCAATCTCGTTTACCGAAAATAACATAGGTCAGGGTAAAAAAAATAATTAATTTTATCTGAGTTTGACAAGTGAAAAATGTAGTAGTTGAAAATTTAAATTAAGATACTATGTTACAAATATTTCAGGTCAGCAAATAAAGACTTCTAGGTGTTGTAATTTAACCAATTAAGAAATAATATCTATAAATCTCTTCATTACAATTAAATTTTGTCGGATTTTTTGTTTTGCATATTTTTTGTTTAATTTGTGTATGTAATGTAAAATTTTGAAGAAAAAAAAATCAAATTTAAAATTATTTCTCAATTTTTTTTTTTATTTTAAAAATGTTGAGTTTGAAAATAAATATCTTTAAAACTATAACTCCAAACAAATTGAATTTAAAAGGTGTTGCCATTGTTTTTTTTTTATTATATTTTTGTTTTGTATTTTTAAGTATTTTTTTTAAGAAAATTTAAATTGGTACCTAAATGTAGGAAGTAGATTTTTTTCTGGTTTTGACCCATTTTACGCGCTCCAGTGTTTTGATTCATCTTACGCAAATTACCCTGGATTTATAACGTTAAACTGCAAAAGTAGTACAAAATCCAAGTTTCGGTGCTTGTAATAAGTTTGGTAAAATAATACATTTTATATTCTCATTTTTTTTTTTTTTTTTTTAAATACATTTTTTCTTTCAAAAACATATTTTTTTTATATTTTGGCTCATATCTTTCAACAGAAAAAAATAATGTGTACTTCATTGCCGATTTAAAATGTTCAACCGAACCCATCTGCAACCAAATTAATTACTCCTAAATGCTTAATATATGCGGGTTAAATTGTAAAAATGTTTTCGAACACAGTAAAACAAATTTAAAAATTCATATCTCGAAAAGCTATCCATTCTTATTTGGTTCATTCAGACTTTCCTGTCTAGAAGGCTTAAATGCATACAAGAAAAATAGTGACATTCAACGTTCAACCTATGTACATGCTCTAGCCTTTTGCCGCATCTTATGGCAAACACCCTTTATATTTTTATATATTTTTGGTCAAATGGTCTAGCCGTAGCTTTAGTTCTGAAAATACTAAATAAATATCTCCCTGACTTTAATTATATAGTATTAATTTATGGTTAAAAAATGTCTTTTTTTTACACTTAAAAATTTCATTTGAAAAAAATGTATTCCCCTTATTAATTGACTTGAGTATTGATATGATATGATAATATATTATATGGATATTGCTTTACCGGCCATGATATTGATTAATAATTCCTTAATTATATTTTATGGTACTAAAAAAAATTCTTTATAAAATTGGAACTCTTTATTTCTTACTAATTTGCGCTAATTGCACAATGATTTGAATGTATGAATATTGATAATTATTATTGATTTATGTATAGTGCTTTTAACAATAAACTAACAAACTCGTGATTTTAATCGGAATCGACAAATTGATCCGAATTTACCTTATCAGATAAAATATTTCCATTAAAATCTGAAAAGGTAAGTTAAAATTAGTTACTTGCGAATAAAAAATGTCCGTCAAGTTAGCATTAACACCTATTAAAGAATTAAAAAAATAAAATAAATAGGAGTATGTTATTAATTGTCGTGAAAAAAAAATTTTAGGAATTTTAAAATTGCATCTGTGTATGAATCCAGCATTAATATACAGCTTTGATTGGCTGTTTTTCCTACAAAGTTTTTTGATATGGAATTTCTTTAAACAATTATTGCTCGATGTCCTTAAATAAGTTGTATCAAAAAATAATTTGTCGCGCCTAAATATGACAAAATACGTCGAATGACAAATTTTTAAAACAAATTCCACATCAAAAAATTTGGTAGGAAAAACATATATACGGCCGATAAAAGCTAAAGTAGAATCTTACTGTGGATAGATTTTTTTAAATTTAAAATTATTCTGACAGTTGTTCAATAGTACCAAATGTGAAATATAAAAACCACGGTACTGCCGATGCGTTTTTTTAAATAATTTCTTACTGTACTTTATATAGATTCCTAAAAAAACACACCTATTGCCAATCAAAGCTGTAGTAATGCTGGATTCATACAGAAATTTTAAAGATTTTTTGAAAGCAAAATAAAACTCCTACAATTTTTTTTCTTTCACGACAAAATCACGACATTTAATGACATATTCGTTTTAATTTTTTGAATTTTTTGGGAGTTATTTTTTGAAAATAAAGTTCGATAAAATTCACGAAAAAAAATACGATGAATTGACGACATTTAATGACATACCCCGTTTTTTTGTATTTCTTTTTTTTTTTTTTGGGTGGTAATGCTTACTTGACGGTCATGAAAAAAAAAAAAACACAATGAAGCTTGTTGCACATGTATGTATACAAATACAATAAGAGAAGTCGATTAAAATGGGTCTATCAACCCTGTATTTTTTTATTTAGTTTATTTCTTTTTGTACTTTTTTGTGATAAACACACAATTTGTATGACCAAGAGTTATGCCATCTTATCATAACTGCAGTTGTTTTTGTTTCAATTTTTTTTAAGCTTTAATTTTGTTTCTACCCCGTTCATGTTTCGGTAGGGAATTGTTGCATATTATATTTTTCCAAAAAAATAAGAAAAATGACTAACTGGTTCGAAATACGGTTCGTGAATACTTTTTCTTATCTATGAAAAAGACAAACTTTATGAGTGGATATGTTAAGGTTTTTTTTAATAACGGGTAGATAAGGTACATGTGTACTTAAACATTGTGAATGGTAACAATTTGATTCCATGTATGTATATGTATGTATATAAATGTATACATAATGCATATTTTATATATGTAGTTATAAATAAACTTATACCCGATTGCTTAAATCAACATTTAAAAAACATTTATCACTCAACTTTTGTAATGTAAAAAAGCTTTAAAAAAAGGTAATAACAAATATTGCTTTTATATAACTCCACATTTGGCGAATTTAAGTAAACATTAAATTATCAGGTAATAGAAAACTCATCGACATTGATAAGCCGCTTTATTAACCTTCACAATCTATACGTCCTTGCATCATTAACAAACTATACAATATACAAAAACTAATGATATCATATCAGTGAAAAGAATTTTAACTTGCTATATAGTTACACAAGTATAAATAGTGGCAAGTTAGAGATTCGTAAAAAAAAATCTAATAATTTCATGTACAATAAATTTTTGTTGCAAAAATCTCAAAAAAAAACTCAATAATTTAAAACTAAAAACAAAAAAAGAAACATCCCATATAGGAAAAATTCTAATTCGAAATATTTTGTCATATTTAATTTTGTATAAAAAATAAATTTTGCTGCGGATATTAGGTACCTACCTCACAAAAAAAAAGTTTATTATAATTTACGATTTTTCATAAAAAAAAACACTAAACCAGAAAATTCAAAGGATGTAACATGTAAAAAAATTCGCACCCAACATATTGGTTTTTTAAACATAATTTATAAGATAACGTGATTATATTATTCTTCCCAAAAAATTGTTTTTTTTTTAGTTACGGCAACCTTTTCAGTTTCATTTTTAAGAATTCCTTCCATTTGTATTTGCTCAGCCTAAGAAACTTGTTCAATGATTTAAATTTTATTTTTCGAATAAATAACGATTTTTTTTAAAGAAATCGTTTTATGCCCACCATAATCGTTCATAAGAGCAATCACGCGCGACCATGTGCGTGCATTTTATTCTAATTTAAATGAAGTAGGTACTGGAACTATTAAATTTTTTGTATAAGATTATCGCTTGGTGAAGCTTGTATTACATAACCAACGAAAATGCTTGGATATAATCCGTTAATGTTGAAAGAACTTATGACATTTTTGACAGGTATGTATGGTATTTAGATATGTTAAATAAATATGATCAGCCACTATCAGTATGTGATTTATAAGGCTAGGCAATTCAACCGTCGTGCGTCGGTCGATTAAAATTTTCACGCTTCGACAGATTTAGGAAAAAACCATGAACTTTATATCGATACACTCCAATTTTTGACATTAGATTTTTTGCAGTGTTAACGGCGATGTTATGATCCTGGAACGTATCCAATATTTCAAAAATTAGGACATTTTATCATTAGTTGTGTGTACTAGAAATAATTTCAACAAATCCTACAAGTTATGTCTCACTTGCTATATATGTCTACGTACAAAAAGTTATACATAAATGTTGTTTGTTTTCTTTGTAATCACTTAACTAATTTTTGTTTTCTTTTGTTTATTTACAGAAATGCTGCAAATTTGTTGTACTGAAGAACACACATGTAATTCGTCTTGAATTGCTTGGCGTTCTTATACCGCAAAAAAAAAAAACAAACACAAACCACTGTCGCTCGTCATTTGAATAGTATTTTCAAATTGGCGCCTCAATTCATCGTCTCATGTCCCAGAATTGGCCACCACCCAGCACCGAACCGACGAAGACGTTTCGTGTGCTGTTGATGTCACAAGAAGTGTCCGCATTAATACTTAGGATACAGACTGTTGCTTCTACCGCTGCTGCTGCAAGGCCAACTGACTTGCATTTTTGAACAAAATAATAATTAATAAATTCATTACCAACAAAAAAACACAGAGATTATAGCTGAAAGCGGACAACTCTAAGTTGAGAATACTAATAAATTCGTCCACAATATTAATAAACCAAATAGACTTTAGAGCCAATAGAAGAAATAATCCACAAAAAGCACTGCAACAAATTTAGTAAAAAAAAAACAAAATCGAACAAGCACAAACTTAAAACGAAAAAAAAAAAAAACAATTTAATAAATAAGACAAAACAAAATAAAATAAAATATGAATTCTAGCGCACGACATCTACTGCACTGCACCCTGCTCATCATTGTGATAATCTTCTTTGAGATATTCTCTGGCGGGATCAAGATCAACGAGGATTCGTTTACCCTGGTCGATCCCTGGACTGAATATGGCCAGATACCAACGATACTTTTGTACTTACTGCGTTTTCTCACGTTCCTCACATTGCCGCAGGTGCTATTCAACTTTTGCGGCTTGGTCTTCTACAATGCCTTTCCCGAAAAAGTGGTGCTTAAGGGGAGCCCCCTGCTCGCACCCTTTATCTGCATAAGGGTAGTGACGCGTGGTGATTTTCCCGAACTGGTCAAGACAAATGTTTTGCGAAACATGAATATCTGTCTGGACACAGGACTGGAAAACTTCCTCATTGAAGTAGTTACCGATAAGGCCGTTAATTTGGCCAAGCACCGACGAATCCGGGAGATAGTGGTGCCGAACACGTACAAGACAAAAACCGGTGCTTTGTTTAAATCACGTGCATTGCAATATTGTCTCGAGGACAATGTTAATGTACTAAACGATAACGATTGGATCGTGCATCTCGATGAAGAGACTTTATTAACCGAGAATTGCGTGAGAGGTATTATCAATTTTGTACTCGATGGCAAACATCCATTCGGGCAGGGCTTAATTACATATGCCAATGAAAATGTAGTTAATTGGTTAACTACATTGGCGGATAGTTTTCGTGTCAGTGATGATATGGGAAAGCTGCGTCTGCAATTCAAGCTATTCCATAAACCATTGTTCAGCTGGAAAGGAAGTTATGTCGTAACTCAAGTAAGTAAATATGAATTTTAAAATAATAATAAAAATTAAAACAAATAAGTTAATTTTAATTTTCCACAATTGTTTCAAGGAAATGAATTAAAATTTCGGACTAACTCAATATCACTCAACTTAAACCTATGTTTATTCACCATACGATAAATTTTGATCTAGTTTGAACAAATTGAAATTTTATGGTGAAAAATTCAATTCCTAACTAATCGAATAGTACAGAGGCCACAGAATTAACTAATAGTTACTAGATAACGGAGAACCTAAAAGATAATATTGTCTAGGAAAACCTCTCTGTGGCTGTAGTAATATTGTCGTAATTTTCAAAAGTTATTTTACTATTACAGTCTGTAATTGTTTTTGTTCTGTTGTGTGAAATCAAATAATGTGACTCACATAGCGTTTCCCGTTTTTAAAGTGTGATGACTGAACATTGTAAATATAATAACCAGTTTCTCTCAAAGGGGGCACTTAAAACAGAAAACTTATTATATTTGTAAAGTACTTGAGCTGTAGTACAAAGTCAGAGTTCATAATTGGTTTGCTATAAGTAAATAAAGAGTTTTCATTAAAAATATACCAGGCCGTTCAAAAAAAGACTTATTTTGTTTGCCACATATAATGCCTCCACTTTGAACATGGCACATTATTTACTAAATACTTTAGTTAATAAAATTACTTATTAAATAATTTAGAATTTATAAACGAAGATACACTGTACTTGTTACTGAGGTAGAACTTTCACATCTGTTATTGTTATTAATAAATTTGTAATAGCCTCATAGAACCGTTTACCACTAGAATTTAATTATTTTTTTTTAAATCAGTGCATGTTTGTGACACAAAAGAAAGAAAAAATGCTCTCAAATTTGAAGATGTAAATTATTTACTGGCACTTAACAGGAGGCGTTGTTATAAAAGGAGTTTTCATACATAAAGGAATTCTCATTGAGATAGGGATAAACTGAAGATTTTTTTGCAGGGAATAAGGAAGTTTCAAATCCTAAATTTTATATTATATAAATTGTTTTCTGATAGACTTCTTTGATTAGGTTTATGTTTTGACCAGCGACCATAGGTCTGAATTTAAGATTTAAGCTGCACTTTGTTGCAATTTTTGTTGTTGCATAACTTCAAAATTAGCAAGAAATATTTCAAACTGTAATATGGAAGCTACTATAAGTTTCGAGCATTATTGTTGTTCATAAAATTTCCTTTTAAGTGACCTTGTAGCAGTGTCATCTATAAATCGCAAATTGCAACCATTTGATCATTTAATTATACACACATTTAAATGTAAATTAATTCGTTATTGTTATTTCTTTTTCTAAAAAAAAAAAACAAGTTCTTACATGCTTCAAGCTGATTTAGCATGCAAAACGAGACTCTACGCTATTTGTACACATCACAATCTTCAATAGCTATGTATGTACATAGGTATTTCTCAAGATTTAAGAACATAGATTCTTATTTTTTTCCATTTCTGTATTTTTTCACTTACATATAATGTTTGTTTTTCTGTATGCTTATTATTATTCTAGACAAGTATGATTGTAAAATAGGTTTTGAAAAATACTTGGAAATCGTAAGATGGATCGAACTGCGGCACTTTTATTATTATTTTATTGTTATATCAAGAATTTTTGTAAAGGAAGTTCAAGTTAATATGTAATAATAGGCAATACTCTCTAAGATAATAAATTGAATTTGATTTGAGGGTTCAGAAAATGCAGATACAAATGGGTTTACCTAGAAAAAACGTTTGGTTAAGGGTGTCCAGCGAAATATTTTCAACTCTAAATGCAGAGTAACAATGCGGATTTTTTTTTTTTTTTAACGATATCATCCGTTTTTTTCAATGTACTCTTGCAGTCGGACCCTTACATTTGCGATTACGTGACGGCAAAGCGCTGGAGTAATGCTTTGAATTTCATGGCGAATATCTTCCTGCAGGGCCTGAATTGTCCGGAGCTTGTTATTGTAAACCTTTGATTTGAGGTATCCCCATTAAAAGAAATCGAAAGGAATGAGGTCTGGCGACCGAGGCGGCCATGGAATGTCGCAATACTTGCTGATAAGTTTATTCCGAAAAACTTTCCATCGACACCCTAGCTGTGTGCGGAGTGGCACCGTCCTGTTGAAATTATGTTCGGTTTTTATACCCTGAATACAGCTACAATTGCGGTAACAGAAACTCATCAATCATACGGCAATACACCGGAGCAGTGACTGTCTCACCTTGGTTGAAAAAATAAGGGCCAATTACCCCGCTCGCTGAAATGGCACACCAAACTGTCGTTTTTAAACAATGTAAACGTTATTGATGGCGTTCTCTAGGGTTGTTGGGGCACCAGTATCGCTTACTTTATTTGTTAACATATCCATCAATATGGAAATTTGCTTCGTCACTGAATAAAATGTTTCCAAGCGTAAGTGCTGTCCGAAAACGTTCCAGCATTGTTCTTGCGAAGGATTCTCGCAAAGGATAGTCACTTTCGTTGAGATACTGAACAATTTGCATTTTGTACGGGTGGAGCTTTAATTTCTTTTTCAAAATAACTTGCACTGTTGATTTTTTTATTCATGTAGAGGCCGCAATCTTCCTTATCGATTTACGTGGATTTCGAATAATTTCATTTCGAACTTGAGACACATGTTCTGGCGTTGTTGCTGACGTTGATGGTCCAGGAATAGGTCTATTGACCATTGTGTCTTCTTGCCTGAATCTTTGTACCCACGACCAGATAAGTGCTCGGCCCATCACTTAGTCACCGAATATTAAAATGAGTACAAGAAGCGCGACGCGCACTTACCAATGATTCACTGCACTTCAGATATTGCTCCACCGCATACGCGCGGTGCGCTCCCGACCAGTGACTAACAATTCCGCAAATCCTGCGGAATGATACGGATACCCCTCCTACTTACCTCAACCCGCTAGTATTTCGATAATCGCAATTTAAAGTTGAAAAATTCCCGCTGGAATTTATTTTAATGAGTAGAATAAAAAACTACTGTAAATACTAACAACTAACAGAATTTCACAAATTTTGGCTAATTTTTTTTTTCTCATGGAACGTTTGATAAATGAATAAAATTAAAAATCCTCGCAAGAAGTGAAATCGTATAAATTAATAGAAAACATTTTATATTGAAAGTTTGAATGAAAAGTTTTAGAAAACATTTTAATTTTTAACGATTTTTAAAGCGACCAATAGCTTTTTTAAATAATTGAAAAATCAATCTAATTAACTCATTCTCATGACCATTTAATTACTATATATGTATCTTTTCCAGATAAAAAAAATAAATAAAAATTATAACATCAAAGTTCATAATGAAAGACACTATAGTTAGAAACATTGAAATAAGAACAAACTTTGTTCATAAAAAGAACAACAATTAATTTGTACAGACAAGAAATTTTACAAATTTTGGCTTTTGTCCAACTTGGAGAGTGATGTTCTTAAATAAAAAAAAAAAAAAAAAAAAAACTTAATTTCATTTTCACAAAAATTACCACATGCTTAGCGTAAATAAATAATTGATGATCTTTGACCTGGTGAGCACTTCAATAATAAAAATTGTCTGTCATTAATTGCGGACGATAATTGTCAAGAAGTCGTCATTGACTGTTGTGATTATCGCCTTTTTTATTATTATTAAATAGATAATTTAATTTTTTTTTGCTGATCTGTTACTATCTCGCTTAGTTTCAATAGTTGGTTTTGATAAAGGAGATTATTTTAACAATGACAAATTCGTATCTGTTTAAAGATCACCGAATATTTAAAAAAATCGACACAATCGAATAAAAATGCCCTTTAGCAATTGATTTGATCGTAGGGTTCTGTTAAGAATAATAATTATGATGTCACGAAATTAACTGCTAGATAAACATAATGTACATAGGTACATACATATTATGTAGCTGCTGTGATCTTATGTTTCCAAGCTTACGATGTAACACTTCGTGCTTATATCTTCATTCTTGGAAAATAAAAATACACTTACCCTCGCATTTAAAGCTTAAGTAAATTAATATTGATTTTTTTTTGTCTTCTTACAGGTCGGCGCCGAACGTAAGGTCTCATTCGACAATGGCATCGACGGATCCGTAGCCGAGGATTGCTTCTTCGCAATGCGCGCCTTTGCTCAAGGATACTCATTTAATTTTATCGAAGGTGAAATGTACGAGAAATCACCATTCACATTGTTGGACTTTCTGCAACAACGTAAACGTTGGCTCCAGGGAATTCTACTTGTAGTGCACTCAAAAATCATCCCCCTAAAGCACAAACTTCTGCTAGGCATTAGCGTTTATTCATGGGTCACAATGCCCCTGTCCACATCAAATATCATCTTTGCAGGACTCTATCCTATTCCATGTCCAAATTTAATGGACTTTGTGTGCGCGTTCATCGCAGCCGTTAACATTTACATGTACGTTTTTGGCGTCATCAAATCATTTTCACTATATCGCTTTGGATTACTGCGATTTCTGCTGTGTGTCATGGGCGCAATTTGCACGATTCCAGTGAATATTGTTATCGAGAATGTTGCAGTAATCTGGGGTCTTTTCGGTAAAAAGCATAAATTTTATGTTGTACAAAAGGACATCCGAGTATTGGAGTGTTAAACGGCGCAATGCGCCTTCGGATTAGCACACGACCATCCACAACCTCATCTCATCTCCTTAACTTCGTAATGCCTGCGGTATTCACTTAGATTGTAAAGTATTTTTTTTTTTTTTATAATTACATTATATTTAATTTTTGTACATTTATAAGTTTCCTTTTTCCTTAATCATTGTACATTTGTTTTCTTTTTTATGTAACATTTGTTATAAAAATCTTTTAAACAAAAAAAAAAGCAATTGTTATCTGCATTACTATTTATTGTTGTTGTTTTGGAGAACTCTATATTTAAAAATTGGCAAGTTTTTCTCACAAGTAGACACGTCCTTTATGAAGATTTGTTGTTCCTACAAGAAAATTCACAATATTATTGAGTCACGTTTTTGGATTCACTGTTGCATTAAAAAAAAAAATTCATTCATTTCACACACACACACTCACAAAAATTGTATTCAATATTAAGACTTAAAATTTAATTACTTAAATTATAATAATTTATTTCACACATTTTGTTCTTAAAAGAAAAAAATATATACTTATTTATGAAACAAAAAGTAGAAAAAATGCAACACAAATTTTAAGAAAAAAAAAAAGTAAAAACATTAACAAAGAAGAACAAAATAGATCGTCATAGAAGATTAATAAAACTTTTTTCGATTGTTTAAACGTAAACTTAATTAAATTAAATTGAACAAAACTTTTGTTTGTTTGAGACGAAAATGTGAATGCACCAAATACTATCTTTAAGAAAGTTATGTTTAACTATGCTTAATACTTTTTATTTTTCTTTTTGTAAATTTATATATTTTAAACAAACATAGTTATAGTTGAATAGTAAAATATAAAAAATAATAAATTATATTTAAGCTTTTTTTTCTTATTCAAAACAAAATAGAAAGAACAATGATGTATTATTATATATTTTATCTTTTTTGATAAAACAACGGAACAAAAAATACATGAGAATTAAAATTAAATAAGTTGGAAAATAATAAAGATTCATTAAAACAAAAGTGAGTTTTTTTTTTAATTTATTTTGGTTAAAATTCTCATTTTTATAATTTGTGGTACGTATGCAAATTGTCTAAGGTGTCTAAGATATCAATTTGTGTGTGGTGCGTTGCTCATCTCATACGTTGAGATTTATGTTGGGGGCGTTCAATTCAATTCATGGCCAGCTATTATAAAAAGTTAGATGACTTTTGTTACGTTCAGTTACGTTCCATCTGAATTTGGTCAACTTTATGTGTAGTTTTTCATCTGCTTGCTATATTTTGTTGGCCATAAAAGTAATTGAAAAACTAAACAAAATAATTTATGGCATTCTATGCGAACACTTTTTATGAAATTAGATTTAATAAACAGATTATTATTTTCTTTATTGTAGATCAAAACACAAAAAAGTCTTACATTTGAATAATTTTTTTAAGAGTTTTAGAACTTAACAATTTGTTCTTTTCAGCTTTAATATTAGTTTTATATAATGAAAAAGATTCTAGAGGTTATATAATTGACTTAAGGGAAAATTTTATGAAATTAATTAAATCTGTTGCTGATTTAGTTAAATTTACATTTAATTTCATACTCACAATATTTACTCACGCTCAATGTTTAATTTACGAATATAATTAAATTCCTATTCTATTTCGATTCAATGTAAATCGTACCTATGTACAGTGGGTTGCCAAATTAATAGGGACAGTCGTGGATTTTTAGTGAATTGTATGATGTATGTTTCCCTATCAAATTAATAATCTTATGTGTATATTGATAAATATGTATTTTTTATTAAGACAACTTATTTTATGTAATAATTATTTTGATGTAATAATAACTAATCTTAATAAAAAATATATATTTATCAATATACACATAAGATTATTAATTTGATACGGAAACATACAATTCACTTAAAATCCATGACTGTCCCTATTAATTTGGCAACCCACTGTATACTATAGGTAAATTCAAGAATTTGAAACGAATTTTGACTGCCATTTCAGATTTTTTTTTGCGTTCAACGACAAAATTCAGATGTAAAACGTAATATCTTGAACCAGTCCGTCGGTCGTGATTGAAACCTTATAAGTAAGGTTAAGTTTCAACAACGGGTACCGATACAATTAATTTTCCAAAATGTTATTGCTTTCATTGGTAGATATTGACACACTCGGACTTCAGCTTTAAGTTAACGTATACTCTTTTAATACCAATTATTAATAATTAATTTAATACAATCAAAATAATTTTAAAATATTTATTTATTAATAACATGCTGCTCAATGAAAACAGAAATAGAATGAAAAATTATTTTCTAGACGAAACAAAAATAAATATTAAACAATAACCTGAGCTATCTTAAGATACAAAATACAGGAGAAGCTGCTTACACTGCAACACTTAGATACATATCGATTGTTGGCTCCTCTGCAATCGATAGAGAAATACATAGGGGAGAAGCGGGATATTTGATCTGGACGACTTGACCCCCTCCTCCACCTAGATCTTCAGATTCAAAAGAGCTAAAAAAAACTCCATTGGCGGCATTGACAAGTATTTATTTTTCAAATCGTGTCAATGCGCCTAAAACAGTCATAATTCAACTCAGATAAAAAGAGAGTTTTTTGTTAGTATATTTTACGGTTTTGTCGATTCAGTCTGGTCTTCTGTTTTGTAAGTACCAGAAGTTATTCTTTTATGTTTCCAATGGACAACAACAAAACAAACTTGTTTCATTTATTGACCTGAAGCCCAAAAAAAAGAAAACAAAATTTGCAGTCATAAAACGCCATCTACTATACATAATAATTTTTTTGTTCAATTTACTCAAGCTAGGAGACTTGATCCCCTCGATCATGGGAGACTTGATCCGGGGATATCAGCGAAGTGTCTCAACTACTTGATATCATTAAAAAATTGAAAAATCCAACTTTTAGGGAATACAGCGTGGAATGTTTTTTTTTTTCCAAAATCAGTACAATTATTTGCAATCAAATAGTTTTAACAAAATAATATTTGCCTTTTGTCCTCTTTTATTTTTGAATTCATAATTAAAAATAATTTTTCTTATTTATGTACATATGTTTTTTGATCTTTCGTTGAATTAATAAATTATTTCCTCGTTAAAAAAAAATTAAAAATGTTTTTTTTTTGAAAATTTAAATATATGGCCGATCCGATATTTTGGTGGAGAATTAATCCTTTATTAGACTCTTTTTACTTTTTTTTTAAACAGCGCTTTAACTATTTACAGCTAAATAATGTTTTCTATCCAGGAAAGGGAGGTAATAAATTGGGTCTTCTAGAAAACGTAAATAAAAAGTTATGACACAAAAACTGCAAAGGGGATTAAGTGTTCCTCTTCTCCCCTACATAATTTAAGTAGAAAATTTAGTAGTAGTTAAAGGATGAACAGATTTGCTTCAAATTCGGTAGGTGTTGATTTTCTAAGTTTTCAAAAGAACTTATTTTTGGGATTTTTTAAATTTATTTTAATTTTAAGACCAATGCATTTACATTACATTGTTTATAGTGCTGTGCAACCAGGTGATGTACTGCTCAATTTTTTGTACTCACACGAAAAATAATCACCCTTATTCCATAAGGCGTTTTACGAAAACGTTAATTGGCGTTTAAGTAAAACTTTACCGTTCTCCTTCTTTCTAGGACAATATTTTTAGCGAATTCGTGATTTACTTTATATGTCACTAACTTTTTGGATTCGATTGATTTTCACGTTTGAGGTGAGTTTCCTGGCGGATATTCGCTTATTTTTATACCAAATTAATTCATTTGCTTATGGTAATAGGGCCAGTAGGGAAAAGTTTTTTTTATAATTAGGAATTTTTTATAATTATAACCATAGTGTAATTTTGTTTAAGATCTAGTACGTGCGACCCAGATCTGGACTTTATCTATCGTAGTTTATTGAACAAAATAAAGAGTAGATAACAACAACTTCCATTACCATTAAATATCAATCTAATTTTTATTTTATCAACTAAAAAATCCACTAAATACTTAAAAACAACAGCTAAGTGTGTTCAATTCAAATATAATATTAGTCGTGTTTTTTTGGAAAAGCTATTCACAGTACAGTAGGATTTTACACGAGTTACAAATACAACATCCACAGTAGAATTACTGCCAATAAAAGCAGAAGTAGAATCCTACTGCGGATAGGTTTGTGACGTTTATTCGAGTATCGAATGGATTTTTGGTGGTTTTGTTTTCAGATGTTGGTGCGATTGATTATCATTTGCATCTCGATGGCTGTGTTTATAAAGTAGTTGTGTGTTTTTCATGGCTGTTTTTCCATTGACCAAAAAAATCAATCTTTCATTTTCGATTCAACCAAAAAAATCAATTGATTTTATTCGTTATCGGTTTTTTTAAAACTTGTTTAAAGAAAAATGCATTTAAATGCACTTCTGATTGAAGAACTACATAGAATTCAGTTAAAAAATCATTATATGATCTAACAAAAATGATCGCCGATGACGTCATCTACTACATGATACATAAACGACAACTTACTTCGACCATAATCTACGAACAAACCCCTTTCCTGAAACATATGTTTATCGCTGCCTTTTCCTGAAGAATTTATTTTTATTTCTGAAACCGAAATGTCTTACAAAGTAAAAAGGTAAAAAGAAAATTAATATAAATTATATGATTAAACAATTCTTATCAGTATGTAGTAAGGTTAGAACCTAGAACGAACTGGACAAAAGAAAGAACTGAAGCGTTATTGGATTTTTATGCGGCGAGGGCCGAAGAGTTTCAGCTTCGTTTCCACTTTCACTGGACTCCAACAGTTCACGCAAAATCTACAATTATTTCATGAATTATTTAAGAAAGAATATCTTCTTCTATGTTTTCTTACCATATCTTCTGAAAAATTGTCCATTTTATGTAACTATAATTAATTTTTGGCTCAAGTTATTTTTTGTTTTCCTTTTCATTTGTAGCAAACTTTCTTTATTTTGTATTTTTTTTAAATTATTCTGACAGCTGTTATTCGGTAGTGCCAACGTGAAATATAAAAACAAGGCTACTGCCGATGCGTTTTTTTGGGAATTTCTTACTGTACTATGTATAGATTCCCAAAAAAACACGGCTATTATTCGATAAATCTTATCGCCTTATTTAACTTCCATTGTTCTTTGGAAGAGGGCCAATGCAATTGATTTTATCTTCTCACTTGCTGGACGACGGAAGTCACACTCTAACGCCGGTAAACCACATAATTGCCGTCGCAGCTTTAAATCGTATCTTGCACTTAGAGCCCGGCTGTTTGGCCCACATGCACCAATTATCAAAGCTCTTTTCTCCGCTCGCTTTACCCGCTCACCAACTTGTGCGAATGCCAATGGAAGTAAGCGATTAACATCAAAGTCTTGCCGCTCGTTGACTTCTAAACCAGTTTCTAACTTTATCTTACTCTTGATGTCGTCACCTTCTTCTGTGAGCGCCTCTTCTGTCGATTCTTCTTTGATTTCTTTTTTAATCGGTTTTGTCTCGCCGAGTTCTGTGTCTAACTTTGCTTTTGCTTCACTCAAAATCCGTTTGCCAAACTCTTCGCCAGCCATTTTAAACGATATACCCACATCCAGGATGATTCTATGTGCCTGCCACTTCTCTTTGGCGGTTGTCCGCTCTAATGGATGCAATGTGGGAACCTTGGCTTCTTTGACAAGCGATGCCCAATCGACTCCCAGAGCATCGCCAACACCCTTAGTACGCGAATCCTCCTCAAGCTCACCATCGGAAATTTCCTCAAAATCCAACAGATCATCATCCATTGCTTCCGGTTTGGAGTCGTCATTAACAACATCCTTCATTGGACTACCAGTCAATTGGTTTTCCGAGGGAACGTCTCCATTTGCTTCGGCAGCAGGTTGTTCTATTGCAGGCTTACTTTCTTCCAATTTATCTAAAATTTCATCATCGCTGTCGGATATTTCACTAAGATCATCAGGAACTGGTTCATTTTCAGCTGGATGTTCTTCTGTTACTGCAGCAGCTGTTGGAGCTTGCTCTACAACTGGTTCAGAATTGGGTGTTGCTTCTGAGGATTCATTCTCTTTTACTGCTGCCGGCTCAGTGTCGGAAGTGGTTTCAGGTAAAGCACCTTCTTCCTCGACTTCTGACACTTTTACTTCTTCAGTCACTGCTTCCGATAAATCTTTCACTTCAGGCTCAGTCTTTTCGACTTCTTCGTTATTCTTGGGTGCCTCATCATGATGAGGCAGCATCATAGCTGGTGTTGGTTCATTCACATCCATTATAAGAGGCTGTTGCTCTTTTTCAGCTGCAACTAATTCGCTAATTGTTGGTGGTGGAATAGGTGGCAAGGCCAACAACGATGGAATTGCAGTTCCGCCAGGTGTAGTTGGTCCACCAAGCTTCTTCTTTAAATTAGGGTTTGTGTAAGTCATTTGACGTTTTGATGGAAATTGTCTATTTGGGGGATGATACCCACTGTGAATGGCCATCAATGGTGGAGGATGTGGCCGGAACTTCTGACGATCGTGTAAATAGTCCAGCTGCGGACCACCATGCCGGTAGTTGGCTCCCTTCCGGTGACTACTTCCCGATTCATTTGGCTGCGCATGTCCACCACGCCAATCTTGTTGTGGCCAGCGTCCAGAACGTCCTGAACTAGGAGACTGCACATGGTCTAAGGCGCGTTCACGTTCTCGCTTTTCTCGTGCCTCTTCCCAAAGCTGACGAGAACCACCCGCAAATTCTTCAGCATCCCAGTCAGGCTCAGATGAAGGACGATTTGCTTTACCACGTCCCCAGTTTTTGTCATCCCATCTATCTTCCTCAGGCCAATCTTCCCCTCGCCGAACTGGCGGATACAGCTTTTCGAGCTCACGGTCGTTGAGGAGTTCTAATTCCCTGGGATCCCATCGAGGATCACGACGGCGCTCTTCTTCTGCATATGCTCGTGCATAAGCAGCCCTGAAATGAAAGCAACAAAGATTAAAGTACAAAATATTGTGCAAGATGACACTGAATCAAAAACAAAAAGTTCCCAAAATCAATAACGAAAGGAATTGTTTTTGTAATTATCTTCAAAATTGTATACATTATTAATTTAAAAACTATTACTAACCTTTCTTCTTCGGAATACAAATCCCTCTCATCGCGGTAGGGTCCGGGACTGAGGACTTCTCGTCGTCTGATCACTAAGTAATCTCTTTCCCTTCTTTCGTCACGTTCCAGGACTGGAACACGGTGATGTTCAGCAGCCAAATACTCGCGCTCCCTTTCATAAGCTGGATCCCTTATTCGGCTTGCGTGGCCGTGCCGAATTCTGCCCTCATCTTCCAACGATCTTTCACGACTTCCATAGCCTCTGGCTTGTGCCAAAGCCATTTCCCGTTCAGCAGGTCGTGGAAGCAGACGGTCACCCCCCCGCTCGGCATATTCTTTTTCCTTTTCTCGACGCAATTTCTCCCTGGCTAGTCTTTCTCTCTCCCGTTGTCTCTCCTGGCAACGAGCGAGAGCTTCCTCGCGCTCTTTTTGCCGTTCGGCTTCCCTTTCTGCTCGCTCTCTGTCCCTGCGTTCGCGTTCTCTAGAATCATCAAGTCGGATCTTCAAATCACGCTTCCTTTCAGGAGTTCTTTCACGGGTTCTTGTCTGAATTATAATTTTCTCTCGAGGTGACAGCTGATGCCGTGATACAGCTGCAACTGGAGACTTTCTTGCCCGCATCTTTGCCTCTAATTTGGCAAGAGTTCTTGGAGAACGACTACGAATGCGTTCACGTTCTCTTGCACGCATTTTCTCTCGCTCAGCAGCATGGCGCAGTCGTTCCTTACTATCTGTACGCATATGCTTTTTTTCGCCTGGAACTTTGATTTTGTTTGGACTTGCACTACCTGCCCGACGACGCACGGCATTTGTGCCCAGAGCTCTCTTTTTGGCAGCCTTAGCTTCGCGTAGTTTCCTTTTCAAGTGATTCCGTTTGGCTTCGAGTTTCTTTTGATGGCAAGAATGGCCTTTTTCACGCTTGCGACGTTCATCGCCCGATGAGCTACTATCACGTCCTTTCTTCTTGCGATGGCCGGGTTTCTTCTCGGTGCTCGACGATGAATACGACCCACTGCTGGAGCCAGATTCCGAGTCGGAACTACTTGAACTGTCTGAGCTGGATTGAGCAGCACGGGCTTTTTTGTAACGCCGTAGAGCTTCTTTAGATTTTTTATCCATTATTAAGATAAAATAAATCAATAGAGATATTCTTATTGATTTATAGATCTGTTATTTCTTTTAATTTTTGTAGTATTTTCATAAAATAAGGTTTTGGAAAATTTCTGAATTCTTATTTGACACAGAAAAACGAAACACCAAACCAAGTTGTCACTTTTTTTGATTTTGATGCAGTTTTCTTTTTTCTTCATGACAATTGTAGCGCCGAGTGGTTTATAAAAGAACTAACTGATTTTATTAAGGTAGCGGCCGCACTGAATAAGGAAATTTTTCCACCATCCAAGGGAAAAATTTTGTCTTCAACAATTATTTTAGTAGAAATTGAACTCATTGAACGGTAATGTTGATAAAATTGGGCGAAAAAACGTTGAAAAATTGACAAAATCCATCTGTTTCTCCGAAGATTTTTTTGTTTTTATATTTTGTTTTTGTTTTTAAGCATAGTTTGTCTTGTGTAGTTTTTATAATAACCGTCAGCTGAGAACTCATTTGTTTAATCAACCCCCAAATCAAATTGTTCAGAAGACGCTTCTTTGACTGCTTTTAGACGACTGCAATTTCTATCCGCAATTCTCTTTTGAGTTTCTTTCCGATTGCAGCATCCATTTAAACGCTGCAAATTTTAATACCTGCAATTTTTGTTAAATGAGAAGGAAATAATATCTCGTCACTCTTTACTCCGCTTATGTCTCAAACAATAAGAAAAAGCACAAAGAAGAAAGAGCGATAACTCTGCAATTATTTCAACCTCTGCAACTTTGTCTACCCCGGACACCGCATACGTCCCCCACCGACATGCTTAAAAATTGCAAGGATAATTGCAGCATATTTGCAGCGTTTAAAAGCAGTCTTTGGCTTTAATATCATTAATGGCCGGTTGCACCAAACGCTTTTAAATATTTAATGCTTCGTTAAATTTTAAAATGGCATTTATTGGTTGCACCAACCAATTTTAGTTTTAAAAGGCCGATAAACAAGCCAATAAACTAAAATGCCATTTTTCTCCAGATAAATTTTAAAAGCTAGTTTTAACGAAATTATCTTCATACAAAATAAAAAAAATTTCACCTTTGACAGGGCATATTTTGAAAGTTAAGCCTTAACTACATTGGCCAATAAAGTGAAAAAGTACAAAAGTGAAAATTTTCAAACTCATTTGAGGATAGTGTTTCTGACTGGGAAACTTATAAAAATGATGCAGAAAGCTTAAATTTCGGTTTAAAAAAAAAGAACTCTGTATATTCATTTTCACAAAATAACTGCGCTAGCGGGAAAAAAAATATTTTCACTTTTTCAATTTTACAAAAAGTGGTCAATGTACAGTGGGTTGCCAAATTAATAGGGACAGTTATGGATTTTAAGTGAATTGTATGTTTCCGTATTAAATTAATAATCTTATGTGTATATTGATAAATATGTATTTTTTTATAAAGATTAGTTATTATTACATCAAAATATGTTGTTTAATAGTATTTTTTAAACTAATACTTGAATATGTCTCGGCATGCTATCAATACACTTTTTACCGCACTCTATAATTGCAGGGCAGTGGTGCCAGACTATTTTGTCTATAATTTACTTTGGTTGTAATAACTTCTTCAATGGGGTCCATGCCAGGGGAATCGCCTGGCCAGCATAAAATTGGTTGTTTTGGTCATTCAGATACTTCACACTCTCAATTTACACACTCTAATTTAAAAAAATATTATTTAACAACTTATTTTGATGTAATAATAACTAATCTTAATAAAAAATCTATTTATCAATTACATAAATTATTAATTATTAAGCATTAATTTAATAAGGAAACATACAATTTTCTTAAAATCCATGACTGTCCCTATTAATTTGCAACCCACTGTAGTTAAGGCTTTACTTACTACCAAGATTTCCAAATGTAGTTGCAGCAGTTGATTGTACTCACATTAGAATAGAATCACCAGATGGGGAAGTTTGACATATCTCATATTGCTATCTTACTTACGCGAGTGAAAATTTTTCGTTCAGTTTATTCTGACAGCTGTTATTTGGTAGTACCAAATGTGAAATATAAAAACTAGGCTACTACGGACGGTTTTTTTTTTTTTAATTTCTTACTGTACTATATATAAAATCCCAAAAAAAAAACACGGCTATTGTATGTAAAAAGTTCCTCATTTGCCCCTATAATTGCTTGAAAAATGTTTGGCAATTTTTGGAGAGTGAAAAAGTAAAAAATATTCAGATGCATATAACAATTTTGGTTGTTTATCTGCTCATACAAAATTAGCTCTTTGAACATTTAAGAAACTAATACGCTTATAGTAAAATCTTAAATTTTTTGAAATCTAAAAGGAAATAGAGTAATTCTGACAACGCCAATCGAAAGAGAGGAAACGATATTAAACCCACTTTCGCAAAAAATGGTCTTTTGCACAAAATGAGTTTTCAGGTGACGCTTATATATTTTCGTTAGCAAATATAACCCTGTGCCTACGTTCTGTGTCTTTCGCATCGATAAAATTGGTGCAAAAAGTGTTTTTTTTAACCCCGGGAAATTGCTTAAAATTCAAGCAGCAATTCTAAAACTTCAAGTGGTTAATTTTTGCTGTGCCGTTTTGGAAGTAATATTTAAGGATCAAAGGAAATCAGCAAATTGTGAGCCAAATCAGTATTTGTAGCAACGCAGGACATTTTCCTAGAAAATCCGGTCCCAAAAGTTTATAAATTACAGTACAACACGCTTATAAGAAAGTCTGAAAATCCCGGACATTTCTTTCTTATATCCGAGTTTTTCTTATATGAAAACAACGGATGTAAGAAAGAAAATTTTTTATATAAGCAACATGGATATAAGAAAAAAAATTTCTTATAAAGAACAACGAATGCAAAAAGTTTTTTATTTCTTCTAAAATTTTTAGTTTTATTTTTACGGATACCTTGTTTTTTTTCTAAGCATTTTAAACAAACAACATAAAAACAAAACAGGAAAGTTAAACGAAAACGAAAACAAAAACAAACAATCAAATATAAAATCAAAATGTCACAATTTATAGACCACGGAGTATTCCCGCTCTTGTCAATCTGACGTTGTCATTTTTATTGGAAAACTGGAAGTTGTTATTAAAGGTGGAAACATATTGGTGCGTACGTGTAAACAAATTTTTATTTCAATCAAAGTAAAGCTGAAGTTAGTTTCTTATATGCGTACTTTTTTGTTCTTGAAAATTTGTATTGTGCATTAAAAGGTATTTCTTATAAACGTGTTTTTCTTATATGCGAGTTTCTTATATACGTTCAATTTCAGAGAGAAATTTAAGAAAAAGACATAACGTTTTAGGTTGCATTTCTTATAAGCGAGTTTTTCTTATATGAGTGTTTCTTATATCCGTAAAATACTGTACAATCTTTTTGACAGGCTTCTAAAACATCTCTTCAAGTGGTGATTTTATGAAGCTGTCACATGTAAGAATTAACAGATTTGAGATTTTTTGTTGTTTTTACATAGTTGTTGATTGGTTATTTGTCTCTTAACCAAAAGGTACTTCAATAACAATAACATATATTTTTTTTTAATATTTGACCACGCAGCGCTGTACTAAATCGGCCAGTGTGCGTCGGTGCTAAACAATCACCATGTTCAATGCAATGACAAATAATCCAATCCGGGGTCCGAGCTAAAATAAACCCAGAGAATTCTCCGGGCTTAGCGTGAATTATATACTTGCTATCGATAGTTTGTATGAAAACACCATTTCATTTCTGTAATGGTGTCGCTAATTCCCGTAGTCATTTTTGTTGTCAAATTTCCCCGGGCTCTTAAAAAAACACGCCTATTAATGCTTTATTATCTTTTAAAAGTTTTCTCAAATTTGCCCAGCACTTTGCGAGTTATAAGTTAATTAAGTGCGCAATCTTGTTGCGATTTTTTTTTGGTATAGTATCAGTAGTGTAGCCACTTTCGGAGAAAAATTCGAAGTAGATTTGAAGAAAAATAAGCGAAGTAGATTGAGAAAAATCGAAGAAAGATTTCAAAATGATTTTTTAAAAATATAAATCTATGTTTAAAAAAAATTTAATTAAATTTATTTATTTAAACAAAAGAAACTAAAAATAAAAATTCATTCGGACTTCATTTTAACATAATATATGTATATTCAACATATTGTTTAATAGCACTTTTTAAATTAATTTAACAAAAAATATTTGAGTTTGACTACTTTATTTATTCTTTTTTCTATAAATCAGAACATTAAAATATTTTAAAATATAATTAAATATCATTAAATAAAAAGAAAAAAAGTAATGACAATAAAATAAATGTATTTGTTTTCATTATATTATTGTACCTATATTGTTTAATAACATTTTTTAAAGTGATATGAAAACAGAAAAATTTTAATTATTTCTAGACGTACATACATATGTGTATTTTTTTTATATCAATAAATAATTTGGCCATAAGATACTAAGGCCCGGCCACTGGAAAAAAATCCTTTTTCATTTAAACTAATTAAAACTAATATTTTATATTAATAATAATAATTT
The DNA here is from genome assembly GCA_951394125.1 of Epistrophe eligans. Taxonomy (NCBI): domain Eukaryota; kingdom Metazoa; phylum Arthropoda; class Insecta; order Diptera; family Syrphidae; genus Epistrophe; species Epistrophe eligans. The sequence continues at coordinate 83,470,208 of OX596029.1, forward strand.
TCATTAACGCAGACTAATAAAAAGATAAGGAACATTTTGTTTTAAAAATTAATTGAAATGTTTTAAAATTGCAGATTCTATGTTATATTTTCTGGAAAAAAAATGTCTTAAGGGGCCGGCCACCACCGGCGGCGACTCTACCCTACCTACATACCTACATTCTTACATTCATCGGAAAACAAGTACAACAAAAACTTGTTGATAGGTTATGAATGACTGAAAGCACGGAATTTTTCCAAAAATTAACATTAATCTCGTGGATCTGTTAACACGCGTATTTAAGTGATTTTCTTTTTCTCAATTATTGTGCATATTTCAAAGATGATTAATTTGAAAAATATATGTACCACAAAGGTACATGCCTACTTACTTTGTTTTGTTCTTTGTTCTCTTAGTTTTAAACTATATGTACAGCTGTGGAATGTACGTAGGTATTATTATTCAGTTTCATCTGGCTTTTGGTTTACTCCTGCAATGTATATTTAAATAATACAATACATATGTAGTTGTGCTATTGTATGTACAATGTACATGAACATTTTACATACATAAGTACCTACCTAATATAAAAATAAAAAAAATATTGTTTAATTTTAAAATTCATAGCTAAATAAAAAAAAAATATTTTGTCTTCATTAACAAAGTAACGAAATTATAAATTTCGAGACACACATCGTCAACATCAAAAATGCAGCTTGAATTTTAATTTCTAATTAAATTTTTCAAAAATCAAGAAAATACTTAAAACGAATATAAATCTGTTTCGTATTTATTTATTTATTTTTTTTTTGTTTCGGTTTCCAACACTGATGATTGAATTCACATGTTTTTGCTCTAAATCTTCCATCAAAAATATTAAAGAAAACTGACGACGACGACCCCTTTGCAACAAACGGATGCTGTTTTCGTGGCATGGGGCATGGCCAAAACAAATATTGACATCAACAACGAAAAATGTTGCTCTTCGATAAAGTGGCCCATGATGTTGACAGCGAGTAATTAGGATTATATATAGGTATGCCAAGTTAGATAAATTTTGAAAATCAAAATGGAAATAGGTATGTAGGTAAGTAACGGTAATTTATTTTCAAAAAAAAAAATATTTATAAACATTAGCGACATTTTGTCGGTTCGTCAAAATGACAGATGATATGGCGACTATAAATCCGACTGCCAATGCATAAACATCAAAAAATACATTTCGCACCTCAAAAACTAAACATGTTGTAGGTACTTATTCGAAATTTATAACATTTCTATACCTGAATCGAAATAAAAAAATATGTATATAAACCGTTATTTATATTTCTAATTAGTATAAAGTAATTGCGGTTAATTTGGACGACAAGAACTGCAGCCGAATCGGTGATGGGCAGTCAACAGACGATCGATGATGGCAGTGCCAGCCGCTTGCTGATCTGGCACATCAGTGAATGGAAAATTAATAATTTATCAAAATAACCAGCGTGTAGAATCATCAGCTGCATAATTTTGCTGTCCTCCTTTTCAGCGCCAAAAACTGTTTCGCTTGAACTAATCAGATCAGCTATAAAAATGTTGCTAAAAATTGTGCAATCAAAATTCGCTGATTTAATCAAATTTACATCATGTCAAAAATACAATTCGAAAAGATTTTGCTTTCAACGCAAACGCATAACAGTTTTGGTTTTTTTTTTATGTTCATTCATTTTATTTCGTGATTTTTTGTGTATAAGAAAATTGAGTCTTTAGAAATTCATTAGAAAAATCAAAATAAAAATTTATTTGCTTTTGCGGTGGAGGTGGATCTGGTTGAATCCGATCCCGATGCTAGAATTCACGGAATGCAGCCTGTAATTGGCGTCATAAATAGGTATGTAGATATAATGTAGTATTCGTTTGTCAATGAATGTCTTTGTGATTTGAGAAATGTTAGCAATTAAAAGGTGTATAACTTGATTTTTGGCAAAATTCGAAAGAAATCTAGAAAGGTAGGTATCTATGGGTAGTATAAGCAGAGACACTCTTTGACTTTTATTTTTGAATGCAAAAATACAGCTATTTTTAAAAGTAAGCTGCTATTGCACTAGCAATTATAATCATAATATATTAATACAAAAAATTTGTAAAATATCCGTAGTACTGGGGAATCCGGTCATGTGACTCAAAGGTGATTATTTCTATTTCTGGGGAAAAGTTTTGCGTATGAGATGTATCTAAATACTAATATATTTATATATAAATACTTTCTATTTGAATTACAGTGAGTAAAATTAATTCTTAGGAATTGTTATTCGAAGAATAAATTAAGTTATTTGTTTCATTTTGACATTTAACACATTTAGGTACATACATCTTCTGATTTTTGCGTTTCATTTTTTGTTTATAAAACAAGCACAAAAGATATTACGAGAATCGGTTAGAAATTAGCTGGACATACTCCACTTCTCTTCATCACAAATTGTTTTACTTAGTTTGCCGATTTTTTTTTCGTTACTTAAGGTATTACTTATGCCGTTTACGATATGGATTTTAAGAATTTCTTTTTAACATATTTTCATTCCTATCGAATATGGATTTTTTTTCAATCCATCTACCAACAATTTCCCACATTTTGCGTTCGGGGATCACTGCAAACATATCCGGATAGGAAACTATGATGCAAAAATGACATCGCTCTTATATCTAAAATGTCAAATGTTTTCAAGGACATCTTGGAAGCAAGGACTCCTAAAGATGCATCAATTGATAAATAAGCAAAATTTCCACGAATCAAACGAGGGCTGGCTTCAACCTTCATGCCTTCAACACAACTACTCTTGTCGGCACAACTACTCTTGTCCGAAAACAATGCAAAGGTTACTAACTTATCAGATAGGTACCACAAGTGTCGCTCTAACCAGTGTTGTTCCTCTACGTGTCGACTTTAATTGTCTACATTTAAAGGTAGACAATTGCGTCGACAATGTATACAATGTAAACAATGTCGACAATGTCAACAATCATGTATACAATGTAAACAATTGCTGTCACATTTGTCCAATTGCAAATCAATTAAATTCATTCCATAAAACGAGTTGAGTGGACGGAGAAAGACCTTTTAAGTCAAAGTAATATTTAAAAAGAAAAACTGAAATGTCGGGAAGGCCGAAGAATAAAGCGTTCGATGAGCTAGGATTTATTTTGGCAAAATCCAACAACAAATATTAAGCTATTTTCACGGTGTGCAATAAAAATTTGTTAAATACTGCTGAAAACCGTCTTCAAAGGCATTGGTAATATAAATTAATTTTTTTTATAATAAAATATAATCTGTTGAATAAACGAATAATGCTACAATAGGAATGTTTGGCAGCTATACTCTGTTCAAATAAAATCTGTGTATTCAATAAAAAAAATTATGAATTGTCTACGTTGTCTACATTGTTGACGTTGCTGTGTAGACAATTGCCAATTGTCTACGTTGAATTGTCTACACGTAGACAATCGTGTAGTCTACATTTATAGTCTACATGGAACAACACTGGCTCTAACACACCCCGTTCTGCTTTACCAATTTCGGAATCAATAGCTTCGTAAGCTTTCAAACTCTTCCAAATCATCACCTGGTGCTTTTGCTGCCAAGGGAGCATTAACCTAAGCTTTGGTATAAACAAGTGCACCAAAACTGACAAACCGAGAAATCTGTTTCTCTTCTCTTTTAAAAAGCTTGAATAATATATCACTTTGACTTCTAAAGATAAATATTTTTGTAGCATACAAAAGTTTAGCCACCAACGAGCATGATGGATAGGTCCCGGTGCAGGTGATCGCCAGTGAGGTGGTTTGTTCGGTAACACAAAAGTAACGGCTTAGTAAAAAGAAACAAAAATGATAATTCTCTTATTGTTTGTGTTTTTCTTCTTCTTATTCGGAAAAAGAAACAGACATATTATGACACAGTATAAAAGATCAATACTAACTTCACGTTAGTCAAAGCAAAACGTTTACAGTCATTGAGCACCAGGTTGCCCTTGAATAAATAAGCTTTAAATTTCACATGGTTAGACAGCTTTTAGACTACTGCAATTTCTATCCGCAATTCTTCTCTTTTGAGTTTCTTTCCGATTGCAGCATCCATTAAAACGCTGCAAATTTTAATACCTGCAATTTTTGTTAAATGAGAAGGAAATATATCTCCTAACTCTTTACTCCGCTTATGTCTCAAACAATAAGAAAAAGCACAATGAAGAAAGAGCGATAACTCTGCAATTATTTTAACTTCTGCAACTTTGTCTACCCCGGACACCGCATACGTCCCCCGCCAACATGCTTAAAAATTGCGTGGGGCAATTGCAGAGTAATTGCAGCGTTTAAAAGCAGTCTTAATGCAATATACCTATGTAACAAAATTTTAGGGTGGGCCACCAAAATTTATAAAACCTTCAAAAATAGACCACCTATCCTAAAAAATTTTAAATAAGTTGGGTTGTTGTTGCATCAGATGTTGAAATGATCCTCGAACGCGACCATTATAAACGGAATAAAGCAAATGCATAAAGTTTGAAAATAACTAGAAATTCTAAAAACTACTTTTTTATAGGGTTCAAAAATTTTCCCATGGATTTTGATTATTTTTTAATTTTTAAATATCTTTTAAATTTGCTTCCATTTCTAAGTAAACATTTGGTATAAGCCACGTTTTTTTTCTAAGGATCTGGGTCAGGATCTTCCTATGGAAATAAAACGATACGGATCTTAATGACAACAGTGTTGTATGCTCATCTCTTTTTTTCTTATGTTTGTTTTATTTTTTATGTAGATACTGGCGCAAAATTTTAAACAACCTATTGTTAAGGGCTTAGCATATTACTAGTTAGCAATTTGCTAAACATTTAGTAATTTACTAGCTCTTCGGAAATTTTAATCCTTTTTTTTCGTTTTACTAACTAGTAAAATACTAATTCCCTTTTATTAAAAATGGTGCATCTGAACACGTGCAAACAATGACAGTTCGTGATAGAAAAACAAACTAAACTTAGGGAACGGACCCAATAATTTGATTTACCGTTGGCCAGAAACATTCCAAAACCTTTTTCAATTTTCTTAATTTTTGCCATCATAAAGAAAAATTAAAAACATTTTGAAGTGTACCTCACCAACCATAAACCTTTTTGGAATCAGCACCTCCATTTGCTTCAGTAACTCTTGATGTCTTCCGAAAACATTTTATTTTATTTTATTTTATTTTATTTTATTTTATTTTATTTTATTTTATTTTATTTTATTTTATTTTATTTTATTTTATTTTATTTTATTTTATTTTATTTTATTTTATTTTATTTTATTTTATTTTATTTTATTTTATTTTATTTTATTTTATTTTATTTTATTTTATTTTATTTTATTTTATTTTATTTTATTTTATTTTATTTTATTTTATTTTATTTTATTTTATTTTATTTTATTTTATTTTATTTTATTTTATTTTATTTTATTTTATTTTATTTTATTTTATTTTATTTTATTTTATTTTATTTTATTTTATTTTATTTTATTTTATTTTATTTTATTTTATTTTATTTTATTTTATTTTATTTTATTTTATTTTATTTTATTTTATTTTATTTTATTTTATTTTATTTTATTTTATTTTATTTTATTTTATTTTATTTTATTTTATTTTATTTTATTTTATTTTATTTTATTTTATTTTATTTTATTTTATTTTATTTTATTTTATTTTATTTTATTTTATTTTATTTTATTTTATTTTATTTTATTTTATTTTATTTTATTTTATTTTATTTTATTTTATTTTATTTTATTTTATTTTATTTTATTTTATTTTATTTACTTTGAAAAACAATTAGCACACGAATCATAAAAAAAAACACAATTTAACTCTTTGCCAACAAATTTTTTTCGAGGAAAATGACAGATTTCATATGGATTTAGCAAGTTACTAAAAGTTAAAGTAGCCATTTTGTGATTTTAACTTTAATAAAATGTTAAGAGATAGTAAGTTGCTAAAATCGTTTAAAATTAGCAAAATCTTCTTTTTAACTTAGTAACTTACTAAAATCGCTTTAACATTTTACTAAATCGTTTAAAATTTTGCGCCACTGTATTTATTCTTTGTACTACAGTTTGTACAGTTTGCTTAATCTACGAATATAATGAAAGTTCTATTTTATTTCGATTCAATGCAAATCCTATAGGTAAATGCAAGAATTTGACACAATGATTTTTGACTGAAAGTTCAGATGTTTTTTACGTTCAACGACATAGATTCAGAATTCTGAAAATTCAGATGAATTAATGTAATGAATGTAATTTATTTAACCCGCCCATTCATGCAATGGCGTAAAGCCGTTGTAAATGTTCTAACCTGTCAAATTTGTATGAAGATTTGACAGGTTTACGTAGTTAACCACGTTTACGAGGACTTTACGACGTTGCATGAATACCCCTAATTTAATTTCTAAAAAAAATAATACCGGTAACTGCAGTTAATTTGTATCCGATTTTTATTTTTGTAAACAACTTTATAAAACCGTTATTAAGTTACGTTATCTATCAGTTTCAACCTGAAAGCTTTCAAAGCGTGGTGTAAATTTACCTCGCGTTTGGGGTAACTTTAGTCAAAATGCAAGTTAGACTTAATTCTTAGTTCAAGTAACAAAAAAGCTATATTATTGTAGATAAATAAGTTACAGTGTTGTTGGCTTAGAAAAGAAATTCCTCCATTTCATGGATTGCGTTTTGAAGCATATATTTTTGATGTATCTTCTAGGCATTTCGTTAGAACACATATACTAGCCTGGTTTACAAATTTCTCAAAACTGGCTTTTTTCTTTTGGCTTGTGACATAAAATTGTTGCAAATTTGCTAGAAATTTTACGATACGTTTAGACGTATTTTCTCTTTACTTAAATTTCAGATGTAGTTTTAAAAAATTTCGTGCAAAAAAGTTTTATCCATGTACCTACCTACATACCTACCCATTGGTTTTTTTGTATGAGGGAAATTATGCTATAACTTAAAACCTTATAGCACTGAGTATATGATACATGGAAGTAAAAGTAGTATATGTGCATCTGTTATTTGAAGAACTTTTCTTCTCTTATTTACAAAAGAAAAAAACAAAATTGATTCAAGTTCAAGGTCAAGAACATTTTAGTCTAAAAATGATAAAAGGATTAACCTTTCAACAATCCAAACGAGAATATTCACCTCTCATTGCTACTAATGGAATTTATATTAATGCAAATCCCTTAAAATTTATTGCGCTCATTATAGTAGCTTGACATTTTAAAAATAATTTAACACACATTATAGCTACCATATCTATGGTATAATGCCTTAATTCTGAATTCCGGACTGATCTATTTATGTTTTTTGTATTTTTTAACAAAACAAAAAAATAATGGAATGCGAATGCGAATGTTAAAGATATGTCTCTATTTTTAAAATGTTTGTATTATTTTAATATTAAATATAATATTTGTATTGTATTATAGTTGTTTTTTTTTATATATATTATTGATGGCATTTTAAGACTATTTATGATGATCGTTTTAAATGCGTAGGTTTTATGTGCGGCTTTTAATTAATCAACGCTAAGAGATTTATCTTTTTGCTTTGCATCAGAAATGAAAAATAATAATTTATTTTTATAAGATTTGTTATGTTTAACAGCTATTAACTTTTTATAATTTACATTTTTATTTTAACTTTATTTGACTGGACATTTTGTTTTCACTTTATTAAAGAATTCAATTTTTTTTTGGAAATTGTCTGCAATATTTTTTTATATATTTAAAGTAAATATAATTGGTAGGTATGCGGTTACAAAAATATATTAATAAGAAAAACAAATAAAAAGGAAAAACGTAAATATTTTCCATAATTATAAACATAAAATTAAACTGTCAACTTGTCGATAGAAAAGGTGACAGTCAACATACAATTTTTACATAAAGGTAAGGTAACTTCGCATAATAATAAGCCTATGAGTAAGAAATTTACAGTTAGAAAAATAATGGACGATTGATTAGTGATATTTTACTTGAGAGAAAATTATTTTTTGAAACATATTATGTTTTTAATTTTTTTCTAGTACATATTATTATTGATTGATAGGTAATAATTACTTTGAATACACATGAACTGTAAGCTGTCGTGTTTATAATAAATAAAATTATTGTAAATAAAAACAAAGAGGTAAATTCAAAATTTTAAGTTTATAGGTCATTTTGTTATTTGTTGTTATTTAAAGAATCAAGACTAAAATTTAAAAGAAAAACAAATTTGATTTGTAGAAATGTATTAACAAAAATAAAGCAATGACACAATTTTCATTTGTAATATTAGATCCTCCCACGAAAAATGTAAATGCAAAAAAAAAAAAAACAAATCTGCCGCAAAAATCCAAAATAAAGAACTTTTTTACGCATTTATCTTTATTTTTGCATAAGAAATACTAGGCGTGTTTTTTGCAAGTTAGTAAATGGCTACCCAAGCTGTCAGTAAAAAAAAAACAAATTTACAAAAATATACGTTTTAAAGATTTAAGTTATTTTATTATAATAGAATCAGAACTGTTTAGAATAGGCGTGTTCAGGAAAATGAGATCTCGGACATCTCAGCAATTTAAGTTACATTAACAGAATTCCTCTGCAAAATTTCTCAGTTTCGCTGTCAAAAATTTGAGAAAAAAAAACTTGGATTCGTTTTCTCACCTTTCGAGTGAGAAAACTTTCTGAGATCTCATTTTTCTGAACGTGCCAAATGCCCTTTTATAAGAGTTAGGCAGATATTCCGAAAAAACATCAAAAAAAAAAACAAACTATTTTCATTGAAAAAATTATAAGAGCTGATTTTGACAGTTTTAACAAATCTGTTTTAACTTGTTATACCTAAAAAGCAAGTGCTGAAAATCTTGTTCTGCGTTCCAAACTGTTTCAAAAAGACTCATTGAACAGAACTCTAGAACAGTTAAGAATAGAAAATTGCTCATTGAACAGTAAAAACTTGTAGTTTCTGTTCTAAAGTATTCCAAACTGTTCCGAACAGCTTCGTTGAACATACCTAAAGCAGCCCATAGACACTACACTTGTGTCTGCATCGGTGTACTGACACCGGTGTGCCATTCCGCCACACACGCCACACCGATCAAGACACCGATACCAAAAATCAAAAACTTTTGATTTTACTCGCTCCGTGTCTGACACCGGAAATCGGTGTGCGCACACCAGCCCACACACAGCACACATTTCCGTACACCGACACCGGTGCAGACACAAGTGTAGTGTCTATGGCCTGGGGTGCCAGCACGTAACTTGATACAATCGAGGATTGTCGATCGTCGGTCAACTTGAAACAAATTATTTTTGACAGCACGTAATTTGAGACGAGTTTCATTGTGACTTTCACTTAAAAAAGTCATTGTGAACTATAAAATGAAATGTCAAATGAGTTTTCTTTAAAATTTAAAATTATCAATTTAAAATTATTTCGAAATTTTTTGTTTGATTCGGAAAGTGAAGGCGAAGAAGTGTCTTATGCTAAATATGCTCATAAAATTAGTAAAAATCTCAGTCTGTTTTTTATTTACTGACATATTATTTTGTTTTTCCATTTTTCTTATAAATCACTGCCGACGATAACTAATTTCTGTCGAGTGAAAACTTTTGTTTCAAACGTCAATTTGAAGTTTGTGTGCTGCCAAATCTGACGATACAATCGAGGACACTCGATTGAACCAAAATATGTGCTGCCAATGCTCGATTGTATCGACTAAACTCGGTTGTATCAAGTTACGTGCTGGCACTCCTGCTTAAAGATTAAAGAGTATATTTCAAATAAAATGATGAAGATTTTTAGGTCGTTTGTTTTGGATGAATGATATCAATGTCCTCAAGATCGCAGAGGATAGAAGACTGCCACAATCTCAGGCAAAGACCCTTCATAGATTCAGAGCCGTGTATAGAAGTATGTAAAGGGTATTTTTTTTAGAGGTATAGAACTTTGAAATGGAATAAAACAAAGATGATTTTTTTAAAATTGACATAAAATTTACTTTATTCGAAAAATAATCTTTTGGCATTATAATTTAAATATAAACCGCTACGGCTGGTTCGGACGTAGTCTAATCTGGAGGTCCAATTTGCGATGACTTTTTCCAACATTTGTGACCGTATATCGGCAATAACGCGGCGAATGTTGTCCTCCAAGTGGTCAATCGTTTGGAGCTTATCGGTGTAGACTAGCGACTTCACATAATCCCCACAGAAAATAGTCAAGCGGAGTTAAATCGTACGATCTTGGAGGCCAATTCATGGGTCCATAATGTGAAACTATGCGGTTACCAAACGTTTCCTTCAATAAATTGGCACGAGCTGTGTGACTTTCTGAAACCACAGCTCCTGCACATCATGGTTATTCAATTAATGAAAGAAAAAGTAAGTAATCATGGCTCTATAGCGGTCAACATTGACTGTAATCGTTTTTAAAGAAGTACTGACGTATCCATTTAACCAAAAGTGAGCTTCATCGCTAAACAAAATTGGAACCATGAACCATGATTTTTAAAATAAATTTGCACAATTTGGAAGCGTTGTATTCATGTTGAAATGCCAAACCAAACTAAACATAAATCATTTGACAGCTGACAAAATGCCGCCAGTTAAAATAGTGGTGCCAACTTAAAGTTCTATACCTCTAAAAAAAAAACACCCGTTATAAATAAGTTCACCCCCAAAAAATTGGTTAAATTAAAGCATCAACTACAGCAACACTGTATTGTACGTTTTAGTAGAGATGTCGCGAATATTCGGCCACTATTCGGCATTCGGCCTATATTTTTGATATTCACAACATAGATAGTTCACAACATTCGGCCGAATACCGAATAACAAATGGAGAATAAAAAAGGCTTATTATCTTACAATAAATGTTTTCTTTTATTCAAAAATTTGTATTCGGTATTCGGCCGAGTCACTATTCACGGCATCTCTAATTTTTAGCTTTAAATAAACTGCATTTTGAGGCAGTACAGTACCTACCAGTGTTACCACTAAAAAAATTATTTATGAATCCCTTCGAATCAAAAAATGTGTCCTTTTGAAAATAAATGTGCTTTTTTAAATATTAATACGTAGAAATTTAAAAAAAAAGTACGAATTTAAGAATTCTCGATTCTTTTTTATTATATTTATCTATATAACAAAAAATTAACAAAAGCTTAAAATTGTAAAATAAATAAACTGAAAATATAAGAACACAATATTTATAGAATACAATGTGATTTTACATTAAACAAAAAATTAAAAAAACAAATGTTTATTTATCTATCCATTTTGAAATTGGAAGCAAAATTTTCCTAAATAAGATTCAGAACAAAGGTCTTTTTAAAAAAAAAAAAAAATAATATTTTGTGGAGTTAAAGTGATCTTTTGTCATTTTAAAAAAATATGTATCCCAGAGTCCCATTAATTATATTGTATCCCATTAGTAACTCTGAGCAGTACCTTACTCTGTAACCGTTCACACTCAAAAATGACTGGATTCATGATGAGGAGATCAATACACAATATTTATACATAAAATACATATACTCAATATTTTTTTTAGTATGGTTTGTTTACATCATCACTTCTGTATTCCTTATTTTGATTACGTTTAAAACATAAAAAAAAAGTGTTTACTGAATGGCTGAATCAAAGAAAGCAATTAGTATTAAATAATACAAGGTGTACAATGAACATACTTATGTACATTTATATTTTAAAAAAAAGAGGAAAATTCCTCCAAAGGCATACAATATCCATATCTCCCTCAAAAGTGATAATTAAAACACTAAACAAGGTTTTTTATTTCAGCAAATATACATTGGTAAATTAACAATGAAATCAATATAAAATTCCCTTTTTTCTTTTATGAACATAAAAAAACACACTTTTTACCTTAAAATCATGGTGTTTCATGATTTACCCAAAATAATCATTAAGTAAACAATTTTGGAAGCTTTGAATGCTCACCGTTTAAGTAATTAAAATATTTCACGTGTTGAACAAAAATAAAAACAAACAAAAAAACTCATAAAATTTATATAAGAAATAAAAAATAAATAAAATTATCAAACTGATTGATTTATTTCCGCATCCGCAACAAAAGGGCAATTAAATCTCATAAACCTTTCGAGCTTGTGCAAAAATTGTCAAATTGTCAAATCTATCAAATCAATCATATGCTGATCTTGATCTTGTAGATTATTTTGGATTAAGAAGAAAAACAGCAATCACACGCTTGAGAAAGCACATTAATATTAATTAGGCGAATAAGAATTTTTTTTTGCAACAAAACATGAGTCAGATTTTCCCACACAATTTTTAGCTAAAAAAAAACTTATACAAATATAAATTTATATGAATTTTTTTATATTTAAATTGAAAAACAAAGATACAGCTGTGAATAATTAAGTGATGAGAAATAAAAAAAACGTAAGCAGATTATGTCAAGATGTTGACATACCTACTAATAAATAATAATTTAATAACTCACACATCTTTATTTTTTAGGTTATAGGGTATCCTTATACCTGTCGTCTAGAGTGCACAGTAATAACACCTTAATTGGGATGTACCTGATCACGTTACTAAGGCAGCGCAATGCGTACTGCATATGGTTCTGAAGATAGCTTGATCTAGTTCGACTCCCAGTTACGGCAAACAGAGTTTTTCATATTAAATTGATATAATGACCAAGCACCACTAAAAGGAGTCTGATGTTCGGAAACGTGGCTGTCGTGAAAAAGCTAAAAATCCAGTCAATAAAATAACTTGGTGGTAGCTCACCCAAGAGTTTGTTGTTTCATTCAAACCTTCAATATTAATAGGATGGTGCGAAAGCTTAGCAGCCTAAGTGCGAGTGTGTTATACCACAACAACCCCTTTCAGTAAGCCTATGTACATAATACATATCTCATATTCAAAATGTTAATATTATTGTACATTTTAAAAAGTCACAAAAGATCTTAATTTTAATGTTTTTTTAAGTGTAAACATCTATGCCGGCACTTTCCGTGTCACACACTACGGTCACACATTACGTTGTAATTGGGTACGTTCAGTAACAAAACTACGGCACTTGGGCGAACATTGATGTTTATACACATCTAAATCGTGAGGCCCTGCACCCACACAATTGAAAAAAAAGAAAATTAAATATTTATAAGAAGATATTTCTCAGTTATATCTTATTTATAAAGTTCTTTATTTTGTTGACCTCGTCTTAAAAAGTTTTAATGCTGCTTAACTGTAAACGAGTTCCTGAAATCCCTGAGAAGCCTTATGCTGAAATCATTACAGACAGCTCATGGGAATAGCTGAATTATTTAAAAAAAAAGGAGATGATACTTTTCAACAATAATATATGTACATACATACTATTCAATTGTAAAGATCTTCCGTTTTCACCCCCCAAAGCTAATTATTCAAATTGTTGTTCTCAAGCTAAAAAGATGAGAATTGCAACTACAATTTAAAGGGGTGATTTTGTTTTCTTTTGAAAGCCCGACAATGTTTAATGTTAAAAACGCAGCCATCTTGAATAAAATAGAACCCACCAGCTTTTCATCTTAAGCTTTTATCTTAAGCGGGTTATTGGGATGTGTTGGAAAATAACAGATTCAATAAAATTTGTACGGGCTTTTTTTTGATTTTTTTATTTTTCTTTTAATAAATAATTTTTTTCGCGAAACAAATGAACACTTAAAGCGTCAATAGTGTGGTAGTTGAAAAGTTGAAATTGGTCGAACTCTTAAAAAATTGCACTCTCTTGTACTTAGGCCATTATTATTCCATGTAAACAAGAATCATGAAAAAATGATACACTCGGGCGTATGCGTAATGTTTTTTATTAACTAGCTCAGGTAAAATGTACTTTTACTGCACGACTTGTACATAATTCTGAATAACTTTTTATGCAAGTCATATTTGGCATTAGATTAGATTTTGCCAGTATTCCTTGTGCCAAAATAAAAATAATTGTTTTAAAAATCTTTACTTCGATTTTTTCCTTAGATTGTCCTTTTTTGTGTAAATTTTTCCTAGGCCCGCATGTAATGACAGAGTTAAAACATAACCCTTATTAATAAATATCAAGATTTAATAATTTTAAACAGGTTTATAACCTAAAGATCTGTAAGCCTAAATTATTTAAATAATTCAATATATTTGAATCCTATTTCTGTGGGCTTCAGAAATAGGATTCAAATATATTGAATTAAGAATTAAAGGTCAAGAAAAAGGAATAATTATTTAAATAATAAAAAACAAAAATTAAATACAGATTATCTAAAACAAACTATAAGGTTCAGTTTTTTTTTTTTTGTGAATGTATTTTTATCTTAGAATAAGTTTATACAGAGCATAAGTAATTAAACACGCTTAATGAATATTTTTAACAAAAATATATCCCCTAGGAAAGATCTATTGACCTACGAATGAAGAATATACCCTATTTTTATAAAAAAAAAATCATATAAAACACATGAGTTATGCTTTTTACATATTTGAATAAAAATATAAAATAAAATAATTTAATAATGTCAAATTAAGAACTGAAAAAATTAATATGATATGTCGTCACGCTTGGTGAGCTATAAATTAAATATGACTTTACGTAAATAATATATAAATTATATATTATAGAAAATTTATATATAAATGTAAGATATGTGATAAAAAAAAAAATAAAATATAAAAATGATTTATGTCTTTTCCTTGCATTTATTTGGCCTTTCTTAACTTTTTAAACTGAAAAATACAGAAAAAATACAAATGCATAATTCCTGAAGTTCTATTTTTAAAATTTTTGCTTTATGAATAAAATTAATCAAAAGTGTTATTTTTAATTTGTTTGATTTTTTTTTCTCCATCGTATGGGTATGATTTTACAGCCATGCTGGTATCAATTTGTTTGCCATTTATTTGCAACTTTTAAAACAAAATTAATTCGATGTAAAATGTTGTTTTAAGTAAATATTATATTATATTATTAAAATATTATATTATATGATATTGTTTAACAGATGTTCCTTTGTAACTGCATATCTTTCTATTTTTCGTTAGCCTGATTCATTTAAAACATTACAATTTACTAGTCCTAAACTTAATATTGGTTGCCATTTTAGAAAAAGCTCAAGCTAGCTCATGTAGGCATTTTTAAAAATAACATAACATACCAAAAAAATTACGTCTCAAATTTATTACTAAAATATGGTAAATTCATTGGGCATAATAGTTCAAGAAATTGAAGTCTTCTAATCCCAAAAACAAAAATAAAAATAAATATTTCGATAGTGAGTGACTTTTTTTTCGTTCAAAATATCACTTTCCCCCAAATGCATTTTGCCTCTGCCAGTTTATTTCTACAATGCTTGGTATTGTTAAAAGTATTCAAAAAATTCAATTCTACAATGCTTGGTATTGTTAAAAATATTCAAAACATTCATGGTCAACCCCACAACTGTATAAACAAAAATTATCCCATGTTCTAAATAAAGTCCAATTAATTCGTCACTTTCTTAATTATGCATTTCTGACAACAATAATTTTAAAACGACAGCCTTTGATCTTTTTTCACCAGCCGCACTCTCTGCATTTTCTGTTTGTATTACAATTTTTACATTAAACAAGACATCACCGTAAACATGAAGGCCCCAATGCCACAACCTTGACTCCATCCATAAAATTGTTCTTGTTGTATAACAAAATCGAAAAAATGCCAAAATTTTACTGTATTGTAATGCTGTTACAAATAAATCATAAAAACCACCCACGACGACGATGAATGGAATATTATAATTAATTAATATTTTTGAAAACAAAATCCTGTCGCGCCCTCTCTTAAAATCCTTATGAACTGCTTGTTTGTCATCATACATGTCACCTTGTATTGCCATGCAAAATCCAATTAAAAACAAATCTCATGTCCACTCAGATTTTGTACCCAATTTCCCAATCTTTTCAAAAATCATCTTCTTCATGTCATATCCCATCTAAGAAAAATAAAAATCTCATCGTGCCATAGCCAACAGCCATAACCATATAGCCATAGCCATAGACACAGACATTCCCGCTACGCCACCGACCACCGCCGACATCGTGTCTGCATTTTGTTAATTATTGCCCCATCATTTCTTCAGTTTATTTGCCTATATGAGAGAGGTTGAAAAAACTGTACGCAATACCACGCAGAATTCAAAAAATCCACCATTGACCGGAACTGTCCCCCGGATGGGTGCAATTTGCAGCAAGCAATTCCAACCGCGCGCTAATTTTCAATCCCACTTGAAACGATCACAACCACTTGAAAGTATATTTTTGTTCAAAAAACAAAATCTCACAAATTGTAACGCCATCACCACAGCCAGCAGCGGCGAACAAGCAATTGTTCAGCAAAAAAAAAAAAAATCGGAAACGTTTGTAAAGCACAAGGTGGTGGGTGAATTTTTTTTTTTTTTTTAAAGCTGATGGTCTGGCAAATGGCCAACTGTTTTTCGAATAATTGCCACCACTGCGAAGCACTTTTGCCACCTACCGCGCCAGCAATCCGATCGATGCGTGGCTATCCGAAATACTTTTAAATATGAGCTACACTGGACAACGGACGACAGTTCTCGAGAAGCCTTTAAACCGATCGTTTTGAAAAATTTCAAAAAAAATTTATATAATCCATCGGCATTTCTGATTCTGACCAGATATAATAATTTATAAAAATGAGCTCTACCAAACGTCTTGCCGAATTAGTTGAGCTTCATCTGGGCCCGTTACATGAAAAAGATCCTTGTTGGGAAATCGCGCCTTCGGAGGTTGCGGGTCGTGGAGTATTTGCAGTGCGAGATATTAAACGTGGTGAAGTGATATTTCGTGAAAATCCCCTTCTCATTGGGCCCGCAGCTCAAGATGAGGACTCTTTGAATATATGTTCGATATGTTTTAAGATTTTGAACGAAACAAAATTTATGTGCCGCCAGGGATGTGGTTTGTCAGTGTGCGGGGCGTGTGCAAAAAAGAAGCAACACAAGGATGAATGTGAGCTGTTTAAGTCGTGGCAGCCCAACGAGCCGGGCATTGCGAATTCACAAGTTCTCCGATTGTTGACTGTGGCCCGGGCATTATTGTTGGCTCAGGAGCAACAGGATTTGATATACTCCCTGCAAGCAAGTTTGGACAATAATCATAGGACAGAGGTGCGATATGCGGCCAAGTGTTTTAGAAACTTCCCCACCGACAAGAAAATTATTGATGTTATCAATCGATCAGTGGCAGCGGTGAAGACATACGGATTTAATGCAGCCAATCCAGAAAAGACTACAAACAACGAGGAATGTCCACATAGATCATTGTTTCCGTTATTTGGAGTTTTGAATAATGATTGTGTGTCAAATACTACGTACACTTTGGAACCAAAGACATATATGATGACAGTGAAGGCGGCATTGGATATTCCAAAGGGAGCTGAACTGACCACAACATATACAAAATTGTTCTCGAATAACATTGCAAGATATCAATTTTTAAAACAGAAAAAAAAAATCGTCTGCAAGTGCCCTAGATGTATGGATCCAACGGTGAGTGAGTTTTGAAAGTTTTGCATTTTGTTGTCCAAAATATTTTGTAAGCTAGAAAATTAATTTTCTCAAAATTATAAATTTTATAAATTTGGAAGATCCCTTTTGGATTGGGTGTGATTGCTCACATTTTAAAATATCGTTTTTAAAAACCCGCAAATCTGTATGTTTGTATATACCTCCACCTAACTCAAACTTTAAGTTTGGAACTTAAAAGTTTTAAGTGATTCGGTAGAATTGAAATTAATTTTTTTTGTAGCTTGAAAAATAATATCGGCACCTGCAATACAACCGTTATGAAAATTGTTATTTATCTCGGAAACGGCTGTATAACAATATTGATAAAAAAAATATGTCGTGTTCTGCGCTTTGGTAAAATAATTACCAAAAAGTGTACCTTCTATACAAACGTTTTTTTAGAATCCTACTTCCGGTTAACGGTTTAATCGGTTTTGATAAAAACAAATTTATACAGGATGTCTTTTAAAATGATATTGCGTATACAAAATTTCAATGGAACTATTTTTTGGATTATTTAATACGTTTCCTACTTGATTTTTCAAAAGCATTTGACACGGTCAACCAGATAAAACTTTGCACGAAGCTTACACACCAGTTCAATTTTTTAACTGCTGCAATGAAACTGATTCATTCCTACTTAAAAAATAGAAGGCAAGCTGTCCTTGTTGGTGATAACTTATCCGGTGTTCCTCAAGGTTCTAAACTCGGTCCTCTTCTGTTTTCATTGTATGTTAATGAACTCCCATCTGTTATTGAGAATTGCCATTCCCACATGCACGCAAACGTCGTCCTACTGTATTTTAGTTGCCCTCTCGGTCTAATTGAGAAAGTAACACTTTGGTCTCAATCTAATGGTCTTATATTAAACCCAAAAAAGACTAAATGTTTGATTATCTCAAGAAAACGATTATATCTTTCCCATTTTCCTTTGATTTGCTTAAACAATGTTTAAATCGCATAAATGTTGAATCTGCAAAAAATCTCGGGATGACTATAAATCGCTATTTAACTTGGGATAACCATGTTAATTTATTCGTCGGTAAGACTTATGAGTATGACATAGTACGCAATTTATGGGTGTCTCACTCATTCACACCTATACAATTGCTTGTGAAAACTCTGTCAATACCGTTATTGACTTATGGATGCGAAATTTTTTGTAATTGTACTCTGCAAGCAGAAGAAAGCTAAATGTCACATTAAACAGTATTGTTCGATACCTTTATGGGCTAAAAAGACATGACAGGTTGTCTAGTTTTATTACCCGCCCGCTGAATGTCTTTTAAAAAGTATCTTGAACTCCGTAGCTTAAACTTGCTCTCTGATATTTTCTTGACTAGTAAACCAAGGAACCAAGTTGTAAAATAAGCTTAGGACTTACTAATATTATTAAGAACTTTTGATTTTCTCGTTTACGACGCTTGGCGTAATACTGATTTCGATCAAAATTTTTAAACAAGCGGTTCTTTTAAGTCAAAAAAAAAATATTGCAAATAAAAATTTTTAAAAAATTCTTTTTTTTTGAAAAGGGGTGAGTGATTTAATTTTTTTTTTGCAGACATTTTTATTTTTTAAAGAGAATAAAATATTTGTAGGAGTTGTTTAAGCGAAATAAAAAACAAGTTTCAAGCTTTATTCCATTTACTCTTTTTTAGGTATTATATTATACAAATATTTATACTATTAATTTATTGTACACATCAAGTAAAAATGTATAATACAAAATCTTTAAAATTCTCAGCAACTCGAATTCCAGTCGTGCATTTTATTATTCATGCAATTAGACAGCATTCGTTTTCATTTAAGTTGAAAGTATTTAATTTTAAATACTTTGTATTTTTCACAATACACACAAAAAAGTTTTTATAGTAAAACAAATTAAATTCTAAAAAAGAACGTTGGAGATAGTAGTGCATTTATTTTAATGTTGATAATATGTGTAAAAAACACTGTTAACAAAAAAATGGCCATGAAAGCGGCAGAGGTATCGTCAATACGATTTGTTTTTATAATTTAAACTTTTGAATATTGCCATAATAGCTATATTGAATGAATGCAAATTAGATCCTTGTATTCTTTATTATTTACAAATTAAAAATTTGTTATTATTATTTTTTTTTATACATACAAATATACATACAATGACATTCGGAAATGACGTTAGAAGAACAAAGCATATTATGTACATTACGTAAGCATACAGAATTATGTCAAGAATTAAAAAAAAAAACAAAGCGAAATACACACATATGTATGAACAACAAAATTCAATGAGGCGATTTTGTTTTGAGGTATGGAATTAATTTTCAAAATAAAAGTTTCTAAAATTTTAATACTTAGTTTTTATATTCAAAAGACATGTTTAGGAAAATGAGATCTCAGAAATCTCAGCAATCGCAGTTACATGAACAGGATTCCTCAGCAAGATTTCTCAGTGCTGCTATCAAAACTCTGAGGAAAAAAAATTTAATTCGCTTGCTCAGTTTTTGACGGATCGAAATCTCTAAGATCTCATTTTCCTGAACGCGCATAATTAAATAAGCGTAATTTTTTTTTGCAAGTAAAGAAAAGTCAAACTAATGGGTGATTTTTTAAGAGGTTTAGAACTTTTAAAAAAAAAAAAAAACACAAAAAATTCGAAAAAATGAATGAAATATTTATTTGAATCGATAGTTTGAACCTTGCAATTTAATGTTTAAAGATAATTTCATGCAAATGTTGACCGCGGCTGCGTCTCAGGTAGCCCATCCGCTGAGTCCAATTTTGGCATACTCTTTCACACATATCGGCCGGTATCTCACGAATGAATGCATGGATGTTGGCTTCCAGTGCGTCAATCGAAGCGGGCTTGTCCCTATAGACATTAGCCTTGACATACCCCCACAAAAAATAATCTAATGGTGTCAAATCGCACGATCTAGGCGGCCAATTGACCGGCCCGAAACGTGAAATTAACTGTTCACCAAACTCGCCTCGCAATTGCGCCATTGTTTCGCGTGCTGTGTGGCATGTGGCACCGTCTTGTTGAAACCACATATCATGCAAGTCAAGAACTTCCATTTCGGGCAAAAAAAAGTTTGTTATCATCGCTCGGTAGCGTTCACCATTGACAGTAACGCTGCGATTCGCATCATCTTTGAAGAAATATGGCCCAATAATGCCGCCGGCCCATAAACCGCACCAAACAGTGGCTTTTTCGGGATGCATTGGTAGCTGTTGCAATGCTTCTGGCTGATCTTCACTCCAAATGCGGCAATTTTGCTTATTTACGTACCCATTCAACCAAAAATGAGCCTCATCGCTGAACACAATAAAATGGAAGCAGCGCGCGATGAACATTTCGAACCGAGCACGAATTTTGATAGTAAAATTCAATAATTTGCAAGCGTTGTTCATTTGTAAGACGATTCATGGTTAAATTGCAAACCAAACTGAAGCTGTTTGACAGTGACACAAGGTACTAAACACACGTCAGCTGTCAAAACCAGTGTTACCAAAACCAAACCAGCCAAAAAATCACCCGTTATAATTTGACATCGTATTGATTTCTAATTTTATGGACTTTGAATTTTATATCTTCAAAATCTAAAGCATACAATTAAAATTTGGGACACCTACTCACTCGCATATAGCTATACCCCTCATTTTTCTACTTTTATTTTTTAAACAATTTTTTTTTCTATTCCTTTTGATCGATGAGAAAGAAGTTTTGAATATTTGAATCTCTGTTGTAATTGCCTTAAAAAACAGAGAGTGACAAAGTCTCCAAACATCAGTTACTTCATTCAACTGAGCGATTTTTGACAAATTTTGTAGCTATGCAAATATTATTATATTCATAAGTTTATAAGTTGGTTTAAGGGCAATAATACTGCGCGTGAAAAATTAAATTTATTTTTACAACAATAAACCAGACATACTACATACCTACAAATATGTATACTTTATAGAATATTTTTGATGCATTGAACTCGAATTTGGCCTCCAAATTTCTACCACCCAAGGTTTTTGATAAATTATAATGTAATATTAGAGAAAAAAATATTTTCCGATATATATTCGGGGTATATTATACATATGTATGTATTTCACGAGATAATTTTTTTCGAATAAACTTGTGTCGGCATCTTAAAATATCTACTGATATTTTTCTTTAAAATAATTGTTTAATTTTTCAATTTCTTACATTCCTCTTGAGAAAATCAGTTTTTATTTAAGCCTTCGTCTAACTCTGTCTAGTTCTCGAGCATAAAAACTAATAAATTCGGATTTAAAAAAAAATATGTTTACTTAGGTAATTTACAAAAAAGTTGTAAGAATGATTCTGAACTGTAAGTTGCTAAATGCGAACAGTTAACTGCTATAACACTGCTCTAAGTGATCAAACAAACCCAACTAAAGATTGAGTTATTGAGTTAAAATTTTAGTCAATAAAAACAATAGTTCTCACACCATAACTTGGAAATGTTATTAGAAATATTTCAGCCACTTTATTAAAAGTTAGTGTTGTTGTAATACAAAACAGTTAAAAATATGGAAAAATAAACTATTAATATGAGTCGAAAGTCGAAAAAGTCCAAACTTCGAAAAAATTCAGATAAAACAACATTTTGGTATAGAGCTTTTTTATATAGATAAATAAGTGTTGAATGCATTTCCTTAAAATAACCATGACGAAAGTTTAAACCCTAATATAATTTTCTAAACTACCGATTTCTGGCACGAGTGATATCAAGTTTATCAATTAGTTGCAGTTTAAGGTAACATTTTTTAAACCTTAATTATTAAGCGGTGAAAGTTCGTTTTCGAGTCAGGTTTAAACTTGGAATAGATGTTTGTTTCAGAATACCGTCAGCGAATAGGTGTTATTACCGGACACTGTCTAATAGGCAGTGTCTAAAGCATAGTCTAAAGCACGCAACGAGGCTTGGATTATATTCTAACGATTACTGCAGAAGTTGTATGGATGAAGAAGAGGAAGAATCGATCCCTAACTTTCTCCGTATCCTAGTGATCTGGTAAATCATAGCATTAGTAGTCTCGGGCATTTTGTAAGAAGCTCTAAGTGGTTCATCGAGTAGGAAGAAAGTTTCCTAGACTCTTGTGGTATCACAAAGTCTCTGCTGACAGCCAAGTAAACCTAACCTAATCTAACCGAAAAAGTAAAGAAAAAGCAATGAGTATCGTGATCGTGAGCCTAAGTATCGTTATTCCGAACAAGTCGAACTGTTTTAAGACAGAAGTGAAGCGTATATTTGGCAGCAGAATTTTTTGCAGTAAATTCATTTTTTTCTCGATGTTTTATATAAACTATTCCAAAAAGTCTTAAGAATATGCATTTTTTGGCTTTTTGTCTGAAAGTTGTGCGTTATATAAGAAAATGTAATTAATTATTAATAATAGAAATTTAAAAGTATTTTATTTTATTTATTTTAATTTAGAAAAAAATTATTTCGCCCAAAGATGGAGTACACACTCCGAAACACGTCGCATATTTCATTTAAAATTTAAAAGTTGTGAAAATAAGTTTCCTTAAATTAATATAAATACAAAAAAGTAATTTTTAATTTTTAATATTACTTAATTATATTTTTTTTAAAGAAAATAATCATCATACTTTTTATTTTTTTTTTCTAAGTGGGGAATTTTCTACTCCTTTCTTAGTATGGTTTTTCAGCTTAACCTTAAGCCAGATATTCGGTATTGAGTGTCCGATACCCGGAAAAATTACTTCCTGTTAAATTTCTATTAAATTATAACTATCTATCTATATTTCTATAATATTTAAAAATAAAATGAATAATATTAAACAATCAATTATTTCTTTCATCCACAGGAAAAGGGCTCCTTCATATCTGGCCTCTATTGCCGCAACACTCAATGTGAAGGTATCGTCGTGCCGGAAACCAAAAATATGCCGCATCCCGATTGGAATTGTTTAAAATGCAAGCAAAAATCCAATCACAGTCAAATGAGCAAAAGTCAAGATTTTGCATCTGGAGCCTTAAATGCTAAATTCAATGCAGATTCTCTAAGCGTCGTCATTCAATATATAAACGAAAAAAGCTCCAACTTTATACCCAGTTCGAATCATATTATAATCGATGCAAAACTTCAAATAATAGAAAAACTAAGTCAATCTAAGGACAAATACACAGAAGATGAATATAAAAACAAAGAGCGCTACTGTACCGATATTTTGGAAATATTAGATAAATTGGGTGTGGGTGATTGTCCAATGAGAACATATTTAGAAACTGAAAAAGTTAAATAGTAATTTGTGACTATACATGAAAATTAAATTGTATTTTTTTTATAAAATATGTACCATAAATTATAATTAAAAAAAAAAAATAAAAATAAAAATGGAAAACAAAATCAAAAAACGAACAGAAGTCCAAAATGTATTTTCGCGCGATAGTATTTATTATTAAAACAAAAAAAAAGAAGAAAAGTCAAATATGTAGAATATTCTTAGAGGTTAAATAAAAAAAAAAAAAAACTCCAAAGACATCCTGTTTGTTTACTAACACAAAATTTGAGTAAGATTAATGTATGTATTTCTGAAACAATAAAACTAAGCTATAAAAACAGACATATTTTAACAAAGTATTTTTGAATACCACCAAATGACTCGGCAGATCGTTATACCGTACCGACCCGATCTCGTTAATCATCATGGCTGACAGCTGTTTCCGTATGGATAAGTGAGAAAGTGAGGCAATTTGCAGATCAACAACTTTTCGAAAGTAGCTATATTTTAATTTTGTATTTTGAAAACAAATGACTTTGGACACTTTTTCAAATATTTGACTACAAACATGACATGTTGTCAGTTCGATATCAACGGTAAGTATAGCTAGTGGTGGCACAACGCAGCATAAGAAGGTTGTATTTTATCAAAACTATTTGACAACATTTGTGAAAAGTGACAAATTTCACAAGTTTACCTTAAAATAAAAATTATTTTCAATTTTTTAGCTAGAATTATGTTCATTTTAATAAAAAAAAATATACATACATACGAGACAGAATTTCTCTCTACAAAATAGAAAGAGTTGGTGGGGAAGAGGTTTCATGAAATTCCGGCGCCATTTCTTTTATAAATAGACACGTTTTATTTATACGAATTCACGAGATTTTGAAAGATATATTTTGTAAAAATGTCAACCTTCGCAATAAACTTTGTGAAGGACAATTTCAGAAATTCAATGTCTTAGCATGATTTTGAACAAATGCTCATAATAATAGTGGTATTAAAAATTAAAAAAAAATAATTTTAATAACAAAGAATAAAAACACAAACAGAGAATAAAAACATAATGCATATATGGTCAGCAAGTGTACATACGACGGAAATTAAAATTTCATATTTGTTCCTCGCATTTGATTATTTTTTTTTTTTTTTGCATACTTGAAGTACCTTCCTTGCAAAGTACTTCTTAGTACTTCCCAGTAGATGATGAATGGAACGCTTTGATATTGTCAACATTGAAGGTTTGAATGAAACAACAACACTTGGGTGCGCTACTACCAAGATTTGTTTATAGGCTGAAGTTATAGGTATTTCACGATTGCCAGGCAGATCATCGGACTCCTTTTAGTGGTGCTTGGTCATTTAATGTTTTCTTTTAAGTGAGAACATTTTTGCCCGGGACTCGAACTTAGACCAAGCTCCCTCAGAGCCAATGCACTTTGAATTGTCCTACCGAAGTAACGTGATCAAGTCCATCCCAATTTTGGTTTTGTTGTTTGACAATTGCATTTGAAACTAGAATGTTTACTAGCCACACACAATTTATTCTTGTATACATTCGTGGTCTTATTTATAAACGTTGTCTAACTTTAGACAACTGTCCAACTTTGGAAAATGTGTTCGAAAACCTTGTTTATTGTTGTCTTATAGCTGCCTAACTTAGAAACAAGAGTAGATTGTCTTAACCGTGAATAATGTGGTATTTATTTTTATTATATAAAGCATATTTCCAACAATTTGAAAATAGTTAGACAGTGTCTAAGTAGAGAAAAATCTAATAAATACGACTGTCGGTTTCTTTCTTCTTTTTTTTTTCTCCTTACTCGATTTTTAAGTCAACAATTCGTTGAACATAATAAGGAGGGATATTGTATGAAAGATTTGACGCAGGTCAAGAATTGATTTCAATTTATAAGGTTTTTTTTAAATAATTTACTTTAATTTTTTTATACTGATGTTGTCGCTGTTTTGCGTAGATTCATTTCTTTGCTACATTATTAAAGTGCTTTGAACTATCTACTTTGACTACTGACACGTGTGACGCGGCTGTCTTTGTGATGTGGGCATCGCAAGTGGATTAACGGCCCCGACTTTATTTCCCAAATTTGTTCTTCATTTTTACCAAACAGATTCTAACTTTCGCTTTTATTTCCAATTATATTTCTACATTATTGCCACTTTCATTTCGCCGATTCAGATGACACAAAATATTTTTCATTTTTGTATTATTGCCATTTACATATTTATTATGGAAATAAAGTCGATTCGGCATTATTTCTTTCTACCTTATTTCCCGGCAGGAATGGTTAAGAGCAGGGATGGAAAATGACATTTTTTGAATGTACTAAAAACTTCTTAAAAATTCAAATGAATTTTTTTTTTGTTGAATGAAAAAATATGTTATTCTTTAAAACATAAACAAAAAGAATTCATACATATACATATGTACATAAATAAATAAAAAAACATCAAATATAAAGAAATAACTTATATATAAAAAAAAAAAAAAATAAAAAAAAGTTGAAAAACGTACATACAAAATGCAGGCATTTTGACAGAACAGAAAATTATTTAGGTATACACTTATTTTTCAGCCTAAAAGCTCTTCTGTCAAAATGCTTGCATTTTGTACGTTATTTTTCAAAATATTTCCATTTATATCAAAATCATAGCACAATGAATTCTTTAACAAGTGTTTTGCTGCTATCAAGGCAGAATACGTTTGAACTTGCATTTTGTTTCGACATTTCGTCAGTGTTGTGCCATGTAGACTATAAATGTAGACTACACGATTGTCTACATGTAGACAATTCAACGTAGACAATTGGTAATTGTCTACATAGCAACGTCGACAATGTAGACAATGTAGACAATTCATGATTTTTTTTATTGAACAGACATTTTTGTTGAACAGAGTATAGCTGCCAAACATTCCTATTGTTGCTTGATTCGTTTACACAACAGATTATATTTTATTCTAAAAAAATAATGAGAATTTATATAACTTATGCCTTCGAAGATGGTTTTCAGCAGTATTTAACAATTTTTTATTGCACACCGTGCAAATAGCTGAATATTTTTGTTGTTGGCTTTTACAAAAATAAAGCCTAGCTCATCAAACGCGTTATTCTTCGTCCTTCCCGACATTTCAGTCTTGGTTTTTAAATAATACTTTGACTTTAAAGCTCTTTCTGTGTCCACTCCACGCGTTATTCTGAAATGAATTTTATTGATTTGCAATTTTACAAAGGTGACAGCAATTGTTTACATTGTTTACATGATTGTTGACATTGTCGACATTGTTTACATTGTTGACATTGTCGACGCAATTGTCTACCTATAAATGTAGACAATTAAAGTCGACAGGTAGAGGAACAACACTGCATTTCGTATTTTAACAGCAAGAGCAGATGCGACAGATGTCTAATTAAAGATTTAGAAATTTTGCAAATTTCAAGAAAACAGGTTTCATAAAATTGTACTGAAATAAGGCAAATTGTACTTTTATACTTGACCAAACTCAATTGTATTGAATTCGATAGAATTGTACCGAATTTTCCATCCCTGGTTCTTGAAAGACCCTGGGATCTCTACCTTAAAATATTTCTTGGTTTATGTTGTTAGTAGGCAAGAATGGATTTAGAGCTTCCTATAAAAATTAAATGCACGACTGGTATACTTGCTTTTGTAGTTCAAGTAACTTAAAATAAAATAAGTTTATTAAATGTAATATGAATAACAAATTGCACAAGTAGATCGCTCAAACTTGCATTTGTTGTTCAAAACTATATTATGGCTAAATATAAATAATAATTACAAATTTGCTAACGAAATTCTAATTAATTTACTACCAAGAGGCACTTATTCGATGTACGATGTACAAACGCACAAACAAACGACAGTGGGAGTATGGCTAAATCAATTTTTTAGATTTCTCCATCATACTAACTACTGTTACTAAATACGTACTTAGAACCTGTTTTTTCTTACACGTAACCATAGCCAATACTTTACTCTACACAGAAGCAACTATACATACATATGTACATATGTATATTATACTCGTACAATAACTGGTTCAAAATGCATTATTGCATACCTTTAATATTTCACATGCTTCACATATTTTTAGGAGAAAGAGTTTTTGAAATATCTATAAATATACAGTTGCATACTTTAGTATTAACTTTAAAAAAGTAGTATTTTAGGCGTTTCATTGTGATAAACTGATTTCATCACAAATTTATGCAATACTAAAGAAAACAGGAAACCAAGCATATTCCTTTACCAACAATAAAAAATAATAAATTTGAATTTGAAATGCTTGAAGACATGGGAAACCGAGGTCTGTCGCTGCGAGAAATCACTAAATCAGTAATACAAGTGGAAAATATTCGTAGTTAAAGAAATATTTTTAGAATCAAGAATACAATTATAGAGTTTCAAAAACACTTTGATTTAAAAAAAAATTTAACTATGCCGCTATCGCCATTTTTTTCAAAAAGTGACTAAAATTTTTATTTTATTTTTATTATTAATTTAGGAAACCGAAACCACTTACAAGGTTTGGTTTTTGATTTTTGAGTAAATTGTCTCATTTTTTAGTTATTAATGGTAACTTTTTTAATGGTTTGACCAATACTGTTATAATTTTGCAATCTCCTGCTTCTGAATATTTTAAATATTATTTAAATAATATTGCATTCAAAAAATAAAAAAAAAATTTATTTAAATAACAATAAAATTAAACAAAAAAAAACATTTTATAGTACCTGACTTTTTTTTTTTTTAATTTTTACGTTAACATGTTAAGGCAGTTTTTAACGAAAAGATCGGGGCATATTTTTGATAAAATTTATAAAAAACTATTGAAGAATAAATCTGGGAATTTTTTTTTTTTTGATATTGGACTGACTGTAAAAGGCAAACACTTAAACGCAACTCTTTCTTAAAAATTTTTAAAGTCTATTTTGTTGTGATAAGTCATCCGAGTGTCTAAATATAAAAATATTTTATATTTTTAAGTTAAAGTTTTTTGTGTATTTAGCTTTCTTAAATATTTATTTCTTCATTCAGTTTATGTTTTTTTAACAAACATCCACTCACGAATTTCTGCACAAAAAAACATCATCACAATCTATTTTCTCGTGAAAAAAAACCTATAGTGTTAAAATTTATAGGTAAAACCAATATGGCTGTTGCTTCTCACAACTCACAATCACTGGCTGTTTCTTACAAAAAATAAAACAAACACACAGTACACATATTAAAGATAGATAATATCATTAGCGTTTAAATTTTTTTTAGTTCTGCGCTGCTGCCAAAATCGGGGTACTATGGTGGCAAAATGGTGGATCCAGTGCCCCTTTACTTGTCCTATTTTAATAATTTGTTGTTGTTTATTTTTGAGTTCCTGTGGGCACTCGAACAGCCATTTTTAATTTTTTGAAACTTTCAACTTTGACAACCTGCGCAATATATTACCAAACCAAACATTAACCCTACATTTATTTTAGCACCACCAAATCACATCACTTTACCAATGGCAACTACATCGCATAAGGCTAAGGCAATCGAATGCACTTTGCATTTAACATCGGTCGCTACCACATAGCGGTAGTTGCGACCGAAAAATAGAAAAAAATTGCATCTATCTTATCACTGAAGTCAACATCATCACCGATCGATGTCGCTCTTAAATATCTGTAGTTGCAACCAATGAAAGTAAATCATGTGTCCATTATAGTTCGTCATCGTGTAAAGAATTCATTTAAAATAAAGTTTATTTAAATTAAATATTGAATTTTCTAATATTTCGTTTGTTTGCTTCACTTTTTCACTTTAGCGCAGATTAGTTTTCTTTTAATAAATAATCGGCTAAAAAGGTAGTCGCATCAATGTTTTTTTTTCCACCTCGGCCCCACTTTGCGACTTTGGATGGCATGCCGAAAATCCCTTCTTCATCATCCCTTTTTTATACGAAACCAAAACCATTCCTTTAAAACAAAAATAAGACGAAGTAAAAAAAAAACAACATTTGAAAAGAAAATCGAAAAAACAATTCTAGTAAGTACCTACCGTTTGAAAATTTTTGTCTTTCACTGTCGTCTAAAACGCCACCCTATTATTAAAAGTTAAATGCACCCCAAAATGTGCTTCCCACAACTGATTATATTTTTATAATTAATTGGATGAATACTTTCGATTGGAATCTTTTTGTTCGGCTCTATCAATAGATAGGACTGTCTAGCATGGTGTTATAAAGTTCTAATCTATTTACGTTTTAATACAGCTGCTGGCATAATTATTCCTTTCGATCATCACAGCATTGGTGGCCCTGTGAGCTGTGACCCACCAACCGGCACCAATTAATGTTTTTTTTTTTTTTCTTTTTACGCTAGTTGAGCTGATAGTAAAACTGAGAGAAAATAATCAAAAAGAAAATAAAGAGAAAAACTATAAAAATTGTTGTTAGAAAATTTATAAAAAGAAAATATTCGAATAAACGATCGGAAAAATCTTTTCGATCAGTTGCCGCGGAAAATTCGTTTCAATTAGTCGCAAGCTATTTGTCGAGAGATCTTCATCATCTTCATCGAACTAAATCGTAATGGTGTCGTCGGCAGAGCACCTTGCTCGTCAGATCGATGAAAATTTAGGTGATCTGAAAGATGTTGACCCCAATTGGAGAGTTGATACTTCTCCGAAGCCAGGACGAGGTCGTGGAATTATCGCTAATCGGGACATCGAGTCGGGAGAATTGATCTTCCGGGAACGGGCTCTAATAATCGGTCCCACTGCCCGGAAAGGAACCGCACTCAATACTTGTGTTATATGCTATAAGCTCCTTGATAGCGAAAACATCCCGTTGTGTCCAAAGGGATGTGCATTGCCGATTTGTCCGACATGTTCTGATGCAGAAGAACACAAGATAGAGTGTAACCTATTCCAGCGGTGGCAACCGATTGATGTTAATCGTGTAAATCCTCAAACCCTACGTATTCTAACTGCCGTTCGGGGCTTCTTTCTCACCAAGGACAAAAGGGAGCTACTCTATTCGATGCAAGCTAATGCCGATCGATATTACCGCTTAGAAATCGAACGAGCCGCCGAAGGCTTCAAAAACTTCCCCAAAGATCAAAAAGTTATCGATTATATTTATCGGACGGTATGTGTTTTAAATACAAATGCCTTTGAAGCTAGGAGCATGGTCCAAGGGAACGAAATCCTGCAGCGAGGTTTGTTTGCTCTTGCCGGTACTATGAATCACGAGTGCACTCCAAATGCGTGTCATTACTTTGAAAATGGAAATTTGATCTACGTTAAGGCAGCTAAATTTATTCCCAAAGACACTGAAATAACGACGACTTATACAAAAATCATGTGGAGTAATTTATCACGTCGAGTATTTCTTAAGATGACAAAGCACTTTTACTGTGACTGTTCCCGATGCAAGGATCCAACGGTGAGTTTTTGTTTAAAAATTATGATAAATTTTTTAAAATGTTCTTTCTTCAAAAACAAACAAAATGTGAGATTAGGTGACAGCTAAAAGTGAATGTAGAAAATGAAAATTTGAAAATAGAATATTTTTCCATAATTTATTTTTGGAAAGCGCACATTTCCTCTTTTATTATTATTTTTTTTTTTTTAATTTCTAAAAGAAATTAAGCTGCCGACGGATGAACGGTTTATGTTTTTTGTGTACAAATATATGCATGGTGTTTAAATGTTTAATTGATTTTTTGATAAATAAAAATTATTTAAATTACCCAAAAAAGTGATAAATGATTCCTCATTATTCCATTTAATTAAAACAAGAAAATTAAATGCACGATTAGGGTCGTATGTACTTTTTTAACAAGTTTAAGAGGGACGACAGTGGATATAAAAATAGTAAAAAGAAAAAGAGTATGAAATTCTTTCATTAAATTTCTATAACAACTCTTTCTAAGAAATATTTTATACTAATATTTGCGTTATTATTTCTTGATTATATATAAATTTTATGCAATCGGAATTTGAAAAGTCAGTTTTATTGAAAATTATTTTTGTATACATAAAATTTTTGTAACTTTTTCTAATAAGAAAATTGTCATTTAGTATAAGGAAAAGGTGTAATTGAAAAGTTAAACAAGCAATTTTTAATAATTGTCAATATTTTCAGTATACCAAGAAGCAGAAGCTAACAATTTAAATCGGTTTATTGAATTAATTTATCATACAAATAGCTTCAAATATTGACATGACAAATATGAATATAAATATTGGTCACAGGTTATTCCAATGAAATTACTGTTGAATTACCTATATTTCATTATAAGCGTGTTTGTTTGTAGTCCCGGAGGGAATTGGACGAAAAAAACATTGTCAGTGCTAAACAATCACCATTTTAAATAAAACAACAACTGATCACCTACGGGCTAAGCTAAACCCAGAGAATTCTCCGGGCTTAACTTAAGCACATAGAAAAACTGTGTTACCGGCGTGAGTTATATACTTGTTATCGATAGTTTGTATATGAAAACTCCATTTTTTTCTGCGATGCTATCGCTAATCCCTGTGGTCGTTTTAATATATTATTAATTTTTGTGTATATTTTCACATTTATTTATTTATTTATCCTTGAACCATTAGAATTGATTTTTTTTTATAAAAAGTTAATAGAAACGCACCTAACGCTTCTCCTGATGCTTCATATGATGTATATCTGCAAAGCAAACATTATTTCGGAAGTGGGTTATGGACGCAATTTATTTTGTTGTTCCTTTATACATTTTTTTAAATTTTTAGTTCTAACATTTCCAACAATGTTTCCATTAAAAGTAAATGAATACATTTTGATTTGATTTTGTCTTCAAACTATCCACCCCCTATACAATTTTAAGTCAGTTTTTATCGCTGACATCTCTTAATAATTGCTACAGTTGTTGTTAATTCAATACTTAAACATTCTGATCGATAGAACTTAAGATAAAAGCAATGCTTTTTGTATCTGAATATCAATAATTGTTTAAGTGAAAGAAAGAAGTTTGAGAAAGTAGATGGGCCTCAATAATTTCTCTTTGACGTACATTTTAGTTTCCTATAAAATATCCCAAATAATCTTTCAACAAAGTCATTAGCGCAAAATTTTAAACGATTTAGTAGGATGTTAAAGCATTTTTTGCTTTAACATCGAACTAAATCGTTTAAAATTTTGCGCCATTTTTAACTAACTTAGTTTAAGTTCATTTTTGAAAAAAAATCATCTTAAAGGTAAGAACTTCTCAGTAAAGAACTTGTAAATTCAAATCAAAACTTACTCTTTTTATTCAACTTGACTCTTTCTTCCCGAACCACACCCAATAATAAGAGTAATCGATTTAACTTTATATCGTTTAAGAATTTTACTTTAAAAAGTTTATATATGTAAAAAAAATGGGAAAATATAAAATTTATAAAAATCAAATGTTTTCTCGAAGCAAATACTTGATGATCACAAAAAAGTTGATCTCCTTAAACAACGATAAAAATAAAATAAAAATTAAAGTAGCACAAAAAATGACGTAATTTTTAAAATTCTTTTTTTTTCTTTTTTCTTTTAATGCATCTGATTTGTTGTTGTACTAAATAGAAATTAATAGATTCTTTTTTTTTTATATATATAAAATTAATAAATGAAGCTGATAGTGTGTCGAAATGTCATACTTAACACTTTTAAGTTGGCTGTCAAAATGATCACTTGCTATAATGTAAAGTAAAACATTCGCAACAACAAAATAAAAGTTCAAAGTTCTTTTCTCATGAGACGCGCCCCTCAAATTGTTCATTAGAAAGAAAATAGTTTTTTCTAAAATTTAGATTACAAGAACTCGCCAAAGAAAGAAGGGAAGCAAATTTCGTGTTTTTTAATTTTATGTAGTTTTTTTTTTTTTATTTCGATTTACAAAAAGAGAATGATGTAAGAAAAAGTTAAGAGAACGAAAGAGCATAATTGATAAAGTAATTAAAAGCAAAGACAAAAGTGTTATTATTTTAATGTTCGTTGATATTTAAATACACACTTTTAAGTTTTATTTAAGAATAGTAGGAATACATACATTCACCCACATTCAAAAGAGCAACTACAAAAAACAGACAAACGAAAACATAATACTTAAATACTCCACAGAGTATTATTCTGTACATCGCTGATGGTTCCTTACATTTAAACATATGTTTTCTTGTCGCAGACAAATACTGTACAGAATATAAACAAACAATGTGTGTGAAAGTTTAGTGTGTTGTTTAATTTTTGAAAACAAAGACAATTTTGGCAAATTGGGGTGGTATTAATTTTTGAAATAAAACATTAATTTGGACAAAACATATTGGAGATGTTAATTAATTTATTTTTGGGGTTTTTATTAATTTCTTTAAAACCTTACCTTAAAATATTTTTGTTTTCAATCGAACTTTATCTAAAACTTATTACTTATAAATCTACTTTATTTTAATTGAACTTTCATTTAATTTAATTTCATTTCATTTTCATAACTGTACCTACTTGCCATGCGAATGATATACCTACCTAAAGGAAATTATTCATCTCGTAAACGTAACGATTTTGTTAAAAAAAATTGTGTGTTATTGTAGATATGTTCTGTACCATTTTTAACCAATTTCAATCAAAATATTTATATCTACAGATTATACTTTTAAGTCAAAATAATTTTGTATACCTATACAGTAAAACCCGCTTAAGAGAAACCCGCTTAAGAGAAACCCGCTTAAGAGAAAAACCCGCTTAGCTGAAACAAATCTTTCATCCCCGAGCATTTTTCGACCAATCACCTATAAAACACTCCGCTTAAGCGAAACTCGCTTAAGTGAAAAACCCGCTTACCTGAAAAATATTTTCAGTTAAATTTTATATTTCTCATTGAAAAAAACTATCTTAAGTGAAAAAAAAATTGAATCGAACAGAACAAAAAATTTGCTGAACGCTTTCACTTCTTTTTTATTTTTCACCTCCACCATTTTCACTACAAAAATGACATTTAAATTTCTGTATGTCACAACCATTTCAACCATTTCGGTTAAGTGAAAAACCCGCTTAAGTGAAAGAAATACTGTGACATTTTGCTTTTCTCTTAAGCGGGTTTTACTGTATGAATTATATATTTGAATCCTATTTTTTGGCCCACAAAAATAGGATTCAAATATATTGAATTAAAGGTCACAAAAAAGGAATAATTATATGAATTTTAACAAAATATTTTAAAAATAAATACCTAAATTCATGGCGTGGTATTTTATTTCTCCTGCGAAATAAAATATATACATACGTACATACATATGTAGGTAAGTACTACACAGATATATGGTAAGTTATGGATTCGTAAAAAAAAAAGAAATCGAGATTTTGTTTACCTACAGTTGTTTTCAGTGGGTCTCGCAATTCTGTCCGTCTGTCTGTATGTTCGTCTGCAGCCTACGTGGGTGGGTCAATTTTCTTTAAACGTGGTATCAAGCTTTACAAGTAAGAACAAAAAATAACGTTTTCTGCCGTAAAGATTTTCCTAGCAATTAATGAAAATCTTATGTTTCTCAAAAACGTCCCAACAATATTTTTAAAAGAAATCAGAAAAAAAAATTATTTTTTTTGCAAAAAGGGTACCATTTAAAAAAATCCACAAAAATAGTTATAAATGAAAATAAAACGAAAATAAAAAAATTGTTCTATGCGAAGTACAGTAGAACTTTTTCTTTATTTTCAATTTACTTAAAATCGGTTCAACTGATTTCGATCAGTTTTTCTATGGAAATTATTTTAAAAAGTTGTATAAGTTTTAAATACCAGAATTTTCAAAATTCATTGTTTTGGATTTTTTAAAAATATTTAATTTTTTTTTTTTTTTTGAAAACAGC
This sequence comes from Epistrophe eligans, assembly GCA_951394125.1. NCBI lineage: Eukaryota > Metazoa > Arthropoda > Insecta > Diptera > Syrphidae > Epistrophe > Epistrophe eligans. The sequence goes on from OX596029.1 coordinate 83,505,976, forward strand.
ATGGTCGAATTTTATTAGATTTGGCACCCAGCAATATTTAAGCATTATCTAACATACTTAAAACAAAAATATTTTACTGACAAAAAATAATGGTACCTACCATACAAGAGTGTTTAAAAACCTGCAAGAAAAATTTCATTTTTCTAAAAAATGACTTCTACAATTTTAATTAAAATTTTTATATGAACTTAATATAATAGGATTTACCATATAAAGGTTTCACACATAGAACCATTTTTTTGGTTTTCGTTATCTGTTGAAACCGATTTTAAAGAAATTTCTCAAAATTTTCAAAAAACATTTTTTGAATTAAAAAAAAAATTAAGAATTATTTTTTGAAAATTCGTTATTTTGAAAATGGGTAAATGATTTTTTTTTCAAAATATTTTTTTTTCTTCGCATTAATAAATTCTCAATAATAGCGTATCAATTTTTTTCTTAAAAATGTTTTGAAAATTTTATATGTATAAAATAATTTTTTTTTTAAACCGCTCCAACGATTTTAAATTTTTTTTTTCTCATAGATTGAGATTTATATAAGAAATCAGATGGAGTATATCCCGTTACTAACATAATACTTCCTTAAATTAAACTACGTTAATTTAAATTTTTTATCAGGAGAATAACTTTTTTAAATATTGGCTTTAAAACCACAGTGTGATCGTCCGTGCGACACAGTCGTATTTTTTTTTTTTTTCCGATTTAAGTATTTTTTGTTTGTTACTTGTTTGAAAAATTAATTTTATTTCACAGTCACCGACTGTACTTCGAGCCGTCAACATCGTTTTCGATTGTGTTTCTTCTGCTCTCCCGAAGTTTGTTATTTAACCTCTCCCGCGCTTTTCTCTTCCCTTTTCCTTTCGCTTTATTTCCATCTCCCATTAAACAAGTGAGTGACAAACTAGCCCATATAGTGTGAAGTCTATATAATATGGCCTCAGGGCCAAATGTACTCGAGGGTAACCGGTTCGCTGTGCTTAATCAGCTTACCAGCCCTCCTAAAAAAAGACCAAAAAAAACAATAAACTCAACTACAGTTCACAGTTTTGACATCCCATCCCATTCTAACTCCAAAAACCCCAAATTTATAATAATATCCCCAACAGATCCCAAACAACCTCTAACATCTGTTAGTGTCTTCCTTTTAAAAAAAGCTATCGACGCCATAAGTACATCTTACGAGTACATTACTCAGCTTCGTGATGGCAACCTGCTCATACTTGTAAAATCCCAACATGTTGCTAACCTTTTCCTTTCAAAAAAAAACCTATCAAACCTATGCCCAGTTTCTATTTCACTGCATAGTCAATTAAATTCCTCCAAAGGCACTGTTTTCGCACCCTGCCTAAATAACTTGCCCGAAAAAGAAATCGTTGAAGAGATGAGTGACCAAGGCGTCACAGAGGTTTATAAATTTAAAAAAATTGAAAAAAGAGTAGTTGAAGGCAAAGAACAAAACGTCGAAATTCCCTCTGGGCTAGTGCTCTTCACCTTCGATCTCTTCCGTCCCCCTACATCTCTTGATGTAGGTTGGTACAAACTCAAAGTGGAAGAATACTTCCCAAATCCTATGCGATGCAAAAAATGCCAGCTCCTCGGTCACACGATGAAAAGGTGTACTCGAACTGCTACTTGCGTCACTTGTAACCTCCCACCACACCCCTCTGAAAATTGCACACGCACTTTTTGTGCTAACTGTGCAGATAACCACCCAGCATCATCAAAAAATTGCCAACGGTTCATCCAAGCAAAAGAAATTCTCAAAATAAAAACAATAAAAAAATGCAGCTTGGCTGAAGCGAAACAAATCTACGATAAACAGAATCCAACTCCCTTGCCTGTCCTATCCTACTCCTCCATTGCAGCAAACGGTACACAACCGATCCCATCAAGCTCATCAAGCCAGTCCCCCTCCACATCCCCCCTTGCTTCTACTCAAACAAAATCAATAAATTCCACTGAAGAAAAAAGAATTGAATCCTCTCTCCTAAAAAAATCAATAAATGAAACAGAAAAACCAAGTGACATACCCCCTACACCTCCGCAAAATAATTCTAATCATACCACAAAACCAACACCAAGCTTACCAACTTTGCCTCTCCCTGCTCCGTCATTACATTCAACAACGAAAACATTGTCAAATGCACTGAACCAAAAATGTACATTATAACAACGAATTCTGGCATTGTGACAATGTAATTTTCATTAAAATTCAGCCGATGATTTGTTTCATTGTTCCAATGTAAGCGTGTTCATTGCTCAATGAAAGAAATCATTGCTCAATGAAAATGTTCATTGCTCAATGAATTTTACATTAATGCAATGAAAAAAGTTCATTGAATATTTTTTTAAAAATTATTTTAAGCAATGCAACAATCATTGAGGCAAAGAATCACGTACATTGAAACAATGAATTATTTTCATTGTTTTAAATTTTTTTGTCGTACAAAAAATAAAAGCGTAGTTGAGCCAATGAATATGTTTCATTGAATCAATGAATTTTCATTGAGCCAATGAATTTTTTTTCGTTGAATCAATGATTAATTACTTAAATTCACATTTTTTTTTGTAGTTTTTCGTAAGATGAATGAAATTTTTTCATTGTTTCAATGAACTATTTTCATTGGGGGTATGTATTTTTTACGTTGAACCAATGAAATTTTTTCATTGATTCAATGAACTGTTTTCATTGGGACATGTATTTCTTACGTTGAACCAATGAAATTTTTTCATTGATTTAATGAACTATTTTCATTGGGGGTATGTATTTCTTACGTTGAACCAATGAAATTGTTTCATTGATTCAATGAACTATTTTCATTGGGGGTATGTATTTCTTACGTTGAACCAATGAAATTTTTTCATTGATTCAATGAACTATTTTCATTGGGGGTATGTATTTCTTACGTTGAACCAATGAAATTTTTTCATTGATTCAATGAAATATTTTCATTGGGGGTATGTATTTCTTACGTTGAACCAATGAAATTTTTTCATTGATTCAATGAACTATTTTCATTGAGGATATGTATTTCTTACGTTGAACCAATGAAATTGTTTCATTGATTCAATGAACTATTTTCATTGGGGTTATGTATTTCTTACGTTGAACCAACGAAATTTTTTCACTGATTCAATGAACTATTTTCATTGGGGGTATGTATTTCTTACGTTGAACCAATGAAATTGTTTCATTGATTCAATGAACTATTTTCATTGGGGGTATGTATTTCTTACGTTGAACCAATGAAATTTTTTCATTGATTCAATGAACTGTTTTCATTGGAGGTATGTATTTCTTACGTTGAACCAATGAAATTGTTTCATTGATTCAATGAACTATTTTCATTGGGGGTATGTATTTCTTACGTTGAACCAATGAAATTTTTTCATTGATTCAATGAACTATTTTCATTGAGGGTATGTATTTCTTACGTTGAACCAATGAAATTTTTTCATTGATTCAATGAACTATTTTCATTGGGAGTATGTATTTCCTACGTTGAACTAATGAAATTGTTTCATTGATTTAATGAACTATTTTCATTGGGGGTATGTATTTCTTACGTTGGACCAATTAAATTTTTTCATTGAGCCATTGATCTAGTAAACTTTGTTTATTGATAGAATGACTTACGTTCATTTTGTACTATTCCATGTAGATTCCATAGCCTAGCCTTTCATCCCAGTCAGCTGAAAAGTCTTTAAAGGAAGTAATTGTATTCATCTTGAATACAAAAAAAAGATTATCTATTTAGAAGTTTACTCGGAATTGTTTGTTTTATTGAAGTTGAAATCAATATTTTTTTTATAATTTACAATTTTATAGTTTATAGTTTAGTTTTAAAATTTAAAATGAAATTTACATTTTGTTTTTAAGTTTATAATTTTGTTTTGAAATTGATATTTACATTTTTTTAGTTACGAGATAATCGGAAAAAATTTGATGTTTAGGAAGAGGTGATTTTACAGAAATTTGGTAAAAATAATTTTGAATAAAGTTCCAAAAAGTTGAACAGGCGGTTGGGTATTCTAAATTAAAGACATGAAAAATTTTAAAGCAAACATCAACCGCTCTGATAAAATTTTTAAATTTGTATTTAACGCCGTCGAAAAAAACGAAAAATTCATTTAAATCTGAAATTTTATCCCCGATAGCTATAACAAAGGGCTGTATTGCCCCCGACCTTTTTGCCAGATGGAGTAAATGGTTCTCAACCTCTTGAATACATTTCCCTATGTACACGAATGCTTCTTGTGAGTCTTTGATGGTAAACTTAAGAGTGCTTCTTTTGCCCGTATTGTCTTTAACAACAGTTCTCTGAGTGGGCACGAAATATCCGTGCATGCTTCTTAAAAGCATGACATTTTTTGACTCTAAAGAAGAAAAAACAAATTATGTAAATAATGTTTAATGTGGTTTTTATTTATGTTTTAAAATTAGATTTTTTCGTTAAGTAATATTAATTTTTTTTTAGTTTAGTTTTAATATAAAAATATGGAACGAAAGCTAACCTACATTAAAACCATTCTCTGAACTTAAAGAATCCAACAAATTTTTCGTTTCTTTGTCTTTAACATTGTTTTCCAATCGCAAGAACTCTAAGATATGTTCAAAATGTTGGTCAAAGTTGTCCATCAAGGAATAGGTTGTTTTGCACAAAGCTTGAAAGTCCATGTTGATCTAAAAAAAATTGTAGTAATAATAATTTTCTTTAAGTCTTTTTTCTTAATAAGTCTTTTTTCTATGGTAAAAAATATTAAAAATTTTTCGTCTTTTTTCCATGAGAAAAATTTTAAAAATTGTTTAAGTCCAAAATTATGCAAAAATTTCTAAGTCTTTTTTCTATGGGAAAAATTTTTAAAATTTTCTAAGTCCAAAATTATGCGAAAATTTCTAAGTCTTTTTTCTATGGGAAAAATTTTTAAAATTTTCTAAGTCCAAAATAAGTCTTTTATCTATGGGAAAAATTTTTAAAATTTTCTAAGTCCAAAATTATGCGAAAATTTCTAAGTCTTTTTTCTATGGGAAAAATTTTTAAAATTTTCCAAGTCCAAAATTATGCGAAAATTTCTAAGTCTTTTTTCTATGGGAAAAATTTTTAAAATTTTCTAAGTCCAAAATAAGTCTTTTATCTATGGGAAAAATTTTTAAAATTTTCTAAGTCCAAAATTATGCGAAAATTTCTAAGTCTTTTTTCTATGGGAAAAATTTTTAAAATTTTCCAAGTCCAAAATTATGCGAAAATTTCTAAGTCTTTTTTCTATGGGAAAAATTTTTAAAATTTTCTAAGTCCAAAATTATGCGAAAATTTCTAAGTCTTTTTTCCATGGGAAAAATTTTTAAAATTTTCTAAGTCCAAAATAAATCTTTTATCTATGGGAAAAATTTTTAAAATTTTCTAAGTCCAAAATTATGCGAAAATTTCTAAGTCTTTTTTCTATGGGAAAAATTTTTAAAATTTTCCAAGTCCAAAATTATGCGAAAATTTCTAAGTCTTTTTTCTATGGGAAAAATTTTTAAAATTTTTTTAAGTCCAAAATTATGCGAGAATTTCTAAGTCTTTTTTTTCTATAAGGGAAACATTTTAGAAAAAATGTCTATGTCCAAAATTATGCTATGTACAATGTTCATGTAAAGATTATTACCATTCTGTGACCGAGAGGTTCCTTATAATGTGCCCATTCCTTTAAAATTTCCGATGTCGAACCTGAACTTTGCATTTGGTTGAGTCTATACTTTGTGCATGCCTTCCAATAGCTATCAGTTTCTGTAGGTGTCAAATTGTCAAATTTAAGTGATTTAATGCAATCTTCGGCATTCATTTCCGGAACTAAGATAACAATTGAATTAAAATAACTTCAATTTATACTCTAGCAGTTACCAAATAGTTTTCTTTTCTTGGTTGTATTTGTATCTTTTCCTGATTTTGTTGAACTAGTTGGAGTTAAATTAAAAGATTTATTGATGCCTGATTTAAGATTCATATATCTGATGTAAATTCTTCCTCTCCTAGCATTTCTGTAGTATGCCTAAAATATTTAATAAGCCATTACCTTTTAAACATTTAAAAAGTCATTAAATTTTTTAATATGCTATTAATTATAATCAGCCGAATCGAGGTATCCGTTCGGATTCACAAATCGAACTTATCTTCCGATGAAATATTTAACGCGCATTACCGCGTGCGATGTGAAGCGTTTAAGTGAAAATGTTTTTGACAGCTACACGCATAATTTTATACGAAATTCATACATGTACTGTATAAACATAGATATTAATTTGATCAAAAAGATTTGTGCCGTGTATTGCAACCAAAACAGCAAATCCATTTGTCAAATGAACGCGTTTTTATATTTCAATCTTTTTTATCCGAAACGGATACCTTGAAAGCAATTCCAATTCAGCTCGAGTTGCCGTTTTTATGATAGCTTACGAGTTTTTCTGTTTGAAAGTGTTCAATGATTTGATTTTCAATTTTTTGACTTGTTCTTAGACTCAAATGCTTCTTATTTTCTATGAAATAGCTTGCAACAATATTAATTAACGTAATCCGCTGTTCTTCTTCAAATTTGTTGTTGGTTTTGTAAAAATCAATTATCAACTGGCCTTTACTCGAGCTGTCTAATATTTTGCTAAGTGAAATACCACCTTCATCAATATCGGAAATGTCGCTGAGTGCTGAATTGCTTGGAGTTGAACATCTTGTAGAATTGTCAAATGAGGCAATGCTATTTCTGACGGATTCTATCGATAATTCAGAAGCCGTAAAAGAGCATCCTATGGACTCTCGCCACTTTTCTAGACAGTCTTTGAACAGAATTTGAGAACCAAGGGGAAAAGTTTTTACTACTTTTTCGACGTCACATGCCCTTATTATTTTTAAGATGGGAACGAAAATTTTTTGCTCTATTTAAAAATAAATATTAATGAGTTATATTTAATAATTAAATTAATATCTAATATATGTATAAAAATGTTTCTAAACTTTCCGAGCTTGTATCTTTCTTTTTTTTAAGTAAATATGTAATATAATAATAATAATGTGTATAGTAAATATGATTCTTACCAACAAAATAATCTTCTAGTTCACATAACTCCCAGCTTTTAAGGAGTGATTTTAGCTCTTCTTCTTTTTTTGCTTCAGTTTCAAAAACTTCATCTTTATAATATGTGTCGCGGTTTGGTACGTTTATAACAATATATCCTGGGTTAGCGTAAACCGAATTATTTTCTTCTGGCTGATCTTCAAGGATAATATCTGGCAATTCCTGTGAGTTCATGTTCATATCGATTTGATCCAAAATTTGAGAGTTATCATTATCAGTTTTATTGTATTCATCCGATATAGACCCCATATTTTTCTTTTAAAGCTGATTTCAGTTTGTTTACAAAGTAATAAAGTTTATATCTGATAATTTTTAGAACTAGGTAAATATTAAAGTGCATAACTGGGTTACAACCAATTGGTATTGGAATTTGAGATTTTGGAAATATTAAATTTAAATAATAAAACAGGAAAAAACATGTGAAAATTTGTTTTATTACTCAAAAATCACTATTCAAAACGTATTTCATCTGATTTTATTTACTGTTTCGTGTATAGGGAAAAAATAATTTCAAAATCGTTAGTCTAGTTTTTTTTTTTTTATTTTTTTCGAAAATATATTTTGAAATTTTTTTGAGTATATTATTTTAAAAAAAATCCGTAAGTTTTATCCAGAAATATAAATTAATCAATTAATTTTCAAAAGAAAAAAAATATGCTTTAAAAAATTACAAAAAATAAACTTTTTTAGAAAATTTTGAAACACATTCTATTAACCATGAAGCCATCTCACATTAAAAATTTAATCACAATCTGTTGAGCGGTTTGTGAAAAAATCCGATTAGGAAAAAACTGTTCTATTTTTTTATTAAAAAAAAAGTTTTAATAAAATCGTAGGAGCCGTTTTCGATAAAAATAGGTTTCTATAACCGCAAGTAAACAAAATTGTTTTTATATGCTTGCCAAGTAATATTCCTTGACTCTAATCATTGTTTTACCTCTCGAGGTTTTAACTTTAGTTAAAGGAGGTCCAACTATGTCTTTAATGTCTACGATTGAAAACTCTCCCAATTGTTCTGGTTCTATATCATAAGCTAAAAAGTGGGGATTATATTGAATCATGTTTAATTTTTGACAAAAAAGCGAAATACAACGAAATTCCCTTTCAAAAATATTTAAGATAACATAAAGTTCAATATCACCACCTTTATAAAGTGATACATAAAATTCAGTTTTAAACAAATATCCATTGTATTTAATTTTTGAAAATGATTTTATTGCTTTGTCTGGAATCTTTAAAATGCCCGATATAATGTTTTCATAGCAACTTTTCGCGCGATTAGATTCATTAAATGAATAACAGTCAGTATTAGTGAAAGGTTCTACTATACAATACGCAAACTGAAGCTGATATTTCTTAGCTAAACTGAGACAAATGTTTTTACGTGATGTTGTAGCATGAGAGTATACCTTGAACTGTCTATGTTTTGCTTCATATTTGAAACACCAAAATGTTTTAAGAGGACCTGATTTTTGAAGAACAGTTGGGTAATGAATGAGATTATGATGTTTAGGTTTAAGTGTGTCATTGAAAAGGCGAACATAATCTATGTTATGAGTTGTTATTTTATGACTTAAAATATCTATAAATGTTGTATTAATTTCATAACAAAGTATCATATCAATTATTTCGAAAAAATTTACAAGAAACTTCCAAACCTCATCTTCGTGATGTACTAAATCACCAATCATGAGCGGAAAGTAATAAACAAATGTCATCATTTCTCGGGCAGACATTTTTAAATGTTTTTTAGATAAATGTAACGTGGTTATATCACCCGAAATATTATCAATTTCTATTGGACCGTAATTAAAGTAACGTTTTCTTGAATTTAATGTTTCCAAGTTAAAATATTTTGCATTTTCCATAAAATGATTTATAGCATGACAAAGATTATAGTGACAAACACCTTCAAATACATCATGCATTACATCTACACTATAGTTTTCAACGACGTGAAATGATGGTATTTGATTAAGAAGAGAAATTTGACGGATTCCACTTTCAGAAGAACAATTTTCTACAACATCCTGTGCATAATTTGTTTCGTTTCTCATAAGTGTTGCATTTTCGGAACTGGCTTTATGAGTTTGTAACTTATTCATTTTACAGAACCTGCAGAAGCTAGTACTTACAAAAGATCTATTAAAATTAAGAAATGAATTCATTCCCAAATTATCTCCTAAAAGTAATCCTAGAATAAAATGTACTTTTACCACGCCATTTTCCGTTGTTATGTCAATTCCATTTACTTCAAGATCTATTAAGTCATCGATTAACGCTTTCCAGCACTTTTCATTTCCAAAGGATTTTATATCTTTAGACTTAATGACTGCTCCTAAAAAAATGTTTTCAAGCTTTGACTCTTTTTCTGGTAAGCAGGGAAACGAGTAATAAATATTGCTTACTGAATGTTGACCACTATGCGAACCTAAAGGGTTATTGACCTCAAATTCATCATTATATAAAAAGTATGGAATAAGTTGTTTCCCTGGGTACATTTTACATTTATTTTTCCATACCTCAGCTTGAACAAAATTGTTAATGCTATTTGTATTTAACGATAGACTCTCTATATTTTTAAGAACATTAGTTAACATACCTTTTTTTTCAAATACCTTCTTAAACTGAAAACGTAATGGCATTATTATACCTTTAACTTTGTGTTCGTCATATTCAAGGCTTCCATTACGAAATACCTTGTCAATGGATTGGTCTATGACGAACTCTTTGGGATCTTCTATTAATTGTTCTTCTTTTAGCCATTGAAAAAATCGATAATCAGTGCTTGAAAGTTTGAATGTATTTTTGAATTCATATATCAAGTCTTCTAATTCGTTGTGTGTTTTAGGATTAATGTCATTAATTTTGTTGCTAGAAAAACATTTGATAATTTTTAAAAGTGGATCTATAATGTACTGCTGTACATTTTTTTGTACATCGTAAACATCTTTTCGATTAAAATTGTGGTTGCTGTGCAACTTTAATGCTAATATTGAAGCAGATTTAAAAAACGCGACGAGATCACTTTTCATACTGTATTCTATCATAGGTGTTTGATTTTCTACCGGCGGTAATATGTTTTTAGGTACGTTATCTTCAAAGTTATTTTCGACGTAAGAGGATTCAACTTCTACATAAGAGTGACTAACTATCTTATTTTCCTGCTTATGCTTTCTGAGTAAATGCCTTTTGAAGCTTCCTAAGTCTTGAAAAGCTTGATAACAAGATTTTTCGACGCATCTTATTAAGCTATTTGTTTTTAGATCATGAGATTTTTTAAGATGGTTAATGAGTATATTAATTGAATCAATTTTTTTTTTACATATGAAACAGATCATTTTTAATTTTTTTTTTTTAAAGGACGGATGTGAAATAGTTTTGGAAACAATAATTTCAACAGTAGCAACTTTCTGAATAGTGACCTAAGTTTGAAATTAATTAAAATTTGAAATGAATTGAAATTAAAATTTAAAAAAACCCAGCAATTAAAAGATAATTTTACTGTATAATTTACTTCTTTTATAATTAACTTCTTTGAAACAATTTTGACAGAAATTTATTTTTACAGAAATACCCCCACAAATCGGAAAAATTACAAATTGGTAGCTACTTATTCACAAAACCTGTAAAAGGGGGATATGAAACATATGTTTAATACATAAAATTTAGTTAATGTTTTTAAACTTACGTTTTGTATTTTAAAAAATCAGAAAGGTGAAGTGAACGAATATGTCTTTCAATTCCAATGTAAATGTACTTGTTTATCAAAACCTGTGAAAGGGGGTTATGAAACACATTTTTGATAAATAAAATTTAGTTAATGTTTTTAAACTTACGTTTTGTATTTAAAATATCAGAAAGGTTGAAATCGAACGAATATGCCTTCCAATTCCAATGTAAATGTACTCAACAGCAGGCGGCAGTCAGGGTAGTTTTTAATGAAAACTGATAAAAAGTTCGCTGTAATGGGAATAATCGTTTTGAGATAACAAACAAACACAACATTATATAATAAGAGAAAGCTCGTGCGACAAATCGTGCATTTAATTTGTTTTATCTTTCAATTTTAAAGGATATATTTTTGTGATGAGCTAAGACCTGGTAAATTGTGATATGGTTGTAACTGTGGTGACAGTAATATTTGTATGTATGAAAATCAAGAAATCCATATGAATTTTTATGTCAAAAGACGCTATACTATAGGTGGATTTGTTTATAATTTGCTAATTAGAAAAAAGTTTAGATTTATATCAATGTATAGGATACCTAAATTTCTACCTTTTATTGGTTGATTAGGAACTTCTTTACGGATCGCCATTGCAGCAAACACTTTGTTTTTTTTTTTTTTTTTTGTTTTAATTTGTAACACACGCAATAAATATTAAACTAGAAAACGGCAAACAAGGAAGACAAATCACAAAACTTGAATGACGCTTTAGAGATGGTTAAACTTGACTGAAAAGGAAACCACGAGGAGAAACAAATTTAAGACAAGCAACCATTTAAACAAATGCGAAGAAGCAAGTAGTTTTGAAACTATAGCTTGGTTTATCTATGAAAACCATAAAATCCATATGAATGTTATATCAAAAGACTATTGGATTGAAATTTTTAAATTTTTTTTATATCTGTTAATTTGAAAAAAGTGTTTTGTAACCACGAAGAGGACCTAATTCAAGACTAAGAACCATTTAAATGAATGCGAAGAAGCAAGTAGTTTCGAAACTATAGCTTGGTTTATCTATGAAAACCATAAAATCCATATGAATGTTATATCAAAAGACTATTGGATTGAAATTTTTTATTTTTTTTTTATATTTGTTAATTTGAAAAAAGAGTTTTGTAACCACGAAGAGGACCTAATTCAAGACTAGGAACCATTTAAATGAATGCGAAGAAGCAAGTAGTTTCGAAACTATAGCTTGGTTTATCTATGAAAACCATAAAATCCATATGAATGTTATATCAAAAGACTATTGGATTGAAATTTTTTATTTTTTTTTTTATATTTGTTAATTTGAAAAAAGAGTTTTGTAACCACGAAGAGGACCTAATTCAAGACTAGGAACCATTTAAATGAATGCGAAGAAGCAAGTAGTTTCGAAACTATAGCTTGGTTTATCTATGAAAACCATAAAATCCATATGAATGTTATATCAAAAGACTATTGGATTGAAATTTTTTAATTTTTTTTTTATATTTGTTAATTTGAAAAAAGAGTTTTGTAACCACGAAGAGGACCTAATTCAAGACTAGGAACCATTTAAATGAATGCGAAGAAGCAAGTAGTTTCGAAACTATAGCTTGGTTTATCTATGAAAACCATAAAATCCATATGAATGTTATATCAAAAGACTATTGGATTGAAATTTTTTAATTTTTTTTTTATATTTGTTAATTTGAAAAAAGAGTTTTGTAACCACGAAGAGGACCTAATTCAAGACTAGGAACCATTTAAATGAATGCGAAGAAGCAAGTAGTTTCGAAACTATAGCTTGGTTTATCTATGAAAACCATAAAATCCATATGAATGTTATATCAAAAGACTATTGGATTGAAATTTTTTATTTTTTTTTTTATATTTGTTAATTTGAAAAAAGAGTTTTGTAACCACGAAGAGGACCTAATTCAAGACTAGGAACCATTTAAATGAATGCGAAGAAGCAAGTAGTTTCGAAACTATAGCTTGGTTTATCTATGAAAACCATAAAATCCATATGAATGTTATATCAAAAGACTATTGGATTGAAATTTTTTAATTTTTTTTTTATATTTGTTAATTTGAAAAAAGAGTTTTGTAACCACGAAGAGGACCTAATTCAAGACTAGGAACCATTTAAATGAATGCGAAGAAGCAAGTAGTTTCGAAACTATAGCTTGGTTTATCTATGAAAACCATAAAATCCATATGAATGTTATATCAAAAGACTATTGGATTGAAATTTTTTAATTTTTTTTTTATATTTGTTAATTTGAAAAAAGAGTTTTGTAACCACGAAGAGGACCTAATTCAAGACTAGGAACCATTTAAATGAATGCGAAGAAGCAAGTAGTTTCGAAACTATAGCTTGGTTTATCTATGAAAACCATAAAATCCATATGAATGTTATATCAAAAGACTATTGGATTGAAATTTTTTAATTTTTTTTTTATATTTGTTAATTTGAAAAAAGAGTTTTGTAACCACGAAGAGGACCTAATTCAAGACTAGGAACCATTTAAATGAATGCGAAGAAGCAAGTAGTTTCGAAACTATAGCTTGGTTTATCTATGAAAACCATAAAATCCATATGAATGTTATATCAAAAGACTATTGGATTGAAATTTTTTATTTTTTTTTTTATATTTGTTAATTTGAAAAAAGAGTTTTGTAACCACGAAGAGGACCTAATTCAAGACTAGGAACCATTTAAATGAATGCGAAGAAGCAAGTAGTTTCGAAACTATAGCTTGGTTTATCTATGAAAACCATAAAATCCATATGAATGTTATATCAAAAGACTATTGGATTGAAATTTTTTAATTTTTTTTTTATATTTGTTAATTTGAAAAAAGAGTTTTGTAACCACGAAGAGGACCTAATTCAAGACTAGGAACCATTTAAATGAATGCGAAGAAGCAAGTAGTTTCGAAACTATAGCTTGGTTTATCTATGAAAACCATAAAATCCATATGAATGTTATATCAAAAGACTATTGGATTGAAATTTTTTAATTTTTTTTTTATATTTGTTAATTTGAAAAAAGAGTTTTGTAACCACGAAGAGGACCTAATTCAAGACTAGGAACCATTTAAATGAATGCGAAGAAGCAAGTAGTTTCGAAACTATAGCTTGGTTTATCTATGAAAACCATAAAATCCATATGAATGTTATATCAAAAGACTATTGGATTGAAATTTTTTATTTTTTTTTTTATATTTGTTAATTTGAAAAAAGAGTTTTGTAACCACGAAGAGGACCTAATTCAAGACTAGGAACCATTTAAATGAATGCGAAGAAGCAAGTAGTTTCGAAACTATAGCTTGGTTTATCTATGAAAACCATAAAATCCATATGAATACGTTTTGTATTATTTTAAAAAATCAGAAAGGTGAAGTGAACGAATATGTCTTTCAATTCCAATGTAAATGTACTTGTTTATCAAAACCTGTGAAAGGGGGTTATGAAACACATTTTTGATAAATAAAATTTAGTTAATGTTTTTAAACTTACGTTTTGTATTTAAAATATCAGAAAGGTTGAAATCGAACGAATATGCCTTCCAATTCCAATGTAAATGTACTCAACAGCAGGCGGCAGTCAGGGTAGTTTTTAATGAAAACTGATAAAAAGTTCGCTGTAATGGGAATAATCGTTTTGAGATAACAAACAAACACAACATTATATAATAAGAGAAAGCTCGTGCGACAAATCGTGCATTTAATTTGTTTTATCTTTCAATTTTAAAGGATATATTTTTGTGATGAGCTAAGACCTGGTAAATTGTGATATGGTTGTAACTGTGGTGACAGTAATATTTGTATGTATGAAAATCAAGAAATCCATATGAATTTTTATGTCAAAAGACGCTATACTATAGGTGGATTTGTTTATAATTTGCTAATTAGAAAAAAGTTTAGATTTATATCAATGTATAGGATACCTAAATTTCTACCTTTTATTGGTTGATTAGGAACTTCTTTACGGATCGCCATTGCAGCAAACACTTTGTTTTTTTTTTTTTTTTTTGTTTTAATTTGTAACACACGCAATAAATATTAAACTAGAAAACGGCAAACAAGGAAGACAAATCACAAAACTTGAATGACGCTTTAGAGATGGTTAAACTTGACTGAAAAGGAAACCACGAGGAGAAACAAATTTAAGACAAGCAACCATTTAAACAAATGCGAAGAAGCAAGTAGTTTTGAAACTATAGCTTGGTTTATCTATGAAAACCATAAAATCCATATGAATGTTATATCAAAAGACTATTGGATTGAAATTTTTAAATTTTTTTTATATCTGTTAATTTGAAAAAAGTGTTTTGTAACCACGAAGAGGACCTAATTCAAGACTAAGAACCATTTAAATGAATGCGAAGAAGCAAGTAGTTTCGAAACTATAGCTTGGTTTATCTATGAAAACCATAAAATCCATATGAATGTTATATCAAAAGACTATTGGATTGAAATTTTTTATTTTTTTTTTTATATTTGTTAATTTGAAAAAAGAGTTTTGTAACCACGAAGAGGACCTAATTCAAGACTAGGAACCATTTAAATGAATGCGAAGAAGCAAGTAGTTTCGAAACTATAGCTTGGTTTATCTATGAAAACCATAAAATCCATATGAATGTTATATCAAAAGACTATTGGATTGAAATTTTTTATTTTTTTTTTTATATTTGTTAATTTGAAAAAAGAGTTTTGTAACCACGAAGAGGACCTAATTCAAGACTAAGAACCATTTAAATGAATGCGAAGAAGCAAGTAGTTTCGAAACTATAGCTTGGTTTATCTATGAAAACCATAAAATCCATATGAATGTTATATCAAAAGACTATTGGATTGAAATTTTTTAATTTTTTTTTTATATTTGTTAATTTGAAAAAAGAGTTTTGTAACCACGAAGAGGACCTAATTCAAGACTAGGAACCATTTAAATGAATGCGAAGAAGCAAGTAGTTTCGAAACTATAGCTTGGTTTATCTATGAAAACCATATAATCCATATGAATGTTATATCAAACGACTATTGGATTGAAATTTTTTAATTTTTTTTTTATATTTGTTAATTTGAAAAAAGTGTTTTGTAACCACGAAGAGGACCTAATTCAAGACTAAGAACCATTTAAATGAATGCGAAGAAGCAAGTAGTTTCGAAACTATAGCTTGGTTTATCTATGAAAACCATAAAATCCATATGAATGTTATATCAAAAGACTATTGGATTGAAATTTTTTAATTTTTTTTTATATTTGTTAATTTGAAAAAAGTGTTTTGTAACCACGAAGAGGACCTAATTCAAGACTAAGAACCATTTAAATGAATGCGAAGAAGCAAGTAGTTTCGAAACTATAGCTTGGTTTATCTATGAAAACCATATAATCCATATGAATGTTATATCAAACGACTATTGGATTGAAATTTTTTGATTTTTTTTTTATATTTGTTAATTTGAAAAAAGAGTTTTGTAACCACGAAGAGGACCTAATTCAAGACTAGGAACCATTTAAATGAATGCGAAGAAGCAAGTAGTTTCGAAACTATAGCTTGGTTTATCTATGAAAACCATAAAATCCATATGAATGTTATATCAAAAGACTATTGGATTGAAATTTTTTATTTTTTTTTTTATATTTGTTAATTTGAAAAAAGAGTTTTGTAACCACGAAGAGGACCTAATTCAAGACTAAGAACCATTTAAATGAATGCGAAGAAGCAAGTAGTTTCGAAACTATAGCTTGGTTTATCTATGAAAACCATAAAATCCATATGAATGTTATATCAAAAGACTATTGGATTGAAATTTTTTAATTTTTTTTTTATATTTGTTAATTTGAAAAAAGAGTTTTGTAACCACGAAGAGGACCTAATTCAAGACTAGGAACCATTTAAATGAATGCGAAGAAGCAAGTAGTTTCGAAACTATAGCTTGGTTTATCTATGAAAACCATATAATCCATATGAATGTTATATCAAACGACTATTGGATTGAAATTTTTTAATTTTTTTTTTATATTTGTTAATTTGAAAAAAGTGTTTTGTAACCACGAAGAGGACCTAATTCAAGACTAAGAACCATTTAAATGAATGCGAAGAAGCAAGTAGTTTCGAAACTATAGCTTGGTTTATCTATGAAAACCATAAAATCCATATGAATGTTATATCAAAAGACTATTGGATTGAAATTTTTTAATTTTTTTTTTATATTTGTTAATTTGAAAAAAGAGTTTTGTAACCACGAAGAGGACCTAATTCAAGACTAGGAACCATTTAAATGAATGCGAAGAAGCAAGTAGTTTCGAAACTATAGCTTGGTTTATCTATGAAAACCATATAATCCATATGAATGTTATATCAAACGACTATTGGATTGAAATTTTTTAATTTTTTTTTTATATTTGTTAATTTGAAAAAAGTGTTTTGTAACCACGAAGAGGACCTAATTCAAGACTAAGAACCATTTAAATGAATGCGAAGAAGCAAGTAGTTTCGAAACTATAGCTTGGTTTATCTATGAAAACCATAAAATCCATATGAATGTTATATCAAAAGACTATTGGATTGAAATTTTTTAATTTTTTTTTTATATTTGTTAATTTGAAAAAAGAGTTTTGTAACCACGAAGAGGACCTAATTCAAGACTAGGAACCATTTAAATGAATGCGAAGAAGCAAGTAGTTTCGAAACTATAGCTTGGTTTATCTATGAAAACCATAAAATCCATATGAATGTTATATCAAAAGACTATTGGATTGAAATTTTTTAATTTTTTTTTATATTTGTTAATTTGAAAAAAGAGTTTTGTAACCACGAAGAGGACCTAATTCAAGACTAGGAACCATTTAAATGAATGCGAAGAAGCAAGTAGTTTCGAAACTATAGCTTGGTTTATCTATGAAAATTATGAAATCCATATGAATTTTATATAAAAATACGCTATAGGTGGATTTTTTTATAATTTGATAATTAGAAAAAAGTTTAGATTTATATGAATGTATAGGAAGCTATACATATATATTTTTATAAAAAATAATTAAAAATACCTAAATTTCTACTTTTTATTGGGTTGATTAGGAACTTCTTTACGGATCGCAATTGCAGCAAACACTTTTGTTTTAGACGGTTTGGGTAAATTTTTTATTTTTTGTTAATTAAAAAAAAGTTTGGAAACCACGAGGAGAAAAAAATTTGAGACAAGAAATCATCTAAATGAATGCGCAAAAGCAAGTAGTTTTGAAACTATAGCTTGGTTTATCTATGAAAATTATGAAATCCATATGAATTTTATATAAAAATACGCTATAGGTGGATTTTTTTAAATTTATTAATTAGAAAAAAGTTTAGATTGATATGGATGTATAGGGAGATTTATAGCTCCCTATACATCCATATCAATCTAAACATATATATATATTTTTATAGAAAATAATTAAAAGTAGCTAAAAACTTACCTGTTATTCTTCACGGATCGTTTTAATTTATAACACACGCGGTAAATATTAAATTTAAAAACGCAAACATGCAAACATGCAAAAAAAAACACAAAACTAAAATGACGCTTTAGAGAAACTATATACCGAATGACGCTTTAGAGAAACTATCCCGAATGACGCTTTAGAGCAACTAAACTTTCTTGACTGAAAAGGAAAACGGAAACCACGAGGCGCGAATATTTTGTTTCCATAGTTCAGTGCCGAGGAACATTTTGAGATTGTGAAACACAAAATAAGGCCATATTTAAACTAGTTCTTTAAGGGTCGGGTATGGAGTTCAAATTATTAGTTCGAAGAACTAATAAAAATTGTATATTTTTAGCGAACTATATGGAAAAATGATTTGACATTTTTAAATTTTTTGCAGTTCATATTAGGTCCGTTCCAGTACTTTTTGCACTAAAATTGGCAGCTTGTCGAAATTGAGAGAGAAAGGCGATGAAAGTCTATCAATGAGTCTGAGCACAAATACCAAAAAGTTCGAGAACGTTTTCAACAAAAACCTTGGTACATTAAAAAAAAACAAGCAATAAAGCAAAAACAACAATAGAGTAAGGAGACATTCTAAACATTTTTTTTGTAAAATATTGGCAAAAAATAGCTGATGGAATTTTTTTAAATAAACTATTTCCTAGTTAAGAAAATATAAAATGATCCATATTTCTAATTTTTGAACACGAAGCCCAAACGGCAATACCAAAAACAACTGATTTTAAGATGACCGTGTTCGTAATTCAGCCCAAAGAAATTTCTTGCACTGAAATTCACAGGTGGGTATAATTTTTTAATCTGTCCAAAGTGCTCTCTCTTTTGTGGAAACCACGAAAAATCAGAGTACGAGAATATGATTCGGGTTCTTATACATACATATATGTTGTTTTTCATAGATTTTTACAGTTTAAGGTAGTACGGGAACAAACCAATTATTTTTTCTACAGGCATTGTAAGCGAACCTTAAGGTAAGTACAGTTCTTATGCGAAAAATAATGTTTCGACCACACTATTTTCTGTATAGTGTTTAAAATTCAGACACAATTATTTAACTTCCATAATATTGGGTTTTACTCCCAGCAAGCGTATGATAGCAAGAATTTTGATTAAAAGACATTTGATGTGCTACATTTACTTAAATTTCCATAATATTTTGCTCATCAAGTTTTGGAAAAATACTTTTTTTACCAACTTTTTTTTTATTTTTTAGAACTGGCACTTCACGAATATGCATTTATGAAGTCGCTAGGTCGCTTAGTTAAGCCGCAAGTCAACTTTATAGGTGTCAACTTTGATGCCTCTAGCACGTCTAGTTTAGCCGCAAATCGCGTTTAAAGATAAAAGTCGATTTTTCATATAATGGGATGCCTCAATTGAAAGGTGGCACTTCCTAGATTACGAATATGCATTTTTTGAGTTTATTTTTTTGAACGTTTTGGAAAAAAACTTTTTTTTACCAACTTTTTTTTTTTGATTTTTTTTAGAACTGGCACTTCCTAGATCACGAATATGCATTTTTGAAGTCGCTAGGTCGCTTAGTTAAGCCGCAAGTCAACTTTATAGGTGTCAACTTTGATGCCTCTAGCACGTCTAGTTTAGCCGCAAATCGCGTTTAAAGATAAAAGTCGATTTTTCATATAATGGGATGCCTCAATTGAAAGGTGCCACTTCCTAGATTACGAATATGCATTTTTTGAGTTTATTTTTTTGAACGTTTTGGAAAAAAACTTTTTTTTACCAACTTTTTTTTTTTGATTTTTTTAGAACTGGCACTTCCTAGATCACGAATATGCATTTTTGAAGTCGCTAGGACGATTAGTTAAGCCGCAAGTCAACTTTATAGGTGTCAACTTTGATGCCTCTAGCACGTCTAGTTTAGCCGCAAATCGCGTTTAAAGATAAAAGTCGATTTTTCATATAATGGGATGCCTCAATTGAAAGGTGGCACTTCCTAGATTACGAATATGCATTTTGTGAGTCGCCGATAAGTTTAGCCGCAAATCTAAATATATTTTTTTGAAAGTTTCGGTTTTTTTGATTTTAGAGTTATTCCTGCCTCTCATACAGCTACCGATAGCTTTTCCTATAAAAAATCGCAAAAACGTGGAGAACTAACATCATGTAAAACAAAATATTTGTATGTGAGAATGTATTTAAACTTATTACGCAAAATATTAATAATATCACGGACAGAAAAATTGGAAACAACATACAAAAATAATTCAGAGTTGCTGAACCAGTGTAATCGTAGCTTTATATTGCATATATTGATAATCCCAAAACGTTTCTATTCAATGAGTAATTGTTGATTGGCGCCATTTTGAAATATAGCATACAAATTATCTGTGCATTGAGGCAATGTCAATTTGCATTGAGACAACGCAGAGCATCATTGGCGTGACGTAACAATTTACATTGATTTCAAAGGACGCCGCTTTGTGCCATTCTCACTGCCATTCTAAAAGCACGTGGCTAATTTTGCATTGAGACAATGTATTTCAACATTGTCACAATGCAACATTTACTTTGGTTGCAATAGAATGCGGCTTTGTTCCAATCTCACTGATTATATAAAGCTAAGATTACATTAGTTCTGATTTTGCTTTTTAAGTTTTTCGAGAAAATTAAGCTTTACGAGGCAACAATACAAATCCTTTAAAGTGATGCATTTTTCCTCTTTTGTCAAATTCCATAAATGGACACTTTCGTTTCATATTATGGACATTTGAGTAAATGAAGCACATAGCACATTAAAAACTTTTAATCAAAAATCTTCCATTATATGCTTGTTAAAGTAAGTATAAAGTTCTTACGCCAAAAGTAATGTTTTGACCACACTTTTTCTTGTTTTGTTTTGCATTCGGATATAAAATTATTAGCGCAAAATTTTAAAAGATTTAGTACGATTTAAAGCCATTTTATCATAGTAAAAATGCTTTAACATCGTACTAAATCGTTTAAAATTTTGCGCTATTATCTTTTGTAAATTAACGAAATTATTTCGTTGAGTCAATGAAATAAATTCATTAAAATTTTTCATAAATGTGAATCAAATTTAATGATTTTTTTTTTCATTGGCTCAACGAAATTATGTCGTTGACTCAATGAAATAAATTCATTAAAATTTTTCATAAATGTGTATAAAATTTAATGATTTTTTTTCATTGGCTCAATGAAATTATTTCGTTGAGTCAATGAAATAAATTCATTAAAATTTTTCATAAATGTGAATCAAATTTAATGATTTTTTTTTTCATTGGCTCAACGAAATTATTTCTTTGACTCAATGAAATAAATTCATTAAAATTTTTCATAAATGTGAATAATTTGAATGAATTTTTTTCATTGGCTCAACGAAATTATGTCGTTGACTCAATGAAATAAATTCATTAAAATTTTTCATAAATGTGAATCAAATTTAATGATTTTTTTTTTCATTGGCTCAACGAAATTATTTCTTTGACTCAATGAAATAAATTCATTAAAATTTTTCATAAATGTGTATAAAATTTAATGATTTTTTTTCATTGGCTCAATGAAATTATTTCGTTGAGTCAATGAAATAAATTCATTAAAATTTTTCATAAATGTGAATCAAATTTAATGATTTTTTTTTTCATTGGCTCAACGAAATTATTTCTTTGACTCAATGAAATAAATTCATTAAAATTTTTCATAAATGTGAATAATTTTAATGAATTTTTTTCATTGGCTCAACGAAATTATTTCTTTGACTCAATGAAATAAATTCATTAAAATTTTTCATAAATGTGAATAATTTTAATGAATTTTTTTCATTGGCTCAACGAAATTATTTCTTTGACTCAATGAAATAAATTCATTAAAATTTTTCATAAATGTGTATAAAATTTAATGATTTTTTTTCATTGGCTCAATGAAATTATTTCGTTGAGTCAATGAAATAAATTCATTAAAATTTTTCATAAATGTGAATCAAATTTAATGATTTTTTTTTCAATGGCTCAACGAAATTATTTCTTTGACTCAATGAAATAAATTCATTAAAATTTTTCATAAATGTGAATAATTTTAATGAATTTTTTTCATTGGCTCAACGAAATTATGTCGTTGAATCAATGAAATAAATTCATTAAAATTTTTCATAAATGTGTATAAAATTTAATGATTTTTTTTCATTGGCTCAATGAAATTATTTCGTTGAGTCAATGAAATAAATTCATTAAAATTTTTCATAAATGTGAATCAAATTTAATGATTTTTTTTTCATTGGCTCAACGAAATTATTTCTTTGACTCAATGAAATAAATTCATTAAAATTTTTCATAAATGTGAATAATTTTAATGAATTTTTTTCATTGGCTCAATGAAATTATTTCGTTAAGTCAATGAAATAAATTAATGAAAATTTTTCATAAATGTGAATAAAATTTAATGAATTTTTTTCATTGGCTCAACGAAATTATTTCGTTGAGTCAATGAAATAAATTAATGAAAATTTTTCATAAATGTGAATCAAATTTAATGATTTTTTTTCATTGGCTCAACGAAATTATTTCTTTGACTCAATGAAATAAATTCATTAAAATTTTTCATAAATGTGAATAATTTTAATGAATTTTTTTCATTGGCTCAACGAAATTATTTCGTTGAGTCAATGAAATAAATTAATGAAAATTTTTCATAAATGTGAATAAAATTAAATGATTTTTTTTTCATTGGCTCAACGAAATAATTTCGGTGAGTCAATGAAATAAATTCATTAAAATTTTTCTTAAATGTGAATAAAACTTAATGAATTTTTTTCATTGGCTCAATGAAATTATTTCGTTGAGTCAATGAAATAAATTAATGAAAATTTTTCATAAATGTGAATAAATTTTAATGAACTTTTTTCATTGGCTCAACGAAATAATTTGATTGAACCAAAGAAAAAAGTTCATTAAAATATATATATATATATATATATATGGAAGAGCAACTTCAATGAACAAATTTTCATAGCTCAATGTCCTTCTTGCAT
Organism: Epistrophe eligans; assembly: GCA_951394125.1. Lineage (NCBI taxonomy): Eukaryota > Metazoa > Arthropoda > Insecta > Diptera > Syrphidae > Epistrophe > Epistrophe eligans. The sequence goes on from OX596029.1 coordinate 83,529,282, forward strand.
TGAATAAGTCATTGTAAAATTCAATGAATAAGATCATTGAGCTATGAAAAATGTCATTGAAATTGTTTCATTAAAATTTTTCTTCAACATTTGTATGAAAGTCAATCAATGAACGTGGTTTCATTGACTCAATGAAGAGTGCATTAAGCACAAAAAAAATTCAATGTTTTTTTTCATTGTCGCAATGTTTTTTATATTGTCACAATGAAAAAGTGGTCAATGACAGCCGTTCATTGTCTCAATGAACGATTTTTTTTTCAGTGTGATAACTCTCGTTTATCAGCCACACAAAGCACTTCCAAAACAACCGACTCACTCTTGTCAAACCTAAACTCCCACTCAAATGTAAATAATGCTTCAAACCTCTCCTCAATAAATACTGTAGAAACAAACACACTCTCTTCAAACTTTAATTCACACGCAAACCTATCCTCACAACTCAACTTACCAAACTCAATTAAACTTACAAACAACACTTTAACAAACAGAACATCCCACTCAACTGAAACAGCTTCACCGATGTCCATCGATCACATCAGTCAGCATTACGACAAAATTTCAGATAATGACGACGACGATGATGATGGAGACATCTAAACTTAATATTGGTACCAAAAAAAAAGACTCTGTCGTTCGGAGGTCGAAACACTCAAACTCCACCAGGAGTTTGAGTGGTTCGACTTCGGAGCGACAGAGTCAAACAAGTAAACAGAATAATATATACGCTAATGACTTTTCACAGTATAGCTCCTCTTATACTGCACTAAAGTCCTCTGCCACTAAAAATTCCATCCTTAAGATTCTCCAGTGGAATCTTAACGGATATCTTAATAACTATCATGAGCTAGAGCTCTTAATAAAAGAACATAGACCTCATATAATTTCCCTTCAGGAAACCCATGTCTTAGACAACAAAAATATTAAAGCACCAAAACAATACGCAACATATTTTCACAATTTTAGAACAAACACAACAGCTAAACAAGGTGTAGGGCTTATGATCCATAAATCTATTCCACACAAAATTCAAATTATATCATCAAATATCTCATCAATAGCTGTTGAAATTGATCTCGATATAAAATTAACAGTATTATCCCTCTATATCCATCCCACCCAACCTTTTTCATCTTCCAACTTAGAAGATATTCTAAAAGTTGTAAAATCTCCTGTATTGCTCACTGGTGACTTCAATTCTTGGAATCCTCTCTGGGGCTCACCTGTTGCAAATGCAAGAGGCAAGATTGTTGAAAACTTTTTAACAAATTCAAATTTATCTCTACTAAACGATGGTAGCCCAACACACTTATCCACTCATAACACGCTTACACACGTAGATCTCACATTTTCATCTCCGCAAATATTACCTAGCATTACCTGGCACAGACTCGATTTTCTCCACGGAAGCGACCACTTTCCTATAATATCCGCCATTAATCTTAAACGTCATAACAACTACTCTAACCCAACTCCAAAATTCCTAGTTGACCTCGCCGACTGGAATCTTTTCCAAACAAAAACAATAGAATTCCTCAGCAACAAACCACTATCCACAAATATCAACCAAGAAGCAGCAAATATAAGCAAAGGCTTTCGATTTGCAGCTAATTTATCTATCCCACAAACAAAAAACAAACCAATAAAAAACATAGTTCCTTGGTGGAATTCTGAGATTGCCATCCTTCGAGAAAAGAAGCAGCACCTATGGAAAATTTTTAAAAAATACCCTAACGATACAAATCTAATTAATTACCGAAAAGCAAATGCTATTTTTCGAAGAAATGCCAAAGTTTCTAAAATCGAGAGCTTTCAAAAGTTCACTTCAAATCTTAATCCCAACACGTCGAGTAAAAAGATCTGGGCAGATGTCAAGTGCCTAACAGGAAACTACATGCCCCACTCCATAAAAATTATACATACTGATTCCGAATCGCTAACGGATTCAAATCAAATTGCCGAACATTTCGCCAATCGTTGGTCAACATACTCCAATGACTCAAACTTTTCTTCCCAATTCTGTGAGGCAAAACTTGTAGCGTTAAATCAGTTCGTCTCAACTCATAGTCTATCTCCATCCGCAAAATACCTGGATTTACCATTTAACTTTCTTGAACTTGAAAGCAGTCTAGACTCAGTAAAGGGTAAAACCCCCGGCCCCGACCGTATATCATACCCGATGATCAAAAATGCCCCACTTCAAGTAAAAAAACGCATTTTGCGACTTTTTAACAATATTTTCGAGCAAGGCATAGTGCCCCAGGCATGGAAAACTGCAATCAATATCCCAATTCCAAAACCCAACAAACAGTCAACAGATATCAATGGTTACAGGCCAATTTCACTGTTATCCTGCACTAGCAAACTTTTAGAAAAAATGGTATCCAAAAGACTACTTTGGTTTATTGAAAAACACAATCTCATTAATCTAAACCAGGTTGCCTTCAAACACGGCCGCAGTACAATAGATTCGCTCCTTCACATAGACGAGCTTGTATCCTCAGCACTCTCATGTAAAAATCATATTTCAATTGTGTCAATTGACTTCGAGAAAGCGTTCGAACGCATTGGAATCCACATCGTTCTAAATAAACTGATAAAATGGAAGATTGGCCCCAAAATTTATAATTTTGTTAAGTCGTTCCTTACGAACCGATTTTTTAAATCTAAAGTTAATAACTCCCTTTCTAAATTACATACTCTTAAAAATGGTATACCACAAGGATCTCCCCTTTCGGTAGTCCTTTTTGTGATTGCATACAATGACATAAGCGAAATAATTTCAAAATACAAAAACATTGATCATTCATTATACGCAGACGATTTGTACCTAATATCAAGATGTAACAATATGATACGAACAGCTAATTTATTCAAAGAAGTTATTACTTGTATAAATAATTGGTGTACCCAATCGGGGGCAATGCTATCTTTAAATAAAAACAAACACCTCCATATTTGCAGGAAATTAAATTGTCCTAACTTTGACATAAGTATTAATAATATTCATATACCCACTGTAAATAATTTAAGTATTTTAGGAATTTTATTTGATAGCAAATTTAACTTTAAGAATCATTGTATGGAATTGAAAAAGAAATTAGCTCCTAGACTTAATGTAATAAAATACTTGTCATCACAGAATAGTTTTGTTCATACTAACACCTTAATTAACATAACGAAAATGATTTTTTGCTCTAAAGTTGACTACGGACTAACCATTTACGGAAAATGTGCCAAATCTAACTTGAAAATCCTAAATCCATTCTACCACGCAGCTATAAGAGCAAGCCTTAAATCCTTTCGTACCACTCCAATCAAGAATATGATGACAGAAGGCGGCTTTCACTCCATCGAAGAACGAAATGAAATTTTGACATCCAGGCTTTTTCCGAAGATTTTCGAATCATACGCCTCTCCAATTCACAAAGACGCAGATAAAATCCTGAGACGTAAGAAGACACCCAAACAACCCTCAACACTTTACAAAGCTCTAACTTTCGGGAAAGACGTCATTGGAATCAACCCCATTGTAAAAAGCATACGCATCGAAAAACACCCTCCTTGGGCGCTTCCTATGGACTCTATTAACACCAGTTTGTCAAATTACCCGAAGAATACCACACCTAATGAAATATATACCCAACTATTCCTTGATCTCCTGGACAGATACCCCAGTAACCTTTGGAACATACTATACACCGACGGCTCCAAAAACAGTGAGGGAACCGGATTTGCAGTTGTTAACAAAGATAGCCAGATTTTTTCTGGCGAGAAGCTACCATCATACTTTTCTATATTCTCTACAGAAGCCTTAGCTATACTTGAAGCTACTAACCTAGCAATTTCATCGAATAAGAAAACCGTAATCTTTACAGATAGTCTTTCTACGCTAACCGCTTTAAAAAATATTAAACACCGTTCACCATATATCAACAAAATTCGTGATAACATTACATCCCAAGGAGCAAAATTACAACTTATCTGGATCCCGGGACATGCCGGGATTAAAGGTAACGAAGCAGCAGACCGTGTAGCGAAATCCATCTCCATATGTCCCAATACAAATATAAGCCAACAACGACCTCTCAAAAAAGACATAGATAAAATTATAGACACACATTGGCGCCTCAAAAAAAAACAGGATTGGAACACTTACATCCACCACTATGCCTCAATTAACCCAGAAGGTATTCCAGCGTTTTATCCTTCTAATACAACGGCAAAAATGAACAAGTGCTTCCTACGCTTGAGACTTGGACATACCTGGTTAACGAACAGCTACCTACTGAAAAATGAACCTCCTCCCACTTGCCACATTTGTCAATCAAACAGCATAATTTCAATTAATCATTTAACTTCCGAATGTACTAAAATTAAAAATATTTTTGAAAAATTATACAAAAAAACATTTACTCACCTACTTTCAATCCCATCAGAAGATAATATAAAAAATGTATTTAAAGTATTGCAAGATCTCAAACTCGATACATGTATATAATATAAAATAAGTTATGCTTTACTAACGGGGGAGCGGTCGGGAGTAGCAGGAGCGAGCGCTTTGTGGCGCTCGCCCCTGGTATTCCCGATCGCTCCCCCTACCTTAAGATTTTCTGTATTATTATAATCATATATTTTTAAGAAAAATTGTAAGATCCCAGCCTAAAGCCATAGAGCTAGTGCTGTTAGTTTTTAAGATTAATCTGTACATTTATGTTTTGGATTAATAAATAATAATAATAATAATAATAATTTTATTTCAGTGAAAACTCCCTTAACCGGAAATTAACGGTGATTATATTTTTATCTTTGAAAAGGAGTTGTCTGTTTAATGGAAACAATTTTTTTTAAATAATGCTTTTGCTTTGTCAATGTATATAATTAAACACTTTTTCTGCCCCTTTATTTCAAATGATGAAAAAAAAAGAAAACATAACAAAGGATTTGATTTCTTTAAAATATAAGTAACTTTAGTTTCCCGATTTAAAACTAATTAAACTTAACTAAATAGAAATAGATACCAATGAAAAGTCATTTGAACTGATAAAAACAATCATCTATTTAAAAAGTGGTTGTCAAAAACTTCAATTATGTATCTATGTAGATAATTATAACATATTGATAAAAATATGAATGTGTGTCTGTAAGATATTTAAAGACTCGAAAACAACTGAAGTAATTTTGCTGAGATTTTAAAAATTTGTAGCTATTAGCAGTGAGATGGTTTAGAAGTAGTTTAAGTAGAATCCGCCCACTGCTATGCCCACATTCATCATATTTTAGTTTAATCCTCATCAACTTTCTCATAGAATGTTAAAATTTTGTAATTAACAGCTCTTCAACCTAAAGCATGATAATATGAGTTATTTGTACCGCCCACTAACATGCCCACTTTTCTTATATTAGAATTTTTTGCTTATATTATATCGTCCTAAGAAGTCTGGACATTTAATAATAAACCTCTTTTGAGAAAAAAAATTACATGTATAAAATTTTTTATTTTTTGGGAATCCACCTGCTCCCATGCCCACTTTTCTTATATTTGGGATTTCACCTTACTTAACATCTCTTTAGAAAGTTAAAATTTTGTTATTAAAATCTCATGAGCATAAAGCATGACATCTTTATTTTTCCGCCTACTGCCACACCTACTTTTCTTTAATTTGAATTTTAACTTAGGTGAATACATATGTGTATTGTAGTAAATTTTTCTTTGAAAATTGAAATTTTGCAGTTTAACAAATGTTCAATAGGTGGCACTGCAAACTTTGACAGCGATTTTTTTGCTTTCGCACCATTGTTTTCTAACATAGCCGCTATCGACCATGCCAGTATTAAGGATTTGATTCACATGCTTTCTATTTCCATTGACAAATAGAAAACTATGTACAACTAGATGATGTCCGCACTACACCACACCGACATAACGTTAGCAATTCTATGTGCATTGGACCTTCAACTTCCAATTTTTTCTAGTACCTGTCTATCTCTATAACCTCTAACTGAAATTTTGTCCTCCTATTTTTGACATACCTAACCTATACCTACTCGCATATACCCAGTGTTTTTAAAACTTCAGTTAAAAGGCCATGAACTTCCTTTGAATTGCTGTGTATCCCATTGCAGCACTAGTATAACCATGACCCATTCAAACAAGACTTTCTCAACAGAAAAAAAAAAATGTTTGAGTAGATGAACGTGTTTTAATTCAACTACTAAAAAGCCTTGTTATATTCAGTGTGATACAGATATCAGATGAAACTCTTCTCAGTGAATTTGTGTACATCCAATGGGTTATACGTTGGTTGTAGCATCTCAAAGTTAAATTGCAACTGTAGTCCTGAATCCTTCGAAATCCACGATAAGGGCAGGATACAATATATATCTTACCAAAAAAAAGAACTTTAACAATTCAATTCTATCTTAAAACCTGCACTTTTAAATTTCTATCTCAAATATAATATAATGGCTTGCACGTTTCCTGACATACGACTCTCTTCGCAATTGCACTTTGTTTTATATTTCTCTTGTGTATTTATTTACCTACCCCATTGCAGTGTATTTGTATGTAGATGTACGTGTACATAAAGAGACGATAATAATCTGTCTGTTTGCGTGTTTGATGCGATGTCTTTGCAGTTTAAGTTTTGTGCATAAATATGCAACCTGTTGCACGTCAAAGTCTAAAATAACATGCACCAATGAAATGATATGCAAAAAAAATAAAAAAATAAAAAACAAGAAACCACACACCATCATCGCATCGTGGTGCATAATATTGCCACACTCTGAAGTGCAGCAAAATGAAAAATCGAACTGAAACCCCCTTTTTTCCTTAAGCATCTCCAACATCGTCAAGCGTGGCATAAATTAATGTTATTTAAGCTTTCCCCATAACCAACCCCCTCTTACCCCAACCACCGACCGTCATCGCTTCGTTTCAAGTCCTCATTTCCCCGCGCTTCTGTATAGAAAACGAAAATAATGACCAGCGAATATCCCTTAGGCCAGTCGACGGTGTAAATTCGATTCGATTGGTCGCGGTTTGGGACAATTGACAGTTTTTGTTGTTGTTGTTATTGCTGTTTTTGGAAAGAATTCCCTTTTTTAAAAATATATAAATATACAAAATGTCCGCAACGAAATTGGCCCGTTTGGTCAATATTCATCTGGGGGATTTACAAACGGACGAACCCAACTGGAAAGTTGATTGGTCTCCGGTAGCCGGTCGTGGTGTATTTGCCTTGCGGGATATTGAAAAGGGCGAACTGTTATTCAGGGAACGTGCGGTGGTTATGGGACCAACTGCCCGTAAAGGCTCTGCTTTAAATACTTGTGTTGCATGCTTTAAGCTACTAGATGTCTCAGACTTTCTCTGTCCCAAAGGTTGTACGCTTCCGGTGTGTGAAAAATGTGTAGACTCAGAAATTCACAAGCCCGAATGTGAACTCTTCCGCGATTGGCAACCCCACGATGTGGGTGGCGTTAGTCCTATGACTTTAAGAATACTAACTGCTGCTCGCAGTTTATTTGTTACTAAGGATCAAAAAGATTTGATATTTGCAATGCAAGCAAATATCGACCAAGGATATCGCAGGGAAATCAGTCGAGCTGCAGAAGGCTTTAGGAACTTTCCTAAGGATAAGAAAGTCCTTGACTTTTTGCTTAAAGTTGTTGGTGTACTCAATACAAATGCCTTCGAAGCACCCAAAAAAGTCGATGGCTATGAAATACTTTTACGTGGTCTCTTCCCCCTGACGGCCGTTATGAATCATGAATGCACCCCAAATGCGTGTCATTATTTTGAAGATGGCAGTTTGGCTATTGTGAGAGCGGCTAAATTTATTCCCAAAGGTGGCGAAATAACAACGACATACACCAAAATCTTGTGGAGCAATCTTATGCGGGGGGTATTTTTGAAGATGACGAAACACTTTATATGCGAGTGTCGTCGATGTAAGGATCCAACTGTGAGTACTTTTTATTAAAAAAAAAAAAATAGAAAAAACAAGATATATGCATGTAGCTACCTATGTACATAATTATGTGAGTGTGATACTACATATGCCTGCAACTTAATGCAGATTTCATATGTTTCACAATAAGGATGAGGTGATATAAGAAAAGCAGTATAGTTTAAATTATACCCCTTTGTGAATTGATGTCAAGGATGTATCCTCCACTTCAATTAGTTATAAATAATAACATGTTGTTATGATGAATGAATTAAAAATTACAAATGCACATCCGCAGTGTGTTTATATAATGTCAAAGCGTTTCTTTAAAAAGGTTGGGAAAGTATTTTTCTTTGTTTTTCAACTGCCGACCAAAAGTTTGGGTATCTTCTAGTTTTGATTACAGAAACATAAAGAAGCAAGAATTTTAGAATAATACGTTTGTTGTATTTTCAAGCAAACCCCTGTAGTACAAAAATCTACACAAAAGTCTCAAGGAAATGATTTTTGGTAAGTGCTTTAAAAATTTAAGAAAGCTGGCCTTATATGTACGATCAAACCACTGAAAATCAAAATGCCTAGGCCAAGCTCTTGTATGGCTAGCTTAAGAGTTCATGCTCCATTAAAACCTACGATAGTTAAGCTATAGCCAATCGGAAATGTAATCAAACAAACTGCATTAACCTAATAGTTCTCAGTTCCATACTTTTGAATATATTTTGAATATAGAAGCGGGTGCGTCCTATTTATTGTTTATCCATATGATGCTTTGTCATAATTATGTAGGTATTTTAACTTTTCGACAAGTTTCATTGAACCCTATGACTCCTCGAAATTATGCGCCAAGAAATAAACACCCAAAAATAAAATGAAATAGGATCCCAAACCTGTGCATGCAAGCAATAAAATAGGAATTTATCAAATGTTGGGGTGTTATTTCATTTTTTTTTTTGGGCTTTATTTTAATTTTTTTGGTGGGGCCTTATTTTATACTTAATGAAATAATTCCCCGATGAAGTATGATCCCAAAATTAGTTTCGGGGTTTAATTTCATTTTATTTTGAAAAACATTCTGGCGCCTTATTTCATTTTACTAAAACAACATTGTGTTTCTTAAAAAAAATATTATAAAAATCCGCTTATCGATCCGCTTACGATTTTTGTCAGCTATTTTCTTGCCGTGTAAGCATTAATTTTTTTTGCTAAATTACAGTACACTAATAGTGTTCTTCCTGTAAACAAATTTGCAAGTTACAATGCAAGTATTTTTATGACTGAGATATGGAGTATTATTTCACTTAAAAAAAAACATAAATATTGTCGAAACAATTTGGGGTCTTAAATAATTTTTTTTTGGGGCTATATTTAATTTCGTTGGGGCCTTATTGCATGGGGCATAATTTCATTATGAAAATAGTCTCAATTTTGGGGAGTTATTTCATTTCAACTTTTGGGGTCTTATTTACTGGGGCCTAATTTGGAATAGAGGGGACCTACAATTTTCTGCCGAATCCGAATGCATAGGGTGAGAAGCACTTTTTCATGATGAGAGATAGATACTCTTGGGGGATTTATCAATTCCTCGCAAGAGGCAGTAACCCGTGAAAAATATTTCTGTTTTTAGGCGGCGGCATAGGCTGGGAATCGAACCCAAGACCTTCGGCGTAACAGTTCAATGCACTAACCATTACGCCACGGGCTACTACATTTTTAAAAATATATACCTCTAAAGATATTCCCCAAAGTAAATCCTTAAATACTTATATAAAAATGATTTTTTTTAAACATGATTTTTAGAGCCCAAATATCATTTTACCCTTTTTACGTCCTTTTACCTACATTTGACCATTTATAAAGAGCTAAATATTTATTTAATTTTTATCTCAATATCTTGACAACAAAACTGATAAATTTAACTGAGTAATTCTATTTATGTAGTAGAAGAAATTGCTGCGAAAGAGAATTTAAAATCGAATGTTGTTTTTTTTTTTTTGTAAATTGCCATTTCATCCTATAAATAATTTCTAAGAATCCTTAAAAGTTTTAAATATTAATGTCTTTAAAAGATTTTTTAGTAAAAATAACGCGTTGTGAAATTTGAAATTATCAAACACTAGCCTTTTTAGAAAGAAGGTACAGATATTACATAAATCCTTTTGAGAAAATTCCTAGATTTTCTTAAACTAAGTACCACAACCACCCTTTTCAAATAGTTTTAAAATCAAAAATATTATATTTTGTACATCCACCAACAACTATATAAATACGAGTACCTACACTTTACATAGTTTCTGTATTGTACATAAATTCTCCTACTGAATGGTCTATTATTAGAAATAAAGAAAAGATTGACGTTTCGAAAAATTTCTTAAACAACTTTAAAGATTTTATGTTAATTAAGTATAGCTATACAGAGCCGTAGCCCCCCCTGTGCACAATTCATGTAGAACAGAAGATAATAATATTGTATTTCTACTAAAAGCAGTCTTTTATTATTAAATCATCTCATTCTTCCTTTATTGTTAATGTCATGTAGCACCTACATAAAGCACTTTAACATTATGTAGAGTCCAACAGTATACCTTACTGTCATTATTTATGTTCTCTTACTAGGATATTGGCTATGTTTTTTTAAACGGGTATATAATAATTATATGTATATTTAATGTAGGTTTAAAATAAAGGTGCACAATAAAAGTATTCTTTTAGAAAACATTTTTTGAGTATTACTTTACTCCTGTTTACCCTACTTAAAATTGAATTTATAAAAGGAATATTTACCATCGATACATACAAACTGGAAATGTCGAAATTTCTGGGTCATCGAATGAAACAATTTTTTTTTTTAATGAAAAATGGGTGACATTGTCTTGGAATTAACTTATATTTGCCTATCAGTGACTTGAAATCGAGTTTTATGTATTTATCATTATATATATTATTTCTAGATCCCTTTTCCCAGTCTCTTACTGCACCGATTTTGACAAATGAGGTGTCAAACAAAGCGGAATTATCTGCTTATTTGACTTATTTATTATTTTAAAAATATTAATAATTTGTTCAAAAAATGCATTTGTTTGTTAAATATTATTCCAATAAAAATGAATTTTAAAATGATGTTAATATTAATTACATAAGAAACACGCTTAAACTTCCTAATTCCAGATTGACACGTATCCTCGCGGAGGAAACAATCGCCCAAAACATTTTTTGGGCCCGCGAGTTGTGTGATTTATGTAGTGAGCTGGGCATAGCTATAAATTCTAATTCTTTTACTTCTTCATTGTTCGATTTGCACCAGAATATTCTACAAACACTGAAAAGTTCGGAAATCACCAATAACATCAACAGTGCCAGGAACTCACAATTTCATGATCTATACCCTCATCTTGATTACAACATCGAACCATACTTCGTCGACGATAATTCTTCCCATTTGGTAAGCTTAGTTCTTAAAGCTAGGGGTGGGCTCCTCAATATTAACGCCAAAGCATTCAAAAAAAATACAGTTGGTATTTGCACAATTTGCAACCTAGATGAGGTGGAAAATACGTACCATTTTATTGGCAGATGTCCAGTCTTCAAAAACTCTAGACTTATATGTTTCGGCAAAAGTGTGCTTTCTTGTGAAGAGCTCTATGAAATTTTAAACGGCAAAAACTTTCCATCTCTTTTCAATTTTTTAAATTTTTCTTTGAAATATAGAGATTTATTATTAACTGAATTTTGTTAATTAGTACTATTATATTTAATAATGAAAAAATAGGAATACGAAATAAAATAAATAACGATGTATATACTACTTTAATAATTTTCATAAAATTATTTATATAAATATAATTAGCTAACCTGACAGACAACATTAAAAGTTATGTCAATAATACTGTAATATTTACATTACGTATTAAGATTTTTTGCAATATTTTGTACTTTTTTTTATACATAATGAAATTTTTAATAAAATCTTTTTTCTATCTATCTATCTTAATATTTTGGCACATTAGGTCAGTTCAACTTATTAGGTCTGTTCATTTTAAAATAATTTGTAAATATTTCATTTTTACGTATGTAATTGCAAGAATTCTCGCACGGTTATGCTAGTATAATTTTATTTCACTAAGCGGTATAATTTTTGGTATAAGTTTTCTTTTTATTTTAATATGACATCACTATAATTAATTTTTTTTTGATACTACATATAACAAATCTGAAAAGGCAGTGATAGCATTTTTGATAGTGATGGACTTATTTTATGTAAGTAGTTTTGTTTGTCCAATTTAATCTGGAATTAAAAAAAAAAACATGTCTAGTAAAGAGTTATTATAACATAAATTTATCAAGCAATCGTAGGAACACTGTGACGTATGAGTAATTTAATTAAGACATTTTTAGTGTATTTCTTTCTAATAAATTTTATTTTAAAAGAAAATACAACTACTTTTAATACTTTGTCTTGTTTAAGGTTTTTGCTTCGAACTAACTCCTCCTTAAACTTATAGGACGTACATATACTCATCGAAAAACAATCGTCACTATAAGGTCCCTTATAATTGCCTTTTTCAATCCCCCGAAATGATACCTAAATACAATATATCTTAAAAACTAAAATGTTTAAATATTATAGGAATATTAAAATAAAGTAACTGCCTCTTGCGAGGTATTGACAAATCCTCCAAAAGCATCTCTTGTCATGAAAAAATTGCTTCTCTAGCCATTGGGATTTGGCAGAAAATTGTAAGTCCCCTCTATTCCAACCAATAACACGCACACGGGAATGGTTGAGAGGTGTAAGTCACTAGGTCCTAGTTCTACACAAGCTGTCGCGCCGCCGATCAATTTTTATTTTAAGAATATTAAAAGTGATTGACATAAAATGGGAAAAAAGTTTTATAGTGCATAAGGTAACTTAATATTTATTGATTTATTAACCTCAAAGTTCAATAAAAAATAGTTTTTGTAATTTTGAATTATCTATACATTATTTTTTATTCTATAGTTTTTAGTAATTGACTTAAAATAATAAGATCGTTGAATATCAAAATCCAAAATTATGCATAGTTAGCTTAGTAAAATTTTGAAAAAATCAGTTTAAGATTTGTACTTTCTTTTTTGAATTTAAATTATTTATTAAAAAAAAAAACTTGATTTAAAAAAATTAAAGAATGGCATAGGGAAGTATTAAGAACGTTTATATTATTTTATTAAAAAATTTCATCAAAATCGTTGAAGCTATTTACGAGAAAAAAAAATATGAATGAATTTCTTGTTGGAAAAAATCGATAGTGAAATATTGCATGTGTCACAAAACAATAAAATGTTAACTTAAAAAATTATCAATCTTTCTTTAAAATGCAAAAATTTGAAATGAAGGAAAGGAAACGAAAAATTAAAAATCAAACTTTAATTTGCCAAACGTAGAATGCAAATTTGAAATTCTTTTGGTAGTACGTAGTATTATACGTTATTGAATAAACAGAACATTTTCGAAGTTATAGGTATTTTGGAAAACGCACCATCAGCAAATTTTTAACTCTCCGGGGTTTATGACCGCACGTCCCTCCCAAATTCCACAAACACAACTTATATTAAAAAAATATTTCCACTTTGTAATAATTTAGGTCAAAAGTATTTTTAGGTTTTGTTTCTGCTTTGTTTTTTTTTTTGGGTGATAAAGAGAAATTTTTGGGCGATAAATTTTAAATCGTTTTTGGTGCATTTGTTATTGCCTAACGTCAGAGGATTCCCCATTGCCTGGTTCTAGCTAATAATCTCTATACACACTAGAAGTCGAGGTAGTTCATCGTTGAAAAACATAAGCAGCATGGTATTTATATATTTAAGTATTTATTTTGTTTTGAATGCTTATTTTTCAATACATAAAGACACAACAATGCACAATATAAAAAAAAAACAAGGAAAGCTTCTTTTCTTTAATCCAATTATCTTTTCAGTGAAAGTATTGATTTCAATTGATAGTTTTTGCTTCTTGTTTGATTAACTTGGTAGAAAGTTGCAATACAGCGGAAAAAAAAAAGATTACCTTTTATTTAGTTCAGTAAATATTATTAACTGGAAGCAATATGCATCAAATAAATTCTTTAAGTTCAATGACCAAATATGTATATCAACTAATATTATCAAGTAGATTGGTTTATGCAAATATGTTGGTTTGAATTTAAAATTTCATGGGCGATGGTTCAATAGAATAGAGGGCTCTATTTCCGAAACCAATTTGTTTTTAAATATATTCATTTTTTATATTGCATAAGAAAATCGCTCAAATATTTTATTTATTTTTTTTGCTTAAGTATGAAAGTTTTTTTTTAATAATACAAAATCTATATACTACTGAAAAACATCAGCCAAGAAGAAGTCTTTAGCCTTTGCCAGTAAAGTTGATTCATTAAAGATCAGTTATATGAACGTGGTTTAGCCTCGGTTTAAGATTTTAACGCAACGATTTTTAAATTGGTCGGCTCAACAGCTTGTATAGAACCAGGGCCTAGTGACTTACAACTCTCAACCATTATATATTTTGACGTATTTAGAATGATTCGTTCCAAATGTCACCCGAAAGCGAAAAAATTGATTTTTTCAAAAACAAAATCCATCGCGAAAAAGATTGACTTGTGTTCTTGTCAATTCTGGCGTCAACTTCGAAAAAGTATTCGAATATGGTGAGTTGTGGGTGACTGTCATAGTTTAAGGTGTCAACGCATCGGCATAGATAGCAAGCCTACAGATTTCGGGATACTGCACTGATCGACTAGTGTCACAGTGTACGTTAAAACTTTGACAGTAGATATGTATGTTGATGATATTTTTAGTGACGTCAAGGAGTCAAAATATTGACCATTTACGTTGACCGTCTAATCGTAGCTTTATTAAAATATATTGAAAACTGTGAATATTTTTTTTGAAAAATTAATTTTCAAATCCCAAATTTTGAAAAAAAAACACAAAAAATTAGTTCTCTTTAAATTGTTGTTCTAAAGATCCTAAATGAACTTAGTTAAGTAGTAAAGCACCATCTATAAAATACTTCTTGATAAATTAAACCTTTGAATTAATTTGAACAAATTTTATTTAATTTTTTTGTTAAAAATTTTAAATTTTAAAATTAATTTATCCAAAACAATTTGAATTAAAGACAAAATTAAAAATGTATTTCTGGCTGATATTTTAAATGTAGCCGTTGATTTTAAATGG
Organism: Epistrophe eligans; assembly: GCA_951394125.1. Taxonomy (NCBI): domain Eukaryota; kingdom Metazoa; phylum Arthropoda; class Insecta; order Diptera; family Syrphidae; genus Epistrophe; species Epistrophe eligans. Next base: position 83,544,443 of record OX596029.1, read on the forward strand.
TGTTTAACTATTTTAAGTTGAATTTTTAGAAAATTGCCCCTCCCACCTAAACAGGGGAAATAGAATCTCTCATACGATATTTTTCTTGTCCTTACGCAGTCTACACGCTACAGTTTTTTGTCGCAATCACTTTTGTAGTAAAAAATTCACACCGAGCTTTATAAGGATCGATCCACTTATGTGCATATGTAAGATTTATAACAAAATACTCAGAGCGTAGAACATGGGACAGAATTCAAGTGCAATAACTCATTTATTAAGCCAATTCTTAAGCTGCTGACTTTCTGTTTATAGCTCGTAAATTGTGACCTATACGTTCGTTAAATTACCATAATTAATATTAATCTTCTTCGACCATTGTTTTTTCATTGTACTTTTATATACGCATAAATTAATTTATTATTTTTTTATTTAAATTCATATATTTGCAGGAAAATGGAACTTATCTTGCCGCTCTCTATTGTCGCGAACCAAATTGCAAAGGATGGACAATTCCCGTACACACAACTGCCATGCAACCGGATTGGAAGTGTGGTAAATGCGGAGTCGTATCGAGCCATGCAAAAATGGGAAAATACCAGGACTTTACCCTCAGTGCAATTCATAATAAAATAAACAGTTGTTCCGTCCGTGATATGATAAATTTCATTAATAATATTTGTCCAAGGTTCTGCCCCCCATCGAATTATGTCCTTGTCGAAGCGAAATTAAATGTCATCTGGCGAATGCAACGAATTAACGATGATTACACTGAGGATGAGTACCTGGTCAGAGATCAATATTGCAAGGATGTTATTGAAATTCTTGATAAATTAGAGGCCGGAGATTGTACTCTACGAAAATTAATAACAAACGAAATCAAGTGAGCTTATATGTTTTATAAAATGCGTCCGATTTGTTTGTTAATAATTTTAATTTATTTAAGTTTTATTTAAAAAAAAAATCGAAAAAAAAATACATAAATTCAAATTGTATCTAATATAATTGCACTGAGTTTTTTTGTGTTTTCTGTTATTTCATTACATTTTTGCACCGACTTTTCTGTCAATGACGTCATTAAAGCGGCGAATTCAATGAAATTCAATAATAAATAAATTAACCAAATGCCATATACCAATTCCTACACAAATATCGACGTATGGAAGGGTAGTTCCTCTACAAGATCGATAGAACTACAATTTTTCGAACTATTGCTTTTAATTAAGTTAGCCGTAAATATATATAATATATAATATTTAGGATGTGTATAACAAATTGAAAAAGACGTTTTGTTATATGCAATATGCATACATACTTATATATAAGATTGCAGTACTTTTTTGTCTTTAAATGTTTTACTAATTTTCTTAAAACTAACAAAATTATTACTAGTCGTGTTTTAGTGAGAGTGTGTAGGTATACTGTGTAACCAGCTCAGCAACATTTTTTACATGTCAACGATAACAAAAAAAAAGTGATTATAAATACTTTGTTATTGTTTGTACAAAAAAATAAAAATGATTTGCTATACACTTTCAAGAAAACATCGACTAATGTTTTATTTATTTGCTTAGTTTTTAACACTTCGCATCATTTGATTTAAGATACAATTTCGTAAAACCATATTTAATTGCAATTTTGCGAATATCGGAAGAGAGTGAAAGTGCAATCCGATCTCTTTTCTCTTTCGCAATTTTGAAAAGAGATATTAGCCTTGGGGATTCGTGTAAAAGCCCATAAATTAGTATTGCCCAGTGGAAAACTAGATGGAGGCGGTGCGTGGCGGGAAACCTAGACGACAAGGTGACGAGATCTCTTTATAGTCCTACTCTCTTAGAAATTAGTTTCAAACAATCAAAATAAACTCAGTAATGTGTTTCTCGTCGTCGTCTAGTTAATTTAATTAGATATAATTATTCAAAAAATTGAAAAAATGAATACCGAAGAGATGAAGATACACTGCGGCGTGAAAACAAGACGTTTCGATGTGACAAAAGCTCTTGTTCAGTTGTTCAATCTTAAACACAAATTTTTAACGTTTTGCAAAAACGAGACGTCGATTTGACAAAATCTATTCACAGTTATTCTCTCTTCAAAACAAATTTTAAACAGTGAAATAATAATTACATAATAGGTCTGTTTAGTATCTTTTTTTAAGAAAAATGTGTTAAACCTGTCAAACTTTGAAAGAAGAAAAAAATACTCTCAGAGAGGGAAAACTTTGCAAACATTTTACAAACGGATTGAACTACTTTATGTATTAAATGTCACTTTTTTGTTCAAGACGGTTAAACGGTGACAACTCATTTTAATCTTGTAATTTTTAAATTGAAAAATTTGGATAAACTATAGAATTACCGATTGCGACACGTCGAGTTTGGCCGTAGGGTATTTAAAATTAAGACGGCATATGCCGAAATAATTTTTTGTTAAATATTTTCAGCCGACGGACGTCAAGTGACAGACACTAATGCCTGATTCACAATGCGACGAGAAAGCAAGACGTCGACGTGAAGAGATCCTCTCTTAATAACGAACTTAAAACAATGAAATAATACATAATTAAGCAGGGGTAATTATTTGCTCTCTCATTGTGTTCTCTCGTTGCAACTTTTTTAAATTAACAAACACAAATTTAAGAGAACTTGTGAAAATAAAGTTCACATTACCAAACAGAGCTAAGGTATAAAGTATTTCTAACTTAAAGTCGCTTGAATATAACGATATTTCGCTTTAAATCTTCAAAATTATTTAAAACATTTTTGAATATTTAACAATATTGAGATAGTTTAAGGCTTTTAATAAATAAGATATCAAAAACAGTTTTATAAATATGAAACCTTAGTCAAGTGATGCAGAGTGTATTTAAAAAATAAGACTTAGTAATTGCATTTCTTTTCCTTTAAGTCTTCAATCGATGTTTCTCTCATTTTGATTGCAATAATTGTAAGTTAAACAAAATTTAAATAAAGGAATCTTTATTTTTATTTGCAAAACTATAAAGTTGACATTGGTAAGTGGGGTTGTCCCGTGAGCATGCAATAAACAAATATACCAAATGGCTTTTAGTGTTTTTCTTAAATCACCATTTTCAAATAAAAAATTTACCCGATTTGCCATTCCAGCATAGTTGAGGAACATTAGAAATGAAAAAAGCTTTATGTATTTATGTATGTACATTGAATGTCAAATTTAAATGTTGAGCAACTTTTCTGAACATAGGTACCAACATCATAACTTTCCTAAAAAGGGTCAAATACATGTGGTTTAAAAAATTATTGTTTTGTATTAAATTTTTGTTTCTATTAAATACGCAATTTAATAAGGTTTTTCATATATATAGTTTTATGTGACTGTGCAATGATATAATACAAAAAATGTAGTCCGATATTCTAGCTAAATTTTAAGACCTTAATGAACGGATTATTAGAACCGAAGTTGTAAGCAACCCAAACCAAACACAATGTATCTTTACAATTATTATACCGACTACAAATTTAGGTAGGTACATAACATATGAACATTTAGCATTTTTTTTCCGACGCGAAGCAAATTTGCCACGATTGTGGTTTTTTATTGCACAAACTCCGCCGCCGCCGCCGGCTTTAGAATACTATATTCCTCTCGCCAATTGGTGGTTGAAAGTATTTTAATGCTTTTTTTTTTAATCAACTTCCTCGTTGAATTAAATTATTTGTCCGATATTATGATGTCCGATATTATGATATATATACATGAAAATATCATGTTTTTAGTATAAAATTTTGAATGATTTTGAAAATTTTTTGCTCTAACACGCCAGTCATTTTTCCTTTAATTATATACCTTAATATTGAAAATCGGATAATTGGATCGAAAGATATAAGCATTTAACTAAACGCAAATCGGATATTTTTCGGATTTCGCAAAAATCATCATCAAAAACATACCCATTTTTTTCCTACGAACATTTTTCCTTTTTTTCTGTCCGTTTTATCATCTTCTTCGTTTTCTGTTTCCTCAAACTAGTAACAACAAAGCATGAACGAAATAATTTTGTTTATTTTGTTTAGTTTGTTTATTTTTTTTATTTTGTTGATTTTGTTTATTTTGTTTATTCCCCTCACGTTTCGCCCCCTTTGTCTACTAGGCGTTTCATATTTTTTTGATTTTTTTATATTGTATGCCTCCGTTTAAACATTTCTAATGTTAAAACACATTTCAACCAGTATCTGTATCGAGAATGACTCAACGTACATAGTTGTTGTTTTAACTTTTTATAAAAAATTAAAATAATCATACGTACCTATTTTTAAAAAATATATAAACTTAGCTGTGTGAAGTTTAATCACCGAACATTTTTTTAAGGATTAATAGAAATTGAAAAAAGAAAGAAATCTAAATGTTTTTACTTTGTACAAAAAAATAAATATAATTGAATTTCTGATAGAAAAAAATTTAAAATTTTAATTGTGCGAAAAGTCGTTCTTGAGACGTTTATTAAATGCGTTCATTCAAAATGATGATTGAAGCTAAATTCTTAGTATTTTTATTTACATGCTCAGGTAAAACTGACCCATCAATTCCAATCAATACGATTTTATCGCCATTTTTTTACACACTCTTATTCCGTAAGGCCTTTTACAAAAACAACAGAAGAACGACATGGCTCCATATGCGTTAGTTGGCGCTTAAGTTAAACTAACTTCACCGTTCACCCTTTATACCATTAGTAGGTAGTAGATAGTAGTTTTACTAAAACTCCAATTGCCGCTCCAAAAGCCGTGTCTTTTTACTGTCATTTTACTAAAATGTCTTACCGAATCAAGGTCATGATGAGAGTTATTTCACATCGACTTCCCTATAAGTGAATTTAGAAGAAAGATTTCTGAAGTAAATTTAATGATTTGAACATAATTTTTTTTAATTTTGAAGCCATTTTAAATTTTTTGATTAAACATTATCTTAACATTGAATTTATTATTAACAAATAAATAAAATGTGATTTATAGGTACAGCGATTTTTAAAATGTTTAAATTTAAGCTTAAAAGCTTTTTTGTTAATTAACAAAATCCGTTTTTTAATGACCTGGAGATTTGACGTACAGACTTTAAATTATGGATAAGTAATTTACTCTACAAAAAAAAAAACTGGTGGACATAAAATGGCATTTTTATGATTCAGAGTATTAATGTTGTCAATAATATACAAGAAATTAAAATAAAATGTTTTAAATATTGTTTTAAGTGAATTTCTGTTTTATATTTTAGTAGCACAATTCATAAGCAAAGCAAAATGCACATCACGTAATTGTTTCTTTTTATGGCACTTTGTTTTCTATATAATAATAAAATAATATTTACTAATTTAATTTTTATTTAATTTTTTCTTTTCTCAGTTTTAAGCATCCAGCAAAGTAACGTTTTAATATGATATATAGGCCAACATAATAATATTCAGGCATTTGGAAATAACGGAAATAATATTATAATTTTCATTTAAAATTTTATTTTAAATTAATTTTATTATTTAAATCTATTTTTCAAATATCGTCTTTAATGTTAATAAATACAAAAACAAATTATAAAAATGGTTACACTTAGCCAGCGATGACGAACATGATGAAATAAGAATACTACCCGATTTTTAAATTCAAATAATTTATGGTATCGAAATAAAGTGAAGTTTAAAAAATATTAAAAACTTTTTTTCTTTTTATTCATGGCTAAGAAATAATATACCTACATAAACTGGTGGTAAGTAGCTTTATATCAAACAATATCTATATATATATATTAAAGTTTGGTTTTGTGTACGTTCGCTAACCAGCCAAACCGGTTGACCGATTTTCTTAATTTTTTTTTTATTAAAGAGGAATAAGGGTAGAAGGTTTAGGACAAAAAAAAAATTATAAAAAAATGAAGAAAATCTGTTAAAAAAAGAAATGAAATTTCAATTGGTCAAATGGGTCACTGATTTGAACAATATTTAGTAATTTGCGCAATTCGAAATAACAGAGTTCGTGGTGCAGTGATAAGATCTCCGCTTTAGACGTGAAGGCCGAAGGGTCTCAAGTTCGATTCCTGTCACCGGCAACATTTTTTTTTTAAATTTTTAATAATTTTCTCTTTTTTTTCAACACATTCGCAAAACAAATAAAAAAAAACTATTTTTTTTTAACGCCCTGCGAAGCGGGCGGGGGTTTTGCTAGTTATTTAATAAAAAAATGTATGACAGTAAATTTATTTGCAAAGGTAGTAAAGCTTCTTATATTTTTCTGTGGATTTATTGTGGCTATGTAATTAAAAGGTTTTACTTAAAAGATTGTTATATGACATGATGTTATTTTTTCAAAATTAAGTCATTTATAGAAGGAAATGGGTAAAATAAAAATAAAGCAGTCACACTTCAAAAAAATGTGTATATTTTTGAAAAATTATATATAGATGATGAACTCCGAGGATATTTTTAAAATTAAGCTATTTATAGGGTAAAATAGGTTAAAATAAAAAAAACAGCATCCGATTTTAAAATTTCATTCTCAGCAATCTCAGTTACATAAACCGGTTTTATTTACAAAAAACTGCAAAAATTAAGTTGAAAGTTAGCCATTTATAGGGTGAAATAGGGTAAATATCTGACTTTAAAAACTCCTTTATGTGCTTATAAAGACCGTTATTATTTGAGGATGTACTTAACGAAGGACTTTATCAAAATGTTGCTACATTTATGTGTTACCTGATAGTGAATTGGGGCAAACACAACAAATTTAGTATCCGTTTTTAGAAATTTTTTGCTTTAAACAGTATTAAGTAATATTTAGAGTTGGACGTCAAGGATCATTTTCAAAATTTGAGTATTTATAGGTCAAATTGGGTTGGAAACTACTTTATGTATGTATGTTTAAATAATTTATTTGGAGAATTGCTCAATAGTTTAATACTTTTTATTACGTTTAGAAAGTTTAAAGTTTGAAAAAGGTTTTATTTTTACATAAAATAAAATAAAATTTCGACTTGTTATTGACATTGCATGCCTTCGTTCGTTGATGTTTTACAAAACTTACCATGTGAAGCCAAGGCAGGCCAGCTAGTTAAGTTATAAAAAATGTCTTCTTTCCGCTGCCTCTCAGTTAATTTGCTGCTAATTTTTACATAAAAACACAGAATGAGTTATAGAATTTCATTTTGTTCTTCTTGTTCTCTTTTGTTATATTTAAAAAATATCTGGAGTTCGATTTACTTATACGAATTAAAAAATTGTCATCATTAATTAGTGTAAAAACAAACAAAAATAATTTATTCAAAAAGAAGGTTTCACACATTTTTTTTTTTCATTACCGTGATCAAAATACAACAAATTAAATAAAAATTACAGAAATAGAACTATGTAGATATTTTCAGCAAATGACAAGTTCAAGGTTTTATGTTGACAACGACACACTTTAATACGAAGAACAAGGCAATACTCATTAAAAATCAACAAAACACCTAATGAATGTAAGTACATACATGCATATAATGTAACATTCTATAATAGAATATCCCTTCGTGGACAAGGCAACAATTAACACATTAATTAAAATTACATAAAATAAACTTGATGTGTTTGAAAATTACATCAATGTCAACATTCTGATTAAATTTGACATTTTTATTTTTACGAAAATAAACTTATATTAAAATAAATGAGTAATCTCTTCTTTTTTTTTACACGCATTTTAATATTCGGTGAGATTTTTAAGATTCTGACATTTGGTCAAAATTTAAAAATAATAATAAAAATTGGACAAGATTTCGCTATGCCACACTTGCCACTAATTGGCATTCTTATGTGAATTAAATTTAAATTAGTTTAATATATTTATCTCTTCTCTTAATTTAATTTGTAAAAATCATGAATGGCATTATAATAGAAAGGAAAAAATGAAACATTGTTAGTTCGTTATTTTGTAAATTCACTACATTGTTTTAATTTTTATTTAATTAGGTTGGTTTGGGTACTTAATTAATAAACAATGATTTCAACATTTCAACATTTATGTTCTTCAAAGTTTAACCTTGGTGCTTTAAATATAACATATATGCACATAGATAAGGTACACTTGATTTTGAAGTCTTCTTGCGTTGTTTTTTTTAGAATTTAATATCATGACTACGACATCGAGATTCTCAAGAATATTTTATTTTGAAATTTTGCAAACCTGTTTTGAAAGTAAATAAATTTGCTGCTTTTTATTTAGTAGCTATCGGAATATCGATACATACAAATAAAATTGTTTGTTACCATTTAAACCGTCTAGGTTAATTATTTCTAATCGCTTTTAACCGTGGTGATGCACCTAAAATTTATACACTTCCCTTAACAACTACACTTATTGTTTTTTGGGGTTTTGCATAAAATAACGAGACTCTTCCACTTGAGTCGATTGGTTGCCAATATTCCTGTTTTGTTTTTATTTATTTTTTTAACCTTTCTATGCTTCGATGTTGATACTCTTCCTTCTCGATCGGTTTTTATCATAAAGTCGACATTTAGAAACTTGACTTCGAAAATGTATTTACATAGATCATTCCAGATAATAATTTATTTCAATTAAATATAAATATTTGTTGTGCATATTTATATCCATAGGGTCTAGTGGCTTATTATTCTCAACCAGTGCTGATTAATAATTATCAGCAGAAATAATAAAAGAACTACAATTTTCTGCGGAATCTAAAAATAAAAATTCTTACAGTATGTTATGGATAATTTGTAAGTATCCCAAGTCACTATTTCTCCCTTTGAATAACTGAATCTGTGAAAAAATAGTAGGTACACTATGACGTATACGTACTTTTAATTGTATATAGAATTTTGAAGGATTGTTCAATTTTCGTCAATGCAACAACATGTCACTTAATTTAGAGTAGTTATTTAAAAATAACTTACCTTATACTTACTTACATTATATTCACCCACTGTCCGGGGTGGACTAGAAACTCTCAACTAACAAGTTTCTCCAACCATTATACGCCCATAACTAAATTCGATTACTTAACTGCCTGAAAACAATGGAGAAGGAGCTGCAAATGATTAATGAACCAACAAATAGAATATCTGTCAAAATATTCAATACACTTCAACGTTATAAACTCAACGTGACGCAACTGCAATCACTATGACGTATACGTACTTTTAATTGTATATAGAATTTTGAAGGATTGTTCAATTTTCGTTAATGCAACAACATGTCACTTAATTTAGAGTAGTTATTTAAAAATAACTTACCTTATACTTACTTACATTATATTCACCCACTGTCCGGGGTGGACTAGAAACTCTCAACTAACAAGTTTCTCCAACCATTATACGCCCATAACTAAATTCGAATACTTAACTGCCTGAAAACAATGGAGAAGGAGCTGCAAATGATTAATGAACCAACAAATAGAATATCTGTCAAAATATTCAATACACTTCAACGTTATAAACTCAACGTGACGCAACTGCAATCGGAGCGGCCGACGACAATGGTGCTGCAAGAGTTCACCAACCTTTAACTTTTCACGTGTAGCAATTTTGACGTTTCAATTTGTATGAAGAAAAAAAGAGCCAGAAAAAATGTTGAAGCTTTTTGTGGTTATATATTTCGTAAAAAAAAAACATGTTAGACACATTTTCACACGTGTACCAGTTACAGTTGCAGCATTGTATAACTTTTTACTTTTATACGTAGTCGTGGATTTTTTCCACTCCGGCCGGAGTTGCCAATTTTTATGTTGGATTTTTTTTTTTTTTTCAAAATATAAAATAATCTCTCTATTTTGAATATTCGGGACTTTCACTCCGAGAAAATTAATATCAGTGGAGAATTTTTTATATTTGTGGAGGACAAAAATGAAAAAAAATTATTTGATAGTAAATTGCACGAAAAATTATGAAATGTTTGGAAGAAATGTCAAGTATAAAAGTAGCTCCTGACATTCTACACAATTACCACTTTTTTCAGAAGATCAATAGAATTTAAGAAAAACGAACCTAAACTTCTCGCATAAAATTCAAGAATAAATTATTTTGACGTAATTTGAGCTAGAGTCGAAAAGATCGAGTTCTGTACCAATTTGCTTTAATTTTGGTACAGAACGCTTTTATGTTATTTTCTGAAGGAAAAATTTGAATTTTTATTTAAGCTAATCTACAACGGTGAGCTGTAATTCAAGGCTTTTGTTTTTTTTTACTTGCGATATAAAGGTACTATATGGCAAGTAATGGATTCGTAAAAAGAAATCGAAATCAAGATTTTGATCAAAGTGATGATGATGATGATAGATAATAAAGATTTTGAAAAAAGTGAGTCTCGTAATTCGGTTTGTCTGTTCGACTGGAGCCTAAACGGGTGGGTCGATTTTCATTAAACTTGGCACCTAAAGGTTTTTGGGGCATTCCCTCACCTTTTTTTTCATTTTTTTTTTATAAAAGACCAAAATTAAAGGTAGATACCGGCCGTACAATTTTTTTTTTTTTTTGCAAAAAATTAAAATCTCATTTTTCTCAAAAATTTACAAAAATGGACTTTGATCATCTCTCATGGAGATGGCGTGCATCAGTTCAAAATTCACCTTTGTTAGATACTGGGCCATAAAGTCATTCCAAGAAACTATTTCTCACTTTCTGTGTACCTACTGTATTTGTATAAATGTTCGCTATATCCCCAAAGACATAAGATCCTTCTAAGAAATTTCTACTTCAATGATCTCAGTGATTTGGCGAATATAAAAAAATAAGTATTGTCTTGCACACTTCATAAGAAGCTCTAAGTTGTTTAACGAGCAGGAAAGAACTTTCCTATCTATCCATGTGGTATCACAACGGACCAACGGACCAACAATTGACGTGTAAGTATGTAGGGTTTTTCGTTTACACCCACTTCTGCCTAGCCTAACCTATCATGACTAAAGCCCTTACGTCAAAAATATATGTTTTCATTTGTTTTGACAACAATCAGCTACGTAATTCAATTAATTCAATGCAGTTTAAATTTATTCTGAGGATCAATAGCATGCAAAGCTCTTATGCATTTGATTAAAAAATTATTCTTTAATAAAAGACAATTAGAAGTTGTTTTTATTATGACTACGTATTTTAGTTATGTAATAATCTTCAAAGTTAGTATTGTATTTTTAGTTGAATTATTAAAAAATAATTAATAAATAAATAAACACCTTGATATACCTATACATGTGAAAAATACATACATACATAAGTACATACATATTTAAGTGCATACATATGTACTTATGTCATACCATGTGTTTTGCCCTAAAAATATCACAACTACGTAAGCTGCACAAATGAATTTTAGCAGGAAACGATTTATAAATTGGAAGTATTTTACATATGTTTTTGTTTAACATTTATTACTACGTATTAGAAAACAAAAATAACTTAAAAACGTTCATAAATTCCATTTATTTAGTTTCTGCGAAATTTAGTAGTTGCTGTGGTCTGTCATAGCAAAGTATTAAGCTGTTAGTAAAATCAACTAATAGGATTTTCATGATGATAAGCGATTTTTATAAGCAATCCGAGATTTTCATAACTGGTGGTTCTGGTAAGCCAGATAATGTTAAAAAGTGAAAAAAAAAAAAAAACAAATTATTTTCGAAATATGTAACTAAAAAAAATATAAAAATTAATATCGATATAGGTGTTGTTGGAAAGGCTGCTATTGAGAAGCTTCTTCGATCATGTGATGTGAAATTAATTTATGTGTTGCTAAGATCTAAGAAGGGCAAAAGTGCAGAAGCACGTCTTGATGATTTGAAAAATTCAAGGGTGAGTTTGAGTGAGATAGTCAAAATATTTGGATATTCTGATATAAGAAAAAGTTAAAGAGTCATTTTAATAGTCTTGGGTTTTGCCATAAAATAAAATCTTTAAATAAAATAATTATTTAAATTTAGATGTGAACATCAAGATGCCTATATGTACAGTTAAAAAATAATAATGGTGGTGTGACAGCTAGTGGAGAACCAGGGCCTAGTGAGAGAAATAGAGAGGGACCTACAGTTTTTTGTCAAATCCAAATGGCTAAGCTCTTGGGATTACATCCCAGGATCTGCCTCGCAAGATGCAGTATACCCGTACAAAAATCTTTCTGTTGTTAAATGGCGTGATCGTCATACGCATTAACCATTACCGATAAGGCTACGGGCAACTACTACTACCTACACCTCTACACCTTTGTTGTTTGACCCAAATAATGTCTAAAGTTGCGTGTCCATTTGAGAGTTCTTTCGTTAGTAAACTAACTCTCGGGTCCATTTGAGACTTTTTTTTTCGAAATTTTAGTATTGTGAGTTTACTTAATGATAGTACTTTCATGACAGTATCCCGTAAAGTACTGAAAAAGAAATTATGTTCTTACAAGCGGAAGAAGAACTGCGAACACAAAATTTACATTAAATTATTTTAGATTCAATCGTTAAATGAAGGCAAGAAAAAAACTAGAATCATTCAAATTCATTTACATTAACTGGGCTCTAAGGTAAAGAGCATGACTTTTTCTCTATTAATTGATTTGTTTATCTGAAGACCCCATAATTTCGCCATGTTAACTCGTAACGTAGCTTCAGCTTTGTTATGTATTATTTCACTATTTAGAATTTGTTTTTAAGAATGACTAACTGTGAAGAGATGTCTTCCATTCAACGTGAAGCCTGATGCCTGATTCACAATGCGACGAGACAACTATACGTTGACGAGATCTCTTTGTAGATGTTCTCTCTTAATCACGAATTTAAAACAACGTAGTAATTCAAAATAAAGCATTTCTTGTCGTCACGTTGCCTTTTTATTTTCAATTTTTCGAACTTTTTGACGCGGCGTGATGGCGAGAAATGCTTTATTTCGTTGTTTTAAATTCGTGATTTTTCTCATTTTTTTAAATTTATAACTTGATGTGACAACGATAAATGTTTGTTTATGTTTTGTTTTACTGTTTAAATTAATTTTTTTTTTTAAAGAGAACAACTGTGAAAATATCTTGTCGATGGACGTCTCGTTTTCACGTCACATTGTGAACTGATCATCACATTTTTACGTCAAATTGTAAACCGGACTTGGAGCCTGTTTCACTATGCGACGAGAAAAAGATACGTCAGAATGACGAGATATCTTCACAGTTATTCTCTCTTAAAAACATTGAAATAACAAAATAAATCATTAATTGTCCTCACTTCACGTCATAACTCATTAGTTACGAGTTACGACGAGAATTGCTTCATTAAGTACATATTATTTCATTGTTTAAAGCAGAGATTATGAATTATAAAGATAGGAAACTTTCGTACGTTCCACCCTCCAAAACCCATTTGTTTGCATTGTTCTTTTTGTAATTTCATCTCGTGTCCATGAATAGATGTGAATTGCAAAAACAATTAATGCGGTGGTGAGTTCATATTTTTGCACTAGTGTGCGTTAAAACATGGACACTAGTGCAAAAAATATGAACTCACCACCGTGTTTAGCTTGTAGGCAAACCAGAATGACAGCCGAGCTTTCCAATCTTTATAATTCATAATCTCTGGTTTAAAGTTTGTAAATAAGAGAGGAAAACAGTGAAGAGATTTTGTCACGTCAACGTCTCGCTTTCTCGTCGCATTATGAAATAATGTTTTATTTTGTTTTTAAGAGAGAACCACTGTGAAGAGATATCGTTATGTCGACGTATTGCAAATTTTCTCGTTGCATTCCAAAGTAGCCTTTAGGCTTCACATTCACACCTTGTTATTCTAATTTTCAGTGTAATTGATTTTTGAAAAATCTCATATCTCTCTTAGAACTCCAAAGCTCTTTCTTTTCTTTTCTCTTCTATTCTCTTTTCTATTAAAGTGAACGCTGTTAAAAATAATTTTTAAAATTTTTTAAGTAATAAGTATCTATTGCATAGGTAAATGGTAATTTTTTTCTTTTTCGATAAAACAAACGTACAAACAAAATATTCTATTATGTTTTAATAAATACTTTTGAATTTGACGAACAGAAAATAAAACTGCTCATTTATAATTTATGGAAATAAAATTCGAAAAATAATTTCCATCCAATACTGAATTTTTATTCGTATAATTAATTACTCAATTACAAGTCTTTTATTTCTTTTTTTAATTTATGAATATGAAATTAATAATTTACAGGAATTGAAAAAAAAAAAGAATTTTAAATTAGCATACTACGAACAATAGTTCAAAAATGTGACAGTTGCTTTTTTGATCCAGGTATCAGGTTTAGATGAATTTGTTTAAATTTTAACTATTTTATTAGCTCAGTGTAAACTTTAGAATGTTTTGCAATATTAAGATACAAAAATGTATTCTGAAAATAAAAGGTGCCAAGAATCTAAATTAAGTTCAAAATAAAATAAAACAAACTAACTAAATCACTCCCATATGGCATATATGCCACTTTTTTAACCTCGACTCAACTGTCAAAATCTAGGTTTTTATCACCGTTGAAATATAAGAACCTACTCAAAAGCAAAATCATTACCTTTAAGGCTTGTTGTTATTTTTTTTAGTTAAAAATTATTTTATTTATTTATTTTAAACAGATCTTCAAAGTCTTAAAAGAAAGCAAGCCAAAAGAATTAGACAAACTTGTAGTTATTCCCGGTGATACAACTCAAGATGGTCTTGGCATTTCTTTGGAAAATAGGATTCTATTGAAAAACGTTTCAGTATTTTTTCATTCAGCTGCAACAACACGATTTGATGAACCACTACGATCAGCAATTGCATTTAATCTTAAATCGACTCTTGAATCATTAAAATTATCTGAAACATTAAAAAACCTTAAAATATTTTTGCATATCTCAACGCTATTTTGTAATCCTCATGTGGCGCATCTTCAAGCTAAAGTATGTATAATTTTTAGAAACAAAAAATTAATAATAATAAATATAAATATAAACTTCAAAAATTTAAATTAAGATTTATCCAGGCATTTTCGATTGGAAGATTGCTTTAAAGTTGCTCGATTCGTCTGATCATGGAATTGATTCAACATTGGAATCAATAACAGATAAGTAAGTATAATGATTCTTTCTATTCCACAGTATTATATTATAGACTTCTAAGTTTTGCTTATTGGGCTAAAAATAATTTATTCAAAGAAAACAATATTTTTTTAAAAAACAAAACTTTATTTAAAATGTAAAATTGATATAGAAAACAAAAGAAGAACTGAACTGTTTGATGACTGGCTCGAGAGTGCCCTCTTTGGTTGACGATGTTGACTCTCTTTTTGTGGTTGGTGATGATTGTTGTTTATGTTTCCAGAGTAGCGTCAGCGTGGCGCGGAATTGTTTACATCATTTGGTTATCGTTAAGACGATGCTAACCCTCTCAAGTGGTTAGTGATAATTATTGTATATATTTCCAGAGCAGCGTCAGCATGGCGTGGGATTGTTTACATCTTCTCGTTTATATTTTCGTTATCGCTAAGAGGAATACGATAACTCAGAATTTTAACTGCATAGACTCTCATGAAATCTCTTTATTGGCTACGGCATCTTTATCATGGCTGTGGGATTTTGTATGTGTTACTCTAATATAAGTCTTGCAAGAGTGATGCCTGATTCACAATCGGCGTGTAAGCGAGACGACGACGTGACGAGATGTCTTCACAGTTTTTTCTCTCTTAATGAAAACAAAGAAATAATACGTAATAAAGCATTTCCCGGCGTCACGTCGCGTCGTTTTTTCAATTTTTCGAACTTATGACCTGACGTGATGACGAGAAATGCTATAATATGTATTATTTCGTTGTTTAAAATTTGTCATTAAAAGAGAACTTCTGCAAAGAGATCTCGTCACATCAACGTCTCACTTTCCCGTCGCATTGTGAATCAGACATTATGCCTGATTTAAAATACGACGAAACAACGAAACTTCGACGTGACGAGATCTCTTCACAGATGTGCTCTCTTAATTACGAATTTAAAATAACGAAATAATACATAATAAAGCATTTCTCGTCATCACGTGCGTCGGTCGCATCAAAAGTTCGAAAAATAAAAAAAAAAGACACGGCGTTATGTATTATTTCACTGTTTTAAGTTCGTCATTAAGAGAGGAAAACAGTGAAAAGATCTTATCACGTCAAAGTCTCGCCTTCTCCACGCATTGTGAATCAAGCATGATTGGTAGGAATGCGCGATGTAAGGAAGTGTTTAAGAGCAAGAAGAGTATAAGCTCTTTAAAAAAAAAAAAAAAATAAAATAAACAACAATGAGAAACTCGCATTTGTCGCACCACATATTGTTTCACCCTGCGCTGCTTTACATAAAAATACATGTTAATACAATTCCCGCTCGCAAACTCTTTTCACATCGCTTCTCCCACTACTTGGGCAATGGGCACCCCTAAGAATTTTAGAAATACAATTTTATATTAATGTGCATTTTAATTTTTTTTTTTTACAGAGTTATTACCGGCTTTCCGAATACCTATGTCTTCACCAAGTATCTTTCAGAACAATTGGTCAACGATTACCGATCAAAGTTGCCAGTTGCAATTTTTAGACCTTCCATTGGTAAGTTCTGTTATTGTAAATTCATAATTAATTTCAGAACAAATTTGTATCAATTTTTTTTTCTTCAATTCAGTTGTCGCAGCCCTTGAAGAGCCCGAAGTTGGATTCACAGAAACAATGACTGGAGTCATGGGCTTATTCGTCGTTTGGGGAACAGGTAATAGAAATTTTAATTTTAAAGTTTAAATTTTCATATTAATTTGAAAAAAACTAACAAACAAATAGGTTTAATTCAAGTGCTTTTGTGTCGGAAGAACACTGTGTTAGACTTCACTCCATTGGATATGAACAATAAATTAATGCTGATGTTTGCAGCTAAATCGTCAGAACTTAAAAAAGAAAAGTAAGTAGAATTTTATAAAAGCTGTCATTCATGTCGTTTTCCATTGAACGTTCGGATTTGGAAGCGTCCGGAATCAAAAAAAAAAAAAACTCTTCTGAAACCGTTCAATTGGCAAAAAAACCGTCAACCGACGCACGATTCTCAAAAGAGAATTTCGCTTCTCGATTTAAAATCAGAATCCCCTGAAGAAGCGCTAATCAATTTAAGCTCTTACTTCAAAACAAACTCACTCATATCACTTGGCCATGGCCAACGGTCGGTTGCTCAGAGAGCATTTAAGAGAAAAAAATTGAGTGCATTTTTGTTTCACCCACCAGAGATGAAACACTCTTTTAAAAACTGGATAATAATTCATGATCATATCTCATGTAAAAAAAAAGTCCTTCGCTGAAACGTGTCCCCTATTTAACTTGCATGGAAACAAAAACAAAACCCACCCTCATGCCTGTTTCACAATGCGACGAGAAAGCGAGACGTCGATTTGAGATCTCTTCACAATTTTCCTCTCTTAATAATGAACTTAAAACAATAAAAAAATACATAATCAAGCATTTCTCGTCGTCACGTCACGTCTTTTTTTTGCAAGATTTTATTTCCCTAACTGTTAATTCTAATTTTGTTTTGTAACGCATTTCGTTAGTGGGCAGTTTTTTTTAACTCACTGTTTATATAATTAGCAAAATGACAATGGTGTTTAATATTTATTTTATGTTTAAAAGTATTTATTCTCACATACACACCATTACACAGTGAAATAAAAACTTTTCAAATAAAAAAAGCCAGATAGTTAAATGCAATTCGATTAAATTCCTAGACAACAAATTGAGAAATTATAGTTTTGTTAAACGTTAATGCATAACAAAATGCGAAACAGTTAAATGTGAAATGATTAAATTGTTATAAAAAAGTAGCGAAATAATAATTTTAAGAAACGATAACAAAACGAAATAAAAAATGCGAAACAGTTTAATGCAAAATGATTAAATTGCTAGAAAAGAAATTGCAAAATAAAAACTTGCCAAACAATTAAATGGGAAGTGATTAAATTGCTGGACAACAAATTACGAAATTATAGTTTTGCGAAATGAAAAATTAGCGAAATAAAAACTTGCCAAACATAAAATGTGAAATGATTAAATTGCTTTGAATGAAATTTGCGAAACGAGAACAAAGTGAAATAAGAATTTGCCAATCACAAAATGTCAAACAAAAACCACCAGATGACCCCTCTCCGAGAAAAACTACAAGAAATACTTGACGGAACTTGACGAATTTTGGTTATGAAACAAGCGGAAGCTAGCTGAAGACCAAGTGTACAACATAGTCTTTAACGATTGTAGATGTTATATATGCAAAAAAAAAAACAAAGTCAATAAATGAAATTTCCTTAAAACTGGGTTATCAAATACCAGAAATAAAAATTATTCTTACAATCAGTTACAAAATCGGAGTTTTTAAGACTTCGCTTCAGACTAGCTTCAGCTTTATGTAATCAGAGAAGTTGTGAATGAATTATGGCGGTTGTAATTCTTTTTTGTTTTTAATCTATCTTCAACTAATTTTTGTTTATACAAATTAAAATATTGTTTAATTGATCTATATCTTTTCAGTTTTGAAGAAAAAATTCCAATTTGTTTGGGTTCATCAAGGGGTTTACTTCATCATACTTTAGGTGAAATTGGTGACATGATTTCGGACGTAGTTAAGGAGTATCCTTATGAAAAGTCATTTTGGATACCACATATAACATTGACTGCATGTTCATTTATCTTTTGGATTTATGTGAGTTTAATTATATGTCAAATACAATAATAAGTTAATTAATGTTTTGATTATATAAATTACTTTCAGAATATATTTCTTCAATTGGTGCCATCATTAATTTTGGATATTTTCATGAAACTATTTCGTCAAAAACCTATTTTTATGAAAATTCAAAGAAAAATTCTTGTCAATGTCCAAGCGTTGCGATATTTTCTTTCCACCGAATTTATCAGTGATGGTACAACGAATTTTGACGATTTCTTAAAACAAAGTAAAGGGTATGGAATTATTTTCTAAAAAAAAAAAAAAAAAAACATAAAAAATATTAAAAAATATTTAATTTTAATTTTCATAGAACTCAATTTGATGTAACTACTGTTGAAACATGTTGTGCAACTGATGAAGGTATGAAATCTGTACTTAGAATAAACATTACAGGAAGTCGAAAATTTTTGCTAAACGAAAGCGAATCAAATTTGCCACGATGCCGAAAAATTCTTAAAGTGTAAGTTCTTCTTAATGTTAAATAAAAATTTAGTTGTTCTATAAAAATTGATATTCTTTTTTTTTCAGAAAAATGTTGGCCTATAACATCGCGAGAATTTTTGTACTTTATTCTGTGGGAAGTTATATTTATCGTAGAGTGATAAATTATATGGAATTTTGATGTGCTTAATTATAATAAAAATAATAATAATAATAAATAATTTAAAAAATAATAGTATAACTTTTTTTTTGGAAAAATACGAGAAGGAATAAAATGTAGGTAATTATTTACAAGAGGTTAATAAATTTTAATTTACATACACATAGTTGATTCGGAAACAAAACTACATAAATATAACTCAAAAAATCACATTTTAACAAAGGCAGGCGAATAATTCAAACTTTTTTATTAATCTATTAAAATATGTAAACCACACAAGAAGTCGCCAGTCGGCAATTCGCAAATAATGAGCTTGTTTGTGTTGTTTTTAAGCAAATAGATCTTATGTATGCACAAAATACCGTTGTTAATTAATTAAAAAGTTATATTGCTGTTGAATTGTGTCATATTTTGAATTTTTGTTATGTACCTAACTATATAATATTTAATTTAAATCGGTTAAACAGTTTATGAGATAGTTGAGAAACAAAAATATGGTTTTCTGAGAGGCACTGTTAATAATGGCTTAGTGTAAAATTTGTTCAAATTGTAATAGTTTTAGCACCTAGAAATGTTTTTATAAAAATTATAGGAGTAGTAATTTTTGTGAAAAAAGTTTTTCTTCAACGGTCAGTTGTATTGAAATGGAAGGTACCAACCGTTAAGATTATGAGAATATGCTTAGATTATTCTAGTGCTAGATAACGCTAAAAGAAACAAATTAAAGTTTCAAATAAATAAATACCGGAATTTGATTAGGAAATTGAACCCAAACTTCGGAAATTACCCCAGAAAGGTTAAATGAATATTTCCGGCTAAACTTCCAAAAATTGAATACTTTCAGTTTTTTTTTTTTTTTGATCAGGGTAAATAAATTTAGCACAATTTACGAGTTGCCTTCGATTATTCAATCAAACGTGATGTTTTGAAAACTCTGGGGAACCTTAAAGTTTTATACTTCTTCAATTATTTTATACTGTATTTTTGCAACAAGATGAAGATAGTTTAAGGTTTACGCAACGGCATCATAAACTCTTGGTTGCAAAAAAATGGATAGCTATAGAAACACCTTTTCATATTTACGATTTAATTCATACAATATTGTAAATAAATCGCTCAATTTAATTTAATCATAAATAAAATATAAGTATTTTGATAAAAACTCGGAAAAAAACTATGTAGGTATATCAACTACAATACACACACTATAAAAAGAAGAACAAATAGCTATGACAACCATTTTCCTAGAATTTTTTACCAGAATGTAGCTCATATTTTATTAAAAAATAATATTAAACTTTTCAATCTGTGAAAAACATGGTTTTCCATTAATGAAAAAAAAAAAAAAAAAAAAAAAAGATTTAATGGTAGGGTAGAGCGGGGCTAGTTGGACCATGTAAATTACTCACAAATCAAAAGTACTACAAGAACATGATCAAACACGAACAAAGCCTACTCTTTTACCATACCGGTTTCAGTTGCATACAGAAACATTAGTAAAAAGGTAAACAGCGTTGTTCAGTCTCAACCTGAACCATCATAAATTTTATATTACAAAATTTCAATTTTATATAAATCAGTTAATATTATATTTTAGTTCCGCTCAAGCAGCATACAAATCATAATTTACCCTATTATATACTTGCTATTCTTTATTAAATCAACTGCTCGCATTTACTGCAACGCATTATGTAAAACAAATCATGAATTCTCATAACATACATACATACATACATACATAAAGCTTAACGGCTACAATTTACGAATTCTCTTTTGTTACTCTGTTTCGTTACCTTTTAAGTTAGTTTAAATAGTATTAATAAATTATTATAACTTGACATCTCATGGAGAGAACAACACGGCATTTTTTTATTTCGCCCTTTTTTAGAGAATTTAATTAAAGTTTAAATTAAATTCTAAACGTTGCGCTTTGGTTGATCAAATAAGTAGCATAGGCACTTTACAAGCGTCATAAGAAACCAAAACATCATTTGTGTCAAGAACTAAATTGTTTGCCTTGTTCTTGAACTCAAGAAAAGGAAGATTCTTTCGTCAAATACTGTAATATTTTTCCTAACTTATTTTAAACCTTAATTTATTTCTATCATTATTATGTGGTTATTATTTCCATTCCATTCTTTCTTTTAAAAATGCATAGTTGTACTATGAATAGTTTGATAATTATTAGAGTTCAAGTAAAAATTGGTTCAACTACCCCCACCCTATCCTACCATTATTTTTAGACCTAAAAACCTGTCGGGGAAATGCGGAATATTGCAAGTAAAATTATTCATTACGGAATGACAATCATCTGTCAGCTGTCAGATTTACTCTCAATAGCTTATTCACTTAAAAATGTTTTTTTTTTCAGTTTTCCAAGAGTATCTCTTTGTCACCAGAATTTGTTTTTTTTATGTAATTCGATAATAAAAAAATAATTTTTTTTTAATATGTATTTGAAGATTTTGACTTAGCTTGAAACCTATACAGTATACACCCTTTTTTAAAATGCATTTTAATTCACAAATCAACCTAAAACGTTGATCAAAAATCAAATCAATGATAAAAGTATCTTATCGATAAACAACATTGAATTTACTTCACGTTAAGTAGCAAAAGTTTGGTGCATTACATACTTTTTTTCTACACGAAAACAACATGAGACAATGGTTCCGTTATTTGAATTTTAAGTCCAAAACCTTTAACGAATTTTTATTCCAATCATTTTTAACCATAGCATTTCTATTAATAAACCGATATGAAACATGAATTATCTTTAATCAGTTTGTTAAGTGCGAAATCTTATCAATAAAACTAAATTGATTTTATATTATATAACGGTTGTATTTGTTTAGAGGTATAGAACTTTAAGTTGGCATCACTATTTTGACAGGCAGCCATTTTGTCAGCTGTCAAGTGATTTATTTTTAATTTGGTTTGGCATTTCAACATGAATAGACAACGCTTCCAAATTGTGCAAAACAATTTTCATAAGCGAATTTTGTTTAGCGATGAAGCTTACTTTTGGTTGAATGGATACGTCAATAAAGAAAACTGCCGTATATGGAGTAATGATAATCCTCAAGTGTATGTTGAGACACCGTTACATCCACAAAAACTCCAAGATTGTGCGATTTAATGCCGCTTGACTATTTTCTATGGGGATATGTGAAGTCGCTAGTCTACGCCGATAAGCCAGAAACGATTGACCACTTGGAGGACAACATTCGCCGCGTTATTGCCGATATACGGCCACAAATGTTGGAAAAAGTCATCGAAAATTGGACCTCCAGATTAGATTACGTCCGAGCCAGCCATGGCGGTCATATCAGATATCATATTTAAATTATAATGCCAGAATATTATCTTTCGAATAAAGAAAATTTTATGTCAGTTTAAAAAAATCATCTGTGTTTTATTCCATTTCAAAGTTCTATTCCTCTAAAAAAAAACACCCTTTATTTGAATGCCTTAGACACTTAGGAACAATAAAATATAATTTATGCTCATTGTTATTATCCTAATAAAAACAAATATTTACAATTAGGTAAGTTCTGTACTGAAGGTCGAACAATTCTAACGTATTCTTCAGAATTGTCCATCAGAAGCAGGTGGTTACATTAAATGCGTTAGAATTCCAATAAAAACCTTTCAACTCAATTTGTTGGTAGTCTACCATCAATATTCTGACGACCAAAGAATTTTTTTTTTTTGAATGAGAAATTTATTCTGACGTAGGATACCTATCCCCTTATACCTTCAATATCGTATTCCTTTGCCAACGGTTATGAAAGAACAACGCTGTATAATTAATAAATTAATCATTTTTTAATTCCGAATATGAATATTTATACATATATTGCAAAATCGTAATGCCATATTGTCTAACATATACCTCATAATAAGCTTTTATATGACTGGCTGATTTTAGTAGTTTCCGAGTTAATCAGCAGTGCAGTGCAGTGCAGTAAAAATCGATAGCAAGTTTATAATGCCTTCACAATTTTATAAGAACATTGAAATATTTATCACTGGAGGATCTGGTATAATTTTATTAAGAATTTAATTGTTTTCACTTTTTACTTTTTTGTTTTTTTTTTTGTTCAAAGGTGTTCTTGGAAAAGCAGGGATTGAAAAACTACTTCGATCATGTGATGTTAAGAGGATTTATGTCCTGGTTCGATCTAAGAAGAATGTCTCACCCGAAGATCGTTTGAGGGAAATTAAAAATTCAAGAGCAAGTTAATTTATTCATAAATCGCAGTAAATTAGAAAGAAAAACCTGGTTTAAGTGACTTTGAAAAAAAAAAAAAACTTAATATGTTAAAATAGTGAAACATCAGCTATTTGATCATCCAAGTGCTTTTTCAAAAATAAATTTCCTTTTTAGGCTATAAGCTCTTAGAATATAAGAATTGGTATTTTTGTTTAAGTTATTAATTTTAAATTTTGATTTCTTATTTATATAGATCTTCAAAGTTCTAAAAGAACTTAAGCCAAATGAATTAGATAAATTAACTGCCATACCTGGTGACATAACCCTTGATTGTCTTGGAATATCTGAAGAGCATAGATTAATGATTAAAAATACATCAGTTTTTATTCATTTAGCAGCTTCAACACGTTTTAACTTACCACTTCGAACAGCAATCGAATATAATTTGAAGTCAACTCAAGAAGCTTTGAAATTAGCAGAAACATTTCAAAACCTTAAATTATTTCTTCATGTATCGACTTTTTTTTCCAATACTTTTGTTACTCATATTGAAGAAAAGGTTAGTGTTTTTTTTTTGTCTCTTTGTTGTTCTTGTTGTTATTGGATGTTTAGTAAAAAAAAAAAAAAATTAATTACTTAAACGTTGACTACGATTAATAATTTTCTAGGTCTATCCTGCAGTGTTTGATTGGAAGGCTGCTTTAAAACTACTAGATTCTGAGTATGACCAAAACGAATTAATTTTTGATGCAATAGAAAACAAGTAAGCATTATTCTATACAATATATATATATTTTGTTTAAATGGAATTATTCTTATTTAAAAAAAAAATTATTCAATATTATAGTCATTTATGGTAACAGGGAACTTTTTCTCGTCTGAACTCGCTTGGTTTTTAATTGTTCACGTTATCGCGTTTAGGTATACTGAATTATTTTATTTTATTAAAAAACAAAGTAATTCAAGTCAAGTTCTTTTTCCCAAAGTCAGTATAAGACTATGTATTTTCCTTAGTGTACATATTTTAAGGTTTTACAGAAAAATTCTACACAAAATAGAAACACTCGATTTCTATGGTCGTTAGGTTTACTTATCACAAGTAGAGCAGACCCGTGCTCACAAGTCGCGATGAATTTTAAGAATAAATATAATATAAATATAAAGGCTAGGTAGATAGGTACCCCTAATTTATATCATAATATTTAAAAAAAAATGTTTATACATATGCTGAGGTTTAAAAAAAAAATCAATCGGCTTTTAAAAAAAAAATCATATTTTTGTATCTATCAAATTGGCACAAAGAACAATTAAGTGGACAGAAAAAAAGCAAATAGAAAAAGAACGAAGAGAAAGTGCAAAAATGATAATGAAATAGGACAAAGCAGCGACCTCGAGACTGCCCATAGATCAAAATTCTAGGTTTAGAAATACAAAGAGTTGTAATTTTAAAATTTGTTTAAGTACATAGGTACATGTTTCTCAGTTTGTATGTATAATTAAAAAAAAAAAATTAGGGCTTGAAATTTGCGTTTAAATAGAGAACAATCTCTATTTTTGTTAAGTATCAAACAGGTTTTAACGTATAAGTGAAAATGTGTGTCAACTTCAAAGACAAAATTGACAAAAAATAAAAAAAAATTCATATAATATTCTAATTTAATAAAAAATTTAGACTAACAAAAAATAGCCTTAAACAATCCTTTAAAAATAAAGAATATTATAAGATTTGTTTCAATTAAATCAGTTTAACACTTTCTGAGTTTACTCGTGACAAACTAAATAATTCTTTTGTCTTTATAAAATAGTAATGACTAATTATTTACCATCAATACATGATGCATAGTTAAGGTCCGGAATGGAATGTAACATTAAATGAATTTTTAAACGTTTGTAAATGCCTGAGGTAATCTCTCCGTTTTATCGTCTTATTCTATGATTTGAATCAATTCGGTATTGAAAGTAAATTATATATACATACACATTACACATACTTCTCCACATATACATATATTTTCAATTAATGTGATCAATATAACTAATAAATATTTTCAATAAACAGAGTTATAGAAGACTTTCCTAATACCTATGTTTTTACGAAACACCTTTCTGAACAACTTGTCAATGATTACCGACACAAATTACCCGTAGCAATATTTCGTCCATCTGTTGGTAAGCCCATATAATGCATGCGTATATATTATTTAAACTTATAATCTTTTAATGATGGTTCCTTTTTTTTTACATAATTTTCATAACAGTCTTAGCAGCTGCGCGTGAGCCAGAACCTGGATTTACTGAAACAACAACTGGAGTAATGGGATTATTAACAGTTTGGGGAACAGGTAAATTTCATAAAAACAAAAAAAAAAAAAAAAAACAAAAAAAAAAATTAAAAAAAACATTATACTTTCTTTAAGGTTTAATTCAAGTTCTCTTATGTAATCCTGATGTAATTTTAGATGTAATCCCCTTGGATTTATCTACAAATTATATGCTAATATTTTTAGCAAAATCAGCTGAGCTTGAACGGGAGAAGTAAGTATAAAATAAAATATAATATTAACATTCATACAAATATAAGTAGGTATACAGTAGGTACATAGAATCTGCGAATTACATATTCATACATAATAATGTAGATGCGTACAATGTACATATGTATTAATTTTCATAATAATTGTGGTAGTTAGAACTGAGCTGATTTCACGCCGTTTGTAAAATTTGGAAGTGTCAGAAATTAAATATGGCGGTTAGAGTGCCCACAAGAACTACTCACCGCATCATTCGAAACAACAATAAAATATCAAAATTAGACAAGAAAAGGGGCGCCGCCGGCTGGACCCACCATTTTCCTAGATTTTGACAGATGGGCAGAAGCGGAACTGAACAAAATCTAAAATGTTAATGAAATTACCTTATTAATAATATGTTTGCTTATGCTACTACCCATACAATATTTATTTATTGTCATTGAAATTTTGGATCCGATTGTCATTTTGTTGGTTTGTGAGAAGAGAATGGAGACTTTCAGCCACGATAATTCGCTAAACCAAGTCAAAGTGAGTTTAATATGATATTAATAGTTTAAACTAAATTGATCAAAATGACCAAGCCCCACTAAAAGGAGTCTGATGATCGGCGTGGCAATCGTGAAATAATTATAACTTCAGCCTTTAAAAAAAAATCTGGTGGTAGCTAACCTAAGTGTTTGTTGTTTCATCCAAACCTTTTAAATTTTCTTAATTTTTTTACCGTTAACTAAGAAATAAAATATTTCCTGACTAAGTTTATTACACAACTCTGTCGTCTTTTGTGTGCATTGTTCTTTTGAAATTTTATTAAATTCGTAAGCTTTCAAGAGTAAATCTCGCATTCTCTTTTTTTTTGTATCCAGTACTGTTACCGTGGAAATTATAATCTTTGAATCGGTCGATTTTAAGACTAATGTGCTTGTGCCTTGTGCGTAATGAAACTTTTCTGAAGCTAAAAACATATTAGTTGCTCTTCTAATTTATAAACACGAAAATTATGAGTCGACAAACTTCAAATATTTGAAATTTCTTACGTCCTCTAGTTATATTTTTTGCAACTACATAGTGTGAACTATAAAGGCAACGAAGTAAATATAATTATTTTGAGTGATGAACTTGACTTTGTGGAATTGTTCATAATAATGCGTTATATAGTATGTATAATGTTGGTTAGATTTTGATGTAAGCTGCTGGTGCTTGGTTTGTTTGTGCTGGATGATGTTAGCAGTTGGGGCAGCGCAGCGGCGACATTAGCCGTGTTTTTTTGGGAATCTATACATAGTACAGTAAGAAATTTTCAAAAAAACGCATCGGCAGTAGCCTGGTTTTTATATTTCACGTTTGGCACTACCGAATAACAGCTGTCAGAATAATTTAAAAAAAATACAAATAAAAGAAAGTTTGCTACAAATGAAAAGGAAAACAAAAAATAACTTGAGCTAAAAATTAATTATAGTTATATAAAATGGACAATTTTTCAGAAGATATAGTAAGAAAACATAGAAAAAGATATTCTTTCTTAAATAATTCATGAAATAATTGTAGATTTTGCGTGAACTGTTGGAGTCCAGTGAAAGTGGAAACGAAGCTGAAACTCTTCGGCCCTCGCCGCATAAAAATCCAATAACGCTTCAGTTCTTTCTTTTGTCCAGTTCGTTCTAGGTTCTAACCTTCCTACATACTGATAAGAATTGTTTAATCATATAATTTATATTAATTTTCTTTTTACCTTTTTCCTTTGTAAGACATTTCGGTTTCAGCAATAAAAATAAATTCTTCAGGAAAAGGCAGCGATAAACATATGTTTCAGGAAAGGGGTTTGTTCGTAGATTATGGTCGAAGTAAGTTGTCGTTTATGTATCATGTAGTAGATGACGTCATCAGCGATCATTTTTGTTAGATCATATAATGATTTTTTAACTGAATTCTATGTAGTTCTTCAATCAGAAGTGCATTTAAATGCATTTTTCTTTAAATCAAGTTTTAAAAAAATTTTGGTCAATGGAAAAACAGCCATGAAAAACACACAACTACTTTATAAACACAGCCATCGAGATGCAAATGATAGTCAATCGCACCAACATCTGAAAACAAAACCACCAAAAATCCATTCGATACTCGAATAAACGTCACAAACCTATCCGCAGTAGGATTCTACTTCTGCTTTTATTGGCAGTAATTCTACTGTGGATGTTGTATTTGTAACTCGTGTAAAATCCTACTGTACTGTGAATAGCTTTTCCAAGAAAACACGACTATTGTGTAATTGGGTAACAGGGTTGAGAATTTAAAGTGTAATGCTTCCTTACAGTTTAACATAGTTATGTGCACAATATTTTAACACGTCATAACTTTTGAATAATTGGAATATGATGAAAAAAATTAAGGAGGTATAAAATAGAAAACTACAAAATATTTTGTTTATATAAATAAATAAATAAATAAAAATGATCACAATTGTAAAAATTAAACATGACCTATTTTTATATCTTCTGACCTATTTTTATATCATTCAACACCGAAATAACTCAAAATGGCTCCGAAAGCTGTAAAATAGTGTGATTTTGACACAAAGTGTCAACATCAACACAAGTCAGTCGAATAAAATATATTGCATTAAAATGATTGTTGTTTTTAAGATTTTCAGAAAAAACTCCAGTTGGAATAGTTTCATCTTGGGGTATTGTTGGACAAAATTTCGGCAAAGTAGGGAAACTTCTTAGTGAGTTGGTTTTGGAGAATCCCTTAGAAAAGTCAATATGGATACCACATGTTAGAATGACAAAATGTACATTTATCTTTTGGATTTATGTGAGTAAAATAAATAAAATACAAAATTCGACAAATTTTATACA
Source organism: Epistrophe eligans (assembly GCA_951394125.1). Lineage (NCBI taxonomy): Eukaryota > Metazoa > Arthropoda > Insecta > Diptera > Syrphidae > Epistrophe > Epistrophe eligans. The sequence goes on from OX596029.1 coordinate 83,573,332, forward strand.
TAAAAGTAATAATTTTTTTTGTAGACTTTTTTCCTACAATTATTACCAGCTATGATATTTGATTTTTTCCTAAAAATATTTGGTCGAAAACCTTTTATGATGAAAATTCAAAGACAAATCTATTATACTTCAAGTGCATTACGGTTTTTTATAAGCACTCAATTTACCAGCAATGGTTTAACATATTTAAAAGAGTTATTGGATTATACTATAGGGTAAATAATTAACAGTTTGTTTCAAATTTCAGAAAAAAAATATTTTTTTTTTTTTTCATTTACATAAACAGAACAGAATTTGATATAAGTCACTTTCCAAATTGTTGTGAAGATGATAAAGGTTTAAAAGATAATCTTGAAAAGAACTTAAATGGTTGCCGAAAGTTTTTGTTAAATGAAGACGAGTCAACTTTGCAACGTTGCCGAAATATTTTAAAGATGTAAGTTAAGTTTTTATATTCCAATTTGTATCAATTTTATTATTATATTTTTTTTTTTAGAAAAATGATTGTTTATAACGTCATACGAATTTATGTACTTTATTTAGTAGGAAGATACATCTTTCTAAGAATAATGAGCTAAAACAAATCATGAATGAACACAACGCTTAAACTTAAATCTTGCATAAATAATATTTTATTTTTTTATCTTTATTTAATTTTATTTCTTAATAGGATTGACCAATGTTTCATGCTTAATTGGAAATAAAAAGAAAAACAGTGCTTTAAAAACAATTAATTTCCCTATTTGAATTTGTAGCTTATTATTTAAATGCCAATTTGTTGCGTTAAAAATAAAAAATTAAAATATAGCTTTTATGGCTTATTTTTATTACAAAATTAAATTTAAAAACGCCCGATACTTCAAATTTCAAGAAATTTGAAATTCTGAAAAAAAAAATGATTTTTTTAGATTTTGGCAACTTAGTGCAGGGAAATTAATTGAGTTTAGCAGAAACTTTAATATGAGAAAAGCAGTTCAAACTTCATAAAAGATAAGCATTTAAAAATCTACAAATTCAGGCAACGACTACGACTTCTTTATATACAAATCAAAATCAAAGTTACCGAAAATTTGTTTTTTTTTGGTCTTGTGATTATGTCTATGAAAAGTGGTAGTCTCTAGATCACAATCATGTTAATTTCCGTTTTCTAGTTGCTTTTTCATATTATCGTTGGTTCTTTTTGTCAAAATGTGTCAATTTTTTTAATTTGTCGATAGAGCATATTCCTGTATTGATGAATCAAAATATCTTATAAATAAAGAATTAAATTTCTAACTCAAGTTAAGTAGCAAATCTTAATGAAAAACTACTACATTCAAGATTATGGACGAGTTTATATTTAATGCAAAGTCATAAGACCCGGAATTCAAAAGAGAAAATGGTAATAAAAGGTATACTTTCTGAACTAAAACTAGCAGCAATCCATTAAAGTTTTAGGAGTGGGGATAAAATTCGCTCAGAGAGAAGTAAAACTGTACAAAACTACACCAACGCTTTGAATCAAAAATTCCACCAATTTTTAAATGTAAACAAAAGAGCTTTATAGCAAAAAAATAAAAAAAAAAATGGATTCCTTTACCTTTAACCTTATAAGCTTTATTAAATGTGATAGTAAGAAATTTATATTGTAATTATTTAATTTTATTTTTAAACTTTATTCGTGATTTCATGAAATAATAAGAAAAAAAATTGCACTTCTAAAAAAATAAATATATAAAACTAAAAGTAAACAACAGCCATTTTGTATTTTGGCTTTTGACAGAACACAGTACTCTCAAGTTTCAAGATTATAATTTTCTCTTTAATTAGCGCTCTCGTCTGCTTGAAACGAAACAAAATGTGCGTACGAGAACAAGATTGGAATAAAACTAGTAGTTTTTAGAAGTTTTGGGCTAGTACTTGAACGAACCTAAAGTCATGAGTTTTTTTAAGGCATCCCAAATGTCAAGAATGTGCATTAACTAGCAGAAAACTAATCCAATTTTGTTTGGATGCTTTTATTTGACATTAACTAATGATGACGTTTGCACTCATAGTAAAACAAAAATTCTATGGAGTCTTGAGAGAAGATTAAACCGCTCTTACATTTTAAACTGCATAAAAAATTATAACAAATATTTTTATCTCAGTTCTAACTTCAAATAGTTATATCTGTCAAACCAACTGTCAGAATGCAAACTGTCAGAGAATTTTTATTTAGTAGTCTCTATAATTTTATCAACAAATTGATCAAATTTTAGAAATGTGTTTTCAAAATTATAAAATAAGTTGAGAAACAATAAAATTCTAAAATATTTAATAAACAATAATGTTATAGTCAAAAAATATTTTTATTTTCTATATTCCCTAAGCATTTATATAAAAAATAAACTCACAGAACAACTTACATTGTAAAAAAAAAATTATTTAATTTTAAATAATTTTTGTAATAATATTTTCAGTTTTTTTTTTTTTTTTTTTATTTTAACTTAGAGTATCTCAAATTTTGAACAAATAATTACAGATTTTTTTACAAAAATCTTCTTATAATAATTAACAACAACAAAAAAGAATATAGAAACAATACAAAAATAATAATTCTTAATAAATTATATACATACCTATTTATTTACAAAAATATATATATATGTATATGTACTATATAATTATCCATTTGAGTTCTTATATATTTAACAAGGTACATACATTATAATTTTATTTCTATTCAGCAAATATCTCAGTTAATATTACATTTACATAAATTTAGGGTATGTTTTATCGGAAAATATTTTTGAACAAATACCTAACAAATTTCGTTTGTAACAGAAAATATAAAATCTCTTAAACATTTTTAATAATTTAAAAATTATTATCAGTTCATTTTGTCTTTTTGTTAATTTAAGAATTTAAATTCATTTTGTTATTTAGTTAAAACAATAAAAAGAATTAGAATTAAATAGGAAAACAATAGTTAAATAACAAAAATATCTTCTTTTTTTTTTAGAACAATACTTTTAGGGCCGAATTCTTCAATAAGTTTTAATATTATATTAAATTTTCTGCCGCTAACTGGCATTTTATCGTATAAGTAACAAAATATATAATTATAAATTTTACAGGAAATTAAATTAAATTTTTGATACGAAATTAAATTTTAGTTGACCGGAATTCTAACTAATTTAAATAGTTTCTACTAATACCTTGAATTTCTATTTTGAATAAAGCTTCTAGAGCATTCGAATTTTATGAAAATGGTTATTCATTTAATAAATAAGAAAAATTTTATTTATTGAAGAAATCGGCCATTAACAAAATTTTAACAAAAAATAAATTTTCTAAATAATTTTAAACTTAAAAATATTCTTAAACTTGCCTTGACTCACAAGGCAGTGGTGCCATTGCCTGTTTGTTGATTTTTTTGATTTTTAGCTTTGCGAGCATAATACTTTTGAATTGGTGGAATGGTGAAAAGTATCAGTCCACTTATACAGATCATAACTCCAGCTAAAACAAATGCTGGGCCATATGATCCTGTGATATCATAGAAGAAGCCTAAAGAATTTACAATTTGAATTAAGTAACAGCAGAGATACTTTAGTTTAATTTAAAAAAAAGAGGTTACCTCCAATTGGTGGTCCCACTAATGAAGCAAGTCCTTGGAAAAGGAGTAATAATCCAAAAGCATTTGTAAGCTTATCTAAGCCAAGAAGATCAACCAGAATTACAGATGTCAGACCAACATAGGCACCAATTGTGAAACCAAAAACAGATGCATATAAAACAAGCGAGAAGAAATCAGTGCAGAAAATGCATAAGGCAGTGGCTGTTAAAAAAAAAAATATAAAATAAATTTATTTATGCATAAAAAAATTATTTAAACAAAAGACTGTAAATATACATACCTATTCCACAAATAGTAAGGCAAAGATTGTAGACTAATAAACGATTAACCCAAGGTTTGTCCGAAATATAACCCAATACAATCCTTCCAACTGTATTGGCAATTCCAATTGTGGCCAAGAGATAACTTGATTGTTGCTTATCCAAGCCTAGAGTTTCAGCTTGGGCAGCTATGTACACATAAGGCATATTGAAACCAATGCTTGTGCAAAAATTCGAGAATGTAAATATGATGAAGACCAAATCTTTGAATAGCGAGAAATTCATCATTTCCGAAAATGTGTCGCGTGTCTCTTTCGAACATGATACGCAGCCACATAGTTTTTCCACTTCCTGAAATTAAAAGTTGAAAATGATTTTTTTTTAAGTTTTGAAAACAATAAATATTATTTTTAAAATTTGTTGCGAAAAATGTTTTTTTTTTTTTTTTTAAGAGATTTAGAACTTTTGATTTGAGGACGAAATACACCAGAAGAACAGTTTCACAGTTGTAGTTTCAACTTAAGTTAAACTGAACCTAGACTTCAGGATATAGATTTTTAACACTTTCAGTTTAATATATTAATAAATCAATAGCTTAACAACGACCAACAGAAGAAAAAATCAATTAAATTTACCTGAACCTACCATAATTTGAAGTGATTTCGGCTAATGCTGAATATTTGAATTTATCAACTCAGGCCAACAGGCCAAGAACACCCTATTTGATAAATAAAACAGTTTTTTGTTACTTCGTTCCGAAAATAGCTCATGAAAAATTATGAGGAGCAATTTGTAAGTTACAGATAGGTTACGTTCAATGTATTTAGACTTCTACATCTACATTATACGATAAACTATTTAAATGATGACCCGACTGACACCTGGTGGCGCTCCGTAATAGGTAACAAAGTTTATTGCGAATAAACCTATTAACTAACAAAACATTCATGATTTGAGTTCTGATGAATAAATGGGTGAACGAGTGAGCGAAAGAACACATACTTCTTATGCATAAATTAATGTTTAGGTATTGAAATTCGACACACAAGATATCAAAAACAATCAGTTCTTTTTTGAGCATTGTCAAGCGTGGTTCAGTTTTACATCATTCTTAAAAAATAGAAAAAAAGTAACATTTAACATGGTTGCTGGTTTTTATGAGAATTGCGAAATATTTATTACCGGAGGATCGGGTATTGTTGAGAACTTTGTGATAACGGAATTTAAATTTTATTTCAAAGAAATCTGTGTTTACTTACATATATAGGTGTGGTCGGAAAAGCAGTTATAGAAAAATTGCTAAGATCGTGCAATGTGAAAAAGATCTATATCTTGCTGAGATCGAAGAGAGGCATATCCCATGAGATTCGTTTGGCGGAAATAAAAAATTCAAAAGTAAGCATTACAACGGTATTTTACTTCTGTTTAAGATCTTAAATTTCAAACTTAACAACTTTGATATTTATCATCAGAAAATTAAAAAAAAAATTAATATAAGAACACTGAAACAAATTTTAGAAATCGTGAAATTTTTTTTCGAAAATTGACGTTTTGTGTACTAAAATTAAGAAGCATTTTAACAATCCAAATATAATAGCTAAATCAATTACCAAATGGAGATATTTGGAGTAGAAACAATCCTCACTTTGGTATTGGTTCCCTAGAGTGATTTTAAGGGAAAATCACCTCTAGAAATAGGCCTGTTATATGTAGTATGGCTGTCAGTTCAAAAAAAAAGGCTGTCAGTTCTACGTCATATAATCTGGATTTATGGGATCTGTCATATCATTGATCATTGGAGCTAGGATTGATATTGAAAGCCAAAATAAAGCGTTTTATTGGCGATATCAGTGCGGATAATTGATACTTAATGGGTTGACAGATTAGTCTTCACAACACTCAGTCGTTGTGATCATAATGTGTTTTAATACTAAATGTCATATCATGAAGTGCCCTAGCCATTCGGATTCGGCAGAAAATTGTAGGTCCCCTCTATTCCCGCTAACACGCACACAGGAATAGTTAAGAGTTGGAAGTCATAAGGCCCTGGTTCTACACGAGCTGACGCACCGACAAATTTATTTTTTATTTTTATTTTAAATGGCTAGAATATGTCAATTCTGTCATTCACTTAAATTCAACACAAATAACCTAAAATATTGAAGGCTTTATTTATTTGTTTCTTTAAAAAAAAATGGTTCAATATGTCTACTTTTGAAAAGAGCACCCGTTACAAGAGAGTACAATCGATATTCAATTTGTCAACAAGCTTGGAATTATCTAAAAAAAAAATTAAAAAAAATACGTTTTAAATTAATGACAAGCAAAGATTTTTTTTTAAAACCTATACTTTGATCGACTTAATTACCTATTCACACAGCGGTTCTTAATAAATGTAGGTATTGCGATTTTATAAATTTGTTTGGTATTTTGCACTCACAAATATTCCTTGACAAAACACAAAACAATTTAACAAAACCAAAACTTGACCTATAGAGTAAATAAAATTACCTTGGAGTTGGAGCACCACAATGTGCCCGGTATAGTTCACTTGTACCCTTAGGTATATGTACATAATTTTTGTATATTTCTATTTTGATTAAATAAAATGAATGAAATATAATTTCACATTAGGAGGTATTATTTTGTCGTTAGACCGCAATATAAAAATATTTTAACATAAAGCATTAGTCGCCTAATTATTCTTAGAATTTATATTATTTTATTTAAAAAAAAGTTTCATTAAATCATTATTAAACATATTCTTTAACTTTTTAGTTTTAGTAGAAAAATGTATAAATTATTTCTTTTTAATTTATTTAAAACTTGACAAATAATATTATATATAATATATAATATAAAATATATAATATTTTAGAAGTATGTGATTTTTGACCTAAATTTAAAAAATGTCCATTTCTCGTTTTGTTTTCCTTTTAACGTCTTTATTTTGAATTTATTGAATATAATGCTCATTTTTCAATTTTCAATACTTAATATTAATTTTAACCCGTACCATTACTTAAAATAAAAAAAATATAATTATTAAAAAAACAAACGCATTTCTTAGATTTTTATTAAAATGTTATGTATGAAATTCAAAGCAAATCCGTACCTCTCCTAGGCTCTATCCCAGTGCACAATTATTGGATACAAAATACAGATGTACAACCGTTCAGACTTCTGCATCATATCGTAATTTTAGCTTAAATTATTATTGTACCCGAAATCTTCACTTGAAATTCGTAAATCAAGCAAGTTAAAAAGGACTTAACATTAATTTATATTAATATTGGCTATTTATTTTATAGAGACGCGAAAGGAATTCCAAGATTTGCCACAATAAAATGAGTACATTACGACGCCAACAAGTTTTCATCTAAGTTTAGTTTTTTATTTTCCCCGGATAAAGAGTTTTCAGTAGAGATGCCGCGAATATTCGGCCACTATTCGGCATTCGGCCTATTCGGCCTATATTTTTGATATTCGGTATTTGGCCGAATAGTTCACAACATTCGGCCGAATACCGAATAACAAATGGAGAATAAAAAAGGCTTATTATCTTACAATAAATGTTTTCTTTTGTTCAAAAATTTGTATTTTAGTATTTAAAATCTACTAGTGGTAAGTTGTGGTGAATAAAAACTACTTTTTCGGCATTCGTTGGCAGCAAACGATTACGTCTATCTTCGTAAACAATTCCAGCTTCTGAAAATAGTCTCTCACTTAGATACACATCGTTGGCCGAATGTTCGGCTGCTGAATATTCGGTATTCGGCCGACGAGTGTGGCCGAATATATAATTTTATAAATCGTACCTCCCAGATAACCATTTTTTGATCTTCAGTTTTGTAAAAAATTATTCAACTGATTTTGATCAATTTTTTTAAAAAGAATGTTTCAGAAAGTTTTGAAAGTAGGTGTAAACATTTTTTTTTTTAATTTAAAAAAAAAGTTTTAAAATTTGTTTTTAAGAATTTAATAATTCGAAAACAACTTAGTCAATTATTTATTAAATTTAGCACCCAGCAAATTTTTAATATTATTTAACAAATTTTAAATAAAAATTATTCTTATAACCAACCATACAATTGTTTAAAAACCGTTATAGAAAAAATCTCATTTTTCTCAAAAACAATTTTTACGATTTTGATTAAAATTTTTATAATTTTTTTTTAATTTTCAACTTAGATATTTAAAGTGCTTAAAGAATGTAAGCCCAACGAACTGGACAAGCTTATTGCAATACCTGGCGATATTGTAAAAGATGGTCTTGGAATATCACCTGCACATCTGAATCAAATGAAAAACGTTACAATATTCCTTCATTCAGCAGCTTCAACACGTTTTAATGAACCACTTAAATCTGCTATTCGTTTAAATTTGAAATCAACTTTTGAAGCTCTTAAAATTGCTGAAACAATGAAATGTTTGAAAATTTTTCTTCATGTTTCAACGTATTTTAGTAATCCATATTTAAAATTAATAGAAGATAAGGTAAATAAAATAAATAATTTATGAATTTTACATTTATCATATTTTATAGAAATAATTTTATTTTTATAAAGGTTTATCCAGCTGTATTTGATTGGAAAACTGCACTGAAAATTTTGGATATGGACGATGATGATCCAACATTGGATATTATCACAAATAAGTATGTTATTGAATTATTTTAAATGTTAACAGTGTTATGAGATTTTTTTTTTAAACAGCACAATGAATCAAAAATTATCAAAACAAAAAAATTAAAATTCACAATCTACAGAAATATCAATTAACAGAAATTATGGTGTTCCAAGTAGGCTGATGCGTAAAGTTCACTACTTGAGTGAAAAAAGTATATCAGTTTTAAAGTACAATTAGTTCCTAACATGCAAATTGAAAAAAAAAAAAAAACAAAAATTCGAAACCGCGAAAACTTCACTTAAAGATTAGTCTAAAAAAGCTCGTATCTATAGCTGAAATATTGGTTAGAAATCGAGATCTGGACCCATGTTCTGTAACTTAGGCGATAACTTTTCGCATCGTTAAAAAATGAAACGATCCATTCCGCATTTATCGCCTCTGGAAAAAAATGTGTTTCTGTAAGTCGATGCGATAACTTCAACTTCCACACTATTTTGACTGGAATTTCCATTGGAAGGTGATAAGTCTATTTATCAGTTTGACGTTTTAAAACAAAAAAAGTTAAATTTGAAATCAAATTTATTTGTATTCGCGATTTATTTATTTGAATTATTTGTTTGAAAGGTGAAAAATATAATATAATATATAATTGACAAGGTCCTCACTAGTCAACTGATGAGTCCAAGTGAGATCGCCGGGACGAAACGCCTAAATTTTTGTGGACTAAAGGCCGTAAAAAGCTATTTTGAATCAATAATTCAACAAGTCCAATTAAATAGTGCTAAGTTTTGTACTTGGCTGATGTATTTCAGTAGTATATAGAGTTTGTATTATTAAAAAAAACCTTCATATAAAATATAATAAACTAGCAAAACCCCCCCGCTTCGCAGGGCGTTAAAAAAATAGTTTTTTTTTATTTGTTTTCCAGCGAATGTGTTTAAAAAAAGAGTAAATTATTAAAAATAAAAAAAAAAAAAAAATGTTGCCGGTGACAGGAATCGAACCTGAGACCCCTCACGCGGAGATCTTTTTTTTTTCATTTTAAATTCATTTTTGTTTTTCATTTTACTCATAACTAACTTAAAGCTAGACAAAAATTCATAAAAACTAGCCTACTTATCAATAACTTACATCTTTCCACTGCACCACGAACTCTATTTATTTAATTTGCGCAAATTACTAAATATTGTTCAAAGCAGTGACCCATGTGACCAATTGAAATTTCATTTCTTTTTTTAACAGATTTTCTTTATTTTTTTATATTTTTTTTTTGTCCTAAACCTTCTACCCTTGTTCCTCTTTAATTAAAAAAAATTCACTAAATAATCAGTTTTGTTTACCTTTTTGTTTTCAGCCATAGATAAATTTGTTTTTTTTGTTGTTTTCTTTTTTGTACTTCCCTTTAACACGTTCAAAATTTGAATGAAACTATTATCGCTTGCTTCTGGGTCCGTGATAATATTTGACATTTAAAATGAAAAAGTTAACGATTTTCAAGGATACAGAAACGCATTTTATCGAATTTTTCCAGGATTTCTATACCGAGTGTTCCAGTCGGTAAAGTTATCGACTGTCAAAGTTATAGAAACCCGATAATGCGATAAAGTGTGTTTCGTTTCATTTTCCATCGTTTCTCGACAATTTTTATCGACGCGATAGTTACAGAACATGGGTCCTGATAACTTTTTCTTTAAAAAGCAATTGTAAAAAAAGAATTGATGGGAGTTTTTTTTTCCAAAATAGCTTTTAACGGCCTTTAGTCCACAAGAAATGGCGTTTTGTACCAGCTATCTCCTTGGCAGTCAACTAATGAGAGCCTTGTATTTTTCGTATATAGAAAAATTTTATGAATTTGATTAAAAATATTTTTTGGAAGATATTCTTACAACAGAAATATTTTTCGAAAATCAGAATGACGAAATTTCTCTCGGAAATCTTGCCGAAGAGTAGTTTTAGTTTCTTAATCAATGCCTAAATATTTTTTTTTCAGAGTTATAACAGGATTTCCAAATACGTATATATTTACAAAACATCTAGGAGAAAAACTTGTTGACGATCATCGTACGAAAGTCCCAGTTGCAATCTATAAGCCATCAATTGGTAACTTAGATAGAAAAATATATTTTACCAAAAACAAATCCAAGCTTTATTTTTTTTTTCCTTCAAAACTAAAGTTATTGCTGCTTGTGAAGAACCAGAAAAAGGCTTCTCCGAAACCACAACTGGTATAATGGGTTTAATGACAATTTGGGGAACAGGTCTGTTACAAGCATTTTATGTTAAAAATTATAAAACTGCATTGGATTTCACTCCTTTGGATCTGGGTACAAAAACTCTTCTTTTGTTTACTGCACTTAAAGCACAATTACCCAGGGAGAGGTAAGATTTTTTTTTTTTTTTTAAGTTTTAAAAAGAAATATTGTTTCAAGTTAAATAAAATATTTTTCATATAATACTCATTACAGATCCATCGAATCTACTCCAGTTGGAAAGTTTTCATCACTTGCAATGATTTATTCACCATTAAGTGAATATTTAAAAACTTTTCAAGAAACTATTCATGAATATCCTTTAGAGAAATCATTTTGGATACCAAATGTTACAGTGACATCTTGCCCATTTGTTTACTGGTTATCGGTAAGAATTTAGAACGAAATAACATTTTCGTTTGAAAAAGTAAACTTTAAACTGATTATGGATAAATGATATTAAGCCAGTTCATGTTTCTGAGATCTCAATGAGAAAATTTCTGTCAGCTTCACTGAGGAGAAGGAGAAACCTGAACAAAATTTCTCTGCTATAGAAGTCCAAATGCATTCTCCATCTCTTTTTTGTACATCAATGAACTGCGACAAAAAATAATTCAGCAAGAAAGTCAAAAAATATTAGTCTCAGCTTTTTGATAGTAAAAGTGAGTCATCTCACTTAGGAATTACGTTCAGATTTTAGAGGTCTCTGAGATCTCAGTGAGCATGAGAAACCTGAACTGGCTAATTAAATCACAGTTCAGAGTATTTATATTAAAGATAATGTCATTAGCAAGATGTTTTTTAGTTCAGTTCTGTGCATCTGTCATCTGTCAAAATCGAAAATTGCGGATTAATTGCCCATTCATTATGTCTAATATCAATATAAGCTCTGTTGTTTGGTAACTTGAAATTTCTTTCAAACTGTAGAAATGTTTACAAATTGTCACAAATTCTCTAAAATTCGTGTTTGTTAACTCAAAAAAATTGCAACGAGAGAGCACAATGAGAGAACAAATAATTTCCCCTCCATTGGATAACTTGCAAATTTCTGCTACACAAATTTCTGCTACACAAATTTTTTCCTGCAAGAAGTGTAAGAACTGTCAAATACACAGCTGTTAGTATCTGTCACTTGACGTCGTCTAATTGTATTGAAAAAAAATTCGCTGACGTATTCGCAATCTAAATTGTCCGAATTCTACAATTTAAAAATTAAAAGATTAAAAATAATTTGTCACCGTTTGATCGTCTTGTACAAAAAAAAAGTAACATTTCATATAAAAAGTAGTTTAGTTAACTTTTTGCAAAATTTTCCCTTCTCTGAGAGTATTTTCTCCTTTCAAAATTTGACAGGTTTTACATTAAAAAAGATACTAAAAACGGACCTATTGTTTCTAAAAATGCGGTGTGCAATTTTTGTGGGCACTCGAACAGCCATTTTTAATTTTTTGACACTTTCAACCTGCCCAATGTGACATTAAATGGCAACCACTATCCTATATCAATGAGGATCAAAGCAAAAATTCAAATCGATTTGTTCGTTTCCAAAACTGTTAATTTATAGGAATGTTCTTTTTTATATGAAATTTGACACAACTTTAGACTGATATTGACAGGGGGCTTATTATGTAAAACGATAATCGTAAGTAATAGCGCTTATTCGTTAAATTGCGATTACGAGAAATGAGAATTGTAGTAGAAAAAACTAAACTCGTATTTTATTTGCGATTACGAGTAACGAAACTCCTTTTAAATTAACGAGTGACATTTGATTTCGTTTTGGATTTGTTGTAATTTTGTGTTTTTGTTAAGTTCTGGTTGTTTTGATTGAAATTAAAAAAATGTGAGTCAAATTTAGTAAATAAAAGTGTGAAAAACAAAAACATAAGACCTGTTTATAAATATTTCTAGGCCTCCAGTGCCAAACAATTAGATTTGCTTATGTCTTTTGTGGAAACCTTGAAAATATTTTAAGGGTTTTCTTTGAATTAAATGTGGAAACGGCTAAACTTTACTTACGTAGAACTAGGAAGGCTCATAGATAGGGTTCGATGAATATCTAATAAGTCTTCTTGTTACACGCGTTTCGTTTTCAGATGAAGATTCATCTTCGCTTTCAAAAAAGTATTCAGAATTCAAAAAAATTTTCTTGGAGTAATGTAAATAAAATTTTATAAACACGTATTTTGACATTTGCTAATAGGTGTGAAGTTTGTTACGCTTTAAAAAAAATATAATTTTTCTGAATATTTATGCAATGCAGGCTTTATTGGTCGATTTTAAAATAAATGCATGATGAATTAAATAAATGAAGAAGTCGTGAATAACGACGAAACGTTGGGAAAAAGATGAAATAAAGTTTGTTTTAATTGCATTTAATTTCAAATCGACCAAAAACGCCTGCATAATTATTCATAAAATATACGTTAAAAAAATTGGTCGCATAATACATTCACATATTTATAATTTTTCATTTTTCTTTGGCAATATTTCCTTGATTGCATACTCGTTTATCATAATCGCTTTACACCGTGACTATAGTTTCCCTAGGTTTCGTTTTTTCTGCCATTCGTTTCGTATTTTATAATAAGGTCCCAGTTTTGGGTAGTCAACGAACAGAGGTTTAATTATAATTCCATAATTCATCAAGTCATCAGTATTCCTGTTCAATATGCAATCATACAAACTGCTTCTTTTTATTGAGTGTGAACTGTGCAGTTTGCAGTGCACTGGCCAGGAATTTAGTTCATGAGTGATCGTGGATGTCTAAAATCTTTCAAAATTTGAACTTAAAGCTTACCAACCTATTTCTAAAATAAAACCTTCTATAAAAATATTGTTTATATTTACTTAGGTACTTTGTTTACAATTGATACCCGCAATTTTGATAGACATTATTTTGAGAATATTTCATAAAAAACCGTTTATGATGGAGATCCAAAGAAAAATATATTTAACAAGGCAAGCTCTATTGTTTTTTATCGTAAATGAAAGCAAAAGTGATGGAATTACAGATGCTGATGAAATGCTGCAAATTGCAAAAGGGTAAAGATTCTTTTTTTTATTTATTATAAAAATATTCACCCTTATTACGATTGTCAAAGAAAAAAATTGATAGTTGATAAATTTTTGCACCATTCTCAATTATTATAATTTTATCAATTGGGTTGTTAAATATCAATTTTTAATATCTATTGATAAATTTATAGAATCGTAATAAGGGTTATCATTTTACTTTAAAATTATTTTTCGTTGATCGCATGTTTTTCTTCTTTTTTTTATAGAACTGAATTTGATATCGGAGTATTTTTTGAATATGCCAAGTCGAAAGAAAGAGTAAGACAATTTGTTCAAGATAATATGAAAGGATGCAGAAAATTCTTGTTAAACGAACCTGATTCGAGTATTGAGAAATGTAGGAAAATTTTAAAAGTGTAAGTTAAGTCTCAATTCTTAGAGCCAATTTTGCAATCATCAATAAAACATTTATACATGCACAGTACACACACTTCTATGTATTACGATGAATTTCAATTATGCATTGATTGTTGATAAGTATTGAAAATTGATTTTTATGAACTCAGTTGATAAAAGTTTTGACAGTTAAGAATGATTACAAGAAAATTTATAATTTCTCAGTTTTTTGGGTTTAAACGTAAAAAAATCCATATTTTTATCATCTAGCTATCAAGTGATAATTAAAAATCGTAAAAGGGAAGTAAGTAAAATATGTCACAAGGAATAAATAGGAACAAGTGATTTTTCTCATGTTTAACTGACTATTGAAAAATTGGCCATTATAATCGTAGATACGTTTATTTTTTAATTAAAAAAAATTCTTTTCTATATTGCAGAAAAATAATTGCTTACAACATTTTGAGAGGGGTCGTTGGATTTTTTGTTGGTCGAGCAATAATTCAACGGACAATGAATTATCTTAACCAGTATATTTTATAAAATAAGTTTCCTATACTAACTCAATATGTACCTACCTATATAAGTGAAAATAAAATCAGAAATATAAATCGACTTTGTTGTAAGTCTGATTTTATAAAACGAAAAATTTTAAATTCATTTGGAAATCAGTTGGCGTTACGGTTGGCGGATTTTACTAAAAGTATTTTTGAAGTTTTTTTCGAGCTAATATAAACAAATGTTGAAAATTTTATCAAAATAATTCAAGCCGTTTTCGAGAAACAAGGAAAATGGAGGTAAAAGTAGGCGTGGCCACCTAACTTTTTTTCTGCAAGAGTCTAGAATACGAAAACTGAGATTTAATTTTTTTAATATTACCTGAACCACCCTGCAAAATTTCAGCTTGCCTATAATCTTTTTATTTCAAGCCTTAACTTCCTTGGACTATATCTAAGACTACGATTTAGTGACGTCGAAAAAAAAAAAACAACCACCGGCTTTTTTCAATTCCGATATTTTTCTTTAATTAAAATCTTTTTTTCGCAAAACAACAATTAAGCAAAAAAAAGCTTTAATATATTTTTTTCCGTTCCTTTATTTTCATACAAATTGAAACGTCAAAAGTGCTCCACGTGAAAAGTTAAAAGTTTGTGAACCCTTGGAACACTGTCTGCAGCTATACGCTGCGTTGTGTTCGTAATCTTAACGTTCCAAATTTGAAGTTAGTTTGCAGATCCAGAAAAAAAAATGGGCCAACATTTTGAAGTCCTCATTTAAGAAAAATTATTACCAAATTCATATTGCACCACCGCGACTTCAACGTTAAATAATTGTTTCACGGAATTAGCAGTTCAGTATGAATTTTTTTTTTAAATGATAACTTTAAAATTTTGGCTGATTTTTTTCTAAAACTGCAAAATAAACTGCAAATCCGGAGCCTTATTTGAAATTGACAGCTTTCTCTTCGCGCCACATTGTTTGAACAAATGAAAAAAGACGCCACCTGTCGATGAGAAATGCTTTATTTTAGGTATGCATTATTACTTAATTGTATCAAATTCGTCATTAAGAGAATTACAAAATTAACATCTCATTTTCACCAGTTTCACAGCATTTATTCATATTGATATTTAAGGTTCAGTTTCATAGCTCAGTTTCAATATAGCTAGCTAGATATGAATTTAACACATAACATTAGAAAATCTTTTAATGATTCCTTTTCCATACATGTAATTTAAGTTCTAAACTAAATTGACATAAAATTTTGAGAAGACCAAAAATGCTTCAAATTGTCTTCAAAACAAAATTGTATCAAAATTTCTTCATAACAATTGCATATTTTTTTTTTTATTTAAAATCAAATCTGTATTTTTATAAAAAAAAAACACCTGTGTCCTATAGCTTAGGATTAAGAATGCTAATAAATTTCAGAACAGATAAGAGACATAATAAGACATATAAAATACCAAAATTTTAGTGATGAAATGTCTTTGAATTATAAACTGATTTAGCTGAAAAAAATATTTGCCACAGCTTGAACATGCACACTCTATAAAAAGAAGCTTTTTGTGTTTAAATATTAAAGAATCAATATAAGCGCATGTGTTTCAGCAATGTAAACAACCTAAACCCGGATCCAATTTGTCCCAAATTTTCTTAATCAAAGTTAAATAAATTAAGTGAATATTAAAAAGAACACACATTTCATTTATGGATAGATAGATAACAGATGTTTTATCTTACCTGATTAGAGGCAGTTTGTTTATTGTGCTTTAGCGAGCCATATCGATTCACGTTAAGATCATTTCTTGAGCGATAATCGGGAATATTTAGCAGGGAACCCTATAAAAGATTATATACAATAAATCAGAAGTTAATAACACCATGCTTTTGAAAGGAAATTTAACTATAAATTCTTACCTGATACAGGATATCTTGCCGATACATCAGCCCACTGCCCGATCTCTCCTGGGACTCCTTCAACTGTTGTTGTTGAGCTTCACCTGGTATGTGCGGTTGACTAGTTGCACCACGGATGTTATTATTGCTACTGATCGTCGGAATGGATAATTTACCATTTTGATTAGTTGTCTATCGATGAGGATTTTTTAGGGATTAATATAAAGGAGCAAAAGGATTGCAACAGAAAATGAAAACAAAAAAAAAGAATTAAAAAAAAAGCCACACTTACATGGAATTCATAACCAAAATCATGACCGACGCTATACGAACGCGAAAGATTCGTATCGCTTCGGGGTGTTTGTAGGAACTGCTCCGTCTGCTTCGGCTTAAGCGGTTCGAGCTCAGCCATTTCAGCATTTTCCTGCGATACAATAGCCTTCTTAGGAGCTTCGAGTGGTCGAAACATTGAACCGAAAATTATACAATTCAAAACTATGCCCGATATGATGAACATAGCACCTCGCCAGCCGAAATTTTTAATAAGGCTTTCAGTGAGTGGTGAGAAAACAAAGGTACCAAATCCAGAGCCACACACAGCAATGCCGGTAGCCAAGGATCGATATTTCTCAAAATACATCGTAACACTGACAATGGCTGGTAAATAGATTAGACCGAAACCCAAGCCAGTACCAATGCCGATTGTGAAAATCAGAGTTAAGACATTCTGAGCGAACATACTGATGAAAATGCAAACTGCAGCTAATATCGATCCGGCAATTGTCACCGGGCGACATCCGTAACGGTTGACAAATGATGATGATATGGGACCTGATATGGAAAATGATAAAAAAAAAATTACTTAGCTCATAATATTTCATATCATGAAAATAAAAATTATCAATTCGAAATTCAAGCGAAATTTGTGGCATTTTAAAAAAAGTAGGTATATTAAGAATTTTATTGTAAAATTTGTATAAATTGTTAAAGTTTTTCAAAAAGCCAAATAGTTAAAAAATGAGCTTGATTACTTCTTTACAAAAAAAAAAATAAAGTAAAACCTTAAAAGAAAAGGGGAACAATTGCGAGAATGGTCACACTGTTTTCATGGTTTTTGATATAACTCGTAAACCAAGCCGAATTTGGGAAATTGACTTAAATGATTTTTTGTAGGATTATAAATTTACTATAAAAATAGATTGAAATTTAGTAAGAAAAACGACATTCTCCAAAGGACAATAATATTTGTTTAAAAATACTTATCCAATTTAAGTAAAGAAAGCCTATGTATATTTTACAATGTGCATACAAGTATATCGTATTGAGAAAGAACCAATTTCAGAAGAAAATGTTTGCCTTGTTTGTACTTATGTACACTACCCACCTATAACAGTACACGTGTCGGTGAGTACATAATTCTACATCACATAACACTTCTAGGATTTGTTTTATAGAATTTAGGTCAAGATTGTATTTTCCTTTTTTTTTTAAATTTAATTTCAGTCACAGTTTTAAGTTTATATATTTTTAGAAAATTCAACAATATATTGTCACTGTCATAACATGAACTTGTACATAAAGTAGGTACATAGCTATGTATACATCTTAAGACGAGTACTCTTATCCTTGTATCCTCTTTTTACCTATTTAAAAGTTTTGTATTACTTGCACTTACCTGATGATAATGTTACACCTACTAGAATTGAAACAATCCATGCTGTGTAGCCTTTGCCCTCGTTAAAATAATCCAGAAATTCAACATAGAACATACCAAAGGAATATGTCATACCATCAGCTAAAAAGAAAAAAAAAAATGAAATACACGAATATGTTAATATCGAGTGCATAACTATTTAAAATCGAAAGTTTAAAGTTATTCAGAGCTCCTGTATAAAAAAATTGATGTAAATCGGTTAAACAGATAATGAGATAGTTGAATATAATAAAAACAAAGAGAGGTAGTGTTATTTATGAATTTGAATAAAAAGGAAAAAAAAATCAAAAACCAAGAAAAATCGATTTAAAAATATGAATTTTTCAAAAATTTCAAAAAAGCTCAAATCAAAAAATTTGCAAAAATGGATCTTTTTATTTTTTATCGGCTTCTCAGAAATATAAAATTTATTTCTAGAAAACATTTCCCTGATTTTATGTGATTTTGTCCTCCAACGTCCATTTTTCATTTTTTGACTTTAAAATGTTTTTATCTCGAGTTTTAGATTTTCTAGAATTTTCTTTTATATATGCGACTTTCTGGTATTTACAAGATCTATCGATAAAAGAAACAAACAACTTTCTATAGAAAATAGAATCTAGACCTTTCTCTTCTTTTGCCCTAATTTACCCTATTGAAATTCCGATTAAAAAAAAAAAACAAGTATTTTAAAATTTTTAAATAAACTTTCCTTTCATATGATATTTTTATTTTAGCACTAAAACCTACCATATGGGCTAGGTCACATAATTAAAAAAAAAACAAAAACCGACATTGAAAGCGTGGCAACCCTATGCCTTAACCATATTTCGCCAGGCAACCCTTGCGCAAAATGTTAGTTAAAACACTATCTAAAAAACTGCATAGCACTTATCCGGTAACTCGATGAGGGTAGGTCGTCCTATGGCGGGATCTTAGACTTTTAAGGGTTTTTAACAATTGTATGGAAAATTACGTTTATTTCAGCTAAAGAAATATTTTTTTTTCTTTAAATGTGATAAATAATGATTATTAACACTATCTAGTAGATTTTAAGAACAAAACCCATTGGTTTCAGTTTAAAAAGTTTATTTTCGAAATATTGAGTTTTCCGAAACGAAAACACATTTTTTTTAATATTTTGGCATTCAATACTATTTAAACTTTTCAAAAACAAAATGTTTAACGATTTTCGAGAAAAATTGAAATAAAAAAATGGTTCTATTCATTGGTAACAATTTTTCTAAATTTATTTCACTAAAAGGTTGCTTATGCAAACAAAATGTATATGGTAGGTACAGTTATATTTATTTTATATGTCCAGGCTATAGGTAACTTAGTATAAAGAAAGTTGGATGTAGACGAAGAGACAGACAGAAGGACAGACTTTTTTTAATCTTTCGTAACGTAAAAGTCGTCAAGATAGATCAAAATCACAAGTTCGATCAACAACTTTGCGAAAATTGAATCTAAGCTTATTTAGAGTTTTGAGGTAAATTAAATGTTTTTTTTTTTTGGATTTAAAAAAAAATTTCAAAATTATTTTTTGAAAATTCTATTTTTCGAAAATGGATAAATGATTTTTTTTTAAATAAATGTTTAAACTCCGCATAAATAAGTAAAAATTGCCGTACCAAATAAAAAAATTAATTATTTAAAAAACCACTCCAACGATTTTTAAAAAAAATTTCTCATAAATTGAATCTTGTGTAAGAAATTACTTTGTGTACATTGCGTTGGTGTCAAATCAATTTCAGATATTTTTTTAATCAATTTATTTCTAATTTTATTGATTTTTTTTTTAACATTTTTTCAGTCTAATAAACTGTAAATTCCATGCGTATGTGTGCGAAGTGCAAGACAGTGTTATAAAGACGTTGGTTTTGAATTAAACACAAATTATTTAGGAAATTATTGTCATTTCTTTTTATTATGATAATATTGGTATGGTTCAATTATGTATGGAACAAAATATTGGCCAAATGGCCGCCGCAACCTCGGCTGCACACCTACATCCGATGGTCCAAATTTTCGATGACGCTGAGGCATAATTGAGGTTCTATGCCGTTAATGTGCCGAATTATCTCATCCTTTAGCTCTTGAATTGTTGCTGGCTTATCGACGTACACCTTTTCTTTCAAATAACCCCAAAGAAAGAAGTCCAACGGTGTCAAATCACATGATCTTGGCGGCCAATTGACATCGCCACCACGTGAGATAACACGGCCATTGAATTTGTCGCGCAAAAGAGCCATTGTTTCGTTAGCTGTGTGGCAAGTGGCACCGTCCTGTTAAAACCACATATCGTTCACATCCATATCTTCCAATTCGGGCCATAAAAAGTTCGTTATGATCTCACGATAGGGAACACCATTCACAGTAACTGCCTGACCGGCCTCATTTTGGAAAAAATACGGCCCGATGATGCCGCCAGCCCATAAACCGCACCAAACAGTCACTCTTTGTGGGTGCATTGGTTTTTCGACAATCACTCTTGGTCTTGGATTATCATTCGCCCAAATGCGGCAATTCTGCTTATTGACGAATCCACTGAGGTGAAAATGTGCCTCATCACTGAAGATGATTTTCTTCGAAAATTGATCATCCACTGTTGCCATTTCTTGCCACCATTCTGTTCATTGACGACGCTTGAAATGGTCAAGAGGCTTTAGTTCTTGAGTCAATTGCACCTTGTAAGCGTGTAAATGCAAGTTTTTATGCATACTGTTCATCAACGACGAGCGTGAGAGGTGCAATTGTTGGGCACGACGCGACGACGAGTTGAGGTGGACGGCTCTTCCAGCCACACTATCGCGAACAGCAGCAATATTTTCTGCAGTACAAGCTGTACGAGCATGCACTGGTGTTTTCACATCTCCTACAGATCCGGTTTGCTCAAATTTTTGCACGATTTTTCCGATTGTACGCACTCGCACATTTTGACGATTAAATTGACCGAAATAATAATAAGCCTGAATAACTTTAACGCGTTGCTCGATTGTGTATCTTCCCATGGTTCAAATTGAGTTAGTCTGAAATTGAAAAGTGTCAAATGAAATGCAGAAAAAAACTTGACGTTTAGGTGTGGTACACATTCAACATCGGCCCTTAAAATTTAACCACCCATTATATTCATGTAGTCATGTAATTCCTTAAACTAGACTATATTTTTGGCAGGTGGCATAAAATATAGGCTCCCATAATTAATAAATTTCTTTTATCAGATGAAAAGTTTTAAAAATTATTAAGACTTTAAAACCACAGTGCGATCGCACATAAAAGCAAGTTCGTGCGACCCAGTCGGGCTTTTTATTTTTCATCCCATAGTTGCGGATTCTATAAAGTAATGTATACTTTAAACGCACTTTTAATTGACTCCGAATGTCAAAACAAAAAATAATGTAAAGTTATTGACTTAATCCGAAAAATAATTTTACAAGATATTAATTGATTTTCGCAAAATTAGCGAATATTCACTATAATTATTATTTCGTTATAATATAGGTACAAGTATTGTTTTGTATATTAATAAACGCTTAGGTATATACATATTCCCAAAACTCTTTTATAAATTGTTACGAATAGTGAACGATTTTGTTTTAAAAGTTTTTTTTAATAACGTCAACATTAAATCCTCGTCATGTGAATATTTAGCCAAGAATCTTACTACACTTTATATTGATATTGATCATACCCGTATTGATAGTAAAATAAATTGAAATCTATAGAAACATTAAAAATAAAAAATAAAAATACATATTGTAAGTACATAACATATGTATATATATGGAGAGCTCTCCGCACGTTTTTTAATTCATATATTAATATTTAAAATCCTCCCAAATATAGAACTTTTAAATTTGTTACGGACTGATAAGAAATTCTTCCATCTCCATTAAAATTTATTGAAACAATATTTAACAACACTGATTCATATTCATCAGACCATTAAATTGATGACTCAAAATCGGTTATATTAATTTAATTGAAAACAACTGTAGCAAACATGTGTTACAGCCGCGTGGTTGTCTTGTCAGTTTTTGTTTGTTAAATACATTTTTGGTACATAATTATAATAAAGCTTAATTATAGAGCATTTTGACATGCGTGAGCTATGTTATCGTCTTTAAGAAAATTATTAGAGATACATACATAGATTGACGAGCCTTATATATAGAAGAGATTTAGATTTAAGCATAATTAAGATTAAAATGAGCATAAGGCCAAGTTTAATTTTTATGTTCAGATGACAAAAAAATTATAATCTTAAAAAAAAAAATATGTTGATATTTCTCCGAAAAATTTCTTATCTGGTCTGGTCCATTCATGATGATTCATTTCTGTTATCATTTCAGTATAGGTATAGGTATAGGTGTAGGTATATTCATATTGTAAGAAGTGACAACCTTGATAAAGCACCACGTTGCAGAAGTCCATTTTTTTTTTTAATAATAATTTTTTGAATTGATACAGATTTTTATTTTACATAATAATTCAGAATTCAATGACCTGGAAATGCAATATTAAATTCTTCAATTTAAAACTGTCAATCATCTTCATTATATGCTGTCAAATTTAATTAATCATTCAATGATTATATGATAACGAATAACGATAAACTTTGGGCTTATACGTAGACATATAGAGTAGATGTTAATCAAACGAACCAACATATATACCAATTTGGATGGACTTAAGATAATCAATATAATGATAACCACATCATATAAACCATATTATGCTTTGGGATTGTCCTTGGAATTGAGTCCTTGTTTGTCAGAATTATTATGAAACGTGTACTGTAGTTGAAGTACATATACATCATGTATACATACATACCTACTAAATATTTATTATTCTGATATAATCAACAATAACATTGTTATTACGTAAACAAAATAAACAATAAAATTTGATTTAATTGATATTTACCTAAATAAATGTTGTGAAACAGTTTATGTTTTTTTTTTTTTTTTTTGGTTGAAGGAGAGGTTCAAAGATGTAAACAATGAGGTAGCTTCATATTTTGTAAACAAACAAAAAAAATTACGTAAATAAAGGTATAAAAATAATTAAGGTATTTTACTGTAGTTGTGAATTAGACATCGAAAAAATTTATGGGGGAAGTCCCAAAAACTGATAGGTACCTACCCTTTTTTTCTAGGGTTGAAGAAGATATTTATTTATATTTTTATTATTAAGTTTATGTATGTGAGAGATAATTTGCCTACCTACCGATTTGCTTCTCACTTGAAAATTAACCTTAATGGCTTAAATAGATGTTCATATACTCTTTAATTTTTATGACGAAAAATACTTACTGTTATACACAACAAATGTAGCTTGACTATTAAGCTTTACTTTAATGAATCCTGGAGAAGAAATTTACATACATATTAGAAGCCAAGTTATAATTTTTTGAAGCTGATCAAATCGACATCTTTTCAAGATTTTTTTTTTTTTTTATTATTATTAAAATCAATGGCGCAAAATTTGATGTTAAGGTATTAGTATGATGATACTTACTAAAAATTTACTAACTTTAAAGCTCTTTACTAAAATGTTGTTTAGTTTTAAACATGTTTTAACTTGTACCTAGCACCGAAAAAAAAAAAACATAAATTTTTTTCTAGGGTTACTCTCTCATCTCTCGCATCTCTTGTCATGAAAAAGTGCTTCTCACCCTAGCTATTTGGATTCAGCAGAAAATTGTAGGTCCCCTCTATTCCTGCCAATAACACGCAGACAGGAATTGTTATGAGTTATAAGTCACTAGGCCCTGGTTCTATACGAGCTGTCGCGCCGACCAATTTATTTAACTTATTTTTAACTAGCACCATACTTAAGCTATTTTCCATATAAACTTCAGCTGAACACGCCTTAAAAAGTGACAGTTCGCCTGCAAACAGGTAAACAAACATACCATTTTCACATTTGTAACTGTCAAAGTGACATTTGAAGTTAGTATGATACCAAAAAGTTAAAATAGGCGTTTTTTGACTTTAACTTTAATAAAATGTTAAACAGATAGGACGGTACTAACTTCAAAGTTAAAATTTGAAAAATCCTGTTACATTTTTGAATCGTCTAAATTTTTGTGGCAATTTTTTTGTGTGGAAAATTTAATTAAGTGCTATTATATCGCCTCTTCTGTTGTATTTATCAATACAAAACCAATGTAACATTTGTAGAGGAGGCTTTTTGGAATTTTTTTTTAATGTGTAAACATCTATGCCGGCGATAGGGTAAACTAAAAACGTGGAAATTTCTGTGGCATATTACGTTGTGCAGTTACACGTTACGATACGTTGATGTATATTGGATACGTTCAATATTGGCAACGTTCCTTCTTACCTCAAACTAAATTGGGTACGTTCCTTCGTTCCACAAACTAAATCGAAAGGTCGAGTTGAGTTTGGGTTGAAATTTCTGTGAATATAAAACCAGCATTTGAATATTTAATTTGACGTTTACACATCATTTTAACCGTGAATCCCGGCACTTAGGTACACTGTTTTTCTGAATTAAAAAAAAAAATAAAATAAAATTGACGGCAAACTAAATTTAAGATTTCATAAAAAACCTCGTCCTTGAAGATCTGATAATTAAAATTGAAGTTATAATTTTCTAATCGCTCTGTTTTAAGGCGAGTTGTGCGCAATGAAAATTTTCCAAAACACGTAGATTGGTGATGAACACAACCATTGCTGCGGAGCAAATTACGAAATAGAGAAATTGCGCAGCAATGGACTGTTTGCAGCCTATGAGTGTGTCTGACATGTTCACTCAAATAATAACTAAAAATAACTAAATTTACTTTACTATACCTAGTACCTATTTAGGGCATATTTTAAAATGTCTGAGTAAAGTTCTGATTAGTTATCCATACAATTAAAAATATTGGCACACGGTAATACGGTTATAGGAAAAAAAATAATTGGTTGTAAAACCACACAAAAAATTTTTGTTGTATTTTGGACTTATAATCCTGTGATAGTATTTTTTATGTGTTGCATAATTAATCTTAAATTTACTCAGACACTGTGAAACAAGTTCTGACAGTAGGTACTTAAGCAACGAATTGAATTCAAATTAAAGAAAACTTATTTGTATTATTTTCTTTAAAATAAGAATATATTCAACGATCTGGTTTTTAATGTTTGACAAAAAATTTATACAAATATTGAATATTTAAAATACTACTTCATTACCGTTAATTAAAAAAAAAAAAAAATATTTTGGACAACATTTTAAAAATTTTCTTTTCTTTTAAATTTTTAATTTGAAAATTATATTTTACAAAAATATTCTTTAAATCTATTCCATTGAAAAAAATGAAGATTTACATTTCTGACTTTAAGAAAAAAGTAAAAGGTAACATTTTAGGTATTGCTGTTTATTTTCAAAATACTGCTTTTTGGTTTGGTTGACATATTTTCATAATCTTGAGAGAAGCCTTAATTTTAGTAAAAAGTGTTACTTTCATCCCCATTCTCCCCTTCTTCATATATGACACTCATTTAATTTTATTAAGTTCTGAATCTTCTGTGAAAATCGAAGAAAATCACGGATTCGGTGCCCTTTCAATTTCAAATATCAATAATATAATTTATTGTTGTTTCTAAAAATGTGGATTACAGTTTTTGGATGGCACTCGGACAGCAATTTTTTTAATTTCTGAAACTTTCATTTGTAAAAACATTGATAGTATATTACCATACATTTATGTGAACTGTGCCTTAAGTTTTGCTGAACAAAAAAAAAATCATAGAAAACTAGAAATGAAGATAACACTGTCGCAATATTCAAAGAAAAGTCCTTTATTCGATTAATCTTTCTTTCTGTTGAAAAAAAGGAACAATTATAGACACCTAGTAAAACAGAAAAAGTATTTATTATGAGTCATTCTTTTGTGTATAATTTTTTGTCCCAAAATAATCTATAACTTCTTTTGTCGTTTGAGCTATATTGATGTTCGTCATTGTATTTAAGTAACAAAAGAGAACTATGTCTGTGCATATTTATTTTTTATATACATACATACATATGTATAGTATTATACTTTACAACAGTGCAGATAGATATTTCTTTTCTGCATTACGCATAGTGCAATAAAATAAGAAAACAAAAAAAAACAATGCATGAACTTTACAAGTTATCTAGCAGAATTTTATTTTCGAGTACATAACGAAACTGATATATGTACTTCAAATTTTATTTTGATTAAAAATTATTCGATGCAAGATTGAAGTAAAATTAAATGTGGGGCAAAATATTACAACATACCTATGTCCGATAAACAAGATAAAATTATAAATCAATAGCTTTTAAGGTAAACGCCAGGTTAACACTATTAATTAGAATTAACAAGATTATTATCCATCTAACATTGATAACAGTTAATCAGAGGTTGAATAACACAGTTTAAATAGCTAACTTGACAACAGGGTTGAAATAAAAATTAAAAAAACCCTTATTTTCACATCAATATTCAGCCTGTATAAACTACAATGCCTATCGACATACGAGATTAAAACAGCCTATTGTTCCCATATATAAAGTGTAAAATGCACGACTGGGTCGCAAGTATTTGCTGTAATAGTTCAATAACATAAAGTTGTCCAAAGCTGTGAAGATTCAATTGGTATCAGTGTTGCCGAAAGTACTCCCATAGGAGTATTGTACTCCTTTCAACACCTCCGTACTCCTGTACTCCTCCTTTTACATTCGTACCTTCGTACGTAACCTTAATAAATTTAATTCACTTCAAATTTAAATCAAATTTGGCAGCACTTTAATCTTCCAAACTGTCGTCAAAAAGGGAATTTCCCTCTTTCTTGTTTGTTTTTCGTTGGCGTGGACGTCTACGTTCAATTTACATCTGTCAGTTCGGTATTTATTTTATGGGTACCTTATTACCTAAAATTTTGGTTTGGTGGTTGTTTTTTTTTTTTTTTTGAGCTCCGTAAATTTGTATGTATAGTTCAATAAAATGAAAAGGTTTGTTAATTAATGTTTGAAATATTGTAATTCCTGTTAGAAAAATTCAAAGTAAACTTTTATTGTATAGATATTTAGTGAAATTGGATTCCTTGGAGCAGGTAAAGGCAAAAAAGGCAAATATAACTATGCATTACGCTATCTGCCACAAGACAGATTTTGTGTGATAGAAAAGATATTTACTTATTTTAGTTCTTAGAATTAATAATTTATTTATTTATGTTTTTTTTTATAACAGATTTTTTTTCTTGATGATTTTTTTTTTAATAAAGTTTGAAGACTAAAAAATGTCTGTACTACTATTTTTTTCAAAATACTCCTCTTTTTTGGCTTCAGTACTACCTTGAAATATTTCTTCCCGGCAACACTGATTGGTATTAAATTATTATTAATTATCATTGATAGGCCGCTGCTACTTTTTCTTTGTAAGTGGAGTTAAACAGTTTACCAAGCAGTGTTTAAGATAAGATGAAACAGTCAATAAACAAATAAAGAGTTTGTGGAGAACCATGGCCAGCGTTAGAATCTTACTCCAATCGGAGTAAATTTACTTCAATTATAAGAAATAAAATAAATCTACTCGGTAACTCCGCTTTTTTTAGATCTATTCCTTTTTTCCACACTGAGAAATTCAAAAATTCTTTAGCCGAACAACATGAAAGGCAATGAATGCACTCTATCATTCATGATTCTAACCAACTCTGAAACTCTGAATGTTTAAATCTAAAATTCTATTTTGTTCTGAAATTATTGGAATTTATGTGATTTTTTTTATATCTATTAAAGTGTTATAAATAAGTTTTTGAAAATTTGAGTTTTTTTTTCTTCATTTTCAAATCTACTCCAAAAAAATTTCGATTCACTCCACTTTTTAGGAAAATTAAAATAAAACGGTGGCCGGTGGAATGCAAAAACCCCCACGGAAATAAAAGTGATGGGACTTATTTTCCAAAATAATAGGAAATAATACCCGCGAGCTTCTTTTCCTTTTTGAAATGGAAATAAAAGCTGTGGGCCTTAATTTCTATTTCTTATGGATTTCAATTTGAAGAATTTATTCATTCATTAAAGAACAAAGAAAGATTTTCTTCAACAGTTTTCTTGGATAGCAGTACCTAGGTTGGCCGGCTTCGCGGATTCCGAGGATTTTAACACCCTCATAGGATCCTGTGTCCCCTTCACGCAACGCCTTTGCTCTGCTTAGGGAATGCTCAGTCTTCAGGGAGGAGCCAATGTCAACATTTTTCTTATAAAGTGAAAGTAACATACATTATATGAATTATCGAATCACACTATAAAGCTGCGTCTTAATGCCAATTCAGAAAGGCAATAACTCCCGCCGGGTCTTAATGCTTTTTTGTGGTGGGTCTAAGTGCCACTCCATAAAGGAAAAAAAACCCGCGGGTGTTATAGAACCCACGGGTTTTATTTCCGCGGGTAATACTGCACTGCACCCCAGGAGCCATCTGTATAATGACATACGAACATACATAGTTCAGAACAAAGTCAGAAGTAGGTAGGTAGGTACCTACTACAGTAAAACCCACTTAAGAGAAACCTGCTTAAGAGAAAAACCCGCTTATCTGAAACACTTCTTTCATCTCCAAACATTTTTTGTCCAATTACCTATAAAACAGTCTGCTTAATCGAAACTCGCTTAAGTGAAAAAACCCACTTACCTGAAACATATTTTCAGTTAAATTTTTCATTGAAAAAAACTTTCTTAGAGAAAAAAAAAAAAAACAAAATTGAAGCAAACAATTTTAAGTTTATGAAATAGAATAAAATTGTCGCGGTAAGTCCGAAAAAAATACTTTAATTTTAAAATTGAAGCAAACAGTTAAAAAAATTAGCTGAACGCTTTCATATCTTTTTAGTTTTTCACCTGCACCATTTTCATCAAAAAAATGATATTTAAAATTCTGATATGTCACAACCATTTTATTAATTAATCTATATCTATTTTATTTAAATATTTTCTAGGCAACTACAAAAGATAAATTCAATTTTTTCTAGCTTTAAATTTCAGCTTAATGGAATTTTTTAATCCGTTTAAGTGAAATTTTTTTCACTTATCCGGACTCCGCTTAAGTGAATTTTTTTTTCGGTTCGGAAAAACCCACTTAAGTGAAAGAAATACTGTGACATTTTACTGTTTCTCTTAAGCGGGTTTTACTGTATACAAAGTTAATTGACGTTTTAATTTTTTTTTAAATATATAAAATGCCAATTTTGCACTCTTGCTTAGATGCATCAAAAAACCTTTTTTTTGACTTTTTCACAATATTCTTCTAATCAAAAGTTTTGTTTAAAATCAGGGTTCGTAAAATATCGCTCGTGAATCATAAAATACGGATCTTTATCATTCTTTATCGATTTTCTCACGAACCATAAAAAATATAGTTCGCGAACGATAAAATTCTCGATCTATAAAAATTTATAGTTCGCTCACGAACGAACTATATCCATTTTTTTCCTGTATCTCTCGTTCTTGAGACAGCAGCGGTTTACTCTGCAAGGTAGGTCAAGGTATCTACAGACAAACGGTTAGCAATGGGAAATTCACCCTTTTAAGTATTGTCACGTTCTATTAAAGTCTATAATCCAATTATTTTACGAATTCGTAATTTGCATGCAACTAAAGTGCAAATTAACATTAAATTAACTCTTATATATAGTTTCTGTATTCAAAATAAAGAAATAAAATAAGGTATTACCGCCACCGCCGCCGTCGCCGCAGTATACTTAAATAAATACAAATATTTATACAAATTTATTAAATAAAAGCTATATACTCACTGATAATATGAATCATAAACGATCCAAAAACGACCATCCATCCCCATCCGCCATCAGGCGGAACTGGCAGCGACTCTGAATCAACATCATTATCACATTTCTTTGCATTTCCATTACAATTTGTATCTTTTTTACGAGCAGCAGGAGCGTGTGCCATTATTTTGATATCACGTTTATTAAACTACTATTTTTATATACAACTTAAATGTGGTAAATTTAAATTTAATTATTAAACAAACAAAAATCAAAACCACTGACACAAAATTAAGTTAATTAAAACTAAGGTTAGAAAAAAAATAAAAAAAAACTAAACAATCACTGTCGGTTACATTGATGTCTTTCTTTTTTTTTTTAATTTCAATCTCTAAAGAATTAATTATATCTGCATATGTATATGAACTTCCTCTCTGTTAAATTGTGTGTGTTGCGCGGTGAAAGTTCTTAAATGCTCTTATTCAATTTGATAGATTTTTTTTTCTATGTTTTGATATTAGATGTTGTATCTACAGTTCTTGCTTTCATTGTTATTTATTATAATATAAATAAATTCAGGCTCAGGGATAACTTCTGGACCTTGGATATGTATCTGCAAATAGAAAAAAAAAATAAATAGAAATGTTATTAAGTCATTGTTCTTATCGGAATGTGTTTAGTAATTATTTTGTATTTATTTAACTACATACATAGGTATAGATTATGTGTGTGTGTGTGTGGGGGGAGGAGGAGGGTTGAAGTTTACAGAATGCAAGTAAATATACAATGAATAAACCGTGAGATAGAATTTTCTGTTGATATAAAGTTGCTATCAGCTACGATTAAATGTCTACAAACAATTTTGTATTAAATCTTATCTTAATATTGAGACTTAAGTGCAAAATAATTTTAGTCTTTAAAACAAATTTAATGATTTATTTAGACGCCAATGATATAGGTAGAGCATTAACCTTTATTGCTAAGTAACAAAAAGCAAAATATGACGTTTAAGTTTTTTTTAGGAAGTAATTGAAATAAAGCCCAATTTATTACAGTTTTGTTTGTAAAGTATATATTGTTTATGGAGTCTCACAGCCCCACAGGCTTAGAACCCTTCATCGGTGGACATTATTTGGGACTCCAGAGTTTTTCTTCAAATCGAGCGAAGCGCGTTAATAATATACGCCCAATTTTAATGACTATATTAACTGTTATACTTATAACTGTTATAAATTATCATTTCTTTAATCAGTGTCTTTTTGTTATCCCAATCGGAATGTGCATTTGAAATATCTAAACAAAAAATTTATATCCCAAGATATCCCCTAGCTAATCGTATGATACCATAATTCGTTTGACTTGTCGAGTCACCCCCACCTCAAATTCAACAGCAAAACGCGCCAAACAAGACAATTTTTTGGTTGGACCGAAGGCGTATATGTTTGTTAACTGATGTGAACCCTTGGAGGGATCGTTAAGTTACATAATGATGGATTCGACATTCAGAGTAGGCCCCGTATCACATGAAGTTTTAATATACATAGGTATAGCCACCATCTTATCATGAAAGCAGGCATTGGATTCATTGAAGTAGTTTATCTTCATGATGGTATGGTCATAAGATAGGATTTAATGAAACTTACTCAATTGGACCGCCATCTGCGTCTAAATCATCCCCACACACGGGTACACAACAGTAGGTACCCTTAATATGAACCAAAGTTAAAGTTTTAAGGAGGGTTTGTAATTCAGTTTTATGCAAATATCCTAAAAAACTCAAGAAACTAATATCCTAACATTAAATTGAAGAATAAAATTTATGGCTCTAACAAAAAAAAAATCAAATTTTTTTTTTTTTATAATTTTAATTATTATCATATTTTTTTTTGTCTCTGAAGGTCTCCTGATAATTAGGCTACGCGTCATAAGGACATACTTTGAATTATTGTATACTTTCAGGGGTTTATGGGGGGATATTTGAAAATTTCATTTTAAAGCTAAGTACAGACGATTGTCAAATCTTACAATATTGTCAGAACTGTCAATGGCCTGACTATAGCTGACAATTGACATATTTCTTACAATCAAAAATTGTCTGTTCACACGGTTGGTAGATTTCATCCCAAAGTCTGACAATATGATTGTCAGCTCTTGTCTGATAATTTTCGGACAATAATATATCTGACAAAATTGTCAGCTTGAAAATTTCTGTTCAAACGGTTGGCAGATCTACATATACACATTTTTTTTTTTTGATTGTTTACATCTTTTGGGGGAGGCATCATTTCTTGGCGGAGGTTCTGCAGCATTCCATTCGATTTCTTCTGCATTAAATAAAGAATCTTTTTCTTCTCTCCTTTTCATCATCGGGTTCTTTAAGAATTGGTGAATTTCCGTTTTCCATGGTAACATTTTCGACCATTGATGCCTCTGTTGTTAGATTTTTTATCTATTTTTATTCAGAAATGCGACAAAAAATCAACAACATGCTAAAAAGAATTAATAAAAGACAAATGGCGGCCGAGCATAACCACTTAATTTATTCCGAATAAAACTACAAAACACAAGGAATTTATATAAAATAATATGAATAAATAAACTCAAAAAGAAAATCCATATATGTATGTAGATATTTTCTTTTTGAGTTTATTTATTCAGTTTTGCAAAACCTAAAAATTTCCAACGCAAAAAATGTTTTTTTTATCTCTCTTTAACCAACCGATGGATTTCATTGACATTTCGGACAATGAGAAATTGTCAGCAATTGTAAGATGTTTTCAATGAAAACATCTGACAATGACCAATGAGTCTGACAATGTCCTAATCGTCTGACAATGATAAAAATTGTGTGTTCAGACGATTGTAAGCCATTTGGGACTTTTTTTTCACAGACAGATCTGACACTATTGTAAGATCTGACAATCGTCTGTACTTAGCTTAACAAACACTTCGAAGTTGATAATTGGCTAATTTTGTCACTCAAGAAAATGCGATCGCCCAACAGATGGCGTTATGCCCTCAGACTGCTAAATTAAGGTATACAAATTTTTACAGCATACCAAAATCCTCATTGTAAAGGTTTGTTTGAAGCCTATAATACACATATTTTATTTTCAAGTTTTTAAATGCTAAAATTGATGAAATATTTTGTGTGACGCTGGGTGGACCATCTAGTTTACAATAAATACAGTATTTACATTAAAATATTGTAACTATAGATTTAATTTTACCACCGAAGATTATCTTTCAAATTGTAACGATTTATATTAATAAAATAAACAATTTGTTGAAGATTGCTCAATTTATTATAAAAATTAGTAAACAAATTGCTAAGCACCTTACCCACATTTGACAGTATAATATAATTTTAATGTTTCTTTATAAAGAAATAGATTATTATTCTTGTTTGTCCAGACCAATGCTTATCAGTGGTTAATCAAAAAAAACATACTTTTACATATGTATTGTACCTAATGGCCGTTGTATTTATTTTAATATTATTGACACTTCAAACGTATATTTTTAATCTTTTAAAACTGTAATCAGTATAAAGAACAGGCTCATGATAAAATCAATAAAATGTATGAATAAAAGGTATTTTTATTTCATACTTGTACTTACATACTATTTATCTTTAATAATTAATAATAATAAATTAATAAAAATTCGCAGCCAGTTACTAGGTCTATTGTGTTTATTTTAATGGCAACAATTTAATCGAATTTGTGTCTAACATTTTATGAACTTTTAACTCGCGTGTTATTGCCTGTGAAAAACAACTTTAACAGTTAATGGTTTATAACCTGCTCAGGATAATTAAAAAAAATGTGAATGCACTTAATGTAGAACTGAAAATTTTCAAAGTGAGAATTTTAATTCTATTTCTGATTAATACCGGTATCTATAGGTTGAGTACCTTACTTAGGATACACTTAATACTCATGATCTCTGAAATAATTAAAATAAAAAATTAAAGAATTGCAAATTTTCCCTTAAACTAATTTCTTATCATAAAATCAGGAAAGTAATTTGGAAAAGTTTTATCAAATAACTTTATTAAAAAGGTATGTAAGGTTGAAAAAATTCTAGTTAAAGGTTTTCTATGAACATATAGAGAGTTGATTTGCATTCGATATTTCATCCAAACTGTTAGAGCCATTTCGGAAAACCAAGAAACAATAAAAGTGAATGTGGAAGTATAAATATATTTTCTGAATATTTTTCTCGTTCATCAGAACACTACTTGCTTATTTCATCTAAATCTTAAGAACCGTTCCAGAAACCCCAGAAACAATAAAAGTGGGCGTGGCAGTAGGTGTATATTATCAAAACTATTTTCTTAATTGTTTCTTTTATCATAAAACTGGCTATAAATTTCTTTAAAATCGTTAGAGCCATTACGGACAACCAAGAAACAGTAAAAATGGGCGATGCAGTTGGCGGATTTTACTGAAAATATTCTGTGAATTTTTTCCTTGTTCATCAGAACATTCCTTATCCTTATGGAGAACTCAATTTCCTAGAAAAGTGGGCCTGGTGGGCGGATTTAATTTCAAAAATTTTTCTTCTTTGAGTTGAACAAACTCTATAAATTTCATTCAAATCGTTAGAGCCATTTCCAGAAAACTAAGAAATAATAAAGGTGGGCGTGGCGTGGAGGATTTTATTAGAACTTTTTTTTTCAAACGTTTGCTTCATTTATAAAAACAAACTTCGACAATTCCATTCAAATAGTTTAAGCCGTTTCGAGAAAGGGCAAAAGTCCACAAAGAAGTGGGTCATAAGTCCACAAAAATTTCTTCAAAAAATTTCATTTCATATTGAAAACTCCTAAAATTAATCTTAAGCTTAAAAAAAGCAGAATAAAAATTTTTTGTTTAATAATAATAAACTGGAGCCTAATTCCGTAAAATGAAAACAATGAAACGATATTATTTTGGAAATAGTTGCCTCAATCTTTCTCTTTATATCTGTGATAGAGATTGGTATTATCAAAACAATATCGTTCGATCGTTTTCGTTTTACGGAATAAGTCCCCTGAATACTTCTGAAATCACAAAAGTGGGTCAGAAGTCCACAACCGATGGGCCTGAAAACCATAAAAAGTTCCTGTGGACTTCTGGGTCACGAAAGTAAGGTTAAATATTCACAATATAGATACATATGTGGGACTTTCAACCCTCCTATATAAGTGTGTCAAAAATCCATTATGCACTTTTTGCCTGTGGACTTATGAGACTGCACCATTTTTGATACCAATGTGATGTATCGAACCCAAGACCTTCTGGAGCGATGGTGACGTGGCATGACAATCGTACCACACTAAACATCATGCCACGGGCTACAACTTATTAGAAGTCCTAATAAGTAAATGTGTATATGTATATAATTTATACCGATTACACAGATAATGAGCTTGGTTTACATTTTATTTTCTTTGATTTAACAGTTAATTTTATGTTGTAAGTTCCGATAATATTAAAGAAACACGCTATAAATATTTAAATATTCTTTTCTTCGTAATTTCTGATTTTTTTCATGAACAACGACAAATTTTATCACAGCTCGTCTAGGTCTATTTCCAATCCATCGTTTCCATCCAAAACCTCCAATCACTGAAAATCCAGGACAACAGCAAAATTGTGCTTTTAACATGTAAATTTTACATTTCGCTGGCATTTGATTGATAATCTCGTTTTTTTTATTTTTACAAATCACTTCAAAAGATATAATATGGTAAATATTGAATTTAAAATTATTTTCACCAAAAAAAAAAAAAAAAATAGACGAACTTAAAAAAAAAAAGCAAATGATAATAATTGTTTGTCATATAATTACTTCTTAAATGTCAACTATCACTCGTTATCTCTAAAAAAAAAAAATTGACAAACATTAAGTATTTAAAGTACTAGGTGTATTTTTATTTTATTTTTTTTCTTAGATAATTTCGATTTTTTAATTTTCACATTGAATTTTGAGTATCAAGGCCAATTCATAGATCTAATGCATAAGTTCAATAAATTTTGAGTATCAAGGCCAATTCATAGATCTAATGCATAAGTTCAATATTCATTAAAGAATAGACTGATAATAAAATAATAATAAACAATCTTCCCCAACCAAAATGCTATCAGTGAGCATGATGCTCTATCAGTAACATATTATGAGAAAAAAAATCTTTATGATGACTAATCAATGTATGAATAATAAATAAATAAATAAAAGGCACTCACATAAGAAAATACACAACGAAAATTAAAGTGAAATCTGAAGAAAACTATTTTGAGACTAAAGATAGATATATGGTTAATTAAGTTTCAGAAGGTTTTTCACGTTCATAAGAGTTCACCCAGTCTCAGTTTGACCTTCCAGTATCTTAAATCTTAATAGAATCCTTGTATTCATTTGTCAGATACTAAACTCTGAGTCCTTGCTTTTCACTTATAAATTACAAAGGTCGATAGTAATTATTCAAATATGCAGAATCAAGGCAATACAGTTTTCCGAAGCTTTTTGATGAGCTGAATATGAAACCTACTTCAAAAATGGAAAATCTCAAAAAACCTGTATAAATTAATTTTAAGGTTAAATTCGAACTATTCGCATATCCTTTTGTAAAAAAAAAATTAGATTCGACAGTTATTTTTTATTGTTTTTCTGCAAAATTCATTCGTCCATAATTCACGCATAGCTCCTGATTTCATTAGGTCCGTCAAGCTGGAAACACCACAACTGAAATTCAAAATTAATTCTAAAGATGCAAGAATTAAGTGCTAATTTATTACTCCAATCTTGACTTGCAACTAAAATCTCTTCCCCATAAAACCTATGGTGTTCCAGCTTGACGTCAAGCTAGGAACACCACATCTCCAAAAACAAATTTCAAAAAACTACTGATGATTTAGGTGCACTTAATTCCTGCATCATTTCTAGAATTTTGAATTTCAGTTATGTTGTTTCCAGCTTGACAGATCTGATTTCATTTCACATATTGAACACTTAAAAACATTGTTTACTTAAAACTAAAATAAAATTGTTACGCATTCGACTTGTGATTTAAGGGAGGAAACAGTATTATCAACATCACAAATACCAATGCCTTTTTCCAATAACATTTTGATAAGAAAAACTGGATCAGGCATTGCACATTGATCATGCAATAATTTAATTTTCTACAAAACCACATTTCCCGGAATTAAAAAAAAAGATATACTATGTACATATATTTAAGAGTTATTGTAGCGATATATATGATACTGTACCATACCACGCAATGAGATTGCGACAACAACATCTTGTATAAAAAAAAAACATGTAAACAAAAACTATAGTATAGTTATAGATATAATTGTGAGAGGAGGATGGTGGTTTTATTATTGTTTCTTTAATATTATTCTGCTCGTTAATCTGTAAAATTTACTATTGTTGTTAAATGAGTTTATTTTTAAACTTAATGTAAGAGATGAATTGGATGATATGCAACCTACGACCTACGGACGAATTATATATGAATATTATATGTACATATGTACATATACAGCCAGTGATTAAATTGATATTAAATATTATAATTGAACATTTTATGAATAATTTTGTCACCGCACAAACATTTTATTTCACTATTAGTGAAGTGTTTAATTCAATTCAAATCAATTCAATTCAATTCAATTCAATTCAATTCAATTCAATTCAATTCAATTCAATTCAATTCAATTCAATTCAATTCAATTCAATTCAATTTCAATTCAATTCAATTCAATTCAATTCAATTCAATTCAATTCAATTCAATTCAATTCAATTCAATTCAATTCAATTCAATTCAATTCAATTCAATTAATTCAATTCAATTCAATTCAATTCAATTCAATTCAATTCAATTCAATTCAATTCAATTCAATTCAATTCAATTCAATTCAATTCAATTCAATTTAATTCAATTCAATTCAATTCAATTCAATTCAATTCAATTCAATTCAATTCAATTCAATTCAATTCAATTCAATTCAATTCAATTCAATTCAATTCAATTCAATTCAATTCAATTCAATTCAATTCAATTCAATTCAATTCAATTCAATTCAATTCAATTCATTCAATTCAATTCAATTCAATTCAATTCAATTCAATTCAATTCAATTCAATTCAATTCAATTCAATTCAATTCAATTCAATTCAATTCAATTCAATTCAATTCAATTCAATTCAATTCAATTCAATTCAATTCAATTCAATTCAATTCAATTCAATTCAATTCAATTCAATTCAATTCAATTCAATTCAATTCAATTCAATTCAATTCAATTCAATTCAATTCAATTCAATTCAATTCAATTCAATTCAATTTAATTCAATTCAATTTAATTCAATTCAATTCAATTCAATTCAATTCAATTCAATTCAATTCAATTCAATTCAATTCAATTCAATTCAATTCAATTCAATTCAATTCAATTTAATTTAATTCAATTCAATTCAATTCAATTCAATTCAATTCAATTCAATTCAATTCAATTCAATTCAATTCAATTCAATTCAATTTAATTCAATTCAATTCAATTCAATTCAATTCAATTCAATTCAATTCAATTCAATTCAATTTAATTCAATTCAATTCAATTCAATTCAATTCAATTCAATTCAATTCAATTCAATTCAATTCAATTCAATTCAATTCAATTCAATTCAATTCAATTCAATTCAATTCAATTCAATTCAATTCAATTCAATTCAATTCAATTCAATTCAATTCAATTCAATTCAATTTAATTCAATTTAATTCAATTCAATTCAATTCAATTCAATTCAATTCAATTCAATTCAATTCAATTCAATTCAATTCAATTCAATTTAATTCAATTCAATTCAATTCAATTCAATTCAATTCAATTCAATTCAATTCAATTCAATTCAATTCAATTCAATTCAATTCAATTCAATTCAATTCAATTCAATTCAATTCAATTCAATTCAATTCAATTCAATTCAATTCAATTCAATTCAATTCAATTCAATTCAATTCAATTCAATTCAATTCAATTCAATTCAATTCAATTCAATTCAATTCAATTCAATTCAATTCAATTCAATTCAATTCAATTCAATTCAATTCAATTCAATTCAATTCAATTCAATTCAATTCAATTCAATTCAATTCAATTCAATTCAATTCAATTCAATTCAATTCAATTTAATTCAATTCAATTTAATTCAATTCAATTCAATTCAATTCAATTCAATTCAATTCAATTCAATTCAATTCAATTCAATTCAATTCAATTCAATTCAATTTAATTCAATTCAATTCAATTCAATTCAATTCAATTCAATTCAATTCAATTCAATTCAATTCAATTCAATTCAATTCAATTCAATTCAATTTAATTCAATTCAATTCAATTCAATTCAATTCAATTCAATTCAATTCAATTCAATTCAATTCAATTCAATTCAATTCAATTCAATTCAATTCAATTCAATTCAATTCAATTCAATTTAATTCAATTCAATTCAATTCAATTCAATTCAATTCAATTCAATTCAATTCAATTCAATTCAATTCAATTCAATTCAATTCAATTCAATTCAATTCAATTCAATTCAATTCAATTCAATTCAATTCAATTCAATTCAATTCAATTCAATTCAATTCAATTCAATTCAATTCAATTCAATTCAATTCAATTCAATTCAATTCAATTCAATTCAATTCAATTCAATTCAATTCAATTCAATTCAATTCAATTCAATTCAATTCAATTCAATTCAATTCAATTCAATTCAATTCAATTCAATTCAATTCAATTCAATTCAATTCAATTCAATTCAATTCAATTCAATTCAATTCAATTCAATTCAATTCAATTCAATTCAATTCAATTCAATTCAATTCAATTCAATTCAATTCAATTCAATTCAATTCAATTCAATTCAATTCAATTCAATTCAATTCAATTCAATTCAATTCAATTCAATTCAATTCAATTCAATTCAATTCAATTCAATTCAATTCAATTCAATTCAATTCAATTCAATTCAATTCAATTCAATTCAATTCAATTCAATTCAATTCAATTCAATTCAATTCAATTCAATTCAATTCAATTCAATTCAATTCAATTCAATTCAATTCAATTCAATTCAATTCAATTCAATTCAATTCAATTCAATTCAATTCAATTCAATTCAATTCAATTCAATTCAATTCAATTCAATTCAATTCAATTCAATTCAATTCAATTCAATTCAATTCAATTCAATTCAATTCAATTCAATTCAATTCAATTCAATTCAATTCAATGCTGTAAGATGCGAATGCGATACAAAAAATTATCAACTCGAAACTTAAATGTCCGTGGTGTCAATAACTTCAATTTCAAATTCATTTTAAGGTAACAGTCTGTTGCATTATAAGTTAAGTACCCTAATTATAATTAGAACAAAAAATAAAACAACAAATTACGTATTTGATGGGACATTTTTTAAAAAATTTAATTATCAGGATCAATGATTGCTTAATTGTTTGTGGCATTTAGGTACTTCCATTTTAAATTATTAAATTATTCTATGAATACATATCACGTTTAGATAGCCTGTCACACATAACAAAAAGAAAAATCAAGATTAGATTAAATAAATATTTTTTAATAATAGCTAAAAAGCTCTAAATCATATATGATTGACATTTAAGTGATGATTTAATCTATAAATTGTGGTATAGTTTTAATGTTTTAAATTTATTTGATATCTGAAATTTATCTACGCACGTCTTAATGTTTTAAATATTTTTTTTTTAAAGAAGTGTAACTAAGCCAATTTGATTGATTAGATTTTTGGATTGTTAGGATGAGATATCATCAGTTTTTTTTTTTATTTTATTTTAATTTAATTATTGTTGTTTGAAATGTCCCCAACAAAAGAAGTGGAAACAAAGAAATGATCAAGGGAAACGAAAATCATCAACTCGTTGACTTTATAATGATGTGAACAAAAAACACACGGACAACGTACCAGCAACGCATTGAAAGCCTTTTAAGTTGACGAGCACACGAGATTGGGAAAAAGTACTTGAAGTCTGTGTGTCTGTACGTCTGTCTGTATTTTTATGTGATTCTCTAGATGAAAAATATGAATTTTTGTCTTAAACGATTTCGTTTTTTTTTCTTCAAATTTTCTCTAAAATAGTTCTAACGGTTTTTCATGATGAGGGGGTCAGATTTTGAATTGCAAAGGTATTTCTATAAGTAGATTTCAAAAATTAAAATCGGAGTAGTTTTACAGAGTTGCGAAAAAAATTCTTATATAATATTAATAATATTATATAATATTAATTATAAAGTAATTATTTATATTTTTAATTACTTTATCTGTAGGCAGAGAGATATGCAAATGAAATTAAATTATGAATTATTTCTATTTTTTGTTTATCGGTCAGC
The DNA here is from genome assembly GCA_951394125.1 of Epistrophe eligans. Lineage (NCBI taxonomy): Eukaryota > Metazoa > Arthropoda > Insecta > Diptera > Syrphidae > Epistrophe > Epistrophe eligans. Next base: position 83,614,783 of record OX596029.1, read on the forward strand.
ATGACTTCGATTCAAACGCAAGCAGTTAATCGCTTGCTTGTAGATTTTGCGCGGTGGTTTTAGAAACGTTAAAATAAATAAATAAAATAAAAAAGCCTTAATTCTATTTACTATATGGAATTGGTGTAATTTTGTCATCGGAAGAAAGCTTTTTACATCCATAGATGTTATGTTCAATGTCTCGGAAACTCATTGTTGTGAAAAAAAAAACACTTATATGTTTTCTTTCAAGAATTATGAACAACTTCACTTTTATTCAAAGTGTTTTTTTTTAAGTGCACTCAAACCAATTTGAAGAATTATGAGAAGCTTATATTGTCTCACAAGTACATATTTGAAGTAGGCACAATATACCTCTATACATAAAGTAGTAAGTAATGCAACTTCTTGACCCTGACTCAATAGTAGCAATATTCGATTCACTTTTCATTTCTTCGGATAAAAAAAATATAAACAAAATCATGAGTTAAAACTTCTTTCCACTTTCTTGAAATTAAAAATTATAATTAAATATCATTTATCTTTAGATAGGTATGATGATAACTATGATTCCTCATTAACAAAACATTCTAGGAATTTATCAATTGCGCCTAGCTTTTAGCAGGTGTTTGGAATTAATTATTCTGATTTACAATGTAATTTAATTAACATAAAGTTAATCATAGTTTTAGAATAATATTGGAAATTTATTCGTACCTAAACCAGTATTGTTTTTATCAATTTAATATCTGATTATACTTGTTTTAATTGCATCGCATCACAATGAACTAAAAATATTATTATTTGTTGATTTTGTTGAAAAATGATTAAAACGTTATCGGATACAAATCGATAATTTGGTTGAAAGACATGGTAAAGACATGGTGGTCACCTTTATCAGTCGAATAGGAGGAATAAAAAGTATTTAAGGTACATATATCCTTTATGTAAAGTGCCGTATCTACATATTTAAGACATGGTGGGAGTTACATCATGGCCTCCATGTATTAAAATGGATTAAAATAAGGTTAACCTTTTAAAATATATAGTTGTTTTTGGCGATTGAGGTTATGGTACTTGAAGATATAATTTTACTTCGATATACGAAAGCTAAAGTATTTATATTTCCCTTCCAATTAATTACTTTCGATAAGTAAAGTATACAGGGTGTCTTGCATAAGATGCGACAAAAGGTAAAGGCTTGTAGGTTGAGTAAAAACAAAAAAAAAATCGTCTAGGAGAAGGGTTCTTTTTTCCCCTCTTAAGGTGGGAGGCTCAATTTTCTAAAACATCGACTTGAAATACAGTGGAATTTCTTTTAAGTGGACTGCCACGGGACCGGACTTTTTAAATAAAAAAACTCAAATTTTAAAAAGAACAAACAATTATTTTATTGAATTAATTAAATTAAAATAACTAAGCATTCGCACCTGGTTTCTTGAAACAAACCTTAATTTCTGAAGCCAGGAGCGTCAGAACTAAATGTAACGCAGCAAAAAAACAAACAAACAAAGAGGGAGTTCACTGTAGTAAGAAAAATCATTAAAAATCAACGGAAACACTTATAATGTCATTTTATATCTTCTTTAAATCCAAAAATCCATGATATATGTAGGTACTATATTGCAAGTTTTGGATTCCCAAAAAAATTGAACTTGAGATTTTGATCAAAGTTGACATTACGATGATAGCGAAGTCGAAACAAATGGTCTCGCAATTCTGTCTGTCTGTCTGTCCTGTCATTTCGGCTGCAGCCTAAACGGTTGGCTCGATTTTTTGTAAACTTGGTACCTAACGGTTTTCGGGTATTCTTATATAATAAAAATAACAGTACCTACCATACAAGTGTTTAAAAAAGGGTAGGAAAAATCTCATTTATCTCAAAAACGGCTTCTACGATTTTGTTAAAATTTTAGTATGAGCTAATATCAGTAAGATATAGTATATTATTGGAAAAAAAGTATCTATCGATTAAAAATGGTATGTCTTATAAATACAACCATTTTTTGGATTTCGACTATCTCATTATCGGTGGAACTAATTTTAATAAAATTTTGTATACAAGAGCTTCTAATAAGTTAATAACTTTGGATAATATTGTATTTAAAAATTTTTAAAAAACACTAGATTAAAAAAAAAAATTAAAAATTATTTCGAAAATGGGTTGATGATTTTGTTTCAAAATAAAAAAAAATGGGGCACCAATTTTTTTTCTTAAAAATGTTTTAAAAATTTTATATATAAAAATAATTTGTATGGCGTTTGTTTTAAACCAATTTTAAAAGTTGTTTTAACAATTTATTGTTAATTATATTGATTTTTTAACAATTTTTCAGTTTTAAATGTAAGTTCCATGCATATGTGCAACACGGTACTATATTGTTCATATTTAGTACTCACGTAATACTATATTTTGAACTAAACTACGTTTTTGGCAAGTGGCTTAAATTAGATCCCCGTAACTAATTTATTTCTTGAGTATATATTAAATGTTTCAAAAACAAAACCATTACTGTTATAAAACAGAGGGTTTGAACAACCTATTTCAATCCAATTAGCTGCTAAATTTAATTAGCTACTAACTTGAATTCCAGTTAAAAGTGTCCGGGGCTTTCCATAACTTTTCATATAGTTCTTATATATAGTAAGTAAAAAATCAAATTTTCCAGCTCTTGCCATCAGGTTTTATATTTTGTAATAATTGTTGTTTTTTTTATGAAATAAATAAAGATTGGGAAGTAAAATATTTTCTGAATACAAAATTTTAAACCAAATCATTTCATCCTCACCTATGGACCTGGATGAAACCTATCAAGATAAAATTATTAGTATTATCAACTGGAAAAATTTCATCCAAATTGTTTTAGCCTTTTCCGATAAAAAAATGATTAGTGCGTTGGAATGTTACGCCGAAGGTCATGGGTTCGATTCCCAGCCTATACCACCTAAAAACAGAAATGTTTTTCACGGGTTACTGCCTCTTGCGAGGAATTGACAAATCTTGTATCTCTTGTCATGAAAAAGTGCTTCTTACCCTACCCATTCGGATTCAGCAGAAAATTGTAGATCCCCTCTATTCCTGCCAATAACACGCACACAGGAATGGTTGAGAGTTGTAAGTCACTAGGCCACTGGTTCTACACGAGCTGTCGCGCCACCAAATTTTTTTTTTATAAATTATAAAATCTGTTTGGGCACTCAGCACCTCTTACGAAACCCTGGGTACGGTGCTGGATAACACCTATCTAGATAAACTTGTAATTTAAAATATTTTCTACGCACAAAATTGTATCCATATATCTGCCATAGAAGCCATTTTTAGAAACCAAGTAGATCCTATTGTTCATCAGAATCAACCCTGAAAATTTCATCCAAATCCAAAATAGAGCAATTTTTTCAACGTTTTAATTAATTTTATAAAAAACTATTTATTAAAATAGCTTGGAAAAAAATGCCAAAATACTGTAATTTTTTGTTTTATTTTGAGTATTTTCTTTTTAATTTGTCTCTCCCGCCCAAACGAGATCTCCAAATCACCAACAAAATATAAATAGGTAGACAAAACTATTTCAAACATAATAAAAATAGAATTAGTGTTCCAATTTCGTGTTTCCTTCAAAATAGTATTTTCTTATCCTAAGGGAACCAAAATAAACCAGAAATAGATATTTAAATAAAAAACAAAATAAAAAAAAATTATATGGATCACTCAAGTATTGGCTTTTGTTTATTTTTTACTACAAACCTTCACTTCAGTGCAAGAAGAAAGACCAATGCATCGGAAAAGCGCCAACAACTTAAAAATACACTTTACATTTAATTTGTCGAAGGAATTTTCTTCAAATCTGTTTTTTTTCTTTAATTTGTTCACGTTTAAGAGAGGTTTTTGAAGAAACAAACAAAAATCAAAAATTACAAAATTGTATTTTTAGATATACAATACATAAGAGAGGCAACATAAAACTGTGATTATAACTTTTTCGCGTCACTTTGTTTACACTTTACTGTTACACGCCGCGCCGCCACCGCCACTGGTTGCCGTTAAATTAAATCTCTTACAAAAGCCTATTATTAACTAATGAAGTATTTTATAATTAATTGTTTGTAGGTATATAAAAGCTTTTAATTACTATTTTCCTTATTAATTTTAAAGATCAACTTTTAACTCAATATACGTAAAGTCAGTTAAAATAATTGTTGTAATAGGTAAACGTTTAGCGAATCATTTCGGCTTGGCACGTTTTTCTTCTTTTCTTTTTTTTTAATTAAACGAATGTTTTGAAAACAATGCTTGTGAGAACGTCTGAGAAGATCGCTCGCAAGAAAGGAACTGACAACAAAATTTAATCCAATGAATATCAAAACTCTGTTGGCAAAAATAAAATAAAAAAAAAAAAGAAATTCAAAATCAACAAATCATAAGATTGAAGTTCATCTATATTGAGTTCGACGAAATTATCTGACACTTGTCAGCGCCGCACCGCGCCGCTGTTAGGCACGTTAATCTAGTGCACTGAGAGAGATAAGCAGTGAATAAACTTTCGAGTGAAATGCTTATCAAAAATCCACTTGTCATTGTTATCTTCGATGCAATGTGTCTGAGATTTTGTTGAATAGTCAAATACAATACGTTTGTCAATAATTCAGTGCTGTCGGAGTAGGAATATAAATGTAAAGTATGTAGGTACTGACGTGTATTTTTGTATTTGATTCAGAAAAGTAGAATCTTCGAAATACAAATAATGATTAATGAAATAGCAATTAATTTTATTTTAGGTGCTAACTACAATAAAAAGACAAAATATTGAATACTTATATTTATTTGCCATAATTAATAAAATGCGTGCAGGCAAAAAATAAATTTGATTGATGCAAATTATATAAAATAAAATACAATAACAATAACATAAAACAAAATACATATGTACATATGTAAAACAAAATGAAATCTAAAGACTTAATCTATGTCTTGGTACAATTTTCTCTTTAAAAATAAACTTGAATAATTTAATCAAGACTAAGACCGAAACACGTTCTTATATTATAATCTTAAGATGTTAACTAGATCAAAATTGGACTTAAATTGGAAAGTGAAGTCTTGTTTCAGTCCAATGGTCAATTCAATACATAAAGTAAGGTTACCAGACTAGAAAAAATCATAAGTAAAAGACTGATTTTGTATACTTTTAAGGGGGCACAAATTTTAAAGAACCTATGTACATCAAAATTCTTTTTGAGTTTAATTTTAGCTTCCATTCAAAATTTTCTCCAATTTTTATTTCTTACTGTACAGCGAATATACATCAAAATTCTTTGTAACTTTGTAACTTTGTAAATTTGTAAATTTGTTTATATTTTTTAATTATATACATTTTTTTTTTGAATTCAATACTTAAGTACTTTATTATAATTACTTAACTTTATATTATAGCAATAAGCAAAATCTGTGGATTAATTATCGTAGATTTGAATAAATAAATAAAAAAAAAAATAAATATATGTCAAAATTTAACGCATGAATAACTACTATAAATTATATTAATTTAAAAAAATAAATTTTGGCAGATTGTGCAATTTTTTTAAATTTGTGTGAACTTTGCTTTGTAAAAATAAAAATCTAAATAAAGGAACATTTAACAACAAATTTCTTTTGATAACCGTCACAGGGTTGATAACTGAGAAAATAATTTACACTTAATTTTAAACAAAAAAAAAAAACGTATTTATCAAATTTGTAAAATTACATACGCATATAGAATTATAAAAATATAAAGATACAATTAAATGAAGAAAATTGGTAAAATTATTTGAAAACTTATAACAATTATGAAACGGGAATAAAACTTTTTAAAAAGGATGAGAAGGAAGAGTTGAAAAGGACGATGATGTAAGAAGGAGGGAAGCCTTGTAAAGGGGTTGCTCTAGCGAGGGATGCAACCAGGAAGGGAGGGTAGAGGAGATGTCTCGCGCATCATGACACCTAGATGCTAACTAAGCTGGCAAATTTAAATATTTTTTTTTGTAATCTGCTTCAGGTCCAAAAACCACGACAACGCTGAGCTAGGGCTAGGGGTTCAATATTTGCTAGCCTGGACCAAAAGGCAAAGGCAGAGGTTACAAATGGTTACAATGACTTGTTTTTGGTAAAGAAAATAAACTATCTTATTTGATAAAATTCAAATTATGAATAAAAATGTGTTATTTTCTGTGACACATATTTCACAACTTATGTTTATGCACTTATATTTATGTACATATGTCCAAATTTAGCTATGATTTTAGCAGTGATGTATTGGGATAAAAGTGGGAGCTCTAAATTTTAGATATATCTCCCCCTCGAATTATCAGTTTTGGTGACAAAATATGTATTTTTTGAGATTTGAGAAGAGTTTTGCCTTCGATAAAATCACATTTTCACAATAAAGACCTGGTGTTGTTTCTTCTTTTTGACGGTTACTTTGATTTTCGCAAGTTATTTGCGTATTACTGATAGGGAAGAGAGGGGCACCTTTGAACACTTTTTGGTTTAGAGTCTCCAAAAAACCCAGTGGGATGATGGAATTATTGGCCTGTAAGTTATCGGTACTTCGAGTAATTATATTTTAAGTTTAATTTAAACCCATTTGTGATTAAATTTAATAAAGATTAATATTTTATTTTTATTAAAATACAAAAAAGGGCCTTATGTTTAAAGGTACCTACCCCACATGTAGGGAATGCCCTTGACATTCCATCTGTCTTACGGAGAAAAAATTTAAATTTTTTGTTTCAGTAACTAGTTTTAAACCTGTTCAAAGGTGCCACGACCATTTCATTTAAAACTGCTCCAACATGTTAAACAACATAAAACTTGGCCATATAGTTATTATACCTAACGTATTTATCAAGAAATTTACCTTTATGTTAATCAAAATGAAGGTTTAGTCTTATAATAATTTTTGAAATACGAAAACCATAGCAAATAAAATTTAAATTCTTAAAAACAAAATATTAAAAAACTATAATTTACGCATAAAAACTGCATATCTAGTCTACTGTGTGATAAACATAAAAGAGGCAGCGCAAAATCGTTGACTTGTAAAGATATCGGTATATTGCCATGTAAAAAATTATAAATTTACGCTTTGAAATATTTATTCCTTAAGATTTTATTATAGGCATGTTTAAAGGTACCCCACGTTCAAACGTGCCCCCCTCTCCCCTACTAATAAGAATAAATTACAATCTTTTAGAAAATTTAATTTCCTACAAAATATTTTAAGTTACTTTTTTCCATAATCATTATTGTTAAAGAGTTACAGTACATTTTGTTAAAAAAATATTAGGATTGATTTTTAAAAACAACACCAGGTGCAAGTGCAATTGTAAAAAGTGTGGTTTTCGGCTCATGTACAATAAAGAATAGCTTCAATTCATTATCCACATGATCTGGATCAAATTTTAACACGTTAATACGAAAACAACATGCAATCCTGCTTTTTATCTCGATCTATTATTTCAATGATCCAAAAACTAGTACTTTTTTATTATTAGTATGGTAAGGTAGTTTTAAATGTAGTGCAATGAAAAAAGCCAAAAACCATATGAAAAATATACAAACACAATGAAAAAGAAGATGGTTGTTTACCACTAGCTGTCACTGTGATCCTGTTTGTTTTATTATGAGGATCTGATCCAGATCATGTGGATAGTAAAATGCAGGATAGTAAATTCATATCGCCACCAGTAAACTTTTAACTAAGTAAGTACTTTTGGAGCTCTTGAAGAAAATTCCTTTGAGTTTTTAATATGACGACAGCCCATCTCTCACAGCCCTGCCAACAAGTAGTTACAATATTCATTTACACAACAATAAAATAATATCGCTTATGATACGAAAACATTTGTTTATATACATTTTATATCACTTCTTCAGTATCTCCATTTTGTATCTAAACATAATCGTATTTTTTTAAGCGATCTTCTTATTGTAGCCGGCTTTTTTATTAAACAAAAAATTAATTCATTTCTGATACCTACATTTGTTTGAGTGAGATTAATTTTTGAGTTACTCAAACACAATAGATACCTTATATATCTATTGTGTTTGAGTAAAAAACATTGTATTTTATTCTTTGTTTTCTGTTTTCATTAAAAACTGATAAAGTGATAAGAATTATAATATATTTGAGTTGGGATTTGTTTTAGTTTCGAATTTTTTGTTTTGTTTATTTTTGTTCAATCGTAGATTTGTATCTGAGTTTGTTGACGTTATGAATTACATATTACATATAAGTAGGTTTGTGTATATACATATAATAAAGCTAATATAAATAAATATTGATTTTTAGTTAAAATTTTGTGACTTTGTTTTCTTATTTATAATTTTATTAGGCACCTACATAAAACCTTCTATTATGTGGAGGTGGAGTATCTTATGTTGATTTGACCATAATCCCAAATCTGGAAGCACATTTTAAAGTTTTCTGTATTTTGTTTTGTTTAAATTGATGTTCACTATGAATTAAAAATGTTTTTATTACTTGGTACAAAAATAAAGCTCATTCTATGGGTTTACTGGAATAAGAACATTTTTGAGGAAAATAAAATGCAGGCAAGAAAACTTTGGAGTATTATAAGAACTTCCTACGTTCAATATATATATATAACGGTTAAAGTGCAGAACCTCGTAAGTTGTGTTTGCATGTTTCTCAGTCACCAAAAAAAAAAAAAAAAAACTGCTAAAATTATGTATGACGATCTATACTCTGATGCTATGCTCTGATTTTTCTGATTTTCTTACATTAATAATATATTAAATTTTTCGACTTATACCAGGTCCTGCACTTTAACTGTCAAATGTAAGTTATTATTTCAGATTCTTAAAAAACAACAAAAAACAAAAAATTTTTAAAATAAATTTAAAATATAAAAAAGTTGTAAGGCTTCTCCAAACCAATGCGAAACTACCGCGGCGAGACGATGAAAACAATAATAGCAACGTTTTGTTTTTATTGACAACCACGTTGTTTTGGGGGAGCCTGAAGCAAGCTAAAAATAAATAGAAAAAAATCGTCATTCCTAAATATATGTATATTGTTAGTTGAGGTTATAAGACCCGCGGAAATGAAACCCGTGCATTTTAATTCCCAAAACAAAAGGAAATAACTACAAAAAAGCATAAAGACCCGCGGGAGTTATTGCCTTTCTGAATTGGCATTAAGACCCAGACTTAAAGTGTGATTTGATAATTCATAATCATATATGTACCTACTTTACTTTCAATTTATACTTGTTGACCAAGAAAACTGTTGACTTTAGCGCCTACCTGACAGCTGAACATATACCCTAAGCAGAGGAACGGAGTTGCGTGAGTGGAACAGAGGACCCAAAGAGGGAGTTAAAATCCTTGGAACCCGTGAAACATGCTACCCAAGATACTGTCGTCAAAGAAAACTGTTGACGAAGTCCAAAATAGTTTTTTGGAAAAAGGAATAAAAACCCATTCCATTTCAAAAAGGAAAAAAAGCCCGCGGATGTTATTTCCTATTATTTTGGAAAATAAGGCCCACGGTCTTATATTTCCGTGGGGCTTATTGAACTGCATCGTATTATTAGTATTGTTGTTTTACAAGTTAGAGATGAGACAGGTTTGCCATTTTAGGGGTTTTATATCTGATTAAGGGTTTAAATTGTTTGTTGGGTGGAAATCTAAGGGTATTATTTTTTAAATTGACAAAACTCTTATGTTGTGATTTTGTGGTTTTTTTTTTTTGTAAGCACTAACTAAATCTAGTACAAAATTGTACGCACTATTAAAAATTACCTATCAATAATTGCACAATTATGCAGACAATTCCTCACAAAAATTGGGATTTTCAGTGGTTTGAGGGCGGACAAAATTAATAAACCAAACTTGGTCTTGAAGAAAATTCCCTTTAAGATTTTGATACGACAGCCCACCCTTACAGCCCCGTCAACAAGTCGTTACAATAACCATTTACATAGACAAGAAGATTTTTAAAATAATTATTGTTGATTTATAAAGATATTGGCAATTTTTTTTATTTTAAGACGTCAATTTTTGAACAAACGCAACAATCCTTCGATTCATTAATACCAAATATTTACAATTAATTTGTTTTCGTTATTTTACTTCATCGGGCATAATATATACATCAAAGGAAACAAATTTTACAAATTAATTTATAAAAAGTAAACAATTTATTTTTGGATGATAAGATAAGAAAACCAAAATAAAACATTAACCAGATGGCAATTACTAGAGTTTCTCGCAGACTTTATATTGGCTGCGCCCATCTTCAAGTATTTTCAGACATCTTACTTGTGGGGGCTTAATAAATCATTGAAGAAATTTTCAAGCAAAGCTATGATAAAGATAAACATATTTATTTGCATATGCATTAAAATATTTTCAACAATTGCTTTGTTTATTATTAATTAATTAATGTAGTAAAATTAAAATTTTGATTCATATTGGTTTTCCATTTAAATTTTCATAAAGCGGTTGCCGCCATCTTGTACAGTCAATTTAATTTAAATCAATTACTCTGTACTACAATTTATGAAGAAAACATACCAACACGGCTCCATTACATAAATTGACAAAAAAATTATTTAACAACTTGTGGGGCACCCTGCAAAGCACATTTTCATAAATCAAAATACAGCACACATTTATTCGACATAAAAAGCATAAATAAAGTTTGGATAGCTAAAAAAAAATGCACTGCTCATCGAATTGTCAACATTTGAGTCGCGCAAAGATACAAATTATTGGTGTTGGTGTTTTTTTTTTTAGTTCTTAGCAGAAGTCGTGGCAATAAAGTTAATATACATAGTACATACATAAAGCAATATGGATGATTCTTTGAAAGATTTTTTTAATGATCGTGAAATTTTTGTGACTGGTGGATCAGGTTAAATAAATTAAAATAAATATTTGAAAGCATTAAAGAAAAAAGCAATTAAAATATTATTTCAAAGGTTTTCTTGGAAAAGGATTGATTGAGAAAATTCTACGTTCGTTTAATGTGAGAAAAATATTTGTGCTTTTGCGAGAGAAAAAAGGTGTTGCGCCAAACAAACGTTTAGAGCAACTTAAACAGGATCAGGTAAATATAGAAAATGAAAATGAAGCAAATATGCATTCTTTTTGTAATTAAAGATAAATAATCTGAAAATTGTTTTTTAAAAGCACTGTTCGTGAACAGTAGTTGAATTAATATTTTATAAAAATTTATTTATGATGGGCAGGACACAAATAAATGGTTTTAATTTTTTTTTTTTTTTTTTTGAGAAGATGCCTTATTTTTGAATTATTTCCATAAATGTATTTTTAATGACTAAAGTAATTGTGATATCAATTTGCAACCCGGTGCTTCAAGATAGTTGAAATAAAATTGCATTTGAAAATATTAAAATACCTTTTTAAACAAAAACTAATCAGAGAAAAATTTCATTTTTTTTGTTTGTTTCTGGCTTTTTCACACTTTCTCTATAACGATATATCATAACGTTATTTAGCTCTTCCCATAAATTTCCAATATCTAGCAACTTCATATAGTTTTGAACTACAAGAGTTATTGTGTGGGATCCAGTATTGCATACTTTTTTTTATTTTATACCTCAAAAGTAAAGTTACATTTTTATTAACTCCAAATGTTATTATAATGATTTTATATTTCATTTTAGATTTTCGATGTGCTGCATAAGGAAAAACCCAATGAATTTAACAAAGTTATCCTCATACCTGGAGATGTGTCAAAGCTAAACTTAGCCTTATCAGTTGATACAATTGAACTTTTGCAAAATGTATCAATTGTTCTTCATTCTGCTGCTACAATACGATTTGATGAACCTCTTAAAACCGCAATTCTCATCAATGTACGTGGTACACGGGAAGTCCTTCGAATTGCTGAAAAGCTACCTAAATTGCAAATATTCCTACACATTTCTACCCTCTTTAGCAATTGCAATTTGAAATTTATTGATGAAAAGGTTTTTATCTATTTTTATAAAATTTATAAAACGAGAGTATAATTTTTATTTGTTTGTGGTCATATTTTATAGATATATGCAGCTCCTGTGGATTGGAAAAATTGCATCCAAATTGCAGAGAAAGTTAATGAAGATGAAATGGCTGTTCTATCGAATAAGTATGATTTTAGTTTAATAATAGAAATTTTAAAAGGAATTTCACCATTTAAAATAATTTTTGGGTGCTTTTTATTTATTTGTTTAAATATTTTCAAAAAAAGAAATAATTTTTATTCTACAACATTTTAATATCAAAAAATGTTAGTATGTATAGCCTTTTGAAGTTTTTATTCATAAATATACTTACAAAATTTCAAAAATATTCATTAAACCATTTTCAAAACCCAATTTTTTAAAAACATTTTAAGTGCAAAAAAGTTGGTATATAACATTGTGAATTATTTATTAGTTACTACCAAATACTAACAAAAACTAACACTAACCAGCCATTTTCAAAAAATTAATTTTTTTAAAATCATAATGTATTTTTGAAATGATTTTTTTTTTTTTTTTGAAAATTAAGATTTTTTAAAAAAATGGCTGGTAATTTTTTTTTTGAAATTAAGTTTGTAAGTGTTTGGTAGGAACTAATAAATTATTCAAAATGTTATATACCAACTTTTTTGCATTTAAAATGTTTTAAAAAATGTAAGCAAAAGTAAAAAGTGGCCAAAACTACATATTAGATAAACATATTATTAGACATAAAAATAACAGAATTAAGAAAAAATCGTCGGAAAGCTGAATTTTGGTACATAGCCTCCCCATTTGTATTTTTAAGAAACTGTAAAAAGTCTCCATCGATATGAGCACCGCTTACAATTTTACCGGGTTTTAAGATCCCCCGAAAATAGTTTTTCAAGAATATCTCCCAATTGGTTAGTTTTACAAATAAAATGGACTAGCTTAGAAAATTTCCTACAAAAACATTTCAATACTTTTTTTAATAAAAATAACCGTTTTCGAAATAAACCAATCGCATTGCATTTTTTTTTAATTTTATTTTTAAAATTTTTAGTTTGAAAAAACTTCAACTAAACCCAAAAAACATAATTTCAAACAATAATAATTAAAGAATGAGTTCCTGGCTTTAAAAAAATTATAACATATTATTGTAAATGTTGCAGTTGTTTTTTTAATATTGATTTTCTGTTTATGTAATTTTTTTTTATTAATTTGCCCCTCCCACTTAAAGTAGTGTAACTCACCAATTAGGAGATATTCCTGAAAAAAAACATTTTTAGGGCCTTTAACTCCCCGAAACAATATTAGCGGCGCTAGCTTTTATTTGTGTTCCTTGGTTTCCAAGCTAATTTAATTTAAACCTAGTAGGCTGCTGGTATGAAAAGAATTTTTTTCGATCGCCAATAAGACACCGAAATGCTTGCGGGAACACAGCAGAAAAATACCTAACCTATGCATCTTTAACCATAATAGGGGGATTCATGTAACGTCGTAAAACACTAGATAAGTTTATCTTTTGGATAAATTTATCTTTTGGTAAATGAACTGTCAAATTTTCTATGGGAAATTGTTTACGTAAATTGGATACAATTATCTAAGGTTTTTTGTTGCGGAAGCTTATACAAATTTATTTGTATAAACTTATACAAACGTCATTGTGACAGCTGATTCAATTACGCAGCATTTATCCAAATAAATAAAAAGGACGTTCACGCAAACTTTTGCGTAAACTTTTCTTTTTACACAATTGGTAAACTTATCTCGTTGCATATATCCTTAATTATTATCTGCCACATATTTTTGAAAAATATGATTTTTTTATAAAAAGGTTTGAAAGGTTTTTCTAAAAAACAAATGTCAGTTCATTTAAATAAGTAAAGGCTAACCTTTTAGTGAAAAAAAAAAATAGTTGTTTATGGCACCTCCCATCGAAACATTTTTTTGATTTTAATTGTTTTCGAAAACGATTTAACTGATTTTTTTATTGAGAATATTTTTATATATATAAATTAAAGTTTGGTTTTGTGTACGTTCGCTAACGAGCCAAACCGGTCGACCGATTTTCTTAAATTAAAGAGGAATAAGGGTAGAAGGTAGAAAAAAAATATAAAAAAAATAAAGAAAATCTGTTAAAAAAAGAAATGAAATTTCTATTGGTCACATGGGTCATTGATTTGAACAATATTTAGTAATTTGCGGAATTCAAAAATAATAGAGTTCGTGGTGCAGTGGAATTTTTTTCAACACATTCGCTGCAAAACAAATAAAAAAAAACTATTTTTTTTAACGCTCTGCGAAGCGGGCGGGGGTTTTTCTAGTTTTATATAAAGTAATCTACCCATTTTCGAATTATCGAATTTATTTTTTTTTAATTTTATTAAAATTGGTTTAACAAATCAAACCAAAAAAATGGCTCAAAAAGAAAAACAGTAAAAAATCGATAAGTAAAAAAAAAAATGTTGTAGATCGTACTGATATTAGCTCCACATAGACATTTTAATCAAATTCGTAGGAGTCATTTTTGAGAAAAATAAGATTTTCCTAAATGATTTTCAGACACTTGTAGGTGCTGTTATTTTTGATTATAAGACTATTTTTTTTTTTTTTTTCAAAATCTGCTACATAAAAACAGCTTTATGCAATAAAAATCAACCATCAACGAAACGTTTTCAAGTATTCAAAAAAATTTTAAGCATTTTAAAAAATTAAAAAAAAAAATTGCAAATTTTGGTATACAATACTGTTTAAAATAATCTCAATACCATAATTATCCGAATCAGTAGAACCGGTTTTGATGAAATGAAAAAAAAATATGTTTAAAAAAATTATTGAATTTTCTTTAAAAAAAGGTTGAGAAAAATAAGATCTTTATTACTTGCTAAAAAAATCGATAAGATATGTCCAAAAAAACCCAATCAACAAGTATAAAGAAAATCGAAAATCGGCTGCATAACTGCAGAGAAACGGATAGACAGACAGACGGACTGAATTAGAAGAACCACTTAGTATATACAAAGTACCTACATACCTATGTATCGCAAATAAAAATTCATTACCATTGCAGAGAAAAATTGTATGTACTCTCAGTTCTTTCAAACTGCTAAGTAAAGAATTAGGTACACATGTACCTAATGAGTATTTTATTTGTAACTTATTCCATCAAAGAACGAGGTACTAATTTATTAGTCTCTTTTATATTTTGTCATTATTTATCTTAATGTCCATTTAAAACGTTGTTCACTTTGGAGTTCAAATTCCTCTGGGATTTGTTGAAAGGTTTTTGAACTTTTACAAAATATTTAACGAATAACGAGAATTGACCACCTACTGAAATGTCGTTAAACCTCAATATATAATTAAACACCATAAATAATTTTGTTTTATTTAGATTCATCCAAGGATTTCCAAATACATATACATTCACAAAATTCTTATCGGAGCATGTTGTCAATGATTTTCATAAAACCATTCCCACTGTTATTATTCGACCCTCAATAGGTAAACCTACTTATTTATAAGCTTAGTCGAAGGATTTGTTTATTGAAATTTTTTTCTGATTCCTTTTTTTAGTTCTATGTGCCCTTTTTGATCCAGTTCCAGGATATACTGATAATGTATCTGCATCAACATCAATTGCCGTAGCTGGAGGAACAGGTATAAGTTATATTAAGAACCAATTGTTTGAACTTTAATCAACTCCCTTCCCTTAAAGGTCTCTTAAGGACGTTTCTGTGTGACCCAGAAATGACTCCAAATCAAATCTCATTGGATGTGGCAATACGAATTGCAATTCTTTCAATTTGGAAAGCTGCCAGCGAGAAGAATGAAAGGTAATTAGTTTTGAACATCTGATGAGAAGTTAATTTTTTTTTTTAATTTTTTATTTCATAGAATTCCATTTATTTGCAATATTTCGGGAGAAATATTCCCGGAGTTTAGTATCAGAAGACAACTTAAGATTTTAGAAACAATTTGGAAAGACATACCGTATGACAAAATGTTTTGGAAACCTTCTATCTATCCAACAAATTGTCCAAAAATTTACTTTATTAAAGTAAGAAGTTTATTATTATTTTTTTTAATTCTTGTATTTAGAATCATTTTTTAATCTTTTTTTTAATCAAATGGTCTGCAGTTTATGTTAACTCAACTTATTCCAGCTGTAATTGTTGATGCTGGCTTACGACTTATGGGAAAACAGCCAGTCTTAGTAAGATACCAAAGAATTATTATTAATGCTGTAAGGGGATTTCAATTTTTCTTATCAAGTCCAATTGTATCGGATTTTTCAAATATGAAAATGCTAACTGTTGAGTCTAAGAAATTGTAAGTTTTTTTTTTTTGTCGTTCAAAATTACAAATGTCACTAGTAAATAAAATTTTTCTGCCAGTCCTGGATTTGAGGCAAGGGAAACATTTACACTTGATGCTTTGGTATATGGAAAAATTGTCGCTAAGAGCTGCCGTCAATTTATATTTAAAGAAAAAGATTCAGATATACCCAAAGCCAGAAAACTCTACAAATGGTTGGAATGAATATTTATTTATTTCGATAATTCGAAATTATTTAATTTAATTTTTTTTTTTTGCAGGTTTTGGTTGGCTGATGCTTTTTTAAAAATAGTTTTTATATTTTTATTTTTTGTTATTATATTTTATTGGTTTACTTAAAAATAAAAAAGAATTTTTTCTGAAATCAATAATTTTTTTTATATATAAAAGAAAAAAGTTTAGTGGGGGTAAATATTTTGCTTAAAACTGACATTGCTTACAAAAACAATTAATTTGTGTGTACATTATATGTAGGTAAGTATATAAAATTATATTAGATTTAATGTATAAAATTTTGTAAAAATTAAAAAATTAGTAGGTACGCTATTTTCAGTATTCATTAATGCGGATTTAAAAAATAATAATTTTGAAAACAATATTAGAATATCACTAATTTTTGAAAAATAAATTGGAAATTTTTTTTTAAATCCAAAAATGCTTTTTTTTTTTTTAATTTTAATATGTAGTATTTTTTTAACTTCTTAAAAGCTCGTGTAAAAAAAAAATTATTTAAATCAATAATTAAACAGGCAATGAGATAATTGAAAATAAAAATACTATTTCAATGAGAGATACTGTTAATAATGGTTTAATGTAAAATTTGGTTCTGTTACATGTCAATGCTACATCGTTTTAAAAAAAAGCACACAGAATAATTTTAAAAACAGGAATCGTTTTTGAGAAAAATAAATTTTGTTTGACGGTTTCAAACAGTTTTATGGAAGCTACATTAACGGTTACAGCCTTTTCAATGTTTCAAACACGAGTACACGACTCCCCAAGGTATTCCAAGCCTCCGGACCTCTTTTAAAAAAAATTATTTATTAAATTTATACAAAAAACTTGTCAATTTTAAAATTCGGTTTTTGAGAAAAAATAGGCAGTATTAACATTGGCATTAGTAACAATTGGCAGTAGTAGCATTTCCAGTTCTCAAGTTTTGACTTTTAGTTTGAAGAATTACAATTGTTAAAATGGAAATTTCAATTGTTAAATTCACTATTTTAATTTTCAAATTGCAAAATATTTTCTAAATCGAAAATATTTGTTGCGTGAAGGAATTTCGTTTTTAAATACTTAGATTTTTAGATAAAATTTTATTTTTATATTTATAAATTAAAACTTTTCTTTAAAGGTTATTTTAATTTTCTATTTTTAAGTTCTTTCAATTGGTTATTTATATTTTTTTGTTACGTTTTCAATTTCTACATATTTTCTATTTTCTTCAGGATTTATGAATGGTTCTCTGCCAACTGTGATTCTTTGTATCCAGCACTTTTTAGTACAGAGAAGTTTGAGTGTTATAGTTTCTTGATAAAATGTTGACAGTATCAAGTCAAAATTTGCTCTTGAATTAAATAATCACTAGAAGTGCTCATTTTTATTGGAATAATAATGGGTGATTTTTTAAGAGGTTTAGAACTTTTTTTTAAAAAAAAACACAAAAAATTCGAAAAAATGAATGAAATATTTATTTGAATCGATAGTTTGAACCTTGCAATTTAATGTTTAAAGATAATTTCATGCAAATGTTGACCGCGGCTGCGTCTCAGGTAGCCCATCCGCTGAGTCCAATTTTGGCATACTCTTTCACACATATCGGCCGGTATCTCACGAATGAATGCATGGATGTTGGCTTCCAGTGCGTCAATCGAAGCGGGCTTGTCCCTATAGACATTAGCCTTGACATACCCCCACAAAAAATAATCTAATGGTGTCAAATCGCACGATCTAGGCGGCCAATTGACCGGCCCGAAACGTGAAATTAACTGTTCACCAAACTCGCCTCGCAATTGCGCCATTGTTTCGCGTGCTGTGTGGCATGTGGCACCGTCTTGTTGAAACCACATATCATGCAAGTCAAGAACTTCCATTTCGGGCAAAAAAAAGTTTGTTATCATCGCTCGGTAGCGTTCACCATTGACAGTAACGCTGCGATTCGCATCATCTTTGAAGAAATATGGCCCAATAATGCCGCCGGCCCATAAACCGCACCAAACAGTGGCTTTTTCGGGATGCATTGGTAGCTGTTGCAATGCTTCTGGCTGATCTTCACTCCAAATGCGGCAATTTTGCTTATTTACGTACCCATTCAACCAAAAATGAGCCTCATCGCTGAACACAATTTTTCGATAAACAACATTTCGAACCGAGCACGAATTTTGATAGTAAAATTCAATAATTTGCAAGCGTTGTTCATTTGTAAGACGATCCATGGTTAAATTGCAAACCAAACTGAAGCTGTTTGACAGTGACACAAGGTACTAAACACACGTCAGCTGTCAAAACCAGTGTTGCCAAAACCAAACCAGCTAAAAAATCACCCGTTATTTAACAAACAAATGCAGTTTTTGAACAAATTATTATTATTTTTAAAATTGGAGTCAGAAAAGGGGTTCAGACCATAGAACCGGATTTCATTTTATTTTGGAATTCAAAAGATTTCTCGCTGAACCGCCATCTTTTGTTTTTAGTTTGATGGCGCTTAGGTATGTGGTGGCATTTATACAAAAGTAAATTTATTTTACAAACGTAATTGTGCCGTAAGAGTGAAGTGTTTGTATTCTAAGAAAAAAATTACTTGTCAGTACCATTATCGTTATCCAAGCGTGTTATAAAGTGTTATGGGGTGATTTTTAGAATATTGTATTCTTTTTAAAGTCATATAGGTACCTATGTAAGTTAAAATTATCTCGGAAATTATTTTTCTCAGAACCCTTGAGTTATGTTGCTATATTAACACTTAAATGTGAGTACCGTGCCGTGGTATATATTTTTATAATGCGCTTAAATTCAATGATTTCACGCAATAGTACTAAAATTCTTAATAGTTTTTCTATTTAAATTGGTATCAACACTTCGGACAAAACAAATAAAAACAAATCCGTGCAATAAATGTTGAGTAATAATTGATTTTAAAACCTAAAAATGATACAATTTTAAAGAAATAAAGGCTTTTCAAATTTTAAAACATAAAAGCTGATTTAGGAGCTCACCAAAAATATTGTCAAAAAGAGTGAGAACGTATAAAAATAAAAAAAAAAAAAATAAAGTTTCAGTACAATGTCCTATATTTTGTATTCCTTAAAATGTGAAGAGAAACAAAACTTAAATAATTTCATAATGAGTTTGTATTTCAGCAAAATTTTGTTTTAAAAAATTACAGTTGGCAGAGACTCACCCTTATATTCTTTTCACTTTTTAATTTTTTAAGTTTAATTGTTAAAACCACAAAATAAATTAAAACAAAAGACCAGTACATATTTACAAAATTGTTGTATTAAGAAGTGCAATTGGAAAATTGACACATATTTAATTGACAATTGCAGTTCGTAAAAGACAAATAGAATTTATATTCTTATAAACACGTTGACCGTTTTTGTGTGATATGTTGTTGTTTTGCAAAATTCATTTGGCATTTCTTTATTTCGCTTTAGTCGTTTAATATTTTGTTTAATTCGCAATCCTTAATAGCCAATTTACGGTTTCTTTTTTATTCATTATGTTTTTAAATCATTACGCAATTAACATTCCGCGTTTTTATATTTCGCTTTTTTTCAAAAATATTTTCCATCATTTCGTTAAACCATTTGGCAATTTATTTTTTAGTTTTTTTTTTGTTACATTGTTTGATATTTGTTATTTCGCGAAATAATGTTTTGCCGTTTCATTATTTCGCAAAATATCGCTAAGCCGTTTTATTATTTCGCTGATAGATCATTTCACCGTTTAGTTATTTTAATATTTAAGAATTATTTTTTTTGAGAATTTTTTTTTTGTAAATTCATGTGGATGTATTTTTTTAGTTTAAAATTAATATTAGATCTAAAAAAATCTTTGTTTTTTTTTTTTTTAAATATTTTTCATATTAATCCGAAATTTTTAAAAATAAATGGGTATTAAATTATTTTTGGAATTATGTATTTATTTTTTTTTAAATTCACTGTATGCTGAACATTTCTTGTTTCGCTTTTTTTTTATTTGGCATTCAAAGCGAGAAACAACTAAATTCCAAGTGCAAAAAAGCGAAATAGTAAAATGTGAAATAAAAAAAAGGCAAAACAACAAAATGCCAAATAAAAAATTGCCAAGCTTCAAAAAAACCAACCCAACAAAAAACTAAATAAAAATTGCGAAATGAAAAATGCGAAAGGATAGTTTGCCAAATCATTAAAAAAAAAACCAAACGTAAATTGCAAAACATAAATTGCGAAATAACAAATTGATAAACAATATAATGCGAAACGGAAAACAATGAAATGAACCCCGCGAAGCGTTAGTTTGCTAGACAATTCTTGCGAAACATACCATAATAATACTCCAAAAATAACAATGCCTTCTTGAGAGCTTCTATTTTTTCGGTACTTTGAGAATTGAAGTATTTTTTTAAACTTTTTATTTATTGCAGTAATTTTAAATATTTACATTTTTTAACTCGTTTTAATTTCTTATGATTCTTTTTTTAGTTTTTAATATTTATTTACATTTGAGATAAAAATACAACTTTTAGCTTACCTACCACTTTTACCCATTTTTGAAATCAAGTACTATTGACTTGATTAATGTAACAGAATAAAGTCTCTAAATCTCCTATGCTATGTATGGTTCGTTACACCTTTTGAAGACACCAGCACAAGTAAAAATCTATAATTTATTTTTCGATACAGAACATAACGTGTTGTCTGTTTTGTTTTTTTTTTCCTTTAAATTCATTATTTACATCTAACATCTAAGTGAGGGAAGATCACGAGGATGTGTCACATGTCATCCTCATCCTTATACCAGGAATTGTATATATTTTCATCCTTAACCAAGGTTCTCTACTTACCTGTTTATTTGTACGGGTCACGGTCATTCAACAATCGATTGTTGTTTCACGTTTCAGTTTCAGTCTTCGTTTTCGTATTTTCTTCCGCATCCTTGAGTGTGCCGGTGTTGATGCAGCAAATTTATTTTTTCCCAGTTTTTGCTCTTTTGTTTTCTCCTTACCTATGTTTTGTTTAAAAATATAGAGCGTGATGTATTAATTGACACGTGTCACACAGTTAAACCGAAAGATTTGCAAGTTTCAATTAGTTACTGCCATCAGAGGAAGAAAGAAAAACGATATAACCCTTCTTGGTTAAAAAAAAAAATAACCTTCCGTTAAGTAAGCACTCTTTCAATATTTCAAGCCCCCACTATGGGGGAAATCAAAGTGAACACTAAAATACCAATATGTAACCACATCACGTGGAAGAGTGAAAGCATTTTCCTCGTGTCGCAGGATGTTGTCGCAGACACCTGATGAATATACTAAAGAATGTTTGTTTTATTTTCATACATTTTGGAACCTTTTTCTGTTGATGGTTTTTTTTTGAATTTTTATTAAAGAGGTGTTGTAATGCCAGATCATGCGCATTGTAACATAAAGCATAAGCTTATAAAGCTTTAAATGTTCTTTTAAAGCAAAGTGGATATCATACGCCATCTGTTGGAAATTATTTATAATGTTGTGTTTTTTTTTCTAGAACCTGAAACTGTTTGAAAAAGCTAATTTAAAAAAAATTAAATTAGATATAGCTTTTTGGGACATTTTGTGAATTTTGACAAAGTTAGCTT
Organism: Epistrophe eligans; assembly: GCA_951394125.1. NCBI lineage: Eukaryota > Metazoa > Arthropoda > Insecta > Diptera > Syrphidae > Epistrophe > Epistrophe eligans. Next base: position 83,636,917 of record OX596029.1, read on the forward strand.
TTCTTGTCTCTGCACCAAAAGTAACAGATAAGTTTAGCGAGATGTAAGTACTAACACCAATTTTTTTTTTGTAAAGCTTTTCTAAAGCTTATGAAAAAAATACTGATTAAATTTTAATTTGCAAAATTATAATTCTAGCTGAACTAAATTCTATAATACCCGTGTTTTATTATCTACGAATCGGGATCATCTTTTAACACTAAATACAGCAACAACTCTGGATCCTGCTCCGATCCGAAAATAAGTGTTCATTCTGGCGGGTAGACGGCTCTTCAGTCGGTAGTGAGAACTAATTGTAGTGTTTAGAAAAAAAGACACTACCCTTCAAGCAAACGACTCCGTTTTGGATCCGCGCACGTAGTAAACAACGTATAGATGACTCCGTTTACGCATCCAAATATGGATCCGCAAAACTGCGTTTGTCGGCTCAAATTAGTATGGAAATTAGAATCACCACAGACCCATTTTGTGCATTTATTGTGGGAGAGCTTTCCATTTCACCATACTCAGCGAGAACCGAAACCAAATCGGATCCAGAACGGATCCAAAAATATGAACGAATCGAAACAGGTGTTGAAATGCGAAAATCGAGTACAAAAAACAATTTGTCACAATTTACAACCAAAATAAAAAACAGTTTTATTTGTACTTGTTTTTTTTTTTCTCGTTTTTGATTAACAAATTTAGTCCTAAGGTTAATTCAAAAGGAGCTTTTATCCACCCTCGATAAAGAAAACAAAATATTGTATGCACAAAACAAAAAAAAAACACGCATAATATGGTCATAATATGGTGATCATTTATGGTGTTGCAGCTGCATTTGGGGCGTTGTTTTTTTGTTGGTGGATCCTGTTCTTTGAATAATGGAACAATTTTGTGATCACTTAAATTAAATAATTCACTTTTGATTTTAAACTGTTTTTTTTTCTGAAGCAAATTTTTATTGAACTGTTGCGCTTGGCACATTGAAAAAAGATTATCGTTTTTGTAGTTTTCTTTCTCTGTTTTCCGTCCATAAAAAATACTCACCATTAATTTATCGTCTACGCTCTCTCTTTCTCAGTAAAAAAAGTACTCTCGATTCTTTCTTTTTTTGTGCGTTTTAAAAGGATCCAAGAAAGACCGAGAAAGTTGGGTCAGTGAATTTGCTTGAAGGGTATCTACCATGAAAATTAAACAAACATAACAAAAAAGAGATGAGATGAACAACACTACTGTCATAATGATCCATATTGTTTTATTTTCGTGTTTTATTTTCATATGGATCTTCGTGGATAATAAAACGTGGTTATATAACGTGTTTAAAAATGACCCACATCCGTAGATAATGAAACAGGGCTTTTATGAATCAAACAGCTTTATATTTTTCTTCTTAACGGCTTCACATATTTCCATTGTAAAGGGTTTTCCAATAACAGGTTTCATTTTGATATTAAAAAAAAACGAGTATTTTTTAAGAGAAATCAATGGATGTTTATTTCACATTAAAGAGGAAGGTATGTCATTAACACTCGACTGAAAAGGTAAAGTATCTTAAGTCAATTTTTAACATTTTTCAGGAGAGCAAAAAAACTGTTGAAAGAAGCTTCCCAAAAAACCTTTAAAACATAGACTTCTTATAAACTTTTTAGAGGTCAAATTTTATGAACTTTTTTTTAAATTTAATGTAAAAAGATATTGTTAATATTTATTGAGTTATAGCGCAAATTATGACTTAAGATAGTTTGCCTTTTTTTAATTTAATTTAAATTATTGATTTCAAAAATCTTAAGTTGAGTTAAGATACTTTGATTTCTTCAGTTTGGTATCTTAAGTCCACTTAAGATGTTTTACCTTTTCACAATTATTACAAACTCTTAAGATCAAATAATCTTAAGTATACTTAAAATTTTGTAATTCGCTTCAACACAACATCTTATGTGGACTTAAGATATTTTACCTTGTGTCAGCATGCTATTTTCCAACATAAGATGATTTTTGTTTCCTTTATAAAAAGGAAACGGAGTGAGATAGAAGAATTCGGATAAGGCAGAAATGTGCGCCTCTGTGTTGGTAATAGGGATCAATAAAAAATAGCAAATCATCTTAAGTCGACTTAAGATACTTTACCTTTTCAGTCGAGACAATGGAAAACGATATCAGCCAAATGGCCGCACCGGCTCCGGTTGCAGCACCATATATATCCTTTTTATGAAATTTTCCATGACCAATTCGATCAGACCAAAAGCATACCTAAATATTAAAAAGAGAACTATGTTCTTCTATACCAAAAGCTCTAACAAGTCAGCCGGGAAAATTAAAGTGAAATCTGAAAGTAAAGCAAAGTTCTAAATTTATTAAGGTTTAATAAAAAAATATTTAAAGTAGATTTTTCTCAAATTTCTCTCTGACTGATTTTTTGTTTCATTTTTTTTTTTAAATATCGAAATAACCACAAATTATGAGAGAAGTTTATTTTTGAATTATTACTGACTAAAATTTTTGAGAACTTGACCAAGTGAACCAACCAAATTTTAGTCAGTAGTCATGAATCAAACAGCTTTATATTTTTCTTCTTAACGGCTTCACATATTTCCATTGTAAAGGGTTTTCCAATAACAGGTTTCATTTTGATATTAAAAAAAAACGAGTATTTTTTAAGAGAAATCAATGGATGTTTATTTCACATTAAAGAGGAAGGTATGTCATTAACACTCGACTGAAAAGGTAAAGTATCTTAAGTCAATTTTTAACATTTTTCAGGAGAGCAAAAAAACTGTTGAAAGAAGCTTCCCAAAAAACCTTTAAAACATAGACTTCTTATAAACTTTTTAGAGGTCAAATTTTATGAACTTTTTTTTAAATTTAATGTAAAAAGATATTGTTAATATTTATTGAGTTATAGCGCAAATTATGACTTAAGATAGTTTGCCTTTTTTTAATTTAATTTAAATTATTGATTTCAAAAATCTTAAGTTGAGTTAAGATACTTTGATTTCTTCAGTTTGGTATCTTAAGTCCACTTAAGATGTTTTACCTTTTCACAATTATTACAAACTCTTAAGATCAAATAATCTTAAGTATACTTAAAATTTTGTAATTCGCTTCAACACAACATCTTATGTGGACTTAAGATATTTTACCTTGTGTCAGCATGCTATTTTCCAACATAAGATGATTTTTGTTTCCTTTATAAAAAGGAAACGGAGTGAGATAGAAGAATTCGGATAAGGCAGAAATGTGCGCCTCTGTGTTGGTAATAGGGATCAATAAAAAATAGCAAATCATCTTAAGTCGACTTAAGATACTTTACCTTTTCAGTCGAGACAATGGAAAACGATATCAGCCAAATGGCCGCACCGGCTCCGGTTGCAGCACCATATATATCCTTTTTATGAAATTTTCCATGACCAATTCGATCAGACCAAAAGCATACCTAAATATTAAAAAGAGAACTATGTTCTTCTATACCAAAAGCTCTAACAAGTCAGCCGGGAAAATTAAAGTGAAATCTGAAAGTAAAGCAAAGTTCTAAATTTATTAAGGTTTAATAAAAAAATATTTAAAGTAGATTTTTCTCAAATTTCTCTCTGACTGATTTTTTGTTTCATTTTTTTTTTTAAATATCGAAATAACCACAAATTATGAGAGAAGTTTATTTTTGAATTATTACTGACTAAAATTTTTGAGAACTTGACCAAGTGAACCAACCAAATTTTAGTCAGTAGTCATTAATAAATAATAATAAATTTCTCTCGAATTTTAGAGTTGTTTCAATATTTAAAAAAAAAATAAATAAAAAAATCAGTCAGAGAGAAATTTGAATAAAGCTGTTTTTAGTCAACACTGAAAAAAAAAAAGGGTGAGTGCCGGGACTCACGGTTAAAATGTGTAAACATCAAATTAAATATTTAATTGCTCGTCGAGTTCGAACTATCAATTTTTTGATTTAGTTTGAGGTACGAAGGAACGTACCCAATATTAAACGTATCCAATATACATCAACGTATCGTAACGTGTAACAGCACAACTTTATGTGCTACAGAAATGTACACGTTTTTAATTTATCCTACCGCCAGCATAGATGTTTACACCTGAAAAGATATCATTAAAAAATATTGGTCTAAGGTTCTTTTTGGTTCTGAACGGTTCATCTTTATGCACAAATAATTCTTTTAAATTAATTATAAATATAAGAAAAGCCTCTAAATTATTTTAAAATAAAAACGTGCATTCCAAGTTTTTTGCATTAAATGAAATTGAAAGTAGATTAGGTAGGTACCTATAAAATGTAGAAATAACTTTTTCCACTTACAAGCATAACACAAACAAAAAATTTCATAATCAAGCTTTTTTTCACCAAGTCTTGCGCATACAAAAATTTCTATAACTTTTTTCGCTGAATAAAAATGCGAAAAGTTTTCATGTGAATCTCACCTCATCTTTGAATACAAGATTAGACAACTTTCGGTTATGATTGAGGTAGGTGCATTTCGTTCCGTTTATTATTATAACTTCTTTTGAGGCATTTTTTGAAGTTCGACAATTTTTTATTTGGGATTTTGTTGTTTTGATTTTTTTTTATTTGGTATTTTATTATTTCGACTTTTTTTATTTGCTTTCGCTTTTTTTGCCAAATGATTTTTGCGAAATAATTGAAAATATTTTTAAAAAAAAGGAAATATAAAAACGCCGAATTATAATTGGGTATTAATAAAAAAAAACATAATGAATAAAAAGAAAACGTTAATTGACAATTAATGATTGCGAATTAAACGAAACATTTAACGACTAAAACGAAACAAAGAAATGCCAAATGAATGAATTTTGGTGACCCCATCAATCGTTTGTTGTACAAAACTTTAAAAGTTAAAAAAAAAGAATAACAAAAACACAACATCTGTGATAGTCATGTATTTTGTTCTTAAAACAATTTTTGTGACAGGGAAATAAAATAAATTACACTTAACGATTTATAATTAAAAAATTTTAAGAAATATTTTAGCAAACAAATAGAGTTCATTCAACGCACGAATGAGTTTAATAAAATTTTATTTAAATTAACCTCAATTTTACAATAAAAACATTTTATTTTTATCAGGGTTTAAATTTATAATAAGCACAATATTAGTGTTGCACATTTGTTCAGGGCATCTTACAAAAATGAAAGAATTAAATGAAATCGTACAATTTCCACTTCAAATGGTTTGTTCGGTATAAATAGTGTTTGAGAAAGTTTCGAAATAACTTGAGAATAAATGATTTAAATTCAATAAGTTTACTATGAAAATCAGAAATAGGTACAATTAAAATAAAAGATGAGAATAATCTCAAAAAAAAAAAAAAAATGTGAGCTTTAACCGTTTGATGATCTACATCAAAGTGAACGAGAAAAAATCTTTAAGAAAATGTATGCAGCAAGTTACTGCAGTTAAAAGCTGTTATCAGAGGTTAGAATTAAATTGTGTACGGAACATTTATTACATAATTTAGAATGAGAAATCTGAAAAGTACAAAGAGTCAATGAATTATTTATGGAAAAAATTCAAATTAATATAATTATATAACTTTTTGTTTATACTTCAGATTCTTTGTTGTAGAGCAAGCTAAAGAATCAGAGGCTAATCATTAATTTCTTGACTTCAGATAACTGATTTTTTAATTTAAGCGCAGTGTAGTTAAGTGCAGTCGACTGTAGTTTGTATATCAAAATCTTTAAGTCGAATCAAAACCCATCTATATGTATTAAAATTAATACCCAAAATCAATGAACTATTTAAAATGCCTATTTTAAAATCTAAAGTGAGTTCTTCTAATAATTAAATTGCTTAAAATAAGTTATCTACTTTTAATTAATTTAATTAAGAGTATCTCAACATTTAATTCAACATCCTCGAAGAATTTTAACAGCTGTATTAAATGGGTTCTGAAATGAAAATTGCATTCAATAAATTTTAGCATACTATAACCAACCAAGGCTCGAACGACATGGCAATTTGCAACACGTTTCAATTAGGTATATATAGGAGATAGTATACATATGTACCTATCTCGCAATGTCGCAACGATTTATTTCGTTCCTGTTGGTTGCTGCTTCTGTACAGAATCTCCTTCTGGATTATTTCTATAACCCGATTTAAACAACATACAGATACGCCATTACCGCCGCTGAGTCCAGTTAAATTTAAGCAAAAAAAAAAAAAATAAACAAAAAACCACAATATCTACAATGCACTAAAAGCCACCCTTGTTGCAAAAGTAACTTTATTATTTTCAATTTCATTTCTTTCAGATGGTGTTTTGCAAATCTTGTTAAAATTGGAAAATTAATTAAAAATTCTGGACAGGTTTTGTCCTTTTGTATATGTGTGTGTGTGTGTGTGTGTTGTCCAGTTGCAGCTGACTTCTGGAAATGAAATCGTATTTGCACTATCGTCTCGCCTGCCGCTGCCGCCGTCGGCACCGACAACGTGGTAGAGAGCTTCAATACAAAAGACACTATTTCTCAACGAATAATGCCATTTGCACTCGTTGCACAAAGTTTATTGTTACAAAGAAACAAACACAAAAAAATTATAATGAAACTTTAATAAATTAAATACACCATAATGAGTTGTATGAACTGGCTGTTATAATTCGACAGTTTAAAAGATATACGATTATATTTTCTTTACCTTTCCTTTCCTTTCTTCCTTTCCTTTCCTTTCTTTCCTTTTCCTTTCCTTTCCTTTTCCTTTCCTTTCCTTTCCTTTCCTTTCCTTTCCTCCTTTCCTTTCTCTTCCTTTCCTTTTCCTTTTCCTTTCCTTTCCTTTCTCCTTTCCTTTCTTTCCTATCCTTTCCTTCCTTTCCTTTCCTTTCCTTTCCTTTCCTTCCCTTTCATTCCTTTCCTTCCTTTCCTTTCCTTTCCTTTCCTTTCCTTTCCTTTCCTTTCTTCCTTTCCTTTCCTTTCCTTTCCTTTCCTTTCCTTTCCTTTCCCTTTCCTTTCCTTTCCTTTCCTTTCCTTTCCTTCCTTTCCTTTCCTTTCCTTTCCTTTCCTTTCCTTTCCTTCTTTCCTTTCCTTTCCTTCTCCATTCCTTTCCTTCTTTCATTTCCTTTCCTTTCCTTTCCTTTCCTTTCCTTTTCCTTTCCTTTCCTTTCCTTTCCTTTCCTTTCCTTTCCTTTCCTTCCTTTCCTTTCCTTTCCTTTCCTTTCCTTTCCTTTCCTTTCCTTTCCTTTCCTTTCCTTTCCTTTCCTTTCCCTTTCCTTTCCTTTCCTTTCCTTTCCTTTCCTTTCCTTTCCTTTCCTTTTCCTTTCCTTTCCTTTCCTTTCCTTTCCTTTCCTTTCCTTTCCTTTCCTTTCCTTTCCTTTCCTTTCCTTTCCATTCCTTTCCTTTCCTTTCCTTTCCTTTTATTTTATTTTCTTTAAAATCTGAAGTAGAACATTTTTCCAAACCATAACAGACCCTCAGGTCACTAGGTACCTTTGATATAAAAAAACAAATAAAACATTAAATAAAAGAAGACAATGGAGAGCTAAGAAAATAAATTGAACAAGTTGCAGCCAAGCTAAATTATATATCCCTGTGACTCTTTTTATTTGAAGTTTTTACTTTTAGGGAGGACCCAACACAAAAAAAACCATTTGTTTTTTCTATAAACATATACACACTTTAAAAGCTGGTTTATCTGTTGAGTCTTGTTATTTAAAGTTTTTTTTTGTCCATTTAACTAAGAGTTTCTATTCGTATTATTATTATTTTCTTTCTTTTAATCTTTTGTTTGAACATTTTTAAGAAAACAAATTTTTTTTAGTAATATTGAGTAAGTTTTTTCTTATAAAAACATTAATTGTATAAACGTAAAAAAATAATCGTTGGAACTATAACTACGACGAATTAAAAGATTTGTTTTATTCACCCATAATATAAAATGGATTAAAAAAGTTAAAGGTAAAATTTAAGGAACTGGGGACTGGCAATGTATAAATAAAAACTTCTTCACTTTAACTCGAAACCCTATATGGTTATAAACTGTTTCACTGTAGTTATTTATTAAATACTCTCAATATTCATATAATCTGCGCACACTTTACAAAATATGCAATAATTATAATTAATAAAAATTCAAAAGTCCTTAAATAGAGGCAAATTAATTAAACCAAGCACATAGTATATTATAATTATTACTTTGGCTGACAAGCAAATGATAGCGATGGAGTTATAGTTTTTAATTATTGTTGTTTCATCATGAGGCAATACTACTTCTGTTTTGAAACTTGATTCTAAAATTATATTACTGAAACAATTATAAGTAATGTATGATTTTGGTTATTTTGTATATAAATTGCTTAAATGTGTAGATGGGACTAAAACAAGACCCAAATCGTATACGAAGAGGGGCGGGGGTCTTTTTCCCAACGGGAAAATTTTCTGAAAATTTTATTTAAAATAGAAAAAAAAAGAATAACTAAAACACAATGACAACGTGGAAATCATTTTTTAAAGCTAGAAATTATTTTTTTTAATTTCCTTTCTTAAATTAATTTCAATAAATTTCAATTTACTTAAAACTCAGAACAGAAAGGTTCTATGTACTCAGATTAGTGCGTAAGGCGATCGAAATAAAAATGCATACAAATTTCAATAGAGATCAAAGCTTAAATTTATCAGGTTCATGGGACCCACTCATCAACGAGTTGATGAAAAACGGAAATAAAAACAAGAACAAAAATCAAAACACTGCACCAGCTGATGTGATAAGCTTCGCATGCTCAGAAGTATATTCACAACAACAACAATCCATGCGATTGCAAGAGGTACCACTTCAATTGCAAGCACCAACAACACCAAAACAAAACACCAACCGGTACATTCTCCGCGCGAGAAAAATAGAGAAAACAACAACATCCACCCACAACCATCAGTCAACTCGTGACCACGACAAGTGGAACCTTATCGAAACGTCCGTCGAGTGATTTCATAAACGTTTATGAAATAGAATAAAATTGTCGCGGTAAGTCCGGAAAATACTTTAATTTAAAATTTAAAACTCCTTATTTTTTTCTATTTTTTTCTTTAAAAATCTAATGCTCTTATTAATTTTTTTATTCGGATGCTTAAAACAATATTTTTAAATTTTTTAAAGTTCTTGAGTATATTTGTTACATTTTTGATCAAAAGAAAGCATTTGCAGGCTTTCAAAATAATGCAATATTTTTGGAATCCAATCCATAATGACTACAATAACAAGATTGCATTCATTGATTTTGCTTTGGGACTTGAGACTTTAAATTATGCAATCACCATTCACTTGTAGTAAAAAGATTGCAATCATTTTGTCCCTCCATTTATTTTATAGCAATCAATTGAATGCAATCTTTTGAGAAATCATGCATTCTTTTACATTCTTCTAATTCTTTTGTAATCTTTGCATTCCTTTGCATTGTATTGCAGTCGTTTAAATCACATTAAACCTTTTCTATTTACATGATTTGTTATAATTTGAGATGTGTAAGTATTAAGTTAAAATCATCAAATCTTTTAAGTCACAAAGTAAAAAAAATGTTGTGGATGACATTAAACATTTATTAATATAAGAAAATACATAATACTAATGTTTTTACCCAAAAAACACGAAAATTCCTTTACAGGTATGTACAAAAAAATGTCTTTTATTAAATCATAATTAAATTAAATAGAATACATTACTTGTCAAAATATAAATTAATTTATAAAAAAAAATAAAGTCTAAAATAAAATTAAGTAAATTCAGTACTCAGATAGTGGTTTTCAAAAAAAAAAAAAAAACATTGCACTAACTAGATTGATATGAAGTTGTCTTTTAAATTAAATCTAAATTGTTTACTTTCAATATTAACAATTTTTCATAATTGTTATCAGAAAGAATTCCGCGTCTAGGAATGTTAATCATTCCAGCGAATGAAAACAAACGCTCTACAGCAGCATGGAGTACTGTATTTTAAATAATATGTTGCTTTTAAAGTTGGTTTTCTATTCAACATATCAGATGACGTTGATGGATTTGCCAGATATCCAAAATATTCGTTTTCAGCCGATGCCTCCATTCTTACATTTGTGTCGGAAGTAGTCTTTTGAACTTGTTCCTGGTTGACTGAAATAATAATACACTTATATTTATTACAAGCTTTTATGTATCGTTTTTTCTACAAAGTCTATCTACTTTATATTGTATGCAATCTATTTTTTAAGTTTAATGCAAGAGTAAAATATTTTATTCATAAAATAGGAGAATTATCATTCTTCTTACCGTCATCTGTAAAAAAATCAAAGTATTCAATATCAGATATATCTCGTTTTCCTTTTGATTTTGCCCGGAATTATTTCACAAATGAAGTTCTGCTTGAATGGTCTTCTGTACATTAAAACATTGTTAGGTCGTGAACATTGATCAATCATATTCATAATATTCAATATCGTATTCCTCTCTTTCTCTTATTTTTGGTAGTTATGGTATATTCAATTAATAGCTTTTTAATTATTTTATTTTAATAATATTATAACAAAAACCTCATGTTTCCTTCCAAATTATTTGTAGGTTTGATATAATACTAAAACAAACAATTATCTCGATACCCGGAGCTCAAGTTTAGTCCACTTAAAACACACTTGAAAATCACTTGGAGATCAAAACAAGAAAAATATGTTTACGGTTCCAACGACAAGAGCACTTTTAACGGTACGCTTTTTTAGATAAGAGAGATAACAAATCATCTACATTATGTTTTTATAATCTTTTTTTTTTCAAGGTGTAAGCTGAGCAACAGAAATTACTTATCTTCATATTTTGCACAGCTTGGCTTGAATTATGGTGTCACTTTGCCAGAGAAAGCGAGCTAAGAAACAGAGAGTAATTCTGGCTGAGTTTCTCGTTCTGTTGCCATGCAGGTCTTGAGGTGTGGAGAGTGGTCATATGCCTGGGAGTACTAGGCGTAAGACAGTGGGATAAAATACATCAACAGCTGGAATAAATCCATCATTGATTCTTACACATAATAACAAATAATCTTTTATTAAGCAGCCCATAGGCACTACACTTGTGTCTGCACCGGTGTCGGTGTACGGAAATGTGTGCTGTATGTAGGGTTCCCAACTTTTTTTCGACCGATTATAGTATTTTTCACTATTAGCTATAAAAAATATAGTACTCTTCAAAAATATATAGTATTTTATAAAAAGGTTAAAAAAAGGCCAAACATATTATTTGTAATTATTTATTTTTATAAAATCTATATTTTTTTGTGCTTTTAGCATCGTTTAACAATTTTGTATTTAAAATAAATGTGTCATAGGCTTTAACGCAATCAATTTTCAAATTTATGTAGATTAAAAGTTAATTTTTCATTAGTGAGATGCTTGTTTCTTCTCGCCATTTAGAATTCATAATTGAAAAAAAATTCTTTCTGTAAATGCAGAAGTAGCAGGAATAGAGAGTAGAAAAGAAATTACATTTGGTAAGTTGTTTTCGGATTTTTTTTAATTTTTTTGGTCTGTTTTTCTGTCGCTAAACTCATTCATATTTTTTATTCTCGTAAAAATTTCGTTTAGTATTAAAATCAGTCAACAATCGATTTGAATTGAGACAATTCATACAAAAACCGACAAAGAAGGTTGGAAAACCTGGCCAATTCCACTTTTTTCAATTGTAGATAAATATTGCGTTGTAGTCTTGTAGTAGTCTTTGTAGAGTTTTTTGTACCTTTCGTTTTTTAGGTGTTAATTTACCACTGGAGTTTGACGAACTTCCACTGTCGCTTCCACTTTCCATATTTGAAACAAGCTTTTATTTTTAAAACATTCGAAAACTATAGACGTTTGACAGCAAGACTTAGTCTCATTCGGATACATGTATAAAATGGAACCTTAAGGTGCAATCAAAGTGTGTTTGATATTTGTTACCATTTTGCAAAATGATTGATAAATCAAACTGAAATATAGTACTTTTTCGTACTATATATTTCTTCAGCAGTATATAGTACAGAGACCCAAAATATAGTACAATACTATATATTATAGTATGGTTGGGAACCCTAGCTGTATGTGGGCTGGTGCGCACACCGATTTTCGGTGTCAGACACGGTGCGAATAAAATCAAAAGTTTTTGATTTTTGGTGTCGGTGTCTCGATCGGTGTGGCGTGAGTGGCGGAATGCCACACCGGTGTCAGTACACCGGTGCAGACACAAGTGTAGTGTCTATGGGCTGCTTTACAAAAAAAAAAATGTTTACATCCTCAAGTTTAGAAAATTGTGAAAGCATAGTTTACTCTTTAAATCGATATAACCCTGCAAGGGTTAGCGGTCAAAATCTCGACTAAATAGAGAAATACCTTTTAGACTTAAATTTTTAAATCTTGGAAAAAACGGTGCGCATATTAGAGCATTTATTAGCACGTACTTATGCGCAAAGGTTTTTTTCAAGATTATAGACACAAGTTGTCGGTTATATAGCATGAAGAAATCTCGCTGCAGAAGCTTGTGGAAATTTAGTTTTATATTAGTTTTTTGAAAAGTACTTGCGATGTTCCTAATTAAATAAGAATATTTTAAGATCGTTAATAAATTGTTTGTATGAAATTTATAAAAAAAATAAACTAAATACACAAGATACATAATCGAAGCTTTCGATTTCATTATAAAACTTTAATATGTTTGACTCCATTTAAACTTTGTTTAAACATTTTTTCGACCCTTGACATTAACCATTTAAATTTTTCTTAAAATGCGAAATTTTATCACATTTTAAGAAGAATTCAAATGTTCCCTTCAAGTAAACACAGCAAATAGAAATTAATATTTAATTTAATATTTAGTTCCATTTTTGATATTATTTTGACTAGGCCATATGAACCGGCCCACTGTGTTGGTGATCAAACTGGGGTAAAATGGAGGGAAAGTTGCATGTAGTAGTCCCTCGTCAAAATTGATACCTAGGTCAGGTTTTTAATTTTTAGTTTTGTTGTTAGTCAGTAGCGAGCTGCGATTCATTGAGCAGATTAAGGGTGATGCTATGGCAGCTTGCAGCTGAGCTCGTGTTTCGATTTCCTACGGGTCTTCTTTCTTAGTATTCCCAAAGACATCTCACAGGCACTACAACAATAATGTTTCAACACAGTGCAATGGGCTGAAAGGGTTCAACTCAGGTTATGCACAGTGAACTAAATGTAGGGCGCAACACAATGATCGTTGATAATGATTTCGCTTATTTCAATGATTCTACACCCAGCATAGACTTTAGAGTAAAGAAGACCTACTTCATTTCTTTTGTCTTGAGGTTGGTCGAAGGTGTATTAGTTGTAGAATTACGATCCAAGCTTTGATCGCTGAGCAACTCTCACTCTGATGGTTTTGGATGTCGAAAAACGATTTTATTTGTTTAACTTTTCTATTGAACAGATATATTTGCAATTGGTTCTTAATTCTATGTAACATAATAATATTACATTTTGGTATTTTTAAGTTTTGTTGGCACATAAGGAGCCTAACTACATTGTTTTTTTTATAGAAATTAGATTTTCCACTTCACCATATGAATATTTCTGGCAAAAGGAAGTGTGAATTCGTGATAAATCCGAACGAATAATAAAATTGTCAACATAAACATACCTTATCATCCAATGTATGGTTGTATGTATATATTGTGAAGGTATATAATTTATATGAGTAGAGGTAGTATAACTCACCCAGGGTTCGGTGTGACGTAGTAGAAATTAAAATAAACAACAACAACAGGGTTCGATGGTACGGTGGTGGTGTAGTATATAAAATTTATTAATTTCTATAGAACGGTGCGGTGGATTAAGCAAAATTAACTCAGGGTTCGGTGTGGGAATTTAAATTAGGGTTCGTTACAGGACATATAAATAAACATTTACTTGAATGCCTCAACGATTACTTCGGCACGGAATGCTGGTGATCGGTAAATGTAAAAGTTGTTACGCTTCGTTTCAATTTCATACCCGAAGGGTATTATTTGTATTAATTTAGAAATAGTTTCAATTCAGTAAGTTAAGAAACGTATACAAGAAAGAACCTAAGATAACACATCACAGCTTATGCGACATCTCTTGGCTTTGAATTTCATCTTTAATAATTTTTAACAATAGCTACCAAAGGAAATAGATCCTCACTGTTGTAAAATGCTATAGAACTTTGCCCCTAGAAATTTATTTTCAAATATCCTCAAACATCCTTTTTTTATGAAAATATTATTGATTACTTACTGAAACTTTTTTTGGGATTTTCAACATCTTCCTGTTTTATTTTTTTTTTCTTGAAAAAGAAAGGGTTTTAGGCTTTGTTTTCAAATCCCAAGTTCTATATTTATAGAATTCTATCAGTGCGTATATCATCGACTCAGGAATTGATTGAAATACATATTTCTATAATATTTTTGGAAATTTCTTCTCCATTATTGTAGATTCAGACTTTTTGTGCACTGGTTAAATTTAAAAAAAAAAAATTATAACAAAGAAGAAAAGCAGAAACTAAACACACATACCTAAGAATTCACGTGAAAAGTTACATTTTGTGTATGGGTGCGTCAGCATTGTTTTGCAATTTCTAAGGATCACAATTCACAACTAACAATCACAATATTGTATAGCAATGTTTGTCTGACTTTCAAGTTATGTACGTCTACAGACTTTTTATCCAGTACGTGAATAGAGGTGTATACAGAATCAGAGAAGCAAATAAATGTTGAATGCTCTTTCTCTCATTTCAAAACAAAACAACAAAATTCTAAGGAAAAGTATTCTCGCATCTAACAAAGGCAAATGCGGGACAAAAGAAAGTTGAAAATATTTTTTAAAGTTAGTTCTGTTTTCTAAGGAGCATGAATGAATGGAATGGCACACAGCCAATTAGCTGCAGAAGGAATCTCTGTGTTACTATGTTTTCTAAAAATTTTCTAAAGCAATATTATATCACTTATATGTACATAGGTATAGGTAGCTGATGTTCCCTTCGGAAGTTTGTCATATATTATAGTCGTGCATCCATGCATAAAGGTATAAGGTAAGGGGTACCGTGAGACTTTCATTCACTTAATGTTGGTCGTTTTTAATATAACTACATCTACAATTATATATATTTAGGTAGGTGCCTTCATTTTTATGTTGCGAAGTGGCTTTTTATAATCTTGAAATGAAATAAATTATTTAAAAGCTGTGACTTTAGCCAAGTGACCTAAATTTTTTCGTTTTCATTCATAAAAATGCCATTTTCATTGCCCTACAGCTATACCATCATGCTACAACTTATTTCACTGACAGCAACCTTATATTTATTATATATATGTGTCCTGCCGCAGTAAGAGGATACGTCCTGCGTTTTTTGTTTATTCTACTTCATCCACCACTATGGGAGCAATTCAGTTCTATGAATATACATTCAGCAAGTGCAAGTGTATAGTCTTGTGCAATATTTTTCAGTGTGACGGAAAAGCTATATGGTGGGTATAGCAGATTGCACTAGGAGTTTACAAAAATAAAAATAAAAAAAACAGAAAAATACCTACTTAGGGAAATAAGAAAACTATATACGAGAGGTACTTTATGCTAAAAAAAACGAGTTCGCTATAGTTGAAGAAAAAACTAGAGCATGTGAGATAAAAAAAAATAAAAATTGAGAAAAATTTCGAAATATTCCTTTGGATTTTCCTAGATTTGGCTGTCCTTTGAGTTGATGCTGATTTAATTTCCATAGATAAATCCAGGAGATTGAGAACACTGTGATTTATTAGCTTTTTCTTGAGGGTTTCAATTTTTATACATATTTGGCTAAAGTTTGTGCATTATTAAAGATTATACGTGGTACTGTATGCCACTAACGTATTTATAATAATACGAATAATAATAATTTGGCTAACGTTTCATTGATTTACAAAGGTTTATTAAGAAGCCAAACCTCTTAAAATGAAAAAACTTGTTATGAAGTACTGTGGTACTAAAAATTATTATGTATTAGTACTCTAATACCACTAAGGGCCTAGTACTAGTCGGTACCGTTACAGAACACAAGTGGAAAGTGGATCAACTCTTTACATCGTTTGAGGAAAAGTAAAATTATTCCACTTGATATTTGAAAATCCTTTAAAAGATTTTGGCATCATCAAGTTCTCACTTATCACATATACGTGCATTTGGTATTGATGAATCCCTACTTGGTTGATTTAGAAATAACCTTTCGTACCGATCAATAAAAGTTGTATTGAGGATTTCAAGGCAATTTTTAAAAATCGTTGGACCGGTTTTTTTAAAAAAAATAATTTTTTATATATAAAATTTTGAATATAATTTTAAGAAAAAAAAAGAATTGGTACGCCAATTTTTAGTGATTTTTAATGCGGAGGTTAAAAATTAATTTTGAAAAAAAAAATTAAATTTAAAAAATTAATTTTGAAAAAAAAATCATTAATCCATTTTTGAAATACATATCGAGTTTCCAAAAAATAATTTTGAAATTTTTTTTTTAAATTCCAAAACTTGTTTTGTTTTTTTGAAAATTTTGATATGCAAAATTATTTAAAGTTATAAGTAGCTTTTGTGTAAAAAATTTCATTAAAATTGGTTCAACAGATAATTAGATAGTCGAAAACCCAAAAAATGGTTCTATAAGAGATACCATTTTTAAACGATAGATACATTTGGTTCCCAATAATATGATAGATCGTTCTATTATAAGTGCACACAACAATTTTAATCAGCCGTTTTTGAGGAAAACCAGATTTTCAATACCAGTTTTTAAACATTTGTATGGGAGGTACCGTTGTTTTTGGTTACAAGAAAAAAAATGTATTTAAAATCTGCTAGATAATGTCAAAAAATTGATAAGTGCTTAGTTTAATAGAAAACGATCAAGTCGTTTTCGAATTATAAAGTTCTCAAAAAAAAAATTTGAATTTTAAATCCAAAAAAAAAAATTTTTTGAAAATTTTGGTACACAACATTCTTAAAATTATTGTAAACATTCTATATACAAAAATTTATTAAAATCAGTTAAACCGTTTTTGAGAAAATCGAAAATCAAAAAAAAAAAAAATGGTTCTATGGGAGGTATCATTTAAAACCATTTTTTCGAAAAAAAATTATAAAATGGAAGCCTTTTGGAAAAAAAACATTTCTGATTTTGTTTTTTTTTTTAAGTTGTTTCTTTTGCTATAATCGTAATGTCAACTTTGATCAAAATCTAGAGTTCGACTTTTTTTACCAATGCCATATATACATTATGTAGTGCCTATATATCGCAAATAATGATGTGTGAGTACCGGGACTCACTGTTCCGATAGTCACACATTTTTCATGTTTCGTAAATGAACGTACACAATCCAACCATATAGTAACGTGATACGTGTGACAGGTGACGTATTACACCTAACATAGATAATGAGATAATCGAAAGCCGAAAAAAATACCTGGATAAATGTATACCTAACTGTGTCCAATATGATAGATCGTATGCCAACTGATATTTAGCTGAACATTTTCTTAAAATAAAATCGAAAGATTTGTTTTCGAGAACAATAAGATTTTTCTAAACGATTTTTAAACAACTCGATGAAAGGCACTGTTTTGGTTATCAGAATTTATGTTTCGGATAAAATCCGATAAATAATATTTAAAAAAAAACGCGATATTTAGTTTGATAACAATTAATCAAGCCGTTTTCGAAATAATTAAGTTTTCAAAAAATTTTAAAACTTTTTTGAAAAATTAAAAACTTTTTTGAAAAATTTAAAAATAAAAGTTTGTATTTTGAGTAGGTACATCAATGCAAAATTTAGAAAACTTTTAAAAATATTCTTCATAAGAAAATTGATTAAAATCAGTTGAACCGTTTTTGAAAATCGAAAGTAAAAAAAAATGCATATAAAAATATTTTTCGGATTTTTCGGAATTTTTTTTTTTTTACAAAAAAGTTATCCAATATGTAAAAAAATTACTGGTTTTTTTAAGTTGTGGCGCCGGCGGCTCTTTTGCGAAAAATAAGATTTTTATACATTAAACATTTTGTACGGCAGCTACATATACATTATACAGTTTATGTTTGGTCCTAAAAAACAAAATGAAAAAATCGTATTGAGAGAATGTCCAAAAAATTATAAGTACAAAGTTTAAAGGAAATCAATTAACCCACTCTACGGACAGACAGGCAGAATTGTGAACCCCACTTTTTTCGACTGACATAACAATGGCAAGTTTTATTTTTACGAATTCATGTTAACGTTATGATTTAATTATTATTGAATATTTTTTTTTTTGTTCACGTATTCAATTGGTCCAGCGTTTTCAACATCAGCAACACGGAGCTGTCTTTGTCTATGATCTTCTGCGTGCTGGGCCTAGTGACCAACTTACAACCATTCCTGTGTGCGTGTTATTGGCAGGAATAGAGGGGACCTATAATGTTCTGCCGAATCCGAACGGCTAGGGTAAAAAGCACCTTTTCATGACAAGAGATACCTTTGGAGAATTTGTCAATTCCTCGCAAGAGGCAGTAATCCGTGAAAAACATTTCTGTTTTTAGGTGGCATAGGCTGGGAATCGAACCCAAGACCTTCGGCGTAACAGTCCAACGTACTAACCATTACGCAACGAGCTACTACATATTACCTACGTTTATATCGCAATTAGAAATATCATTAATTCAGAAATTTGGTCAAAAGTAAAAAAATTTATTTTTTTAATATTTTTAATAAATGTTTTTTATAAAAAAAAATAAATTCATAAATAGGAATATTGTAATATTTACATACATATGTATATGTAAGTTTTAAATGTTCTTATTTTTTTTCTCATAAGCGCACACTTCTAATATAGCCGAATTAATTTCTGTGTATACATTGAGTTCAATATCCGCTTATTAGAAAGTTCACTGTACAGTACACAGGTATTTATGAAATTCTATTAAATTTTCCAAATTATTCCCACATACCTACATACATATAGTCTTTTAAATAAAAATATAAAATAACATACCGAATATAAATTTATTCACACAATAATGTAAGTGTTTATGAATATCCAATCAAAAATAGTATTTGTTCAATCCTCCAGATACTTCCAATGATGTACTCGTATGTAAAATATCAAAATCACACATATGTAGTTATTAGAAATCTCAAAGGACCTCTTTCATTCAGCTGGAACAATCAACTTATTCAAATAATGTTAATGGAATTTGAGAGTATGTACCTGAAGTATGTAGTTTCTGTATAATATGAGGGTTGGAATACCTCTCAAGATAATCAAGTGTCCCAAATGCATCCAGTCCATGTTGATCTAAATCGTCCATTCCCCAGATATGTACATTAATCAGACTAAGCTTTTATATATGAAGAGTATTTCGAAAGAGAGTCCAGTCCATGTATCATGTATGTCGGCAAAATAGTACCTATGTATATACACATACATGCATAGGTAGTAGGTACATACTATGTCTTTTGAAGATATATATACAACTTATAATTTGTAATGCAATCTACTGCACATCAGGTGTCGAGAGACGTGTGAGTAGCTACCCGTATGCAGATTTTATTTGTCAAAATAAATTCTGGTACCAATAGTTCCAAATTCCAAGTAAAAGGAATACCTTGTTTCTAAAATTCAAAATAAACATATTAATATAAAGATATGGGAAACTAATACAATAACCACTGAGATGTGGGCATCTTATATTGATGAATTAATTTGAAAATTCAATCCTTGAAATACTTGAAACACGAGTGTTATTCTCAAAAAGAAGAATATATAAAAGAAATTAAACCAATGAATTTAATGCAATACATAGACAAGTCTAAACAATTGTCAGTTTTTGTAGGTACAGGTGAAAAATCTACATATATAATATAGATCGGTGCTCATAAAGCCGGAGCCACACCTATCTTGTGTTGTGTGTGGTGATTTGTTGTGTCGCTGATTGTGCACAATAATCAGAATTTTTTCTTGCAAACTTTCATTTTTGTTTCGCTTTTTACTTATTCTCTTCTCCGAACACTCTCTTAACTTATCCCACTGAAAACTTTGTCCTCGACACAGCGTGGTATGGCGCAATCGGTAAAACATTTGTCGGTTTTTAAACATTGATTCCGACACAACAAACCACAACACATTATATGATACAAATATGGCTCTACGACGCATATTAAATACATTGAAGCGACACATGACTCCACAAAACACCACACGAGATAAGTGTGGAACACCACCCTTGATAAAAATCCAATAAGGTGTATACCAAATTTTTTTATAAAAATCCAATTCTTTATGAAATATATAAATTTATTTTAAACAAAATAAGGGCTAAAATTTTCAATTAATAAACCAATTATTCTCTACACAGTAGATCCAATGCAATCATATTTTTTTAGTTCAGAAATTATGTTTTTACTGACAGAAGAATTACTGGATCGAGAATAGAAATCGATGTTCTCAGACTTCCACTTCAATTAGTAATTAGAAATTCTAACTCATTTTTATTTTAATGACTTCGTTAATCTTCAATATTACAATTTTTAATTAAAAATCCATTTTTCCAACAAAATTATTTCTTGAGACACCCTTTAGATGAAATTTTTTAGGGTTGGCTGCTTAAAAACATATTTTCAGAAATTAACTATAAATTCTTGCCTAATTGGACTCCAAATTTTTTTAATCCAAACATTGTTTTTGAAAAATTTTGATATGCAATATTATTCAAATTTATTAGAAGCTCTTGGGTAAAAAAATTTCATTAAAATCGGTTTAAAATGATTCTATGAGAGGTACCATTTTTAATCGATAGATACATTTTTATCCCAATAACATAACACAGTAGATCGTAGTAATATTAGTTCACATAACAATTTTAATCAAAATCGTATGAGCCGTTTTCGAGAAAAATGATATTTTCCATTATTCTAAAATGGCAGTGAATTTCAAGGTTACGCAAACTAGGTTGCTTGTAAACTGAAAGTCATTCCTATCACTAGATACCCTTTACCTTTTAATCAATCTAAAGTGCTGTGCTGTGGAATAATACAATTTTTAAAAATTCGGACATATTTCATTAAACGAAACTAAAATAATGCCAAGTTGTGACATTTGGCTTTATTTCGTTTTTTTTTTATTCTTCTATTTATTAATATTAAACAAGAAATATTTAAGAAATCTTAAAATTCCTCAAAAAGTCTTTTAAATTTACCGAAATACAAATGCAAAAGCAAAGATAAAAATTCTCCAAATACTTTAGAGTGTTTAGAAACAACTCGAATCAGTTACAATGTCATTCATGTAGTTAAATGTTTTCATGAATTTTCATGAGTATTAGTGAAATGTGAAATGCAAATAATTTATGACGATTCTTAATTCCTACACTGAAAATAATATTTTTCTTAAATTTCCTTTGACTTAATGAGAAATAATAAATTTAAAAAAATATTCTAACAAAAACCTAATCGCTATTGTAATTGTTGAAAGCGCATTTTCAACACCCCCTCTCGCTCCAAATGGTTTCGATTGGTCATCTGTTCGAATTCCCAACAAGTTTGAAAACTTAAGGAAAACTTCTTTCGAAAGTGGTATTGTCGAAATGTCAACTCTCATTTCATTACGATAGACAGTATTTTTGTTGGATGATCTTCTTCTTTCGTATGTCTCTTTTATGATGATGGCAAATATCAATATATTTGATTCGAACTCCACATTTATCGGATTCAATTAGGCGAATGCAGCCCTGAATGTCTTCATATTTTAATTGTGGGCTGATTAATAAATATTTACCTCCATTTCTGTCAAGAGTCTTCGTAGCCAAATTAGTTCTCGACTTACATGTGATGCCGCTTCGGTTGATGACATAGCTACTGAGGTTTGTTTTCGACTTGACCAAGCTATGCTAATTCCTGCGAATTGGAATACATACCCACTAGTTTATTTTCTATCTTTTGAATAACCTGTCCAGTCGGCATCCACATAGCACACCAACGCTCTTTCTTCATTCGATTGGAGCCATAAAGATTTCTCAACAGTAATCGCAAGGTATCGCATAATTCTTTTTACAGCTTTCCAGTCACTTTCAGTTGGATATTCTATTCGTCTGCTAAAAAGATTAACAGCTAAGGATACATCTGGTCTTGAAACGGTTGCAATATAGAGTAATGACCCAATAGCTTGACGATATAAGGTATTATTTGGTAACTTCGGACTTGTTACTTCACTTGGACTCAATAAATCTGTTTCGATTGGCGTTAAAGTTTGTTTTGAATCTTCAAGTTTGTAGGTTCTTATCAGTTTTTGAATTTTGGACTTTTGGCTGAGTTTGAATGAGCCATCTTCTAGCCATAGCAACATGAATGTTGTTTGACCATTGCCCTCTTTTCTTGAAAATAAACACGAATCAGCTGTTGATGCCTTGAATCTCATTTTAAGTAAGACATCTGTTGCTCTCTTGTTCCATTCTCGGGCTGATTGCTTTAGACCATAGATACTTTTAAAAATAATCAATATACATAAGTATGTACCCTAAAGTTTATGTTAAAAAGTCGGTTAAAATTTATTTTTTGCATAAAAAACATTAGTTTTCAGTTAAGAAGCTTTATGGAAAGCTTATGGACATTAAATTTTTATATTATTTTCCAATAAAAATGGAAAAATTTCATAAATCTAGCTATGGTTACGGCACCACAATTGAAATGCTTAAAGTTATCTTAAAGATCTGCAAAAACTTCCAATGTAAGCCTTTTAAAGGTCTATAGAATTTTATAAAGTGTACCTACCCAGTCATCTGTTTAATAAATGCAGAAGGATTTGTTGTATCCTCATATAAAGAAAACAAAATGCCACATTGTGCAAATCCCGCAATTCAACCACTTTATAGTATTATATTCCTCTTTAGTATGACTCTGGGTTACGACTTACGAGTTGTACCTATATATGCAACCTTTCGCATATAACCCACACATGGCTCGATGTTTGCGATTTAAATTAAATTTCCTTTTATCAGCACAAAGTATATTTACATTAAATACATATATATATACATGCATACAGATAGAGGCACCTATTCCATTTCTTGCACGAAATCTATCCACATCAAATAAAACCTCAATGTTGCAACATTGAAGTGGTGGTGCAGGATGTGTCTACCTAAGTGAATAATATGGTGAAACAGAACCAAATCTCCTATGGCATCAATTTATTTGCATATTCCGGTATACCGGTAACGGTAAATACCAATCTTTAATATGTGTGGTTTTGGTTCAGTTTCTTCTTCGTAAATGTGCATACTGCACATCCTATTCTGTATAGGTAAAGATAAGGTACCTATATATATGTTTGTATGTATTTTGGTACAATTATTTTTATTCTGATTTTCCCACAAGGATAGCCAAAATATTTTACTGAAAATGAAACGTCTTATCTCCAAATAAATGTATGTACTTTTTTTTCTAAATTTTTACTCTCATCTATGTATGTCATGTCTTCTAAGTTTTTTTTCGTTTTGTATATTTATTTATTTTGAGATGTAGGTATACACAATATCTACTCTACAAAATATGCAAGTTATGTAGGTACGAGTGTTTAAGCCAAAGACAAATCTGCAGTCAAGCCAAGGACTTTTTAATAAAATCAATTAAGTTTACTAAACTAAAAATGATTTTGAAGTGCTATTTCTTTACAAGAATTATTTTGTTCTTTTATGTTTTAATGTCCTCAATACGAAAAAAGTTACGAACAAAAATTCCATACAAAAATGTCGTAAACGATTAATTCGCTGTGATTTTACGTAGAATTTAATTTAAAAATTGGTAATTTGAAACAACAAAATAGGAAGATTCGCCACAATTTCTTCCCATGGACATTATGTCGAGAAATAACATACAATCTCAAAAAGTTCTTAGGTCCATGGACATTATGACCAGACCTTATGTCCCTTTAAAGAAGACATACTGTCCGTTTGGACATTAAGTCAGTTTAAAAAAGACATAATGTTAATTTGGACATTTTTTTCTATTTAAGAATGACAAATAGAAAGGAAGGAAATTATTTCCCTTGACAGAACACATAAAGTTCACATAAAAGACATATAGGCCAAATGGACATTATGAACGATAAGAAAAAACAACAGATATAATGTCCAAACTGAAAAAAAAATTGTTTTTTTTTTTAAACTGACATAATGTCCAAGTATGCCACTGGTGAAAATTTGTATGTATTGATTTCAGAGCTGATAAGCATTTCGCCACAATTGACAGAGAGGAATTATGGGCTCGATGGTACTTTTTCCATTATGCCTTGTTGTGGATACAAGCAGCTTATAACTACATACATTCAACATTATACAACATAAAAGGTACCATCGAGTACATACAAGAAATTAAAATTAATTTTTTTTAAAAAGAATGATTAAAGTCCATGGACTTTATGTCTGTCCAAAATTTACACATCGTCCATGGACATAATGTCTTGTTTAAAGAGACATATCGTCCATGGACATTATGTCTGTTAAAAACATTCATAAAGTTCATGGACATAAAGTCCACTGACAAAATGTAGCATTATCTTCTTTTTAAAAATATATTAAGTCAATGGAAATTATGAGGAAGACATAATGTCCATGGACCTTATGTCCGTTTGGGCGGATTTAATGTCCATGGAAATTATGTCATCACACCAAAAAAAAATGCATGAAATTTTTTTTAAAAACACTCATTACTTAGAAACTATTCGATTAAAAACGACAGTGCAACATTTTGTAAAAATATTTTTGAAATGATCATAATCTTCTAAGCGATTAGTCGCAAGAAAAGCAATGCCAGTACCAATACTTGAGCTATAGCATGTAAAAAAATGAACAATTAGGACACCTTGCCTTGAGACTTTAGGCAGACTTGATTCTACAAGTGCTTTTAATAAAAATCGACCAATTATTCACCAGCATATTACTAGTTCGCCTAAAATCTTGGGTGAAACATAATGGACTTTTAAGTGAATTCCAAGCGGGATTTAGGGCCAACTACTCAACGGTCGACAATATTTTTGTTCTCACCAATATTGGAAAATTGTATCTACAAAAAGGAAGAAAATTATATGCATTTTTTATTGATTTTCGTGCAGCCTTCGACTCGGTCGATAGAAGAGCACTATTTCTAAAACTAAGTAACAAAGGGATGTCCTATAAAATGCTTCGGGTTTTGCAGAGTATGTACTCGAATAACAAATCAGCGGTTTGGGATGGAAATTCAATGTCAGAATGGTTTAGTACATCCTCAGGAGTTAAACAGGGTTGCCAGCTAAGTCCTCTGTTCTTTTGTCTCTTTGTGGATGACCTACTCACGAGCTTACCAGGTGGTATAGAATTGGGCAACTCATCTATAAAAGGCTTATTGTTTGCAGATGACAGTGTGTTACTTGCAGAAACGCCAAATATGTTGCAGCTAATGATAAACAGACTTGATGAGTACTGTAAACAATGGAATCTTGTTGTGAATAACGATAAGTCCAAAATCATGGTATTCCGAAATAACACTGGTATATACTCAAGGGAAGAAAAGTGGAGTCTAGGGCCGGACCTGTTAGAAGTGGTCAAAGAATATCGCTACCTAGGAGTTACGCTCACACCCAAACTGTCATTCAACCTGCACTTAAAAAATAAACTAAAGGAATCGAAAAAGGCTCTGAGCTGCTCATGGAAAAATGTACTGAATAGGAAAGATGTTCCATTCAACGCAAAATATAAACTTTTTGAAGCAACTGCCAGGTCGGTTATGTGCTATGCGTGTCAGGTATGGGGATACGAAGAATACGAAGAAGTGGAAAAACTACAAAGATTTTTCTTGAAGCACATCTTTAGACTACCATCTAACACACCAACGTACATGCTTCATATCGAATCAGGTCTACCTCTCCTTTGGATATTCACTTTAAGGCTTCATTTCAAGTATATCCTTAGAATAATTGAACTTCCCGATCATCGGCTTCCGAAAATAGTCCTCCATCAGCTTATTGAGAGAGCAGCTAATTTTGTTCCAAAATGGCAGCAAATAGCAGAGGAGCTCGAAATCGAAGTCCCACTAAGTTGGGACGACCGATCTAGTTGGAATATATCTTTTCACGTCATTCTCCAGAAGTTAGATGAGAACATATTCACCGAGGATTTATAAGAAAAGCTACATGTTCTACGACTCGATTAATATACAAAGAACTCAATCTTAGTTTAAACGAAAACAGCTACTTCAACTATTGAGCAAATTAGAACCATTTTCAAGGTCAGAGGAGAACTGCTGCCGTTGATTTTTAGACCCTACAGGGATAATCTTCCAACAAACTGTACATTGTGCAACCTACGGGAAAAAGGAAGATACTTACCATTTTTTGGGAAACTGCCCTATTCTCCAAGAGACGAGAAGAGTTTATTTCAACAAGTCAACTCTGTCTAGAGATGAAGTAATTAGGATATTAAACGGATCTAATTGGACCTTACTCTGCAACTATATATCTGATGCATTATCATATAGAAACCAGTACACTGAAGCCTAAAATTATTCTACCTTTATGTTACAAATCATTAAAATTGTCAATCTAATTCCTTTGTGTTGCAAATCATTCTAAAATTGCCAAAATTAATTTATTAATTAATCAAATAAGTATAATTATCTCATTTTATGTTTGCAAATCATTAAAATTGCTTAAAGTTTAAATTCATATGTATTCAAAAATATTATTAAATTTAGCTTATGGCTTATAACTTGCAACTAGTAAAATCATTAAAACTGTCAATCTGGCTGAGGGCTTTTGCCATTGCTTTATAAAATTTGTTAAAACTTGTAATTTGAAGAAAATTTAATGATACAAATAAAATTCATTTCAACTAACCTAATAAAAATCGACCAATTAGTTTTTGAATTATTAAATGAGCAAAATAAAATTTTGAAACTTTTTTTAAAAATCAAAAAAAAAAAATTTTTTTGAAACATTTAAAAAAAAAATTATCGGAAAAATGGTTGTATGGGAATTTTCATTTCTAACCATTTTTCAACTGTTTGTTAAAATTACTGTTTTTTTTTAAAGTTGTGAAGACGTTTTTGAGAAAAATAGAATTTGTATTATCTGTTAAAAAATATTGTGATGCACGTGCCTACTATTATTTTCGGTCCTAAAAGAATGAAAAAAACATGTGAGGGGAATGTCCAAAAAACCCTAGGCACCAAGTTTTTAGAAAATCGACCCACCGGTTTAGGCTCCAGCTTAAAGGGCAAACAGATATAGATAGACACCCAGAATTTCGAGATCCACTTTTTTCGACTTCGCTTGTGAGTATTTCTCCGCTGAGGAGTTGTTAGAATTTCCTTATCTGTGCATAGACTCCAATATCTACTAATATTGTATTTCTTTAATATTATTAATTTATTTAGTTAATATTTATAAACTGCATACCTATTGGCCTTTGACTATAAAAACTATGGTTAGGTAGGATATTATGCAAATATTTTGCTAAAGTCAAAGACTAACATTTGTGTTTTTTTCTCGTTTTTTTTTTTTTTTAATAAAAATTTCAAAGAACCGAGATTGCATTTGAAAATTAAAGAAAATTGCATTTTTTGCTTTAAAGCATTTAAAGGAAGTGAACTATGAACAATTTGAAATAATAATTTTTATGGATCAAGAACAAATTTGTTGAAGAAAAATGAACATTAAAATACCAACAAAAATTTCATAGTTTTATACAAGTCGTATAAAGTTAGCCTTAAATGATAAAAATTCTTTTTATCTCCTTGTTGAGTGTTTACACTTTACAGGTCATCTGTTAGAAAAGGTAATTTTGGATACGTCTTCCTGACGTAACTCTGTAATTATTATCAGTTTTATTTCCAATTTCACCAGTTTTTATATTCCATCGTTGTATTGCCATTTTTAAATTTTTCATTTCACTTTCTTTCAACATAGAACTTCGCTCTAATCCAAAAGACAATACAATT
Organism: Epistrophe eligans; assembly: GCA_951394125.1. Classification (NCBI taxonomy): domain Eukaryota; kingdom Metazoa; phylum Arthropoda; class Insecta; order Diptera; family Syrphidae; genus Epistrophe; species Epistrophe eligans. Next base: position 83,664,865 of record OX596029.1, read on the forward strand.
TACTCAATTACGGTAAATTTCTGATAAAAGTACCTATGTATACTCGTAATGGGTGATTTTTTAAGAGGTTTAGAACTTTAAAAAAAAAAAAAACACAAAAAATTCGAAAAAATGAATAAAATATTTATTTGAATCGATAGTTTGAACCTTGCATTTTAATGTTTAAAGATAATTTCATGCAAATGTTGACCGCGGCTGCGTCTCAGGTAGCCCATCCGCTGAGTCCAATTTTGGCATACTCTTTCACACATATCGGCCGGTATCTCACGAATGAATGCATGGATGTTGGCTTCCAGTGCGTCAATCGAAGCGGGCTTGTCCCTATAGACATTAGCCTTGACATACCCCCACAAAAAATAATCTAATGGTGTCAAATCGCACGATCTAGGCGGCCAATTGACCGGCCCGAAACGTGAAATTAACTGTTCACCAAACTCGCCTCGCAATTGCGCCATTGTTTCGCGTGCTGTGTGGCATGTGGCACCGTCTTGTTGAAACCACATATCATGCAAGTCAAGAACTCCCATTTCGGGCAAAAAAAAGTTTGTTATCATCGCTCGGTAGCGTTCACCATTGACAGTAACGCTGCGATTCGCATCATCTTTGAAGAAATATGGCCCAATAATGCCGCCGGCCCATAAACCGCACCAAACAGTGGCTTTTTCGGGATGCATTGGTAGCTGTTGCAATGCTTCTGGCTGATCTTCACTCCAAATGCGGCAATTTTGCTTATTTACGTACCCATTCAACCAAAAATGAGCCTCATCGCTGAACACAATTTTTCGATAAACAACATTTCGAACCGAGCACGAATTTTGATAGTAAAATTCAATAATTTGCAAGCGTTGTTCATTTGTAAGACGATCCATGGTTAAATTGCAAACCAAACTGAAGCTGTTTGACAGTGACACAAGGTACTAAACACACGTCAGCTGTCAAAACCAGTGTTGCCAAAACCAAACCAGCTTAAAAATCACCCGTTATAAATAAAAAAATAAAAATAAAAAAAAGAACTTTCAAAAAGTTATGTCTCAGCAATTTCCACATCAACTTTCTCATCTTTCATCTACTCGTATATCAATCAACTTATCTGAGTTTTTTGTATGTTTGTATCTATATAATGTAGGAAAGGTATTGGTATATATGTATATGGTTATAAAGCAATTGCTCAAAATTGGCTTGGTTCTGTGACAAATTGTATCCTTTTCCAATTTGAAAAGTTTTTCGAAAAAGTTTTCTCGAAGCAAAATTGAGTGAGTTGAGTCTTATAAAAATTGCTTTCAATTTAAAATTGCTATATTGACATCAATTGGAAAGTTGAGTGATTGTTTTCATAGAAGGCAATTGATATGCCTGATTAATGTTTTGTATATACCTACATACATACATAAATAAACTTTTTGATTGAAGCATATAGACCGCCTAGCTTACCTATAAAATTCAGATAACTTCTGAAATGTTTTTTTTATCTTTGAAACATTTTTTTTTAAAGAAATTTCAATGTATTTAAGTTTCTTATTAAGCCTGTTCTGGAATTATTCAATTGAAAAAAATGTTCTCTATAATAATTATAACTAATAAAATTGTTTATTAAAAACGATATAGTTAAAGCAAGAATATGAAGTATTGACGAAAAAAAAAAAACCTTTTAAAAACTAAATTTTGATAAAAAACAAAAAAATAATTTTAAATTTGAATTTTGTATAATTTTGATATGCAATATTATTCTTGTGTAAAAAAAAATAATTAAAACTCATTAAAGATAATAAGATATTCGAAAAACAACAAAATGGTTCCATGAGAAATAGCATTTTTAATCAGTAAATATATTTTTTTTTTTTTAAATAACATGGAAGATCGTACTGATTTTAGCTCATACAACATTTTTTATCAAAATCGTATGAGCTGTTTTTTTTTAGAAAAATGCCGTTTTTCTCACCGGTTTTTGGTAAGGAATGGTATTGGTAATGGAATGTATGAGATGGGAGGTACCGGTATTTTTGGTAATGAGAATTATTTTTATTCATAATCTGCCAGATAATGTTCAAAACTACTTTATGATAAATTTAATAAAAATCGGCCAAGTAGTTTTCGAATGATTATTAAATACTAAACAAAATATTTTGAAACATTTTAAAAAATAAAAAAAAAATAAAAAATTTGGTAAACAATATTTTCAAAACTTTTTAAAAATTCTTAAAAAAAAATTATCAAAATCAGTTGAACCGTTTTTGAAAAAAAAAAAAAAAAAGAATTTTTTTTTAAGTTGTAAGCACCGCTTTTGAGAAAAATAAGATTTATAAAATTTGCGGCAGGTACAGTTATTCTTGGTTCTTAAAAAAAAAACGTGTGATAGGAATGCCCAAAAAACGCTAAGCACCAAGTTTAAGGAAAACTGACCCACCCGTTTATGTTGCAGCTAAAAGGACAGATTGACAGAATTGCGAGAACCACTTTTATCGACTTCGTTATCATCGCATTATAGACTTCAAAATCTCGAGTTAGTTTTTTTTTTTTTTTTTATGAATCCATAACTTGCCATATAATACATACTTATATTTCAAGTAAATAATAATACAGGGTGTTTTGGAGGGAGAGAAATTTTCAAAAAAATACAAAACAAACTGTTCAAATTATTAACATTTTATGGTTTTAAGGGTCTGTTTCACAATGTCTGATTAAAGTACAAATTATGCATAGAACTTATTCGACAATTAACAACCTAATTTACGTTTCACAATATCTGAATAGTTCTAATTAGCAATTAGAGTTGTAATTAAAGTTGTAAGTATTTTACTGGCCAGATGAAGTGCCAATTAGTAAATTAAACTGACCATTAAAATATTCGAATCTGTCTTCACTTACATTCACACTTTGATTCAACAACTGATTTAATTCAGAGCTCTTACAAAAAATTCTTGGACACGCACAATAGGACCAACGACACTGCAAAATTAACTACATATTTGATGAAAATAAATAATTTTTTTTAATGTTTGACATCAGTTAAATTTAATTTGTCTAGAAAACTGGAACAACAAACGAAAAGCTAATTGATCATTGTGAAACGCAAAGTTTTTTAAAATTTTCATAGTATATTAGAAATCTAGAAAATGTAGAAAATTAAATCATTTTCATAAATTTATAATCCTGGATTAAGAAAATATTTAATTTAAATTCGATTTTAATATTGCGGGATTTCAAAGTTTCGTTATGATTCTTAATTTTCAAATGCGACTTTGAAATGCGGCCAAATATATGCCTAAGCTTTTTGTCGCATCTCATGTTAAACATCCCGTACCTACATATGTAAAGGGTTTTTCAATAGGGACGCTACAAAAGTAGAGCAACAGGGACAGCAAACGACGCCATATTTCTTGCCGCTCTTTTGACATTTCAGTAAGGTTTGCCATTTCATGATGGAAAGATATACGAGCTAACAACGAGTCGAAATTATTAAAATTTACTACCGAAATTCGGAGTCAGTGGCCTCAAAGTTAAGAGCGCTACGTCTAATTTATGGTCGTCATAATCGTCCTAGCAGATCAACAATTGAGCGTCTAGTGGAAAAATTTGAATCCACAGGTACAGTACAAAATGTTCCCGTGCCAGTGAGACAAAGAAGTACCCATAGTGTCGAGAATATTGCTGCCGCTGAGGCTTCAGTTGCAGAAAGCCCAAATGTGTCTCTCACACGTCGTTCTCAAGCGTTAGGCATCTCTGTGATGTCGTTGTGGCGCATTTTGCGAAAAGATCTTGGCCTACATCCTTACAAGATTAAATTGACGCAAGAACTGAAGCCGCTTGACCACCATGAAGCGTCGTATGTTCGTCAATTGGGCTGAGCAACAACTTGAAAATGATTCGGATTTTCATCGAAAAATCATCTTCAGCGATGAGGCTCATTTCTGGCTGAATGGCTTCATCAATATACAAAATATGCGCTATTGGTCAGGCAGAAATCCACACGTACTCCATGAGTCATCATTGCATCCCGAAAAAATTACGGTTTGGTGTGGTTTATGGGCCGCCGGCGTCATTGGGCCGTACTTCTTCCGTGATGATCAAGGCCGGCACGTTACTGTGAATGGGGATCGCTACCGTTCAATGATAACCGAATATTTTTGGCCCCAATTGGATGATATGGACTTGGAGGACATGTGGTTCCAACAGGACGGCGCCACAAGCCACACAGCGAATGTCACAATCAATTTATTGAAAACCAAGTTTGGAGAACGTGTTATCTCACGAAATGGTCCAGTTGCTTGGCCGCCTCAGTCGTGCGATTTGACGCCGTTAGACTATTTCCTGTGGGGCTACGTCAAGTCTATGGTCTATGCCAACAAGCCAGCGACGATTGATGAACTTCGTACGAATATCGAACGTGAAATTGCAGCAGTATCGGCCGATTTATGCTTGAAAACGGTCGAAAATTGGGTTCAGCGTCTGGACTTCTGCAAGCGTGCCCGTGGTGGCCATGCAAAAGAAATCGAGTTGCATACATAATAGCATCGAACGTACTTTCACAGGAATAAAGAATTTCATTGATATCCAAAACCGTTTTTATTTTATTTAAATTTAAATTTTAAAAATATATATGTATAACTTTATTTAAAATATATGTTAAAATACAGAGAAGATCCGTTCAATCTTACAGCCGAAATACGAATGAATATATATTGAATGATCAGATCGATCTAAAGATACATATTATTATTAAGATGTTAAGTGATTCTGTCTAATCGACAGATCCCACGACTATCTGTTTGTTATTATTTAAAATAAAGGATGTTTATGTCTACATGATGACATAAAATTGTGTTCATTAATCATCAGATGAATGAGTGTGTTAACTCGCTCTTATTGAAAAACCCGATATATATACTATGTATATACAAAAACAGCTCAATGCATTTTTAAATGTTGGTGATATGTCCATAATTCATTTGAGGACTCTTATTGTGGCTAATCTCATTTTTATTATTTAGAAATAGTTTTAGCAAACAAAATCGTATATTTTATTATTTATAAAACCGTCATATTCACAGTCTTTATATTCGAAATCATATAATCGGATAAGCGGTATCTACCTATTTCGCAAAAAGAATATAACGAATAAAATGATTGCGACTTAGTTTGATTCTTCTTTCGATATTATCAAACAAGGACTTTTGTATATATGTATATATGTAGTAGTATCGTACTATATCGTTTGTACAATTCTCTTACTATATCGTACTATATGTATATCGTTTCATCGTTTAGATATTATTTAGCTTGATTCAAATAAATAAATAAATAATATTACATTCGTAATCCGTCAGTCTTTGTGACGATTTAATTTTTTTTTTTTAAAGAGAAGGATTTCGGATTTTACTATTCATTATTTGAATTTTCTATTCGAATTCGAAGAGAAAAGTAAATAAAGAAAAAAACAGAGAATTTATTTTTTTTTTATGTGGGTGCAAAAGCATCAGGACAAAAAAAAAAAATATGAGTCTGGAAAGATTGCAGTGATTTAACAAGGATAATCTGAAAATATGTTTGTTTTTTTTTTTAGAAAAGAGTGGGCAACAGAATAAATCCTCCTGGTTAAGAATTTATTTAATATCCTCCCTGGTGTCCGAATTCTCAAAGGCTTAATTAAGGATTTTATCATGGCTTGTATTTGATTTTTTGTTGTTGTTGTAGTGATGGTACAATAAAGACAGCTGATTATTTTCTTATTGTTTGTTAATATTGACTGCTTTTCTGAATTTTAATGGTTTTTTTTTTTTTTGGGAAGAGAGGAGGGAGAGAATTTTATGATTTTTAGAATAATTTTATTTTTATTTGAAGGATATAACCGTTAATAAAAGTATAAAATATGTATATATATAACATTAAAAAAAAGTTATTTAATTGCAGATTTAAATTTTTCTGTATAGTATTAAGAATGCTTGTTGAAATGCATAAAAAAGATATATTTTATTATTCATTCTGATTATGGAACTGAGGAGTCCAAGATTTTACTTTTTATTATTGGTTTATTTGAAATTCATTGAGTTTACATTTTATGGACATAGAAAGCTTAAATATTTAATATATGCCACATTTAAGTACATTCATAGAAAAGACAAGACTTTTAAGTCTCGTCTGGGTCTAGTCACATTTTTTATTTATTTTTGGTGGAAAAAATAAAAAAAATAGCTATTGTTTTTTTTTTTTTTAATTTAAATCTTGTTTGCCGAGACTACCTAAGATTTAAAGACTATTGTTTTGGTCTCGACCAATATGAAAACGATGATGGCCAGCCCTAAAACGAATTTGGAAGAACATAAAATGCACGACTGGGTCGCACGAACTTGCTCTTATGTGCGATCGCACTGTGGTTTTACAGTCTGAATTGTTGACATCCATTCATATATTAGTTATGGGAGCCTTTATTTTATCCTCACAAGTAAGAAATTTCTTTAGAACTTAGAATTGAAAGTTGTATAACCTTCTGAACAATTTTTTAATATAAAATGAAAAACTAAATCCATTCTTATGACCAGTAAACGATTTTCTTTGTCTAAAAGGGGGACGAAACGATAGAACTTAGAGATTTTTTCGACCAAGGATCAGAGTAAGAGGGGGCAACCTATAGAATTTGACGAAAAAAGTGAAAAAATGACCAATTCGTCGTCAATTCCATATTAAGAACTGGTGGTAAAATGTTGGTTGGTAGTAGCCCGTGGCGTAATGGTTTGTGCGGTGGACTGTTACGCCGAAGGTCTTGGGTTCAATTCCCAGCCTTTGCCACCTAAAAAAAACAGAAATATTTTTCACGGGTTACTGCCGTTCGGATTCGGCAGAAAATTGTAGGTCCCGTCTATTCCTGCCAATTATACGCCCATAGGAATGGTTGAGAGTTTTAAGTCACTAGGCTAGGCCCTGGTTCTACACGAGCTATCACGCCGACTAATTTATTTATTTATTTTAAAATGTTGGTAGACAAAAGTAGTAGCTCAGAGCCAGGGGAGGAGGGAAAGTGCTTCCACATTTGGCAGCCTTACCTTGCGTTGAAATAAATCTGTTTCACCATAACCTAAAACTTAAAATCGTACCCACGCATCTGTTTCCAAACCATTTAGACCTCTAAAATATTGAAACATATATAAAAACCATCAATCTTAAGTTATACCCTCTATAAATCTGAAAATGTATGAAAAAATCATCAAAAATTATATTTGGTCTATTTATAAATAAATAAACAAATGCATTCATTTATTTTTAATAAATAAAAAAAAAAAAACAATGTGAATACCATATTGATACAAAAAAAAACCTGCGACTATTTGACTTTGATTCCATCTATAAATAATATCCTTTTCAATTTGCTTGTCATTATTCATGCGGTGCCTACCTCTGCTTCCTGTATCCTGTTTTGTTCTCCAGATTTACATGTCTTCATGTTTTATTACAATTTTTCTTGTCGTTCTTTCCAAAGCTTATAACATTTGTTTTTTTTTGTTTTTTGATTATTTAAAGAATTTATTTAGGAATCTCTGTTCTTCTTCAAGAAATTTCATGAAATAAAGAATTTTTATTTTTGTACCTGTTTCATAAGGTATAAAGGAAAATACCTGACATAGAATAAATTTTCAATAAAAACATTGCCCCAAAGGTTCTTCATATATTTATGTATGTTTAAGGTATACAAGTATAAAATATAAACGCAACAATATAAAGATAGATACTGAAATCATATACCAAAATGGGAAAAGTTTATACAAAAGGATCTCAATCTCAGTTATTTTTAAACACAAATAGAAGAAAAAAAAAAGTATCTTGTATCTGTATATTTAGAGTAAGGGACATGATTTTATTTTTATTCGAGGTTTAATAAACATTTCAAGGTATGTATCTAAAATATATTGTATCTTCGAACACCCATCCATCTTTCATATAAATACCGAGGTAGAAGAGAAGGTACATTTAGCATAGCTTTTATGATATTCGAATCACCTCCTTTTCTTGAATAATAATAATTCTGATAAAATGAGAAATTGATGAAAATCGATGTGGGAAATCGACAGAAATGGGTATATAGAACAAATATTGTATTTTTGAGAAATTTTTTTTTTCTTTCTTTATTTAAACATTTCATCTGGAATCCAATTACTTGCTGTCATACCGTTATTTTGCATATTCTATTGATTTTTAAAAAGAAAATAATCTGGTTTTATCCACAAACAAAAGAAGCAAAAAAAAATATAAAATCTTATTTTTTTTTTCTCTCCGTTGAAATAGGATGATTTGGTACTTTGAATATCGTTGATATGTAAATCGCACCTGCTTCGTTCGTATGTAGGTAGGTACTCCATCTTGAAATTCGTATTCGTTCGTATGCGAATCTACCTTTTTTTTCAACATTACCATAAATTAAAAATGTATCTTTTGATGTCATTGCATGGATAATGTTTGTGTGTTAAAAAATAATAATAACGAAGGTATCTCTGGGTGAAATATGTTCTCATGAATTATTTAGAATGGCGAGATATGGAAAGATTCACTTAAAATTCGGAAGGGATGTGGCTCTGATATAAACATATTATACCTACACCTACCTGTAGCCTCGGTTCGATTGTATAATAAAAAATATTCTCGTAAGTTAGAATATGTACTGAGGAGGCTTAGTTGATTTTAAAAATATATGTCAACACAAGATTTCTCATTCTTAATTGATGCTCTATGAATTGTTTTATTAAAAAAAAACTCCTCAATTAGGAGTTTTTTAGTTCAACTAAATCATTCTTAAGCTTTTTTTACAGTTCTGGCTTACCCAAATTATTTAGGTGACTGCAAATATTAAAGGGTGGTTAAATTTTAAGGGCCGATGTTGATTTTATTATTGTCATTTCTTTTTATTATGATAATATTGGTATGGTTCAATTATGTATGGAACAAAATATCGGCCAAATGACCGCCGCGAACTCGGCGGCACACATCCATCCGATGGTCCAAATTTTCGATGACGCTGAGGCATAATTGAGGTTCTATGCCGTTAATGTGCCGAATTATCTCATCCTTTAGCTCTTGAATTGTTGCTGGCTTATCGACGTACACCTTTTCTTTCAAATAACCTCCAAGAAAGAAGCCAACGGTGTCAAATCACATGATCTTGGCAGCCAATTGACATCGCCACCACGTGAGATAACACGGCCATTGAAATTGTCGCGCAAAAGAGCCATTGTTTCGTTAGCTGTGTGGCAAGTGGCACCGTCCTGTTGAAACCACATATCGTCCACATCCATATCTTCCAATTCGGGCCATAAAAAGTTCGTTATCATCTCACGATAGCGAACACCTGACCGGCCTCATTTTGGTAAAAATATCAGTTTTTTTTTTAAGAGCTCTTAAATTTTGATGCTCTTATATTTTTAGTGGTTATGGTTTTGTAAACTGTTATAAATTGACATGTCTCTTATACTCGTCCTATAAGTTGAACTCTGATCCAAATTCAGAATAATTATAATGAAGCTTTTAAGGCTGAACACATACTGGAGTTGCAAGCAGCGCAACTATACGAGAGTTGAGCTGAGCTTTAAAAACAAAAACGTGTTTTCTTATGTTAGCTGATACCTTGCCGCTAGACGCCTCAGTATCAAAGCACTCATAAGAACACATTTGTTTGTTTACGTTGCTCTAGCTTAGCTATTGCATAACCGTTCTGCTCGCAACTCCAGTATGTGTTTAGCCTAAGAAATCAAAAAAATTTTAGATTTGGCTTTGACGTTGTCAAATGTTTCTGACCTTAATGCGATGGACTAAAACAATAAAATGCACGACTGGGTCACACGAATTACACTGTGGTTTTTAAGGAAGTATTATGTGAGTACATAAATATGAACAATATAGCACCGTGCTGTCTTGCACTTCGCACATATGCATTGAATTAACAGTTTAGACTGAAAAAATGTGAAAAAATCAATAAAATTAGAAATAAATTAATTAAAAAAATATCTGAAATTGATTTGACACCAAGGCAATGTACACCAAGTGATTTATTACACAAATCTGATTTTTGAAAAATAAATTTTAAAAATTGTTGGAGTGTTTTTTTTTTGAAAAATTAATTTTTAAATATATAAAATTTTGAATATATTTTTAAGAAAAAAAATTGGTACGCCAATTTTTAGTACTTATTTATTTGAAGTTTAAAACATAATTTTGAAAAATATCATCCACTCATTTTCGAAATATAAATTTTAAAAAAAATTATTTTGAAATTTTTTTTTTATCCAAAATTAGTTTTTTTTTTTGAAAATGTTGATATGTAATATTATTCAAACTTATTAGTAGCTTTTGTGTAAAAAATTTCATTAAAATTAGTTCAACAGATAATGAGATAGTCGAAAACCCAAAAAATGGTTCTATGGTGACATTTATAAACGATAGATACATTTTTTTCAATAATATGTTAGATCGTTTTGATATTGGTTTACAAAAATTTTTTTATCAAAATCATAGTAGCCGTTTTTGAGAAAAATGAGACTTAAAACTGCTGGGTGCTAAGTTCAATAAAAATCGAGTCGTTTTCGAATTATTCGAAGTTCCCAAAACTTTCGATGATATCTCACATACACTTTGTTTCATTTGAATTTTAAGATAAGAAGCGCTAAATGAAAGACCCTGTATTAAACATATAAAGCTTTTTTATTTCAAATGAAAATGAACTTTACTTTTATCAACAATACAAAATTATAAAAAAAAATCAATTATTCTTAAATTACTGCTCTTCGTCAGGATTATTATTTTATATTTAATGTGAAACATTATAATGACATGCAATATAGACTTCAGGGTAATTAAATATGTATATAAAGAGAATATTAATTGCTGCAGGGAATTCAGATACTTTTCTATATACCAGTATCTATGTATGTATGTTTATATAATATATACTTTTCAATTTCATGTTTGATTTATCATGATTGTCTATGGGAATAACTGATGTTTAGTTAAATAATTCACAATTAAGATTCTTGAAATTAAAACTTTTTGATTAAAAATTTAAAAATATACAATATCTAAATAAAAATGAAATAATGCTACATAGAAAATAAAATAAATTGCATGTCTGGATTTATTTTTAAAAATTAGATTTTGAATATATATAAAAAAAACAGTTTTTAAATGCATATTTTTAGTTCCAGCGAGAGTGCGGTTTGGAATTCCCCCGGAACGTAAGAGATTGACGTAAGCACTAATGTTTTCAAAAATATTTTTTATTTAAACTTCTATGAAAGGTGCGGAAATATTATAATTTCTTCTTTTTTTTTTTTAAATGCGCTCCATTAATGACATAGCGGGGCAAAAATGGTCTGGTTTGATAAGAGTGGTTCATTTTCAGATTCAAGGTCAGTCCTCAGTCGCTCAAATGTTTTTGGAATAGTAAAGAGTGTGGGTTTACCGCCGAGGCTTACTTTTTGAACAACTTTACTATGACGTTATTGTTTTTTTTATTGATGAAGCCCTTTTCTACTTTAGTGCATGCGTCAATAACCAGAACAGCCAATACTGGGATCAATACTCGAGCACTGCATTCACATAAAACAGAGCATAGTGAAATGTGCCATTTCCTCAGCTGGGATTGTTGGTGTGTGTTTTTTTTTTTATGAAAATGTGGTAACTGTGAAAGTGAATTAAGATCGTCATTATGTTGCAGGGATGTTTTGTTTTTTTTCCAAGACTTCACCACGATTTGAACTTAAGGGGCATTTCCTGTTACTAACAGGATGGGGCAATGGCTCTACACTTCATGGACATCGAAGGTTGTTTTGAGAGAACACTTCCCGGATCAACTGAAATCATTAGGTATAAAGGGCAATTTGGAGTGTCCAAGCCACTCCCCTACTCTTGGCTCTTTGTGATTTTTGTGTTTGTTTTTAATTTTTAAATCTTCCGTTTATTTCAACCGTTCAAGGAGCTCTCACAAAATCAGAGGCTTGGCACATCCAGTAGAAACAATTACCAAAATAGTTGCTTCTTTGCCGGTAAGGATAGTGACAAACGCCAAAAATTGGCTTATTTAGTGTATTATGGACAATCGGGGATATGATTTTTAAAACAGTGTAAAAAAATTAAAAAGTTTTAAATTACAAAATGAAAAAAGGACGTTGAAAGGAAGATTAAAATGCATCGTGATGTCGAATACAAAAGTTGTAGAGGGTCTGAATATAAATACAACTATTTTTAAAATTTTTATTTCAATGGTAGCCACCTTAATTTTTTTTTTAGAAAATCGTAATTAAAAAAAAAAAAAAAGAAACAAATCATTAGAAAAATTCTTTTTTTCTTCAAATTTACGGCAGCTTTACGTTTTGCTTAATCTATTTTTAGCAGTAAAATTTGCGATTTTTTTTAAATATTTTATATGCAAGGCAGCATAAAATAAAAAAAAAAATAAAAACTCGCCAGGATGAAACGCCACCAAAGCATGTTTGAGAGACAGGTGACACTGGGTGTTTTAGCTGTGAATTGAAAACCTTTTTCACTAAAACTTTTAGCTAGCTAAGCTTTTTATGTATTGTGTCTTTTTTTATATGTTTTATGGTGGCGAATGTTTATAGAATTTGTAAAGAATTATTTTGTAACTTTAAAATCAAATAATTGAAAATTAAATTTTAAAAATTTTAATTATTTTTTACTTGCCTTAAACATTAACTTTATTTAAATCTTAAGATTTGTTTTAACCCAATGTAAATTTGACCTTTGTAAGGACACCCCATCTACATGTCATCAAAAATATGTACGCAGACACTGAAGCTAACGTTTGGGATGCATCACATTTCTCTGAATCGTTTAGAACTGATACAGGAGTCAAACAGGGCTGTCCACTTAGCGCACTTTTATTTGCACTATTTATAAATGACATTGTTAACCACCTTCCTGGAGGAATTAGAATGGCAGGAATCCAAATCAATGTGTTATTATATGCCGATGACTTGGTCATATTATCCGAATCAAAAAAAAATCTGCAATTGATGATAAACCGGCTTTCTACATACTGCGAGAAATGGGGACTTGAAATCAACATTGAAAAGTCAAAAGTTATGATTTTCTCGCGAGCCAATCGGATTGAAGTTGGAAGCAATTGGTTGTTTAATGGAAGGCGTTTGGAGGTGGCAAATGAATACAAGTATCTTGGAGTGAACCTTACCCCAACGCTGAATTTTAGTAAGCACCTGGTTGAAAAAACCAAAGCCTCGCAAAGTCTCATAAACCTAACATGGAGAAAGATTTTTGTAAACAAGCACATACATTTATCTGCCAAATACCAAATCTTCAATTCAGTTGTGAAGTCAACACTATATGTAATGCGGCTCAAGTTTGGGGAATGGAAGAATATGAAGAGACTGAGAAACTACAGAGGAGCTTCATCAAAAAAATTTTCAATCTACCTAGCAACACACCAAATTACGCGATCTACTTAGAAACCGGCTTACCAAAGATATTCACCAGCACTTTGAAACTACAAGCTGATTATCTAATTAAAGTCTTAGGTTTTCGAAATGAGCGATTGAGTAAAAGGATGCTGTTATATGAAGTAAGGAACAAGGACTGGTGGTTTGATAAATGGAAACGGATCGCAACTTCATTTGGTGAAGACATACAAATTGATCCAAACAACATTCTCGGTGTAAAGGAAAAGCTTTATAGAATTATTCAACTAAATGAAGACTCGCTTCGGAATCTACTTATTGAAACAGCTACTGAATCAGAAAGCCGAATATTATATAGCCAGTTGGACTTTAATCTGTGTAGCAATAACTATTTTCACGACTATCTAAGCCTCAACAAGATGCGAGGTACTATGTCTCAACGAACGACCTTACAATGGGAGTTACAATCAGTTCTGCACACTTTGTAACATAAGATCCAAAGAAGACTGCTTCCACTTTATAAGTATATGTCCAATTTTAAGATATAAGAGATTTGCGTATTTTGGAAAATTCTCCCTTTCAATGCAGGAGACCATACAAATATTGGATGGACCAGACTGGACAAAACTTGTCAATTATTTGAAGGAAATTTGCAGGTTTAGGAGGTTGCTAATGACAGAATATAATTAACGTACAAAAAAAACAACAAAAAAAAAACCAAAAAAAAAAACAAATAAAAACTGAAAATTAAAATAAATTTATTAAAGTATATTTAAACCTAATAAAAGGTATTAAAGTTGCTAGTCGAGCTGACGGCAAAGCCAGAGCTTATAAATTCAAAAAAACAATGTAAATGTAAATTTAAAATTGTAAATAAATGAATTACTTACTTACTTACTACTTACTTACATTAACTTTATTTGTTTTTCTTTATTTTATAATTATTGACTCAATTTTATATTAAAACAACACTTATTAAAAAAAGGTTTACATTTTTTAATGTGTATGATAACATATAAAACAAATAAATAAATAAAATAAAAATAAATAATATGACATTTTATGTACTGCAATTGATTTTTTTTTTTCAATTTCTAGTCGATTTTTTTTTAGAAAATTGCCTCTCTCCTTCTTAAGAAGGGAGAAAAAGACCCCCCTCCTATCTGACTTTTTACTTATCTTGACCCATCCACCATCTTGGCCAAACCAAGGTTTCAAACTTGAAACCTATGATTTAAAGAGATTCCTAAGAGAAATATATTTTTTGACTGGCGTTACGCAGCAGTATATCGGAAATGACTCCGATGATATCAATAAAAATTTGTGCATGTATCAATTTAAGTACCTATATGGCCTGCATTTTGGTGAATTTTTTTTTACCAAGTGTATCGTAGCTCAGATAAGAAATTACAAACAACAATAGCCCTTTGTCGCACCTTATGTAAAACATCTTGTATAAAGAAGGTGTGCAAAAATATTGTACTGGTCCATTTTAGTAAAATATCACTCATACGACACAGTGAACTTTTATTTAGAGATCCCTTTCTCATACCTGATACATTTCATATTCTATTAACATGATATTATTAATTTACAACAAAAAATAAATCCTCCTTAAGATCATTAAAATATTAATTAAAACTAAAAAATAATAATAAAATTTAATAGAATTCTTAGTAAAAGTCATTCCAGAAGCTGCAAACCATTTTTTCTAAGTAAAAGCACTAAAACAAAAAACACCTACACTATTAAAAAAAAAAAAAAATATTCGACTGCACTTTATAATTCCTTTGTTGCTTACAGTTTCTGAGTTTATGCAAAAAAAAAAAAAAAACAAGAACAAGAACAATGCACCCATCAGCCAGTGAGAGCGAGGGTGGCATGCATTTTAATAATGAAGTCTGTTTTTTTGTTGTTGTTTTCCTATCTTACAAGTGCATCTCCGGTTCTTGAAAAAGTCTGAGATGATGCTTAGTTGCCAGCTTTTGTCTGCTTGTTATGCTCTAATTGGAGAGCACAAACGCCTTTTCTTTTGGCTTTAATATGTAGGGCTTTCAACTTGCATAGACTATCATCATCATCATATTGGGTGGTAAGATAAATTATCCTTTTGAGACGAAATGAAATACACGGGGGGTTAGAGTGACGGATGTGAGGGGAGGGGTATATCTGCAGCTATATTTTGATATTTCTATTTGCATACCAGACACAATGAAATATAAAACCATCATCATAGCTGTCAGAAATTTTGAGAGAGATATGCTAATGCCAGTTGTTGTCTGATGTGATGGGAATAATTTATTTACGGATGCTTTTTGAGGTTTTCACTTTTTTGGTTATGATTTAAGTCCATATACATATACCACAG
Organism: Epistrophe eligans; assembly: GCA_951394125.1. Lineage (NCBI taxonomy): Eukaryota > Metazoa > Arthropoda > Insecta > Diptera > Syrphidae > Epistrophe > Epistrophe eligans. Next base: position 83,680,642 of record OX596029.1, read on the forward strand.
AAATGTAGAGTTTTGTTGGATTTTCCTGGTGAACCATCAGACATTGTGTTAAGTGTATAAAGTTGAAAATATATAATTTAAAATTCAAGGAATTTTTGAGTAAAAGAATAAGCTTTTTGGTTTTATGTTCGACTTTGTACACATACATACATACACATAATAATACTTGAATATATTTTCAGAAAGAAAATAAAAAAAAAATTTTAAAACGTTAAAAGTTGGAAAATCGTAAAAATAACATTAATTAAAGCATCATTGTTCGGGTTTCCTTTATTTCGACATCTTAAGCCACATCCAGGTTAATAAAAAATTGCGTTGTGCGCCATATTCGTCTCAAATATTTATATAGATGCAAAAAAAATACATTAAAGTGGACGTCCGGACGCTCACTATGTCACATTTACCACACGCTATCCAATTCCAATGGTTTTTCGGCGCATATGGAAAAATTTGTGTTTTAATGTAGACGCTCTAAAATATTTAAACGCAGAAAGTAAAATCATTAAGAATCCAGTTTATAAAAAATAAATGAAAATGTCGCTAATAATTATATTTCTGCATTAAATGAATAATATTTTTTGCTCACAAATGGATCACTGACGTATGACACACTACGCAAAAATTCTTTTCGAAATAAATTTAAATTTCCCCCGAAAATTGTTTCATCAACTCCCGTATATATATTTATCTACATGTCCTATACCTCAAATTACAGCTCCAACCACTGAAGCAATTTTTTCAAACTTGGAACCTAAGATTTAAGGTGATTTCTAAGAGGCGATATAGATTTTTTACTGGCGTTACGCAGCAGTAAACAGCCGTTACTTTAAAGTTTTTCGATTTTTATCTCGGAAACGACTCTGATGATTTCAATAAAAATTTGTACATGTATTATTTTAAGTATGGCCTGCATTTTGGTGAATTTCTTTTTTTTTTACCAAGAACTGATATTAATAGTACCTACTTCCAATAGAATTCCGTTCTATTGATTTTCGAATCCCTTGTTGACAACATATCTGATTTCAATCAAAATTCGTATTCAGAAGGATTCTTTTTAGTTGAAATATTTGTGCATATCTAAATTTCTAGGTTTTGAAAAAATTGAAAATTATAAAAAAAAGAAAACTTCATGTATATTATCATGTATATTTCGTTTTTAAACACAATCAAACCTTCATATTTGATCGTATTATATTTGTAAGACATTGGGGTTTTCATTTTTTGTATATAATTTAAGGCATACATTCAACTGGGATTTTCTCTATTTAACCCTTTTTACTCGCGATGGATACATAAGTTTTAATATATGGCAAGTAATGGATTCGTAGAAAAATCGAACTCGAGTCTGTCTTCCTGTCCTGTCCTTTCGGCTGCAGCCTAAATGGGTGGGTCGATTTTTTTTAAACTTTTTACCTAGCGCTTTTTGGACATTCCCTCCACAGGATTTTTTCATTTTTTTAAGACCAAAAATATCTGTACCTGCCCTCAATTTTTTTTACCAAATTGTAAAAATATAATTTTTCTCAAAATCGTGCCCCCACCTTTTTTTTTTTAATTCAGTAATTTTTTTTACAAAAATTTTACCATTTTATAAAAAAAAAATCGGAAAAATGGTTATAAGTGATACCTCCCATAGAACCATTTTTTTTATTTTCGATTTTTTGACCAACTTTTTTTCAGAAAATCTTTCAAGAAGTTTTAAAAGTTTTGTATACCTACCAATATTTTAATTTATTTTTTATTTTGGATTTTTAAAAAAGGTTCAAAATAAATTTTTGTTTGAGAACTTAATATGTAATTCGAAAATGACTTCGACGATTTTTATTAAACCCAGCAGTTTTTTGTCATTATCTAACAGATTTTAAATAAAAAAATATTCTTACGACCAAAAATAACGGTACCTCCCATACAAGTGTTTAAAAACCGGTAAGGAAAATCTTATTTTTCTCAAAAACGGCTCCTTCGATTTTGATTAGAAGTTTTATGTGAACTAATATTAGTACGATCTACTGTATTATTGAAAACAAATAAAAGTATCTATCGATTAAAAATGGTATCTCTCATAGAGTTTTCGACTATATCATTATTTGTTAAACCGATTTTAATGATTTTTTTTTTCACAAGAGCTTCTAATAAAGTTAAATTATATTGCATATCAACATATCAAAATTTTCAACAAAAAAAAAAAAAACAAAAAAAAAAACAATTTTTTTTCCAAAATTAATTTTTAAACTCCGCATTAAATGTACATACTAAAAAATGGTGTACATATTTTTATTTCTTAAAAATGTTTTAAAAATTTTATATATGAAAAATTATTTTCTAAAAAACCGCTGAAACGATTTAAAATTTTTTTTTTCTCATAAATTGAGATTTGTGTAAGAAATCGGATGGTGTGTGTCAAAAAAGTTTCAAAACTTGTTTAATCAATTTATTTCTAATTATATTGTTTTTTTTTAACAATGTTTCATGTCTTAAAGTGTAAGTACTATGTATAGCTACTACCTACCACAGTGTGATCGCACATAAGAGCAAGTACGTGCGACCTAGTCGTGCATTGCATTTCTTCATCTTAAGCCGCATCAAGATCTATAAAAGTTTGCGTACTTATATTCTCTTTTTTAATTCAGTAATTTTTATTACAAATGTATAAGCTCTCTTTTTTGTAAAAAAAAAAATATTTTTTTTTTATTTTTCGGAAATTTTTCGGCACTTCCTGTAGCAGCAATTTTTTTTATTTTCGTATTTTTCGGAACGTTTCAGCAAATTTTGATTCATTTTTTTGATAGAGAATATTTTTAAAAGTTATATGTAGCAAAATTATAATTTTTGGATTTTTAAAAATACATATATGATTTGTTTTCTGAAAACTTATATGTAATTCGAAAACGACTTGATCAATTTTTATCAAACTTGGCACCAAGAGGTTTTTAAACGATATCTAGCAGATTTTAACCAAAAACTATTTTTCTAACATAAAATAACGATACCATCCATAATATAGTTGTTTAAAAACTGCTAAGAAAAACCTTATTTTTCTCAAAAACAACTCCTACCATTTTAAACAAATTTTTTTGTGTTGGGTAATATAAGTGTGAACAAGCATTATTAAGCATTCCATTAAAGATACCTCTCATAGAACCAGTTTATGATTTTCAAAAACTTGTTATCTGTTCAACCGGTTTTAATCAAATTTTTCAAAATCATAAATAAATTTTTGAAAAAAAAAACCCTCAACCGATTGTTAAAAATGTTTTCTCATAAATTATGATGTCTTAAAGAAATCGGATGATGTTTCAATGTCTAATCAATTTATTTCTAATTATACAAATATCGATTTAAAAAAAATCAGTGAGTTAATGCATAATATCCAACTCGTTGCCAAATTGTTCATTTCTATGTATTCACAGATGACGAATGTACTACCTTAAACTAAACTCCGATTTTGGCACGTGGCATATATCTGCTTTTTTTCTTTCTTTCTTTTAAAATAAAAAAAAAATATTTTAACAGCTTATATGTATATTGAGTCTGAGATTTTTTCTGAGGTTTTCTTTCAAAATTCTATTGAATTACCCTTTGTCTCATTAAAGTCTTTTTTTAATTTCTAATAATAATTCCCAATAGCTAGACACATAATTTAATTATGAAAAATTGTTTCTGAATTTAAGGAGGTTTTATCCCATTTTCCGTTTTAAATTGTATATCGACTCGGTTAAAATAGTAAATAGATAAACAGAGAGACAGTAAAATGTTGATTAAATACATTTTTATTTTAAACAAAAAATGCAACTTTGGAAAAACATTCCACATATATTTTTAAGTGAATTTAAATAAAATAAAACAGTTTATACCACGTACCCTTAATTACATATCTATTGTTAAAATTCCATCAATATTTTTCTCTCACGTTGTCTCATTTCTTTAATACGTTTCGTTGGCATAAAAAATAATGACAAAAATCGTCAAACATTATAACACCTACCTATAGTCCCACGCCTGCCTATACTCATATCTAAATAGAATTTGACAATAGGAAACCATCTCATCTCGTGGATGACGACTGTCTTATATAGAATTAATTAATTATAATTTACAGAGAAAATGTTTTCAGTTCTATTTACACATTATTGTTTGAATCTGTCACCAACAAAGTCTGAAAGACTGAAACAATAGAGTTTGCTTTCAGCGGTGCGAGCAGATGGACAGACAGGATAACAATATTCATAAGGCCTTATTCATTGAGCTGATGATGAATATCTAACCTCGTATAAACAAACTACATAAATAAAATTTACGCGATTTGCCATTCCAGCATAGTTGAGGAACATTAGAAATGAAAAAAGCATTTATGTATTTATGTATGTACATTGAATGTCAAATTTAAAAGTTAAGCAACTTTTCTGAACATAGGTACCAACATCATAACTAAAAGGGTCAAATACATGTGGTTTAAAAAATTATTGTTTTGTTTCTATTAAAAACGCAATTTAATTATAACCGAAGTTATAAGCAAGCCAAACCAAACACAATGTATCTTTACAATTATTATACCGACTACAAATGTAGGTACATATGAACATTTAACATTTTTTTTCCACGATTGTGGTTTTTTATTGCACTAACTCCGCCGCCGCCGCCGGCTTCAGAATACTATCTCCCTCTCGCCAATTGGTTGTTGAAAGTATTTTAATGCTTTTTTGTTTTTATCAACTTCCTCATTGAATTAAATTATTTGTCCGATATTTATTTTCATGTTTTTAGTATAAAATTTTGAATGATTTTGAAAATTTGCTCTAATACGCCAGTCATTTTTCCTTTAATTATATACCTTAATATTGAAAATCGGATAATTGGATCGAAAGATATAAGCATTTAAGTAAACGCAAATCGGGTATTTTTCGGATTTCGCAAAAATCATCATCAAAAACATACCCATTTTTTTTCTACGAACATTTCTCCTTTTTTTCTGTCCGTTTTATCATCTTCTTCGTTTTCTGTTTCCTCAAACTAGTAACAACAAAGCATGAACGAAATAATTTTGTTTATTTTGTTTATTTTGTGTATTTTGTTTATTTTGTTTATTTTGTTTATTTTGCTTATTTTGTTTATTTTGTTTATTCCCCTCACGTTTCACCCCCTTTGTCTACTAGGCGTTTCATATTTTTGAAATTTTGTTGATTTTTTTACATTGTATGCCTCCGTTTAAACATTTCTAATGTTAAAATAAGTTTATTGTTTTTTTTTTTCTCGAAATTTTTATTTTAATTTTAGAGATTAAAATTATGTGTCACTAGATTCTAGTAAAGAAATTGTGGAAAAGTACTGGCGAAAGATTACAACTTTTGTATATTTAATACAGGGAGGTAGCTCTAGGACATTTCAGACAACAAAAAAAAAATTAATATTGTCATTGTAAAAAAATGGAAACCAGAGGACTGGGAATTTGTTTACAAAAATTCCATTCATGAAACCAGACTTAAAAATATTCACATTGGTACTCTTAGACCACAAGATGGCTTGAAGGTTAGGATAAATAAGTGAAAACAAGTTATTATATAAAGCGAATCACAACAAATGTACACACATACTATCACCTCACCATAGCCCAAACATAATCTCATTAAAGAAGGTTTTCGTATCCTTTGCAGAATTTTAAGTAACTTTTGATTCTTTTCAGAATAACCTTTGTTTATAATTATTTTTATTAAGTTGAAAATGATGAAAATAATAAATAAACTTTATGAAAAAATTAATTAAGGATGGATGAAATTCAGTTATCTGTTTAGTTAAAAAAACGACCTTGTGTAGAAAAAGCTGGATGATCTGCTTTCATACATATTTCGGTGAAAAAAAAAATGATGAATGAAATACAATATTATAACATTGTTTTGTTAGTGGAAACTCTTTCCATGATTCACATTATGATTAATAGAGCTCATCAGTCAGTTAAGTCAGAACTGCTTTTTATGATGTCTCAAAGTAAAAATTATCAAGTCAAAACATTTTTAGTTATAGAAATGATGGAAATGGATGCGTGCGTATATATTCGTGATGATGTAAGGCAGACTTTGGAATGTGATGATATTGAAAAAGTCAAAGACAGAGTGGTCCTAGTGGTCCTTAACATTGTCCTTTTTAAGATACATCTTGAAGATAAACTAAAAGAAGCAGAAAAAAGCAATTAAATGTTATTGTGAAAGAATATTCTGGATTAACGAGAACATTTGGGCAATTGTCAGATCCATCATGAGTTTTGATGCTCAAGTATGAATTATATATGTAGGTGGTAATAAGTTGTTGGTATATTTAATTAAAAAGAACATAATTAACCAGAACGAACACATAAACGTTTATACAGCCAAACTACAATTAATATTTTCTGTAACTTTATTATATAATTAAGTAAGTAGATCGACGAGTTCCAGAGCTAATAAACTGTTTTTTTTTTATGAGTGGTCAAAATTGGGGGAAGACTGAGACGTGATGAAAGTAGCAGAAAACTCCTTTTTTGAACGTACCTTTAAAATTTACAGAAAAATACATGTAATGCATAACCCAAATTTGTGACGTCCAACAACGAACGTATTTTTGTCCAAAATCCAAAAGACTTCAATTTTTGACGTTTTTTTCAGTTTTTTTTGCGATTTCAACTCGGCTCTACAATTTAATAATAACATTTTTTTTTTTAAATAATACAAATTCTATAATATACTACTTAAAACAATTAAAGTAGGGTAGGATGGTATAGGAGTGCGCACTTTAGACAAAACACCAAATAAAGCAAAAACTAAGAATATTTAATATTATTTTTTTTTTTAGTTTTTTAGTTTACTATTTCAGTAACAAAAAAATCGGAAAGGTGAAAACAAAAAAATATTAATTCATTAGTTATAAATAAATAAGAGAATAATGAGAATTGCGCACTCTTATGCAACGTATCGTGTAAGGGTGCGCGGCTTAGTTTGTAAGAGTGCGCAGGAGTTATTTCAAAGAAAAGTCGCAAATAAATGTGACTACATTAAAATAAGCACTGCATTTTTCGTGCCACCACTCCTTACATGACGAACACTGTATCCAGTCTTCTACTAACGGTTCCGAATAAATTTCTTGGCATCCTGGACAGTTCCATTTAGTTCTAGTGGAGGTTTCAATTGTTTTTTTTTTTTGTGTCGAGCTTGTCTTTGGTTTCTTTTCGGTAAGAATTGATTCTTCCAGCTGCTTTTTGAATGGAGAACTGCTTATTATATCCGACCTCTTTCTCTTTCTATTTGATCTTGTGAGGACACCACGGGGTAGGGGGTGCTACATCGAAGACGGACAAAAATGATTCATTCAATTATTGGGATCCACTAGTCTCATTTGCAAGTGTATCAGCAGTGACTAATTCTGACACTAGTTCTTGTGCAGCCTTGTCCAAACGATCTATGGATACCTACTGATATAGAAGTCCCTGTCTCAGCTGATAGGGATGATGAGGAAATCTCCGCCCCAGGTGGGTTCAGATTTAATATTTAAGTCTCGCCTCAGCTAATTCCAAAAAGGGTGAAGAAATCCCGGCGACAGATGGTAATATTTGCATCCCGGCTGGTTCCAAGATTTATGTGAGCATATCGGCTTCAGATGTTATTGGGCAAACAAATAACATGTTGTACAAGAGTGCGCACGCGCACTCTTATACTTCATCTTGATGCGCACTCTTACATTTTGAGACATGTATTTCAAGAATATATATGTATACGGCACCACACTTAAAATAAAACTAAATGATCACTCAAATGTTTTGTTTTTTTTCCAACTTTCAATATCCTGTACTATATTCATCGATTTATATTGTAGGATTCGTAAAATAACAATTTGTTTAATGAGAAACATTGCAAATTTAAGAGCTAAAAAATTAAAACACACATAGCACCTCCGTTTACCATCGCATTTCCATGAAATTTTGACAGATGCATAAACTCACTGAGATGCTTCCAAAATGAGTTCATTCAGTCTTCTATGTCTTGCCAAATTGTAATAGATCGCTATGCGCGCTCTTACCAACTGCGCACTCTTACACCATCCTACCCTACATATGTAGAGATTTGAAAATCAAAAAAGAGGCTAGGGCGCGACCCACACTGGTAACTTCCCATTGGTTCCCGTGGAAATTGAACACCCATCAGTCAGTGCCGTAGCCAGGATTTTGGTTCGGGGGGGGGGGGGGGACTTGCTTCCAAATTTTACGAGGAATTCTTTAAACAAAAAACTATATACATATATTCCAATTTATTGATTTTTATTAGTTTTTAAATTGTATGTACTCAAACGAAAATATACTTAAATATACTCAAAATCGTAAGCAAGAAGTTTATACCTCTAAAGTAAGTCTTGTCACATATATCAAGCAATTTTAAAACTTCGATAGAAGCTTTCACAGCTGACAACGAATAACATGTTAGCTTTTCCATTTCGTTGACTCGCCAAACTGCAGAAAAACTTGGCAGAAGAGCTTGAAACGATGGTAGAACGTCTTCGTTGACCATGAATCTGTCCGTAAGATTTTGTATTAACGAATCTATGCAAGGAATCAATACAGACACTCTAAAATAGGATTCAGTAGAAGAGATTTCTGGATTTGAACGCGTTGTTTGTTTAAATGAAGTTCTTGGAGCTCTTAATTCAACTTCAAATAAGTCCTCGGCAAGTTTAGATGCGGATTGAAAAGCCTATCTGAAAAAATCTTCGGCTTTTTCTCTGATGTTCTCAAGAAATTAAATTAAATACCTAAATAGTCTCCTAAATTCAATACAAAATTGTATGCATACCTAAATAGTCTCCTGTTTCTTAACGAAGTGTTTTCCAGTAGTTGAGAACTTCAAATAAACTATACCTACCTGGATAGTCTCCTTATTTTTATAGATTTGAGTTTAGTATATTAGAAAGTTTTAGTTTTTATTTTAGACTTTCGGGGGGGGGGGGGGCTTCAGCCCCTCAAGCCCCCCCTCTGGCTACGTGCCTGCCATCAGTGTTATTTTGTTATAAAGAAATTCTTAATTCAAAATCTTAAAAGACCTTATCAAATGTTCAATATGTCATCAAGTGAAAACCAAAGTTGGGGCGTATTATATTTTTCAACTATTTTAGTTGTATTTTTTGGCAGATGCAGATATCAATTCTTAGTTATTTATTTATTATGTCAAGAATAAAATTATCGCGCAGTCGACAACATTATTTATTTTATATAACGGGTGATTTTTTAGCTGGTTTGGTTTTGGCAACACTGGTTTTGACAGCTGACGTGTGTTTAGTACCTTGTGTCACTGTCAAACAGCTTCAGTTTGGTTTGCAATTTAACCATGGATCGTCTTACAAATGAACAACGCTTGCAAATTATTGAATTTTACTATCAAAATTCGTGCTCGGTTCGAAATGTTCATCGCGCGCTCAGCGTGTTCAGCGATGAGGCTCATTTTTGGTTGAATGGGTACGTAAATAAGCAAAATTGACGCATTTGGAGTGAAGATCAGCCAGAAGCATTGCAACAGCTACCAATGCATCCCGAAAAAGCCACTGTTTGGTGCGGTTTATGGGCCGGCGGCATTATTGGGCCATATTTCTTCAAAGATGATGCGAATCGCAGCGTTACTGTCAATGGTGAACGCTACCGAGCGATGATAACAAACTTTTTTTTGCCCGAAATGGAAGTTCTTGACTTGCATGATATGTGGTTTCAACAAGACGGTGCCACATGCCACACAGCACGCGAAACAATGGCGCAATTGCGAGGCGAGTTTGGTGAACAGTTAATTTCACGTTTCGGGCCGGTCAATTGGCCGCCTAGATCGTGCGATTTGACACCATTAGATTATTTTTTGTGGGGGTATGTCAAGGCTAATGTCTATAGGGACAAGCCCGCTTCGATTGACGCACTGGAAGCCAACATCCATGCATTCATTCGTGAGATACCGGCCGATATGTGTGAAAGAGTATGCCAAAATTGGACTCAGCGGATGGGCTACCTGAGACGCAGCCGCGGTCAACATTTGCATGAAATTATCTTTAAACATTAAATTGCAAGGTTCAAACTATCGATTCAAATAAATATTTCATTCATTTTTTCGAATTTTGTGTGTTTTTTTTTTTTTAAAGTTCTAAACCTCTTAAAAAATCACCCATTATATGAAAGCCGCGTTTTTATTAGTTTTGTTTTGCATTTTATTTTGCGGTTTAAAAAAATACTGTCAATGAAATTTTTCTACAAACTTTATTAATATTATTAACTATATCTATCATTTTGTGAAGAATAAAATTAGTTCGGCTAATCAGTGGTCATAATAAAGATATTCGATCGGAAAAATGATTTTCAACGATATTTAGTATATATAGTTGTAGTTTTTTTTGCTTTAAAATAACTTTTGATTGAATTTTTTTAAACGGCCCCTATCAATTCTTAGTTACATCATTGTGTGTAAAATAAAATTATTCCGGAGTCGGTAGCTTTGCTTTTTTTCGAGTTATTGGAGTCGAAAAACATTTTTTTAAATTTTTTTAGTGGTTTTAGTTTGAAAATTGATTTAAAAAAAAAACTGTCAATTGAATAATTCTTCAAACCTTATCACTTTATCAGTTATTGATTACGCCACTAGGTATAGAATAAAATTGGCCCGACCTCTAAGCTAGTGTTTGTTTTCAAAATATTCGTGCCGAAAAACGTTTTTGAATGATTTTTAGTATTATGTATGATAATAATATTTGATCATTTATTTGTCTAATTTTTATTAATAATTTGGGCTTGATGATCAGTGAAAATGATGCAATTAATTAAAAAAACTAATTCATGCTTTTCCCGACGTTTCTCCGGTTATTTTCCGGCTTCTTCAGGGGTGAAGTTTATTTAGCTTTAAAACAAAATACAATTTGGTATAATTTTACATAATATGTTTAAGTAAACTGTCATTTGATTACAAATATATTTTTTCGGCACTTACTTTTTGTTGAGTTTTTTACATTTGGAAAATTAAATTTGTATATAAAAATAAATTAACATTTAGAACAATATGAAAATAAATAAAAAATATAATTTAACACTGAACACTTTTTTTGCAAACAAAAATTAAAACTAATATCACAGAATGTTAGGAGATGGCAATGCTGTATATTGCACTGATGTTGTCTATGTCTTCTTTGTGGTTCATCGTCTTTTTTATTTTCTGCTGAATGCGGAGGCTTTCAAGAGTATAGCGTGTATTAGCTCTTCGTTCTCTGTCCAATATTGTGACATTGTCAAAATCTGTTACAGTTGTTTGTTCTTAAAATATTACAACCGAAACACGTTTTTTCACAAAATTTTAACACGTTTTTTTATCTAAAAAAGAACTAGGTACCAGCTGATTTTTTTTTAAATTAATTTCAATTCTTTATTACGGCATTATGTGTAGAATAAAATTAACCTGAAGACCTTATGACATTTCTGGTTCTCGATATATTCGAGATGAGACATTTTTATTTTTTTTTTTAAATTACTGTAGTAAAAAACGGCTTATTGAATTTTTTTTTGAACCCTTTCTCCACTTCGTGATGTTATTATCTGTAAAATAAAATTTATTAGAGGTCGATATCTCTATTTGTTCTCGAGATACAGTGAACGATAGAAAAGCTCAGGAACGTACGAACGTACATACACACACACATACAAACATCTCTCTAAAAATGATGGATTCCGATTCCTGGAATCTCGAAACGTTGAGAAATGTCTAAATTTTCAATTCGACAAATTGGACCAATTACAATAACTTCTAATGGGAAGTTAAAAAATGTTCCTTTGGGAGGTACCTATAGTTAATAAATTATTTAATATAAAATTTGTTTGAGTAATATGGTATAGATCGGGTTAATATTATTATCTCACAGAAAAATTATAATCAAAATCAAAGTAGTGTTCTCGATAAAATTAAGATTTTCCTAAACGAATTTTAAACAATTGTATGGTATGTACCAATATTTTTAATCACTTCCCTTTTTTTAAATTATATTGTTTTAAGTATGAATAAAACAAAACCTTACATCTGTAATGTTACTTCACTTTATAGTATTGAACCATTTAAACAAAAACGAAACAGTCGTATATTTTATTTAAATTAATTACCACCCACAACTACTTTATTCTCCTCACTATAAACATGTCTCCACAGTTAGCATAGTTGGAATAATTATCTACCATCCTATATAAAACCACATGCAATAGAAAAACTGTCATAGTATGTATCTATAAAAATTTTATTAAAGTTTAAGTGTTGGTATATTTTATAACTAATTTAAACAAACTGTGTTTACATACAAAATGGTGAAACCTTTTAAATCATAAGCTATAATAAAATTCAAATAATATTGAAATGATAATAATTTTACTTTAAGATAAAGTTTTTTTTTTTTTGCTAGCCAAATAAAATGTCAACTGGTCCATAGAATGCTTAATCGTTTTTGTTTTATTAACAATGTTTGTATACCTAACCTATCTTCTTTTATATTAAAAATATAACCTTGGTGTTATTATTCTCTTATCGAAATTCAGAGCTTGTGTAGATTTTTCCCAAGAGTATAATAATATTTAAATGATAAAATATTTTGGAAACAGCCCATTAAGCCCAAACGACAATAAATGAGATTTAAAACGATTCACAATATTACTGAAGCTGGGGGTTGTTGTTGTTGTTATTGTGGGAATGAAATTTGTTTTGAATAAATCAATGTAGCTTTATTTTATAAATACTTATACATTTAAATTTACGGAAACAACTATGGAATCTCAAAGGCTACAATATAGAGCAGGAATAGAAATATCTAGGAACATAAATTAAAGGTGTAAAAGTTATAGTAGTTCTACATAAAATTTACATTGACATTAGCCGTGTTTTTTTGGGAATCTATACATAGTACAGTAAGAAATTCCCAAAAAAACGCATCGGCAGTAGCCTGGTTTTTATATTTTACGTTTGGCACTACCGAATAACAGCTGTCAGAATAATTTAAAAAAAATACAAATAAAAGAAAGTTTGCTACAAATGAAAAGGAAAACAAAAAATAACTTGAGCCAAAAATTAATTATAGTTACATAAAATGGACAATTTTTCAAAAGATATGGTAAGAAAACATTGAAAAAGATATTCTTTCTTAAATAATTCATGAAATAATTGTAGATTTTGCGTGAACTGTTGGAGTCCAGTGAAAGTGGAAACGAAGCTGAAACTCTTCGGCCCTCGCCGCATAAAAATCCAATAACGCTTCAGTTCTTTCTTTTGTCCAGTTCGTTCTAGGTTCTAACCTTACTACATACTGATAAGAATTGTTTAATCATATAATTTATATTAATTTTCTTTTTACCTTTTTCCTTTGTAAGACATTTCGGTTTCAGCAATAAAAATAAATTCTTCAGGAAAAGGCAGCGATAAACATATGTTTCAGGAAAGGGGTTTGTTCGTAGATTATGGTCGAAGTAAGTTGTCGTTTATGTATCATGTAGTAGATGACGTCATCGGCGATCATTTTTGTTAGATCATATAATGATTTTTTAACTGAATTCTATGTAGTTCTTCAATCAGAAGTGCATTTTTCTTTAAACAAGTTTTAAAAAAACCGATAACGAATAAAATCAATTGATTTTTTTGGTTGAATCGAAAATGATAGATTGATTTTTTTGGTCAATGGAAAAACAGCCATGAAAAACACACAACTACTTTATAAACACAGCCATCGAGATGCAAATGATAATCAATCGCACCAACATCTGAAAACAAAACCACCAAAAATCCATTCGATACTCGAATAAACGTCACAAACCTATCCGCAGTAGGATTCTACTTCTGCTTTTATTGGCAGTAATTCTACTGTGGATGTTGTATTTGTAACTCGTGTAAAATCCTACTGTACTGTGAATAGCTTTTCCAAGAAAACACGACTATTGATTTTGAATACATTAACACATTTTATTAGTGTCCTCCTCCTTCTAGCAGGTCAACTTTGTGGCAGTGAAGAACCACAGGGTAATTCAGAGTTGGGTAACATAATGAGTTGAATGATTTAAAAGAAGGTTCACTTAGTGGGTAATTTTTTGAGGTGGACCCCAAAAGATTTTGATTTTTCCTTAATTATTGCAGTCGGATTTTTGACACTTAAGTTGAGATTATTTTAACTCCCATATTATGTATCTCATATTATTACCCAACTAACAATTTAACTTGTAGTAGGTCCAGTTTTTAAAATTTGGAAAGCTATAGCTCGCATAGAATTTTTATTATGCTTAATTATGCAAAGCAATTTAAATAGCTTGTTTAGGACCTTCAAAAATTAGTTCTATAGAAAACTATTCCGATGGAGCTTACTTAAGACCTGTTAAAAGCCTCCCGAAGTCAGAAAAGATTAATAGCTTACATAAAGCATTTAGCTGAAAGTCATAACAAACATCTTCTATATGACTTACTTAATAAAGCCATATGTATGAAAATTTCGATTTAAGTCTGTGATTTGCCGGCTTTTCACGAGTCGATTTTTGCTGTTCGGATTTTTTCTTTTTAATTTGAATATTGTTTGTGTAATAAATTGATGGTTTTTAGGACTTGTCGGTGCTATTTTAGTCACCAAAAGATATTGTGGTAAATGCTGTAGCTGTGCGCCGCACCGAGTAGCATGATTCAAAGAGGCGACTTGCTGCAAGTCAAAAATCGACTCATGAAAAGCTGACATTATTATTACCTACATAATTTCGGAGAACCGAATCTTTACTGATGACTTATATATTAAATTGTCTTTATCTTAAATCTAGTCTTAATATCATTTGCATTTTGTTCAAACCAAACTTTCACAAATGTTAGGTATAGCTTGCGTATTTTGTTAATAGCAAACTTACACAAGTGCGTAGATATAGCTTGTGCATTTTGTCAATAGCAAACTTATAAGTGTTTAGCTCGTGCATTTTGTTACCATTTACTATAACATATGCCTAGGTATATTTGTTTGTAAAGCTCATTCAATTAGAGAGAGAATGAGACAAACTATTTTAAAATATGCTACAATTTTGAATGTATTACTTCAAAGCATATGTTTCTAAAGCAAATACCTTAAGATTCAACTGATTACCAATTTTCCACTCCCCATTTGAGTTGTGGATTGGCGTAGTTGGTTGAGTGCTGGACCAGTAATCAGAGGGACGTGAGTTCAAATCTCGAAAAATCATGTAAGTAAAAGTAGGTTTTTTTAAAATTAATTTAAATTCTATACATTTCAGAATAAATAAAAAGCAGTACAAAACCCCCCTAATAAATAGAAAAATATAGATAAAATATAAATAATAAAAATTAATTTGGGAAGGCAAACACTTTTCTTTTTTCTAATACAACTTCATTTTATAGTTGGTATAAGGCCTTAATGAATCATCCAATGCAAGCTATTTTTCTTTGCATAGTACCCGCAAGTGAAGGTCTTATCGGAGTCTATTTGTCCTTCATAAGGCATTCATAAAACTGTTCGCGGAAAGTTATTTAATTGCATAACACTTGTGATTAAAGGTCTTAAGGGAGTTAAATAGCTTCTGTAATGTGCGCCAAAATGATTTGTATAAGGCCTTCTTTTGTTACTATACAAGCAAGAAAATAGCTTGCATTAACCCTACAACAAGTTAAATTGTTAGTTGGGTAGCTTGTAATTTTTATCAAAGTTGATATTATTGCGATCATATAGGGAAGACGAAAAAAATGTCCTTCTGTATGTTGATCAGTTGCTTAAATTAATGGATCGATTGGTACATTTCGGTTTTTGGACATTCCCCCGACCATTTTTTCATTTGATTTTGATTCATATGTCCCTAAAAAAGCAAATAAATCTCGGGTTATGAAGGAAAGAAATCTAATATTTAACCAGATTTATTTACAAATTTTTATTCCAACAAAATTAGAATTTTAACAATCTTTTAATTTCATCAAAAACTTAGTCAATATAATAAAAAGCCATATTAATTTGACCTACAGAAACAAACTCACCCCAAGAGCCTTACTTTAGAACTTAAAAGAAGTGAACGGGGGAAATACAGAATCTGATTTAACTTTACTACTAGACAAATGCACCCAAAAAAAGAACCTGAAGCTATCGCTGTTGCATTTTTTTTGCAGTTGCTACAAAATGAAATCAAATTAATGTCTGTTTTTTTTTTTTTTAATTCGACAACCACAAAATTTCGAGCCGATAAACAATTTTGTTTTTAACTTTAACTTTTTTACTAAACAGATGTATATTTCCAATTGGTTCTTAATTGTATGTTACATATAATATTACATTTTGGTATTTTTTAAGCTGTAGTTGATATTGGCACATAAAGAGCCTAACCTTATACATTGTTTTTTGTTTATTTTTTAAATAAAAATTATTTGTAAAATTGTCAAAGTTGGGTTATAATGAATACAAAAAAGATGGCGCCCTCAACGTGGAGCCCACTATCCCAAGATGTTGTGACTTGATTTTTTAAGCTAAACAAGTTATTTTTTTAAATACATTTTTAATTCATTTTCTTTTAATTTTTACTTCATTTTTTATTATTTCTTTTAAATATTTTCTTGATTTCGCCTTTCGTGTGAGTCCCGTCTACTGAGTGAGGAGCTGCAGTTGGTACCGCGTTGCTAAAAGAAAGATGCAACCATTTAATACGTACCTAAAAGTATTTGCTGAGATAGCCGAGTTTTTAAATATCGGTATAATAGATGATCAAAATGGCCGGATGCCGGAGACCTAATTATGCGAGAGACGTCTTCGAAGGTCCTCCTGGAAATTGAGGAATTTTTTTTTTTAAATACCTACTAATTTCAATAAACATAATAGGCGTGTTTTTTTGTAAGCTCAGAGGGAATTGGTCGAAAAAAACAACGTCGGTGCTAAACAATCACCATGTTAAATACAACAACAACTAATCCCCTACGGGCTAAGCTAAACCCAGATAATTCTCCGGGCTTAACTTAAGCACACAGAAAAACTGTGTTACCGGCATAAATTATATACTTGTTATCGATAGTTTGTATGAAAACTCCATTTTGTTTCTGTGTTGCTGTCACTAATCCCTGTGGTCGTTTTTTTCCTGCAATTCCCACCGGGTTTGCAAAAAACACGCATAATATTAGAATCTCATAAGCATGTATGTAGCACATTAACAAAATTTTGGGCAGTGGGTATCGGCTTGCAGAACTACGGTTTCTTCTTCTAATCTCCTTCATCAGTTTTCGTCCTTCTCAGATTTCTTTAAAATGTTTTGAATTTTTTTTTTAAATATTTTAAAATATTTGTTTATTTTGATTTATATATTTTAATAAAAAAAAATTATTAAATTGACTTTTAATTTTAATTAAAATTGGGTTTATTTTAAATTTTATATATTTTTTTTGGAAAATCATTAAATTGGATTCTTTTTATTTTCATAAATTTTATTTCCTTTTTTTTGGTTTTTGGTGGTTTGAAAATCAAAGGTTTTGAATTTGAATTTTTGAAAATTTAATTTTTCGGGACTTTGGTGTTTATTTGGGTGAAATCTTTTTTTGCTCTCAAGGCGGAATTTAGATATTCAGCGAACTCGAACAAAATATTGAAATGAGGCAAGTAAAGCGGCACTGGGTCCACCATTTTCTCACCATAATACCTATACCTATACATACATATACATAATTTGACAGATGCGCAGAACTGAATAAAAATTAATACGCTAATGATCTTACTTTTAATATGTGTACTGTGGTGTAGAGGAAATTTTTCGCGCATTGAAAACATCTTTGATGCCTAGCTTAGCATGGTATTTTACGATGGTTTATGGGTCAAAAACCTACTACCGCAAACGAGCTAAACAGGGTTCCCCTTTACACCTGCCCAGCAATGACACCAAGACAATAAATTCGTCCGTTACAAATGGCTTCGATTCGGATTGTTGAAATATTTATCTTATGTCTTCTTGTTATATTTGCTGCTATGATACAGTCTAAACTAAAAGACGACGAAATAAATATAAGGGGGGTTCATGCAACGTCGTAAAACACCAGATAAGTTTATCCTTTCGATAAATTTATCTTTTGGTAAATGAACTGTCAAATTTAGTATGGGAAATGATTTACGCAAATTGGATAAAATTATCTATGGATTTTGTTGCGGAAACTTATACAAATTTATTTGGATAAACTTATACAAACGTCATTGTGACTTTTAATGTGACGTTTAACGAACAGCTAATTCAATTACGCAGCATTTATCCAAATAAATAAAAAGGACGTTCACGCAAACTTTTGCGTAAACTTATCTTTTTACACAATTGGTAAACTTATCTCGTTGCATGAATACCCTTCATGTTTATTTAGGGTGCTGGTGCTTAGTTAATATGTGGGGATGATAATGTAGAAAGCTAATGGTAGTTCGCCCAGCTTTCGATTATTATACTCAATTTTGATCAATTTGGTTGGATATTAGATTTTAGTAATTGCGGTTGATTCAGATTCAGTAAGAGCATCCTAGTTGTGATGTCATTCACTCGATTAATCCAGTTTAAAACTTAAATTCGGATGTATTTAGATTGAATTTGTATAAAATGACATCCGGGTTTAAGTTTTAAACTGGATTATTCGACTGATTAATATGTTGGCTAGTCTTTAAACTTCTGAATTAAAAAGTTAAAATTCACTAAACTAAAACTCAGACCTTAATCGTATAGTTCTTACATCTTTCAAACTTTAACAATATAAGTTAGCCAAAACCATCTAAGTTTTAATATTTAGCTATGATGAAATATGATTTAAGAAAAGAACACTTTCTCAATGAATCGGACATAATTCAAAATCTGTTTTTGATAGCTCTTTATGATAATTCGTTTAATATTGCTATCTAAAATTTAATTGTGATTTTCGTATCCTTATACTATTATTTCTCTAGTCCCTATAAAATTACAAGGACTCTCTTTCATTAATGTGCCACTGGCAAACTACACTTTGTTACAAAACTTCTCATAGATGACTTCTTTAACTTTTGACAACTGAAGAATAAATCCTCCTTCTTCACAAAAAAAATTGTTTGACAAAAATTCAAAACAAAGAATGAATTAAAATAAAGAAGAAATAAAACATTATTGGCAGGGCAAACGCAAAACCTGAAACAATGTGAACTGAAGAATTCTTTTGTTCTCTTAAGTGGCAAATTACGAGAGGCAAAAAGCACTCTTGCTTTTCTGTAGAAACATAAACAACAAAAGGACCAGAAAGTGCATTTTCTTCATTGTTTTACTGACGCCAAAATATTTTTTTTATATTTTATTTTGTGGTATTTTTTAATAAAAAAAAAATCATTATTATTTCAGTTAAATGTTTTAAATGATATTTTTTTTTATTCACAAGAGACTATTCAATTAATAATAATTTTAATAAAAAAAAGTAAACATAGTTTCACTTTATTAACTTCCCATTGGAAGTTATTTTGTATCAATTTGTCTGATTAAAAAAAAAAAACTCAAAATTCTATATTAATTATATGAAAGTTTAATATTTATGCTACCAGCATTAAAGTAATTAAAAAAAAAATATTAATCAAATAAAAACTACTTTACCTGTTTAAGTGATGAATATTAAAAGGTACCTACGAGTGTATAACTATCTATGCAAATATCTGTGGATAAAGGATAACAGAAGGTTATGGACGGAAATCAGCGAATTCGATGATAGTTCTGATGATTATGGTAATCCTTGCTATAAATCCTTCCGCATTCTTCAAAGTCCTATAGGTGAATGAGCCAATTAGCTTAAAAGATTTCCTTTAAATGCATATTTCCATATCAACATTATAGAATGAAGTCTGCTGTGTCATTTTCATTCACGATGCTCACAGAGATGAGTGGGTATTTTTTTTTAATTTTTTTTTTTTTCAAAAACCTCTTACAGTATAAAAATGATAAAACTATTTTAGTTCTCTTGCAATTGCTTTTGCAAAATATTCTGATTAGCACTTTAGGCGAACACGAGACGCTAGTTTATCCATCGCTTTTACTCTTTTATTTAATGAAAAAAAAAAAAAAAAAATAAGGAAGAGGAAAAATCTACCTCAATGCGAAAAAAAAGCAAGCTATGAAGTGAAAAATTTTATGAAAAACTTTCAATTGGTTAGAAGAACACTTTAAAATATGCGAAGAGGTGAGTGCATATATAAAGAGAAAATGTTGACAAATTATTGAGAATGTCGCATTGCAGTTTGAGAAAATTAACTCAAATGGATATCAAGTCGACAGAGCGGCAGGTCAAGTTGATATAATAAACTGTTGGATGTATATTTTGCTTTCCAATAAAATAAGGAAGTTATCTTATGGATATGAACATAAGGATTTTTTTTTTTATTTTTCTTTGGATATCATCACGCACTAGGGGCTTGAGAATGTATATTTCTATGAACAATCTCTGACAAACTTTAAGGCTGCAAAATTTTATTTTTAAAAACCAACATTTATTTCACCTACGAATCGATTTGTGGGTCGACAACCTTCAATGGCGTTAGGAAAATATAAGCTTAAAATTGTAAACAAATTTAAAAAAAAGATAAAGATAAAATCAAATAAAATGCAACTAGATGTAAATCTTAAATTGAAGTGACCAATAATAAATGAATACAAATACAAATACAAATATATACTTGCACTTGCACATTGTTCAGATAGATTATTAGCAGTAGAATATTGTATCCTGCGGATGTTAATTTAAAAACCAATTCTTATCCTGTGTTATGTTAGCATTGTCAGCAAAATACAATAAAACGTGTCCTCAATTCTCTTTGCTTTCAAAATTATGCTATTTGTAGGACATGTTTTTCTCTGGTACTATTATGCTGAACATTAATGCATTTTGAACATGCATACCTGCAAATACAAAGCAAAAAAATAAAATATTTTTTTTTTCTCTCTCTCTCTCGCTCTCTCTGTGGTTTAATTTACTTGTCTAAGAAATAACTTTTGTACAAAACCAATGCCTGCGGTCTGTTAACCACAGACATGCAAAAATGTCTCTCGCTACATGTACCTACTATATATATATGTTGTTAGATCCTCCACAAACGGATGCTTGGATTTCGCAAGGCTTAAAACCGGAAATGTATCCACCGCAGGATAAAAAATTGAACAAAAAAAAATTGCAGACCAAAACCATCTTCTCCTGATTTAAATTGATTTTGATTCCAACTATACCAAGGGAAAATACATCCATAGGATCAACACCAACCACGAAGCAGATGTCATTAGGAAAGAATGTGTGTGTGTCGTCTGTATGCGGTCCTGGTTGGTTGTCCTGGTGGTGCAAGGTTAGAGCTTGCAAAATAATGAAAAAAAAGCAGAACCAAAGCCTTTAGCCATATCGACTTAAATTAAAATTGAATTTGATGCTATAGGAGTACCTGTTCGTGTGACACAAATATAGCAACTCCGTTTTTGCGATCGCAAACCCAATTATAGTATACCCCCTCAAAATATATCGATATTCATATGTGTATGGACTCGAACCGAAAAAAAGGAAGAAATAACTTTATTAAGGTCCAGCGAAATGGGTTTTCAAATTGATTTTAAGGGATATTGGTTCATCCAAAGGACTCAATTATTTTTTGTTGGCTATCAGTAGGTATTTTTTTTTTCTGTCTCTATTTTACACTCCTCTTCACACGATTTAGCATATTTTTTGCAACATCTGTTTCTACGTCTGAATTTTTTTTTTATTAATGCAAAAAAAAAAAATGTGCGTTTTAAGTAAGCAAGAAGGAATTTTTAAAGTTTGTTTTTTTAATTTTATACAATAGTTGAATTCATCAGTGCGATATAGAATTTTTATGAGATACCTAAGGATAAATATACCATTAAAAAAATACGCTAAAATCATGTGCCATTTGCCCTGATTCCATTTAATAAATTTTTTTTTTCAGTTTAAAATACTTCACCCACCTTATCCCTCCCAAACAAAAACCACTATTATAGATATTGTCGAGTGTACTTTCTAATGGAAAATGAAGTATTTTTGCACAGTTTCGTTAGTAAACTTGATGTTGTAGATTTGTTTGTAATACCTATGAACCCATTTCACATTCCCACCTTCCCCCTTCCTAAAAAAAAAAACCTTTTTCAGCAAATATTTGTATGGGTACTTTTGTGGAATGATTTTACTAAGTTTTAGGAGCAGACGCATTATTTTCGATGTATTCCATTTTACCAATACCATATCCAGCTAAAAGCCCTATTGCTTGACTTTTGACACCCTGTAAATTAATTACGCGGAGTTTGATTCGATGGCGAACTTTCACAAAATGTTTAGAATACTAATGCTAAGCTGATTCAAAAATAAAAACTCTGTATATAAATTTTCGGAACTTTGATCAAATTTATGTCTTATATAACATGCCTGGACTATTATAGGAGAAAGAATAAAGTAATGGTGACTTAAGTCGATGTTTAAATTCTGTAAATATTAAAATTACTAATTTATATTTAAGCAATTTTTGAGAGAGAACTTTTCCAAAAATTAAAAAAAAAATAACGGAACGAAATAACAAACATATATTCCTAAAATGGTAAAGAATTTTTTAGCACTACCTTTTTTATTCCTAAAAAATGGAAAAAAACGTGTCGGTGGAAAAGGTTTAAAGAATATTAAACACGTAGGCGTCATCAGCTGAACAGACAAGCAAAAACACAAATAAACGAAATAAGGAGACCAACATTTTTTGTGAAGTCAGTTTTTTAATAAATTTTTAAATCGTCATATAAATTTAAAAAATAATATAATGTTCGCATATTTACATATACATAATGTCCGTTGGGGTGGTCAGAATTTTAAAAACTAAAGTCACGAAAACCCAAAAATTCAATATTCCAAAATCCCGAATTTCCGAAAAGCCCATTATTCATACATAGTAATTTAAAACTCCCGAAAAGTCCAGAAAATCCCAAAAAGCACAAATTTCTGAAAACTCATTACCCCTGCATCGTAATTTAAAACTCCTAAAAAGTCCAGAAAATCCCAAAAAACTCAAATTTCTGAAAACTCATTATCCCGACGAAATCAAAATCCCAATTTATTATATAAAATGAAAAATTTTAGAATATAATATTTTTGTTTTTATATATAATTTTTTTGGGAATTCGATTTCAAGAAAATTTAAATGTTAACGAAAGTATAAAAGAAAACAATTGTCCATTTTTATGAATTAAATCTTGTTTTATATAAAGAAGACAAATTTATCTTTTTGATAATTTGAAGATTTTTTTATAAATTTTAATTATGGGATTTTAGAATTTTGGGTTTTTGGGATAATGGGTTTTCAGAATAATGGGTTTTTGAAATAATGGATTTTTAAAATAATGGGTTTCCGTGATTTTGGGTTTTCGGGATTATGAGTTTTCGGGACGAAGGGTTTGCGGAATAATGGGTTTTTGGGATTTTTGGTTTTATGGATTTTAGATATCGGGACTAAGCTCCAAACCCTATTTGTATGTCTAATATAGACAAAATATATTGGATCAATAAAATTAGCAAAATGTAATACATACGTATTTGCATAGTACCTATACATTTTAAATGAAAAGGCAAACAAAAATGATTAAATATTTAATATTTACATCAAAAAACCAAAATATGAAAAAATATTATCAACCTCTTCTTGAAAATAAGAACTGAAAAAAAAAATTAAACCGTTGTCAAGATAGTTGGAAATAAAAAAAAAAAAAACTAATGCAAATATTACCAACATGTCATATATTAAAGTCTTGGACCTCTACTTAATTTTTTTTTTTGGCCAGAGAGACACACATTTTGTTTTAATGAGGAGTTCAAAAAAAAACATTTTCGTTTTTTTACTGCATTTTGTCAAATTTGTATACATACATTTATTCGTATATTTTTTAATCCATCTTTTTCTACAAAAAAAATGTAAAAGCTATATGAACAGGGTGTCCCAAAAGTAGTTTTCCTACGTATGTATATCTGATATTACTCCAGACGTTTTTCTGGGTCACCAGGATTGAGCTGTTCAAGCAACTGGATCTTGTAAAAGTATAGGTGCAGATCTTTTATTAAAATCCGATGAATCGTGGTACGTGGTATGACTAATTGTGTTGCAAGTCGTCGTGTCGATGTTTCAGTATCGGTTGCAACACTATACCTAACGACCTGGAGGCCGATTCTGGTTCTGTGAAAAAGTGAATCGAATTAATAGTTTTCACATTCGCTTGCATGCATTGCTTTCACTTTTTCGATCCACTTGGTGGCGTTTCTGGTCCCAAATCACCTTATCATTTCCCGAGAAGCGCAGTAAGTGCAATTCTATAATTTTTTTATTTTTTTTAAGAGAAAAGAGAAAAGTGAGATAAAAATATTTTTTTCTTCATGAATAAAACAGACAAGGAGACGGGGCTGAATTGAGCATTGTTTGTTCGTATTCACCCTTTGTTTTCAAAGATTCACTTCCAAATGATGGCGTGAAAGCAAAATATTCATGTTAATGATTTTAAGGTTTGGTTTCACATTTTCAAAGAACGAGAATCGCATCTAGGAGTGAAAGAATGAAAAGCTGTTCGATTCACTTTTTCACGGAACCAGAATCGGCCGCCAGGATGTTTTCCATCGATCGTCCGAACGCCTTACATCTCTAACGAATAGTGACTGCTGTTGGAACATTTCTAACGCCATAAAATTGACGGTAGGCACGGTGAGTACAAATTATTAACCGGCTATTTTCAAAAAAAAAAAACAATTAAAAATTATTATTTTTGTGCGCTGTGCGATCGTGTAGTACTTCATGCTAAATCTCCCAAGCCTTATGTATGAAACAAATAAAACTCAAAAATATCTATAAATAAAAAGTTATTAACTTTTTACATGGGAAAGAAACTTTTGGTAGACCCTGTATTTTCAAAGTGACCTTCAATGCAATTTTCTTATAAGTTTAATCAAAATCGCAAAAGTAATTCTTAAGAAAATTTTTAAAAACTAAAATTGTTGTATCGGAGCTACCCATTCCAGATGAGCTAAAACAAAATTTTTAATATTTCCTTTAGAAAATCATATAAAAATGCTCTGTATACCTTATTTAAAACAAATCGATCCACCCGTTTAGACTGTAGCTCAAATTACAGTGGACGCACAGACCTGATTGGGCCAACACTGAACGACTTTCTATTTATCCTTTACTTAGGTACTTATTAATTAGGATAAAAATGTTGTTCCATCTATTTCTTTTTATGTTGATGACATCAATTTTCTTAAAGTCATCATCCTTCTCCCCTTGATTTTCTCCTTCTCTTGGTCTTGACGAATTTACTTTACTTGGTGCGAATAGAATTTTCTGGGACTTAATATCTTTCCAACTTAATTTACATCAAAACCTTACCATCACATGGCACTTATAAGGCGTCGCATCATTTTTGAGATCCAATAGATATACTAACTGCGTAGAGCCACACAAAAATCAATCAATCGATTTGGAGTGTACCTTCGTCATGGTTTGATAGAATACACACAATCTGAAAATCATGTCCTTGGTAAATGATATTCTATAAATCACTGATATAAATTTATCGATTGACCTATAAGAAATAGCTTATTACATTAATGTGCGTTGCGTATATAGAATTTTGTGCTTTATTCCATTAACAACAATAACAACAACAACAACATCAACGACGGTCTAAGGGAAAAAAAAAATCATTGGCTTCTAAGTGAAATTTCCATCACATTTCTTAAACCCATCCATCGCATCGCATCGCTCAGAATATATATCCTGTTGATTGACGTCGTGATGGATGGACTTTTTTTTTTGTTGTTATTGTTGTTGATGAAAATGCCTTAACAGATTTATTTTATGGGTAAATAAATAGACAATGGACAGTAATCTATCTGTCTTTTGTCATGAATAATCTCCTAAAATAGGCTTTATTAATTTTCAAAGCTTGATTGGTATTATTTTTCGTTCAAATGTTTATTTTTTTATTTTGTTTCTTTTATTTTATTTTCGAAGCGCAATACATATATGTATATGTACATTTATAGCTCTTTAATCGAATTGAATTATCCGTGAATTTGACATTTTCGGCTCGTATATATTTTAGGGTAAATTTATTGTCTCAAATTAACCTTATTTTATGTATAAAGAGGTTTATTTTTTTTTTATAACCGATTTTATATTATCTTTTTCAAACTTCTTCTTTATATTTACTTAAATAACTTTTGGTAACAATTCGAAAGTTAAAATTGGATTGAAAGAAATTTTAACTAAAAAAAAAATAAAAGTCTGTGAATTTTTACTTGGCTTGTTTTATTGTGATTGTATCATTTATACAGGAGTCTATAAGAAGTCATACTAAAATTGTATGCTCATATAAGTCAACTAAATTTCATGTTATCACGCTAGGTATTATGCTGGAAAAAATTACAAAAAATAAAACAAACAAATTATATTTATGTTAATAGTGTCCTGCACGAATAAAATTTCAAGTTATTTGAGTTGTTCTCTGATGGTTGGCTTATACATACTTATAAAAGATTATTAAGGAATTTAGCTTTGAGTGTAATAGAAGCCCAATTAATAAATAAAAATAGGAAATTCTTGGCAAAAAATTTGCTGTATAATCACAAAATTGATAATATCTTGGGAAGACCAATTAAATTTACGAAATAGCGGACAAAGAGTGCACTATCTCCCCCTTTAGGAAATAGTTATATTGATATCTTCATTAATAGCCATGTGGCAATCAAAGCTATCTCCTCGATTGTCACAAAGTCAAAACTGAGTTGAGATTGCTCATCGCAACCAACAACCTTTATTGGGTCCCGGGGCACAAAGTCAAAACTAGCGAAACCTTGGCGCAACGAGTTAAGATTGGTCAGCGCAACCAAAACAGTTACCCATCGTTGGGTCCCGGGACACCGTGACATTTAAGAGAATGAAAAATTAAATGAATTTGCCAAAAAAGGGTCTTCTCTTGATCCTTGCCCAACGGATTCCTTGGCACTTTTAGCACAAGAGCATGAAAAGAATAAAATTCATCAGGGTTTCCTCAAAGCCGCAAATGACAGATGGTAAACAATTGACACTTGTCGGGTCTCGAGGAATCTTTTATGGCTGGATATTTCTAGGTAAAATCAGACTACTCACTCGAGCTAAGCAGACCTAGACTGTACCTCTTGGTTTTAATTCTAACGGGTCACAACTCAATGAGAACCTACATAAGTAGAATGGGCATAACCACATCTGACTTATGCAGAGAGTGTCAGGATGAAGAGGCGGAAGAAGGCTCCTATGACTTCTTTTGTGAATGGCCCAGCCTACCTAGAACCAGGAAGACAGTCTTTGGAAAATAGGTAGGTACTTTTTCCACGAGCTGGGTGGCATCTCGTTTTTTCCACTAAAGAACATTCTTAGATTTGTTCAGAAATCAGGATGGTTCAAGGAGGCCCCCCCATAACTAAGTCTCCATTCACTACATTCCCTACCCTTTCTGATTGATAGATCGGCGTGGCAGTCATTAAATACCTAGCTATAACTCCAGCCTATAAAAACTAGGTATTACCTCACCCAAGTGTTTGTTGTTCATTCAAATCTTCAATATTAATATGATGTTGCGAAAGCTTGGCAGCCTATACTGCGAATTCGTTATCACACGAAAACCCCTTTCCAATTTCATCTTTTTATTTTTTGTTTGTCTATATTTCCTGGGTTAACCTTCGTTTACTTTTCACCCTTTTTAGAATTGAAATTTAACTTCAAGAAGCCCTACAATTAATCAAGCATTTGTGCCAGTTATTTTTCATATTCTTCGAACTTATAAAGAGCCTAGGAAAATGAGTTGCGAAACAAAATTATATCTGTTTTTGTTTTAATTGATTTACAACTTTCGCTAAGTGTTGTTTGAGTCACGCTGCAAAAGAATTCTTATTACATGAACTTTTAGACCTATTTTGTAGGCTCTTAGAAATTCGAAATAATATGAGTTAAATATCCTATCACTGACTCTGGGGGCACAAGAGGGTTTTAATTAATTCATTAATTGGGTTTGTTAAAACCAAATTGCAAAGTTATTATAACAAAATTCAATGATATTTCATTTTGTTCTATTTTCCCCTTTGTTTTTAAGAAAATAAACCAAAACATAAAAACAAAATAAAAATCAGGACATTCGCCAACTAAATGCGCACAACTTCATTTAAAACAAAAATAAAAATAAAAAAAAGCCAAAAAGTGTATCCAACCATATTCCATACATTGTTCCCAAGGTTTCACTCAACACTCATATATGTAGGTTATATCCACAGAACCTCCAATTACCCATAAACTTGTAAATAACATATTCTAATCTATCCCTGTAAATATAAAAGATAAGAATGAATGTAGATACAATAATATCGAACAAAGAAAGATAAAAAGGTATTCCGTAAATAAGGATGCTAAAAACAGAGAAAGATAAGAATGCACTGTGTACATTCACGTCATTATAAATAAGGATACTAAAAACAAATAAAGATAAAAATGTACTGCGTACATTCATTTCGATATAAATAAGGGTATAAGAAACATTGTGAGTTAGTTCTTAAGAAGTATGAATAAAGCGAGCATTGTGCTCAAAAAATATTTTTTAAAAATTCTTAGTTTAATTTTTTGTAATTTAAATTGGCGCAGTCGGTAGGATGGTATTAACTTGATATCATCCGTAAAGAACAAATAAAATAATTAGTGAATTTATTCTCAAAATCTTCAACGCAAATGAAGTATAAACTTTTGAAATAATAACTAATGTCTTTAAGTGCGCACGTAAACCGCTAATCAGTGAAATATTTCTACTCTAAGTTACAAGTGAAATAAACATTGAACAATTTAAAATTAATCAGTGGTTCACCCTAACTAAAATAGTAATACCACGAAACTTCATAGAGAAGGGTTGATTTTCTAAATTTAATTTTAAAAGAAGATGCAAAACAATAAAAATAATAAATGAGCTTATTAAAAAAATTCAAGAAGAAGAAGCACCCTCAGATCAGATTCTCGGACGAAGGAACCTCATCATCAGAAGAAGAATCCAACCAACAACTGATAGATATCAGAAATTCAACAATTCCAGAGAACATCTCACGAACAACAGGAAATAATAGTAAGAACAATAATTTTAAGATAGAGAATAAGAATAATTGTGAAAAAATGGCTAATAATGATGAAGAAATACCAAAGAAAAAATTAACATTAGATCCATTAAAATATATTGAAAAATTAGGAACGTTTGATGGTAGGTCTGAAGATTTATATACATTTCTTATTAATGTAGACGGCATCATTCCGACACTTAGAGAATATGATGACCAATCACAGATTATGTGCATGAACATCCTTAGAAGCAAGTTCATAGGTAGGGCTAAAAGATGTATGGAGATCCATATACATCTGACCAAATGGTCAGACATTAGAGAAATGCTAGTGGATAATTTCGGCGGATTGAAATCGTCATATCAATTATACGAAGAATTAAGAAACATTTCATTCAGAGGTAGTGTATCAGATTTTTACCACAATATTCAGAAAGGATTATGTGATTTAAATCAAAAATCAACACAAGAAGATAGATCAATTGACATTCCACACAATAATAATACAGCATTGAACGTTTTCAAAGAAAAACTGCCAACTCATATGAGAACAATTTTATACGCATTGAAACCTAAGAGTTTACAAGCAGCATTACATGAACTTACACAAGCAGGTTTTGTAGACACAACAATAAGACGACCAGATAAAGCACATGAGACAGGTCCTAAGTTTCAAAATAATAATAACCATGCCAATAATTCAAGCCAATACAAAAATAATAATTATTATCAAAGTTTCCAACAAAAACTGTATGTACCACCACAAAAACAACAATTAGTTCCAAATAATCCTTTTAAACCTAGACAAAATTTCCAATTTCGACCACCTTTTAACAATTTTAATCCTAATCAAAATTATAACACAAACTATAATCAACAACGTAATTATAATCCTAATTATAATCGCGGCCCACAAGCTATGGACATAGATCCGACGAGTAGTCAATTAAGACGTGCTCCAAAACTACAAGTGAATTACCAGAGAAATAACTCAAATAATTCATATCAAGAAGAGAAAACAGAAATGCCCGAAGAACGAAATTTTCGTTTAAAAAGCCTCGGAACATTGCCCTTTGTTCGACTAGAAAAGAACAACAAAGTACTTCGCATGCTAATTGACACAGGTGCGACAAATAGTCTCTTAAATGAACGAGATGCCCCAATAGATTATATCACAAAAAGAAAAACGCCTTTAATAATAAAAACCATAGGAAGTCCTATTGTAATAGATAAAGAATTAACCATACCTAAAGATAAATTCAGATATAAAGTAAAAGAAGATTGTTGCTTCCAATTGTTTAACCTTGATCAGAATTTTAACGGAATTATAGGAAATAATATTTTAATACCGAACAATAGTAAAATCAATTATAAAACGAAAACTCTAGAATTAAATAATGAAATTATTCCATTATTCTTCAGTGAAGATGAAGAAAAAGAATATCAACAAGAAATTAATCATTTAGCAAACATAGAACCACAAATTTCTATATTTGATGAATTAATTGAAAAACGCTTAGATTATTTAAATGAAGAGGAAAAAAAATTCCTCATGAAAACCCTAAAAGAAAACGAAAAGACATTTTATCATAAAGGTGATGACCTTAGTTTCACCAACCATATAAAACATCACATAGAAACAGCAAGTGATGAACCAATTTTTACACGGATATATCGTTATCCAGAAACCCACAAAAAAGAAGTAGATAAACAAATTCAGGATCTACTGGACCAAGGAATTATCACCAAAAGTTCGAGTCCATACAATGCCCCTATATGGGTAGTACCCAAAAAAGCAGACAAAACTGGAGATAAGGTATGGCGTATAGTAATAGACTATCGCAAATTAAACAAAATAACGAAAGAAGATAAGTTTCCTATCCCAATAATTGATGATATATTGGATAAGATGGGAAGAGCGAATTATTTCACCACTCTTGACTTAACAAAAGGATTCTACCAGATAGAAGTAGAAGCCAAAGATAGAGAGAAAACAGCTTTCTCCACGCTATCAGGACATTATGAGTTCATCAGAATGCCGTTTGGTCTAAAAAATGCACCAGCGACATTTCAAAGAATGATGAATGAGGTTTTAAAAGATTACGTAGGGAATATTTGTTATGTCTATTTAGATGACATAATTATATTTAGTACTTCACTTGAAGAGCATATCGTTTCCTTAAGAAAAGTTTTACAAAGACTTCAAAGCGTAAATTTGAAAGTGTCTTTAAACAAATGCGATTTCTTAAAAAAGGAAAGTAAATTTCTCGGACATGTAATCACACCTGAAGGTATAAAACCAAATCCGGAAAAAATCGAATCAATTAAGAAGTTTCCTATTCCAAGTACGGTAAAGGAAATACAAAGTTTCCTCGGATTAACTGGGTATTACAGAAAATTTATTCAAGATTACGCTAAAATTATAAAACCTTTAACTATATGTTTGAAAAAAGACAAAAAGATAGATATAGAAAATAAGGACTACGTAGAAGCTTTTAATAAACTAAAATTATCCATGCAGGATACACTAATTAATAAACACCCAGATTTTTCAAAACCTTTTGTTTTAACCACTGATGCTTCAAATTTCGCAATTGGTGCGGTTTTAAGCCAAACCCATGGACCCCTATGCTTTGCGAGTAGGACACTCAATGAACATGAATGCAAATACTCTACAATTGAAAAGGAACTCTTAGCGATAGTATGGGCAACTAAACAATTCAGACATTACCTATACGGTAGAAAATTTAAGATCCTCACAGATCATAGACCATTGGTATGGCTCCATAATCTAAAAGAACCCAATTCCAAACTTCAACGTTGGAAAATTAAGTTAGAAGAGTACGACTTCGATATTGAATATATCGCTGGCAAGGAAAATAAGGTAGCAGATGCACTACCCAGAGTAAGAATAAATGTTTTGGAAGAAGATAATGATTTAGTAAGTACTAGACATAGTGCAGAATCTGACAGTATAGATTTAATTCAAATAACTGAAAAACATTTAAACCATTTTAAACGACAAATAATATTAAAGTTAGGAAATGTCAATAATGAAAGGATAGAATTTCCATTCATGGGGAAGAGATTAGTCATAATAACCAGAAAGGAGATAAATAATGAATCATTTGAAAAAATAATAGGAGAAGTTGATATAAAATTTGAAAACGCTATACTCGCAGAAGATAATAATTTATTTTTGAAATTCCAAGACTACTGGAAAAACCATCATAATAATCAGACTCTATACAGAGCTACTAGAAATTTGATAAACGTGAAATCACCAGAAACAGAAGAAATAATAAATAAAATACACATACAATTCAACCATACTGGTATAGAAAAAACGTATCTAGAATTGATAAGAAAATATTATACCCCAAACTTTAAAGATGCAATAACCAAAGTTATAAATAATTGTGATATATGCAATCTAAAAATAGAACGAAATCCAATCAAGTTACCTTACGAAAAAACAAAGACACCACAACAACCACACGAACATTATCACATGGACATATGGATATTACCCAACCAATACAAGTATTTGACATGTATAGATAAGTTCAGTAAATTTTTATCAGTAGAAAAACTTAAAACAAAGAACCAAGTTGATACATTAAATGCAATAACAAAAATAATGACTTACATGACTAAACCGAAACAAGTTACGTTAGATAACGATCCTACTTTCCAAACATATTCGATAAAAGAACACTTTAAAGAGAATGAGATAGAACTACATTTTACCACACCATACAGACACACAGGAAATTCCGATGTAGAACGCGTACATAGCACATTAAACGAAAGTATAAGGATTATTGAGCAGTCAAATCAGAACTTAGTCGACAAAGTATTGCGAGCGGTTGAAGTATATAATCAAACGATACACTTAACAACAAAAGAAAAACCTTGTGATATTCATTTGAATAAACTAGACAACAAAATAATTTTTGAACGTATTGAAAACAAGAAAGACAAAGTTTTAAACATATTAAATAAAAATCGAGAAAATAAAATAATTAACCCAAAGTTTACCAAAATTAATAACCCAGAGAAATATAACAAGTTGAAAACTAAGCACAAGAAAGTTAAAGTGATTAAACAAAAAGACAAGAAGATAACTATCAAGCCACATTTAAGAGAACAAATACTACATAAAGATCAATTTAGAAGAAAGAAAAAATATACTACTAAAGATCAAGATGGAAATATGGAAGTTGATGATAACAATACTGATATCAATTCTAACAAAGCAACATACAACAGTTAAATCCCAAGAGATCCAAAATGACAAGAATTTTCAATTATAAAAAGTGAAAGTATACAATTAAAGAAGATTATAATTTAATAATACATTT
This sequence comes from Epistrophe eligans, assembly GCA_951394125.1. Classification (NCBI taxonomy): domain Eukaryota; kingdom Metazoa; phylum Arthropoda; class Insecta; order Diptera; family Syrphidae; genus Epistrophe; species Epistrophe eligans. Next base: position 83,714,150 of record OX596029.1, read on the forward strand.
GATATACTTAACTGAATAAAACTTTTAATAGGAAAGAATATAAAAGAGATTTAATTATGCCGATAAATAAATTTAATTTTTAAAAAGGATGAATCCAAAATAGGAATGCTAAATTTTGAAGATAAAACACAAAAACCTATAATAGAAGTAAAGTTAAATAAAAAACAGACTACTTATATTGGAACAATATTAATAATTTTTATTACTGTAATAATCATCCAAATCTTATATTGTAAAGGTAAAAATAAAGTAAACAAAACTATTGTAAATCTTCCAACGGTCACTTTTGAACCGTTAGACGATACTAAGGGGGGAGGGGTTATATCCACAGAACCTCCAATTACCCATAAACTTGTAAATAACATATTCTAATCTATCCCTGTAAATATAAAAGATAAGAATGAATGTAGATACAATAATATCGAACAAAGAAAGATAAAAAGGTATTCCGTAAATAAGGATGCTAAAAACAGAGAAAGATAAGAATGCACTGTGTACATTCACGTCATTATAAATAAGGATACTAAAAACAAATAAAGATAAAAATGTACTGCGTACATTCATTTCGATATAAATAAGGGTATAAGAAACATTGTGAGTTAGTTCTTAAGAAGTATGAATAAAGCGAGCATTGTGCTCAAAAAATATTTTTTAAAAATTCTTAGTTTAATTTTTTGTAATTAAAATTTGTATATATGTATATGTAGTAAATCAACATATTGAATCACATGAACATTCAGACACATTTCGTATCCCTCAAGCCTCGAAAATTATTTCCAAAGTAAAATATATGTTTTTCTCTTGTAAAGTTAAAATAATATTTTCACACACACGCATATGCATTATACATTCATAGAAAACAAAAATTATGCCTAAAGGGATTAAAAACAAAAAACTTTTATTTTAAAAGTGAATAACGCACACCAATGTTTTTTTTTTTTATGTTCTATTTTTTTTTTTCAGGAACTTTTGCGCGGAATTATTTTGTCAACATTTCATACATAATAAAAAAAAACAAATAATATTGCACAAAAACGTAAAACCCCCAAAAACATTGACTTCCTGGTGGAAAAGAAAATAAAGCTCAAAATGGAGTTTCACGTACTTGCTGTGGTAAATAATTTTTCTTTTTAAACAAATAATATTGGACAAACTTTTAATTTTTTTTATTATACAAAACCTTATTACTAAGATTCATAATATGTATATTAAAGTTAACTCAATTAAACAGAAAAAGAAAAATCAGAAACAGTTCAGTGTCGGTACAAATCAAACGGTTATTTATTTTGATCCATAAAACAAAGAGAGAGTGGGAAATTCAATTTTTGTTTTAGCTCATCTTAACTCGGCGCGGCGCGGCGGTAGCCAGTGTTGTTCGAATTTTTTACATTACGTTTTTTACATAGTTTTTTACGTTTTTACCTGGCTATTTTTACGTCACAAAATCTTATATTAAATTGATACAATAAAGTTTGCTATTGATGAATATCGGTCGGTTACTGGAACATCGGTAGCACTAGGTATTCTTCGGGCTGTTGTCTTCTTTAGAGAGTCCGGCTCGTACTGCACTTCGGGTTCTTTGCTAGGTTATCTTTATTACGGTCGTAATGGAATATTAGCGACTATCAACGGCTATTAACCGGCTTATCAACGGCTTTTTTACCTTTACCTTTTTAACGAGTTTTTTACGTTTTTTACATTAGTTTACGCATTTTTTACCTTCTTTAACGTAACATCACTGGCGGTAGCTGTCGAAAAAAAGCTCCTTCGATGTTGATTAAAATTCGTGTCTGTATAAATGACCAATATTATTAAAAAAGACTGGGTTTTCTGATTTTTGCCAAAAAATTCACGCATGTTGAAATACGGTTCTGAATTTTTTTTATAATTGACTTACTTATGAGATATTCGCGTAAATAGCTTTTTAAAGGTTTGACCGATTTTATCATAAATTTGCGATATGGTCTAAATAGTTGTTTGTTTTTAATTTCCTATATCATCCCGCTTTTGGAAGCAAAACTAATTCTTTTACTTTAAAAAAATCGCGCAATTTTTGATAATCCGCTTTTTATAGTCCCGTTATTTTTAAATCCCGCTTTTTATAATCCCGTTTTTTATAATCCCGTTTTTTACTATTGCAATCAAAAGTAGTAAATGATATTTTTAAATGCATTTGATTTTATGTAACGTATAATGGTACCATTTGCCAAGCGTTTTTTTTTTCGCGAAATAGCAATTCGCCATTTAATTATTTCGTAAAATATTGCAAAGCCATTTTAGGAGCGTGTCGATAAATGAATAAAGACCAAAAATTAAATTCAATATTTTATTTTATAGTTTTATTTGAAATTACAAACTAAAGTATTTAAAGGTTTTGGTTATAAATGTTACGGCGAAAAGCGCGTGTTGATAGGTTGAAGCGTGGGCGACGAATGTATATGAAAAGAGAAAATTGCAATGACGGTTGGCTAGCTGCAGATAGTTAACGCACTCTTGCGGTCGATCTTAGAAGTGGCGTATTATTTATTTTGATTTATAATTTGAATATTTGGTGGGAGATGAATTGTATGTAGTTTCCTACAGCACTCCCCTTCCAGTGATTTAGTTACGATAGAATACGAGTCGTTCATTCAAGTTAAAATCCAAATCTTTTCGGAATTCGAACACATCGTCCCGATCTCGTCTTTCTGTTGATAATGTCATCAGAGGTAGTTGGAACGATGGGTGCGGATGGTGGTTTGTTTGACTCTGGATGTTGATAACTGCTGTCGTCTGAAAGTAGAAAAGCAGGTTTTAAACGGTCAATGGATACTGTTACGTCTTTTCCACGAATTTTAAGATTGAAGAATTTATCGGCCCTCTTAACGATGGGGAAAGGACCCTCATATGGCTGCTGTAGTCCAATTTTGACTGCATCTCGTCTAACGAAAACATGAGATGCGGTAGAAAACTCCTTAAAGACAAATATTGCTTTTGAACCGTGCCGGGATGCTGGGACTGGTTTGAGTTCTTCAAAATGTCTTCGAAGTTGATTCACGAAAGTCGTCGGATCAGCGTTAGAGTTTTTTCTTGGTGACAAAAACTCACCAGGGAGCCTGATGGGTTCTCCGTATAACATTTCTGCTACTGTTGTTTTGAGGTCTTCCTTGAAGGATGCCCTGATTCCTAGGAGTACAACTGGTAGTTCATCAGCCCATGCTGGTGACTCATGGCATTCAATAGCGGATTTAAATTGGCGATGGAACCTTTCGACCATACCATTGGCTGCTGGATGGTATGCAGTGGTTGTTAAATGGTTGATACCGAACAGTTTAGCTAGAGCCTGGAAAAGATCAGATAAAAATTGCCTTCCGCGGTCGGATGTTACCTTGAGTGGCACTCCAAAGCGTGCTATCCAATTTGCGAAAAGAGTTCTGGCTAGTGTTTCGGCTGTAGAATCTTCTAAAGGGTAAGCTTCAGGCCACCGATCAACGACGGTAAGACAAAATCTGGACCCTCGAGAGTATGGAAGAGGTCCAACGAAGTCAACATGAATATGCTCGAATCTCGAAGTTGGTTGTTCAAATTCTCCAATCGGAGAAGACGTATGGCGAGTTATCTTTGATCGTTGACACGGAATGCATGACTTCGCCCATGCTCTGCAGTCTTTTCGTATCGAAGGCCAGACGAATCTCGAAGAAATCAGCTTTACTGAAGCATTTGTACCAGGGTGACTCAAGCTGTGTAGAGAATTGAACACTTGGCGGCGGAAGGAGTGTGTAACAAACGGTCTTGCAAAACCTTTAGAAACATCACAGTACAACAGTAGTTGGGTGTTTGGAATTGGAACTTTGACAATCTGTAACGGAGAATTAGATGTTAGAATGTTTTTAAGTTCTACGTCACCTGTTTGTGATGCTGCAAGATCTTCGAAGTTCACTGCTTTACTGATTCCTTCAACTCGTGACAACGTATCTGCCACAACATTCTCACATCCAGCGATGTGCTTAATTTCCGTTGAAAATTGACTAATCAAGTCAAGACATCTGAACTGTCGAGGTGATGCTTTTTCGGGCTTCTGCTTAAATGCGAACACCAACGGTTTATGGTCCGTATAGATGATAAAATTTCTTGCTTCCAGCATAAACTTGAAATATTTTATAGCTGAATATATTGCTAACAGTTCTCTGTCGTACGTACTATATTTTTGCTGAGACTTGTTGAAATTTTTGGCAAAGTACGACAGTGGTTGCCATCCAATAGGTGTTTTCTGCTGTAGGACTGCGCCCATGGCACAGTCTGATGCGTCAGTAAAAAGTCCCCACTCAAGCGTTGGATCAGGGTGTGCGAGTAAGGCGGCTTTAATGAGAGCATCTTTGCAAGCGCTAAATGCTAGCTGTAAATTTTCTGTCCAGGCTATAGTCTGGTTGCTCTTCTTGTTTGGTCCTTTGAGACACTCATTCAATGGAGCTTGTAGCTTGGCTGCGTTTTTAATGAAGCGTCTATAAAAATTTATAGAACCCAAGAATCTTCGTAGCTGCTTTACAGTGGTTGGTTGCTGACAATCAATGATAGCCTTGACTCGTTCCTCAGGTGGCTCGATGCCATCGCTTGAGATTAAGTAACCTAAAAATGTAATTTTAGACTTACCAAACTCGCACTTAGCAACGTTAATTACAACGCCATATTCGTTAAGCCTTTCAAAAAGTGTTTGAAGGTGTTGAAAATGTTGTTCTTCGTTCTCCGATGCCACCAAGATATCATCCACATACGGAAAGCAGAAGTCGAAACCACTCGTGACTTCGTCGATGAACCTTTGGAAGGTTTGGGCGGCATTTCGGAGTCCAAATGTCATAAACATGAACTCGAAGAGTCCAAAGGGTGTAATTATTGCTGTCTTCTTGATGTCGTCTGTTGCTATTGGAATCTGGTTGAACGCTCTGACCAGATCGATTTTGGAAAATATCTTTTTACCTGCTAGATTAGCCGAACAGTCCTGTAAGTTGCGTGGGGGGTAGTTATCCGGAATCGTACGGTTGTTTAAGGCGCGGTAATCTCCGCACGGATGCCAGTCACCTGTTTTCTTAGCGACGAGGTGAAGTGGTGATGACCAGCAACTTTCAGAACGCCGAGCTATTCCCATTTTGAACATTGTTTCAAACTCACCTTTTGCAATTTTCATTTTGTCCGGAGCCAATCGTCGTGCTTTACAGTCGAATGTCGTATTTCCTTGAAGGCTCCATCCGGTCGAGTTAAGCTGGGGAATTGTTTGAGCATTTCGATGTAGCTTGAAGTGCCCGTAACCGATTTCACTTGTGCTGATATTTCATGTGCATGGGAGCCTCGTGTAGAAAGACCAGTGAGTCCATCTAGCAATCTGCTGTACGAAACATCAACGAGCACTTTGTAAAATGAGAGGAAATCAGCTCCTATGATGGGCTTGCTTACGTCAGCTACAATGAAACGCCATGTGAAGTCTCGACGAAGTCCGAAGTTCAGCTGTAAAGTACGGAAACCATAGGTTGGTATGGGCGTTCCATTGGCGGCAAAAAGAGTGTAGTCTAATGGCTTGGATTTGTGACGCGGACCAGTATATGGTAACACTGAAACGTCAGAGCCGGTGTCTACCAAAAACTGTACTTTTGAAGCTTTATCCGTAACGAAAAGACGGCTGGAGGTTTGGCTGTCATTTACCGCCTTCAATGACACCCGTTCTCTATTCCCTGCTTTTTAAAGTTGCATGGTTGACGAGAGTTCCTTGCATTTGATCCCCAATGCCGATGAAAATAGCATAATCCACTTTGGCGGTTGCTGGAACTGTTGTTTGACTTTTGATGTTGCCTGCCACGGGAACGAGAACGTGATCTAGAAGTATTCCGTGCCCATTTATTGTCGCGCTTCATAGACATATTGCCTCAACTTGTTTCGTCAGCTCTTCAACTTTATGTAGCATACTCGTCATAGCGGATTCCGAGGGTGACGATGTGGTGGCGACTTGTTGCTGTGGGATTACGTCGTTGATTCGATCTGCAATCACACCAAGATTGTCCAGATTTGTTGGACTTGCGCTGGTACCCGGAGGATGTGCGGCGAGAATTGACTGCGAATGAACGGGCAATCTATCTAGCCAAATTGCCTTTAATGCGTCGTCGGTCATGGTTCCTCCAGCTAGGTCTCTTAGACGCCTTAGAAACTGTGATGGTTTTCTATCCCCTAACTGTTCTCGATCGAGCATCTGCCTGATCTGCTGGTCTCTAGATGGGGCCAAACGAGAAATGAGTTCTTCTTTTAACCTTACATATGCGTTACCTTGTGGTGGATTTATGATGACATCCTGCATTTCTGTCGCGGTTGTTTGGTCGAGTTGAGCAATCACAATGTTAAATTTTCGGGCTTCCGATCTCAAGTTAACAAGCGTGAATTGCGCCACGAGTTGTGCAAACCAAAGTTTCACATTTTCACGCCAAAATGGGGGTGGTCGAACCTGAGCATGACTTGCTTCAACCTCAGAACCTCTAACTGCTTGCGCCTGCTGTAAAAGTTGTTGGTGGAGCTCTTGAAGTCGATCCAACTGTACCTGCACTGCGTCTTGTTGTTGGTTGGTTGGAGCGCTTGCTCCATTGTTCAATGGGTCTTGCTCTTTGTTGTCGGGCATTGTTTTGCGCGTGCTTTGTGAAAAAAGGAATAAATGTATTTAATAAACAGAAGTTATCTTTTATTTATCGGCTGCGCGTCGGGGTCACCAATTTAGGAGCGTGTCGGTAAATGAATAAAGACCAAAAATTAAATTCAATATTTTATTTTATAGTTTTATTTGAAATTACAAACTAAAGTATTTAAAGGTTTTGGTTATAAATGTTACGGCGAAAAGCGCGTGTTGATAGGTTGAAGCGTGGGCGACGAATGTATATGAAAAGAGAAAATTGCAATGACGGTTGGCTAGCTGCAGATAGTTAACGCACTCTTGCGGTCGATCTTAGAAGTGGCGTATTATTTATTTTGATTTATAATTTGAATATTTGGCGGGAGATGAATTGTATGTAGTTTCCTACACCATTTTATTATTTCGCTGATAGATCATTTTGTTGTTTAGTTTTTTTGATAGGTATGAATTATAATGAATCAATTTTTAACAACAAAATGGGCATTTAATTATTTTGTTTTGGTAAGTTGTGGGTACGTTTTTAAGAAAAATAAGATTTTCATAATTTAAACAAATATATAATATTAGTTAAAATTAAACTTAAAATTTTAATCAAAATCTTAAGAGCCGTTTTTGAGAAAAATGAATTTTCCTTAGCGGTTTTTAAATACTTGTATGGGAGGTACCGTGTTATTTTTGGTCAGAAGAATAATTTTTATTTATTAAAAATTTAAAATTTTAAACAAGCTGCTGGGTGCCAAGTTTAATAAAAATCGACCAAGTCATTTTTGAATTATAAAAAAAAAATAAAAAAAAATTGAAATTTTGGTTTACAAAACTTTTGAAACTTCCTAAAAGATTTAAGATAAAAAAATAATAAGTCAAAATCAGTTGAGTCATTTTTGAGAACATCGAAAATAAAAAAAAGGTCCTACCACTTACAACCATTTTTTATGTTATGGGCACGTTTTTGAGAAAAATAAGATTTTCAGAATTTGGTACAAAAAATTTATTACGGTTACAGTTATTTTTGGTCATAAAAAAATGCTTTTAATCCCCAAAAACCCCTAGGTACAAAGTTTAAATAAAATATACCCACCTGTTAAGGTTGCAGTCGAAAGGACAGGACAGGCAGACAGACAGAATTGTGAAACCCACTTTTGTCGACTTCGCTATCATTGTTATGTCAAGTTTGATCAAAATCTCGAGTTCGATTTTTTTTTACGAATCCATAACTTGCCATATACCTAGTACCTATACATATATCGCAAGTAAAAAAAGCGAAAGAACAACTTGCCTAATAAAAACCGCGATATAGTAAAATTTCAAAAACAAAAACGCAAAACAACGAAATTCCGAATAAAAAATTGCCGTAATTCAAAAAACCAATACAACAAAAAACTAGGAGAAAATTGCGAAAGGATAATTTGTCATATCGTTTAAAAAATGAAACGTTATTTGTAAAACATAGAATGCGAAATAAAAATATGCCAAAAAAAAAGAAAAATACAAAACAAAAAACGGCGAAACGTTAGTTTGCTAGACAATTCTTGCTAAAGGTTTTGTGACCAAAAACAAACTAGAGAAAATAAAAAAAAGGGTATTTTCTTTAAATCGAGTAAAACCGGTATTCCGATACGCTCCCTTTTTTATTTCATATTATGTTCAGACACGTGTCATCCTGTTTGATTTAAACCTTAAATTTCTTTAATATTTTACAAACCCATTACTGGCCTTAGTGGTTCCTTTAAGGAAAGTAAAAACCTTTCCCTTTGGCAACGAGATTTAATCATTTTGCCTTTTAACTCGTCGTAGAATATAGTTTTTTTTTTGTTATTTAAATGGGAAAATAAATTACAAATTCTGGACATCCCATGAGCCAGCTATAGCAACACAAGGACGAAGTGAAAGTTTATTAAAAAAAAAATAGATTATACATAGAAGCGTATTTTTCAACTACGAAATTTGCCGATGGCAAGTTAATTTAAAATGTGTTCTTTTTAATAATCCAAAAAAAAAAGTTTATCAACACTTAATGAGCATTGCGCTCTCAATGTTGAAGTTTAATTTTCCTTCTTGCTTATTTTTTTTTTCTAAATTAAATTTTCTTTCATCGTGATAGTGAAAAAATAAATTGCATAGCAATTGCAACTTCATTAAAATAAATTGTTGATAATTAGAAAAAAGAGGTATATAGATTGGTTTGCTATAGTGTGTGTATTGTAGTGGATAATACACATAGGTTTTTCCGAGTTCTCATTTATTATTAAAGTACTTATATTTTATTTGTGATTTTATTAAATTAAGTGATTTATTTACAATATTTTATGCAATTAAATCATAAATATGAAAAGGTCTTTCTATAGCTCTCCATTTTTTTTGCAACTTTAAGAAATAAGGTCCCAAAATAACAGTCGAAAGGTTAACACGGGAATAACCAAGAGTTTATGATGCCGTTGCGTAAACCTTGAACTATCTCCATCTTGTTGCAAAAATACAGTATATACAATAATTGAAGAAGTATAAAATTTTAAGGTTCCCCAGAATTTCCAAAACATCACATTTGATTGAATAATCGAAGACAACTTGTAAATAGTGATTAATTTATTTACCCTGATCAGAAAAAAAACTGAAAGTATTCAATTTTTGTAAACTAAGCCGGAAATATTCATTCAACCTTTCTGGGGTAATTTCCGAAGTTTGGGTTCAATTTCCTCTTCAAATTCCGGTATTTCTTTATTTGAAACTAATACATAACATATTTTTATTGAACAGTGACAAATATTCTTCGTTGCTGGCCGAGTTATTAAATATGGAAATAACTAAAAAAAAAAATAAGGAAACCGATGAAAATTTCATAATGTAGGTACTTGCGTGAGATTGTCAAAATGCTAGCTGTTACAATACAATTAATTGATAAATAATATGATTGGCTGTGTGGCATAGCGCCATCGTGTATAAACCAGAGGTCGTCCAAATCCATACCTTCAATTTCAGTTAAAAGTAGGTTCATGGCTCTGTAATGCCCACCATTATCCCCAGCCTCATTTTCGAAGAAAAATGGTCGAATGATGCCACCACTCCACAATCCACATTCTCGTCTGTGAGCATTGTACGAAGACGACGGGGAGATGTGTACTAGCATATCAGTCTCACGAATTTTTTGCACAAACTTGCGTACAGCAGGCGCGGTGGGTGTTTCATTTCAGCCAAAACTTCTTTTCAAAAAACGCATTGTTTGGGCTAACCAGCACTCACTTTGTAAAAATAAGTTTTCAATATTTTCCCAACGTTGTTCAAGCATAAAGTGACTTATTTTGTTCCTCGGAGGTATGATACTAATTTCTGTCAAGATTTCGAGCGGAAAACAGCTGTCAGTGTCAAAATAACGTTTATGTTTTAAAAAGAAACCACTAGATGGCCCACCCGTAATATACTCAATCGCATCTGTTAAGTTAAATTTCTTTTCAAGTTTTGAAATCAAAAGTGAATAATATTGCGTTTTATCATGAAAAACGATATTTATTACCTTCCGTTACACAACAATTAGCAAAGGCATCTGTTTCTTGTTAATGCCTGTTATTATGAAACAAAGTTGTTTTATTTTTGGATCAATAATTTGTACGTACATGAATAGAATTTTACAGGGTGTGCAAGAAGTATAAGACTCACCAGCTCAGTGGCGTAGCGTGGGTTTTTGCCGCCCGGGGCATAGCCAATTTTTTTCTGGGCCTTTAATTTTGTTTTCTGTTTTAAAAAACATCAAAGTGAAGCAACTACTTAACTTACCTTGTTATAATTATTAACTTATTAACTTTCGATTTCTCGGTACAAAATAGAGAACTCAATTTTTTACAAAAATGTGAAAAAATGTTTTTTATGGAACTTATGGTTCTTGAGATATGGAGAAAACAAATAAAGCCAAATGGGGGTTTCAACTCCGAAAAATCAATGGATTATTTCCGAACCATCAGCTCGGTATTTCGTTTCATCAATTTACTTACTTTATGTAATCAATCCAAAGGGATAAAATGAAAATCTCTTGCGCTTATGTAGGTAGGTACACACAATTTTAAAAAAATTTCACAACACACGAAACACAGACAAGTTAAATGTTAAACTGCAACTAATTTTGTATTTAACTAGGGTGTTTGCAAACTTTACTGCACGATAAAATAAAACAGAAAAAAATACAACTGACTAACACACCTTAGATAAAAGATACAACAATATACGAATACATGGACTCTTATGAGCCAACTCACATCGAATCAGTCGAAACAAACGAAATGTTTTCGTCTCAACTTCTCGCCTTACGAGCAGGGTTCGAACCGCAGTAGTAAAATTTTGGAGCAGACTTATAAAAAAATAAACGAATTGAAAATTTCTGGAGTAGTTTAGATTTAGTAATTCAGAGTCAGAGTTGGTTGCAAAATTTATTAACACAGTGGTCATTCCCTTTCATGTGGTTTGGCTAAAGAAATTTTGAATTTTTCAGTGTGGACAAAAATTAGTACCTACCTAAATCTTAAAAAACGGACTAACGAAGTAGATCTATTTTCTTTCGTAAAATTGAAGTAAATTTACTCCGATTGGAGTAAGATTCGAACGCTGCTCATGAGTGGTAGTCGAAAGAAGGCAAACGAAAAAGCTTTGCACCAGGACACACAAGTGGCCCATAGACACTACACTTGTGTCTGCACCGGTGTCGTGTACGGAAATGTGTGCTGTGTGTGGGCTAGTGCGCACACCGATTTTCGGTGTCAGACACGGTGCGAGTAAAATCAAAAGTTTTTGATTTTTGGTGTCGGTGTCTCGATCGGTGTGGCGTGTGTGGCGGAATGCCACACCGGTGTCAGTACACCGGTGCAGACACAAGTGTAGTGTCTATGGGCCGCTTGTGTGTCCTGGTGCAAAGCTTTTTCGTTTGCCTTCTTTCGACTACCACTCATGAGCAGCGTTCGAATCTTACTCCAATCGGAGTAAATTTACTTCAATTTTACGGGCTGCTACATAGAATGAAACAATCATTTACTGTTCCAAATCAGAGTCGTTGTCGATCATTGTACTTCACACTTCCTTATGGCGCAATACACATCTCACACACAACATGACGATGACACAACAACCACAAAAAAAAACAAGAGAAAGATGTGTATCATTGCCGACAGCAAAACCGTGGCGCGAAAATCTTTAATATTATGTACCTACGTTCACGCACACACACGGAACTTTCAGCTCAAAAGGAAAAAATATATTTCCGAAAAGGACAGTATATTTTTTCACAATTAAAATTTGGTAAAAAAGTAAGCTTACATCTGAACTCGGTGTTCTCCTGGGTGTGATGTGTATTTCCTTTCGTGACTGAGTGTTCTTTGAATAAAGCTTTGTTTTCAATGGTGAAACGAAAAAAAAGCTGTTGGTGGCTCGGAAATAGTCGAATTAAATTTTTGAAAATTTTGGTTGATCTGAATGAGGGAGCTTTTGTATTTACATTATGTAGCTTTATTGTTATTGAATGTGAAGCAGTGTTACCGCTCGAAAACTTTTAAATAATTTATCTGACTGATAAAATTTATCCACAGAAAAATGTATCGGAATGCAAGGTGCCGCCCGGATATTTTGAAAAATTGCAGCCCCCAAGCAAAGTGCCGCCCGGGGCCTGTGCCCCCTTTGCCCCCCTCTCGCTACGCCACTGCACCAGCTGATGTTACCTTTTTCAAATAATAATTTGAAAATGTTTGTGAAGAGGTGGGGTGGGGCTTTTTCCAATTAATAAATTTACTTTTTATTATTTTTGATGTGTAAACATGTATGTCTACGGTTGGATAAGCTAAAAACGCACATTACTCTCACACATTACGTGTCACACTTTACATTGTAATTAGGTAGGTTCAACAACAAAACTCCGGCACTTGGACGAATATTGATGTTTAAACATCTTAACGCACTCACACAGTTTTTTTTTTGTAATTCCGCTAAGATGAGAAAATATAGTTGTGAGAGATTTGAAATTTCGCTTCTTCTTTGACATCAAGGGACCCTAAAGATAGAGAATTCTGGGTTAGAATCGGCTAAGGAGATAAGTAATTGTCACCGTGATTCAACTAAATTCAATTCAATTTAATACTTTCCAATGACACTTGTCAAAAACATGGTTGCTATAGTGAATTTTTCAAAAGTTTGTAATGATATGAATATTATAGAACGAATATGACGTCTTTGCTATAATTCCTATATTTTCTTTTTTTTCTGTACCTAATGTATAACTTTTTTTGGTCACACGAATGTTTATTTTTGTTTGTATGAATGGTTAAAAAAAAAAACTAAGTTTTAGGTACAATTTTTTTAGGCTGGTGGTGACCCTAGACGTACTGCATCAGAAACGTCAAATTTATTGTGAAATCATATTCATATTTTGATAAAGATCAACATAAAATTAACCTAATCAAAGATTAAATCTTTTGACAGTTTAAAAAGAAAAACACATTCAATCTCAAAATGATAAAAAAAAAAATCCATTCGATTCTTGAAATTCTCAGTTAATGAAACATTTTAGAATTATTACAGTTATTATTCTTATTCTCCTCTTAAATGATATGTCAAGAGATGTTTAAAAGCTGCCTCCGATGGTCTATCACATAATTATGTACCTACAAATTTTCATAAATACATCAACATAACTGTAGGCTCTTGAATATTCATCAAAATTTAAGTCAAAACGCTAAGCATACCTTCGCCAACTTTATAGTAAATATCTGAAATACCCTATTTTACTTATAGGTACATATATAATATTTTATTGACATACGTGCAAACATTTTGATTCCACTAAGCCGCCGCCGCCGTGCCACCCCCTCTATCATATATGCTTGAAATTTATCGGATATGCAATTATTAATGTCATTTATATCATTTGCTATTATTATTTGTTCATTCGCACACGATTTATATAAAGTGTTTATTGTAGTCTATTGTGATGGGTGTTGCACACGAAGTCCTCTTTATTATGAGACTAAAAAAGAAAAATCAATATGATAATGGAGTATTATTATTAATACACTAATATTGATTAAATGGCCTGCGAGACATCAGACGCATATTTTCCAAACATTTTGCAGATTAAGTTAAGCTCAACTAAAACTGTAACAAGAAACCATTTATATTTCTATAAATATCATTTTTATTCTTTAAAATGCATCTCTATATCCACTTGCATTAAGGTAACCATAAATAATAAAACAAAACTCATTTCGAGAGTTCAAATTCAAATCTATAAGCTTTCATAAATTATACTGCATCACTTTTTCTCTTACAGAAATCTAACCGCATGATGATGAACCACCACAACAATTCGTGACAAACATTAAATAAGAGATTGGACATTTTTACATTTATTTTTATTTTATTTTCCTTTTTGTGTCTTTCTATAAAACCTCAAAATTTAAAATAAAACAAAATAAAAAGAGGAATGTGAATAAAGAAAAATATTCCCACAGTCTCAAATATACCACATTTTATTGCAGTGTCCTTCGTCCTTCATCCTTCATCCTTCGTCCTTCATCCTTCATACTTCATCCTGTATTCATTCAATTCTCTTTATGGTTTATATGCAAAATGAAAAAAAGGGGACACATACAGTCCCAAAGTTTGGTACTCTTTTTTTTTTGTTGTTTTGTTTTGAATTCATTCGGGAAAAGATTTTACGTGAAACGTAAATAAAAGGTCAATACTCTTTTTTGCCCTTAAACCATGTAGAAAGGTTAGCTGTACATATATCTATTTTAGGTATTGCCATCATCAACCACATTTTCATTGTGTTAAATCGAGGATAAGTTTTTTCTTAAGCTTGTTGAGAGTTATAAGGATTTCAATTGGGGATTAGAATTTAGAGAAGGGAAGGCTTTCACTTCTTCTATAAAAATCTGGATGTATTGTTGAATTTACTTTTATAGGTTTTTCTGTGTTGAGTTCCAATTCCTGAGCTTGTCATAAGAAGTTTTACTCTAAAAAGTGTTTTTTTTTTTATGCGAAAAATTTGTGCAGTTGATTCGTTATGATGAAATAAAGGTCTTCACCAATTTTCGGTTGGGTCGGAATTTTTCCTGAATTTTGACTGAATTCCTCATTTTTTCTGCATTTTGAAAATAAAGGGAGAAAATTTGTGGTTTATAATTTCCAAAAGCATCACTCAGTAGATAATTGAAATAAACTTGTTCATTTCACTTTCTCTAAAGTTTTAATTTCACAGCCCCATTGCTTATAAAGATTCTCTGTTGAAACTTTCACAACTTTACTAAAACTTCGCGAAAGAAAAAAAAATCCTTTCACTAACAGGATGAAAAATTATTATCTATCCATCCGATGCCATTACACTTTTCGTTATATCTCAATTACCTAGAGAAAAAATGCTACTGCTTAATATCACAGGATGTAAAATACATATATATGAGTCAAGTATACCATTAGCTTCATTTGTATAACTCATACTATTTTGCTATATTCGCAATGTTGCTCGTTTATTAGAAAAAAAAAAAACAAACCACATCAGAATTATTTAGCTACTTGCATTATTGCTAATCTAAGCGGAAAAATAAAGCATCGTCAGCTGAAGACTTATATTTCAACGAACGCAAACGCATAAGTTGCCTCTCTGACCATCATCATCTATTGAATTCAACCTTCTACTATATTGTTCATCTATACCTTACCTAGTGATGAATTTAATAATGCAATAATCAAAAGCAAGATTGCATCAACAAGGGTTAAGCAAACATGCCATAGCAGAAAATAGTGCTCGAAGCTTGCTTATGGCTCGAGTATCAATATGAAAAAAATTGCACATCGGACTATTTGTAACAAAGATTTGGCAAAAATGGAAAAATGGTGCGTTCATGTGTTCACACCCAACTAAACAAACTCTCCAAAGCTAAGCTCTCGAAATCTGATGAAAACAATTCTCATAAGACTCTTTTATATCCCATTGCTATAATTATGAATTATTATCTTGGTAGATATGCAACTTAAATGGGTCTCATAACTTTTTTTTTTTTTTTTGAAGCGTTGAACACTTGTGCAGCTTCAAAATACTTAAATCTTATAGCTTAATTAATTTTTCTTCTTAGAATAGGATTATAGTATTCTTATAGTCTTATAAGAATACATTTTTAAAAATTCAGCTCTAAATATATAATTCCATAATAACACAAATTTAAGAGCTAAAGTCATTTTATACCTACTTCTATATGAAAACCCCTAAAAGATCTGGGTGTAATACCTCCTATATCTGGAATTCAATCACCAAAAGTTTTCTAAGTCTTGTAATAGGATTTTAATAAGATCAATAACATTTTAAAATTACATATATGTAGATAAAATAGTCTAAATATGCATTATTTTGAAGGCGCTTTGTTTTTTCGATGTGGAAGAAATTACATCGTCATTATAATGCATAATAATAATTTATTGACTTACAAAATAAATACTCTTACACAAGTTTTTTTTTTTACATAAGACGTACCTACACACAAAAGCTATAAAGTATTTAGTTTCTTTACTACAAAATGCCCAATAAGAGCGCTACAAAAGTTTTTTTAAATAAAACAAAAACAGTTTTGGATATCAATGAAATTCTTTATTCCTGTGAAAGTACGTTCGATGCCATTATGTATGGAACTCGATTTCTTTTGCATGGCCACTACGGGCGCGCTTGCAGAAGTCCAGACGCTGAACCCAATTTTCGACGGTTTTCAAGCATAAATCGGCCGATACTGCTGCAATTTCACGTTCGATATTCGTACGAAGTTCATCAATCGTCGCTGGCTTGTTGGCATAGACCATAGACTTGACGTAGCCCCACAGGAAATAGTCTAACGGCGTCAAATCGCACGACCGAGGCGGCCAAGCGACTGGACCATTTCGTGAGATAACACGTTCTCCAAACTTGGTTTCCAATAAATTGATTGTGACATTCGCCGCCGGCCCATAAACCACACCAAACCGTAATTTTTTCGGGATGCAATAATGACTCATGGAGTACGTGTGGATTGCATATTTTGTTTATTGACGAAGCCATTCAGCCAGAAATGAGCCTCATCGCTGAAGATGATTTTTTTGATGAAAATCCCAATCATTTTCAAGTTGTTGCTCAGCCCAATTCACGAACATACGACGCTTCTGGTGGTCAAGCGGCTTCAGTTCTTGCGTCAATTTACTCTTGTAAGGATGTAGGCCAAGATCTTTTCGCAAAATTCGCCACAACGACGTCACAGAGATGCCCAACGCTTGAGAACGACGTATGAGAGACACATTTGGGCTTTCTGCAACTGAAGCCTCAGCGGCAGCAATATTCTCGACACTACGGGTACTTCTTTGTCTCACTGGCACGGGAACATTTTGTACTGTGCCTGTGGATTCAAATTTTTCCACTAGACGCTCAATTGTTGATCTGCTAGGACGATTATGACGACCATAAATTGGACGTAGCGCTCTTAACGTTGAGGCCACTGACTCCGAATATCGGTAGTAAATTTTAATAATTTCGACTCGTTGTTGGCTCGTATATCTTTCCATCATGAAATGGCAAACCTTACTGAAGAGAAATGTCAAAAGAGTGCCAAGAAATATGGCGTCGTTTGCTGTCCCTGTTGCTCTACTTTTGTAGCGTCCCTGTTGAAAAACCCTTTATATTTAACTTTTTAAAGATTACAAAAACTCTGTTCTCTTTTGAGCGCATCTCATTGGAAGAGACACATTCTCATAGTAAGATCTAGCCAAGGTAAGAGCCTCCCATAACTAGCCCATTTAACACTTTTAATAGTATTATAACAATCTCTTAGTACTCTTCAAGATTACTTTAAGCTTCCTTACATTAGTCTCCTTAAGCTTTTGAAGCATTATATATGAGCATTGGGATTGTAATAAGAGCTAGATAGGCTATCTAGTGCATTTCTTCAAGTTTTTCTTTTTCAAAAATGACGTAACGATTTTGATTGAACTTCGTATATTTTGCCAAATTGACATCACAGAAATAGGATTTTGACATTTTTTTAAGAAAATTGCATTTTTTTTTAAGTGTATATAGCTTTTTAATACCTTGACCAATTTTGATATAATTTTGCAATTAAATGCTTCTGAAAAGTTCAAAGATGTTCGACGTAAGACCTAGACGTTCGATCCTGTCTATAATTTTTGTTTAAGGATAAAACCAAACCAACTACTTTAACCGTAAGGTAAAACAGAGCATACAGAATACAAATTGTCATCGAAAGCATCGTATATTGTCATCGTTGTTGTGTAATTTTTTTTTATTTTGGGAACTGAAAGTCTCTGTATTAAGTCATACGATGAGCCCGAAGATGAAGTACATTTCGAAATGCGTCGCGTAATATTCAAATAAAATAATATATATAAATTTATTTATTAAAAATTTGTATTAAAAATAAAAAAACAGTATTAAATACAAATAAATTTTATAAATATGTAAATTAAATATGTAAATTAAATTTGTTTTAATCACAATTATATTTAAATTATATCACAACTCGGAGACGAAAACTGGCGAAGTATCTTAATTCAACTTAATATATTTGAATTTTCAAATTTTAATCAAACTCTCTATATAAAATTATCTGAACTCTAATTTAATGTTTTTAATTCGATTAAACTTAAGATATTTTACATTGTTTCAAAATGTTGTTTTCAAGCAAACAAAAGATAAAAATATTTATAGGAAAAAGAAATGAAATACAGAAATAGAAGAGTGGCGATAAGATAAACCTGTGCTACTCTAAAATTCTAAAGATTAATTATTAAAATCATCTTGAGTTGACTTAAGATATTTTACTTCTTATTCTTATTTTTCTTATTTCTTATTTTTAATTAAATTTTTTAACTAAAAAAAACTAAAACATAGCAATAAAGATCGCATAAAACCAACAAGTGCTGCCAAATTCATCTTTGCGTTTTGTGAGTAATAAGTAACTGGGGTTAGGTACTTTCTAGTAGCTATGCCCAATTCGAATAATTTTGTAGCTTTTCTTTCATGATTCAAAGACAAGGGAAAGGACCTAGATACTTCTATTTTAGGTCTCAAGAAAAAGTATGAAATTTTCGAAGTTATTTTAAATTCAAAGTTATTCAACCAGTTTAATACTCACAAATAGACAAATAAAACAGACAGATACAAACGAGCAATTATTATTTTTTTTTATTTGGAACATTTTACGGCATTAAGTACATATTTGGGAGGTTCAATTTTTCATGACTTTGAATGGCATCAATTTTATTTGTTGAAGCACTTTTTACAATTCTTAAAGAGTATCTAGAAAACAGACGTATAAGTCCAGTGTTGTTCCTTTACGTGTCGACTTTTATTGTCTACATTTAAAGGTAGACAATTGCGTAGACAATGTCAACAATGTAAACAATGTCAACAATCATGTAGACAATGTAAACAATTGCTGTCACATTTGTCAAATTGCAAATCAATAAAATTCATTCCAGAACAACGCGTGGAGTGGACGCAGAAAGAGCTTTTAAGTCAAAGTAGTATTTAAAAACAAAAATTGAAATGTCGCGAAGGCCGAAGAATAAAGGCTTTATTTCTGTAAAAGCCAACAACAAATATTCAGCTAATTGCACGGTGTGTAATAAAAATTTGTTGAATACTGCTGATAACCGTCTTCGAAGGCATAGGCTATATAAATTCTTATTATTTTTCTTAGAATAAAATATAATCTGTTGAATAAACGAATAATGCTACAATAGGAATGTTTGGCATCTATACTCTGTTCAACAAAAATGTCTGTTCAATAAAAAAAATTATGAATTGTCTACATTGTCGACGTTGATATGTAGAAAATTACCAATTGTCTACGTTAAATTGTCTACACGTAGACAATCGTGTAGTCTACATTTATAGTCTACATGTCACAACACTGTAAGTCACAGAAATACTAGTATTACAATTTCAAACAAATATTGGCTGGGGTACCACAAGGAAGTATTCTAGTTCGAATTTTGTTCTTTTTACTTACAAGTGATATTCCTTAATAGGGTTAGAACTCTAGTATTAAAATTTCGGAGCAGATTTGTTAAGAAAGTGGAGTAAATCAAAAATAACGAAAGAAAGACGCAAGTTTTCAAAAACTTTTGGTCTTATTTATAAAAGTTGTCTAACTTTAGACAACTGTCCAACTTTGTAAAATGTGTTCAAAAACTTTGTTTATTGTTGTCTTATAGCTGCCTAACTTAGATACAAGGGTAGATTGTCTTAACCGTGAATAATGTGATATTTATTTTTATTAAATAAAGCATATATCCACCAATTTCAAAATAGTTAGACAGTGTCTAAGTAGATAAAAATCTAATAAATACGACTATTTATTTTTAATAAAAAATTTAAAAATCAATATTTTTTAACAAAAAAAAAAAAAAACCCAAGTAAAATAAATTAATATCTAATAAATTTCACAACAAAATAAAATTTTAGATTCAAACATTCAGGGTCAAAGTTCGTTAGAAATTTATTAATATCTATACAGTGCTGTCATTTCACTTCATGAGATGTGGCTAAAAAAAAGAATTTTTTGAATTTGAATTTTACAGTGTGGAAAAAAGAAGTAGATCTCAAAAAAGCAAGAAGTATTATTTTCTTTCTTGGACTAAATTTATTTCGATATGGAGTTCTTCAAACAGAAGACACTCCCCACAAAATATGTTATATGCGGTGCTCAATGAACTGAAATCGTTCGGCATCGAATTTTACGTAAACAACAAAATCAATTATAGTTTAAGTATACCATAAATAATTTTGGCTCTATTTTCATTGTAAACACTCCACTGTAAGTTAAATGAAATTTTGCAGTGAACTAGAACAGAAAACCCTTTAGAATATGCGCGACTGCTTAAGTTAAATGAACCTGCAGCTGGTGTTGTTGTTGTTGTTGATGGTATGATGATGATGGTCCTGTAAAACCATTCTCCTTTTAACATTGATGGAGAAGGCCAATTATGAGAGAAAACTAATTTCATTAGTCGATATAGCTATCGTGAGTTCAAAAGGGTGAAATCGGTTACGTAGGTATCCACATAGCTGTGGCTAGATAGATATATAAGAAGCTATAAATGTATATTATATAGGTACAATAGTAATGTATAGGTAGGTACGTGAATCTTAATCCAGTGGTTACCCTGCTTAAACTTCGAACATCAACTCGAACCAACTTTCTGAATAAAACTTGAAATAAATGCAAGTTGAATTTAATTAGCTTTTGTTAGTTTGGGGAAAAATTGCAAATTCCATTAAGCATCGCCACTGAAAGAATGCTAAGTGAATTAGTTATAGATGAACATTAACATTGATTAGCTATGGATAGGGAAGAGAAATAAATATATACTTAGTACATTTATAGTTGATTGGACATTATTAAAATGAATTAACTTCAAATTTATGGTCTGGCAAGTAAAGTTGCATTTTAAAATTATTTTGAATTAAAAAAAAAATAAGTTACGTAAAAAGGTGGTAAAAAAAAATAAGTTTAATAAAAGAAAAATTAAGGAAAAAATACTTTCTTATTAATTTAAAAAAAAAAATATCATAAATCCAATGTTAATCTTTTTCTAATAATTTTCTTTTAATTTTAAATACATGCAGTCGTATTTATTAGATATTTTTTTTACTTAAACACTGTCTAATTATTTTCAAATTGGTGGAAATATGCTTTATTTAATAAAAATAAATATCACATTATTCACGGTTAAGAAAATCTACTCTTGTGTCTAAGTTAGGCAGCTATAAGACAACAATAAACAAGGTTTTTGAACACATTTCCCATAGATGGACAATTGTCTAAAGTAAAATAAGGCAAATGATTTGATAAGACCTAATTTCCAAAGGCATTTATAGTTTCAGAACTAAGAGAAGATTCGAAACTAGGAACCTATCTTCTACCAATTGCTGGCGGCCACTTAAAACCTTTCTAATGATAATGATGATTAAGAAACTTCGGTTGATGGGTGGTTTCTAGTAGACTTTTGGCCCACCCTATTCGAATAGTACAAAAAAGCACGTCTTCTGCATACTTTTTCTTATTTTCATTACGAAAAGACATTAACTTTTAATATCCAAATTTGTGTAGCTATCAAAATTTCTTTTCTATCAAAACGCACCTTCATAAAATTTTAATGGTGTTTTGAATGTCAACCATCAAATAAATAATAGAACCCTCATTATTTATATAATTTTATTTTTTCTATTCGTATCAAATCAAAAATAAAATAAGAATAAGAAATTCCATCAAAAACAGTAAAATAGAAAAAAAACACCATCATCACCATTACCATTGACTACAAAACACAAAAAAAAAACAAAAAAAAAAAAAAAAACCTTCACCAAAATACGAATGAGACTTTCATCGGCAAACACAAGGACCAACACAAACATCTAACAAGGACATTCATTTTAACTTTTTCCTTATTAACGCCTTTCATTATTCCATTCTTCGAACTCGAATACTCTCTTTTTATAACTTAGTTCTCAAGTCACGTTGATTGTTAGACGAAGAAATTAAAATTCTTCAAACGAATCCAGAAAAAGGACGACTCACCCATCTCCCCATCCCCCAATTTGATGGACCAGTTGCTACCGTTCGCTGGTGCTGCCATATACACTTTTACTTCTTCGTCTTGGTTGTAAGTTTTTTTTTTTTTATTTCATTTTATTTTGTTTTTACTTCGTCATGATTGTGTTAGTGTTTTTTTTTTTTTTTTTTTTTTTAGTTAAGAATGAAAGAAAATCCTTCGACAAAATGCAAAGAAGATACTTTACCTTTTTCACCTACAGTTAAATATAAAGTCGAACAGGAAATTAAGTTTAACGAATGAATCTGGATTTTTGGCCATTTGTCCTGTTTAATGGAATCATTTGTAATTTTAACTGTGACTCGACATGAACGAACCAAAAAAATAAAAAAATTATTGTATCGGAAAAGAAGGTTTGACACGTGGTTGGAATTCCTAAAGGACTTAGAGGAAAACAAAAATTCCAATAATTTGCTTCAGAAAAATTATAACAAAAACCTTTTTTAAAACGAGATTTCCTAATTAGGTATAGAAGATTTTTGATAAATAATTTAGATTTTCAGTTTTAATTCATTGATTTTTAGATATAGGGTTAGGAAGTGTTTTCGGAAATGGGGTAGTAATTTTTAATTTTTTAAAATAATGCTTTGATTTTTATTCTAGATTAACGTCATTAAAATCACAAAATTAAATTATATTTTTCAAATGAAAAATATGATATTCAATGAATTTTTTACGTGTCATCATTAGCTCTGCCTCAAAAATGTGTTCAATCTAAGTCCATTCCTGTTTTCAAAAAAAAAAAAATATATTAACAAAAAAAAATTCCATACTTTTTTTCATGAAATAAATTTATAAATTGTGATCAAAAGGACAAAATTTCACCTTTCGTAGTTAATTTTTATTTAAAATCAATAATTTTATTTTAAAAAATAATAAGAGTTACATGTATTTATTTAAAAAAAAAAATATTTCAATTAGATATATTTCAAGCTAAATACTGTTCAAAAGAGACTTAAGATTAATTCTAGTTTTAAAAGTGATCGGGTTTTGGGGATTCTGTTGGCATACGACTCCCGGAAATGACGCCAGTATTTTTTTTTGGAACAAATGCCAGACGCATTTCAATACAAATTTCTTGTTTTTTTTTCTGGTTTCAAACTTTTCTGGAAGACTTTCCAGACTTCATGATTTTTTTCTGGCTTTTTTTACATTTCTTAAAATGGAAAAAGGGCCTGAAAAAAAAATTGGAAAAAGCCAGCAACAAAATGTCTGGTGTTTTTCCTTTTCTTGTTTTGAAAAAAGAGCAAGAAAACACTTCAGGTGTTTTTTTTCTGGTGTCGCGCACGCTCGTCGCCGTCGTCGCGGTATATGGGGTAGGCTCGCGATTCTTCGCTTTAAGTTATAATTGTTGGTTGTTTCTTTACTTCACTTTTAAGGTTTCTTGTTTTAATATACGAACATCAAATTTTCTGGTCTATTTTCCAAAATGAAGTTTTTTTTTCTGGCTTTATTTCCATTTCACTGTCTGGCTCTTTTTCCATAGGTATCTGATACAATTTCCAAATTTCTGGCTTATTTTCAAAAAAAAAAAATCTTGCTTTTTTTCAATTTTAAGCCCGAAACAAATTCTAAAAAAAATCTTGCGTAATTTCTTCTGGTGTAATTTCCGGGAGCCATTAAATTATTTCTGGTATATAAACCGTTATAAATGTTTATACACCAAAAAATGTATTTCTTGTGTCATTTAGGTTAGCGTTATCGTTTTCGAAAACCTGAGCTGATAAAACATGAATTGAATTATGTCAATCCATCAAGCTATAAAGATAGCGGTTTTTAAGAAACTTTTATTTTACTAAAATTTAGACAAAGTTTTTTTCCGAATTTTTGTCAAGCGGATAAACCGATTTATATCAACTTTAGTTTTAGGTGTTTAATTAACTTCACTAGTTTTTTTTTGAAAAGCTGTGTTAACTTGGCCCAAAAAGTGTTTGATTTTTTGTAAAAGATGACCAATCAAATGACCATTTTTAACCACCCATTAACTTTTGTTGACCACTCACAGTTACCGAATAAATCGATTTTTTTTAAAAATGGGGGTCAAAAGAACGCTGCCCTCAAAAAATAGATTCATTCATTGATGTCTTTTTGAACAATTTTGTACATCCTTTAACTTTTTTTTCGATTAAATTTAATAACAGTCGACTCTCTCTAAGTCGAATTTTCACGGGATATAAAGATTTGATCGTGTTATAGAGAAAGTTTTGGAAAAATCCGAGTTATAAACCTTTTTTTGTTTCAAAGTTTTTACATATACATTGAAAAACCTGTTTGAATGCAACCAACAATACAAAAAAAAGGATAACAATGTATTTTTTTTGCGTTGTGTTTTTAAAAAACTGTATTTTTGTATGGAGGTACCAGAGATATTAATAGAAAGAAACACGACGAGCTAACGATGATGGCACACGCGATGCTACACATATCGTCGCCTGGATAAAATATTGTCGTAGGTTACAATTTGCTACTTTTGGGAAAACGCATTTAAAGTTCAAAATTTTTTTTCTCAAAAACTATACGGTGAATTTTTTTGAAAATTTAGTGGCTTATACAGAAAACATCTGACAACTCAAAAACGTTAAAATTAATACAATATTCTTATAATGAAAGAAATAAGGGTTAATGTTTGCCAATATGCCGGTGTCGTATGTGCCGGTTTGACCAAAACTGCTTGTTACCCAAACACATACGACAAAATAATCACACATACGACAATAAATAAAGAAAAATTAAATGTCGTCGGTATGTTACATACGACAATATAAAGCATGTTATTTATTTAAAAACAAACTCAGGTTTATTTTTTTAATTATTTATTTTATTTTCTCTATAAAAATAATTTTTTTATTCTAAACTCATGAAAAAAAAGTAAAAATAAAAAAGTTTTAATTCTAAAAAAATAAATAATTACCTAATCCATATTCAATTATTAAAAAAATACTTTTGGTATCTAAACATAAAAATATTCGTAAGTTAAAAAAAAAATCATATTAATTATTTCACATTGATTTTTAAAATGGCACGATAAAATGTTATAATATCTAATTTTTCTCCAGATAAGGAACCATACTTTTTATATCTTTTTTTTTGGTGTTGATGGCGTTTGCTGGAGCTAAACGAAGCTCTTTTTGTCATAAATTAGCATCGGTTGGCTTTTGAAAACGTCCGGTTTTTTTTGCTCAAATCATAATTAATCGTATTTATTAGATTTTAGTCTACTTAGACACTGCCAAACTCAGCCTAACTTTTTTTAAATTGTTTGAAATATACTTTATTCAATAAAAATAAATATCACATTATTCACGGTTAAGACAATCTACTCTTGTGTCTAAGTTAAGGCAGCTATAAGACAACAATAAACAAGGTTTTTGAACACATTCTTCAAAGTTGGACAGTTGTCTTGAGTTAGACAACGTTTATAAATAAGACCAGATAAGTGTAAAACACTTCTTTAAATGAATGCTTCTCACCAATGTAAATAGATAAGAGTTTTGACTTTAAAGGACTGGATTTGCTTGTAAGCTAGGTTTTCAGACTTAATTTTTAAAATCCTTTTGGTTCCTTTGCAAAATTTTCAAATTAACGTTTGGGAAATTAATTTTTTTTAAAAGTCGAGTTAAAGTTACTTTCGATGTTTCATAAATATTTCGTTGCGCATGCTAAAAAATTAAAGAGGATTATTCAAAGCATAAGAGTGCTCCATTATCATACGCATAGAGTTCTTCAGATACTCTTGGTGCAGGGGACTCGTCCGACCTCTGCGACATCTTGATCACGACTGAAATTACACCCGTCTGTGTTTTTTCTTATGAGACATATGACAAACGTTTACGGGAATTTCAATAAAGTATTGTCGTATGTGTATTAAAAATGACACATACGACAATTATTTATCAAACATTGGCTAAACAGATTTTGTATGAAAAAAATGTCGTATGTTTTTATTTTGTCGTATGTGTAGCATTTTGTATACACATACGACAAAGTAATATTTAAATGTTGGCGACCTTGCACATACGACACATTTTGAGGAAAATATCTTGGGAACTACGGCAGATATCGAAAGATGGATTTCACTAGGTTGTAGAGAAAAAATCAAATAACAAAACTGCATTTTTATCGCAAAACCTCAATTTTTCACATACGACAATATTTTATCCAAGCGACGATATGTACATATTAAGGGAATTGAAGTATGTAGGTACTTAGGTATGTAGGTTCATAGTTATATACCCAAATACGAATTCCGGAGGGATAATGTTTTTTTTTATTTTATTTTTTGCTAAACAAAATTCGACTTATGGTGTGAAAAGAATTAGAGATAGAGTTTCAACTTAGAGGGAGTTCGAGAGAATTGTTTTTGTATTGAAAATTGAAGAGAATTATAAAATATGGCGACAAAATTCGAGTTAGAGAGAAATTATGCTTAGAGAGAGTACGTCTTAGGGAGAGTCGACTGTAATTGCAAAATTAGAATTATTCTAACTCCTAAAGAAATATTTTAAAATTATTCTAACTCATCAAATAAGAACAATCTAAAGGAGTTAAAATTATTCTTAAGGATGGTAATTTTAGGTAATTGTGTTTTTCACAATGGTAAACTTTAAAATTTTGCAATTAAAATAAAAAATAGAGAAAATATTTAAAAATAATCGATTTTTAAAAATCAAAAAAAAAAATATTTTTTTTGGTTGTGGTCAAAAAAAGTAAATGTTAAAATGTTTAATTGGTCACCTTTTAAAAAAAATCGAACACTTTTTGGGGCCAAGTTAACGCAGCTATTTTGAAACAACATAATAACTGCGAAATGAAATGCTTGAACGTTTTTCACGTATAATCGTCCTGTCAGATCTGAAGTCATTTTGGAAAGCTAAAAGGAGTTAGCAACAAACTATATGGACTTTTAAAAATACAATTTTCTTCAAACCTCAGCGCTTTTAAGCAAATTTTAAATATTTAATGTTTCTCTTATTTGTAAAAAATATTGTTTTCTTTATTTAATAGTGTATTTGTAAGACTTTAGAGAATGCTCGAGATGCAGTTCGAAGTGATCCAGATGACCAATTTAAGCAGAAAAACAAATTGACCAAAAAAAAAAAAGATTTCCAAATCGGACTCGGTATTAACTCATCATAAAACAAAAACCTATAAATAAAATTGTTCAAAGGACTTACCATGTAGCTAGTTCAAGCTTGAATTCCTTTTGTTTAAAAGCCAATAATCATATTGTATATATAAATTAAGAATAAAGTGTTTTCTGGCAGGTACTACAAATTAAAATGTCTCATAAGTCATAACTATATACAAATATACCTTCTACCCATGGTAGATTTTTTTTTAAGTTAAAGCTTATTTCTCCTTATTTTATTCAATGGAACTGGTATAAGAAAAAGGAATGCGCTTAACAAAAAAAAAAAAAAACACAACCCATTAATTATTCTTTGTCCAAGTTGACCTCTCGAAGTCAATTACCCGGATACGGAGACCCCACTTAATAGGGATTAAATGTTGTTAAGTATATAATGGCTATAGGCAAACAAGGAAAAAGAAAATAAAAAAAAAAAAAAACAATAAATCCTTTTTTGTTCTAAACAAGGTCTAAGTCCTTTAAGGCAATCTATTTTGTAGGAATTTAGTTTTTTGTTCAATTTGAGCCTTAACTTTTTATATATATGGTTATACACCAAAGATTATCCTTGAATTTATTTTGAAATATAAAAATCATTTAACTAGCCAGAAAGGATAAAGTGAAAAGTCAAAATATGTCAATGTGTAGGTATAGCAATGCCTCTCGAAAAGTATAGGTACTTTAAAGTGCTGGAATTTTTGTATTTTAAATCTTCTCAAAGATACGAAAAATTGTTTTTGGCAGGTATAAAAAACCTTAGCTTTTTAGATATGTACATATGTATATAAAAAAAAACGAACGTCTATGAGTCAAGTCAAGTTTCTTGTTTTTTTTTTTTTTTTTTTTTTTTATAAATCGACGTCTTTGTCAGTGATGGAGATGTAATTTAGGTCACTTTTGAAAATTGCTTTTGCCGTGCCAACTTCATTTTTATTTCTTTAAGACTTGCCATCGCCATTATACCATAACCATCACATAGCCATGTTTGCCATGTTGTTCGGAGCCAAAGATTAATGATCTCACATGATACACAGCGTTAGAACGTGACACACCGGAATCAATGGAGTTGAAAATTTTGTTTTCGTTGATAAATTAGCTTTTTTTTTGTCTTTTTTGAAGATGTGGAGGAAGTTAAGAGGCAATGACTTTTTAAAAATTCGAATAAATACTTAATTTAAGGAATTTTGAAAAATTATTGTTGTTTTGGCATCAAATAGGGTTTATACGTGCGAATAAATAAATTAAACAAAAAAATAAAAATAGCTAGAAATGGAAAATAAATTATTTCTGTCCAGACTTTTTTTTATAGGTACGGTATGGTATACGTATGTTATGGACAGTTTTTTGGGTTCAAATCTGATTGCTTGGGCTGGGTTAACTTCTGGTCATGTCACTTTTTGAATTAAAGCCTCTTAATATAGGCTTTGGGATGGAGAATTAACATAGAAAAACTAAGAAAAAGAGAAACAAAATTGTCTGAAAGTTGGTCCTTTGCCAACGGCGCATCGGCATCTGACACAACAATACACTACTTTATGCAAAATCTTCCAAAGTAGTCGATATTATGGCCTATTATTTGTGTTTTGATGATCGGTATGAGTTCAATATCAATATACAATTTAAGAATATAGGTACTAGTTTTCTACATTTTGGTATAAAATTTATTATGAGTTTGTTCAAAAATTTTCATACTTTAGGGTGGACAGAAAAAACGATTTGTATTAAAAAAAATGAAAAATTATTTCAAGGATTATTTAGTTTAAAATCTTAAAACAGTGTCATTAAAATATTTATCAGATTTTAATTTAAAAAAAAAAATAAAAGCATTTGAGAATATATTGGTGTTTATCGGAAAAAACGCGGCGAATGTTGTCCTCCAAGTGACTGTAACGTTCTGGCCAGCATCGTTTTTAAAGAAGCGCGGACCAATTATTCCACCAACCCATAAAGCACACCAAACAGTCAGTTTTTGTGGATGTAACGTTGTCTGAACATACATTTGAGGATTATCACCACTCCAAATACGGCAGTTTTGTTTATTGACGTATCCATTCAAACAAAAGTGAGCTTCATCGCTAAACAAAATTCGTTTATGAAAATTGGGATCTATAGCAATCTCGCTTCGAGCCCATTCACAACAATTTGGAAGCGTTGTTCAGGCGTCAGTCTATTCATGTTTAAATTCCAAACCAAACAAAAAAAAATCACTTGACAGCTGACAAAATGGCCGCCAGTTAAAATAGTGTTGCCAACTTAAAGTTATATACCTGTAAAAAAAAACACCTGTTACAAGCGCTTTTCTTAAAAATAATATTTTATATAAAAAATTGGGTGCCTAGCCTTCATAGCTTAGATATATGTACATATACAAAAACTGTGTCAGAATTTAAGAATATATGTATCTTCAAAAAAAAATAAGGTCGGAGGAATACCTACCAAAAATAAAAAGAAAAAAAAAATGTTACAAACCTCTCAGTTTTTTACACCATCCTTAAATCTTTTCCTTTTGATGAAAAATTCAATACTTAAGTAGACGTTCCTTCACGTTAATTTTCTTATTGGAATCCTATTATTTTTATCTGTTACTTTTTACCCCAGTTTTTTGTCTAGCCACATTCTCCCCTACAATTTGAATTGAATAAAAAAAAAAACACTTATATAAAAAGTCGTCTTTCTGTCCCTTTCAATAAATATACATACATAATGTTTATTTTCTATTGAAGTTAAAATATGAAATTAATCATTTTTAGAAATTTTGCACAATTCATATTTTTGGGCACTAATCGATCTTGGGCAGGAAATCTACAAAATTTGAAGCCCAAACTTTTTCTCTCCCAATTGTATGTATATACAGGGTTGCCCAAAATTAATCATTGTCAATCCTTTTTTTTTGTTAAAACGGGTGGGTGGATTTTCTTTAAACTTGGGGCCTAGCGTTTTTTGGACATTCTTCCAACAACTTATTTTTTTTATTTTTTTATGACGTAACAGACAATTTTTTTTTAATACAAAATGAAAATCTTACTTTCCTAAAAAACGTGAAATTAAAAAAAAAATCAGCAATTTTTTTTTGAAAAGTGCTACCATTTTATACACAAATTCAGAAAAATGATTTTAAATAGAACCATTTTTTGATTTTCGATTTTTTTCAAAAAGGGTTCAGCTGATTTCGATCATTTTTTATGGAAAAATCTTTCAAAAAATTTTAAAAGTATTGTAAACCAAAATTTTCATTTTTTTTTTTTATTTTTGAAAAAGTTTTAAATTTTTTTTGAGTAGATACTTAATAATTCGAAAACCACTCGGTCCATTTTTATTAAATTTAACACCCAATAAGTTTTTAATATATTCTAGCAGATTATAAAATCAAACTATTGTTATAACCAAAAATAACGCTACTTCCCATACAAGTGTTTAAAAACCGGTAAGATAAGTTTAATTTTTCTCAAAAACGGCTCCTACGATTTTGATTAAAATTTTTGTATGAGCTATTAGCAGTACGATCTACTATATTATTGCAAAAAGAATATCAGATGAACCGATTTAAATAATTTTGCATATCAAAATTTTCCAAAATTGATTTAAAAAAAATTATTTTTGAAAATTCGATATTTCGAAAATGGGTTGATGAGTTTTTTTCAAAATTAATTTTTAAACTCAGCATACCAAAAAATGGTGTACACATTTTTTTTTCTTAAAAATGTTTTTAAAATTTCATTAATAATTTTATATTTAAAAAAAAAAACTGCCCTAAAGATTAAAACAAAATTTTTCTAATAAATTGAGATTTATGTGGGAATCAGATGGTGTACATCGCATTAGTGTTGAAACTATTTTAGAAGTTGTTTAATCGATTTGTTTCTAATTATATTGATTTTTTAATAATTTTTCAGTCTAAGAAATACGGAGTATCATACTTATGTAATACATAATATATAATATAATACATAATATGTATGTGGAACACGGTACTAGTTTATTCATATCTCTGTACCTACGTACATTCACAACACAGTAAAACCCGCTTAAGAGAAACGGCAAGATGTCACAGTATTTCTTTCACTTAAGCGGGTTTTTCACTTAACCGAACCCCGCTTAAGTGAAAAAAAATTTCATTTAAGCGGAGTCAGGATAAGTGAAAAAAAATTTCACTTAAGCGGATTTAAAAATTCCATTCAGCGGAAATTTAAAGCTAGAAAAAAATTGAATTTATCTTTTGGAGTTGCCTAAAAAAAATTAAATAAAATCCAAAAAGCGATTTGTTTACAAAACGAGAATAAATGGTTGTGACATACGGAAATTTAAATGTCATTTTTGTGGTGAAAATGGTGGAGGTGAAAAATAAAAAAGAAGTGAAAGCGTTCAACAAATTTTTTGTTCTGTTTCAATTTTTTTGTTTTGTTTCACTTAAGAGAGTTTTTTTCAATGAGAAATATAAAATTTAACTGAAAATATTTTTCAGGTTAGCGGGTTTTTCACTTAAGCGAGTTTCTCTTAAGCGGGTTTTACTGTACTACCTTAAACTCAACTATGTTTTTGGAGGACGGTATAAAATATAGGCTCCCATAACTAATTTTATTTTTTTTTTAAATCAGATGAATAGATCTAAACTATTCAGACTTTAAAACCACAGTGTGATCGCACGTATAGATTAAGTTCGTGCTCCCCACTTCCAACTTTTATTTTTTAAATTTTATTATTTTTTTTTTTTTTTCAAAAAATTATTACATTAAATTGTAAGTATTGCCGCTGCTTTTAAATATTTTTTTAATTCATTTTAAGTCAAAGTTGTAGAAAATTTCTCCACCTACATAAATTAGGTGAAGTAGACCATGCCTCCGGAGAGATTTTTTTTTTTTTAAATATATTCAAGAATTATTTCCCAAAATATTGTTCATTAATATGAAACGCCCTGTATATTTGTATATATGAACTTACTATATGTAGTTCAATCTATGTATTAACATTTAAATAATGGATATTTTAAGACCAGAGGCTTGTTTTAGGTTCTTAAAGGTTAATATTATCTACTACCCATCGTCATTCAAAAAAATATAATAAAACAGAAGTAGTAGGTACATGAAAATATTTGATACCAAAAACGTCTTCTATAATAATATAATTCCTATACTATGAATTTACAATTTAAATTAGCTTTACCTACTTACATATTTGACCTATTTCGATTTTTGTTTGTTAACTCAATTAACAAAGTTTCTTTTAATTTGTGTCTTCTAAAATAAAACAACTCTCTATAGATCCTTTCTGAGGGTAAAAAAAATATATTTTTAAACATAATTCAAAAATTCAAATTAGGTTCATCATCATACACTTTTTCACTGACCAGGTCAAAGGAAACTCTGAGTATTTCTTAATTTACAAGTTTTCATTTTAACTATTCCATTCCAATTAAGAATTACAAAAAAAAAAAACTCTTGTTTCCCTTAATGCTGCTAATTAAATATCAAAAAGAGAGATTTTTTTCTTTATTTAAGGCACTTTGGCTACAACCATCTAAAGATCTCCCTAATTAGGGTACAAAATTGTGTTATTTCGAACTGAATAACAATTATTATTATATATTATTTCGCTTCTAATTATTGTCACTTACAAAGAAAGAGAGAGAGAGAAAGAGAGCCACCCCTATACTTTACCTCACATCTGTCAAATATCTCAGAAAAAAAAAAACAACAAATGGCATTCTCTTTTCTGAATTCACCCCACTTTGTTCGTTTTGTATACAAGGATCAATCAAAGGCGAATATATATACAGTATTGTGTCTTCAAAAGATTTTCATTTTCATTTATTTTATTTCCTAGTAGCAGCGCAATATAGTATAACCTTGCCGGGTATTTAATTCAATTCAGAGAGGATTTTAATTTCTTTTGTTAAAAAGCAATTGACGAAGCCAATTTAAAATAGGGATTTGTCAACATGGCCGGCTCCTTAATTGTGTTCAATTAATTTATTTCCAAAACATCTCTCTACAATAATACAGAGGTGGTCTTAACGAAATTTATAATAAATAACAAAGGGATGACTTTGATTATAAATATTTTATTCCTATATAAATATCTCGGTATACATATATTTGCAGACAATGAAAATTCATGGTGAAGTAAACTAATCTTAATTTTTTTTTGCGATAATAATTACAACAATATTCGTGAATGTAATGGAATACCATGAGGGTAATTAAGTTGATTTGAATACATTTTAAATTGCTTAAAAATACCAAATGGATCCTTTATGCAAATATGTTATGGTAAAGATGTTTTTTATTGATATAATTATGAATTTATAAAAATGAGATTTAAAATAAGGGAATTATTCGAAAACATAAACTGGGTCTGGACCTGGAGGGGTGTACTACCATCAAAAATCAAGATGCTGAGCCTTGGTTGAAAGTATGCAACAAAGACTAGCTGCAGTGATAAAAAATAAGTTTTTCCCGTCAAGACAAAATATAAATATTGTATCGAATATTTTTTAATGAAATATAAATACAGTAGACGCCCGATATATGTAGTGAAGTAATTACAACCAGGCCTGTTCACTATTTCGAGAGAGAAGCTGAATAGGCTTCCTAATGTAAATTCGATATGAAATTAATATTTTTTTTATTTATTTAAGCGTAAAATAATTTTAATTGGGTAAAACAAAAAATTATTTCATAACATTAAAAAAAATATACAATTAAAATCGTGGCCACCACTGTATAGTGTATAAGACAAGTTATGACAAAATAAAACTCAAAATTGGGTTAAAACTTGAAATTACGATGATATCGAAGACGAAAAAAGTGGGTCTTGTAATTATCTCCGTTTGTCGTCTATCTATCTGTTCGACTTCGGCCATCACAGGTTGGTCAATTTTCTTAAAACTTGGTACCTAAATAACGGTAACTACCGGATAAATACTTGAAAATCTTATTTTCTCCAAAAATTTGCCCAACAAATTCAGTAATTATTTTTAGAAAAAAACTACCATTTTGTAAAAAAAAAAAAACGAAAAATTGTTGTAACTGATTTTGATCATTTTTTTTATGGAGATTATTTTAAAAAAATTAAAAAAAAAATTCAAAAATTTTGTTTTTCATTTTTAAAAAATGTTTCTATTTTTTTTAACTTAATAATTCAAAACCAATTTTTTATTAAAATTAGAACTCGGCAGTTTTTTTTAACATTATTTAGCTGATTTTAAACAAAAACTATTCTTAGAACCAAAAATAACGGTACGTACCATACAAGTGTTTGAAAACAGTTAAGGAAATTTTCATTTTTATCAAAAACAACAAATCAAAAAATCAGATCAAAATGTTTGTATTAGCTATAGTATAAGTACAATATACCATATTATTAAAATAAATTTGTTTTAATCCATTATTAACGGTATCTCTAATATGACCATTTTTTCGTCGAGTATCTCATTATCTGTTGTACCGATTTTTACGAAATTTTCCATAAGAGTTTCTAATAACTTTAAATAATTATTGCATTTCCAAATTTTCAAAAAAAAAAAAAAACTACAAATTTTGGATTAAAAAAAAAAAATTCAAAATGGATGATTTTTTTTTTTTTAAGTTAATTTTTTAACTCCGCATCAATAAATACAAAAAAAAATAGTGTAACGAATTTTTTTCATGTAAATATTTTCAAAATTTTATGTAGGTAGGTACTTAATGCAAAATTATTATTTTTTTATTTTTTCAAAACTGCTACAGCTAATTTCAGTGTATATTTCGCATTATTTTATTTTCACAGAACTAAAAGTTTTGTTTGATTAAATAAAGCGTTTTAACGAGAAGTCTAAAAAATCTATCCTATCCTTCTATTCCTTCTAACATTGCCTAATTTATAAGACCCTAGGTCTTACTGGCATTTATATGTTTGTGCTTGTTTTTTTTTTTTTTTTTTTTTTAGAAGTATGTGAGCTTCGTGAAAATTAATTTAGGAGTGCATTCGGGCTTGGAAAAGTACATGTTTTTAATTGCCTGCAACTTTAAGTTTCTTTTCCACACCCACTAGGCAACTGCCACGCTCAATTTTCTTAATTCCTTTTTTTTTTTAAATACAAATGATTTGAAAAAATAGAAAGAGTTTATACTTATGAACAAAAGATACAGTGATTTCAGTAAAATCCACCTACTGCCACGCCCACTTTTTATATCTTGGATTATCAGAATCAGCCCAAACGAAATTTTCTAGATCTCTATGCCCCCATAAGCATAATAATATTATTGTTGTATCGCATGCCACAGAAATATAACTTCTAAGGCGCGTACGTAAGTTTTTTTTTTTAAGTGCTTGGGGTGTTCCAGGCTCAAAACTCTTGCATCTTTAACTTCTCGTTGTACACTTTTGTCATCAATCAAATTCATAATAAAACTGTTTCAGGTGTGGGAAACAAAATTCAAAAATTCAAGAAACTGACTTGTTGAATTTAGCAAAAAAATATGCCTTAATTATTTGTATCTACATAATTTCTTCAAGTACAAGAAGTCAAACTTAAAGCAGTGCCTAATAGTCTGCACGAAATCCATTAACCACCTAAAACTGTCCTATAAAGGTATAAAGCCTGTCAAGCTTCGGTATCATTCCCTTGAAAAACCCATCAAATAGAATAAATCCTAATCTGACATATCAGTTAAGGAACTTAAAAACTTCTGTTACACTTGTCTGATAACAATATAAAAAGCTTTATCCTTGTCAAGAAACTTTCTACATTTCCTACCGGCAGCAGCACTGCAGCAGCGGCGGCGGCGGCGGCGATAGTGGTGGCCGTGGGGATATGGATTGGTCACTTATATTATATACACCTCACTTACCGGTTTTTTTTTTTTTTTTCTCCAAAAACAACAACAATCCCAAAATAGATGTTTACGTTAAGTTCTTCCATCATATCTTGCTAAACAGCTGATGACACAAACTTCAAATTCAAAACACAAACAACTTCGATACGCATGTCCTTGCGGCGAATTCAGACTAAATAAAGCAAAGAATACAACAACAAGTCAGCGAAAAAAAATATATATGGATATATTTGCTATGAATTCAAAATTAAAAGCTCAAACCTTTGCGAGGTTAAAAGGACAACAAATCAACGCGATTGCCTTCAGATGCTTTTTGGCTGCAAACGCTATCGGTTTTAAAAAGAAGCAATTTTCTGCTGCGCTTTTTTGATTCGAGTTTGTTTTGAGGAAGAAATATAGTTAAGCATCAGTGAATAACCGTGTTCTGTATACATATATAGTGTTCGCATACATACATACATATATTTGTACATTGTGTTATCCTTGTTAACTCATTTAAATTCTGACCACTTTGGGAATTAGCCAATAATAATTAGTCATAGTGGAAGTTTTTCTTGCTTTTGAGTGACCAACAAAAATATAAAGTTATATAGGTACATACAAATTTTTGTATCCTTTATAAACAGGGTATATATGTACGTTTAAATAAACAGTGAGGCCGGGCAGAAAGGAAAAAAAAAATAATATTGTACTGCAGAAAAAAAACTGCTCCTTGTGTGTTCTGTTCATTTGTCATTTTTTAAGTCCCAAGTGTATATGTGCGTGTGTCTCACAGTGGCAAAATACAAATAAAAAAACAACAACAACAAAAATTCACTGACGATGTCTAGAGTAAGGATGAGAACATCGACGACAACTATGAAAAAGTCCTGGGAATACTGGACAGTTCTTCTCTTAGGATTATTTTATATTGCAACCAAATGCGATGCTCGTGCGGTGAGTCCTTTTTTTTTTTTTTTGTCATATTATTTAGATGGAATTTTTATAAAGGTCCTTTTTTTTGTGTGTGCCCGGGAGCCATGCTGATGACATGTATAAGACCTAGGTACCTGGCTCTACTCCCTAGCGTGAATAGGGAAACGAACCAAAAAAATTAGACACAGAAAAAAGTTTATGATATTTTTTACATATACATAGGTACTTGGGATTACTGCTGTCAGGAAACATTTTAGCCTCTAATGGTGGTAAAGTGTATAAGGGAATTGACTGGAATGTGTAGTTGTTGTTCGTGCTGAAAGGTACCTATCAGAAATATCGCGTGACTATTATATTTTCAAGGAAACAACCCTCCTCTTTGATGATGGACAGCTCGGTTTGCTTGCTTTCCTTTAAATTGAGAAAGCAAGCTTTGATGATGATAACATGGGTTTTATTAGTTCAATCTTCTAACTGACAAGAAAAGCCACCACCGCTGCCGCCGCACCACCGACAAAAAAAAAACCTAAAACGATTTTTGATAAAAATGTCTACTTTATTGCTCTTAAATGACCTTAGAAAAAGTTTACTGTGTTGAGGGGCATTTCTTAATTAAGGTTTTTAGAATATTCTTATATGTAGGTACCTATAGGTAGGTATTTGAATTTGTGTTAAAGAGTTAACAAGAAAAACATTAATATTATGTTATTTGGAATTTTTTGAATAATTTATTTTTGAAGTCACGAATTAAAAGAGACTTTTGAAAATTCTTACAACAGTATGACGTATTTTATACCTACTTTAATTTTTAGTTGTTGAAAAAAATGTAATTATTTTTTTGTTATTACCGAAACCAAATTATAATTTTCCATACATAATTATGTAGGTTTTTTTTTGTCCTGAGCTCAAATCCAATCTTAGAACTGCTCAACTACTGGCTCAGGTTTTTTAAGTATTCGAATGAAACAAAAAGTTAAACAAAAATAATGTCGAAGTATCGAGACTTACGGCCAATGCCAGGAAAGATATTTACACATCAAAAACTAATTTTACGTTTTTTTAGTAAATTTTTTCTCCCCAACGTACATAGGATATCCTTTTCCATTTCCATAAAAAAAAAAAACAATACCAATGCTATCCAATTTTGTTAAGCCGTACTAAAAAAAAGGTACTATATTTTTTTCAGAAAACCATTCTGAAAATTTTGATTAAAAAAATCATTTACTGATTACTAAAGACGAGTCAAAAAGTGGCTACTTTTGGTTAGAAAAAAAAATATTTCAAAAAACGGGTAGGTATTAAAACAATATTATTGGTTTTTGTTATTTTTCGAATTTTGGTCCAATATTTTATGCCGAAGCGAAATTTGTCTTTTTTCAAAATTTTCAAAATATAATTCTTTGGATTTTGAAAAAAAATTCAAAATTTTTGTTTAAAAAAAAAAAAAACAACGCTACGTTTTGTTTGCTCTATAGAGAATTAACTTAATTTTCGTGCTAAAAAAAAATATGGACGCATGAACTAGCTCTTGTGGTTTACAACAAAAAAATGTTTAAAATGTCAAAAATGTTCTAAGAAAAAGTTTTTATTTAATTTTCTTTTTTTGTTTGAAAAAAAGCTATTTTCAAATTTTTTGAACACAACATTATTTAAACTATTAAGGAGAACTATTATATTAAAATCAATGAATTCATAAAAAAGTGAATAATTCAAATATGAATTTTTTGGTAAAATTCTGAAACTCAGTTTTCTTACAATAATTTTTGTCCGAACGGCCCCGCGAAATCATATAACCCAGGAAATAAGACCCCAAAGAAAAAATGAAATTAGGGCCTCAAAACTTTGTGCATATACAAAATAATTACAACGCAAAATTCTCAAAATTTCGGATGTTATTTAATTTTTGAGGCTCTATTTATTAACTAAATAATGCCCCAGTGAAATAATAATGATACCAACATTTATTTTTGCGTTTAATTTTGGGGCCTTATTTTATTTAAATTTTTGGAGTTGTATTTTCTAATATCACAGAGCCATCAAAGTGTGGCCCACCGGACAAATGTAAGATTTTTTTCCATTCTCTTTGAAATCATATCTTACTAGTTCTACAATATTAATAATTTCTTGTGCTATTGAAATATGCGTTCCTTAAACGAAAGCATAAAAAAGGATTTAAGAGCCTTAAGAACTACTGGCAAAAACAACAGCATAGCATTGGAAAATTTGACTTGTCGATTATTTAATTATCTTAACCCATAGTTAAAACTATTATTTTAAAATTTTACACGATTTATTACGAATTTAAAGTATTTTTATAGTACGATGCTAGGTTAAAAACATGAATTTCCAAAATTTAAGTGAGTTAGAATAAATTGTACTATTTTTTTTTAATTTTATTAATTTTTAAATCACAAAATGCCTATTTTGTATTTTTTTTATTATCATGCTCACTCCAAAAGTCACTTTGACGATTACAAATTTTAAAATCGTATATTTGCTTAATTGGCCTGATTGTTAAAACTAAAAACTAGTAAAGGGCTTTAAAGTTAGAAAAAAGTATTAAAAAGTCTTATTGTTTTAAGTACAAACAAAAATTCCAACTACGCGGGAGTAGTTAATTACATAATTAAAAAAATGTTTTCCCAATATTAATACTTTTTTAATAAATTATTTATTTTCAAGCAAATAATGTAAAGTTAGCATTTAACTTCAAATAAAAAAATTTGACGAGAAGAAAAACTTCGGCTTGGTTTTTCAAAAAACAGTAATCATAGCTGTTAAGTTATCTTTATACATTTAGAATATACTTTTGAACAGTAGGAATGTATTGTGTAAATATAGTTTAAGATCAAAGTGGATGGCGACGCTGTGTTGCGTTGAACCTTGTCATATAACATAAATGGTCTCGCAGATTGTGTTTTATGACTCACATCTGTTAGCATTAGGATATGAACAAGGGATGCGTCAGACATCGTCGTTATCCTCTTTACAACCCTATTGCTAGTTGAGTTTTATAGAAAACTAGAGATAAGATAGGTTAAGAAATTGTAAATGTATTTGTAAGCTAGGTATAAGATTTGTAAATAATTAAGTTAAAATAAAGAGTTTTTAGTCTTCAAAGAAGAAAGACGTGTTTTATCTGCCTTCTTCGGCTCGTTCGGTTTTAAATGCGTTGTGTGTTAGGGTGTTCAGAGAACAGTGTTCAATAGCTTTTACACGCCTAATGAGAGTGTAGGTGGCGGTGAAATTGTCTGAATTTTTGTTTATAATTCAAAATTAAATTCCATGTTAATAAACTGATCTGAAAAATAAATTATTTTTTAATTAATGACTTAAGTGCTAAATGCTATTAATAAGCCATAATTAAAGTTAATTTTTGTTAATTAGTTAATTCATCCAAGTTGTAGTTGTATTAACGAGTAATTAAATGAGAAATACCTGAGATATTTTTGACAAAGACTAAAGATAAAAAGAAAGCAAACATTATAGTGACGCATACATAATATTATTTACTTACTAAATTGATAAAGGATGTGTGCTTTTACAAATTATCTGTGAAAACTTTGGCGACAACAGAGTATTTGTTGAGGCTTGCAACTTATAATTAATTTGCAGTTAATATTATTTATTAATTAAACTTTAAATTCGTGAATTAATTTTTGATCAACGTTTTAGTTGATTAATTTATCAACAGCCTTTTTCATTAAATTATTACTAAAATGAGCATAGCGAAGTTTACAACACTAAAACAGTACAGAAAATACATTCCAAAATGAAGTAACTATTAAACTGTATATTAAAAAAAAAAACCATTAAATAATGACACCATCACCTTCAAATTTTGTTTACACTATTATTGTTTTTTTTCTTAAAATCTGTATCTTTATGTTAGGTACCGTTAGGCTTGGTTATTAAAATATTTTTTAAATGTTTTTTTTTTTTTTTTTAAATCTGTTAGATAATGTTAAAAGTTTGATAAAAATCAACCGAGTAGGTTTAAAAAAAAAAATATTTAATTAAAAAGAAAAAAAAAAACAATTATAAAAAGCAGCTCAACAATTTTCGAGGAAATCGAAAACGATGAAGAATTAGAATTTAATGATTCTAGGGAAGCTGCTATTAATAATCGGAAATTTGTTATTAATAAAAAGTAGCCTTAATTTGTTTATTTTAAAATCTTTAGCGCAAAATTTTAAACGATTTAGTACGATGTTAAATCATTTTTAGTATATTAAAATGGCTTAAACATTTTACTAAATCATTTAGAATTTTGCGCCATTGAATTTATTAATAAAAATCAGTGAACACGTTTTTAAGAATTTTTTTTTTCATTCATTCCTTGTATTGGATGTTATGGTCATAATTTTGTTTTTTTAATGTATCAAAGGAATGCCCAAAACCCATTATAACCGGTCATTCATTTAGTGCTGGCACCTGTCAAACTCAACTGTCATTTGAAGTGTCATAATATTAGTTGAATGTTTGCCATTTACGATAATGAATCGCTTAACAATCGAACAACGCGTTAAAATTTATTAAAATTTATTACAAAAGTGGTGATTCAAACGTAGCCACTTTTCGCGCATTATGCGATAATTATATCTAATCATCATAATCGACCGACTACGCAAGCAATCGTTAAAATTGTGCAGAAATTTTAAGAGAGTGGAAGCGTTACTGATGTCGTAAGGCCTCTGCATAATCGTAATGCATGCTCAGTCGAAAATATTGCTGCTGCAAGTGTTGCTGATGATCCGAATTTATTGTCGATTTCTTGGCGTTCGCAGCCAAAATTAAAGCTGGCGATTAAAGATCATGTGGTTCCAACAAGACGGGATAAAAATCACAACACGACCAATTATGGCTTTATTGCGTGAGAAGTTTCCTGGTCACCAAGATCATGCGATTTGACACCGTTAGATGTAGTTAGACCGTATTTACGCAAATAATCCCCGAACTCTAGACGCATTAAAAACCAACATTACTTCGATAAAGTGGTTGAAAATTACCTCAAAAGAATCGCATGCTGCAAATCTTCCTGAGGCAGCTATTTGAATGATATTGTTTTTCTCACTTAATTGCAAAGTCTGAATTTCATAATGAAATAAAATTTTCATCAAAAATGTATCGCTGTGTTTGTTTTATTTAGCTTTACTTTCGAAACCGAAAAATGAAA
Source organism: Epistrophe eligans (assembly GCA_951394125.1). Taxonomy (NCBI): domain Eukaryota; kingdom Metazoa; phylum Arthropoda; class Insecta; order Diptera; family Syrphidae; genus Epistrophe; species Epistrophe eligans. The sequence continues at coordinate 83,756,446 of OX596029.1, forward strand.
TACACTTATTATTTAAAAGGTTTTAGGAAAACTAACGATCAGTTGTGACCAAAATAAGAAAAATCTGTTGAAAAACTAGAGTTGAAGAATTTATGGCCATTTTTGCATATCGTTGGCTGAATACGTAAACCTGTCCAAAAAAAATATTTATATTATATAAAAAACTGAAATATTTTCATCTCAAATTACCAGAAATCTTAATTATATAAATTATAGATTTAAATTTAATTTGGAGGTAAATATAACCTCCATCAAAATTGATGAAAAAATTGACATTTAATTCAAGTATTCCCACTAATTGAAACCATTTATTTACGAAGTGCTGAGAAAAAACCTTTCAATCTTATACTATGGTTTCTGATTTATAAAAGGCAAATGCTATGTTTTTGACAAAGGGTAACGAGCCCATGTAACTCTATTTTCTGTTGGCGGAACCTTAAAAAGGATATGTTTTCAGCTCGTTCCTTATAACGGGTGATTTTTAAGCTGGTTTGGTTTTGGCAACACTGGTTTTGACAGCTGACGTGTGTTTAGTACCTTGTGTCACTGTCAAACAGCTTCAGTTTGGTTTGCAATTTAACCATGGATCGTCTTACAAATGAACAACGCTTGCAAATTATTGAATTTTACTATCAAAATTCGTGCTCGGTTCGAAATGTTCATGTTCGAAAAATTGTGTTCAGCGATGAGGCTCATTTTTGGTTGAATGGGTACGTAAATAAGCAAAATTGCCGCATTTGGAGTGAAGATCAGCCAGAAGCATTGCAACAGCTACCAATGCATCCCGAAAAAGCCACTGTTTGGTGCGGTTTATGGGCCGGCGGCATTATTGGGCCATATTTCTTCAAAGATGATGCGAATCGCAGCGTTACTGTCAATGGTGAACGCTACCGAGCGATGATAACAAACTTTTTTTTGCCCGAAATGGAAGTTCTTGACTTGCATGATATGTGGTTTCAACAAGACGGTGCCACATGCCACACAGCACGCGAAACAATGGCGCAATTGCGAAGCGAGTTTGGTGAACAGTTAATTTCACGTTTCGGGCCGGTCAATTGGCCGCCTAGATCGTGCGATTTGACACCATTAGATTATTTTTTGTGGGGGTATGTCAAGGCTAATGTCTATAGGGACAAGCCCGCTTCGATTGACGCACTGGAAGCCAACATCCATGCATTCATTCGTGAGATACCGGCCGATATGTGTGAAAGAGTATGCCAAAATTGGACTCAGCGGATGGGCTACCTGAGACGCAGCCGCGGTCAACATTTGCATGAAATTATCTTTAAACATTAAATTGCAAGGTTCAAACTATCGATTCAAATAAATATTTCATTCATTTTTTCGAATTTTTTGTGTTTTTTTTTTTAAAAAAGTTCTAAACCTCTTAAAAAATCACCCATTATAATAAAATAATTAAAACGTAATAAGACCTTGTAAGACTTACTTAGCAATAAACCGTAATTCAGTCTTATTTTCTATCTTAAACTAACAAACAAACAAGAATATAAATTTTAAATGAATCAAAAAGAAATTATTTTGTTATATCATGTCCTTTTCCACTTAATTTCCATTAGTTCCCATAGAACAGTAAAATTGTTTCCGCCCTTTTAAATTGTCTTTTCCCTTTTCAAATATAGCCTATGTACCAGTACCTACTATGTGTGTGTATTCAAGCAAAAAAAAAAAATAAAGCTTTCATGGTTCACGAAATTTTTGAAAACCTTTGAAAATATTTGCTGTCAACATTTTATGTCTCAAAAGAAAATTGAGAAAAAAAGGATATCTATACAGAACAAAAAAAAAAAAAAACATATAAGATTGGGTCATTCATGAGTTTATCCTTTATAAGAATTAATCCCATTTACCTACCTTTTGGTATTAAAAAAAAAAGTCAGTATGGATTGAGTTAATATTCCTAAATGCCTTGTGAATGAAATTGACCCTTTTGCTGTTGACAATCGTTGGGCAAAGGGTAAAGGTCTCAAAATAAATATAAAAAAAAAATAAATGAAACAACCACAACATGGAATAAAAGAAAAGAGCAAACAAGAGAACGAGGAAAAAACTATAAAGGACAATAAAGGACTTGAAATATTTTTTTTATATTTTTTTTAAATGAATTTAACGGATTTTGGTTAAGGGTATTGAATGATTTTATTTCTTCATTGTATTCGAAAAGTCTAAAATATTGTGTACCTAACTTAATTCTTTGATAAAAATGATTTAACATTCATTTAATTTTTAAGTAGACATGCTTTTAAAAAACAGTTGGAATAATGAGAAAGATTTAAAATTTATTTTGGGTTATCAAATAAGTACTTTCAGACGCAAATGATTTAGAATTTAGTGAAAATTGTTTTTTTGAGGTCTGAGATTCGAACGTTTCAAAAACGTGACGAATATATTAATTCCGAGGTCAGATTTTGGTGTTCATTTCAAAAAGGCAGATGCCGGATAAATCTATACCTGGTTCATAAAATCGTTTTTAATGTGTATATACATATTTCCAAAGCCTACAATTAGGTCCTTATCTTTCTTGACTTGAACTTTTTTTTACAAAAATTCAAAAATAATGATAACGTCATGTTCAGGTTTTGTCTATGAAAACGAATATATATGTATCTTCTAAAGATAAACAAGGATTAGAAAAAAAAAAACTGAATTCCAATTTGTGGTTATATAAAACCTTTTTGTTTTGCTTCTTTATCAAAACTCGTTAACTTTCAAAACCATTATAGGTTAGGTACGTATAGAATAGCAAATCATTTAGTCTTGATAGCTTCCTTGTTTACATTAAAAATTTACAGAGATATCAAAAGAAAAACGAACAAAATAAAAAATAAAGTTTTTTTTGAATCCTTGAATCCTATAAACAAAATCGTGTTTGGTCCTTGTGCTACTTAAACAAAAATATCTACCCTCAGACAATTTATATAGGTGTATAGCTATATCTGTAATGTCTGGGATGTCGTTGATTCAAAAAAAAAAAACAGACAAGAAATATTAGAAAATACTTAAAAAGGTAAGAAGGATGAGATATATCTTTGGGTGGTTAAAAAAAATAGAAAAGCAAATTTATGTAGAATATAAAAAGATATTGGACAAGACGACATGACGGCGGCGACGAAGAAGACGAAGACAACGCACGATGACAGGGAGAATGAACTCATAAGAACTTCATAAATATTCTATTACACATCGTTAGCATGCCATCATTATTATAAAAAGGAAAATGTGCTTGAAGGCTTGCTGATGCATCCTTAGTGGCATTTAAGTTGTTGTTCTATGTATGAATAATAGAACAGAGATTTTAATTGGAAAAATCTATTTTCTTTATTGTTTTGTTGTTCTTTAACTTAAAAAATCTCTATTTTAGGTAGAATTGGTTAATAGATTTTAGTTTTAATTCTTTGAACTTTGAGAAAAATTTTACTTACTTATTTACGTACTAAATAAAAAAAACTAGAGAGAACCTCATTTCTTTTTGATTTGTAAACCTTACAGTTGGAGATTAGACCTCCAAGCTTTGGTTACTGACGCTCTAATAACAATTTTCAGGTGGAGAAAATGTCATAGGGGAATGTATAGATTCTACACTGTAGAACAAAATCTCGATTCCTCCAGAAGAATCAAATCCTTTAAAGATTTATTTGACTTTAAGGACAATGCAGTGTTTAAATATAAAATAAAATATAAATTTATATCTTTTACTTAATAGGTAATTATTTTCTAAAAACCTATATTAATTTTCATACTCTAAATTAGTATAGCTCAAAACCTATTGATCTCAAATAAAATCTCTCTAAATTAATAAACTATCATTTATTAATCCAATTGAACCAACATTTTCCTCCACTTCTCATATATGTATATATGTCAGATTCTGTGTGCTGGTCGATTGTGTATGTATGTCTAACATAAATAAATAAAATCTAATTTTCATTCATTACAATTTTAATCTGCTAGAACTTTATTTGCCGACCTCAACCTATCCATTTAGTCCCCAATGCTTATTTTTTGCTATAAGCAAAATTTATGTGGTTTTTGTGGCAGAAAATTTATTTTTCCCCTCTCAATTTTTGTTCAAATTGATTTCAAGCTCTATTCACGATTTATTGATTTATATCTGCGTACTTTTATAATATGGATGATGGTTAGATATTATATCTAATCCATAGATATATAACGTAGCTATGTACATTGTACACTCCATGTTATTTGATTGAGACATTTTACGAAAAAAAAAAATAATTTTATTCGAAGCATTTTAAAATAAGTTTGTATTAATGCAATTTATTTATTTTATTTATAGAAATAGCGTGGAAATTCAAAGTTCTTTAATTTTTGTCTGACTGTAAAACAAATGAATTTAAAAAATGGGTCACCATTAGTTGGCAAAATTTTTTTGTTTCACTTAGGTAAGTCGTTTTATTTTGTTTTTTTTTTTTTTTTTTCACAAACTTTAAGGCAATTCACGTTTTCTCTTTTATTCTTTATGGTTTCAATCATTACGCAATTAATATTCAGCGTTTTTACATTTAGCTTTTTTCAAAAATAGTTTCAATCATTTGGCAATTTGTTCGTTTCAATTGTTTTGCAATTTTTTGGCTACTAATAAATTACATGTCGTGAAATTTCGCGGAAAATTTTAATAAATGTAGCTTGCTTATTGGAAGCCAAAAAATTGCAAAACAATTAAATTCCAAATAAAAAAAGCGAAACATCAAAATGTAAAAAAAAAAAAAACAAACAAAATAAAATGCCAAATAGAAAAAAGCAAAACAACAAAATGCCAAATAAAAAATTCCTCAACTTCGAAAATCCATTCCAACAAAATACAAAATAAAAATTGTGAAATGAACAAATGCGAAAGGATAAGAAATTGTCATATTATTTAAAAAACGAAACGTAATTAATATAAATTAACAAAATGCTAAATGAAAAACGGCAAAATGAACCATCGCAAAACGCTAGCTTGCCAGACAATTTTTTCGAAACATACCATACCCAAAAAAAAAGTACAGATTGTCCGCCGGGAAATTATACTACTTTGTTTTGCCGCCATTTTGGTAAACATTAGTCTTGACAATTCATATTTGGCAGTCGTGAAGTAGACAAGTGGCAAATTTATTATGGAAAAATATTCGATAAACCAACGTGTTTTAATCGTTAAAACATTTTATCAAAATCAATCATCGATTACTGTGACGATGAGAAAGTTACGTGAAATTTTTGGGAGAAACAACGTGCCAACAAAACGCACTATTTATCGTGTAGTGAATGATTTCGAAGAAAGAGGGTCTGTAGGTGATAGGCCCAAGCATGGACCACAACGTACTGCAAGATCGGCTGAAAACATTACTGCTGCTCAAGGAAGTGTTAAAAACAATCCATCAACCTCATCGTGCCCAGGAGCTTGGTCTTCAAAGAACAACTTTGGCCACAATTTTGCACAAGGATTTGCATTTGTTTCCATTTAAGATTCAGTTGACACAAGAACTTCTTCCACAAGACCATTTACTGTGAGACCTCTTTCCACAACAAGTTATTTCAAGAAATTGTGATGTTGATTGGCCTCCACGGTCGCCTGATTTGACTGCTCCGGACTTCTGTTTGTGTTGAATATGGGGATATCTGAAAAGCAAGGTTTATGCAAACAAACCAGAAACGCTTGAGCAACTCAAACAAAATATTCGTGTTGAAATTAATGAAGTACCGCGTGAAATGTGTGAGAATGTAATGAAAATTGTGCTCAAAAGGGCTCGCATTTATGAGACTAACAGAAGCGGACATTTACATGATATTGTATTCCATTCTCTTTCAATTAATCAAAACAAAAAATATAAACAAACAAAGTAGTATACCTTCCCAGCGGACATCCTGTATAAACAAAACAAAATAAAAACAAAATATAAACAGAAGACAAAAATAAATTAAAACCATGATGTTCCAAGTGAATTCATCTTAGATACTTCTATTCGAAACTGTCTTACCAGTACTCAGATATGAATTCGAGATGCTTAAAAGGCTTAGAAAAACCCAAGGGTAACCATAGACTTTTTTTTTTTTTTTTTTTTTTTTTTAAACGCCTTTAACGATTTTGATTAAACTTCTTGCATAAAATGAATTGAACTTGAATCTGGCTTAAGCAGGGAATGCTCAACGGTTGACAATGCATCGTTTAGTCATTTCTAGATAAAGGAAGGAAGTTATACGTTTTCTTTCATAGATTTTAAAGCAGCTTACGACTTAATCGACCGAAAAGCGTGCTTCTTTAAGCCGAACTATCTAAAAATGTTGACAAAAATGCTAACTTTACTAAAATACCTCTACAAAGTAATATGGGATGGAAAAGTAGGGTCGGCTTAGTTTTAAACAACACGACATCTATGTATATAAACCATTGATACATTATCTCTGCTATTTTTAATGCCAATGAGGAGCTTAAATTTAAAATGGTTTATTAAAAAAAAAATAATTTAAAATACATTTTATAAGTGAACTGTATATAATAGCCAAACCGCACTGGTTGCTAAGACGAATGGAGGTCGAATGCAAAAAAAAATATCTGTCATCTCAATGAGATGTTTTGTTGTTGTTGCTCTCCTTCGTTATATCCGAAATGCAACTAGTGGTTGATGACTTGTGTTTTTCCCGCGCCACTGCCAGTTACCGCTATTTGGGACCAAGAATATTTAAGCTCTAATGTATTTGATGTCGATAATGATATTCATGATCGCCGCTCCCATACTTTCATATGCTCTGAGTTGCACTTAGTGTGGTTGAGATTTTGTATTTATCGATCTGATTTTCGGGACAGAGATGGTAAAGCACATCAATGATGATGATGTTGGCTTTGTTTTTAGATCTCAGACCGCAAGCACTTACCACTATTTGGACCGAGATCTGCACAATGTTTCAGTCTGGTGATGGTGACGATGATGATTTTTCATCGTCGCTCTAGTTTTTTTTTTTGTTTTTTTTGCGCACGTGCATATTTTGTAGGTATAAAGCTCCGCCTTTGGTCTGCTGCTCTTGCTGATTTTCTCTCCTGTTCATTATATTTGTGAACAAATTGCTTTAAGAGAGGAATGCATTAAGATATCGAAAGGAAATTTTAAACTAGCCATGATAGTTAAATATCTTGTCTACACAAACTTATAGATTTTATTAAATTTAAATAAGACCATTCTAAAAAAGAATTTGTAGATCAATAATTATACATATTTTGTTTAGAATATACCTATCTACCTATACTTTTATGGACTGGTGCGAAAAGGCAATAGTTTTTACTGTAAAATTTGCTAAACAAAAGAAAATATAATTCTACCACATCTGATAGATACTCTAATACCTATTTACATAATTCTTAATTTTTCAAATTTTCACATTTTCACATTTTCTTGTTAAGAATTCCAAAATTCAGATACAAAAAAAAAAAATAGATCTGAATCGCCTGCTCTGGAGTGTAAATTACATTATAACATCAGTTTATTCTGTACAAGGGCAAAAATGTTAACCAAAATCACGCACACAAAAGCGGTCGAATGAATGAATGAATTGATGATGAGCCTTTATTGTTAATAGAAAATACGTTCAGGTTCCCTTAAAACCACAAACATAACACACGCAACGAGAAATATTTAGACCACCACACACACATATTTAGGCACATAAACCGATTTTTGTATCCTTTTTTCCTCATAGCTGCCGGCCGGGCTGGGGCGCTACGTCGAACTGGCAGCCATGGACCATGGAGCATCATCGAATAATATTGTGAAATATCGTATACACAAATAAATTCGCTATATTCAAAGGATAAAAAAAAAAAAAGAAGAAAAATATAACCTACCTATCATCCTGTTGTGTGTTCGAAAGGGAAAATTGAATTACGCAATATTATGTATTTTTGTATCATATTTTTTTTTGCTTGTGTTTGCTAAAAAAGAAAATAAATAATGATTTCCAATAATCGCAGAGGATAACAAGAGGATTCACGTGGAAAAAATATATAAATAAAATGCTGCGTGCCTGTTTTTTTCACTTAATGAAGCCCATTGCTTTCACATTTTTCACAATGCAATCTCAGTTGATTGAAGCTATTGTCTGCGAAATGAATAAACATTTCCAAACGAACATAATATTGTTGTTCACTATAATAAAAGAAGATTTTAATCGTAGGTAGGTAGTAGATACGACTATGCATTTTCAAAAAAAAAAAAAGTTTTCAGATTCTATTGAATGGAATTGGACATTCTAGGTAAATATTAACAAATCCTTGACTCAAAACTAGCAGAGGTTATAATACTTATAAGGACCTTAAAATAACCCTTTGTTGCGAAGGAGACAGACATTTTTTTTTCTTTGATTCCATTTTTATTTTTATTTAGTTCAATATTTAAAAAGCGATTTTTTGTAAATTGAAATTTGAAGTTTAATAAATAAATTTAAATTTGAGTTTTAGTAAATAAATAATTTAACAAGATATTGAAGATCCTTAATTATTTAACAAATACATATTTACTTGAAAATGCTTTGTCTATAATATGAATACTTATGGATGATTTTACCCTAGAATATAATTGTGGTTTAAAACTGAATTTTATAAGCATCGTTAATATATGGGGAGTCAATAAAAAAATGATCGGCGTGACAGCTCGTGTAGAACCAAGGCCTAGTGATTTACAACTCTCACCCATTCTTGTGTGCGTGTTGTTGGCAGAAATAGAGGGGACCTACAATTTTCTGCCGAATCCGAATGGATACGCTGAGAAGCACTTTTTCATAACAAGAGATACTCTTGGAGGATTTGTTAATTCCTCGCAAGAGGCAGTAACCCGTAAAAAACATATCTGTTTTGAGGTAGCATAGGCTGGGAATCGAACCCAAGACCTTCGGCGTAACAATCCAACGCACTTACCATTATGCCACGGGCTACTACTCAGGAGTCAATACATTCAGCAATATTTTATTTGTTTGATTTTTCAAGCGTTATTCTCTTTACTAAACACTTTCGAACCAGCAGCAGGTAGCACCTTTATAGATTACTCTCGCAACGGCTTATAGTATAGTCGAAGATGAGTCAAAATCCACCTTCCACCTAAGACACAACCAGCGCACCTGCGAATTGTCACGAATTTTGACATTTCATTAACATGAGTGGTCGCTAACAGCGTACGCTGAAAACTTCGAAATTCGAACAAATTTTTTATTCGCCGGTTTGTGGAATTTTATGGATTGCATGGATTATTTGAGATTGAAAGTTTCCAGAAGATAAGTTTTAATACAAAATTTTTAATTATACACTTTGTTGAATAGTTGATATTTGCTTCAATATATTTGAATCCTATTTCTGTGGGCTTCAGGTCTTTCTTTCTTTATTTACTTTTTGATAGACGACGTCACGTCACGAAAAAGGAATAATTAGTTGATATTTGCTCTAAAAAATTGCGTTTAAAGATTTATTCGAATATATATAGTGTGCAAGCTACTTTAAACTTATTTTGGGCAGAATTCGCAGAAGTTTTATCGAGCGGATGGACTGGACATGTAGGCCTGTATTCACCGACCACTCATAAATATGTTTCGAATTTCTAAAAAGAGAGCCATCTCTCTGTAAGCCAAACGCTCCCAAATTTTAAAAACAAACTTTTTTCGAAAATGATTCACAGCTGATTATTCAGAGCTGTTTGTCAAACGCAAATCGATAGATACTTTATTTGTTGGTCGCTGGTCGGTGTTTTATAATTAAATAGAAAATAGAAAATCTATTATTTTTCATTGTTCATAGTGCTCATAATATTCAATAAATTTTTACTTCGATCGGAATTAATTAACCTACCAGCTGCCCGAATGATAAATTGCAATTGAAAAAAAAACCAAGAAAAAAAAAAATTATGACAATTGTGAAAGTAGTTCCGAAAATGTCGGAATATTTTTCGAAGAGATTACTCATAAGCGCTCATACGCTCATAAATATCCTCTTATTATTGCTTGGTGAATAGGTTAATGAGACTCATAATTTATGAGTGCTCGGTGAATACCGGCCGTAAACTTGAAACTGAATAGTACAGATATGTACCTGCCAATAGGCTCTAGTTGTTACTGGAAGTTATTGTACTTCTGGGCTTAGTATGATCTTCGAGGTTCCTGATAATACTTCCGGAAAGCAGCAGCAACAATTGTTCCATTGGACTTAAGCTTCTTCATAAAGCTTTTTTTGTTAATGGGTTGCGGTATAGTCCTTTTGAAGAGTTTTATCTTCTTCACTGCTGTCCCTTCCGGTGATATAGTGGACCAGATGGGAATCCATATACATATGCCCAGACTAGATCACATAAGTATGTTACTTATGTGTAGAGAAAAGTTGGATCTCTTCTGAAAATGTTTCATAAACTTGAGTTTGTTGGAAAAATGGATTCCCAATGATTTGGCTACTATTTCGATGTTGATCGGAAGCTTTACTTTGATCACATCACAGCTTGCTGTAAAGGCTCGTTTTCTTGACTTGTCGCTGTTAATCTTTGGGCCCTATTTCAAATAGTATTCCCACAAATTTTGTATGTGCTCCAGCACTCTCCTACCAGCAATTTCTTGGTGAAGAAGTTTTAGCGTAAGTGATAGAGTCGTCTGCATAGAGCTTTTTGTTTCTTGTGCGATGGCTGGTTGATCAGTTTTGTGTTAAGATCCTTGTGGCACTCCAGTGCAGTTTTTTTTATTGTTAATTCCTGTTTTTCTAACTTTACATAAAAAATCTATGGACGTTTCTGATTAGTCTTACCAAGAGATTTACAAGTTCAAATAGTTTAAATAGAAGTTATTTTATCTAAACGTTATCTTTATCGATATTCAGCAAGCACACTGTGGTCATTTCCTTCTTCCTTCTTTACAAATAACAAAACTAGACTTTGGGATATGTCACATACCTTAGACTTTTTAGGGTAAGTGCCAGAGGTACTACCACGTACTCTTGTACAGGATATGTTGGAATCTCGACATACATATGTACAAATATCAAACATTAAAGCGAAGATTACATGCAGGTAAAGTTATGTATAATGTTTAGAGCAAAATGATGTTGATATGTTGCTAGTACACTAGGGGAATGTTGTGTTAAATTAAAGAGTGTTGACAGTCACTGACATTTTACTATTTCCATTTAATAATATTTTGATGGGTAACCGATTCTACCCCAGTTCTTTTTTTCTGATCTTTTAACATGGCTGACATTCTGGGAGGTAGAGTAGTCCATAACCATGACTTTTTTAAGGGAGCTCTCGGAAATTGCAGCAGAAGAAATTACACCCAAGTTATTTTACAAAAAAAAAAACCGCAGAAATTTGTTCATTCAAAATGTTGGTCCTTATTTTTTCATAAAAAAAAAAAGACTACACTTTAGTGGCATCTTTCTATAATTTCTGGAAATTTGTCCAAATATTTTTCTAACTTGTTTTTTTCATTTTCAGATATAAAAATAAGGTATGAAAAAATTGTTTCAAAAAAGAGCCAAAAAACTGTACCTACGTACAATGTACCTATGGGTATAAATTAACCCCATAGTGACCTTAGGGTACGAATAAGAGAGAAGACTTGAAGTAATGTACCTACTGATGTAACTTTAAGGCTCCCAGAAATAATGTCAGATATTTTTTTTTCGCTCAGAGATGCTAAAATTTTGTTTGGAAAAAAGCCCGTATTGTAAGAAAGTTTGCAAGAAAGAAGAAAGATCTAAAAAGTCAAAAGAAATTACGAAAAAGTATATTCTAGCCTAATTTTCAAAATTTTAGTCGCAGCACGTTATAAGGAATAATTAATTTTGTATTCTTAAATGTCATATAATCGCTTTATATGGGACCAATGCATTTTCTTGCAGGTTAAAAATATTTTAACTCCTCCATTACGCCCAGTTAAAATTACGAATAAAATAAATTTCGGAAAATGTATAGAATCGCTCCATTAGGTTATGAGGCGCCTTATGCAGTTCTCTACTTTGCTTTATTGATGATACGGCACTATTTTTGTGTTGATTAAAAAAAAAAAACGAAGTTTTTTCATGCAAGCAGAAACAAGACAAACAAATCTAACTCATACAAAGTCAATGGTATAGGTCACTGCAATACCTACATATGTATACTGTGTGTCAGGGCAGGAAGGAAATGCAATTACAAACACCATTCTTGTTGTTGATGTTATATTCTCTACACAAACATAGTAACTTCCGTTTTATTTTGACATGAAAAAATTTCATCCTGCATCAGGATGACGATGTTTAAGGGTTTCTTTATCAAAGTAGGTATACATACATATTGCGCATATCTACAAATACAGTCTACTTCCTCTAAGTCGGTTAGTTGGAGTAAGAGGTATTCTTGGAATTATTCGAGGTAGAGAGATTAATGTTTTTTTTTAAAGCATTTTTATTGAATTTAAAAAAATTAATAAAAGTTAAAAAAATAAAGAGAGGCTCAGCAATGATTATTATTTTATCCAAATATTTTTTAAGCTAAATAAATTAAAAAAAAATTGGAATTTCTTTTTTAGGAATTTCAAAAATTCGAGTTACAGAAATATTCGACTAAGAGAAAATTTGGCTTAGAGCGAGTCGACTGTATAGTCTTACATCCTTACAAGTATAAATAAATGTACATATGTACCTGCAAACTACATTCATATATAATATGATGTATACGAGTAGATATAATGTAAAACAGTTTTGAGAGCAGAAAATGTGGAAGTAAAATCTCACGAGACCCAGTTACACCTAGATATACATATGTATATTCGCAAAAGTTCTTAATTATATTACTGATGCAGTAACAGTCAAAGTGAAACAACTTTACAACTAACTACCTGAACAACGAAAAACAGTTACTTCATTAAAAAGTTAGGCGACATAAAAAAAAAACAAATAATATTAGAATTTTGTGAAGCCTTACATGAATGATGAATTTGGAGTTCGTTGTGTTTGACGATGACTTTGGAATTTTTTTTTTCTAACATAACCATAATTAAAAATAAATTTATAACTTTTTGCAATTTTTTTTTAATTCTTACTTATTGTTTCCCAGGATAATGGCATCACTCAAAGTAGGTATATATATATGTATTTCTGTTTGGTCCGTGTGCCTGATTTTAAAAGGTATTGTTCTAATGGTTTAACGATAATGACTGTCGAAATAGTTGTTAAAGCTAAAATTATTTTACAGAATGTCATTTAGCTTTGGTAATTAATTTTCCAAATCTGCGTTTACATTTTATTGTTTTGAAGTTTGTAAACATTATTTTTGCTGCAGCGAGGATGCCTCGTAAATTTTAAAAACAAAAAAATATAGGTAAACAATATAGCTAGTGTAGGTATTTTATAATCCTCTTTTTGTCAAATTAAGGGAAACTTATTTTTTGTTATTTTCAATTTTCTCAAAAACTAGAAAACATTTCTATTTTTGACTAAAAATAAATAAAAGCATTTATAGAATAAATTAAAAATTTTGAGTTTAAACATTAATTTCTAAAAAACTATTCACTAAGACAACTTTATTAAAAAATAAAACAAAAGAAAATATTTTTGGCGTTACAAAAAGGTATAACATGGTGTAGTGTAATAAAATCATTCATTCATTTCATTAGCGTAAAATTATTTCTCATTTCCCAAACGTAAACAAAGGCACATGTCTTAGCATTTTCATTAATATTTAAAACCACAAAATTCAAATTGATTTATTTGTTTGTTTTTGTCAAACGAAACTGAGTGTTGTGCTCAGGGCATTGCCACCACTTGGGTGAATATGCACATGAAGTGGCATAGAATTATTTTGTTACACTTTAGTCCAGATTCATAATTGTATTGAGTCATAATTAGACTGCCCCAATATTTTGTAAATATTAGAACTTCATATAAGAAAAAGTAGAATGCTGATGCATTTGTAATTTGTAATATAGTTAGCATGGGGATAACCCAAAAATTGTAATAGAATTAAGTAGTATAAATAGCTGTAAGAATTGGTAAATAAAGATCAGTCTTGAACTCTCTACGTCATTGGACTCATATAGCGGCATCCTGCCCTTACTATCAGCGAGCTACGCTTAATAAAGCATATAATAAAGCGTGCTACGCTATAATAGCTTAGGGCTTATAGACAAAACATTAAAATGGTATTGTAAGTGTTACCGTTGTTTTCAAAAATGTTTGTTTTCAGTTTTAAGCCAATTTCTTTAGAAAATTGCCCTTTCCGGCTAAACGGTAGGGAATAGAAACTCCCTCCCATTCGATTTTTATGTCCCGACTCAACCTACATGCTTTAGCTTTTTGTCACACCATATGCGAATCATCCTGTATATAAGAAAAATATGCATGGTAGTAGGCATATTTTCAAAAAATCACACGTTAAACTTTTAGTTAAATTATTTAAGAAAAATAATATATTTGAATTAATCAATGGTGAGTTTCCTTTAAATAATAATATTTCAATTGACATAAACTAATGTTGTAACGTACACAAAAAAAAATGTGGAAAACATTTTGATAAAAAAAATCAATAAAACAAAAAGTACGTATACGCCCAAGTGCACCGTTTTATCGTTGCTTTTAGAAAAAAATTAAACTACGATATTTTAACTGTACAATTTCAAGCTGATCATAAGTAATATTATATCAAAAAAAAATGTGGTTCGAGTATTAACATCATTTTATGTAGAATAACCACCATTTTTGGAAAAAGTGAAATTACACAAAATGTTCCCATTTATAGGATTAATCCTAAATTTTGAATTTATAATAAAATTTTAAATCCAATTTTTTCCTCAGTATTTTGACAAGAGAAATGAGAAATTTTTTTGAGAAATCTTTTTGATTTAATTAAAGTTACTGAGAAAAAAAACTTAAAATCGAATGCTACTTTGTTTGGCTTTTCCTATTTTACCCTATAGATGAATCATCTTTTAAATTAAACATTTGTTCGTCAATTTGTTTTTGTTAAATATTTCAAGCACAAAAAAAAAAAATAAAGTCATTTGTTTGTTTTTCCCCCATTTTACCCTTAAAATAGCTAAATTTTAAGCAAGTAATGCAAACAGTGGATTTCCTCAATATTTAATCGTCAAAACTGAGGAATCCCGAGATTGCTGAGATCCCAGCATAAAGGTTGTTGCTTTTATCTCCAACAGATGGCGTTGTTTCTTAAAAATTATATAAAAACTTGGGCATATTAGAATGTAAGGTGTTTTTAAGATTTAAAAGCAATCTTAGATTTAAGATTTTGAAATGAACAATTACATTTTTTTATTAAAATAAGATCAAAAATTTATAAATTTCAAAATTAACTTCGGAATAAATTTTCAAACAAAAATTTAAATATCGTGATTTGTTTAAAATTTCTTGTCGTTGGTACCTAACCTACCTTTATATAAAAATATAGAAGTGCGGTGAATTAAGGCGAATTTTGTTATGATACTATATTAATATCAAATGCTTTAATTGTATATTCCCAGAAATACCTACATTTTATGTTGTCCAAAAAAATTGCTTATTAAAATAAGAAACCAAAAACAGAAGATTTATTGATAATCATATCCAATAAACCGTGTTAAAATTCAATTAGTTTCCATGTTCGTTTATCGTTAGAACCCAAAAAAACATAAAAAAAAAAGATAACAGCATTACAAATGGGTTTCATTATTTCTACATGAAGAAATCCTGACTCATACATACATATGTATATTGATATCCTTTTTTATTATCACCCAGAGAATTGTGTGTTTTCCATCCATTCCCCCCATAGCTTTCCCTCCAAAGAAATTCATAAGGCAAATGGAACATGACACATTAAGCCTTGGCAATGATTCAACTCGAACTTAGTCCCCAATTATTTTTATCCTAATCGTATAAAAGCCTCGAACATGACTCCACTCGAAAACAACAACTACGTTAATATAAACATCGATCAGGTTGAGCTCAATGTTTATAGTTGTATTAGTATATGCGGATGTATCTGTATCTGGCTCATCGAAAGCAAATATATGCCTAACCTAACCTATATATCTTATTCTTCTTGGTGTTGGTAAATGAATAATCCCTTATTATTTCTTTCGAAATAAATCAACATTCTTGTCAAGACTGGAGTTGGTTATGTATGTATATTGTATAGGTATGTATAGGTAGTTCATTTTATTTTTTGCAAACTCTCACACACCTCCTTTCAGATGGATTTTCCTACGGAAACACCAAAAACTTCAACCCTCTGCACAATCAAATGATTAATGAAGAAACTTTCCCTCACCCTCACCCCCTCCTCCCTTTCACCACATTCTCACGAGCATACGTGATGTTTTGGATGAAATTACATATGTGCCAAAACTATGATATTTTTTTTTTTATTTATTTTGATTGGGGATGAGAAACGATGGGCTGGAAGGAGTTTCAAAGCTTTTGTGAAGGTATTTAGTTTTGTTATCCTTTGGTAACCGTCATCGTCGTCGATTGGATTTAATAAAATATAATTTCTATACTCCACTTCAGCAGCAAGGGTATATTTGGGAATATGATATTGTTGTGTTTACTTCAACAAAATTTTCTTCTGGAATTTTAGTTGATGAAGAGTAAATAATGTTACGTTGTGATGGAGATACGTTTTTTTGCCTTCTATGTTAAAATATATTTGATACAATATTTGACCGAGTTTCATGTTAATGCCTCTTTAAAAATATCGAATTCTATGCCAGGGTGCATTATCCTTATTATTTTTTATTTGTCAGAAACCTTTGTCATTAGATATAGTTTCTAATGTAAACCATATTATAAGTGACAGGGTTTATTATAATAATGATGGAAAAGCATACAAATTAAATTGGAATGTTGACAAAATTAAAAGAAAAAAAAATGTATGACTGGGTCGCACGAACTTGCTCTTATATGCGACCACGTGGCTTTAAAGTATGCATGGTACTTACACTTTAGACTGAAAAATTGTTAAAAAATCAATACACATAATTAGAAATAAATTTATTAAACAACTTCTGAAACTGTTTTGACGCCAACGCAATGTACATCATCCGATTTCTTACACAAATCTCAATTTATAGGAAAAATATTTGAAAAAACGTTTTACGTAATTTTTTATGTATAAAATTTTGAAAATATTTTAAAAAGATTGGTAAGCCATTTTTTTAGAACTTATTAATACGGAGTTATAAATTAATTAAAAAAAAAAAAAAATTAACCACCCATTTTCAAAAAATCGAATTTTCAAAAATTAATTTTTAAAAATTTGTTTAAATCCAAAATTTGTTTTTTTGAAAATTTTGATATGCAATATTATTTGGTATTATCAGAAGCTTATGTGGAAAAAATTTCATTAAAATTGCTTGAGCAGATAATTAGATAGTCGAAAACAAAAAAAAAATGGTTTTATAAGAGATACCATTTTTAGACGATAGATAAAATTTTAATAAAAATCATAGGAGTCGTTTTTGAGAAAAATGAAATTTTCCATACCGGTTTTATAACATTTGTATAAGAGATACCGTTATTTTTGGCTATAAGAATAATTTGTATTATCTGCTAGATAATGTCAAAAAACTATTGGATGCCAAATTTAATAAAAATCGACCAAGTCGTTTACGAATTACAGTAGAATCTCGGAAAGATGAACGGTTCTATAAGATGAACAGTTCGGAAAGATGAACGAAATATTTTCACTTTTCAGTGCTCAAAAAGATGAACGAGTTGAAATTTTGTACCCGAAAAGATGAATGCTTTATTCCCAACTCAATTTTTTACTTTTTCTTTGCCTTTAGTTCCTCGTATTATATTTATGTAACGTTATTTAGTTTTGTGAATTGTACTTTTAGGCTTGTTTTAACTTGTTATGTAAATTATATTAAATGTTTTTATTTATAAGTTTATCTTCTTTCTCAACGAAATGTTGATGGTCGAAAAGATGAACAATTCGAAAAGATGAACGTGCCCTGTTTTATATCTGTTCATCTTTTCGAGATTCTACTGTACTAAGTTCCAAAAAAAAATTTTGATACTTTTTTTGAAAATCAAAAAAAATTGAAAATTTTGGTTTGCAATACTTTTTAAACTCTATAAAAAAATTAATCAAATTCAGTTAAGCCATTTTTGAGAAAATCTAAAATCAAAAAAATGGTTCTATGGGAGGTAGGTACTACCATTTATAACTATTTTTCGGAGATTTTTTAAATGGTGGCGTGTTTGTAAAAAAAAAAAATTAATGGATATTTTTTTAAGTTGTGGGCACATTTTTGAGAAAAATTAGATTTTAATTTAATTTGTTAAAAAAAATTGCAACGGCAGGTACCGCCCGCTACCACGCTCACTTTTCATAGAAATTGGGTTCTCAATACGCAGGGAGTGTTCTGATAAACAAGAAAAAAATTCTGTTAATATTTTTAGGAAAATCAACCCACTGCTACGCCCACTTTTATTGTTCCTTCGTTTTCGGGAACAGTTCTAACAATTTGGATAAAATTTCAGGCTTTGTTCTGATGAACAAGAAAAAAATTAGAAAATTATTTCATTGAAGTCTGCCCATTGCTGCCCCCACTTTTCTTATTTCTTGGTTTCTCCTAAATTACTCCTACAGTATGGATAACATTTTGAGCGTAGGTAAATCTGGTGGTACCCTCCACACCATGTTGAGATATGTTTACTTATATGTAGATACACGTGGACATATCTCTACATATGTGAAGACAAATGTGCAGATACCTTGGCATAATGTGGAGACACCTTGAAATTTGTGGAGATGCATGTGGAAATACCTCCACAATTGTGCAGTTACAAGTGAAGATATCTCCACTTTATGTGGGGTTACATGTGGAGATATTTCCATATATGTATGTGGAGATAAATGTGGAGAAACGTTGACATATGTATGTGGATACACATTTGGAGTTAAGTCCACACATTTGCAGATACATGTAAATATACCTCCTCATATGTTGAGATACATGTGGAGACAAATTCCATTATTAGCAATCTTTTCACCAATATAGGAAACAATTTTAGAAATACTAGACTTAAGTTTAATATTTTTTACATAAAGAAGTTTTAATGTTTTTTTTTCCGATTGGCTTGCGCACCGGTGTCTAACAAGCAACTAACTTTTTCTTGTTTATAATTAAGTCTACAGTCCATAGATCATTACCGGTACTTTCGCTTCCTGATTGTTTTATTGTTCCCAAAAATAGTTCTTCTTCTCTTTCTTCAGCATTATCAGCATTTACTAAACTTTTATGGAACTTACTCTTGCACATAACAGCATGGTGGTTTCGTTTGCCGCATTTTTTGCATATAGATCCTAACTCTGTGCATTTGAAATGATGTTGCTGTCCGCAACGATAATAGGATTTTAATGTCTTTACATAATGGTTAGATTTATCTTCTGTTGATGACGTCTTTATGTTGTTGCTTCTTTCTTTTACTCGTTTGGCTTTAAAACTGAATTTACCGCTGGATCTCGATGAAGGTGTGTGTGTAGTAGGTCTCTTGTCTACTTTTGCTATTACAGTTGTAGGATTTCAAGTTGCTTTGCCTGAACTTTTGCATTCTCCATAAGCCGTGCAATTTCTACAGTTTTATCAAGTGTCATTTTTCCATCTTGTAAAAGTTTATCTCTAATGAAATTATTTTCTCTGCTTAACCCACAGATAAAATATATCTTTTACTATGTCATCAAGCTTAAATTTTTTAAATTTTTGACAAATTCTGTTATGGACTCACCATTTACTTGTTTTCTCGTAAAGAAATTGTGTCTCTCCATAGCGATATTCTTCTTTGGTGAACAGAATTCTTCGAATTTTTGTATTGCCTCATCACATTTGATTGTATCCATATCAATACCAAAGGAGCTGAAGATGGGCAATGATTCTGCTCCGAGATAACGCAAGAATATGGCCACCTTTCGGGATTCTGATTCCTTTTCAATATTCGATGCTCTCATAAAAATTTTAAATTGCAGGATCCAAATTTTCCAGAGATCAGCTAAATTTTGACCAGATGTAAAATCTAACGGTGCTAACATTGGGAGAATTCCCGTGTGTCCTTCCTTTTCTGTCATATTTGTAACTTTTTGCTTTTGATCACTTTTAAAATCACTTTTCTTATCGTCAGTCATACTATATAATTATTATGAGTACTTGAAACTAAACAAAAACTTTTTATTTTTCAATGTTTTACTTCTGACACCATATTGTGTTGTGGAGTGAGACCATATTTAAGACACTGTTTCTTTATTCATTATATAAACTTATTCTACTTAAAACTATAAAAGTTGTCTTATATACTAAACTAACTTATACATACATAAATAATAGGTGTATGAATTTCACTTCTCAACTTCATTATGTTCATACAAAACCTCGTACCACATATTTCGTTGCTCCGCTTGGGGTATGTACCTACATTGTAAGCTTATATTGTCGTCAGGCAGGAATCTAGGTATATCAAAAGTTCGACGAACGTACCATGGAATGACATCAGTGAGATCTGGATTTACCATGACAGTAAATAAGACTTAAAGCCAATTTTTTTTTTGTTTATAGCGGATTTAATAAAATAAAAAAGTTGCATTTTTTTATCAATCTATTTAAGTTATCAGTTTCAGTGTATAGTCGCATATTTCTACCTATTTGAAAAAGAAACTAACTAATCTCTTTTGATAAGAAAGGAAAAATTGTATCGTTAACTGTAGAATACCACAGGACAGTCATTTGGGCACTCCACTTTTTTATTTGTATTCATAAATGATTTACCATCTGTACTATTACCATAAGTAATCGATATAACTGATTGGCGTCTTATTTGATCAAAAACTTAAGTTCATACCACACACCAACTCCATAAGTAATAAAGTTTTTTTTCTCCATTCTTGATTGAATAAATACAAACAGACTCAAAGAATCATATTACAAAACACCATTTTATAACTTTTGTTCAAATCATTCTTTAATAGAATTCTCTCTCAATTACTACTGTCATATAAAAGCAGACGAGTAAATAATATTCTCGATTATTATAAAAAGAAAAAAAAACTAGTATCCCACTGGGATAATCCCAGTTCAAGACCAAGTTATAAGGAAAAGTGTTGAAGTGGCGTAGAAATTATTCTTAAAAATTCTTTCATTTATTTTTTTAATTGATTCTCGCTAAAAAAGTTTAGATATTTTTTTCTATTTAAATATTTTTGCGCTAACCTTAACTAATTTTCTTAAATTTTAACTTTAAAGTGTTTACGAGAATTGCATTAAATATTTTTTTTTAACAAAATTTGTATTTCCATCCAACCTAAAGTTTGAACGAGCATTTATAGTTTCTTTCCAAAATTTTCCCTTAGGCATGGCAGTGTCACGTTTCCCATTTGTTGTTGAAATTAAAAAAGTTTTTAATATTTACCGTGTAGATATAGTATCCTCACAAGTAAAAAAAAAATAATATACCTACCTATGGAATTAAAAAGCAATTTTCCAAAAAGGTCCAGATGGTTCGCTCTATCCATTGAATAAGGTTTCTTCTCAAAATCATCGGGCATGATTTGAACCCAAAGTCTATCAAAACTTCATAATTGTCAATTTTCTGCAAAAATAATGAAATATGTATTTAATATGAAAAATCCATTCATCCACGTCAATCGGGGTGGTTCCTAAAAAAAAAAAAAATAACCTCAAATGAAGTGCAAAGCAAAAGGCACACAACAAAAAGAACATCCCTCCACCAGCTAATTGGCTCTGCTATTCAAGCAAAACCAACCTCTATATAATACACTTCAATCACGTAGAAAGCGGTCTGGAGTTTCAAAGCTCAAACCATCATTTTTTTTTTGTTCTTTAGCAGTGTTCCTTTGTGTGACTTCAACCTTTTTTTTAACAAAGCAAAACAAAAAAACTTTGTGTTTTGTTCAACACTTTTTTTGTTTAATTCACTTGGAAGTATAAAAAAAAAAACAAAAAAAAGAAAATCCTGATTGCTCAATGCTCATACATATACATACAATGTACCAGTACCACAGTACTGTTCCTCTACTACACAGCATCATCACGAAGCTTATTCAAGGTTCATTCAAGCCAAAACGGATGTAGGTAGGTAGAACTCTCAAGAATTTTGTGTGGCTGCGATGATGAAAATGCTTGAGGATAATATACAAAAGAGGGTTAACATTTCATTGAAGCTATTTGCTTTTTATTTCAAATATAGGTAAGGGCCAAGTATTGGAGTCCTGAAAACCCAGGTTAAAATATTTATGAATGTTAGAATTTAAGTGAAATAGAAAAGCTTAACGTATGCCAATTGTATCTGTTCTCATGAGGTTTTTGAGAATTTCTAATAAAATATAAATTTTGATTTAGATGATATTTGAAGTTAATTACATAAATAATAATCTTAACTTGGACTTAATCTTTATAGCTATATTTTTTTGATTATTTTTTCAAATAAAATATTCATAGACTCTCAATGTACGTAACATAAGGCGCAACTACTTTCCACCCATTCGTTCCCTTTATTTTTTTTTTTATTTGCAATGAAATTGTTCCTTCGTTGGAGTAAAGCACAATTGAAGGTAGTATAAGTGTGTAATGGTCCAATGATGCCTGCTTTAGATTTTAAGGATAATTAGGATGAATGAAAAAGTTGTATATGCTTTTGTAAAAAATGTAGTTTCCAGAATAATGAAGACACTTGTGATGGGTAAAAAAAAAAGTTAAAAAAGTGGGCTGTGTTTCATTGTAAAAGTTTAACTTTATTAAAGGTTGAGAACCTGAAAGTTCGTTCTAGGAACATGATGAGAGCATAAAGTACCTACATATGTGTATGGGTAGTGGGTTATATAAAAACTAATTGGCTATGAGTTCTTGCATTTTTAATGAAATGACCCAAGAGCGCATTGCTTTGATTATGTACACTTTAGAGTTTTTATATCCTTTCAAAATAATTGAATTTTTTTTTATATAGTCAATGGAATACAATATTCTCGAGGTTAATTGACCTTAATTATATGAATAATGAACAAAGGGTCGTGTATGCAAAAATGTACATATTATATGTAGGTAAGGTATGATGTACCTATACCTACTTGTTCAGAGCAGAATTATCTGTTTGAATTTTGCATATTTTCCTGCTTTTTGACCACTCATATAACAGTTTTAATTAAACTTCCTTCCTACGTATCCCCCAATAGTTAATAAAAATGACTTATAGGATTTTTCTTTTTTTAAATTTTATATTTAACAGAAATTTAGTGTAATAACTTATAAGTAATGTTTTATAAAAATACCTATATTCCCAAGTTGTTCGTAAACGCCTCCGGCGAATTTGTTTAAACTTTAATAACATAGGTTTGCTCCCTTATTGCCATTATTCCTTGTTATGGCATTTTTTAGTATTTGTTAATGCAGAGTTAAAAAATTAGATTATTTTCAAAAAATCGAATTTTCAAAAAAATATTTTAAATTATTAATTTTATTTTTTAGAAAATTTTGACTTGAAATGTTATTGAGATTTATTAGAAGCCCTTGCACACAAAATTTCATTAAAATCAGTTCATTAGAATATGAGATATGAGGTCCAATGATATGGTTACTTTAATACAAATTGTTGGTAGTCGTCGTTTTTGTGAAATATTACCGTTATTTCTGGTTAAAATAATAATTTTTGTTTAAAATGTAAAAAAAAGAACTGTTGGGTGCCTTGTTTAATAAAAACCAGTTTGGTCGTTTTCGAATTATTAAGTTCTCAATAAAAAATTGAAACTTATTCTTAATAAAAATACAAAAAAAAATTAAAATTCTGCTACTTATAAAATCCTTTTAGAAACTTGTTTAACATTCTCTTTACAAAAAAATTGATCCAAATCTATTGAACGGTTTTTGAGAAAATCAAAAACCATTGTTCGGAAAATGGTAACCTTTTGGTAAAAAAAGATACTGAATTAAAAAAAAAAAGAAGAGTTTTGGGCACGTTTTTAAGAAAATAAGATTTTCATTAATTGCTAAAAAAAAACACACTTGGACGTCAGGTAACGTTGTTTTTGTTCCTATCAAAAGTTAATAATTTTCATTAACATTTTTTGGTAAACCTTCTTTCTCCATAAAAAATATTATAAAAATTGGTTTTCGAGAAAATATCAGATCCAAAGAATGACCAAAGGGAAGCATAATACCTTCTAAAATTTACCGAATTCTTTTTTTAAATATGCGGACAGGTATTTAAGAAAAATAAAGTTTTCCCTTGTTAAAAAAAAAATATTTTTGAGTTTTAAAATTTTACTTTTCACTTTTTTTTTTGTTTAACAACGACAAATCAAAGAAAAAAATCATTTTTTAAGAACTTTAAACTTTTTTCACACTTTCTCTGTAACTATACCTATAATATTTTAAAATATCCATAGACCTATCATTTTTGATATGGTTGAAAAATAAATAATTTCAATATACCTAGATATTGAAATATGTATATAATTTTTGTTTTTTTTATTTCAGGTGAACGTCAGCAACTCATGGACAATGCCTCAAGAAGGACTTAATGTATTTTACCGGTTTTTCAGAGATCGAATATCTTGGTTTGAGGCTGATGCTGTTTGTCAATTCCATCATGCTTATTTAGTCACAGGTAAGCAAGATCTTGGTTTAATCAAATCCCAAATAAAATAAAAACAAAGAAATGTTCTTTCGTAAATTTTCTATGAAAAGGAATCTTGAAAAAATATGCTCAAATTTAATGTTGGCAAAAATGAAAATATTTTTATTTTAAAACTACGTCTTTAGTTAAAAATGTTATTTTTCCGCGTTTTGTTATAAATATAAAATTATTGAATAAACTTTATTTATTTTTAGCATCGTATAGGAAAGTTCATATTAGTTTTTTTTCCAAGATTGAATGTTCCAACAAGGCACAAACAATGTAGTTTTTTTTGTATTCAACTAAAACAAGCAACTTATTTTGAAACACTTACCAATATACTGTATCTACCTTTTTTTAAAGTTGATTCGCTAAGTTGAACTTAACTTAGCAAAAGTCTAAATTTTTACTAAAAAAAAGAAGTTGAATATATTTAAGGCCAGCTAAACTCATAAAAAGTTTATTATTAGCAAATGTCCACTCATTTTGTTTGTGTCAATCTGTATTGTACGTACTTACGAAACGTCTTTTTTACAAACAAAAGGAGAAAATAATTATTTTTTTACTTAACTAATTTATTAACAATTATGTACTCAGAAACTATAAACATTAAAAACTTACCAATACGAACTTTATTTAAAGTTGTTAGAAACGCATTTTGAATTTATGAATAATTTATTGAAAATTTATAAAGTCAAAATACATTTTATAAAGTGGACTTTATAATAGATATGAAAACTACACCGGTCCTAAAGTCAATTAAAGATGGAATTGGAATGTGAAATACCCCTCAGCATGAGCCACGAAGAGATCTTCCTTCAGTAATGGTTTGCTCATGGTGTTGTTGTTGTTGCTTTCGTTCGGTCCGGTCGGTCCGAAATGTAGCTGGTGGTTGATAACTTGAGTTTGCTAGCGCTAGCGCCACTGCCAGTTACCGCTATTTGGGATCGAGAATGGTAGAGGTCTGTATTGATGTCAACGATGATATTCATCATCGTGCGTCGTCGCTCCCATATTTTCGTGCACTCTGTATTCTCGTGTGGTTTGTATTTCTCGGTCCGATTTTCGGTACCGAGATGGTGAAGCACATTAACGATGATGATAGCTCGGTCGCAGCCGTCTTCTTTCAGTAAGCGAGCGCTATTTGGACCGAGATATGCATCATGATTTAGCTCGTTGATGGTGAAGATGATGGTTTTTCATCGTCGGTCTAGGTTTTTGTTTTTGATCATTTTATGTCTAGTTAATTGCAGCGTTGCCACCAAAAAAAAAAATTCCGTGCCACATTTCCTAAAAAAAACCTGCTATTTTCTTAAAAATTTACAGATTTCACTCATAGAGTAAACTATGGGGACATTGAAAATGACTTGTATTACGTCGATAAAACAAAATCATGGCAAATCTTAGAGATTTTTTATGAATAATTATGCAGGCTTTTTTGGTCGATTTGAAATTGAATGCAAATAAAAAACAAACTTTATTTCATCTTTTTCCCAACGTTTCGTCGTTATTCGCGACTTCTTCAGGGGTATTTTATTCGATCTTCAAAATAATGTGAAATTATTTTTCAAACAATTTTTATTATTTAACACAAAAAAACTTACTTTTAAAATTTTTTCTAGATTTACATTTTTATATTTAAAATGTTGTCTTAAATTTTATATTTTAATAAATTAACACTGAAAACTATAAACAAACAGAAATGTATATGAGGACTAATAAATTAAGAGACAAACAAAAATTATCACAGTATTGTTGGTTTGGCAGGTACTTATGTAATAGCTAAAGCGTAGCTTACTATTATATTTTCTCTGTCCTCTTTTGTGTTCATGGTTTTTGTCAAATTTTGTTGAATGCGTAAGCTTTCAAGAGTAAATCTCGCATTAATTCTCTTTTCTTTATCCATTACTCTTACTTCGTCGAAATTGGGTATGTGTCCGCTGTCAATTATGTGTTGTGAAAGGCCTGTTGACGACGAAACGTTGGGAAAAAGATGAAATAAAGTTTGTTTTTTATTTGCATTCAATTTCAAATCGACCAAAAAAGCCTGCATAATTATTCATAAAATATACGTTAAAAAATTGGTCGCATAATACATTCACTTAGAGATTTTTATTTTGTATATTGTTGTTGCATTATAACTTCACAAACTGTCTTAGAAACCATTCTGCAGTCTGAAGTACCAATTTGTATATTTAATGTCACTTCCCAGTTGGTGGTTAAATTAATTTGTTAATTTTTTTAATAAGGTGAATCTTATTCTTAATTGTAGCTTATCTCGCAATTACACAATCATACTCATTTCCGCACCGGTACAGCACTTATACACGAAATTAAAAATACATATAGGTACCATCTATCTTAACGTATATCTAGGTATTTAACATTTTTGCCTAGCTAAGCTTTGCAGAAAGGTAACTGAATTATTACAGATCGATTAAAGCATACATCATGTACGGTTCAACTTAGTTCTCGACTTGATTGTTTTTGAATCCACCCGTGTTTGATTAAATGTCCAGGTAAACCTTTTTTAAATCGAGACAAAATTTACAAAGAATTTGATGCGAAGTCCAACCCCACTGCTAATTGTTTTTATTCTATAATATTTTATTTTAAAATATTTTGAACTCATCTTTTAATCAATTTAACAATATCGAGTCGCGTAATTTATTTTAGACAAAAATAATGTTTTTGAGACTTGGAGCTGTATTCTTTTAACTGAGTTTATGAAATGTGGTGCCGAGCGGCAAGCATCAATTTAGTTGACAACCAAATTGAAATTTGCATTTGAGGACCTTAACCATGAAGATCTGACCATTAGGGCTTAAGTTATAAGTTTATTAAAGAGGTTCGAGTAGGTACCTATGCATATTCTAGGTTAAACAATGAAATTGATTTAGAAATTAGTAAAGTTTTTACCCAAACGTTGTCTAGCATATTCTAGGTTCTTTAGGTTGATACCTATAAAAAAATTTACTTTTGTCATATTTTACCTTAATTTTGAGACGTTAACAGTTATTTTTCTTAAGCCACGGAAAATAAAAAAAACAAATTTTTGCTTTCCAAGTTATTGAATCTTCTTATAGACTAACTTATACAATTCGTTTTATAAAGTATCATACCTAAGAATAATACTATAGTTATGGGTTGTCATCAGCACATTTCATAGTTGCAAAATAATTACAATTTGTCAGCATAAAAGTGAGTTGCAAAATTAATAAGAAAAATATTAATATCAAAATGATTCGTTGCACAATTGGAGTGCAACGATCTTAGGTTCTCATGACCTTGTTTTATTTGCATTAAATTATATTTATGTTGTCGGCACGTATAACACCCCCTCCGTTAGATTGAGGCTCCGACGAAATATGTGTATTTTTAGTTTGTAATTTCTTGAGTAAAATGATAATGACAATAGAAGCAAAAACTATAATAATAACATTGGTACTTAGAGATGAGATATTTAGTGTTTTATTATTTTTCGATATTTCTTTAATAATTTCTCTATTTTCTACATGTTTTAAATATAAATCGTCAAAACTTATGTTTGGTACTATTTTATTTTCTTTAATTTTAGTTACAAAGTTTGGTAGTATAATTGTATCATATTGCTTCTTTTCGAAGTTTTCAAATGTTTTATTATTAATAGAAATTTTACAGTTCTTGAATTTCACGAAATAGTTTCCTTTTAACAAAAAGTTTAATTTATTACAATTGTGCATTAGGTTTATTTCATTTACATTCTTTATAATTATGGTTCCTGGAGTGTTTTCTTTAAATTCACTTTCATTTGTTACAATCTTAGAACACAATGCTTCTTTTGATTTCATAATATTATTAACACATTTATCATTGAACATAATTAGATTTCTTTTTACATTGTCTTTAACAGGGTATTTATATATGTTATTTTCTTGGTCTACTAAAATCGTTTCAGTTTCTATTAAAATTGACATATTATTTTTATCTGGGATAGGTTCTATCAAGACTTTTGAGTAATCGATATCAGATAGTTTAGGGATGAGTAATATTATTATGATTTGGTCTTTGTAGAAAGCAACTGCTAACTTAACTTCATTATAATTTTCTATATTATCTATTAATTTTAGTTCTTCTGCTCCTAAAATATTTCTTGTAAGAACACCTAATTTACTTGAAAAAAGTATTTGTTCAATGTCGTCTACATGGTTTCTAAGAAGAATAATGTCATTATTAATTTGGTACATGTATTGCATCAATTCAACTTCTTCTTCTAGGGTTGTTATTCTTTTATATAATTCAAGATTATATTTATTGAAGTAGGTTTCGATAGTTTTTTGCTGTTTTTGGATATGGTTAGTAATGTTTTTTATTTGCTCGGCTATATTTTGATTGATTAGAACTTGTTTATTATTTTCCATAGTAAGTTTCTTATTAGCGTCATATACATTATCTAGTTTGTTTTTTATTTCTATTTCATCGTTACTGTCCATAGTTCCGGCAATAAATTTTAATCCAGTTCCTAAAATATTTATTAAGGCCCTCTTATTTTTGTTGTGAGGTTTCATATTTTCTATTTTTGTATCTAGTAAAATAAAGTTTTGATTTATAGTTTTGTACATTGTGCCGATGATATTGATTTTGTTTTCAAACGTCAAAATATTTTCTTTTATAATGTTTTTCGTGTTTTCTATTTCTGTAATGTTAATGATATGTAGTACTTTAACATAATTTTTAATTAATCTAACTTTGTCTAAATTAAGAGTTATGTAACCGTTATTGTTGTTTAAGTCATGGAGCGTGATTTCTTGGGATATAGTAATTGTCAACATCATCAGAAATATAAGTGACAGGGTGCAAGTTACCTCAGTCATTGTTTCCTGTAAGTAAATTGTAAGTTATGTTTTGTTCTTTTCATGTATTAATTGTTGGTTGGTCAATATTTTGATATTTTTTCTTGGATTTGATATGGGTTCTGTAATATTTATTTTTGTTCTGTGTATCAATAACGTGGTCCTCGTCAATCTTTTGAGTATTTAGTTTCCTATATTTGGCGTGGTTTTTTCCACCTCTAATTTCTTTAATAAAATTCTTTCCGTCTTCTAAGATGTCGTCTTTTCGATTTTCGTTTAATTTATCTATAATTCTTTGTTTTTTCTTAACGATAATGTCGTGAATGTCCTTATATTCGTCATGATGAATTTGTCCATTAACGAAATCGATGGGTTTTCGATTCGTTGTAGAATGTATTGTATTGTTGTAGAATGTTATAATCTTCAGAATTTTATCTTCGACTGTATCTTCTTTAGTTCTCTCGTCATGTTTCAAAAGTCTAATGTGTTCGTTTATTGTATTGTGTAATCGCTCAATATCAGAATTTGATGTGTGATTACTGTTTGATGTATAATGGATTTCTATGTTACAATGTTCTAAATATTCCTTCATGGGAATTGCTTTGAATCCTAATTCATTGTCCACTATAATTGTTCTTACACTGCCGAATTGACTAAAATAATAAGAAAGGGCTCTCTTGAACTCAATCCAATTCCTGTTAGTAATTTTTATTGCGCACGCGTGTTTTGAGAATTTGTCTATAATAGTTAAAAAGAGTGTTTTTTCTAAACTATAGAATACGTCTACATGAATAATTTCATGTGGTTTCAAGGGAGTCTCCGTAATTTTTAAAAGTGGTTTAGGAGGTTTTCTGACATATTTTTCAGTATTACATACATCGCAATTGTTTATAAATTGTGTTACTCGTTTTATAAGTTTCGGGTTAAAGTAATTTAATTTTATTTCTTTATATACTTCTTCAATACCTCTATGATTATTTCGTAAGTGTTCTTTCTCTATTATCTCTGTTAATTTAATCTCGTCTGTTATATCTTCTAACAGTTTAAAACAGCGAATAATTTTAAATCTGGTGTTGTTTGTAAAGTTTTCAATGAATACTTTTTCCACAACTTTATAAAATTGTTCATCTTCAATAAGGATTGCATTTAAGGCGTCAGGCTTGAAATGATTTTTTAATAGTAGTATGGCTGATTGTTCATCTAGGTTTTTTATATGTAATGTAAATCGACTCTTATCGAATACCTTCAAATGTTTAGTTCTATTTGATCCTGAATTAGATTTTATAATTATGATTTGGTTTTTGAAAATATTTATACATGACTTACTTATAGGTATACAATTATTTTCGATTAGATTTACTTCTGTATTAGGTATACGGGAAAGTGCGTCAGCGTTACTGTTAAGTGTGCCCTTTTTGTATTTTATCTCATAGTCAAATTCAGATAGTTTTAGTCTCCACCTAATAAGTTTCGAATTCGTTTCTTTGATAGAAAATAGCCATGTTAAGGGTTTATGGTCCGTTTCGATTGTAAATTTCCTACCAAATAAATAAGGCCTATAGTATTTGGTTGCCCATACGATGGCAAGAAACTCTTTTTCAATCGTACTATAATTGATTTCATGTTCGTTCAAGGTACGACTTCCAAATGATATTGGATGGTTCTCTTGTGAGAGGACGGCACCTATCGCAAAATTACTTGCGTCCGTTTTAAGATATAATGTCATTGGTTTTGCAATTTTCGAATAATCTCTTATGAATTTCCGGTAGTATCCGGTTAAACCTAGAAATTGTTTAATTTCTTTAGTAGTTTTTGGTATTGGGTAGTTTTGTATACATTCTATTTTTCTCGGATTGGGTTTTATACCTTCTGGGGTAACAACGTGTCCAAGGAATTCGGTTTCTTTCTTAAGAAATTCCGATTTGTCCACTTGTACCTTTAAGTTGACTTCTCTTAATCGTTTAAAAATTTTTGTTAATGAGACAATGTGTTCTTGCAACGATGTTGAGAAAACAATTATGTCGTCGATGTAAACGAGACAGATTTTATTAATATAGTCACCAAGTACTTCGTTCATTAGCCTTTGAAATGTGGCTGGAGCTGTTTTTAGCCCGAATGGCATACGAAGAAATTCGTAATGTCCACTTTCAACGCTAAAAGCAGTTTTATGAACGTCGTCTTCATGTATCTCAATCTGGTGGAAACCCTTTGCCAGATCTAAAGTAGTAAAGTATTGGCATCTGCCAAGCTTATCTAGAATTTCGTCAATATTCGGGATGGGGTACTTGTCATCAACAGTTACTTGATTAAGTTTCCTGTAATCGATTACAAGTCTCCATTTAGATTTTCCGCTGGCGTCAGTTTTCTTAGGGACTATCCAAATCGGAGCCGAATATGGCGAGTTGCTATGACGTATTATTTTGCTATCTAACATTTCTTGAATTTGTCTGTTGACTTCCTCTTTGTGGATATAAGGGTATCGATAACTTTTGCCATGTATTGGGATATTGTCCGTGGTTCTTATTCTATGTTTAATAGCGTTTGTAAAAGAAAGCTTCGTATTTTCTTCATAGAAAATATCGCTATATTGTTTAATCAGTTTCAATAGTTCGTTTTCTTCCTCACCGTTCAAATGTTCTATTCTTATTTGGTCTAATAATGGTAAATTATTTGTAGGCTTTTCTATTATATTAAAATTTTCTGAGTCCACTTTTTCGATGTCCACTTTATCTTCAAAGCGAATCAAATCTGTTTTATTTCTTACTATTTCCGCTTTCGTAAACATTATATAATTTTCTATGTTATAAATCCCTTCTTCTATTCTTATATTATCTTCTAATACAGTTTCTTTTATGTATCCTAAACCTTTTTTTTGATCGACAGGTATACTTATGTCGGTAAATTCAATTTCTGAAGGAATATTGTTATCAAAGTGTAATTTTAAAGTTTTTTCATTAGTTCTTAGTATCTCATTTTCATAATCTATATGCACTTTTAGTGTTCCTAAAACATTGTTTCCTATTAATCCGTCAAATTCTGTATGGAATTGGCAAATTAAAAATTCTATTTTTCTTTGATTATCACTTAATTCACTGAATAAAGGAATCTGCACCTTCTTCATTATTTTAATATTGTGGGTAAGTGTCTTTAGGTTTATAGGTTCTTTAAAAGTAATATGCCATTTGGGATGACAAATGTTTGGGTTTATTATCGAATGGGTGGCCCCTGTATCAATTATAAATTTTAAAGGCCTGGTTTTTGATGATACTACTATATAGGGTAATTTACATCTAAGGCTCGTAAATGAAAATTTTCACTATGGTTTTGGTTATTATGAACTACCTCTTTTTTCTTTTGTGCAAGACCAATTTCCATTGGTTCGCTGCGATAGTTATTCTTAAAAGGATTTTGATTATTACTATAGTTCTGAGTAATGTTATTGTTATTATTGCCATTACTGTTATAATTATTGTTATTGTTAATATGATTACCATTATTGTTATAATTATTGTTGTTATTGTTATTTCTAAAATTATTACTATTATTAGAATTAGTTGACCTATAGTGATCGAATGGCGGTTTGATATATTGATTATTATTATATGGTCTATATTGCCACGATGTACTGGGGTTATTTGATCTATAGTGATCGAATGGGGGTTTGATATATTGATTATTATTATATGGTCTAGATTGCCATGATGTACTGGGGTTATTTGATCTATAGTGATTGAATGGGGTTTTAATATTTTGACTGTTAAATGGTTTAGATTGTCGAGATATATGTACTGGTTGATTATTGTGTTTAAAACTATCCGTTTGTGGTTGTAAAGATTGGGATTTAGTAAATGGATTGTAGTGTGCGTATCCACATTCATGCAATATATTTATTGCGTTTTCCAAATTAAGTGGATTCCTACAGTATAAAAGTGAACGCATGGGTTCTGGTATTTTATTTTTAAAAATTACTAGAGCAGATGTTTTGTTATTTTCCACATTCGTAATAACTATTTGTGCATTACCTTCTATAGCTCCATATATTTGTTTAGTTTTAATATTTAAACGTCTTAAAACTGTTTTAATTTCATTGTAAAAATCAACGCAATTTGTTTTGAACTTAATTGCTCGTAATTCGTCGAATAGCTCTTCTAGAGTTAGCCTATCTCCGAAGTTATTTATTAATGTAGTTTTTATGTCTGACCATGTAGTTATGTGAGCATTGATTTCAATCACTTCCCTAGCTCTTCCTTTTAGTTTAGATTTTAAATAATCTGAAAATATGCTCTGTGATGATGTGTCATATTTCATAAGAACTGGGTGTACCTTATCTACTAAGTCTATAAAATTTTGTAAATCCCTGTAGTCCCCATTGAATTCCGGAAGTTTGGAAATGTATTTAAGTGGGTCAATATTTAATGATAACATATTTCCCTGATTTTTATAAAAATGTGAAACAATTTCTGATATTTCGTTACTTTGATGTCTAACTTGTTGAAATATGTCTTCTTCCTCTGAAGACATTACATTACATTAATTTATTATACAATAACTAAATTATAATATAAATTATAATATGTATATAGGTATATATATATATGCAGAACAAAAGAAAATTCTAACCTTAGTTGTTATGTTTAGATGATTGTTGATTACAGTTGAGATGATTGATGATTACAGTTGAGATAATTGCTGATTACAGTTGAGATAATTGATGATTACAGTTGAGATAATTGCTGATTATAGTTGAGATGATTGCTCCGCTTCGTTTCGTTGCAACTTTAATTGTCTTTTTTTTTTTATTATTAATTGTTATTATATTTTTTTTTTTTATTAAAAACAAGATTTCACCATTACTCCTTTTATTTTCTAGAGTCTCACTGTTTCTTATTGAAAAAACAAAATTCACCGTCAAACTTTCGTTTCGTGTGTACGAGTATGTATTGAGCAAAAATAATCTGATATTTTTTTTTTTTTAAAGGAACGGCTCACATTTATGTATCATTTGACTTTTATATCTTTACAAAGAGCAAAAACATAAATTGTTCACGGTTTCACGATTTAAGCGTAAAGACGCACTATTGTTTTATATCTTTATTGAAAAAATAATCTTTTATTTTTCGTTTCACAATATATCGCGAATCCTACCGACTGCGCCAGTTATTTTTCTTAAGCCACGGAAAATAAAAAAAACAAATTTTTGCTTTCCAAGTTTTCTTTATTGAATCTTCTTATAGACTAACTTATACAATTCGTTTTATAAAGTATCATACCTAAGAATAATACTATAGTTATGGGTTGTCATCAGCACATTTCATAGTTGCAAAATAATTACAATTTGTCAGCATAAAAGTGAGTTGCAAAATTAATAAGAAAAATATTAATATCAAAATGATTCGTTGCACAATTGGAGTGCAACGATCTTAGGTTCTCATGACCTTGTTTTATTTGCATTAAATTATATTTATGTTGTCGGCACGTGTAACAGTTAACCTCGAACATCCGATTATTAGAATAAAAGTTAGAAGCTAACCAAGGCCTTAACCTTGATGATCTGGTCCTTAGAACTTAAGTTATAATTATAATTTTATATAAGAGGCTCAAGCAGGTACCTATGCATATTTTAGTTTTTACCCAAACTATGCATATTCTAGGTTCAACAATCGATTGATTTAAAAGACTGACATTTTACCTTAATTTTAAGACCTTAACCTCAAACATCCGATTATTAGAACAGAAGTTATAATCCAAAGAAACCAACCAAATCCAACCTTTACGATTTTATTATTTGTAAAATACCTACTACAAATATTCATGCACATACCTACATGCATACATACATACATACATACCTACATAAACATATTGTATATCATTTTTGTGCCCGATGCAAAGCCAATTTTGTTTGCCACGTGTTTTTTTTTATTGCACACACTCCACCGTCTTCTCCCTTCTATCAATTATGTTCTTCTTTCTTCGTATACGTACCTACATACATACATACATACATATTTTGTTTGTTTTTTTTTTTCTTTTGCCGTGATGAAATATAGTTCTAAAAAGACAATTTTTTACGATTTTGCAAAAATTTTGATGCAGATTTGTAGCCTGTCATTTAAACTTTAATTATCTAGCTTAATATTGAACATCCAATAATTGTAACTAAAGTTATAGGCTTCTAAGTGGGCTCAAATCGAGCATTTTTCGAATTTTATACAATGCTCCACTGAATCTCGTCGGTTGGCGATGATCAACATTTAGGTACGCTGGCTGAAATTCATCACTTGTGTTTTTTTCTTCATTTTATTCATTTTGGTAGTTTCTTTGGTAACACCAACCAAAAATTCAATCTTTCTCCCCCTATACGCTAGAGTTCATTCTCTATCTTTGTTCATTTTGGTAACACCATACTTTTATCAAAACGACCCTATAAACATTTTCAATGTTAAAACGTGCCATTTTCGTTCCATATGAAAAAAACGCAAGTTTTCATATCTGTTATTATAAAATTATAAATCAACTGTAGGTAAAATACAACAAAAAAATAATAAAAATAATTTGTGTTGATATTATGAGAAAATAAAAGTTTCTGTTAGTTTTTTATTCCATTTGGAGCAATTTTCCTAAAAGTTCTTCAAAATTCGCTGTATTGAAAGTGAAAAATGAAAAAATGAAGAGCGTGTCATATGAATTTTTGTATGCCACGATGAAAGTTTTGTGTCAAAAGAGCACGATCGTGTCACTTCGGCAACGCTGGTTAATTGTTTTTGAACAAAGTTTTTCTGAAAGTTAATTTGCTGAGGTAACTTCAACTTAGAAAAAATCAGATTTTGAACTAAAAATAGTGGAAGTAAATAAATTTCAGTGTAAATAATTGGCATTAAATTGATTATCAATGTCTAAAGATTTTCGTATCGTTTATTTCTATTTTTGAATATTATAAAGTAAAGAAAGACTTCTTCATTACTAAGCTTAAAATTATGTGTACTTTTTGCTCTTTTCTTAATTTTTCTCACTCCCAAGTAAGTTTATAATTTTATTCTGGGTCGCTTTTACGTTATAATTAATAATCTATATTTTCTGAAACTTTGAAAATAAGGCTTTATTTTCATAAAATGTATAGATAAACAATATCTTCCTTGCCATGAGTAGGTATAATGTAAACACTTTTCTTCACAAAATTTCATAAATTTAAATTGAGTTTGTTTTCCTTCTCATTTACAATCTTGTTACAAATTTACAACCCCACGCGATATATCTTTTACTTTCTATCTACAGAAGTTTTTTTTTGTATTTGCCACATTTATATTTTTGAATTTACCTTAACCAACTTCTATACCAACTCGACTACCTACACCAAGTACCAACTAACAGCTTTTGCTTTTTTTTTTTCAGTTGACAACAGTTTTCAATTTGATGCAACACGAGACCTTTTAAGGGAATTGGATGTGAACGACATTGTCTGGATTGGACTTATGAGACCGCAGAGCTCAGATCGTTTCATGTGGTCGTAAGTAACAAGAAAATAAATAAATTTTACTTTATATTATTCCACTGTTTTATTTTGTTCGAGTTTTTCTATTTCATTTTAAGAGTCTATATTATATTAATATTCTGTCAAAGCAAGTTGATATTAGAAGGATTGAGTGTCTAGGTTCTAGGAAAATTGTTGAATTCCTGGAAGTACCTATGTGCAGGGAAAATACCTAGATATATATCTATAATTCCTTTATAGGTTAAATTGAAGGAATATAAATTTAAATTGTTTTTTTGTTCTTAGAAATATGTCAGATTTAAAAGGGTATTTTTTTGAAAAGGTTCTTTTTTTAACAGGATTTTTTTTTTTTTTTTGAAAAGGTTACAACAAATGATGCATTTAAAATTATCAGGAAAGATAGGGAGTCACACCTCCATTAAACATTGAGAACTGTAGCGTTAGCGGTACGTACTTACAAGAGTACCTAAAATGTCATCAATACAAAAGCAGTGTTGATATGCGTGGTTTCGATTCACTCACCTACCACCCGTCATCCACCTTAATAAAAACAATATTGGATCAACTTTACCGATGCCTATAAGGCGAAGCTCGAAATGAAATTTTAAAACTGTCAGAAAAGGGGAGAATTTAATATTTAAAAAAAAAAAACTATAGTAAGAAAACGATCTTGCCTTGTTTCTTTGTCCTGGATAATCTCGGAAACTACGTATCAGATTTAAAAAATTCTTCTTGTGTTGTAAAGCTTATTTTTAGGTGCTGGCTTTAAGGATAGCTTTTCATAAAATAATTTTTACTTATAGGGTGAAATGGAGTAGAAACAAAAAAAAGTGGTATTTGATTCAAACGATTATTTTTGTGTTTTAAAAGTAAAATAAAGATGTTGGATTTCGAGGTTTAATCAAGGTCTTTATGTATATTTTTGCAAATGCAGCAATTTATAGGGGATTAGGGACTAAAAACTAAAAGTTCTTTTTCCCATGAGATTTTTATACAAGCTGAAACGATGAATTTGCGTTTTAGTAAAATTGCCACGCCCACTTTTATTACATTTTAGTTCCCTTTTTATTAATTATTTTTTTAAATAATCTCCCTTTAACATAAAAAAAAAAACATATGAATGTATGTAATTTGTTTTGGTAATCAACCCACCACCACGCCTACTTTTGTTATAAATATATGTATTTGAACGTTAACATATTTTTAACGTCAATTGAAATCTTAAATCATATAAATGAGATCTTCCTAATGCCACGCCTACGTTAAAATTTCAAATTTATTATTATTCAAATTAAAAATGTATTTTCGGCATTAAACAAGAATTCTTATTGTTCCTAAAAAATTTAATTTGTACACAATTTATATTTTAAAAGATGTGGCAACATCCGAACTGTCATCATGTTAAAAAAATGATTTTTATTAACATTTTCATACATACCTATTCAGAAACTCAACTTGGTTTAAAGAGCCCTTTTAAATGCATGCCTTTTCATTAACTAGGTACCTATACTCATATATTTTCTTGTTTTTTTTTTTTATTTGATAGAAACTCTAAAGTTTTAGCTGCCAACACCGGATACTGGGCTGAATCGCTACCACTAATGGAATCTCCACTATGCGCCGTCATTGATCCAATTCGTGACTATCGCTGGCATGCTCTTAGATGTGGTGGGCCAGAGACAGCATCATTCCTTTGTGAAATGCCAGGTAAGCATAGGGTTTGTCAACCCCTGCCTACATAATATGTAGATATATTATAAACAGAGCTCTTTTCATTCACTCACATACTCGTAAAATTCACATGATGATGAAGCTGCAAACGAAAAATAATTCTCTTTTATGTTTGGATCACGTCTCAATGAATTTCATTTTGCAAAAAGCCCTTAATATTGCATTACGTATTCATCAACCATAATAACTCACTCTCTCTCTCTATACATCCCTCGTCTAGTTCCTGCGTGGGCCGAATCATGCATCCTAAAGGACTTACCCTCTTTAACTATGCAATACATGGCAGATACAGCTAGCATTGAATTAATTCGCAACTGTGGCGAAGAGGGACTTATAAGGCAGATATGCCGCGGAAAGCAGGTGAGTGCACTTTTCATAAATTATTTTCCATCAGCTCGTTCGTTTTTCGTTCATTTTGGTTATGACTTATGCATTACAAAAGAGGCCTCCATACCTCATTTCTTTGATGAACGATTTATTCATATAATTCAAAAACCTTTGCTTTGTTTGACAGGACCGTGAAAAAATTATGCGCGAGCTAATTTGCCCCCGGGAACGTCTGGAGTCAAAGAAACTAACTGACATCACAAATTCTCATTTTAAATCGTTGCAAATTATTCGTGGCATCTCAACTGACAACAATGAGAACAATGACATAGAAATGATACCCGTGAAGAGTTCCACCGACTCCACCGAACAGGTCCAGACGGAGAAGAATACTGTGCAGAAACTCATTGAACAATTCAACGTGGACGAGTTGATGCAAGCAGATCAGCCATCGGGTATACCCGGTGAAATTCCAATGCCCGTCAAGAAATCAGCCAAGAAGATTGTCCTAGCAATGCAACCAAAAAAACCAACACCCCCACCAAAGAATCCAAAGAATCGAGGCAATCAGATGGAACTCGAAGACATAATGATGAGCGACCAAGCCATGCCGGATGATGCATCAAATGAAGTCCTGGAACCGCTACCACACATCAAAAAAATCCTGCCGCAGGATCTGAAAAAAATGCCAACAATTAAGAGTACAACAATCGTTGAGCCCGCAACCACAACCACATCGACGGTGGCTGCGGAAATTGATGAGTCTTCGACCCCAATGCTCGTCCAGGTCCACACATCATCTGAATCATCAGCATTGCTCGACGGAACCACAACTGAGCTTTTGTACACATCCGGCGGTGGGCCTTCCACTTCGTCGAGTTCATTAATGACCACAACCATCAGCGGTATAGTTCCTGCCACACAACCAGCTACGATTGGTCATCCCATGCATCCCCAGCAGCAGCGCACCAACATCATCACCGAGGAAGCAAATCATCCTCATGTCAAGGAAACAAACGATAATCATTTCATCCCGCCAATGCTGCTGGTGAAGTCACACTACGTGCCACCCTCCAAGGGCTATTCTGATCATCCACATGCTGCATCTACTCTGGACCAGACGCATGAGGGCGACAGCGGTGACGAGACCGCAGGAACTACAATTGAAAATGTGCACCAGTTGGAAGAGTCCAGCGTGCAGCAACAGACCACGTTCGCCTCGCTTCAGGTGGGTGACACCATTGCACCGCAAACAGTGGAAGAGGTGGTGACCATTAAAGTGCTAGACAAGGAGTCACCAGCTGCAAACTCATCGGAAATTCAATTACAGGTCACTACAACCGCCCGAGCTGAAATGACCACACAAGATGCTTCGATAGCTACCCAGACGACTCAGAGCACAATGAAGCCTGCCACAACACCAGAATCAGAACCTGAGCCAGAACCTGTGGCAACGACAACTTTTGCAGCCGAAAAAATTACGGAACTCGTTATTCCGACAACCGGCAGCGGAGATGTCACCAGCATCAGCAGAGCCAGCTCTTCCCCCTCTCAGACTCTGCCATCATCGTCATCAACTGCCACAGTGCTGCATCAGACCGACGACGACGTGACTTCGTCGCAGGCCCCACTTGTCCACACCATCGATACACAAACAGAAGCACTGATGAACACAGAAAAAACAGACCAACTACCACAACAGTCAACGCCATTTGTGCCCGTGAGCACTAGTGGCAGCAGCAGCAGTAACACTGGTGACAGCATGTCTCCCCCATTATCAGCTCTGCCCGCTTCTACCGAGGGTTCTGGAATTATTTCTTTTACTACTGCAACCACAACCAAGGCGGCCCAACATGAGGAGCCCCATCCAACGAGAAATTTCCTCAACGAAGAAACCTACCCCCCATTTAAGCCAAACCGTAGACGCTCCCTCACCAAGCCAGATACACCGAGCTATTTCAAGAAGATTCTAGGATAATCATCTGGGATGTAAAAAGTTTCCACTTTCGTCCCTCGAGGCGAACACAAACAGACAAACTATGTTGATTCTTTTTTCTTTCGTTATGGTTAGTTGTTTCATTGGGTGTGTATGTGTGTGGTGTGGGCGAGGTGGGGGGAGGAGTGATAGGGCTAGTTTATGTGGACATTTTGTCAACCTGCTTTTTATTACCTGCATTCCTTCTGCATCCTTTCAACGTTCTTAGCCCCACTTCCCCCGTTTCAATCAGAAAAAAAAAACTTCTAAAAAAAAAATCTCCTCTCTTTACGGTGAAGAAGATGTTGAGCCACAAATGAGACACAGGGGTGTTACAGCCCGCAGGGTACAGTTAGAAAAGTTTTCTTCTTTGTGTGTGTTTATACGTTTCGAAAAAGTTTTTTTTTTTTATTATTTTCTTTTTTTTTGTATATTTGAAAAAAAAGGAAGTACGGACGAACGATGTTGGGGGAAGAAGAAGTCCCGTTGCCAAAACAGAAGAGGTATGACAACCAAAAAGATAACTAAAGGCACAACTTGTAACGGTGCATAGTTTGTTAAGGTTTTATTTATACTTCATCAGAAAAAAAAATGAAAAAAGAAATGCCTGCATATTTGTTTTTGTGAAAATAATGGTCAAATATTATTCTTAAATGATTAAAATGTAAAATTCATTACAAAAAAAAAATAAATAAAAATTAAAAATTAAAAAAAAAAGCTTTTATATAAAAAAAATCAAAATAAAAAAAAAATTATCACCAATTATTACAAAAAAAAAATGTTTAATTACCAAAAAATATTTTTAAGAAATTTTAATTATTGTAATAGTAGGAAATATAAAGCAGATAAATAACAATA
The DNA here is from genome assembly GCA_951394125.1 of Epistrophe eligans. Lineage (NCBI taxonomy): Eukaryota > Metazoa > Arthropoda > Insecta > Diptera > Syrphidae > Epistrophe > Epistrophe eligans. Next base: position 83,798,295 of record OX596029.1, read on the forward strand.
ACAAAAAAAATAAATAATTTTAAGTATCTATTGGTAGTTTAACAGAATTAACAAACAAACAAAAAAACACACTTACCATTTTGATTACAATTTTGAGAAAATACAGAGTTACATATGAATTTAATAATTAATTTATTTAATTGTGAAACAGCAGAAAATCAATTTAAATGAAAAATGATAATGAAACATTTACGAAAAATAAAGATACAAATTGCACAAAGTACGTAAATTTAATTAAATGTCTTTTAAATATCGATTTTAATTTCAAGGATGATGGGTGTGTGGTAAGGTAAGCTTGTGAAAGAACCCAAATATGGGTATTCATTATTCAACGAGTAGTAGGTATGTGTGAGTTCTGGACCAACTGAACTAATTGCAGTCCCAGCAGACCGGTATGCTTTAAAATCATATAGAAGCTGTTTAAAATTGGGCCATCAATCACCTAGAAATTAAGTTGAATGGTTTGATCCAGAACTCACCCAAACACACTACTTGGGGTGATTGTTTTTTTTTTTTTTTGGATCACCATTTTTTAAGACAATGCAAAATTTGAAATTTTTCGCGCAATAAGTTTACTATCTCACGATCGGTGTGAGCAATAGCTCCGTCTTGCTCAGCATTGTTGTCTGCTTGCACAAGTGAAAAAAGGAAGTCCTGAAGCAGTGTTCTGTAGCGTCAACCATAGCGCTGGCACCCGCATCATTTTCGATGAAATATGGACCATAAATCATACGCACCAAACATTAACACAAAGTGAGTCTAAGGGTCGTTTATGGAGATTTTTTTAATTTTTGGAACCCTGTGTGCCCAAAAATCTGCAATCTTACTTGTTTACAAACCCGCTCAGATGAAAATGTGCCTGGTCGGTCATCATAAAATTTTCCAAAAATTCTTTGTCATTCTTAGCAACATTTAGGACAGTTCTGCATTACTCCAGTCGTTTTTCTGGGTCACCAGGATTAAGCTGTTGAACCAACTTGTAAGGATATTATAGGTTTAGATCTTTCCTCAAAATTAGATGAATCGTGCTGTGCGACCGTGTTGTCCTCAAATGCTAAATCCCTTTAAGCCTTATGCCTGTAAAAAAAAGAAAACAAAAATAACTTAAAAATATCTATAAATAAAAGAGTTATTAATTTTTTATATAGTCCACCCGAATTTACTTATAAATAACTATATAATTTTATACAAGCCAAAATTCATAGGTAATAAATATAATTATAGCTTAGTTAATATAATTCAAAAGAATGACTAAGATAGAAGTGTATAATAAATCAATGTCCAAGATAGCAGACGTCACTAAATTACAGTCGGAGATAGCAAATATAATTAAATTACAGTCTGTGGTAGCAGATATTAATAAATTACAGCATGAGGTAGTAGACATCACTTAAACCCAGTCTGAGATAGCTGATTCACTAAATTACAGTCGAGATAGAAGATCTCACTAAATTACAGTCCGAGATAGTAGATGTCCCTAAATTACAGTCTGAGATAGCTGACATCACTAAATAACAGTCTGAGACAGCAGGGTTTACTAAACTTACAGTCTGAGATAAAAGATGCACTTTATTACAGTATTTGATAGCAGACGTTACTAAACTACAGTCTGAGGAAGCACATGTCACTAACCAATTAATTTAAATCTGGGCTTCCACTGTCGATTCTGGAACCTGAGTCTTTTAAAAAGGAGACTTCAATAAGTATACTCATGATTAATACTATATTCTTACTATGTCAGAGCTCTTGTTCCTTGTGTTCCACCGTCAGTTATATATTTAGATATTGGTTCAAACCGAATATGAATTATAATTTTACAAAAAAGACAACTAATATTAATATTTCAATGCACTTCATCAACGATAGTAAGAGATTGATTGTTATCAAAAAGTATTCGATAGTGGTAATTCGCAATTGTTTTGAATGTAATTTGATAAACAGTGGCGGAAGAGAAGAGGTTTATTGCATTATACCAGCACTAATCAAAGTTTTGTCCATAAAAGTTCATAGATAAAGCATTTGCTCCCATTGTTTTTCGCCTCTCTGTAGATTGTTAGCCTTGATGCAAACCATCATGAGGAGATCATTAACATACATAATTTAAACCCAAGACGTCTTGCTTTAGTCTATTTAATATTTATGCCTGAAAATACATTAATACATATAATGAAGCAATGCTCGTCGCAACGCCGCGTCTTTTTTTCAATTTTTCGAACAATTGACGCGACGACAAGTTACGACGAGAAATGCTTTATCATGTATTATTTCGTTGTTTTAAATTAGTGATTAAGAGAAAACATCTGCGAAGAGATCTCTTCACGTCGAACTTTCGTCGACTCGTTGCATTGTAAACCAGGCATGAGAATTGCATGCAAAAAAAACTTTGTTTTCAATATTTGACATTATTAAGTCTCAATATCTTGTAACTAATTGTTCTTACAAAAAAAAAAAAAATTTCATAATTTTTTTGCTATCGATTAATTACGATTTTATAGACTTTATTTGACCAATGAGTTGAAATAACAATATATTTTTTAAATGCTTGGATCTGAGAAAAAATATGTATGAAACTCTCTTAATCAATAATTTTTAAAAACATATTCTTTTGACGAAATAAACCATTATTAAGAGTTGTGTTCCTATACCTATAATTTTGACAATAATTTGCCCTTTTTAAAGTAGCAATGTCGTATATGTAAGTAATAATCGCTCATAAGAAAAAAAGTATCAAATATTTTTTATACAAAATTTTATTATCTGCAAAATGAGCATGAACATTGAACATACTGTATTTTATAAGAGTCGACTATAATTTAAAATTTATAAGTTTGCTTAACCCTTCTAAAGACAAAGTAAGTATAATAAAGGGAAGCTGGAATGAAAATGGAAAGTAAATTTTTCCAATTTAATAAATTATTTAATTTCAAATAAATTTGCTTGAATCAACGAAAAAATGTATTGGTACAACAAACGAAATTCGTTAATTCTGTAAACTATTTCCCTGTCCTAACGAATTCGTTCGTTCAAACAAACAAAAATGTTTGTAGCCAAGGGATTTAGGTATACCCACATTACCCGCTAAACACTTTTATTTATAAAGAACCTGATTTTTCGCCAATAGATTTAGAGGAAGTCTTATTGTGTAGAAAGACTTATTGTGTAGGAACATTTATTTTCTAGTGTAGGTACGCTTAAAATTTTTCATTAAATACTTGGGCGGAAAATTATTACTTAGAATATTAACTTTGAATTTAATTTTTTTTCCTGAAAATAAGGATAGGTACCTACTTGAATCCTTATTCTTTATTTTCCTTAGAAAAAAAGTTTTTCATTCGTATGTATTCGCTTGACTGGAATTTAAAACTAGTGTTTAGAAAATCGTGGGCACTGAAAAGCATTTACAGCCATTTTTACTGGAAAACCAGTAAATATGCAAGACTGCGTCATAAAGTTCTATGGCATTCCCTCTTACTCTGCTGTATATATATTATGTAGCTTTGATGGTCCGGGTAAGTCACCAGAATAAAGGAAATGCCTTTTGTTTCATGTTTTTTTTTTTTTCCAAAAAGATGTCGTAGGTTATTTTATTTCATTTCATTTCATTTTTTTTTTTTGGAAACACAGCCACCAACCAAATTTATGTGGACAAACTTTTTTTCGCTTTGACTGCGTTCACAGGATGCCTAGATATTTCACTGATTTATTTATATATGTTTATGTATGTTTTCGAGGGTTAAAAGGTTAAATTTTGCATAAGCAACGACCATAAAAATGTACATATGTATATACAAATACATACATTTACATGTTTGTATATGTATTTTTTGTATGTAATATATATGTTTTTTTTTTTTTGTTAACTTACCACACCAACAAACTTAAGCTCGTATATTTTATGATTTCCTTAAGGATAAACCAACTGCTTAAATGCTCTGCAACCAGGCAGAAGTAATGTAGTCTCCATAGAGGCCACCATCAGCCCCATAGAATATAATAGAGAGGTAGCAAAAGCTATAAAACTCAACGTCATTTCAGAAATTTACCTTCCAGTTCTATATACATACATACATATTATATGTGTTGGGTTTTTGGATTAAATCTAAGGAAAAAGAGTAAATATTTGATTTGCAAGCAAACGAAGCGGCATCCTTTTGACGCTGAAGTGTCATCCTTATATCGGGGCAGATGATGTTTTTATCAGTCTTGTTTTTTGACCTTCGAAATGGTCAATTGGATATAGATGGTCGTCTTTATGGTTGGGTTGACTTGGCATTAATTTTGAGATGAAACCAAATTGAAATTTTGTTAAAATTTTCAAAAAGGACTTTCCGGCAGCTTTTGGTTGGAAATAACTGGAGAAGAGAAAATAATATAAAATGGAATGAGTACAGAAACATGATTAAATTGGCAAACTAGATCCGAAAATAATTTAAGATAACTTATTCCTAAAGAGTATAACTATAGAGCTATATGTATGTAATGTATATTTATGTAAAACTTTATACTCATTTTATGCTGGTTATTAAAAGGAAAGGAAAAAGGAATTCATTCAAATATTTTAATCATGATGTAGTGCCATGTTGTTTTTAGGAATAAACATTTAGATGTTTCTTTGAAAAGTGAGAGAGGATACAGACGAAGTATAATGAAGTATAATTAAAAATCATTTCACTTGAATGAAAATTCATTGAAAGGATTTTAAAAACATCTCACAAATCATGTCTTTGAAACTTATTTACATCGTAAGGGGTTTTCGAAAATTTACATCTTCATTTTAATACAGAATTAAAATTCAGATTTCACAGAGTAATAAATGTTTTAAGAGTTAGTTTTAGGGTAAGTAACGGGAATACGATAAAAGAAAAAAAAAAAAAAACATATGATATTGTAAGTAACAAGAAAAGCTGCGGTGAAATAGATCCTGAACTCTCTATAAAGGATTTGTCTTCAACCCAGTGAAGTAAGGTTCTTTAAAAGTCGCAATTGCAAATCAAAAGATCTCTATGGGGCATTTAATTTACCTACATCATACTTGTTGTTCTATAATAATGTATTCGGCGGCGGCGACGGTGCAGCATGGGTCCAAACTTAAGATTAGGCTAGATATCCCCAGTTTCACATGCCAAGTTGGTTCATTTTAACTAATCTTCATCTTCTACGAGTATATATTTCACCACAGTGCATTGGGCTAAAAAATTGGTATTACCTATTAGCCTTACATGATCTAATAACTTTTATTTTTTTGATTAGGTTAATGTCGCATTACAGCCCGTATAGGTAGTTAGTTCTTGTACCCAGTATCCCCTCGATACCCATCGTCTATGGAGACGGGAACAGAATTTTTTGGGGGAATTTTTCTCTCAAAACAACTTAAGGCAATCTCCCCCACCTTTGATGTTTCAAGTTTCAAGAATCATGTTAAGGAAATCGCATGTCAGCACGTCGACTTGTCTTAAGCAGTGTTCCCAGATTAGGTGGGTTTTTCCCAAGCAAAATGGTGGAAAAAAAATTAAGTTTGGTGGGAAAAAATTACTGATGGGATGGGATTTATGGTGAGAAAATATTCCAAATGTTTTTTATGGGTCGGGAATAATATTTTTACCATAATTAAAATTGCAACGCAATATACTTACCTATACCTAACCTATATATTTTTCCTCTCATTTTTCTTTATGATTTTTGTATAAAAAATATAGTAATATGCTTTCATTTTTGAGCATGGCCTAAGTCGTCTGCCAGTTGACAATTAAAACCTAAGATAAATAAAAATATGTTAAATGTTCTTTTTTTCATTCGTTTATACTTGCATAGGCAGTACTATATGGCAAGTTATGGACTCGTAAAAAAATCGAACTAGAGATTTTTATCAAAGTTGACATTACGATGATAGCAAAGTCGAAAAAAGTGTGTCTCGCAATTCTGTCTGTCTGGCTGTCTGTCCTGTCCTTTCGACAGCAACCTAAAGGGTGGGTCGTTTTTTTTTTTTAACTTTGTACTTATAGCGGTTTTTTGGCATTCCCTCCACAGGTTTTTTTTTTTTCATTTTTTTTAGACTAAAAATAACGGTACCTGCCCTATACATTTTTTTACCAAATTATAAAAATTTTTATTTTTCTCAAAAACGTGCACACAACTTTTTTTTTTTTAAATTCAGTAATTTATATAAAAAGCCATCATTTTATTATCTAAAAAAAATCCGAATGGTCATAAGTGGTACCTCCCATAGAACCAATTTTTTGATTTTCGATTTTTTCAAAAATGGCTCAACGGATTTTGACAAATTTATTTTATATTTATAGAAAATCTTTCAAGAAGTTTTAAAAGTTTTGTGTACCAAAATATTTTAATTTTTTTTAAATTTTAATTAATTTGAGAACTTAATAATTAAAAAATGACTTGGTTGATTTTTATTAAACTTGGAACGTAGCAGTTTTTTTACATTACATTATTTAGCTCATTTAAAATAAGTCGAATTTTGCTAAGCAAAAAACAAAAATAAAAAAATTACCCCTTCAGAATGTACATTATTGCGAAGAATGCGAAGTAAAGTGTGTGCTCAAATGTTTGGTTAAACCTTTTAAAACAAAAAAAAATGTTTCTCTCTATAACTCGAATTTTCCCAAAACTCTCTCTAACTCGAACAAATCTTGGAGTCCCATGAAAATTCGACTTAGGGAGAGTCGACTGTATTTAAATAGCGGAATGAAGAATATTATTTTTCTCAGAAACGTCTCCTACGATTTTGATTAAAATTTTAATGTGAACTAATATTAGTACGATCTACTATATTTTTTGAAAAAAAAAAAAAAAAATATGTATGGTTTCAAAATGGTATCTCTCATAGGAACCTTTTTTCGACTCTCTCATTATCTGCTGAACTGATTTTAATGAAATTTTTTACACAAGAGCTTCTAATAAATTTAAATAATATTGCATACAAAATTTTCAAAAAAAAAAAAACAAATTTTGGATTTAAAAAAAAATTGAAAATTCGATATTTCAAAAATTGGTAGATGATTGTTTCAAAATAATTTTTTAAACTTCACATTAATAAATACTATAAAATTGCGTACCAAGTTTCTTTCTTAATAAAACGTTTTCAAAATTTTATACATAAAAAATCTCTCCAACGGAGAAGCTGCTCTCATTCATGCTTAGCGCTTTTAATATGTTGTCCACATGTATTTTCAGCGTTGTAATAAATATAGGAGGAAGACTTTGGCTTGGAGTACAACTAGCCTCAAAGTTCTCTTCAGAAAATATCTCAGAAGCTGTTCTACGTTTGTGTGGCGTAGCACATGATAGCCTTGTCTGTTGTTTCGAAAATGCGATACTTGAATTTAAAATTTCTTAACATAACACACTTCCAAGTTTTGTTAAGAGCGTTCTTCGATTTGGCGAGTTTCTCGGTCATATGGTTTCTGAGAGTAAGGTTTCTTGATATCTTGAATCCCAGGTAATTGTAGTCATTTACTACATTAATTTCTTAAAAATCGAATCTCCACCTTTCATTGTGACCTTTAGGACAACCTCCATTATGAAAGATCATTACTTTTGATTTAATGAGATTTACTTGAAGCCTCCATTTATTGCAGTAGGTACTCAACTATTGTGTTTATCATTAATTACAGACTCTCACGTATTTCAACAATTACTAAGATATCGTCTGAAAGCTTCAAGGTTTTCTCAGGAGATTTGCATACACTCTTGAGGATAATATATCAAGACTTTTTTATTTCTGTCTCATTTCATTTTCATCGCTGCGATTTTTCAGTCTCATAATGTATGTGTAGTGTACGTTGGAATTTGATACAATGTCTTAAAACTTACAAATCGAGGGATTGAAAAAAATACGTTATTTTTCTTTTTGCGAATAGGTTTTAGTCGTAGAAGTTTAATCGTAAGTGTGTGCACAAATGTTTAACAATAATTGCATTTAAATAATTTTAATTTGTATCATGTCGCCAGAAAAAATTAAACAAATTTCAGTCATTTTAGCGTAACAATTTTTTTTTTTGATATCATGGACTGTGTCATACCTATTGAAATTTATGTGTTCCATTTTTTACAAATTAACCTGCTCCTCAGTTCTCACTAAATCAAATTCTACAAATCGCCATCTGAAACCTTTCTTTCCTTGATGATTTTAACTATTTACTTCTTTAATCACATTATATAATTTCCCGCGAATTTAAGGTTCATTCTTTTAGCACGTTTGAATATACATAATACCATAGCACTTACAATAATTATTATCTCTCTAATTATTCTTCGTTTTTATTTGTTTGGACTTCTTAATTCCTGTATACCTATACCTACTCTACCAAATCTTGATTTTCCAATTAAGAATTAAAGTCCATCACTTCAACAAAATAAAAATAATAAAATAGAAATAAAAATAAAAATAAAAATAAAGAAAACAATTCCCGAAAGCGAAGGCCAATAAATGAATTGAATTTATTACCCTCTCATTCCTGATCCTGGGATAATAATCTTTAGTTGATACAAACAACTTTCAAGCAGCTATCACTTCTATCTAAATCTGTGTGCGTCATCAACGTTTATCTCAATTCAAACAAAATCTACAATAAAAACCATCAACACAAACTCAACGACACAATATACTGCAAATGATAATACAGCGACGACGATGACGACGAAAGGAAGGAAGGAAGTCGACGCCGCCGCCGCCGCCGCCGCCGCCGCCTGAAATCCGCCACATGCCAAAGCTCTGGTTCCGTAATTAAATTAAGATAATTACTTGTGATACGGTTCCACTTCGACTTTGGATAGCTATACCATCGCTACACCATCGAATCGCATCGAATAAAACCGGACCGGGCCGGACTGAAGGGTCAGGGGACCAAAGGACCCAATTTCAATCCTCGGGCGGCCGTCGAATCGAAGTAGTGCACAATTCACGTGGAAGTCAAAATCGAAAATTAAATTCGATAAAGCAGGGCGATAAGCCCGTTGGCTTATAATTTCCGTTCCTTAATGGATTTTCTGTATTCTGCCAATGGCCAATGGTCTCATGTGGTGGTCAACGATACATCAGTAGATAGGTCTAGAGGTATGTAGGTATGTGTATAATTTTAAATAGTGAAGAGTTCCGTTTATATTTATTTTTTTTTTTTTCGTTGGTTGTCTTTTAAAGTCCTTTTAAGTTTATTTAATATATTGGTTTAAGCTGCAAGTAGGTATACCAACGAGTCGAATATTATATGCTGGCTTAACATTTAGTATATGTACCTACATTTTTGTATAATCATCAGGTCTATAATTATATTCGTTGTCAAGTAGAGCGAAAGTGCTGTGGTATTATTATTTTTTTTTTTAAGTTTATTATTTAAATTAATGAATTAAAATAATTTAGCTCTCACTTAAGAGTAGGTATACATTAACACTAATTGCCCTAATTAATGATAGCCAGCGGGCAGTGTGTCATTGAATTGTGGTAAAGCCTTTCAGATGAGTTTTTAGTTTTTTGTGATAAAAGCTCTGCATTATGAAAATTGCTAAAAAGAGCCTTTCGGTTTTGTTAAACTTATTATAAAAAAAAAAAAAAAAAATTACCATGGAAATTATATTCGAAATAAATGCAATTATATGGATTTGCATTTACTTAAAATATTTTTGAAACTAAATTGAAAAGAGCAATTAAAGCGCGTGTGGATGTGGATAGTGCAAAATCCAAATTAAATAATATTATGTGCGGTAAAATTATTTTTAATTGGTGCAGAATTTAGTTGGTTTGTAGCATAATATTACCTTCAACAATAAAGCTCTAGGCATAATTATTTATAAAGGGTGGTTAAATTTTAAGGGCCGATGTTGATTTTGAATAAAACACAAATTATTTAAGAAATTATTGTCATTTCTTTTTATTATGATAATATTGGTATGGTTCAATCATGTATGGAACAAAATATCGGCCAAATGACCGCCGCGACCTCGGCGGCACACCTCCATCCGATGGTCCAAATTTTCGATGACTCTGAGGCATAATTGAGGTTCTATGCCGTTAATGTGCCGAATTATCTCATCATTTAGTTCTTGAATAGTTGCTGGCTTATCGACGTACACCTTTTCTTTCAAATAACCCCAAACAAAGAAGTCCAACGGTGTCAAATCACATGATCTTGGCGGCCAATTGACATCGCCACCACGTGAGATAACACGGCCATTAAATTTATCGCGCAAAAGAGCCATTGTTTCGTTAGCTGTGTGGCAAGTGGCACCGTCCTGTTGAAACCACATATTGTCCACATCCATATCTTCCAATTCGGGCCATAAAAAGTTCGTTATAATCTCACGATAGCGAACACCACTCACAGTTTCTGCCTGACCGGCCTCATTTTAGAAAAAATACGGCCCGATGATACCGCCAGCCCATAAACCGCACCAAAAAGTCACTCTTTGTGGGGGCATTGGTTTTTCGACAGCACTGAAGATGATTTTCTTCGAAAATTGATCATCCACTGTTGCCATTTCTTGCCACCATTCTGACCATTGACGACGCTTGAAATGGTCAAAGTTCAAATTGAGTTAGTCTGAAATTGAGAAATGTCAAATGAAATGCAGAAAAAAACTTGACGTTTAGGTGTGGTTCACATTCAACATCGGCCCTTAAAATTTAACCACCCGTTATTATAAGTTTTTTTTTTTTTTTTAAATGGAATTTCCTGTTTCCTTTAATAGAGCAGGAAAAATATTGGCAAAAAAAGGAAAAACATTGAAAACATTAAGGCAAATATAAATTTTGGTTTGGAGAGCTAACCCTAAATTTAGACCACAACTAAAGTTTATTAGGTAAAAAGGGTAAAATTGTTTTTTGTTTTTTTAATATTGTGTCTTAGAAATATCAGTTTTTTTTTACTTACGATATAGACATGCATCATATCGACGGTCAAAAATATTATTAATGCAAAAAACAGGAACATTAGAGACAACTTCTCAGCAATGTTGTTCTGAACATTTTATAGAAAAAGGCAGAACTAAAAACCCATAACGCCATATTTAATTTGGCAGGCTTTTTTTGATTTCTGAAAAACATGCAAATGCAAAAACGGCTTAGGGGATTCTTCACTTTGACCGTTATTTAACTTTATGGCAAGTTCGTAAAAAAAACGAAATCGAGAATTTGATCAAAGTTAACAATACGATAGCGAAGTTAAAAAAAGTGTGTCTCGCAATTCTGTCCGTCTGTCCGTCTGTCTGTTTGTCTGTCCTTTTAGCTGTAACCTAAACGGGTGAATCAATTTTCTTTAAACTTGGTACCACACGTTTTTTTCATTTTTTTAAGACCAAAAACAACGGTACCTGTCGCACAAAAACGGTTCCTACGATTTTGATTAAAATTTTTGTGTGAACTAATATCAGAACGATCTATCATATTTATTATTGAGAAAAAAGTATCTATAGTTTAAAATTGGTACATCTCATAGAACCATTTTTTGGGTTTTCGGCTATCTCATTATCTGTTCTACAAATTTACAATAATAAAATTTTTCACACAAAAGCTACTAATAATTTCGAATAATATTGCATATCAAAATTTTCAAAAAATCAAATTTTGGATTTTCAAAATAATGTTCAAAAATATTTTTTGAAAATTCGATATTTCGAAAACGGATGGATAATTTTTTTTTTAATTAATTTTTTAACTCCGCATTAATAAGTACTAAAAATTGGTGTACCAATTTTATTTCTTAAAAATATATTCAAAATTATGTATATAAAAAATTAATTTTTTAAAAACCAGCTCTAACGATTTTAAAAATTTTTGTTCTCATAAATTGAGATTTGTGTAAGAAATCACTTGGTGTACATTGCGTTGGTGTCAAATCAATTTCAGATATTTTTTTAATCAATTTATTTCTAATTTTATTGATTTTTCAACATTTTTTCAGTCTAAATTATAAATTCCATGGATATGTGCGAAGTGCGAGACAGCATGGTGCTATATTGTTCATATTTATGTACTCACATAAGACTTCCTTAAACTAGGCTATATTTTTGGCAGGTGGCATAAAATATAGACTCCAATAATTAATAAATTTCTTTTATCAAATGAAAAGTTTTTAAAATTATTAAGACTCTAAAACCACAGTGTGATCGCAGATATACGTGCGACCCATTTTATTTGTTGTAAAAACACGCTACAAAATGTTAAAAAAACTATTGGGTGTCAAGTTTAATAAAAATCGAGGGAATAGTTTTCGAAATATTAAGTTTAAAAAAAATAATAATTTTTAAATTAAAAATAAGCAAACATTTTTTTTGAAAATGTTTATATTTAAATTTTTTCAAATATTCGCCACAAAAAAAAATAATTAATTTAAAACATAATCTAGAGTCAGTTGAATATTTAATTTATTTATTTATGTACCTACAACCAAGGTGACTGTAAATTGTGCATATTAAATTGCATTAGATCCATTACTTAATCAACATTGCTTTGGTTCGCGCGAATTCCTTGGTCAATTCCAAAAGGGAGCATACCTATATAAATAAATTAACATCACCGTAAACACTAAACAACATACATACACATATGCACACATACATATTTATTGCTTAAAACCCCATATGGTATAGTAATTTTCCCTAAACCAATTTTTGCTGTTACGGCACTTGCAAATTCCTTGATTTAACGCTGTTACTTCTGATGCTAAAATTCAAGGCACATTCTGCCAATTGCAAAAAACAACCACTCTTTCTATATCTAGTTATAGGTATCCACAACTTTACATAACACAGACTTCCAAATGAAGCTTGCTCATGCATATAAGAGCTACCATGACCTGCTATACTTAATGTACATATGTACAACTTGCATTGGAAAGTACACCTACACCACTGCTATGGGTATCAAACCCACTCCTACTACGCCGCCGCGTCGTCGGTTCTTGATCCTAACTCACTCTAGAAAAAAAAACTATAAAAATCTCCCACCGAAACCGAACGAAGTAAAAGTGCTTGCTAATGCAATAAATTCATGTCCTCGTAAGTCATAATTTAACCGAATTATAATTTCCAATTAGACAGATGAGGTGGTATTGCAATCTTGGGTATACGAGTAATATACAAGGTCCTGGAAGCTGCTTTTGGTCCTATCTCTCTAACCATCCTCGATGGCTTATCGCTTGGCAAAAGTTTTTCAATGTTTCTCCTGAGTCCTGAGTTTCGTTTTTGTTGTTTGTTGTTAGTGTGAAAAAATAAATTTCCATGATACTAGATACAAATTTAGCTGCAAGCGTAAAAAGATGCCGGAGCATCAGAAAAAGTCCTTGGTGCATGAATATATACATATATACTGTAACCGCATGCAGGAAATTAATTATTTCAAATATCCTTTATTTTTCAAACTACACAGCTTATCAAAAAAAAAAAAAAAAGACACACAAAAAGAGCCAACCGCACTTGGTATAGTTGGCAAGGAGTTAAGACCTCGCACCTATACATACATACGTATACATAGCAAGCTCGAAAAAAAGGATTATAGACGTGGAATATCCGCAGAAAGTTCTTGCAGCTGGAATAATTGAATCCGTTTTAACGAAGACGTGTTTAGTTTACTCAATTGAAAAATTGGCTCCAAACGTTAAATCCACCTGCAGGATCTGCTATATCTACCATTTGCTTCATATTTAGTTGGATCTAACAAGGGGATATGAGAAAAGTGTTATCCCAGTTATACCTGTATAGTGTGCTGTGTGTGTGTATAGTATCCAGGGTTTCCTTATTTCACAGGTGAAATGGAAGAATAATTTTGTCTCAAGATGCTCGTAGTTTTGTTGAAATAATTTATCGCAGTGAAAGTGATAAAATGAAGTTAAACATGAAGTTTGGTGTGATGGGACCTGGAAAGATTGTCTCTGATATTTTTCTTCTTTTTTTTTCTCGTATAATGCAAGATAACGGGATTTGATGTAGATGTTTCATTTTAATAATTATTTTAATTGAATTACAAGTATTCTGTCAGTGTGATTTTGCAATGTTGAATTATTCGACTATAGAGTGATTTTTACTCATAAAGATTTTGACTGAATTGTTAATAGACTAGGAATTGTTTATTAAATTACAAGGAACTCGTCAGTATTTTTTCCACACTGACATTCTTGGTGGAAGTTGCCTCCATTTTGTATTGATTTTTGTGTGAGTAAGAAAAATTATTTGGATGGCGAAACAGCTCGTGTAGAGCCAGGGCCTAATGACTTATAACTCTCAACTATTCCTGTGTGCGTATTATTTGCAGGAATGGAGAGGACCTACCATTTTCTACCAAAACTGAACGGCTTTGATGAAAGAGTATGCCAAAATTGGACTCAGCGGATGGGCTACCTGAGACGCAGCCGCGGTCAACATTTACATGAAATTATCTTTAAACATTAAATTGCAAGGTTCAAACTATCGATTCAAATAAATATTTCATTCATTTTTTCGAATTTTTTGTGTTTTTTTTTTTTAAAAGTTCTAAACCTCTTAAAAAATCACCCATTAGATATAAAAACCGCACTGGTCCCAAAGACGATTGAAGATGGAATGATATTCCTCAACACGAAGAGATCTTCCTTCAATAAAAGGTTGCTCATGGTTTTGTTCTTGTTGCTCCTGTTACTCTCGGTTTGTCGGTCCGAAATGCAGCTGGTAGTTGATAACTTGTATTTGCTCGCAGTACTGCCAGTTACCGCTATTTACAACCGAGAATGATAAAGCTCTAATGTATTGAAGTCGAAGATGATATTCATCATCGTCGCTTCCATATTTTCGTGCACTATGTATTTTCATGTGGTTTGTATTTATGGGTCTGGTTTTCGGGACCGAGATGCTGAACACATTTACAATAATGAAATTGATTGAAAAATTGGTTGTTGATTTAGTTAGCAGATCTTGGTCCTCTGCCAGTTACCGTTATTTGGACCGAGATCTGCGAGATCTAACATTTGTTCGACTAATTCTCGAATACGCATTTCACGTCTGGGCAACTTAGTTAGTTATGCCTAACACAAAGCCAGGCTAGAGCAGGTCCAAAAAAGATTCCTGAGATTTGCGTTTAAGGGATTAGGATGGGATAATTCCTATGATCTTCAACCTTACCACCACAGACTCAAACTTATCGATATGCCGACAATTTTTTTTATGTTTTGTCTTCATTTTTAAATTAATAAATTGAAATATAGACTCTTTAAACCTTCTGTCTCGTATAAACTTTAATGTTCCCCAAAGAAACCTGAAGAATTTGACGAATGCATACATATCTAAAACTATCGGTCCAATTATGAACAAATTTCTCCTCTAAATAGAATGTTTAAATTATTTAATTATTTCAATGATAAATATGTCAATTTTTTTTTATCATAGCATAAATTTATAAAGTAAATTCAAGTTAACTTTTTTTGCCAATTATACATAATAATATGTATATAAATTTTTCGTAAAGCTAGTACTTAGCTGAGTTAATAAATAAATAAATAAATTCCCAATCAAAATTTACGCAAAATTTTTTATTTTACAAAGTTTTTCGGGATGATAGGTTTTCGGGAATTTGGGATTTTGGTTTTGTGGGTTTTCTGGTTTTAGGAATTTCGGTTTTCGGGAAAAAAAATTGAAAATATATCGTCTTAATTTTTTTAAAAGTCAATAAATTATTAACTTTTTGAGCTAAAAGTTTGGCAAAAAAAAGTTAAACTTAACCTCAAATATTTGTTGATATTATTAAAAGCTATGAAAAAACATATCAAAGTTATGGACATTTCTAGCATTATAATATTATATTATATTTGTAGGATTGTACTCAAACCTTTTGTTAGAATTTTACTTTAGGATATTCGAGCTTAACGCAACCACCAACCCTATTTGTATTAAGAACTTCAAATTAAACTTATCCTGGTTGTCGTTATTATCCGTCAGGTCTAAGTGAGACATCATCTTAAGCCTAATCTAAACAAGACGTCGTAATCGTAAAAATGTGACATTCTTTTGCAATAGGATTTCCTATACAAGCATTATAAAAGCATTATTAAACAATATTCTAAAAGATTTAAAATAAATTATGTGTACGTAAACTTGAATTATTAAGCTCTAAATATACTCCATAGAAGCTTTAAATTGTCAAATTCAAACAAGATTACAAATCTAACTTTTTATTACTAAAATAATTTATTGTAAGAAGTCGTGAAATCTAGCTCTAATAAAGTAAGACACTTTGTTTTTTCAGGAACTGTGGAAGTTTTCTTATTTAATATCTCTTCATAAAATTTTGAAGAAAAAATTTAGTTGAAAACTTTCATGTATTCCAAAATTATTTAAAAACATTGCGTGGAAGAAGATTCAATATCATTGCATAGGATTTAATGATTACCTTACATAGATTTTGCAGTAATAGATCAAGTGCAATAAATTTTCTTGAATTCTTCAATCAAACAAACAAATACTTGAAGGAAGGACGTCTATGGTAACTTAAGTAAACCATTTGTATGAGTTTCCCATAAACTAATTCTTTATAAACTTATAACGGCATCCTACTTGGAAAACAGGACCCAATATGTCTCACTGAAAGAATGTATCTCTAAAGCTATAAACGTCTTATCTCGACTTCCCCAAGGCAGTAATTATGGACCTTTTCTTTTTTTAAATTCTTTACTATTCTTTAATGACGTACATTGAACTACAACATGACAATTTATTCTTGATGCTTGATTTCAAAATAATTTTCTAAGTTTTCAAAAGCTCTAATTCTTATTTTTTTATTACATTGATTATGTTTTCGAATAGTACCTACTTATAATTTGGAATTAATCTAAACACTGATAAGACATTCAAGATAATAAACTACTCACGGAAACAATATCTTGTTGAATATCTATATTTTGTCGACAATGTACTTATTAATAATGTTCATAATATTATATTCAATGACCTAAGAGTTGAAATACATAAATAAAAGAAAATCCCAAAAAATAATAAAGACCACCAAAAAATTCAACAAATTAAAATATTTTAAGTGCAATATAATTGAAATATAATTAATTATTCAAGATTAAAAAGTAAGATTAAAAGTTTATTCTTTTTTAACGAAAATCATAAAATTTAAACTCTGAGTCTTTTACAAGAAGCTGGGTAAAAGTTTCCCCTTAAAATCAATGTTAAAATTCTCCCATATGCAAGTGATACACATAAGATACTTAAAATATAAGAATTCCTATCTAATTAATCACTATATACATTTTCATGTGAAAATAAATATGCTTATAATTTTAACAACATTCTCAAATGCCCATTGAAATTCATTACGTATATATTATGTTCGTATATTAATAGAAGCTGCAGCTGAAGTCATTAAATTTCTTTTATGGTTAAGCTTTTGCCAAAACATCCCCAGCACGTCGTCGTCGTCATCGTCATCGTCGCTATTAAACTCTTCAGAGAAATTCTTCGAAATTCGCATTAAATTTAAGTTGTCCTTTTTGAACATTGCGTTGAGTTGAGTTGAGTTGAGACTTTTGTCCCAAAGTCTTACCACATTTATACTTATACGGTACACACACCCTATATATTTACATGAAACCACGACCAGAATCAGACCCATCTGCAGAGACTTTGCCAGAACGTATATTATATATACACATATACTAACTTGTATGTTAAATTAATTTGCAAAATGTCGTTATGCCTTAACCACGAGATCTCCTTCCGCAAATTTACAACCGGAAGCCATAATCATCATCATCGTTATCATCGCCAATGTTACACTTTCTATATAAATGTACTACATATATGTATATATGTAGAGATAGATACATTTATACTCATGTATGTATTTTTTATCGCTGCTCCATGGAAATGGATCATAATTCTCTCGCAAAGCATCTTATCCTTAAAAAAAAAAATTTATCCTTGCAAATCCATCCGTAGATGAAAATACATACATACATATATGTACATTCACTGTATGTACACACAGATTATTATAAGAAAATATAAAAATTCAATTAAAAGCAAATGCTCTTGATGCTTGATGATCAAAGTGAAGGACTCTGAAGCGAGATGTTTTTTAATGTCATTTTCGAATACGAAATGAAGAAGAGAAATTAAATTATACTTTTGCGAGTTTGTATTTGGCAGAGCTTTTTATTGCAATACACTTTCTGGACCTGTGTGAATTCTGAGTATGAATATCAGATGTGATGTTTTCATAATATGTATTGAAGTTGATGGATATTAAAAGAGTGATTCTGTGTGTTTCAAAGAAGATACTTTTTCAAATTCAATTTATTTGAATTTTAATGTTTATTATAGCTGATGAGGATGATGACAGTATTGCAAGAAAGTGATCTGACGCCACGAGAAAAATTAACTCCATGACTAAGTTGCACATACCTACTCTTTCTAAACTGAAATTTTCAGCTGTTTCGCGAATTCTGTTCCTTATATGCCAGGAAAATTTTTTTCCACATCTCCCCTTTGCTGTAACAGAGAACTTCGATAACTTCGTAACCAAAGAAATAAATTGTGGCAGAAATACTTGAAATCCAAATCTCTTTACGACCATCAAGCTTCCTCAAATACTCAATTTTCGAAAGCATTATATATGAAAGCCTTTTTTTCCACTGCAAATTAATTCATCCACCGTACAACATGATCAACAACAAAGAACCTAGTACATTTTGTTTCCCATGTTCTATGCACAATGGTCGATGGGGATAAAGTCCATGTGATTGGTACAGACCCTAGCAAGGACTTCGACAGAATTTCACATAATAGCATCACTTTTAAATTAAATTCCATGGGTTTCCCTACACTCTTTTTGTTGTGGTTGAATTCATATTTAACCGTCCGTTTTAGACCATCTCTTTTCCTTCCTATTATTGCACCTTCTGGAGTACCACAAGGTAGCCATCTTGGTCCAATACTGTTCATCTTAGCTATTAACGATATCGCTCAAGTTCTCGACTTCGGTTTATAAATACAGGGTGTCCGCCGGGAAGGTATACTACTTTGTTTTGTCGCCATTTTGGTAAACATTAGTCTTGACAGTTCATATTTGGCAGTCGTGAAGTAGACACGTGGCAAATTTATTATGGAAAAATATTCGATAAACCAACGTGTTTTAATCGTTAAAACATTTTATCAAAATCAATCATCGATTACTGTGACGATGAGAAAGTTACGTGAAATTTTTGGGAGAAACAACGTGCCAACAAAACGCACTATTTATCGTGTAGTGAATGATTTCGAAGAAAGAAAGTCTGTAGGTGATAGGCCCAAGCATGGACCACAACGTACTGCAAGATCGGCTGAAAACATTACTGCTGCTCAAGGAAGTGTTCAAAACAATCCATAAACCTCAATTCGACGCCGTGCTCAGGAGCTTGGTGATATCGTGATATGATTGAAAACTTTTTAACGCCACAACTGCATGTTTTGGGCTTGATTAACATGTGGTATCAACAAGACGGTGCCACATCGCATACATCCAGGATTGCAATTGAATTACTGCGAGACCTCTTTCCACAACAAGTTATTTCAAGAAATGGTGATGTTGATTTGCCTCCACGGTCGCCTGATTTGACTGCTCTGGACTTTGTGGGGATATCTGAAAAGCAATGTTTATACAAACAAACCAAAAACGCTTGAGCAACTCAAACAAAATATTCGTGTTGAAATTAATGAAGTACCGCGTGAAATGTGTGAGAATGTAATGAAAATTGTGCTCAAATGGGCTCGCATTTATGAGACTAACAGAGGCGGACATTTACCTGATATTGTATTCCATACATAATTGCCGACATTAAATAAAACATTTATCAATATAAGATCCATTCTCTTTCATTTAATCAAAAATTATTAATAAACAAAGTAGTATACCTTCTCGGCGGACAACCTGTATATGCGGATGAAATAAAAATCTTTAAACGAATTTCAGTAGCTGCTGATATTTGTTCTTTACATTCAAATCTTGACAAATTTTCCCAATGGTTCCAGAAAAGCCTACTTGAACTCAATGTCAGCAAATGCCACAGCTTGACATTTCCAGGTTAACGGCTCCCTCCTCCTCCCAGAAACTATCATATAAATGGGGATCTTGTACCCGAAATCAATTCCTGTCGTGATTTAGGAGTAATTCGTGATAAGAAACTTAACTTTCGATGCCACATTGACAACATTATAAACAAAACTAATTTGACACTTGGCTTTATCAAACGCTATTCTTAACAGTTCTCTGACCCGTACATTGCCAAATCTCTTTTTTTATTTCATTTGTCCGCCCCATCCTTGAATATTTGTCTCCTCTCAGGTTTGGTCCCTGTATCAAATTTCCCATTAGTTAAAAGGATCGAAGCCTTTCAGCGTATGGTTTATTCGATTTGCCCTGTGTAATCTTCCGCGGGATGATAAAATATTGACTTCCTCTATATTCAGATAGGTTTGTGCTAATTGACCGTCAGTCGCTTGAAAAACGACACCGCAGATGTGATTTTTATTCACGAGCTATTAACTGGTAATATTGTGTGTCCCGCTCTGTTAAGTCTGATTTTCATTAATACCCACCCGCGAAATGTTAGGTCAGTACGGCTTTTTCGCATTCTTTTTCACCGCACTAACTATAGCTATCCTATGTCTCGTAAGCTACGTAATTCCAACAACTCCTCAAATATTTTTGATTTTAATATATCCAAATCAGTCCTCCGAAATTCTCTCCTCTTTATTTAAAAAGAAATTAAAAAAAGAGAAGACATTTCTGGCTTTGTTACCGTCGCGTCGTCATCGATAGCAAGCTTCTAGATCCCTGCATAATTGATCGATCTTTAACGAGTGTAGATCAAGATTTATTTGTTTTTTTTAAATCTCCCAGTGAAAGTAAAATTCCTAAAAAGCTGCAATACACCGAATTAATAATTCCAGTAACTCCCTGACTTTTTTAAGATAACGCGTTATTCGTTGTACTATACGTATAAGTGTCTAAAAAATAAATTGGGTGGCGCAACAACTCGTGTATAACCAGGGCCTAGTGATATTTCTAGGATTGGGGGAGACCTACAATTGTCTGCCGAAGGTGAGAAGCACTTTTTTATGACAAGAGATACTCTTGGTGAATTCGTCAATTCCTCGCAAAAGTCAGTAAACGGTGAAAAAACATTTCGGTTTTTTTAGGTGGCATAGGCTGGGAATCGAACCAAAGACCTTTGGCGTAACAGTTCTACACACTAAATATTACTCCATGTAGGTATAGGTAAGTGTATGGGGTATAATATGTCCGTATAAGCTTACTACTTAATACTATATCTGAGTTTTGTTCATATCTTATACATATATCTTTTATAGATATTTTTTTTTTATTTGACTAAGGTAACTACTGGATTGGGACTGCTCATTCATTTTCACTGATAAATTGATTGCCTCAAAACTTGTATTCCAAATGTCACATTTATTTAAATAAATAGCTTCAGGCTTTAGTGGCTCCTTGTTGGCATCATTTAAAATAAGTAAGTACCTATAACTATGCTTATTTTATTACATTATCAATATTTTAGAAGGAACCTTTATACGTCCCTATATAGTTAAAAGTACCAAACTTTTAAGGTCTATCTCTATATACTACATATATAGTTATATTATAAAGATTGTTATAACTAAAATTTTGGCACGCTTCTTGAATAAACTCACAAACATTTTTGCATTCTAAATATAACATATTTACTATAAAATGGTCAGATACAACCTTCAACCTTTTTGGTATATGTATATGTTAAACCTTTTAAATTACCTTCTAATCTTCTCAATATCCCTTACCCTGTTCCTATATAATAAGAAAATGATACTTGTTTGTTTCAGCCACTTAACTTTGCCTCAAGTGTTTTATATCTTGGGACGCACATATTCATACGAATAAAACCATGAATTTATATATTTTCACATTTTCCAAAAAAGAAAAAAAAAAAAAAAAAAAAAATGAACAACTTAAATATTTATGAAGGATCGAAGCCTCAAAAACATACTGTGACAGTCATAAAACCATATTATACAAAACTCATAGACAAAAACGCCTTAAACCTTGATCTCATAAAATATACCAACTGAAATATTGTATATTACATCGATGTTAGTAGATATAAGTATACAGAGATAGGAAGCAAAGGGAAAGACAAAAGCGTAACGCACATGCACATTCATGGTTCCTACAAACATATATAGTCCTTCTATATCTAATACTATGTATGTGTGTATAGAATAGATACAGGACTAGTGAGTGGATAAGGTTTTATTGTCGCTTTACGAGCTATTGCATGTGCCGAGTAGGTAATATATCTAACCACACAAGAGCTCTTCCCATTCCCATCAGTCGCCATCGTTTAATACCAAAACTACATCACAACCAGGAATCATAAAAAATGTAAAAGAGATATCCTTGGGGCTGTTACAATAAGCGCGGTAAATTCCCCAACCACCACGTCATAATATAGCTCCGACTCCGTCTCCATCTCTCTGGCTCTAACTCCAGCTCGGGCCTGGTTTAACTATGATGATGGTCGTTCGTTGGCTGGCAATGGCATATCCCTGCGAAAGATGAAAATTGGTTTAGGTACTCTATCCCAAGGGCAAACTACAGATAGCAATCATGTATCTCTAAAGTGAATTTGGGACATGTGTGTGACATGATATCCGCCATCTCCGCGAAATGGTGTCATTTAAGTGCATGGGCTTGTTGGGCTTCATACGATTATTGGGGCCCCTTTGTCTAAATAACAAATATTTATTTATTATTTAATAAAAATTTATAGTTTTGTCTATTTTGCAAATATAAAGGGTCTTCCAATATATAGGGACTTCTAAACTTTGACAGTTGATAGCAGACATATTGATGAAGCTACATCTTTCAAATTGGCTGTCATTTATTCAGTCTGTTTTGCCAAATCATCATAGACGGATATAGCGTTCAACATGACGCGCAAATGATAAAATTGTTTTATCAAAATAATCGTCATACCGAGAGGAATATTCACGCAGTTCTTTATCTTTTTCCAAATTCTCCAAGAAATCTTCATTACCAAAAGCAAAAAAATAAAACAATTTTTATAATAAATTTTCTTTTTCAATTCACATTAGGTTGGGTTAGGTTTACGTGTTTTTGAACCGTCTGTGTAAAAATTGATCAATTCATCCTCTTAGAACGCTAAGTCCTCCCAAAGAGTTCTGGAATGGATAGTAAAATGAAAGTTTTTATCGAACTGTAGCTTTGGGATGGTGGAGTCTGTAATACTTTGAAGTGATCTAAAAGAGTTCAGAATGATGGAGTGGCCAATAATGAATTATTGGTCAATGGTGAGGAAGCTTTAAGACGGATGCATGTGCTTGCAGCAAAATATATCGAGAGGTGTTAGATGGAACAGAACGTCCAATGCAGCAGCAGGAGTCGTACGAAGTTTTCCGCCCATGCACCGGCAGGCTGAGTATTGTACCTTGCTTCGTTTAGCGTAATTTGTTGTTTTATTTAAGGCGGGCCACCATACTGATAGCCCGTATGTTAGAATAGGTCTAACTGCCGAAGTGTATATACAATAAGAAATGCGCGGTTGGAGTCCCCATTTATTGCCAATGGCCTTTTGGCATGAGAAGAGTGCTACTGTGGCTTTTGTAACTCTTTCGTGTATAATAGGTTTCCAAGTTTACTTCCTATCGAGAAAAAGACCCAAGTATTTGGTCTCGTCTGAGAATGTTAATGTCTATATGGGGAATTTTGTATTTCCTAGAAAAGGGGACAAGATCTGTCTTGTGAGGGTTAACACCCAGTCCGCAGCAATCTGCCCAGTTTATTAGCTTATTTAACGCGTTTTGTAAGAGTTCACTTAAAGTGTTAGGATGATTTCCTGAAACGGCAATAACAACGTCATCCGCATACGCAATCACCCTGTACCTCTCCTGCTCCAGATATGTCAGAAGGTCATTAACAACTAAGTTCCAAGAAGGGGAGATAGAACACCGCCTTGCGGGGGAACTTTACTGACAGGTCTTCTTGCAGAAAAGTCGCCCAGTTCAATTCGATCGTTTTCGTTTTACGGAATTAGGTTCCTGCACTTTCTCATAGACGTAGGCTTCACCTGAGAGAATTCTACTACAATGCTTCCAGTGATCTGCCAAATCATGGCATTTAGTAGTCTCACATGCTTCGTTATAGGAGCTCTATAAGTTGTTCAATACGTAGGAAGAAAAATTTTCTTAGATTCTTGTGGTGTCACAATGGACCGGCCTATGGTCTAAGTGTTTCAAGTGCTCTTGCTTGACAGCCACATAAACCTAACCTAACCTAACAGGTATGTACATATTAATTATAGGATTGTTGGCATTACATCGGCCCTTCACGGTTCCCCACAAAAAAAGTCCAAAGGGGTCTAATCGCAGCTCCGAGGTGACCAATTGACATCGCCAAAACGGCTGGTAACACGTGGCATGGGCGGTGTGGCATGGCGCGCCATCCTGCATGAACCAGAGGTCGTCCAAATCCATGTCTTCAATTCCAGTAAAAAAAATCGGTTAACATGGCTCTGTAACGCCCACCGTTGTTGGCCGAAACGTTGTTCCCAGCCTCACGGTCCAATGATACCACCACTCCACAATCCGCACCAAACTGTCACTCTCTGTAGATACATTGGCTTCTCGACAATAACGTGGGGGTTTTCCAAGCCCCAGATACGGCAATTTTGTTTGTTAACGTAGCCGCCCCAGATAAAAAAAAAACGCGTTTGGGCTACGAAGACCTCACTTTGGAAATAAGTTTTCAATATTTCCCAACGTTGTTCAGGCGTAAAGCGACTCCTTTCGTTCGGCGGAGGTATGATACTGACTTTCTGTCATAATTTCGAGAGGGAAACAGCTGTCAGTGTCATAATAACCTATGATTTATAAGAAACCACTAGATGGCTCACACGTTATAGTAATATGGGCGCCATTTTGGCATAATACGGCCCTTCTATGAAGTGATCTCCTATCCCATTCCTTACTAAAAATTCTAGGATCTGCCTGGAGTAAAAATTGTTACTACCTAACATAAAAGTCGATGTGAGGCATACCACACCGCCCCCGCCGCTGCGCCGCGCTGCGCTGGCACGTAACTCTGAGTAAAGAGCATAGTACTATAAGTAGTGTATTTTTGGCAAGGATGAATTGAATGAACATCCTTTTTAAGCTTGTTCCGTTTTTTAGTAGATATATACATATAAACCCTCCGGGGGGCTCTAGGGAAATATTCAAGGCAAGCAAAATGCCGACTGTTTTATGTGAGCTTTGGTGTTCGGTGTTTGGTGGTTTTTTGAAGAAGACATCTTGGTGACAATAATTTTTAGAGTGTTACCCTCTCTTGTCGCGATTATGTACCTACCGAATTCCACCAACCTCAACTCTAATGGCAGGCACTTCTTTTAAGCTCATCAGGATCTCGTTTGCATTAGAGGGTACATTTTAATCTAAAGGTGAAATCATTATGCGAGAGGGTTTGAGAGTTTCCTCATATCCTCGTTTTGTATATCATATATATTGATAAAGCGTTGAACATGTCGAGAAGGTTATTTCCCATCAAACGCCATCTTTAATGGATACCCCATTAACAATTGTTGCTCTGCCTTGGTATAGGTAAGAGGATATATATGGATGCTACATACATAGAATCTACTCAAAGCTAAATTAAATAAAACACATGCGAGCTCATAAAGGGAATAATTGTTGTCTGTGCGTGCGTGCGTTTGCGAGTGCGTGCATACGTGTGTGTGGTTAGCACTAAGTAACTCTTAAGCTCGACAAGGAACTCAATTAAATTAAGAATATTGCGTTTTGGCTTCGGGGGTTTGATAGGAGATGAGATTGGTTCTCTTGCTGCGTGGGCTTAATTTCTTTATACATATACCTACATACATGCAGCACAGGCATATATCAAACGAAAGAAGTAAGGTAATTTTAGAATTGCTAAAAGGATTAATGCGTTTGTCGATGAGTGTTTAGGGAGTTTATTGCGACCAATTTGGGATGCTGTTTTTTTTTGTTTCTTTTTCTTATTTGCGGATTAAGCAGATTACAACACGGGCGGTGGCAATAAAGTGCGGGATTGTGTGTTTGAATAAAATTAGGACTTAGTTGGATTTTCAGGAATGTGCTTATGGCAAATGAGGTGTAATTAAATTTAAAATGTAAAAAGTAAAATCTTATATACACCCACACCATGTTAATCGATTTTTTAGTTAAACTCTCAAAAAAGGTACTTGCTATCTTACTTAATCTTAAATAAATTTTATTCTTCTAGGTTTTTTTTGTTGAGATAATCTTTTGTTATTTTTATATAGGTATTTGAAATTTTTACTTGCGATATAAATACATAATATTGAATTTTGATCGAACTTAATATTACGATGAGAGCGGAAGGATGAAAAAATTGGGTTACACAATTCTGTCCACTCCTCTGTTTGTCCGATAGCATAAAAAGGGGTTGATTTTCTCTAAAATTTACTTCTTTCGATCAAACTAAAATTTGCCCAGCAGTAAATCTTGTTTAAAATTGATCGAGTGTGTGATGTGATGGCCCATTTAGTTTACTGTTTAAGAAGTGTTAATGTTTGCTGTCAGCAATGAAATCAAATTTTACCCAAAATATGCATAAATACTAGAACCATTTTTTTGCTAATTTTTTTAGCAGTAGTTATTCATCATATGTTTTACAAAACCAAGTTAGTGTGATCCAAGTCATGCATATTTTTTGAAACTGGTACAAGTTGCAATAAAAAGTGTATTTAGGTTTAGGAAATCGAATTTTGTAGCCTTTTTAAAGTCTGAAAATCATTTTGTTGTATTTTTAATTAAAGTTATGACAGTTTAAATTTTGTCGTTCAATGTCCTCTATTTTGGGTTCTTTCACATCTTTATTATAATGTTTTAAGCAAAATAAACATTGAAAATATTGCTACATAAAATTTGAAATTCTCATAATCATTACTTTATTATATAAAGTCGAAGCAATATTATTATGTCCGGCGTAAACTCAGAAAGTATTAAATTGATTTACTTGAAACAAATTTAATAATATTCTTTATATTTATAAGATTGTTTTAGGCTATTTTTTGTTTTTCTAATTTGTTTATATAATCAGAATAATAATTTTTTTTTCAAATTTTTGTCAACTTTTTTTTTTTAGGTTGACACACATTTTCACTTATACGTCAAAACCTTTTGCATACTTTACAAAAATAGAGATTATTTCATAAGTTCAATATTTAAACGCAAATTTTAAGCCTTAAATCTTTTTTTTTAAATATACCTACAAGCTGGAAAATATGTACTTAAACAAATTTAAAAATTAAAACTTTTTGTATTTTTTAATCTAGAAATTGGTTTTATGCGCAACCAAGGGGTGGCGAAATTTACATGGCCAAATTGGAAATGAAATTGAAATCAGAAGGTATATTACCGAAGGTCTTCCATCGTTATGTTGATGATATTTTTACATCTAAATGAGTCTCAAAAGTGAGAGTTTTTTAACTGTGTTAAATAATCAATGTGAATCCATAAAATTCACAGTTGAAGAAGAAAAAGACCAAAAAATCGCGTTTTTAGACTTGGAATTGACAAGAACACCTGTAAAAATAGATATCGGTAGTGTACCACAAACCCACCAGTACAAAACGAGTGATTACTAGTGATGCTCATTTGTCCCATTTAACACAAACATGCTTCGTTTCATTCTATAATGCATCGGCTTGTTAATCTTCCACTTTCATTAGCAAACTTTAAAAAAGATAATATATTATTATATAGTTGAAGTGGCTGGTTTAAATGGTTATTCGAAGACTCTTATTGACTCTATAGTTAAAAAATGTCTCAAAATAAAAATACAACATTATTTAGACAAAATAATTTAGAAGTCATAAATGAAATAAAAAGAGAAGTCTTCAATTATGTTCCGGAAACAATGAACAAATTAAAAAACCGTTTAAAACAGCACAATATTTTGCCGGTTTTTTTAAATAATCAAAAACTTAAAAATATTTTTACATCTACGAAAGATAAAGTCGATGATGAACACAAATCTGGCATATGTATATGCTATTGAATGTGGTGTGTGTAAACGACGATACATAGGCCAAACTAAACGCAGTATATACAAGTGAAATATAAAGAGCATTGTTATTGTGCAAAAAAGAAAAAATTAAAACAATCATCCTTTGCGGATCACATTATAAGTGAAGGTCATGGAATTTGGGAGAAATAGCATAGCAATACTTTGATTAAACATGTAAACAAATGCAACAGACTTGATGCTTATGAAATTTATTATATTGAAAAAGAAAACAATAACTTGAACGCAGAAGAAGGCGAGATTAGAACACCGCTGTTTGAAATGCATTCGCGTCTTTTTTATTGTAATTGACTTCGTTTTTGTTTTGTGTGAAACAATAAGGTGGTTGTGTTTAAATAAGGTGTTCTATTTATTTATTCAATTTTTCTTAATAAAGAAAAGAAAAAAGGGGATGTAAAGATTCTGTTCGTCTGTCGAATATGAACCTAACTACAACCTACAAACAAATTATTTTTTTTTTTAAAAAGGGGATTGATAGGCATTATAATAAATAAAGGGTATTTTGCGAGGCAACGCGAGCACGGGTCTGCTAGTAAATTATAAATAATAATTATCTCCAAACTTGTATGCAAAAATCCTTTCATTTTAATCAGTTTTTAGTGCTTTTTGAGGAAATACTGGCCAAATTGATTTCAACCTAGCATATAGCATATTTTGAAAAAAAAAAAAAAAAAAAACGAAACGAAACGAAACGACAAATTCGAAATTATTACAAATATTTAACGGCAAATTATCTAACTAACCACTTTTCGATCGGTGAATGTTGCCTCTCAAACTTGACATTTATAATTTTTTAACACATCATGGCTTTATTTCATGTCAAAGTTAGCAAGTTAGTGTTTGTTGTAGAACTTGCCCTTTTGAGTCAACTTAAAATTTTTATGAGATGATTGTCAAAAATGAAAATTATTTGTTCTTAAATATAAACAATATTTGTTTCATTGAAATAATTTTTAAATAAATAGGACGATACATGAATGAAGGATTTTTTTAATAATACAAATTCTATATACTACTGAAATATCAGCCTAGTAGACACCTTAGCACTATTTTGAATTTAAAATGACTATCTCTCACAAAGATTTACCACATCAACCCTAACCATATGTTCATTTTTGTACGCGAATATGTATTCTATATTTATTTATCAAACGCAAGTTAAATTATGTATATAATTTGTGTGAAATACTTTTATTTGTTTCAAACGTATGACTGAAAAACAAATGGCAGCTACTCGCTGACAGATATATACATATTCATAGAAAAAAAAATATCCTAACATCAGGCAAACAAAAATTCGCCTAATTAAATCTCTAACGTATCCTATATACACTTTGCTCCTTTAACTCTTTTATATTTTTCTCACCAACATTTTGTTTTTGTTGCTTTTTTTTTTTTGTTTCATTTTTATACACATTTTCATATTTAATTTTGCAAATTTGTATGCATCGCTTGGTATATCCTGCGAAATTTTGTTGCTTTGCTTTTGTCTCTTCCTGTTCACTTCCGTTTTGCTTAAAAATGTGCTGCTGCTTTTGCTTTAATCCTGGCGCTGCTGCCATTATATTTTGTTTTTGTTAAAGTCATACCCTAAAAACGATGTGAACGAAAAACAAAAAAATACATATATAAATAAAAAATGAATTTTAACCAAAGTATGTATATATCTGTGAAATGAATATTTACCTCTACACCTGTTTACCTACCTAGCTTCTATTCTATCTTAACATTTTGCCGGGATTAAAATGCCTATAGAGAAGTATGCAAATGTTTACAGTTGTATGTATGTATGCGTTTGTATATATACTTTTTTTCTATTCGCTATTTCGCAGTATTTATATTTTTTATATGCATGAATGTAATGCACATATACATATACTTATACCTATCTAGATTTAGTTTAAATCCTTTTTTTTTTTGTTATCAAATCTCAGCACGGCAATATATTATTATTTCAAAGGACGAGACCCATTTCATGGTGTTGAACGCGAAAAAAATTATAATACTTTTATTTCATCATTTTGGCTGCCAGAAGGGTTTAAATAATTTTTTTCCCTAGAAAGATGTGAAAACAAAAAAAAAAAAAAAAAAAAAAACAAAAAATCTAAACATCAAACGCTCGTTAGGAATATTCACAGAGCTGGAAACATTCTGCGGATGAGCCAGATGACTTTTTGAGGGAAGAGTGTTTCCAAATAAATTTAGTTGGTAGGGGATCTCTTATTTTTTTTTTTTATTCAAATCAAAGTGTATTTGGGATGTAGCTAGGTATGCCTGCCTTATCTCTTGGGAATTAAATAAAAAATAAGACAAAAATACAAAAGGGTTGGAATTTTTTCCGGAGAACAAAATCCAAAAGATGGCTTTGAAGAATTTACTGTTGTGAACTGTAAAGGATAGCGTATTAAACGGTCAAAGAGTAAAAAGTTGGGGAATTGAATTGTCCCGACAAAAATATTAAAATATAAATTTAAAAAAAATTTAATATGATTAAAATCTTGATAGATTGAATTCTTGCAATTGTAACAAACAAAACAAACTTTTCAGTCAAAATGATAAAAAAATGGCTCAATCAGATTGTACCTACCTACACATAGATAGATTTGAAAATAATGAAAAAAGTTACGGTTTTTTAAATCATCATTTAAAGGGTGGAAGATTTAGTTTTCGACTACATTGGGCGCCACCTTGAATTTAAGCTGAATCGTTAAAAAACTCGCTAATTTTTTTATTGAAATGCATGAAACTTAAATTTAGTCCAATATTTTTTTTTGTAAGATCGATATAACTTAATTTTAAAGTAAATATCATAATATATTTTTCGCATGATATTTTTTCTCGCACGATATGTTTTTTGCTTGACATAATTGTTTGCATGATATTTTTCCCACATGATATAATTCTTGTATGATATATTTTTTACGTGATACATTTCTCGCATGATATTTTTCTCCCGTGATATATTTTTCACATGATATTTTTCTTGTATGTTATTTTTTAAAATTTGTCTCGCTTGATATTTTTCTCACATGATATATTTCTCGCATATTTTTTTCCCCTGATATATTTTTCACATGATATTTTTCTCGTGTGATATTTTTCTCTTTTTATATATTTATCTCACCTGATTTATTTTTGAAGAAATATATGAATCTCGTGTGGTATTTTTCTTGCATGATATATATTTGTTGCATGATATATTTCTCGCATGATAATTTTCTCAAATTATATTTTTCTCGCATGATATTTTTCTCTCATTATATGCATGATATATGTTTCTCGTTATATTTTTTAATCGCATGATATTTTTTCACTTAATATGTTTCTCACGTGATATTTTTCCTCATTGATATACATTTTTCTTGCATGATATAAATTTGGCATCGTATATTTCTTGAGTGATTTTTTCTCATATGATATATTTATTACTCTCAAGATAAATATCTCGTGTAGTATTTTTCTCGCTTGATATATTTCTCACATGATATTTTTGCATGATTTATTTCTCGCATAATATTTTTTTTTTCACGTGATATGTTTCTCACGTGATATTTTTCTTTCATGATATTTTTCTCGCGTGTTATATTTTTTGCATTTATGTTATTCATGCATGATAAATATTTGGCATCATTTATTTTTCGAGTGATATTTTTCTCGCATGATATATGTATTTCTCGTATATGATATTTTTCTCACATAACATTTTTCCTGCATGATATAGTTTTTCGTTTTTTTTTGATCGCATGATATTTTTTCACTTGATATATTTCTCACATGATATTTTTTCGGATAAAAATTTCTATATTTTATTTATATATTTTATTCTATATTTTTGTTCGTTAATCTAAAGAAGCATAAACGGTGGGAATATACTATCCCCTGCTAATATATTTATGTTGTCCTGTTCCTTTTTTTTTCAATCTAAGCAAATTATGTTTTAAAAAAAAATCCAATCAATTTCCTAAATATAGTTCAACCTACTTCAAGTACTTTTATGAAAAGAAATAATTTCCCAGTGAAATTTTATTTTCTCCTTAAAATCGAAAACCACTCAAACAAGATTGATTAAAGTATAAAAAAAAAAATAAAAATAAAAAAAAAACAATATCCCTAATCGACAATCTACGTGATGGTGCGGATGTGTAGAAAAAAAAGTCCCATATCGGTTTAGAAGCTCTAAAATTTATATCTCCACGCTGTTGATGGGGTTTTATTTTTTTTTACATAGAATTTTCACAGAAACTCAAACAAAAATATCATCATTCGGAAATATATTTTTTTATTAAATGTTTTTATTCACTTTTTTTTTTATTATTACAAATTTATTTGCCTTATATTCCCAAACATAAACCATAAAAACCCATTTCATTTTCCAAAAGAACGTGCAATGCATTATTCCAGTTGCATGCACCCACACATCGAGGTTAGACATGAATACATATCGTCGGCCGAGAGTTGTTTTGTTGTATACGCCAATTTTACGATTTTGGGAAATCGCATTTTAAGGTTTGCGTTAATATAAAAAAAAATCTGATCGATAAAGTTTTGTTTATATTTTTAATATAAGATTGTGTGGAATATCTTCTTTTGATTAATGTATTCAAAACTGTCCTACCCATTTTAGTTTTCAAACTATAAATGTTTTTACCCAAAATGAGTTTGTCGTATACGCCACCAAAATGAGCATTTGTTTCCATCGCATACACGTACGACAAAGTGATCGCACGTACGACATTCCAATATTCAAGCACCACTACGAATTGGTATGAGAACGAAGTAAAATAATCAATTTTTAAAGTTAACAGTGTTTTTTTGTATTTAATAAACATTAAAATACAGGCTACAATCTTTTTATATTAAGGCAGTATTGGCTTACAAAAAATTAATTATAAAAACATCGTAAGTCATTTATGACTATAAAGTTTGCAAGTAAATATAAAATCAAAATAACATTTTTTTATAAACAATAACAAAAAAATTATCCTATGACTATCAAAAGTAAATGTATAAAACTATGATTAAATAACATTTTGTTTAATACATACAAAGTCATTCTATGACCTTCAACCTAAATAACTAAATATAATTATTGGAATACTGCATGTAAAAACAATAAACAATAAGGCTTCATAATAGAACTGGCCTGCCTTAGGCATAAAAATAAAGAGACTTTTATGGTCGCTAATTTTCTCTTTGATATAGGCTTAAGGACTATTCACATGAGAGCGACCAACGACCGACGAATAAAAAAACAAATGGGACTTAAAACAATCAATAAGTCTAAATCCTTCACAAAAACTAGACAAAATGGTAGAAAACTTTTTTAAATTAATGTTTAGATACTAAAATTTGGGTTTTAATTGCTAAAATAAGTGAAATTTGAGAAAATGAATTGGTCGTCACGAATTGAAATCTTGAAGGCATAGTCTGAACAAATTTTTTGGCGTTTGCAGAATAGTTTTGCTTGATTTCTTAAATATTGTGGCCCTTCGAAATTCCATTTCTCTACCGCTCGTTTTGTAAAATAATGTAAAGAGTATTATTATATTTCAGAAATTCAGGCCTTACTGAACGAGATTTTGCAGACGCCATTTGAAATCTGTATACACATACGACAAACCAAACCGGAGTCCGTAATATTTGTTTTCCATTTGTGTTGTATGTGTATATGATCAGTCTTACATTCTCTGTGAGTTTCATGCACGTACGACAAAACAATTTTAAAATTTTATTATTAATTTTCGGTCGTATGTGTTAAGCTTATGGACATACGACAAAACAATACTAAAGAAAAAATTGCGGCAAAATAGATGGAATTTTTGTCGTATATGCCAAAAACTGGCGCTTACGACAACCCAAAACTAAGGATATGCTTATTTTATGGATATACGACAAAATGCATACTAATTATCTCAGCAACGGTAAATGATAGGTCAATTCTGATTGCAGAAATAGAAAGGGGACCTTCGAAAACATAGTACTGCGTACCCACTTTAAAAAAGTGCATTTTGGCGTTTACAACAAAACAATTCTCGGGCGACGATATGTATATGTATTATGTATAGGTATATTAATATATGGCGTCAAATTTAGCCTACGGATGATATAAATCTCGCATCCCATCAACCATATATGTATAAATGTATGTAGGGACGCCACAATGGGGCAAAATACCTGTTTAGCTGGCAGAAAATCAAATTTTAAAGTTGAGCTTTGTCTTAAACTTACATTCTGTTTCTCTTTTAAATACTATAGAGAATTAGAAATCAGAGAGAGAAGATTCATTTGGATCACGTGATGTTCAGAAGATCGTCACAAATGGAGCATTTGTTCACTTTTTGCATCGCGTGCACGCACATGTGTTTTTTCAGTTTTGACTTGTTTAAGTAAATTGTGTGCCATTTATTATTCGTTGTTTGGATCAAAATAAAATTTTTTGCCATGGAATCAGTAAGCTCAGGTGTGACTTTTTATTTTTTAATTAGAAAAAAAAAATAATTTTTTGTTCCCTTAATTTGTGGTTGAAAATAGAAAAAGTGTAAAAAAATGTGTTGTTTTTGTATTTAACGAAAAATCCTTAAACTTTTAGTGGTGATGGCTGTGAGGTGCTGCAAAGTGTTATATGTCATTGTGTTAAGTGTTTTGTCTATTTTCAGAATATTTAATTTTTTTTTGCTCCAATTTGCTCCTCTTCGTGTAATATAAATTTCTGTTGGTGACGTCACTTTAAAAAAAAATTGTTTGTAAAATTTGTATTATAATTACTTTTCAGGCCGAAAAACTTCCAAAACTTTGTCTATCACAAGGCAAGACCTTTACAATATAATGAAGAGTTCAAATTGCCAGGGATTGGATAGCCAAATGGAAATTTTAAGCCAAGAAGTTGAAAGACGGGTTGAATGCAGTGGTGCTTTTGAACACGATATTAGTATAAAAATTAAAAATTTTAAATGAAAATTTAAATCATTCTGGGATAAAGCTTGTCACATAGAAGCACGATTTTTGAAAAACAATAGTAATAAGGACTTCAAAAGATATAGAGAGCATCACTCTCGCAAAAATTGCAGAGAAAATACAAATGCGGACATTTTCAATTTTTTTTTTGCTGTCATCAGATCCGGTTTTAACAAGTATGCGCAGGATTCCAAAAAAAAAAGTAAAGTTTACCTCAAGAAGCTATCGATTTGCACATGCCCCCATCTGTACCGTTAACAAACCAAAGTGGTTGTGACTTTGAAATCAATGAGAGTGATGAAGAATTTTAAACTGTTTTATGTACTTAAATTATTATTATTATAAATGTTTAATTAGTAAAAAATATATGCAAATACTGTCTGATGTGTTCTTTAATTTAATTTCATTTAATTTTGACTTTGAAACTCATGCATATAATGACATATGCATAAAAACAATTTTTTGGGCGTTTTAGTGGGCGTGGCCATAACAAACTTCGAAAATGTATTAACATTGGTACCAAGAGTAATCATGCCAAATTTCAGGTTTTTATCTTTGCTGGTTGATTTAATGCCAACTTTAAGGGCATTCTGCCCCATTGTGGGACGGTAGGAGTCTCCAGCAAGGTGCAATAAAATGGAAGTAAAATTTTATTTAGTCCTTTATTTGAAATAACGATTCATACCTTCAATTTTGTTTCTGTTTCCTGTTTTTTTTTCATTTTATTTCGTTTTTTTTTGCTTTGTTTTTTTGCAAGCAACATTCCCATTAAATACTTTTTGTAGAATTGGCTGATTTGTTGTTATTGGTGTATAATTTCTTTTTTCAAGTATCCTCATGGCATTGTGCCAAGAGGATTGCATTAAAATTTAATAAAATCGGTGTTATTGTTCGCTTAAAATATTTTCTTTTTTTGTTTCTTGTTGACTATTGAAATGTCAAATTTTAAGGAACCTCACTTCGTAAATTTGAGCTAAAAAGAGCAGGAGCATTTTTGAACAAAATTAAATCTCTAAACTTTGTAAGTAGGTATACAAGGACTTTGTTCCTTGATACTAAGTTGTTAACAAAAGCTTTTTTTTAAGTAAACCATTTGATTTGATTTCCTTAAGCGTGGCTGGGGAATAACTTAAATTTTTTTTTGGGATAAATCTGCATCTCCGTAGTTCTTGTTCGTAGTATCTGGTTTCTGATATTTAATGTGTACAAAATCTGGAAACAGTTCACTTGTTTGCAGAAGACTTTAATTTTATGTATTCTTTCAGGTACATCTTCAGCTCATTGCTCAATGGTGTAATAACAGATTTCTTAAGGGATAAAACTATGAAATTTCAGCCTTACAAAGGCAACGCCATATGCTTGATAAGATATACATAAGTAATCAAAGTCATTTTGGCTTTTCATGAAAACTCCAACTATAACGTGAAACCTTTAATACAAAATTCACACAAATTTCAAATATTAAATGCAAGTGAAATTCCATTTAAAGAGAATTATTACAAAAAAAAAAAAAATCCTTTTTACCTATGTATGATGCCATGTTTTATTTTTTTAACATTTGTATATTTATTTTTTATCTCACTCAAGTGAATCGATGCAAAATGTATTCTACTCTCGGGCAACTGTAGTCAAATAGCCAAAAGAGAAAATAATAAAATAAAAAAAAAATATGCATTACATATGTACATAATTTTTGTTTCACAATAATAAAATGGCAAAGGCCAAAATCACTGCGCTAAACGAAACGGTGATAGTGAAACGTATAACTATCGAATAATGGATAGCTAGCTATATATGACATACATATATGTAGATGTATTTTTTATATATTCTTCGAAATTGCAATTAACAGTTATCGGATGCATTCGTCTGACGTAAATTACCTGTCATTGCTGTCAGCAATATCTCTTGCTGTTTATTACATTTTTTTTTGTTCTTATTGTTTTAAATTTTATTGCAATTTTGATTGAAACGCATTTTTGCTGTATACGCGTACATGTGTAGGCATATATGTACATATGTATTTATATGAAATGTAGGTACACTATACTGTACTAATGCTTTGTTCTGTCTCCTAATTGGTTCCAGAAAATGATATATGTAAAGGGTTTTCCAATAAGGAATTTTTTTTTTTAAATAAAACGCAACCATTTGCGATATTTCAAAAACTTCATTATCGGCTTGAAGTAAAATCAAAACATTTATGAATGGAACTCGACTTCGTTCATATGACCACCGCGGGCACGGTTGCAGCGGTCGATTCGTTGGACCCAATTTTCGATGACTCGGCCACACATTTCGGCCGAAACAGCCGCTATTTCGCGTTGAATATTGGCTCTGAGCTCTTCCAACGTCGTCGGCTTGTTGGCATAAACCAATGACTTAACGTAGCCCCAAAGAAAATAGTCTAGAGGCGTTAAATCGCACGAACGAGGTGGCCAATCGACTGGCCCATTTCTTGAGATACCCACGCTCATCAAATTTACTCTTCAATAAATCGATTGTGAGGTGTGCTGTGTAGCTTGTGGCACCATCCTGTTGAAACCACATATCGTCCAAGTCTATATCTTTCAATTCAGACCAAAAATAACCGGTAATTATGGCGTGATAACGCTGGCCATTCACAGTAACGTAACGATCGTTATCGTCGACGATAAAATATGGCCCAATAACGCCGCCGCCGCCGGCATGCAAACCGCACCAAACAGTTACTTTTTGTGGATGAAGTGGTGATTCGTGAAGTAAATGTGGATTTTCACCCGACCAATAACGCATATTTTGCTTATTGACGAACCCATTTAGCCAAAAATGAGCTTCGTCATTTACGACCGAAAATTGGAGTTAACGCTCTTAAAGTTGCGGTCAC
Organism: Epistrophe eligans; assembly: GCA_951394125.1. Classification (NCBI taxonomy): domain Eukaryota; kingdom Metazoa; phylum Arthropoda; class Insecta; order Diptera; family Syrphidae; genus Epistrophe; species Epistrophe eligans. The sequence goes on from OX596029.1 coordinate 83,836,238, forward strand.
CGAATCCGAATTTCGGTAAAAAATTTTTATAATTTTTAGACGTTGCTCCTTTGTGTACTTTACCATGATGAAAATGTTGAGTTTACTGAATAAATTGACAATCACAGTTCGATGATTAGTGAAAGGGTGCGCTCACAAATTAAATTCAAAGTTGTCAAGTCCTTATAAGAAAACCCGATACATCCATTGCAATATGATCTGCGTTTCCCCCCGAAATGTTGCAATTTTCTGTCGCTTAGGTATTGATTAGGTATATAACTAGTACCTACATTAGGAATTTTAGTCTTGTTGGATATTATTCAACATAGCTTTTAAAGGCCTTTAGTCCACACAAATTTATGGCGTTTCGTCCCGGCAATTTCACTTGGACTTGACTAGTGAGGATATAGTTCGCACTAGATATTCGTCACGAAATCTATGTAAGTTAAACCATGAAACTTATAACAGAACTTGCATATTGACATGACAATGCCCACAGATTGCAATCGCAACGAAACGCAATTTGTACTAAAGGCCGTTGAAATATATTTGAATCAATAATTCAACAAGTCCAATGAAAAAAGTGCTGAGTCTTCTACTTGGCTGATGTATTTAAGTATGTTGAAAATAAAGTCTGTATAGTTTTAAGGTTAATTTAGGTTAAATGTAAATTATGACCTTAATTAGTTAAATATTTATTTAGTTTTAAATTGTGACCTAAAATTTCAAAATATATTATGCGTCATAATTATCAAAGGCATTATAGTCCGCCATATTATTCACTCGATTACATCCAGATTAAAAATTCCATCCATATGTGTTTAACATTGAATTTGTATAATTTACATCTGGATTAAAGTTTTAATCTGGATGAATCGAGTGAATAAAATGGCAGTTAGTAAAACACATATAATCGGATCATATAACGAGGTACCTATCCATCAAAATGGAAAAGTCTCCAATTTCATACAAATCGAACAGATTGTATTGCGACATGCGGCGCTTTCAGATTGCATTAGGATGGCCTATCTAAGTATAGTCATTTCTCATAGGAAAGATGAGTAAACCAGAATTATTATGATACCTTTAAGCAACCTCTTTAGACGATATAATCGGTTGTACAACGGTAAATTGAGCCGATATCAATATATCCGTTGAATGTAACCTACACACTTTACTCCCTGAACACAATGGATACGGAGCTGCAGCTGGAATAGTTGTCAAAATATTCAGTACACACAAATTCAATGTTACGAACACAACACAACGCAACTGCAGTCGGTGCTGCAGATGGTGCTGCAAGAGTTCACCAACATTTAACTTTTCACGCGCAGCACTTTTGACGTTTCAATTTGTGTGAAGAAAAAAAAGAGCCAGAAATAAATATTGAAACGTTTTGTGGTTATTTGATTCGTGAAAAATATTATTAATTAAACGAAAATTATCGGTAATAAAAAAAGTGAATAATGATACCGTGATTGTTTTTTTTTTTTTTTCAAATATACAAAATGCTTTGTGGGCACATAAAAATTAGCACGTACGACACTTTTTCACAGCTGTTGCATCTCCAGCTTCAGTTCCAGTTGCAGCCGGTGTTTTTTTTTTGTTTTTAATTTTTCGTGAATTCGAAAGAAGCGCTGGGCTTACGAATGTAGAAATGTGGCTTTTATGACCGAACTACAAAGGTGGATGGAATTTCGCTCAAGATTTTTGGGTCGATATTTGCGGGATAATATATTTTTTTTTATTGTTTCTCGAGAGGAATTTAAGATCGATTATTTTTTTCTTAAAAAAAAAAAAATTGCACAAGTTTTCTTTAAGTGTTTGGACTGAGTCCCCACATCGAAGATCTATTCGTGGACGTTTAACTTCTTTTTTTTCGACCGCTCTGTTTTATTCTTTGTACCCAATTGCCGACTGACGAGCGTAATTTTTTTGGCGCAGTCTATTGAGGAGAATTTCCTCACCACTACCATCAAGGATTCGCATCCATGATTGTTCCTAAGCACTTACGTTTGAGCTTTTGTGGTCTAGATTTTAATCACAAAGTTAATTTAAAGATCTTAAAATTCAATTGATATCTTATTAAAAATATGTGTGACAAAAAAAAAGGATTTTAATCAAAATCTTATGAAATCGGGATTCCCGCAAGTCATCCATAATTTTTACCCACCGAGATTTGTTGGTGTATACTTTTTCATTCTCTTTTAAGCTCATTTAGCCTTCTTTTCCACCGTTATCTCCGAAATTTTAAGGAGTTTTTGCTGAGTTGATAGGGTTCGGAAGTTTTATTTTTGTTTTACTTTGAAATCAGCTGTGTTTTACAATTGGGATTACAACAATACAAAGCTATAGAGATCGCTTTGAATACAAACCTGAACGCGCCCATTATTAACGTACAACAGTATTTTGCTTTGCAGTGCGACGAAGTGTGTTTAAGAGTGATATTTTTGATAGCCCAAAATCCCGCGACAAAAATTGTTAGCGGAATTTACGATTTGATTTGCAAAAATCAAAATAAATAATGTAGTAACAAAAATACAGTGAACTTGATGTAGTATGTGTCGTCACACTGTTTCATTAATCTTTTTGGAGGAAGTTTGAACTTCCGACTGAGTATCAGCGTTGCCCCCTACTACAAATTTAGCATTTTTGCTACATTTTTTTTTTCCAAAAAAAGTCACTACTCACTACGTAACATCGAAAAATAAAACATTACAGTTTCAAAATTTCTGATATTAAAAATCTACGGTCGTATTTATTAAATTTTTGTCTACTTAGACACTGTCTAACTATTTTCAAATTGATGGAAATATGCTTTATTTAATAAAAATAAATATTACATTATTCACGGTTAAGACAATCTACTCTTGTGTCTAAGTTTGGCAGCTATAAGACAACAATAAACAAGGTTTTTGAACACATTTTTTAAAGTTGGACAGTTGTCTAAAGTTAGACAACGTTTATAAATAAGGCCACTAGTATTTAAAATAATATCGCACATTGTATATTCAGCCCTTAAAATCGCCAGTAGCACTTTTTGTGTAAACGTTCCAAAATCAAATCAACGTCCAGGTTCCACAATCCACAGTTCACTGTGTTTTATTTTTTTTTCTTTTTCATACACACTCTTAGGGATTTATTTCAAGAAACAGTACCCCTGAAAAAAAAACTTATAAAGAACCAGGCTGTAAGGACAAAACAACTTTTAACCATTCATGTATTTCTGTTATTAGTCGCCAAAATTGGATGGGACCTAAAATTTTCTGTTGAACTTAAACGCAAAGATAACAAGACCAAGACACCCTTAGGGATTTATGTCAAGAGGCAGTACCCCTGAAAAAAAAACATATTTCCTTTAGGGTGGAATGGACTGGGATTTAATTATAAGAACTCCGTCATAGCAGTCCAAGGTCCTGTAACCATTACGCTTCGGGCTACTATATTAATTTCATATTTCAATTTTAATAATTTACACAACACTGCATATAAGATGTAGTTGTAGGTGTATTTTATAGCTCAATGATATAACTATATAAGTATCTAGATATTTATTCTTCAATTTCAACCGCATGAAAAGAATTTTTTACTTTGAAAAGATATAATCATCTTTTCAGTGTAATATCCTTTTTATTTAATGAAGAATTTCTTAAAGAAACTGGTGAGTATAATATTTATCACCTCGCAACGTTTTATACACACACACACACCTACCTATGTACTTCTACCTACCTAGATTAAATTTCTCCATCACTCACTTTGCTTGCAATAATTCTTTTCATCTTTGAAAGTATATTTTTATTAATTTTAATTTTTTTCTTCCAAAAAAAAAAAAAATCTTTTTCGTATCCTTGGCAAAAAAATCATAACCTAGCTACAGAAGATACATACCTATACAAGAATAATCTAAAGATATTATTCTAAAAAGTTAACCTAGAAATATTATACTCGCCGTAATGTGGCAAGGCAAGCGTATGCCAACGAAAGATGACGACGATGAATGCACAACTTTTAGATGGCGGAAAAGCATCGCAGGCAAGCTACATATAAGCTAAGCAGCATAGAAATATTATATTTCCTAACGGATTCACAAAATTCATATTCCGGTACCATAAACCGACACTTTCATTCTATATCGCCCTCACATCACAAAAGTAAAGAAGGTAACTATAACCCCCTCTAATATAGTTTACAGTCGCTGCAACGGCAGCATAACCAAACCACGTCACATCAGCTTCGTTCTTCGTTCCTACCTACTACCTACTATAGTTCCCTATACCTTTACCTAAATATAGGTAGCTCTAGGGCTGCGTTTCTCCCGACAACAGGTTTTCATATATAATATTAAATGTCGCAAAACCTATGCTTCACTGAACCGAAAAAGGATTATTTTCGCTTCGAGTCTTACGACGACGACGATGTCAAACTACCGCAGGGACCTTCGTCCTTTCTATACAACTCCAGCACTGCCAGTTACAGTGAAATTTTAGTGCAAATACAATTATTACTAAGTAAATAATAATTCAAATGATTCAATTACCTTCAAGAGTGACGTTTGAACTGTCAACAAACATGACTTTAAAAATAACAAAAATCCAAAGGGCAAGATCATTCAATGAGCAGCATATCGCACGAAAGGTTAAAAAGTTTTATAAATGCGTGAATAAAATATAAGAAATTTTTGCAATTTGAAACTTTTATCTTTAAATTGAATTATGGCAACACTGTTCTTAATCAGTGAGGGTTTTGTATATGTGGTGTATTGTATGATAGCTTAGGGCTGGCAAAAAGCTATAGTAAATATATTTGTGTTGTTGGGTATAGGCTGAGGTAAATTGTTACAAGAGAAACTATTTTTCGCTCTGTTGTTCAAGGCTTCATATTATGTCCTTATACGTACCATACATATATGAAAACGGCAAAAAGCGAAACCCATTCGTTGCAGCACTTAATAAATTGCCCCAGAAACCATGTTCGACTTGGAGTCAAAACCACCGTCATATAATGCCTTATGCCTCGTACTCCTTCAGTCCTTATAGTGAGGACTGAGCAGGTGTCAAGGGAAATGTTGGCATGATGGTTCTTCCTTAGTTCCTCCTTTTTCCGTATATAGATGAATTATTATTATTGTCACCGTGCGCAAACTGTCAAGGCAATGATAATCCTGTCTTTGGGTCTATTGGGATTTACAAGGGCTAGAATCCTTCTTAAGCTTAAAATACCAACAAAATATACAATAAGTCCTATACATAGCTAAATTTAAATAAAACAATATATGCAGGCGCTGGTATATGACTGACTTGAATGTGTTATTGGTGATGGTGGTGTTGGTATACTGGTGCATGTTGCTGCTGCTGCAATTTTGCTTGAATTTTTAATTACTTCAGTTGTACTTCGATTTGTGCAGGATATTTGTTAATACATGTGGTACCATAAACACATAAATTTTACACCAGGGCTTACGGCTGTCAGGACAAAAATACACTTTAACTTCAAACATTTGAAAATGTTGTTCGTTTCGTATAATTTTTGAGGACGATATGAGTATGACGAGGATGAATTTTGCTTACCTAATAGTTATAGATATAAGCAACTATGTGCAATTTCTGACAGCTGCGAGCGTAAATAAGTTTTGGCACTGAAAATACTGAGAAAAGTTTTCTCTGGAATACGAAATGAAGGATTGTCTCACAGTCGAAGAATATTTCCTCCCTCAATCCGCATGGATGTCCTTTCCCGATTTGGATTTGCAAGTGCAACAACGTGTGTTTTTTTCTCCAAAACTTTTCCTTGCTATATATATATAGGATTGATGTAAAAGGAACACATCCTTGAAGTATATGAATGGGTATACATCAAAGGATTCAAATCCAAACAAGGATTTGAATTTTGAAAGCGGAATAAGAAGTTGCAAAGGCAAAGTTCAATTTTGAAAATGCTTTAGATTTGAATAGGTAGGTACCTATGCGTATATATGTATGTTTTTTTTTTTTTTTAAGGCAAGGATGACAAAACTGTACAGAGACACACATAACTGACAGAGAATTCTGGTTTAATTAACAATCCGTTGTCAAAGTTGAAATGTTAAATGAATTTCAATTGAATTTTTCATTGACTCATGTCATGTTGTCGTGTGCATATCCGTATCCCCGGCAAGAGTTATATAATGTATATATGTATGTAGGTACCTCTCTGGCTTTTGTGACCTTATTTTGTTTAAACCGAAAGCATCACACACTCCGAATTACTTGTTTGATGATGGTATATAATTTTTGTTTAATGAATATTAAAAACCATTCACCAATTCAGAAAAAAAATTTAAAGATTGTTTGTAAAAATAGTGAAAAAAATTTCGCGATTAATATCAAAAGTCATAAAATTTATCGTATTTTTGTATAATTATAAATTGTTCAAGGACGAAATACAAAATTAAAATAGTCATAAAGAAGTGTTAAAGTGGGCGTATTATAGTACTTAATTGCTTATACAGGGTGTCCGCCGGGAAGGTATACTACTTTGTTTTGCCGCCATTTTATTTTGGTAAACATTAGTCTTAATAGTTCATATTTGGTAGTCGTGAAGTAGACACGTGGCAAATTTACTATGGAAAAATATTCGTTAAACCAACGTGTTTTAATCGTTAAAACATTTTATCAAAATCAATCATCGATTACTGTGACGATGAGAAAGTTACGTGAAATTTTTGGGAGAAACAAGGTCCCAACAAAACGCACTATTTTATCGTGTAGTGAATGATTTCGAAGAAAGAGGGTCTGTAGGTTATAGGCCCAAGCATGGACCACAACGTACTGCAAGATCGGCTGAAAACATTACTGCTGCTCAAGGAAGTGTTAAAAACAATCCATCAACCTCAATTCGACGCCGTGCTCAGGAGCTTGGTGATATCGTGATATGATTGAAAACTTTTTAACGCCACAACTGCATGCTTTGGGCTTGATTAACATGTGGTATCAACAAGACGATGCCACATCGCATACAGCCAGGATTACAATTGAATTACTGCGAGACCTCTTTCCACAACAAGTTATTTCAAGAAATGGTGATGTTGATTGGCCTTCACGGTCGCTTGATTTGACTGCTCCGGACTTCTTTTTGTGGGGATATCGGAAAAGCAAGGTTTATGCAAACAAACCAGAAACGCTTGAGCAACTCAAACAAAATATTCGTGATGAAATTAATGAAGTACCGCGTGAAATGTGTGAGAATGTAATGAAAAATGTGCTCAAAAGGGCTCGCATTTGTGAGACTAACAGAGGCGGTCGTTTACCTGATATTGTATTACATATATAATTGCCGACATTAAATAAAATATTTATCAATATAAGATCCATTCTCTTTCATTTAATCAAAAATTATAAACAAACAAAGTAGTATACCTTCCCGGCGGACACCCTGTATTTATAAAGAGTCTAAGTTATTAGTTAAAGCCCAATATAGATAGAATTCTTTTTATATACCTCCAGAGTCCAGACCAAATGTACGAAGAAAAATTATTTTATATCAGTAGCCGTGTTTTTTGCAACTTCATTCAGCTTTGTCGCAAGCATGCAAAACAAAAAATAATCAGCCATACCAAATAAAAATAAGAAGAAAACTCATATAAATTTATATACCTTTTTGACATTTTCGACGATATCAACGAGTCTCGATTGTTTTTTGTAACTGGGTTTAAATATAACTTTTGATGTAAATATTTTGAAAACCAGACCACGTAAAAGATGTTTGCTTACACGTAGGAATACAGTTTTTAAAGACTTTTCTTTTGATGTATGTATATTTCCATGGGTTTTGGAAACATTTAAGAAAAAATCACTTTTTTAAGCAAAATTAACAAAGTGGTTAGTTAGGTCCATTAATTTTTTCAAAAAGTCAATAAAACTTAAATTGTCAAAATTTACTAAATTTCAGTTTTAGAAAGATCTTAAAAAATAATTATTATGAGTTTCGCACGAACAAAAATCCACCCGGAAAATTTGACATTTCACTTTTCGCTTATTGTGAGTTTCACCCGAAATTTCATGTTTGAAAGGTTCCCCTTATTGTGAACCATTTCGGGCGGAATGTAGATGTAGATGCCATTGAGAACCTAAATGTTCACTTATTTTTTGTAGGCAAACGAAATTTCGTTCCGGTGAAACTCACAATAGTTTTTAAAATTCCGGGCGGACAAAAAATTTCAAGGTGGAATATATTTCGGGTGAAACTCATAATAATGCTGATTATGTCGAAAATTTTTCCTCTTAATGAAATAAAATTAAATAAAAACATAAAACCTAATTTATAGGCAAACAAACTTAATTTATATTTTTGTATTAAAAGTTTTTCTTAAATTAAATATTTTATAATAAAAATATCTATCAAAAACAATGTGGTTTATACGGATACGGAGTGTAAATAATAAAACTTCATGAATCCTTTTTCATATAACCGTGACTGTATGTGTGGTCCTTTCAAAACTTGTGGTTTTATAATAATGTAAACGTAGCAACCAAAGTCCTGTATATTAATTTAACTAAATATCATTGTGGTTTGCAAATTTTAGAATTATTTGTATACCTACATAAGTCATGATATTATTGTGGTCTGTTTTGAAAATAATATTATTGATTTAGGGTCTAAATACATACTTATAAAAAGCCAATAATATCTAGATACATTCAAAGTAATTAGCTTAAAATGGGACTTATAAGCTTAAAATAATCAGATCATCATAAAAGGGAATATTGTAGGTCCAAATATTGTGTAGGTATAATGCTTGAAAGCGGGAAAAACAAGTAGATAATTAAAATGCATGTTTAAAAAAACCATATGTCTAAAATGTTACGTATATTTACTTAATCTGTTAAAACATTATACCTACATATTATAATTAAATTCTATACTATTATTACAGCTACATAGGTTTGGCTTAATATGATTATTTTATTACATTTTTGGCGAGCACCTAAAGTATTCTGGGAAAAATTGAAAAAGTTTTGGGGTCGAGCTTTTTGATGTTGTTGTTGTAACTTTTGACAAGAAATAAAAAGTAAGGCAATGCACTTGGGATGTTTCAGATTTGTTTCAGGGTAAACGTCACATTTCACAACAGAAATTATCATTAGTTTGACTTTGACAAGCAAGAAAAGGCAGTAAGTAAAATGTTCAGGTGGATTCTTGCTGGAGGAAAAATGAAACAAATTTTAAAAAAGTCAAAAGCTCTTGCATTTTCGTGCTGGAAAAAAAGTAAAGAAACAAATTTTGAGTAGATTTGGTATACCACCAGAACCCTCGGGTGAGTAAAAAAAAACAGGCCTAATCTAAGTCGTTCTATCGATAAAGTAAAACGTAGAAAAAAATGTAATTTTCAGATATTTGTAATATTTAACGAAACTCCAATGAAATTTGACAGTTTGTATTTTGAAAAATATCAGACGAAAAATATTTTGACGTATGTAAAAAATTTAGTATTATGTCATAGAAATTGAATTGAACACAGTAGACACACTTTAATGGAATTTCATACTTTAATAGTTTGAATTTTAATTTTAAAGACATCACAAAACTTGGCGAGATAGTTATGAACAGTGATGCCACCCGTATAGGGAAAAATCCCTACACGTAGGGATTTTCGGTTTGAAAACTGCACCGTAGGGAGAAAAGGACGGATTTTTGAAATATAAAAATTTTCTATGAAAACGTAGGTACTTTTAGAATTTTATCACTAAATAATTTTTCTTTTTAAAATCCTACCACGCACCCTGCAAAAATTGTAGCCAAAAATATTTCTCTTTCTAAACAACTAACTACACTCGAACTTCCATAACTTGAACTTCCTTAAGTCGAATTTTTCTATAACTCAAATTTAAATTGTGAACTTTGCATTTTCCACGTTATTTTCAAAGACTTTGCCCTCCACAATTCGAACTTCTGTAACTTGAATTTCTCTCTTTTTCGAATTTTTCTGATTGCGTTTGGTTGTAAAATATCTCTTTAACTCTAACTTTTCTTCTGAATTGGGAAAATCCCTTTTTTTTTAATTTTTGAAATCAACTTTAATCTACTATGGTTAGGTTTACACACTTATTTCAACTCGAAGTTTTGCACTGAAAATGGAATGGGGAAACTCCCTTTTTCCTTTTTTTAAATGTTTGAGGCTACTATGATGAATTATTTTGGAAGTTTGTTTTAGGAAGAGGCATCGCTAGTTTTTTCTTCAAAATTGTGTAGTGAAAGAAGGTAAACATTTTGAAAATTAAAGAGTCGATACGTCGGGAAGAAAATTAAAGCAACTTATTTTTGAACAAAAGCTAAAGGTTATCAGTGAAATAGAGTGTGGTGTTTAAAAGAAAAATGTGGCCATAAAATATGGTTTACCTCCACTATACTGACTAACAATAAAAGTTAGTTTGGCAAAGATAAAAGTCAATCGAATAATTATTATGAATTCACGACGACTTTGGTGTGTCTGAAACTGAATTCAGAAAATGCAAGAGCAATTTTCACAAGTACATAATGCACAAGACATGGGATGCAGCCTTCAGGAATACATAAACTTGGTTAGCGATATTATTGTTTGTCACATCTAGTCTGATGCAGAAATTTTGCTTTGGGTGTCGGAAGCATCTGAAGTTGAAACCGTTAGTGACGATGAAGTAGATGGTAAATCCGGGTGGATGTTTATTTTGTGCAGCCTAGACAAGCTAACGTATATGAAGCTTTTGAAACAATACGTGATTTTTTTTCTTTCTTTAAATCGAATTTATTTTCTTTCATTTTGAAAGTTTGACTTATGGAAGTTCCACTGTACAAACCCTTACTTCAGCAATCTGTTTACACCTTTTTTATTTCTTATGTCAGATTCGAAGTAACACAGTGCCTCTTGACTCTTTTCGCAATTTAATGAGAGTGAGAAAAAAGATCACATTTCACCGTCATCGCACTCATTTTTTGGAAAAAGAAAGCAACTTAGCTAAGTTAGAAGTTGTAGAATTCTGGAGTAAAATTAGTAAAACTCAAAATTTCAATGCGGAAACTAATGTTTCCAATTTTATCAAGTCTTGTAACAGATGTTCGTACAAAAAAAAAAAGAAACAAAACTTAAACACGAAAACTTAAACTCGATTTGCATTATAAGATGAAAATTTGAATTGTGTGTCATTTTTAACTAAAGAGAAAGGCAATCATGTCAAAAAAATGTACGCAAAAAGTGTACCTTTACTATACATGTAAATTTGAATAAAACTAAAAAAAAAAAAAAACAATATCTTAATTTTTTTATTTTTATTTATTTTATATATTTTTTTGTGTAGGGGAAAATGTAGGGATTTTTTGTCCATGCCGTAGGTACTTTTTTCGTTTTCATGTGGCATCACTGGTTATGAATTTACCATGCATCGCTAATCGCTATAGCTCGAGTTCTGTGATAGGTACGAACCTTTAGTTTGAACTGTCAATCGAATTCCTATTCTAACTCAATTCGATCTTTCAATACAGTTTATAAACATAGAATTTTTATTTTATAACGTACTCAATATAAAAAATGCAATTCTAAAGTTTTTAAGGAAAATTTTCGATTCAATTTCAATTTCAATTTATTTGATTCAAATGCACAAGTAAGACTTAGTCTTTTATAGTACTTAACAATTGGATAGTAAGCTATAATTATTCAATTTTACTTATAATCTAAAATATAACAAAATAATATATAATAAAATATTGATATTAATATTAATTATTTTAATTAACAATTGTGTGATATTTATATTTATTTAATTTAAAAAAGTTTAAAAAGAAGCCTGTTTAATTTAATTTAGTTGTTTATTTCTTAATAGGAATTCAGTGAAGAGATTTAGCTAAATTCAGAAGAGATTGCATTTTTAAAATTTGAAACGTTTATTATTCTTTTAATATTTAAGGGGAGTGAATTCCATAACTTTGTGGCAAGGGTTCTACCACCATCTTCTGAATTATCGTTAAAGCATTATTTTCAAATTATGTTTGTTTTCGCTTCAAAAATCTAATTATTATACTTATTGCATGTAAGTAATTCACTTTTCCCTTAGGCTTATGTACATAGGTATAAAATTTTTCATTCCAAAAAACCCTGATTCCAAAAACCATTCTAAAATATCCTTAAGTCTTCCTCGCCATGTTGTTTTTTTTTTTTTTTTGGGAATTAAATTAACATTAATGATATAATATTAAAATCTAAATGAGCTCACCCTTTTCTCATGCCAAGTCATCTCCTTTAGATACGAAACACTAATTTATAAGAACAACGAAGGAAATAAAAGTCCTTTGTGATGGAAAAAAAGGCAGCTGTAAGAAGATGTATACATATATATATAATCTAAACAAATATTTGCGTAAAATCATGGGCCTTCACTTTCCAAAAAAAAAAAAAAAAAGAAAAGCAAAACAAAACAAAAAATTAAAGATGAAAAATAAACTTCAAAATTATTATTTCATGCCTAGAAGGTATGCTGAAGCCTTCGTTTGGAAATTAGGGTTGCGGAAATCCCTTTTTCAAAGCCACTAGCCATTTGAAATTGCTATCATAATCATCATCATAATCATCAACATCATCCCAAGTCAGTATGAAACAAAATTACTGAAGCAAACATTGCTATTTAATAAATTATTCCCGCAGGAGTCTTAGCTTTAATGCTAAAACAAATTCACAGTTATTACCTTCAACATAACCTTGTTAAATGCTCATATAAATGCTACCACACCTACATACACATAAACACAACTAGCTGTCCTTTCGAGTTCCAAAACGAAACGACTATAGATACTGTCACTTGCACCCTCACCCGCATGGGCATAGTTCACGCCAATTACATTTATTTGTCCTATAAGAGCCCCAGGGTGTATTTCTATTATTCTATTCCATCGTCATGATAACGAATAACGTTACCGAGTCGGTTGGATTATCTAAAAACTAAACCGAGTATCACAATCACACCACTATGACTATAAAGTGTACAAACAGAAGAAGAAGAAGAAGCGGAACCAATCCTCCAACCAAGTCACACGTTACATCGTCGAAATGGGATAATATTTCACTCGCAACTGACGTTACCGTCAATAAAATGTTCTTGCGAATAAATTTATGTATACGACAAGCCATACAACTGAAACATGATAGACATCATGGGCACAACAACAAAGTTCGAGTATTTATCGATGGAGGCACGAAATTTAGCAAGCCTAATACATTAAAGCAGCCTGAAGAAATCAGGAAGAAATATGATGCTTCATCGAAATGAATGTTTTAACGGAAACAGAGGTGTTAACTTTTGGTGTATATAAGTGATAATTGCAAAGCCATTAGAGAACCTGACACGAATAACTTATTTCTTTAAGTGTTTACATCGACTATATACATATAGACTACTATTAGGAGAGGCGTTTTTAGTATTTGGGATATAAGGGTCTTGAATTTATCACATTTCATCAACAAAATTTAAAAAAAATTGCACGTTTTTTTTACAAAAATTTGATCATCCCTCAGAAAATGGTGGTAGCAATATATTTAACGAATCAGAGGTTAAAATATGGTTAGGTAGGTTATCCTAACTTTAAAATAAAACTTGAAGCTATTTCCTAATTTGTATTTTTATTTTCGAAACAAAGGCGTACGAAAAAGAAAATATTCCAGATCAAAATTTGCGAGGTCTGTCGCTAATTATTCATCTTCACCGGTGCCGCTTTTCTTTTTGGAACCGTTTGATTTCACCAAAAATTTGATTAATTTGTTGTGAAATCTCGGATGTGATGAATAAATTACCTAAACATTGCAGTTACAAATTATTCGTCTAAAAATTCTTCAAGCCAAAGTAATATGAGCCTACAAATAACAAAAAGATCCAAAGCATTTGAGCTTAAGCCATTTTAAGACAAAATTAAGTTTACCTAATACCTATCTAAGCTTGTCCAAACTATATGTTAAATTATGGAAATAAACTTAGCTTAAGTTTGGTTCTCTTTTATTATGAGATTTTATAGATTTGAAATTAGGTCTGTTTCTTTACTCGCCTGCAGGATCGTGTGGAATCTCAAATCTATTCAAAATATGTTTCTTTAATTTTTTCCGGCACGAAAATGCCAGAACTTTTTACTTTTTTTAATTTATTTCATTTCCCTGCCAGAAAGAATCTATACGAACATTTTACCTACTGCCTTTTCTGTCTTGTCAAATGTGACGTTTACTCAGAAACAAATCAGATACATCCTATAAATGCTTTTCATTAGGTACTTTTCATTTCTGGTCAAAAATTACAACAACAATAACAAAAAGCTTGAACCTAAACTTTTTTCCAAACTTTTCCCAAACAGTAAAGAAACATGACCTAGACAATGTTGAAAAAAATATTTGAAATTCTTTTCTTTTAGTTTCATACGGCCGGGTTTTTCATTATTTTCTGGCAACATCTTTCAAGCTACATATTTAATAAATATTATTGGATTGCAAAATTTTAAATCGGTAAATCCCTTGGCCAGCAGCTAATGACAGCTGATGTAACAACTCAAAGTAGACATTGTTGGCAATATAAACGGGAATAATCAAAAAATAAAGCAATGTTCTCACAGAACGAAATTGTGAAATTTTGAATTTTTCCCAAAATCATCGTAAAACTTTTACGATTTCCCATACAATGACCGAATTTAATCATCTCTAATCACCTCAGTTTCGAGGGAATTGTGCTGTATAATATAATTTATTACAAATAAAGTCAACAAACAGAACTATTAAGAATGACAGCAAATTTTCTATTAACTGTCATTCAACGTTGACTTGTCATTCTAAAATTTTCTTTAAAAGTTTTAACTTCATATCTACTTACCCAAAGTTTTTCATTGATTTTTAGAAATATGATTTCCCACGATCAGTATAGATCTCTGCAGAATTTTTATTAAACATGGTTATCTTTTTCGCAAATGTTGGAAGCGAATCATTATGAGAAAACTTTTTTGCTGTCAAAATATTAATTTTTATATTAAAATATATTTATTTTTGAATGTATGTATATAGATTATTTCTAGTTCTTTTAATACGCTTGAACTCATTTTTTTTTCGATAACGAAAAGAAATAAGTTTTTTTTTCTAGAAGAAAAATGTATCTAAACAGCTGTCATGCAGATTCTGATTCATTCTGATTCAGTTCTTGAAATTGCGTAATTTAAAATTTCAGGCTGAATGGGATCAAACAATTATGCGATTTTTTTTTTGCCAGAAATCTGAAACGCATTATATCGACTACACACAAATTCAATGTTACGAACACAAGAGCAAGACACCGCATCTACATACACATCTGTACGAGTTCACCAATTCTTCACGTTTCACTTAAAGCACTTTTGACGTTTCAAATTTCATGAAGAAAACAATAAAAACCGGGAGAAAATATTCAATTTTTTTGATTTTCGATTTTCTTAAAAACGGTTCAAATGATTTTGATCAATTTTTTTATAATTTTACCAAAATTTTCAAAAAATTTTGTTTGGATTTTTAAAAAAAGTTTAAATTTTTTTTTTGAGAGTTTAATAATTCGAAAACGGCTTAGTCGATTTTTATTAAACTTAGCACCCAGCAGGTTTTGACATTATCTAGCAGATTTTAAATACAATTTTTTCTTATAACCAAAAATAACGGTACCTCCCATACAAATGTTTAAAGACCGGTATTGAAAATCTCATTTTTCTCAAGAACGGCTTTTACAATTTTGATTACATTTTTGTGAGAACTAATACCAGAACGATTTACCAAATTAAATTACTATCTGTTGAACCAATTTTAATGAAATTTTGTACATAAAAGCTACTAAGTTTAAATAATATTGCATATCAAAATTTTCAAAAATAAAATTTTGGATTTTTAAAAAAATTTCCAAAATAAATTTTTGAAAATTCGCTATGTCAAAAATGGGTGGATGATTTTTTTTTTAATTAATTTTTAAGCTCCGCATAAATATGTATCTACTAAAAATTGGCGTACCAATTTTTTTCTTAAAAAATATTATATTCAAAATTTTATATATAAATATTGAAAATGTTGGAACTCACTGTATTAATAAATACTAAATACATATAATATGAATAATTATAGTACATACACAAATATTTTATACCAACAAATACATGTATGCATTGTATGCTTTCTTTCTTAGACCTTTTAACCTTTCAATAAATCAATCAGTTATTGTAAAACCATCGAGCGATCGACTTTCTTTTTGGGAATAACTCAACAGGTTATGGGCCCAGGTTCGGTCGTACATTGAATGCTTTTTTTTATTAAATTGTCTGGAAGTCGTAGTTTCGTTTTTTTTTTAATAATTAAAATTTTATTTAAAGTTAAAATCGATTTCGATAGATACTGCGAGTGGCTTTTTTTTTAAAGAAATGGAGAGCGAGATTTTTAAGATTGATAAGTTGCAATGTATTGAACAGTGGGCAACGTGGAAGTTCCAGGTAAAGGTGTTACTTAATGCAAGTGACTTATTTGAAGTAGCTAATGGGGCGGAGGTTAAACCTGTGACTGGAAATGATAAAATCGAACTTTGGCTTAAAAAAGACCGCAAAGCTCAAAAAGTAATTGCTACGTCAGTTGGAGGTCAGGCTCTCGTACATATAATTAACTGTTCTACTGCTCGTGAAATGTGGGAAAAGTTGTTATCAGTATATGAGCACCGTAGTAGTACAAGTGTTAATATGCTCCAACAACGGTTCTATAGCTTTGAGAAAGAACCGCAAGATGACATCGCTACACATATCAGTAAAATTGAGAGTCTTGCATCTCAACTTAGGGAAGCTGGGGAAACCGTTTCGGTGTCAATGCTAACAACAAAAATTCTAATGTCATTGCCGAAAGAATTCTCGCATTTTTTTAGTGCATGGGAATCAACTGCACAAAACGAGCAGACGATTCGAAATTTAACATCCCGTTTAATTATGGAAGAGGCACGTATGAACAACAACCACGTGTCTAATTCTAATTTGCAATCGTCATCCACTAACGCGGCAAATGAAAGTGCACTGGTAATGCAAAAGGGAAAGAAATTCTTTCCGTCAAAGAAAAAGCCTGGCAAATGCTTTCAATGCAATCGATTTGGGCATTGGAAGAAAGATTGCCCTGCAAAAAATCGTCATAGGCAGCATGTGAATTTCGCCAACAATGGCAATGGTTCAAACGAATCTTGTGATGCTCTTGTCTGTGGTGCTAATTTTTTTAATGGAAGCGGTGCTGGTGGAGACGATTGGTTTCTGGACTCGGGGGCGAGTCAACATATGACTTATCATCGTGAGTGGATCACAAATTATTCCGAGTTAAAATCACCTATGGCTATAACGGTTGGGAATGGAGCTAAAATTTTGGCTTACGGTAAAGGTGATGTCAAGGTTATGGCATATGATGGTAAAACGTGGGGACTAAAGCGGTTGATAGATGTCTATTTTGTTCCTGAGATCAAAGTAAATTTATTCTCATCTGGGAGCACCCTCGACAAAAACTATAAATTAGTTTCAGATAGTAATTCCTGTGAAATTCTGAAAGACGGCAAAGTAATGGCAGTAGGTTTGCGTAGCCATAGTTTGTATAAAATGCTTTTTAAAGTGATTTTGGTAAATGGGAAAGTAGATATAGAAAATGAGTCTGCAAATTTCTCATCAACTGGAGAATCAATTGAGAAGTGGCATCAGAGGTTTGGTCACATGAATATCAAACAAGTGCGTAGTGTTCTTAAGGAGCGCAAAATAAGTTTTCTTGATAATCCAGATTTCTTCTGTGATGCCTGCTCTTTGGGCAAAATGCATAGACTACCCTTTGATGCTAGTAGTTCCAGAGCTGAAAAGTGTGGTGAATTAATTCACACAGATTTATGTGGACCAATGCAGGAGAGCTCTATAGGTGGTTCGCGATACTTTTTATTGTTCAAGGATGATTTTTCAAAATTCAGGACAGTGTTCTTTATAAAAGAAAAATCAGAAGTGCCGTTGCTGATCGAAAAGTTCTTGAGTCGCGTAGAATCTGAAATTAATGGCAAGGTGAAAATAATGAGGTCGGATAATGGGCTAGAGTTTAAAAATAAACATGTAGAATCGACACTCATGCAGCATGGAGTCCTACATCAGACTTCTGTAGCTTATACTCCAGAACAAAATGGTCGAGCCGAAAGGGACATGCGATTCATAACAGAAATTGCTCGAACTTTGCTCCACGCGAAAAATATACCTATAAAACTTTGGGCTGAAGCTGTAAATACAGCTGTGCATTTAATTAACCGGTTTGGTCCTAGTATTGTACACGAAAAGAGTCCATTTGAGTTGTGGTATGGAAAAAAGGCAAACGTTAAGGATCTTAGAACTTTTGGGTGTGAAGTATTTGTCCACATACCAAAGGAAAAGCGAAGGAAGTGGGACAAAAAGTCATGGTCTGGATTTTTTGTTGGATATTCAGACACTAGCAAAGGGTATCGTATTTGGAATAAACAGGGGAATAAAATAGAAGTTGCCAGAGATGTAGTGTTTAAAGAGGAGCCAAACATTTATTTGAATGTAGATCGACAAGGCTTGGTTGGACATGATGTCAGATACAAAGATGAGACAAATGGTAGCAAGTTCCTAAGCGATTCTGAGGAATTAAAGTTGGAAAAAGCTGAAATTCAGTCGTTGAAGGCAAGGAATGGCGAGGTGAATAGGGAAGAAAATGTTGCAGAGGATAGGGATAAATCAAACAATCCCAGTACAAGTGCGGAATGGAGAGTTCTTCGTAGTCAGAAAGAGCCAAATAGTCAGAATACGAGCGTGTTTGCATGTGCTGAAGAGGGTTATGCTTTTGTAGCACAATCTGATGAGCCTCTTTCTTATCAAGATGCTTTGAGGACCGATGAAGCTGAGCAGTGGCAGGTGGCAATGAATGAGGAGATACAGTCTCATCATGATAATTGCACTTGGGAATTGGTGGACCCACCACATAACAGAAAGGTAATAGGGTGTAAATGGGTTTTTAAAACTAAACTCTCTTCAGACAACCACATTCAACGATATAAAGCCAGACTCGTAGCCAAAGGCTTTAATCAACAACACGGACTAAATTATGAAGAGACTTTTAGCCCGGTTGCAAAATTTACGTCGATTCGTGCGATTTTATCCATAGCAGTAAAGGAGAATCTACATTTGAAGCAGTTCGATGTTAAAACTGCGTTTCTCAACGGGGAGTTAAGTGAAGAAGTTTACATGATGCAACCACCTGGGTATGAAGACAGTTCGGGACGTGTATGCAAGCTCTTAAAAAGTATTTACGGATTAAAACAGGCCTCGAGATGCTGGAATCGTAAGTTTACTAATCTCCTTGAAAAACTAGGATTCATTGAATGCAAGGCGGATCCATGTGTTTTTTCATTGAATCGGGGTTCTAAAAGAATACTACTTGCCATATATATTGATGATGGTCTCATTGCTGTAAGCAGGACGCAGGATGCTACGGAGGTTTTCAACGAACTTCAAAGAAATTTTGATATTACATTGGGAGAAGCAAATTTCTACTTGGGGTTACAAATAATTCATCAATCAGATGGATCCATTAAGGTGAACCAGTCCAGTTATATCGAACGTATGCTAATGAAATTCGGAATGTTGGAGGCGAATCCAGTTACAACTCCATGTGTTGCTGACTATAAATTAGATTCCACCATAAATGACAACACACATTGCTCCACACCCTATCCATTTCGTGAAGCTGTTGGGAGCATAATGTATCTTATGCTTGCTACAAGACCAGATATAGCTTACTCGATTGGAGTTGTCAGCAGATACTTAGATAAACCAGAAAGTCAACACATTAAGGCTGTTAAGAGGATTTTCAGATACCTGAAATCAACAAAGGACTTAGGTATTTTGTTCACTAAATTTGAATCTTTTTCTTTCTCTTGCTTTAGCGATGCAGATTTTGCTGGCGATCTGGAAACAAGAAGGTCGACAAGTGGCTATGTTGTTTTGATGGGTGACAATCCAATAACCTGGTCATCAAAAAGACAACACTGTACTGCCTTATCCACTACAGAAGCAGAGTATGTAGCAGCATCGGAAGCAACCAAAGAGTTAATATGGTTCAAGACGTTCCTGGAAGACTTAATACCAAATGTTAGTCTGCAGCCTACACTATACGTTGACAATCAAGGTGCCATAAAACTAGCTAAGAATCCACAGTTTCATGCTAGAACAAAACATATTGACGTGCGAGTTCATTTTATTCGAGAAAAATATAATCAAAAATTGTTTAACTTAGAATATGTTTCAAGTCAAGAGCAGATAGCAGATATTTTAACTAAAGCTCTTTCAAAAGAAAAATTTGAGAAATTTAGGAACAGTATGTCTATTGTAAAAGTTTAAACTTAATTTATAAAAATAATTAATTACTTAAAATTTGTTGAATTTTTAAATTTGAATTTTTTAATTGAATTTTGTATTATGAAGTTAAAACCGGTGGAAGACATAAGTTTTTTTTTGAATTATGTATTTAATAATAGGTGGAAGTATTGAAAATGTTGGAACTCACTGTATTAATAAATACTAAATACATATAATATGAATAATTATAGTACATACACAAATATTTTATACCAACAAATACATGTATGCATTGTATGCTTTCTTTCTTAGACCTTTTAACCTTTCAATAAATCAATCAGTTATTGTAAAACCATCGAGCGATCGACTTTCTTTTTGGGAATAACTCAACCGTTGGAGCGGTTTTTAAAAATTTTTTCTCTCAATTGAGATTTGTGTAAGATGTTTCGTTGATGTCAAATCAATTTCAGATATTTTTTAAATCCCCAGCTTGACGTCAAGCAGGAAACACCACACTTCCAAACGCAGTATTTCAAAAAAAACTAATGATGGGGGAATTAAGTGCTATTTTGGTGCTCGTAATTTCTCGAAAATCCAAATTATATATTCCACGATTTGACCTTGAAATTTAGTACAGAAAATAAAAAGTTATGGAGACTTTCTATACTAAATCATTAAAAAAATTTTAAAAATACAAATTAGATGAAGAATGCGAAAAAATAAACAATTTCCCATTTCCACTCCCGCTGGTTGGGTTTTAAATGCTCCTACACTAATCCCCTTATCTTGACATCAAGCTAGGAACACCACAGGTTTGAGGGATAAAGAATTATAGTTCCATGCTAGGATTGCGGTACTAAATTAGCACTTTAGAATAATTATTAGAATTTTGAAATTCCTTTTTTTGAAAAATGACATTTTGTCATATTGACGAATAAATGAAAATTGTGTGATTTATTTAACAATTTCAAGCACTTTCTTGACATAATGTACACTTACTTATTTAGAAAGAAAAAAAAAAACTTGATTAATACTTTATACTTTAGTATTATACTGAAATCCAAGAATACATACAAGTTTTTGAGGATATAAGAAAGTTCTTACGTAACATCAATCTTCTCTTGATTGTTTCTGTCGCTGATGGCAAAGTTCTCTTTTGGTGTGATGATTTTTTTTTGCTTTTACATGAAATCTCATTAACATTCGCCTCGTTAACTCTTGTCGAACAAAACTTTTTTAATTGAATTTTGTCATCGCAAACCCTAACTGCTTACATACAAATACAAAAGCCACAGATGAACCACAAAAGAATTCTTAACTCAATATCAAACTCTCTCTCTCTCTCGCGCAAACCACCACATGATTTCTTACCCCTTCCCCCAAAGTTCTAACGAAGAAAAAAAAAATACCTAATACCAAAATAAAAAAAGAAAAACTTAGCAAAAGAATGAAAATACCACTTTAGCAATGTGGAAGCTTCTTAAACTTATCTCATCTAAGTTTAGTTTCAGATTTAACCATGGAAATTAATAAGTTACTTTGAGGTTACTTGAGTCAGTTTCGTGCATTCATTCGATATCGAACGAAACCAAATAAAAAAAAAAAACACACACACAAAATAAATAAAAACCCAAAGTCAATTCCAAAGTCTTAAGGATATTTCTTGCGTAACTTCAAGGACTTGATCTTTTTCTAATGGGGACCAACACAACGGGAACAAAAAATATAATATATAAATGTAAGCTCGATTGCGTGTGTGTGCTGGTTATACGCAACGCACATGAAATTATTATGAATCCTATGTATATAAATATATTGGCACTGGTACACATATGGTGATCCTTAAAGTGTAACACTGTCAGAAAATAATAAAGAATCCAACCTCTCCCCTTATCCTTGGACGAGCCCTTTAGCATCATAAGAAACAAAATTGAAAGGATTCTAAATTGGATTCGCTGTTCTCAAAGAAGAGCAGCTCCAAGGGATAGGATGATAATTGTGTAGATTCAAGAAAAAGTACTGATTTAAAAAAAAAAAAAGTTTTTTTGGAAAAATAAATAAGAATGTTTTTGTAACCACACAGTCGCTGTCAAAAGAAATTTAACAGTAACAACATGTATAATTTTAAAATTTTAAGATTAGAAAATTTATAATAAAAGCTAAGACCTTTTTCAAAGAAAAGAGCATTTCCATTTACTTATCCCAGATTAACACGAATAAAAAATATAATTTCGTCTTTTTTTCACATTTTTTTGATTTTATGGTGCTGACACCAATATTGTAACAAACCACAAACCACACTCTTTTTCTGTTAAATTTCCTGATTCTTGTGTATAAAAGGGATTCCGAGAGCAATTATTTTACTTCGTGTAGAAGAATGTCATTAATTTTTAATTGATTTTTTTCCATTTTTCCAGTTTTGTAGAATTGTATATTTACGTGGTAAATGAGTAGGAGGTACAAAGAGGAAAACAGTATATTTTTTTAGTCATATTTGATATTTAAAAAAAATTATAAATGCTTTAATATAAAGTGTGAAATGTGAACAAATCTAAAAAATAATAATGGTATCCAATCCATGTAGCTTTCATTTTAAGTATGCTATAGACTCAGACACCTCAGAACCGATTCAGACAATCTTTGGCTTCTACTGGAGATTATTTCTGTGAAGTTATCGGCCCAGTAGTTTACCAACAAAGGCGCAGAAACACACTTCGCCGTCGCGTCGGTTAACAAAAAAATTGGATCCGGAATCTTAGAACCTAATATGTGGGATATTCAAAATAAAAGTATATGCCATCTAAAAAATCCATAATTGGTCTAAAAAGTCAATTGGATTCGTTAATTAGTCACCAATAGATAGTTTGTTATAAATATGTATTACATTTTTTTTTCAAATGAACTATTAAACGATGACCTCATTAATGGGATATTCAAAAAATTACTATCTTAAAGGTCAAAAACTAGACACGGATGTTCGGAGTGTTTCTGTAAAGTTGGGTAAAAATCGGTCTAAAAGTTTACCAACAAGGCGCAGTACCACATGTCGTCGTCGGTTTATAGAAAAGTTTGCTCCAAAATCTTAGCCCCTTCATACATGGGATATTGAAGATAATAGTATGCCATCTAAAAAATCAATGATTGGTCATAAGAAGTCAGTTGGGTTCATTAATAAATTAGTCACCCATAGGCGATTTCTTATGAATTTTTAATTTTTTTTTCTCAAAGTGAGTTAGAGGATTTTACCACATTATTTATGGGATATTCAAAAATTTACCATCTGAAAGGTCTAGTTAGTTTCAGTAATTTATCAGCCATAGACGATTTGTTACGAATTTTTTATTTTGATTTTTTTTTTCAAGGTAACGCTATAAAATATGTTAGCAACTTATTTGTGGGATATTCAAAGAATTAGTGTTCAATCTGAAAGTTCAGTAATTTATCATTTAAAATCAGTTAGTTCCGGCAATTTTTCAGCCATAGACGATTTATTAAGAATTTTTATCAGTTTTTTTTTTCATGATCACTTACCTAATATAGGATGTTAACACCTCATTTTGGAGGATTTTCGCACCTCATTCATAGGAAATTAAAAATAAATTATTTTCCATGTTAAAGATCATTCTATTATAAATTTTAAAAACATTAATAAAGCCCACCTACTTAGTGGATCTTAAAACCTCATTTGTGGGAAATTCAAATTAGTATGCCATCTAAAAGAACAGTTGCTAGCCACAAAAGTTCCAGTTAGTTTCATTAATTGGTTAACCATGGGCAATTTCTTATGAATTTTTTATGTTTTCTTCAAGGTCACTTATGAGGTTATTTGAATATCCCATAAGTGAGGTACTGAAATTTACTACGTATGGCCATGGAACTACCTTTAGCTGACCAATTACTCAAACTAACTTCCGAACTTTTGGATTGCATACATTTTCCGAATATCCCACAAACGGGATGGACTTTTTACAATTTATCCTATCAATACTTTTCATCCTTAAATGCTAAATTGACTAACTCTTGAAACACAAAAGCATTAACGTACAATCTAGTTGAGAATTTTATTTTGTTTGTCATTCATTATAAGTTCAAAAATAAAACAAAAAAACAAAAGAAAACAAAAGAAAACAAAAACAGCTTTCTCCAATTTATGGTTTCTTCAAAAAATTTTATTTGTTGATATTTTTCTTTGAGGGTGCTATCAAATGAAACGAAAGAAATGGAAAAAGAATTTCCTTATTTTCCATTCCAGCCCCATTTTATTATACAAGTATAAATAATGCTGAACCTGTAGAAGATGTACGCGAAAATTTACTTTGTTGAATGTTTATACTTCTTGTCAAAAAGCTCGTAATAAAGGACCCTGCAGAAGGAGGAGGAGGACGAGGAGGAAGTGTATTTTATGTGGCGTTGGCGTTGAATGAATAAGAAAATCATTCATATTTTCTGAGGGGTTTTTTTTTTTTTTGATTGGGGGTAGATTTTGTGTTAATGCTATATTTCTAGCCACTAAATAGGACTCTGCGAATTAAACTGAACCAACGAAGAAGGATTGTTATATAATAATAAATATAATTTTGTGTAAAAGTTTTACACAATATGCGGTTTGAAGGATAATGAGGCTGAAAAGTTTAACAATAGTCCACAATGACGGTGTTATTTTATGCAAAATAAAATCCAACTACTAGCAATAGAGGAAACTTTTAAAATTGATTGGAGTTATAAAGTTTGTATTATTTATAATGTACCTAGTCCGTCGTTGTTGTCGTCGTCGAATAGAACTTTAAATTTTCTTCCTATTTATTCTTGTTGAAAATTTTTAAAGTTATGAATATGATTAATATAATTTCATTTATTTATTTATTTTCACATAACACTTTTGAATTTTATTATTTAAAGGTTTCCAATTTAATTGAATTTTTAAAGTGTAGTTAAATACAAAAATACATAATTCTATTAATTATATGATGATTCGAGAAAAAGGTATATCTAAGAAGCGGTACATTGATTGATCCTAAGCGAGGATAAAATTTATGTGGAAATTGTATTGCAATGAAAATTTAAATGCAAGGGTAAAACTCACTTTTTATAATTATGTACTTGGTCTCTTAGCTTAAAGCTATCAGTAGTTAAGGGTTGAAGATGCAAGATATTGTATTATTATTAAAAATGGCACAGTTTGAGAGAAAGAGGGAGTGAGGGAGAGATGGAGAGATGGAGAGAGGGAGAGATGGAGAGAGGGAGAGAGGGAGAGAGGGAGAGAGGGAGAGAGGGAGAGAGGGAGAGAGGGAGAGAGGGAGAGAGGGAGAGAGGGAGAGAGGGAGAGAGGGAGAGAGGGAGAGAGGGAGAGAGGGAGAGAGGGAGTGAGGGAGAGAGTGAGAGAGAGCGTCTTTTATTCAGGACATAGTCATACACATACTAGAATTTAAATACAAATAAAAAAAAACATAAAATGAGTAGAAAATGTGAAAAAGTTTGTAAGAAAATTGATTTATAAAGAATCTTTTTTGCAACTTATGATTTCTATCACACGCGGATCTGATAAATTTGAATTTTGAAATATTAAATTTGCATTTTTTAAGTTTTAACTGTCGAAAATTATTTAAATTATCTAAATATAAGAAAATATTGAATATATTCAACTTCATCGATTAATTTAATTAAAAAGTACTTATATTAAGGTTTTGTGTAATAAAATCCTCTTTATATAAACACAATTTGATTGACCCTGAGCTAAAAATTAACAAACTGGGTAGGTATGCGTAGGTTTATATGAAATGCTAAATTTGTGTTGTCTAGACTAAAAGCTGTTAAAAGGTATTGTGAAAAAAAAAACTGAAATTAAATTTATTTTGCCACTCCCTAAGTAAAAATATATTACGGCAACCAAAGTTTTATATGACTTTGATAATATCCTATGTAGATTTTTTTTTTTTTTTTTTTTTTACAGCCGATCCTAAACTTTCTCGCATCGTCAGGGAATAATTGAATTTAATTCAATAAAAAAATGAGAAATAAAAATACCGTCAGCTGGTGCAAGATACTTTTGAATAATTTTCTTTTTTACCCCCTCTTTGCACATCTGTTTGGAAAGGGATCGTTTGTGTTGTGTTTTATTTTTATCGTTTAAAATAGAACATTTTTTAAAGCTACAAAATACAAAGGAAAATGCCTAAAATAAATTTCAAATAATAATAGAATGAGTTTTTTTTTTTTTTTGTAAAGTAGGTATCTTAAGTTGATTTTGTGGCTCAAATTGTGGAAGCGTTATAATTTTATATTTGGTAGTCATGTGAAAAGTTTAAGGTTCAAGTTTAGAATTTGGTAAGCTGGGTATGTCTACAGGTTTACTTCACCATAGAAAATACAACAACTTTTGTGGGATTTTTTGGTTTTGTCAGTATATAATATCTTTTATTTTATTTGTTTGGCTTCGAATGGTGTTTTATTTAAGTGTTTTCATATTAATGAAATATTTTCATTAAATCACTGACCCAAAAAGCATATACTATATGTAAATTTTTTCTAAAGATCTTATCTTAAAGTTTTAACATTCCCAATTGGGAGTAAACATTAATGTTTGAAGGAAACCGAAATGGTGATGGTTTTTGTCTATCCATAAATCCTGTAGATATTTTTAAAATTAATTCGAAAATTTGTAAAAGTCGGAATAAATCTTAAGCATAATTTATAATAATGCTGCTCTGTTGATTTTTGAAATTTTATTATAAATAATTTATATATAATTACATTTAATTTATATATAATTACATTTAAAATATTAAAAACACATTATTTTTGACCCGCTTTTTTGAAGCAAAGAAATACGTGTTTTTAGTATATTTTCTGGTTTTTAGAAAAAACTACCAAATACATTACTTATGCCATTAAAAATATTAACTTTATGCTATTGAATATTTTTCTTTAATTTTACCATATTTTTATATAAATAATTTTTAAAATTCTAAACCATTGAACATACAAGAACAACTACGTCGTGATCATTAAAGTTAAAATAAGAAGTATTGTAAAAATCAAAATTTTTTTGTAACTTTTTATAAGAACGTCTTATTTTTAAATTTTAATAAAACTAAATACATAATTAACTGCGGTTGAGATATCCACACATTTTATTTGTATTCAAAAGAACTTTTGCTGAGGCAAAAATTTAAAAAAATAGTTAAATAAAATCCGCCCATTGCCACGCCCATCTTTATTTTTTCTTAGTTTATAGGAAACGGCTTTAAAGATTTGGATGAATTTTATACAGTTTGTTCAAATCAACGAGGAAAAATTTCTGAAATTAAATCCGTCCACTACCATGCCACCTTTCTTAGAAATTGGGTTCTCGATAATGGCTCTTACGATTTGGATAAAATTGGGTGGGAGTGTTCTGATGAACAAGAAATAAATTGAGAAAATATTTTCAGGAAAATCCGCCTACTTCCACGCCCACTTTTGTTGTTTCTTAGTTTTCCCAAATGGCTCTAAAGATTTAAATGAAATTTACAGCGAGTGCTGTAATGAAAGAGGAAAAAATTTCAAAAAGTAGTTTTGGGAGAATCCGCCCTTACCGTCACGTCCAATTTTATTATATTTTTTATGATTTTATTGAAACCTGCCTACCGCTGCCCCTACTTTTCTTATTTCATGGTTCTCACAAATTGCTCCTACAGTATGAGAGCAATTTTATTTAGTCGAGTCTCGGGTGGTACCTCCCCACATGTGTATTGTGTACTTATATGTAGATATATGTATGTATGTGGAGTCTCCAGGCAGGCGCTTATATCAAATTGATCATGGAATGACACCAGTGAGATCTGGATTTACCATAACAGAAAACAAGACTTAAAGCCATTTTTTTAGTGAATTAAATAGTAGCCGAGCGAAGCTAGGTCGTTCAGATACATATTTTGTATTATATTATGTACATTAATGCATAATATATAATTAATTAACCAAAACAATAAAAAATACCTGAAAGCCTAATATAATAAATTAGATTAAATGAAGATGAAGCACGAAAGTTGTTTTTTTTAAATTTAATTCCTAAAACAACTCCTGCAAATGTTTTAATCTCTGTGGAATTTTGAAAAAATATTGGAAAATTTATCAATTTTTCTTTAAAAAAAATATCAAATATTAAATTTAACATTTATGTACTCTAAAAATAAGCTGCCTTTCCAGTTTGACCTTGAGACTTCATTTTAAATAAAAATTAAAAAAAATAATGAACAACAACAAAAAAAAGACAGCTTGACTTTTAATTAATTAATTTAAACAATTAAGACGGAGCTGCAATAGCTGTTCAAATATTAAATACAGAGAAATCCAATGTTACGAAAACAACGCAACGCAGCTGCAAACAGAGCTGCAGTCAGTACTAAAAGAGTTCGACAACTTTTAACCTTCCACGTGCAGCAGTTTTGACTTTTCAATTTGTAAGAAGAAAACAAGAACCAGAAAAAAGCAATGAAATCTTTGATTCTTATTTGTTTCGGGAAGAAAATTATTAATTAAAAGAAAAATATCGGAAATAAAAAAAGTGAATAATAATCCCGTGGTTGTTTTTATTTTTCAAATAGTTATGTAATGTATATAAAAAGCTGTACACCTTCATTCTGTGCACGTACAAAATAGCACGTATGACCCTTTTTCTCAACTGTTTTAGCTTTAGCTCCAATTCCAGTTGCAGCATTCTATTGCATTCAAGCAGCTGACAGTTGACTGTTGAGCTTGAGGGTTATTAGAAAATGGAGCGCTGTTTCAACGAAGTTCTGCAAAATGGTCATCGAAATTGTCAGGACAAGAGTACATGTGTCAGTAAAACCAAGGAGGCCACTTACCCAGTATTTTATTCCATACATAACCTAAACCCTTTAAAGTCCATGTTTTCCATCAAAATAACTTCTTGGGTAAATTTCGGGACAGCCTTTAAAAAGGCTTTGAAAATAAAATTCGAAAAAAAAAAATAATTCGAAAATGATTTATGTATTCACAAACTAAGCACTTACATAAATAACTTCATTTAAAAACTCAAAACGGTTATTTTTATGAAAAAAGTATGTCAATGTTTTTTGTAGAAAATTTTCTAGGCTACAAATTAGTCCTTGACATTTTTTCTGTGCAACAAACCCCCCATAAAATTATTAGTGGCGCTCATATTGATTGGGGCTTTTGACATGACAGTTTCTTAAGAATAATATTGCTGTTTTTATTAACTGACATATAAATATTTAATAATTTACTCTTTAACACCTTTCTTGTCAAGTTTTTAAATTTCGAAAGAACTGGAAAATCAAGACGTTAAATTTTCAATATGTTCTTTGTTTGGAGTGTGTTTGGTGTTGGCCCCATAATTTTCTTATTCGCAATAGTTTATAGTTTTTACAATTATTCGACTGTCAAAATGAAAATCTCTTTCGTTTATTTATCTTAACATAGTTGGCTATAAACTTATTTTTGTGTATATTTACTCTTTGTTTGAGCAAGTGGGCAGGAGCGTTTTCGTTGTTTTTAACAATTTTTGTTTTAATTTTTGAATTCGAAAATTATCCTTTCCCGACAACTCTACCATGATAAATTTCTTCATAAAATAACCCAACCCGCCTTAGTTTTTTGTCAAATATAATTTTATAATTCGTGTGGGTTCATTTATAATTAAAAATTTAAAACTATGCAAGGCGTTATTTTACATCCCTTATAGAAAGGCGTTATATTAAAGACAAAATTCTTAAAAAGTCAGAATATTCATAAGTTCTTGACTGCCCCTCAAAGGTTCTACTTTATTTTTGAAGGGGTGAAAAGCACACCTTAATAACCTTCCTCATAATGTCATTTGTGTTGTCATTTGTATACAAATAAATGTCCCTAACATCCTTACAGGAACAGCTGCTTATTTAATATTCTTGTAGATTAGGTTACATCCTATCCTATAATTTGCATATTATAAGAAGCCAGACAAACTTACATCAATATTTGAAAAAAACGACATTATGTCGTTACTCTCTACAATCTGCAGGTAGGTATACATATGCACATACATAATATCTGAACACAAAATGCTTTATAAATTATTGATTGATTTTTGTGATAATGTTGTTTATTTTCATCTCGTCTGGGTTAAATTGTTTTTAGTTTATTTTCTCTGAATTATAAATTTATTTTATTTTATTTTATTTTATTTTATTTTATTTTATTTTATTTTATTTTATTTTATTTTATTTTATTTTATTTTATTTTATTTTATTTTATTTTATTTTATTTTATTTTATTTTATTTTATTTTATTTTATTTTATTTTATTTTATTTTATTTTATTTTATTTTATTTTATTTTATTTTATTTTATTTTATTTTATTTTATTTTATTTTA
The DNA here is from genome assembly GCA_951394125.1 of Epistrophe eligans. Lineage (NCBI taxonomy): Eukaryota > Metazoa > Arthropoda > Insecta > Diptera > Syrphidae > Epistrophe > Epistrophe eligans. The sequence goes on from OX596029.1 coordinate 83,866,942, forward strand.
TTTTATTTTATTTTATTTTATTTTATTTTATTTTATTTTATTTTATTTTATTTTATTTTATTTTATTTTATTTTATTTTATTTTATTTTATTTTATTTTATTTTATTTTATTTTATTTTATTTTATTTTATTTTATTTTATTTTATTTTATTTTATTTTATTTTATTTTATTTTATTTTATTTTATTTTATTTTATTTTATTTTATTTTATTTTATTTTATTTTATTTTATTTTATTTTATTTTATTTTATTTTATTTTATTTTATTTTATTTTATTTTATTTTATTTTATTTTATTTTATTTTATTTTATTTTATTTTATTTTATTTTATTTTATTTTATTTTATTTTATTTTATTTTATTTTATTTTATTTTATTTTATTTTATTTTATTTTATTTTATTTTATTTTATTTTATTTTATTTTATTTTATTTTATTTTATTTTATTTTATTTTATTTTATTTTATTTTATTTTATTTTATTTTATTTTATTTTATTTTATTTTATTTTATTTTATTTTATTTTATTTTATTTTATTTTATTTTATTTTATTCATAGCAATTTGATTGGGAAATAATCAATAGGTATACTTTAAAAAAAATATTAACTTTTTGTTTGTTTATTTACCTACATAATTATAGTTATTAAAAATGTACATGAAGGCACACATGCACCATTACCTACATAAATGTTTCGAAAAATATCAACATTTTTTTTATTTTTGATAATTCATCTAAAAAATTCGTAAATAATTCAAAACTGGAAGATAACTGGACCGTAAACCGTTGACCGTATAAAAAAAAGTCTTACTTCATTTAGCCCAGAAAAAATTAACAAATGTATGTACAAATATCGAAATTATCAGTTTTTCAAATCTTCTAAACCGTTAGTCGGAGGGAAATAAAATGCACGACTAGGTCACGTGAACTTGCCCACCACCAACACTCCCGACATACCTGCCTGTATCACTTCAACTGGTAAAGTATACTAAAATACGAATATTAGTTTTGTTTTGTAAAATTATAATTCACATACAGTTCATACCAAAATATAAATAAGAGACCGTGAACAAACACATGAAAACCGGGCTCTGCCACAGTTTGACTATTGTACCAATCTCGAGTACTTGGTGAATTCCTCTATTGAAAAAAGCTTAGGCTCCAAAAGTGAAAGTGGAAGCCCAGGTTAAAGTAGTTACTTAGTGGCGTCTGCTACCTCAGAGTCATACTGTAATTAAGTGGCGTCTGCTATCTCAGACTGTAATCAGTCAAAACCCTTTTGCATTATATAAAGTTAGTTATAAGAAGATATGATTTTGACACTATAATAAAATTGTATAGAATCAGTGATACTTGAATAAAGATAACCTCGTTAACACTAAAATTGGTTGCTTCTTTGGTAAAATCCTGGACCCAACGAGCATACCTCAGCCTCTGATAAAAAGCATCTCACAAAGTAAAAAATGGAAAAAAGAAAAGCGTGCCATATTGAATTTTTCATGCCACCGTGCCACGATCAAATTTTCGTGTCAAAAAAGCACGATCGTTCCATTTAGCAACGCTGACTGTTATCGTATTTTCACACAATTAAAATTAACTTTTTAGCCAGTAAAAGCACATTTTGCCAGTAGGGCATTTTAAATTAAAAAAAAAAAAACGATTATTAATAAATAATGTAAAATATGTATATATATTGTTTTAGAATCTCAGGTTTTAATTAATTTCCTTGAAAGTCTCTAAAGGTATTGGGTGCTACATTTTAAGAAACTTTTTTTTTTTCAATTCCAATTAAATATCTTACTTTTTATTTAAAAAAAAAAAAAAAAAAACAAGTAAACTCAGTATTACCCTTTTCCAACATTTTCATCACGTATCTCTTCTTATAGCAAACAGAAAAACTTTCTTTTAAAATAAAGTTCAAACTCTGGATAAACATGCCACCTGTATGTGTAAACAACTCCAATTTTCACAAAAATACTTTTCATCCATTGCAAAACTTATTTTCTTCATTAGCAATTAGCAGCAAAAGTGTGCTGCTATATTTGTATTGTATGAGTGCTTACAACAATAATTAGCGAAAATTGTGCAACTTTTTGAATGTTTTCATCCAAGCAATTCACATTTCGAGTTAAACTTTCTAGGTAAATATATAATAAACTTATGTTACCTTGCGTTTCTTATATATGTAGGGTAAGTAACTACATATACATATGTATATGCCTACTTTGACACTGTTTGGTGTTGTATGCGTTTATCCAACTATTTAAAGGGTGAGGAATAAAAAAAAATATCCACTCATACATCCTATAGAAGAACCTCCTTTTTGACATAATTTCTTGGTGATGCTGTTTTTCTTATAATTTTAAGTTCTCTTTTCAAGTTTATGACAAGCGAACGTAAACGATGAAGCAGGTACCTGCAGTGCAATAGCAAACACAGCGCAGACTTTTTCTTCGAAGTTAGAGTATAGGTATCGTTATAGACCTTGTATATATAATATGAATATATCCTTTCTCGAAATCTTCATCGTCTTCGGCAAGGTTCGCCCCCTTGAGTGTTGTATATACATTATATAGTATAGGGTGACACTTATAAGAAAGTTCAATGGGATTGAAATATATAGGGAAGATGTTATTTATGCCAGCATCGTCTCTTTCATTTTATATTATTTAAGGATTCTTTAAAAGAAGTAGATATCAAAAAATAAATAAAAATAAAATATAAGTTTTCTTTCAATTTGATTTTTTTTTTTTAACATGATGTATTGTTCCATCGAGACAGATATGGGGACTTTTATATTTAAGCCTAAGTAAGTTGAAGGTCCTCAAAAGTTGCAAAAAAAAAAACAATGGAAAATTCCAACGGTTCATGCAAAGCCACATACACATCTTGTCTTGCATTTTTTCACTTCATTCAATTTGATCTTCTCTAACGAGGCCATATAAATATTTTTTTGGACATTAAGAAAACATCTGGGTATTCTTGGACTGGCATCAATCGTGAGGAGACGCCGGATTACATAGTATATTTGCCTCTGGTTGTATTGGCTTGCATAAACCTGTCCCTATTTAAAGCTCTTGAAGAGTTTCCGTAGTTTGTATAACAAATCCCTGCAAATCCATGTTTCTTCAAAAGCTTCAAAAATCTACAAAACGCGGAGCTTTTTAATACAAAACATTAAAATAGCTCTAATAACGTACTTTCAATAAGGAATGGTAAATTGTTAACTCTGTTTGGTTGTGCATATTTTCAACACACACAGCGATCAGTCATCACTGATCAGTGTGCTACAGTAAACAATATTAAAGGTAATATTAGGCATTTTTCTTTTTTAGCTCAGAGCATTTAGAGTTCCAATTTTGTGTTTCGTTTTTCACTCTGAGCATGTTCAGAGCGCGCTCTATGAGCTCAGAATAAATTGATAGAGCAGACGGAGTTGAATACCTGAACACAAATTTGACAAGTGAAAAAAAACATCAAAACAGTCAAAATGGCGGAAATAAATAAATCTGAACTCTCAGAGCAGAGCACGCTCCGTTCAGAGTTCGCTAAGAGTATGTCCGGAGTGTTCAAACTCTGTTCAGAGCTCTACTCTGAACTAAAACAAAAAAAAAAAAAAAAACAATCATTTACTACGTTTACACGAGCGGATTCACGGATCGGATTCAATCTGAATCGAAATTTCGATCCAGGTATATGACGATGCCGGATCGAAAGATAGAATTGAAATGGAATCGAAGTGACAGTCTATGCTGCTGCTGTAATCTCGATTCTTTAATTCTTCGATCTAGGTATACATTTATATTTTCGATTCGAGTAATCCCGATTCTATTCGATGTAGGTTTACAAATACTTAAATCCTGATTCGATTCGGATTTAATTCTCCATGTAAACGTAGTAATTAGACTTTTTGTTTTTGTTCAGCTCTGTGCATATGTCAAAATCGAGGAAAATGTTGGCTTCTTGTCTAATTTTAATATTTTGTTGTTTTTTCTGATGATGCGGTGACGGTGAGTAATTCTTGTGGGCACTCGAACAGTCATTTTTAATTTCTGACACTTCCACTTTGAAAACCTGGGCAATATTTTATCTTTGATTTGTGTACTGTGTCAGTGTGCTATCGGGAGTGATGCAGAACAGTCATCATGATGGAGTGTACACAATTTTGCGAAGAATTATACAACAGTAATTCATGTACATAATTCAGTGGATTGGTATATTTTTAAGTAGCAATTTTTATCAATTCAGTAGCACGACAGTATACACAGACACCACTATTTTGAAAAAATCTCTCCCATAAACCATGTACTGGCATTTTTAGCTGAACAGAGTTATGTACATAGGTAGTATAAATCAAATACGCTACCATGTCGAAAATAGCGAATTTCCCTCTCTGAAGATTCTCCAAATCAGCGTTGCCGATCGTGCTTTTTAGACACGAAAATTTTATTGTGGCACGGTGGCACAAAAAAAATTAATATGAAACGTTGTTCTTTACTTCAAATAAAGCGAATTTTGAAGAAATTTTAGAAAAGCGGCAGAATCTATTTATTTTTTGACAATACACCAATAGAGCCAATTATTTCTCCTTATTTTTTATTGAATTATATTTTTTTTTTAATATAAGAGTTTTCTTTGTTTTTATATGGCACGAAAATTGCACGATTTTTCAGAAAACGGCACGTGTTTTTAGAAAATGTGGAACGGACATATTTTTTTTGGCGGCAACGCTGCTGCCCCAAATACTTAAATTTCTTAAAGCATTAAATTTGGAGGAAGAGTTTAAGGTTGAACAATATCAACCAGCTCTAGATGGGGGCACAATAGATCCTCAGGTCGCAGTGCATTTTTTCTGCTATAAATATAAATAAACCACATCCTGCATGAGTTCAAGCAAAAGGATTAAAGACACAACATTTTTGAAATAACAAAAAAGTGCACTGAAAATTTAGAAACTTCACTTTCATCATTTTTGTAAAAACAAATATGATACAGTAAATTTATCGTATATATATATATATATATATATATATATGTATGTATGTATATACATACTTAAACTATGTATGTATGTATAGTAGTTTTACGTATAATATCATGCGAAAAAAGAAAAACTTTTTCTTCTCCTTTAGTTTTGATGAAATTCTCAAGGCAACAACTTGTAAGTAATTGAAGTATATACCTACATAGTAGCTGTATACATTTCCCTCACTTTGTTGATGGAGACTAAAAGGGATTTTTTTTTTTTGACATCAAATGGGACAAGGATTAAACATGTTCCACGTAGTACGTCCTCCTTGTTTTAAGAAGTGTTATCCTATACCTACATTTAGCGATTACACTTCGATTCTTTGACATTTTTACAAGTGAATTGTTGAGAATGTTGTTATTTTAAATCACAAAAGTTGAAAAGAATCAAAATTATGCTATAAAATTATGAGAGGTTAGGTTTATATAAAACTCATATACATAAGTTAACAGAAAGGAAATTACTAATTTAAGTTTCCAAAAAGCAGTGCCGTAGCCAGGATTTTGGTTCGGGGAGGGGGGGTTCTTGCTTCCAAATTTTACGAGGAATTCTTTAAACAAAAAACTATATACATACATATATTCCAATTTATTGATTCTTATTAGTTTTTAAATTGTATGTACTCAAACGAACATATACTTAAATTATTTTTTTATACACACATTTTTTCAAAGCAGAAGATGTCTTGATTTTCTTTTTGACATGAGATCAATCACCTTATCTGGATCCACATTAATATCTGAATGAACAGATATCATAGCAAGTGAGCTTAATCTTGCATTCTCCAAAACGCTTCGGGACACTGTTTTAATCCTTTTCATAGTTGAAAAGGTTCTTTCAACACTAGCTGTGGTTACTGGAAGCGTGGCCAAAACCGTAAGCAAGAAGTTTATACTTCTAAAGTAAGTCTTGTCACATATATCAAGCAATTTTAAAACTTCGATAGAAGGATCAATCGACGATATTTTTTCGCACCAGAGAATGTACTTAGCTTTCACAGCTGACAACGAATAACATGTTAGCTTTTCCATTTCGTTGACTCGCCTAACTACAGAAAAACCTGGGAGAAGAGCTTGAAACGATGGTAGAACGTCTTCGTTGACCATAAATCTGTCCGTAAGATTTTGTATTAACGAATCTATTCAAGGAATCAATACAGACACTCTAAAATAGGATTCAGGATACCTGGATAGTCTCCATATTTTTATAGATTTGAATTTAGTATATTAGTACACTAGATATTCGTCATGAAATCTATGTTAGATGAACTGAACTTAACAAAAATTGCGTATTAACAAGGTCCTCACTAGTCAACTGATGAGTCCAAGTGAGATCGCCGGGACCAAACGCCTAAAATTTTTGTGGACTAAAGGCCGTTAAAAGCTATTTTGAATATTAGAAAGTTTTAGGTTTTATTTTAGACTTTCGGGGGGTGGGGGGGGGGGGAGGCTTCACCTCAAACCCCCCCCCCCCCCGGCTACGTGCCTGTCAAAAAGTGTATTTATTAAAGCAAATTTTATAATCGTTGTTATTATTATATTTTCGGTTTAAGAATTTAAGCTTAAGAAACTTTGACTATTTCCTGACACTGAATTGTTTAATTTTTTTTTTTCCAACCAAATGCAAAAGAAAGATTCAATTTATGACTCTGTAAGTTTTCTGCCCGAAAAAATATCAAAAAAAAATTGAATTTTAAATTATAAAATGACAATATTATGTGCATGGCTTCTTATGACAAAAGACTTGCTTCTTTTTGATTCAATCAACCTCATTATGAGTTTCTCCCGAAAAACATTCCACATCCACACGGAAAATCTGACATTTCACTTTTCGCCTATTGTGAATTTCAGCCGTAATTTCGTGTTCAAAAAAAAATTCCCTTATTGTGAACATTCATTTATGGAATATTATGCCATTGACAGCCTAAATCTTCACTTAATTTTAGTAGGCAAACGAAATTACGTTAGGGCGAAATTCACAATAGCTTTTAAAATTCTGGGCGAATAAAAAATGTATTTAGAGCGAAAATCACAATAAGGCTTGATATATGAATGATTATCGCCAAAACAACATGTCTTTTCTAGCAACCAACACACATTGAACGCAACAAATGCGTTTCGAACCAGTGCAGCTGCAGCATCGTTGCTTGTCATTGCAGACTTTGTTGCTTTTTTTCTCAACAGAAACAAAACGAAACAAATAAAATGCACGACTAGGTCGTACAAACTTACTCTTATGTCCGTTTTCTTTAGTTTTAAAGTCTGAATATTTTTAATCTATTCAACTGATTTTAAAAGAAATACAAAATTAAAAATAGGACCTTAACCCTAATTATTTACTTATATAACCTGACAAAAACATAGAAGATATACAAAAAAGACATAGAAAACATATAGATGGACGAAATAAATATTATGTGACTACACAAAAATTAACACATACCTACATGTTATAAATGCATGAAACTAACAGTTAAAACTTAAAAAATTATTAAAAATCAATGTAGATAGAAATAAATTGTTTTAAGAAGTTGGGAAAAGTTAGAAAAACCTTTATTTTCAAAATTCCAAAGTTGTGGATAAAATTCAAAAAAAGTCTAGCACCTAGTACCTAAATTAAAATTTTAATTTATTTTTTTATTTATTACAACAATAATTCTTGTTTAAAATTTCTTTGATAAAATGTTCAAAAACCACATGGTCCCAAGGCGGGCCAGCTAGTTGTTTACACAAATTTATCATTAAATTTGATTAAAAAAAAAAAAAAAAACAGAAACAGAAACAGAAACATAAACAAAACAAACTCTTAATATTCATATACACAATAGTCACTCAAAATTCATCACCCCTTTTTTTGAGAACTGCGCGTTACCCTCTATATACTCTATGCCGATGACATACATTCGTTAATCCTTTTTATATGATGAAATGGAAACATCAGATGACAATCATCATTCAAAGTGAAATTGTTATTTATACTTGCAATTTTAACTTAACAACCATCACTTCAAGCTAACAGCTCTTATGCTGTCATCATTTCTCATCGCTCACACTTCTCCGCGTGCACTTCTGTCCTGCTTTTGCTATCATCACAATAAAAATATTCCTAATACCGTTTTGACAAACTTTCACTTTTGCTCAGCCATTTTTTTTTTTTTTTAGATACCGCGCCTTTCCTTTTGGTGTTTGTCCTCTTTCGTCTGCGTCCTCGTCCTCGTCTTCATCGTCATCCTTCTGCTATTGTTATCGTGCGTCGTGCGTTATTGTCGTTAGTGCTGGCTGTTGTTGTTTGAACAAAAATATATAAAGAGGCACTCACGTACCCAGAGCATCATATGTCACTCTAATTTCTTTTTATTATTTTCATGACGCACCACCACCGCCGCCGCACCCAGTATATCAGTGCAAAAGTGAATTTAATGGATATATGACTAAGCAAAAAAGCTAAAAAAAAACAACATGTCTTAGAAATCGTAAAATGTGCAAAAAATATGTATTTTTCTTTCGTTATGCATCATTGTGACCAGAGGCAGAATTGTAAATTCACCGGCCTTGTCCCAATTATGTATTTTATTTAAGTTGTAAATATCAAGAGAAAAGGAATTTATTTAAAGCTTGAGAAAAAATATTTTTTCATAAATAAGTACGATAATTGAATTTTTTTTATAAATCAAAACCAATTTAATTGTCATGGACTTGGGATGGACTTGATTACGTGACGTTGGTAGCGCAATGCGAAGTGCATTGGCTCAGAGGGAGCTTGATCCAAGTTCGAGTCCCGGCTGAGCATAAAAGTTTTTCAATTAAAATTGAACAATGACCAAGCACCACTGAAAAAGGAGTCTGATGATCAGCCTGGAAGTCGTGAAATAGAATTCCAGTCTATAAAAATCTTGGTAGTAGCTCACCCAAGTGTTGTTTTTTTTATTCAAACCTTCAATACAAAACCAATTAAGTTAGGGTTAAGTTGGGTAAAATGGAACCAAGGGTGTATGTAATGAAGGGTGACTCACAAAAGATGCAACAAAAATTTACAGCATGGGTGCACCAATTTGTGCTTCAAATTTGGTTGGGACTAGTTCCTAGAGATGAAATTCTAATATTTGTTTTATCTCATCTTTGCCAAACTTAGCGCCACCCTAATAATTATATCTATGGAAATTAATTCGTTGTATGTTAGCCAAATAGATATTTTAGTATAAAAATGTCCTCAAGGAGTCGCACAGCAACCGCTGCAGACGAACCATGGATTCCTGATATAATTTTAACTCGAAAATTTATTTTGTTCGTTTTTAATTAATTTTCGAAATAGAACAGTTTATTTTTTAATTTATTTACTTTTCGGCTCATTTCTTTTATCTGGCACTCTGCCATAACCAAACTTTAACTGATTCTTAAATTTTTGATTCAGTTAGCAGTTTTAACCCGCCCTACAACTTTTTTTTTATGTAGATGAAGGGTTTCTCGAAATTTATTATCAAACCGATTTATTTGGCGTTACAAGTTATTTTTTTTAATTTGGTATACTTTTTTTACATAACACTTTATTGAGTATCCTTTTTCTGTTTTTTTTTTTATTATGAATGCCTAATTTGTTGGCTTAAAAATACTCAATTTTTTTATGTAAAATACATTTTAAATTATTAGTTTAATAATAAATAAAAATAAAATAAAATAAAATAAAAAGAAAAAGAAAACAAAAGAAATTTAAGAAAATTTTAATTTTATTTTATTAAGACCAAAAGTAACGCGTACCTACCTGCAAAATTTTGTATCAAATAATGAAGATCTTATTTTTTACAAAAAGTGCCCAAAGATTCAAAACAAATCAGTTACTTTTAATACATATGTATGTGCTACTTTTTTGTAAACAAAATTTACGAAAAATGGTTGTTAATGGCAGCCCTCTTTTATTTTCGATTTACTCCAAAAAACGATTCAATTCATTTTGATGACGCAGAGTTGGAAGTCTTTTGATACTAGGCTCTTTTTTTATTTTTATTTTATTTATATGTAAAGGAATAGTAATAATAATAATAATTTGTATGAATTATTTTTATAAAGAAAGTCAATTATATTATGCTCATATGCACCAAAATTTAATTTTTGAATTTTTAAAAAAGTTAACTTTTTTTTAATTTAATACGTATTTCGAAAACAATTTGATTCATTTTGATTAAACTTGGCACCAAAAAGTTTTTTAGAATTATCTAGCAGATTTAAAAGTATTTTGAAGTATTCCTTTAAGGAAAATCTTACTTTTTTCAAAAATAACTCCTACAATTTTTAATAAAATATTTCTGTGATCTACTGGAACAAATTTTAATTTAATTTAATGCCTCTCATAGACGTTTTTTTTTTTTTTTTAACTATCTCATTATCTGTTCAACCGATTTAAATTAAATTTTTATTCAATAATTAATTAATTTTTGTATAGAAAATATTATTACATATTATTATTAAAAAAAAAGATTAAATAGAAATTTTAAAATATTTTTTTTGAAAATTTTATGTTTCAAAAATGGGTAGGTACATGATTCTTTAAATTAGTATTTTAAATTCGCTAAAAAAATACTAAATTCATAAATGCTTGAAAAATTTTATAAAATATTGTTTAATATTTTTTTAAACATTTTTCATCTGGTACTCTTTGCCAAGTAAACATAACTTTTCACATTTATAAATGATGTAAATTAAATAATTATAATATCAAAAATAGGTATTTGGTGATTTCAATTTTAATAAAATAAAAAAAAATAGACACTCATTTTTAAATTTGAAAAAATCATCCTTTTAATCCAGCTTCACACTAAAAACGGTCAACTTCGCACTAATTAAAAAAAAAAAATCGAAGGCTAATGAATTCTATTTAAACAACTGAAGGACACTGGGGCGTATGAGTACTTTTTTGCACCTATAACTTACACTTGACTTAATTCTTTAAAATACGCTTTTTAAATTTTATAATTGTTTGAATGAATAAACTTTAAAAAAATGTAAATTAATATTCTGAAATTATATCCCTTATATTAAATAGGAAAGCTTCAAATCAATACTTTTAATAAGTTTCCAGTTTGTGATCAACGGGAGGTGGTGTGAAAAATTTCTCAGAAAGGTTTCTCCGAATTGACTATAACCATCTGTCCATCGGCATCTTCGAAGAAATACGGACCAATGACACCTTTCGACCATAGAGCACACCAAACAGTCATTACGATAATGCACAGGCCTTACGACATCAGTATAACGCTTCCACTCTCTTTAAATGTCTTCACAATTTTACCGATTGTTTGCATAGTCGGTCGATTATGACGTCAATAATCATTTCGTAATGCACGAAAAGTGGCTACGTTTGAATCACCACTTCTGTAGTAAGTTTTAATCATTTTAACGCGTTGATCGATTGTAAAGCGATCCATTATCGTAAATGGCAAACATTCAACTAATATTATGACACTTCAAATGACAGCTGAGTTTGACAGGTGTCAAATGCCAGCGCTACCAACTTGAAACCACGAAATTATTGATATATAAATTTATTTCCTATTTGAGGAATCTTTTTTCATTTTGAGCGCCCCGTATAAGATCAACCGCTAAGAGTAGCAGCCTTTAATTCAAATTTGATAAATCCACCGCTGCCGCGTTGACTGTGGGAGTTTTTCAGGAGGAACAAAAATTAGGAGGATGAGCCTAGCTACATAGCTGCTGTCATCCTTTAACATAATATGGGACGCATCAAATGGATGTCTTGGTATAAAAAAGGAACACTTGGTAAAGAACAGTCTTAAATTCACGACACTTGTGATTGACTGTTCTTTCGGTCTTTTATCACTGAATGACGAACGAAACCATCAAAAAATGAAAAAAAAAAAAAAAAAAAGAAAACATCGCGTGGAAAATATCATCATGCTTATCCTGCCTTTTATGCTTATGAAAAATAAAAATAACTCAAATAAGCCTTTTTTTTCAAAAAAGCTTAAGCATCCCCAGAGATATATGGCTCACAATAAAGGAATGACATTGGATATGGATTTTCTAGTCGAGTTCTATGTTATATCTCTTATACCTACCTCTACTCTGACAGTTGTGAATATATATTGATCTGTTAAAAAAGAGTTCTTCTCATTCTGACACTTAACCAGCTGCTTGTTGTATATATAAATACATACATACATCCATATATGTATTTTATAAGAAGGAATGAAAATAAATTGGCCCTCGTGGAATATTTCATGCTATGTTTACTTTGTATTGTAGGTTATGTATGTATGGTATACTAACCGAGACTAAGTGGTAGTAAAAATGATTTATATGACGTTTACATGAATAAATTATTGTAAGATGTCAATTCATATGGGGCAGATGATATTGCAAAAAAAAATAAATATGTATGTATTGGTAAGGTAAAAAATGACGAAGGCTTTTCTTTCAAACTTATACGATACTTAGGGTATTATGTGATTCTTTCTTGAGAAGTTTTATCCTTATATCTTTATTATCGTGGATACTTAAGTAAGTATTTTGAATAGAATCATCAGGTCATATGTCTTAGGGGCAGAAGGTTACAAAATTGAGAAAGCAAACATACATACATTGGGGATTTTAAGGAGATCCAGGTGGAAAAATAGCAAAGTTTCACAAAAACACAATTGGTCATTTATAAGAGAAGAAGGGAATAAGTTAAATAATTTGTAAATGATTTTGTAGTGATTTACGTGAACTTCTTTTTTATAAAATTTTTATGGCAAACAGAAGGTCTTGAGTTAGATTCCCAGCGTATGTCACCTAAAAACAGAAATGTTTTTCACGGGTCACTGCCTCTTGCGCGGAATTGACAAATCCTCCAAAAGTATTTCTTGTCACGTAAAAGTGCTTCTCATCCTAGCTGTTCAGATTCGGCAGAAAATTGTAGGTCCCCTTTATTCCTGGCAATAACACGCACACAGGAATCTTTGAGAGTTGTTGGTCTTTGCGATTAACAGCTTTTAGCAGTAAACAATAATTGGATGCTTTTTTTGTGGAAACTAGAATGAGTTTGCAGATGTCCAGGGTCAATCCCGAAGAAAGCAAATAAACTTAAAGTTGGGCAAGCACGCAACGAGGCTTGGAGTATTTCCTTACGATTTCTGCAGTAGTTCTATGGACGAAAAAGAGAAAGAATCATTTCCTCACCTTCTCTGTACATGTCCTGCTTTATCTCTCGAAGGCGTAGGCTCCACCTGGGAGAATTCTACTACAATGATCTTAGTGATCTGGTAAATCATGACATTAGTAGTCTCGCGTGCTTTCTAAGAAGCTCTAAGTGGTTCAATGAGTAGAAAGAATGTTTCCTAGATTCTTGGTATCACAATGGACTTAGGGTCTAAGTATGTCAAGCGTCTCTGCTTCCAGCCAGTAACCTAAACGTAGGATTTTTAAAGTTCAAACTCCGATTATTTCTGTTTTCTGCTTTAAAATAATATGGCCTTCATATAACTTATATCTACGCTAAATACGAAGGCATCTAGAGGCAAGCCAGAAGAATAAACGATAAGCCACATACGATGGGGACCTTACCCGAGTCACACTCAAAAGAAGTGAATGCGAGGGAATAAATTGTTGGAGTGAGTTGTCCTGCTACCAGAACAACACAAGTGCAACAAACGATGAGCTGCACACGAAGGGGCGATTCGGCTTAAGTTACACTTAAAGTAAGTGGAACAAGTGAAAACGCAGCAGACTATCAGTGTGGTCTACTTTTGCCTCTGAATCAAGAAACTAGAGGAATAAACTGGGGGTAGTCCGAGCTGGGAAACCCTGCCCTGCAATTAAACGAAATGCGGCGCGGGACTAAGCGATTGGAGTGAATTCCTCCTGTCCTTACCCTAGTCCAAAGCTAAAGAAATAAATTATGAGCGGCACAAGGCAGCTAACTCTTCCCACGTACACTAAGAAGAATTGTAAGCATAGAAATTAGCGATTTGGATTGAATCCTGCCTCTGTCACAACATCTAGAAGATTAAACGGGCATTGAGAAAACCTCCGTTCACGATTAACTTTAGAAGAAAGTTATATGGGAAGTTTCAAAGCATATGCTACGGTGTAAAAACAATCCAAACATGCATGTACGAAAAAAATGTCATAACCTTTTATTATGTAGAATAGAATAAACTTACCAACACAGCTTTTGCTAAGGTTCTTCTTAGAAAATTCTTATGACATACAAATAAAACTTTCTGCTCGAGCTCTTTGATAGTTTTGTTATAATTTTTTACAGAAAATGAAAAGTAAAGAAACGCATTTGGGATGTTTCTGAAGTTTCTATGTAAACGTCACATTTGACAACAGAAATTATCAAAAGTTTGACAAGCCAGAAAAGGCAGTAGGTAAAATGTTCGGGTAGATTCTTGCTGAAGGGAAAATTAAATAAATTAAAAAAAAAAGTCAAAAGCTCTGGCATTTTCATGCCAGAAAAAAAGTAAATAAACATATTTTCGGTAGATCTCCACGGGATCCTCCGGGTGAGTAAAAGAACAGACCTGATAATCCAAGAGTGATTGTCGAAAAACCAATGCACGCACAAAGAGTGACTGTTTGGTGCGGTTTATGAGCTGGGCTGGCGGCATTATCGGGCCATATTTTTTCCAAAATGAGGCTGGTCAGATAGTTACTTTGAATGGTGTTCGCTATCGTGAAATGATAACGAACTTTTTATGGCCCGAATTGGAAGATATGGATGTGGACGATATGTGGTTTCAACAGGACGGTGCCACTTGCCACACAGCTAACGAAACAATGGTTCTTTTGCCCGACAAATTCAATGGCCTTTTTATCTCACGTGGTGGCGATGTCAATTGGCCGCCAAGATCATGTGATTTGACACCGTTGGACTTCTTTCTTTGGGGTTATTTGAAAGAAAAGGTGTACGTCGATAAGCCAGCAACAATTCAAGAGCTAAAGGATGAGATAATTCGGCACATTAATGGCATAGAACCTCAATTATGCCTCAGAGTCCTCGAAAATTTGGACCATCGGATGGAGGTGTGCCGCCTAGGTCGCGGCGGCCATTTGGCCGATATTTTGTTCCATACATGATTGAACCATACCAATATTATCATAATAAAAATAAATGGCAATAATTTCCTAAAAATTTGTGTTTTATTCAAAATTAACATCGGCCCATAAAACATAACCCCCCTTTAAATCATCCGGCTGATCTGAAGCTTTCGTAAGATTTTTCATACTAAAATAGTGCTTTTCAAAGGTACATTCATTTGTCGTGCATACAACCATGTTATATCGCTGAGTCGAAAGATTTTTTAAGGTTGTATCGCAGTTTGTGTATAAAGTTTGTGGAATTAAGTGTTGATGAGACATTCCAGTTGTCAAAGGGAGTTCAATAAAACATTTTATCCCTATTCGACATTAGATCACTTCTGACATTCTTAAGTCAGAAACAAACTTCAATTACTATAAGACTGACAGTCGAGTCAAAGACAGAAAGATAGATAAATAGATAGAATTGCAGAAGGATTTATTATAAGTTAATCTAATCCTCGAGTTCATGTTTTATTCATACGAATGCAAAAATCGTCTAAGTAAATATAATAAAGTCTTTCAATTGTACAAAAAGTACACTCGAAAAAGATTTGTCATTCCAGATCGTATATTTTAATTAAAAATATTTGTTTGTCTTTGAGACTTTTACGATACAAAATACTTACACACAATTTATACAAGATATAGATTTGTACAAAAAAGATAAGTAAATTAAATTACAGAACATTCAAAAGCATCGCTGAAGAATAAATAAATAAATAAAAATCGCTTGCAATTAAAATCCCCTACCACACAAAAGCCGATGTAAAAAGTCATATCCTTGTATTGTTTAAATATCCTCGAGTGTCCTTTGTACGAGAGACAGAAATGAAATATGCTTTATGTACCAACTCGAATTTATTAATGATTTTTTTTTGTGTATCCTTTGTATTTGTATTTTTCGAAATCCCTTCGAACAAGCCAACTCACCTATCCTACAATAATGGAAGAAGAACTTTGGCACAAAAAAACTAAAGGACATTCGTCGGTACACGAAGGATGATAATAATATCCCTGATGGTATAAAGAAATAAGGACTCTGTCAAAACGGGAAATGAAATATTAAGCGTAATTGCTATTCGTTGAATTATAATCATTTATTTTACTACAATCTTTCCTTCTTTATGTACTCGTAGATACATGTATGTATGTTGGTGTGTGTACTTATATGAGTGTAAATATTTGTAATTCATAATTTATTATTTTCTCTTTGTTTTCACCGCCACCGCCGCCGTTGCCTTTAGTTTTTTCTCCCGTTCGTCGTCTGCTATCTCATTACTTTTCTGACATCAGAAAAAGGATTACGTGGGCTGATGATTTATTGTTTAAATTAGTAAATTAAATATTTATTTAAATGCGGATGAAATATGATTTCAATTTATGTCGCTGCCTGATGTGATGTCCATGCTTCCTTTTCACTCGCGCTGGTTGTAGGTAATATGCATCAGACATTTCCAATTGGATGCGATGGTCGGTCATGGTAGAGATACACCTACAATTATTATTATAAATTATATACGACTATATAAGTATGTACCGGATATAAGGACATTTTCATTTTGAATTATGACAATTTATTATAACTTTGCGATATTGAAGTTAATGATAGGTAATTTCCGAATCGATTGATTGATTAAACTTGCAATTGAATGGAATTTCAGTTTATTTCAAAAGTTTAAAGATGTCTGTGTAAAGTATGCGGACAGTTTAAAGACAAAAAAAATTAGCAATAAACAGTCGTATTTATTAGATTTTTGTGTACTTAGACACTGTCTAACTATTTTCAAATTGGTGGATATATGCTTTATTTTCAAATTGGTGGATATATGCTTTATTTAATAAAAATAAATATCACAATATTCACGGTTAAGATAATCTACTCTTGTGTCTAAGTTAGGCAGCTATAAGACAACAATAAACAAGGTTTTTGAACACATTTTCCAAAGTTGGTCAGTTGTCTAAAGTTAGACAACGTTTATAAATAAGGACAACAATTTTTAAATATAAAAGAAAATGAAAAAATGATGTAAAAATTGTATACAAATCGAATAAGTTATATGTGAGCCTCATTTAATCTTGGACATTATCAGATCTAATGTCTTCACCTTAACTCCAAGGCTGGTTTAATTTTCCTTCAGATCATCACCAGCATTTTTTTTTTATTTCATTGACGCACACTTAAAGGGTTATGACTACCATTTTAAATGTGCGAGCGTTAACGAAGCAAAATTATGACTGAGTGTGTGATAACGATGACCATTTGTCTTAAATGATAAAAAAAACAGGTTTGCATTTTGGAAGCATTAAAATTCATATATGATTATTTATATACCTTAATTAATAATAATGTTAAGATCGTAATTTAATGAGCTCATCAAAATTATTATGCTGCCATTGCAGTCCAACACTCGAACAAGAGGAATTTGAATCTGGCATGAATATGAAAAATTAAGGACACTGTATTGTCAATAAAGCTGTTTCCTGATGGGCATTTAATTTGCTAACGTTAAATTCAAAAGGTTTCCAAAATAACTTGGAATAAATGGTCAGAAATATTATTTATAATTAAATAAAAATGTGATCCATCTATACCAAATACATGAACGCATTTTTATAAAAGAGCTGGAAATTCTATCGAATATTTTATCGAATGCCTTAGAAAAATAGAATAGAGGCAATATGTATATTGATTTTACTCTTCAGAATCGTACGAGATCCGATTAAAATCTCTACGAAACTTGTGACCTTCTCAACGTCTTTCGGGATTTTGGGTTTTCTGGATTTTGAGTTTTTCGTGTTATGGGTTTTTGCTAGATTTTGGTTCTTAGTATGAAAAGTATTTCGGCATTTTGTTTGATTCCCAGATTTTTTGCATATTAAAGATTGGTGTCGAATTAAGAACTGACCCAAATTCTCTAAAACCCATTACCACCGAAACCCAAAATCCAGAAAAAATATAATCGAGAAATCCCAAAATCCCAAAAATCCATTATAACTTAAACCCAAAATCCAGACAACCCAGAATCCAGACAACTGAAAATCCCAAAAATCCAAAATCCCATAACTAAAACGGAAAAAAATACATCCTCGAAATAAAAAAAAAAAATTTAAATAAAAATTGGCACAACATTTAGGAATTTCGGAAATCTTAGTTTTTGGAATTCAGAAAACCTGAAATCGATAAATCAAGAAAACCCAAAATCCCAAAAATCCAAAATCCCAAAAATCCAAAATCCCGAAAGACTAAAGTCCCGTTATTAAAACGGGAAAGAAAATTATTTCTCGAAATTGAAAAATTATTTAAATTAAAAAATTAACACAAAATTTGGATTTTCGGAAGTTTTCGGAAAATCAAGAAAATACAAAATCCCGAAAAACTAAAGTCCCGTAATTAAAACGTGGAAGAAAATTATTTCTTGAAATTGAAAAATAATTTAAAATAAAAAATTTGCACAAAATTTGGATTTTCAGAAGTTAGCGTTTTTGGACTTCAGAAAACCTAAAATCGAAAAATTAAGAAAACCCAAAATCCCAAAAATCCAAAATCCCGAAAGACTAAAGTCCCGTTATTAAAACGGGAAAGAAAATTATTTCTCGAAATTGAAGAATTATTTAAATTAAAAAATTAGCACAAAATTTGGATTTTCGGAAGTTTTCGGAAAATCAAGAAAATACAAAATCCCGAAAAACTAAAGTCCCGTTAATAAAACGGGAAAGAAAATTATTTCTTGAAATTGAAAAATTATTTAAAATAAAAAATTATTTTAGATTTTCGGCGTGTTGTGTTTTTAAAATTTTGTATTTTGTATTATTTAAAAAAAAAAAAAAAAACAATTTTTTGTCTATACTGTGATGCTTTTTCTTCACGGCTGAGGTAGACTCACCGGTGTCCAAGATTCTTCCCAAAGAAGCAACAAAACTTGGGATTGAAGGGTCTGGTAACTCCAAATAAAATAATGGTTTTTGACTCTTTTCTTTTAAATTCCTTTTATAATTTTCGTTTATTTTATCTTATTGGTTTATAACACGGTATTTCATATAATGGCCTTTTACAAAAATGATATCCTTAATATAAACTAACACGGTACTTCATATAATACAATGTTCGGTAACTTAAATAACTAACACGGTATTTCATATACTTCAATGTTCGGCAACTTAAATAACTAACATGGTATTTCATATACGATGTTCGGCAACTTAAATAACTAACATGGCATTTCATATACAATGTCCTCAGCATACAACCTGAGGAACAAAACGGTCGGACACTCTTAGAGGAGTACCTTGTCCAGCGGGCGCCTTGAAGAGGACCACGAAGGAACGAAACGGGTTCGAGGATCCTTATCGGAAGCTCTAAATGTCCCTAGCACGCAACCTAGGGAACTAAACGGTCGGAACTCTTGTAGAGAACCTTTGTCCAATGGCTTCTTGAAGAGGAGACCAAAAGGAACTAAACGGTCGAGAATCTCAAAGGAAACTCTTGTCCCTAGTAAGCAACCTAGGGAAATAAACGGGCGGAACTCTCGGAGGAGAACCTTGTCCAATGAGCTTCTTGAAGAGAAGATCAGAGGAACAAAACGGGTGCGGGGATCCTTATCGGAGGCCCTATGTCCCTAGCACACAACCCAGGGAACTAAGCGGTCGGAACTCTCGGTGGAGAACCTTTGTCCAGTGGACTTCTTGAAGAGGAGACCAAAGGAACTAAACGGTCGAGAATCTCAAAGGAAACTCTTGTCCCTAGTAAGCAACCTAGGGAAATAAACGGGCGGAACTCTCGGAGGAGAACCTTGTCCAATGAGCTTCTTGAAGAGAAGATCAGAGGAACAAAACGGGTGCGGGGATCCTTATCGGAGGTCCTATGTCCCTAGCACACAACCCAGGGAACTAAGCGGTCGGAACTCTCGGTGGAGAACCTTTGTCCAGTGGACTTCTTGAAGAGGAGACCAAAGGAACTAAACGGTCGAGAATCTCAAAGGAAACTCTTGTCCCTAGTAAGCAACCTAGGGAAATAAACGGGCGGAACTCTCGGAGGAGAACCTTTGTCCAGTGGACTTCTTGAAGAGGAGACCAAAGGAACTAAACGGTCGAGAATCTCAAAGGAAACTCTTGTCCCTAGTAAGCAACCTAGGGAAATAAACGGGCGGAACTCTCGGAGGAGAACCTTTGTCCAGTGGACTTCTTGAAGAGGAGACCAAAGGAACTAAACGGTCGAGAATCTCAAAGGAAACTCTTGTCCCTAGTAAGCAACCTAGGGAAATAAACGGGCGGAACTCTCGGAGGAGAACCTTGTCCAATGAGCTTCTTGAAGAGAAGATCAGAGGAACAAAACGGGTGCGGGGATCCTTATCGGAGGTCCTATGTCCCTAGCACACAACCCAGGGAACTAAGCGGTCGGAACTCTCGGTGGAGAACCTTTGTCCAGTGGACTTCTTGAAGAGGAGACCAAAGGAACTAAACGGTCGAGAATCTCAAAGGAAACTCTTGTCCCTAGTAAGCAACCTAGGGAAATAAACGGGCGGAACTCTCGGAGGAGAACCTTTGTCCAGTGGACTTCTTGAAGAGGAGACCAAAGGAACTAAACGGTCGAGAATCTCAAAGGAAACTCTTGTCCCTAGTAAGCAACCTAGGGAAATAAACGGGCGGAACTCTCGGAGGAGAACCTTTGTCCAGTGGACTTCTTGAAGAGGAGACCAAAGGAACTAAACGGTCGAGAATCTCAAAGGAAACTCTTGTCCCTAGTAAGCAACCTAGGGAAATAAACGGGCGGAACTCTCGGAGGAGAACCTTGTCCAATGAGCTTCTTGAAGAGAAGATCAGAGGAACAAAACGGGTGCGGGGATCCTTATCGGAGGTCCTATGTCCCTAGCACACAACCCAGGGAACTAAGCGGTCGGAACTCTCGGTGGAGAACCTTTGTCCAGTGGACTTCTTGAAGAGGAGACCAAAGGAACTAAACGGTCGAGAATCTCAAAGGAAACTCTTGTCCCTAGTAAGCAACCTAGGGAAATAAACGGGCGGAACTCTCGGAGGAGAACCTTGTCCAATGAGCTTCTTGAAGAGAAGATCAGAGGAACAAAACGGGTGCGGGGATCCTTATCGGAGGTCCTATGTCCCTAGCACACAACCCAGGGAACTAAGCGGTCGGAACTCTCGGTGGAGAACCTTTGTCCAGTGGACTTCTTGAAGAGGAGACCAAAGGAACTAAACGGTCGAGAATCTCAAAGGAAACTCTTGTCCCTAGTAAGCAACCTAGGGAAATAAACGGGCGGAACTCTCGGAGGAGAACCTTGTCCAATGAGCTTCTTGAAGAGAAGATCAGAGGAACAAAACGGGTGCGGGGATCCTTATCGGAGGTCCTATGTCCCTAGCACACAACCCAGGGAACTAAGCGGTCGGAACTCTCGGTGGAGAACCTTTGTCCAGTGGACTTCTTGAAGAGGAGACCAAAGGAACTAAACGGTCGAGAATCTCAAAGGAAACTCTTGTCCCTAGTAAGCAACCTAGGGAAATAAACGGGCGGAACTCTCGGAGGAGAACCTTTGTCCAGTGGACTTCTTGAAGAGGAGACCAAAGGAACTAAACGGTCGAGAATCTCAAAGGAAACTCTTGTCCCTAGTAAGCAACCTAGGGAAATAAACGGGCGGAACTCTCGGAGGAGAACCTTTGTCCAGTGGACTTCTTGAAGAGGAGACCAAAGGAACTAAACGGTCGAGAATCTCAAAGGAAACTCTTGTCCCTAGTAAGCAACCTAGGGAAATAAACGGGCGGAACTCTCGGAGGAGAACCTTGTCCAGTGGACTTCTTGAAGAGGAGGCCAAAGGAAATAAACGGGCGGGATTTCTTATGGAAAACCCTTATACCTAGTAATAATGTAATAATAATAATGTAATAATGATAAGCGTAAATAAATAATACTAATCAAACTGTTTGCCCTACTCTAACTAATGTCCCTAACAATTTTTATAAAAAAATTAGATTAGCTTCTTCAAGCAGAGTGAACTCCGCTAGATAATTCTTATCTGCCACCGAGACACCTGAGTAAGATTTTACGTCACGGCCCGATCTTGAATTCTCTATACTCTTGATTGGTATCCAACACTGGACGAGAATAAAAGACAATTTAGTCAACTTCTTCACTTCCTCTTGTTAATTTCTGGGGTCAAAGACAGTGTGAACTGCAAAAGAGGAAGTGTAAAATCATATGGGATTTTTAAGTATTTGAATTCCATTGACTAACTGCCTATAAATGGTTGTGCCGTAATTATGCACAATATGCATCATAAGGGTGCGTATAGGTGTCGCATGCTTTTGCTTAAACTTACGAATGATTATTTAATGACATTTATTATTTATATAAATATCCTACTATATATCTTATTATTAAATTAAGGTTACTGTAGAGGTTGTAACGCTTCGTTACAATACTTTTTGTGTTTTTGGTTCTTAAGTGTAAAATTTTACTGAACTCTGGCTATACACTTACCAATAAAACACGTCAAATACTTCACTCGAATAGGTGCCTGTTGGTTACGGGCATTCTAAGAGTGATACTATTGGATTCATACTTATTTATTGAAAGAGAATATACGCGAATAAAATATAAAAGAGATCTTCATGTCGTCTTCTTTTTTCACTTATATTTCTTTTAATCCCAAAACAATAAATTAATGCCCTATAACTTTCCAATAGAAATAAAGAACATTTTAAAATAAATTCTACAATAACTGACAAAGTGATTTTTGAAATTATTATGGGACATCAGTTGTTTTAATGATATAAAAGAAATTTATATTTTACTTTAAATTACAATTTAACAATCCTCAATCAAAATTATTTAATTAGTTTGCCAAAGTCAATTCCCTTAAAATAGAAAGATTCCCGTTTGTACAAATAAACAAAATAAATAAAATAAAAAAATGATTAAAAAAAACTTTTCTCATCAATCATTCAAACGAATATAATAGTTGCACCGCACAAAGTCACATTTTTTTGTTTTTTGTTTTTTTTTTTTTTGTATCTGCAACCGACAGAACCAAAGCATTCCCTTATGGCAGCTTATCAAAGCAATCACTTGGCAACATCATTTCTGTCGCAATGCAACAAAATTCCCCGATGAAAGACTAAAATTCGGCATCAATAACAAATGTCACTGTCAGCCATCTCCTAGTGGATATGCGAGGAAGTCATCGAATTCATGCAATGGGAACGAGAGTGAAGCGGGGGGAGGCACAGACCAATCAGTTGAATTCCAATATAATCCTATATAACCTACATATACAGATAGAGGAGATGATGGTTCGAATTGCATTTTGGTCAGGTATCACACGAATTCGAGAACGAGGATATACATATATGCGATTGCAAACTGCCAGAATATTCGAAGTCAAGTCAAACTCAAATCGATTGTTAATTTGACATCCCTGTGTGTGTGTGTTCGAGTGGGTGAGATATTTTGCACAGCAAATCGATAGAGCAATAAATTATGCAGCCTTCACTCCTTGCAATTTAGACCAATGCACTCGTTCTTTTTTTTTTGTCGTTTTTATATTTTTTTTTCTATTTTTTTAAACAAGTGTCCTTGTGTAGTTTTTGATTCACCAAAGAGAAAAAGATACAAGAGTAACTAGGTCGCCTGTTTGTCTGTTATAGAACGGATGAACACATAAAGTGAACATCGTGTTTTTATCCTGTGTACTGCAATATGATTTTGTTCATTCTTCATGATGCTGGCATAGGTCCAGGTCCTGGTCCAGGCAGAGTTTTTGATGAAGTTTCATTAAAAAATTAAAACTTTCACATAAAGGATAGAGCTATTAAAGAGGCAAGGCGACCGAACTTATTGCACAACCCATATCACAATGGGATAACTGCAACGATATGGTAGGTTGGTATAGGTAGGTAATGTTGAATGAGGATATTAGAACCAGGCGCAGGCAGAAGGAAAGGACTAGCAAAGCAATAATTGAGGAGTATGATGAGGAGAAGGCAAACAATATATAGGTAAAGTGGATAATTTTATTAAAGGATCGTATGTTTAATTTAGAGTGCTGGGATAATTCACAAAAGGATGACTAACGAGGTTTGATCCAAATATGTGTGTATGTATTTATGTGAATTTTCATTTGCTTGTGCATCAGAGATATTGTTTTAAATAGAATTGTGAATTAAGACAGTAGTTTACTAACTCGAATTAAATTTAAAGTAGATGAAATGAAAAATGTATGTCAAGGTCAATATTTTAGTTAGTAACAAAATAACTATGAAATATTCTTGTAGTAGGTAAAGTATACTTGATGCATCATAAGGTTGAAAGGCTGGGACTAAATGCCAGCATATATTCAATCTTTTTTGTTAGGAAGTGATAAATCTTTCAATAGTATCTCTTTTAATGATCCTGCTCGAAGGACCAGAAATGTGGGTCGATTTTCTTTAAACTTAGTACCTAGTGGCTTTTGGGCATTTCCCCGTTTTTTTTTTTTTTAATTTTTTTAAGACTAAAAATAACGGTACCTGCCGTATACATTTTTTGGCAATTTATGAAAATCATATTTTTCTCAAAAACGTGCTCAAAACTTAAAAAAAAAAAATATTAATTTTCTTAACAAAAAGGCTAACATTTTAAATCGTACCTCCCATAAAATCATTTTTTTAATTTTCGTTTTTCTCAAAAACGGCTAAACTGATTTTTTCCAAATTTTTTAAAAGTATTAAATTTATTGTATACCACAATTTTTTTTTTTAATTTAAACAATTTTTTTTTAGAAAACATAATACTTCGAAAACAAGTTGTTCGATTTTTATAAAACTTGGCATTTAGTAGTTTTTTAACATTATCTAGCAGATTTTAAATAAAAAAATTATTCTTATGACCAACACTAACGGTACCCCCCATAAAAATTTTTAAAAACCGGTAAGGAAAATCTCATTTTTCTCAAAAACGGCTGCTACGATTTTGATTAAAATTTTAATACAAGCTAATATGAGTTCGATCTGCCATATTATTGAAAAAAATAAACTTTATCCATCGATTAAAAATCGTATCCCTCAAAGAACGTTTTTTTTTTTTTTAATATCTCATTATAAGTTAAACCGATTTTAATGAAATTTCTTACAAAGGAGCTTCTTGAGAAGTTCAAATAATATTACATATAAAAATTATCAAATTTTTGATAATTTCAAAATTATTTTTCGAAAATGGACGATGATTTTTTGTCAAAATTAATTTAAATGGCGTGCCATTGCAAATGGGAGTTAACGGTCATTACAACGGATAATTCAAGATAACTTAAACCTATTTCAATACAAAGTCCAAATTAGGAGCAAGTTAAACCCCCTCGATATACCTGATTTTCCTGGATTTTTGCCAAAAAATTATTAAAATGGCCGATGAAGAAAACAACTTTATAAATTGTTCATTTCGATCTAAATGGCAAAATTGCGGTATATGGAGTAACTCTAATCCCGAAATGCTACATGAGATGGAACTGCACCCAGAGTGAGTCACTGTGTGGTGTGCAGTGTCAACAAGATGCAGTCTCAGGCCATATTTCTTTGAAGAAAACGGTGTAACAGTAACTGTCAATGGGAACCGTTATTTTAAGTTTTTGAAGCAGAGGTTTTTTTTATCCAGAACTGCGCCGAAGACGTATCGCTTTCAGCTGGATTTAGTTCCAGCAAGATGGAGCAACTGCACACATAACCAGACCGGTTGCGGCAAAGCTGCATCGAAAATTCCGAGACAAATACTCTGGTGCCAGGTAGAAAGGGGTTAAGTCAAAAAAATGGCTCTTAGGAAAGAAGTCACCAGAAAATAGGTATGCACTTACATTTTTTAGTCAGCCAGACTGATGTTATTAAAGATGACCGTTTTGATGATTTTTTTGCATCGTTAATTTTTCGAAAAAGGAATATCTGGATTTACAAACAAACTTCAATTCGATTTTGCGAAAACTTCTACTGACGTAAACCCTTTATACCTACCTCTCACCAGAGAATTAATATCCAGAAACAGATTTTTTTTTTCTCAAGCAAGAGGTGCACAAAACTAAACCAAGGAATTTGACCGAATTGAAGCAGTCGATTAAAAAGATAATTGAGACGATCCCGACTTCAACCCTTCAGACCGCAATGAATAATTTTCTGGTCAGGTGTCGCATATGCGTGAATGAGCGTGAGGTCATCCGTAAACAAAATTGAAATTGCCAAACCCATTTATTTTTGTCTGTTCAGCTCTAGACTAAACAAATGGGTTAATTTTCATAAAACTTGGTACCGGAATTTATTTTATTATTTTTTTTTTTTTTCATTAAAATCTTGAAAATCTTGCTTATCTTGAAATTCCCCAAATATCTTGATTTCCTACCCGCAATGTTTTTTCAATTCAAATATCAACGTTTGTTGAAGCAGAAAAATGCTGAAACTCATCATCATAAATCTTTGTTCATCATAAATATCTTCCATTAAAAAATTGTAAATAATATTTAAATGTCTTTAAATATCTTTGAATTTGATTATATTTATAACTATATAGTTTTAATTTTTAAATTTAAATCTGGCGCTTAATCTTATACCATTCGCCATAATTTTTTTATTTTTGAATTCGCCTTAAAACTAAAACTTAAAATGTAACGTAATCTCTCTTTCGAAATTATGTACTTGAAATTTTTGTATAAATACCTGTCTACAAATTAAAATAGTGGTGGATTGTATCACAACCCTAAGGGGAAAATCTGTGTCTTTTTACTTTGCAAATTTCGTCGTTGCTTTCGCTTGCTTTGATGGTCTTTTTTCGTAAGCCATTAAAGGTCCTTTCGCTATTTTAAAAAGATACAAAGTTTTCGAATAAACCAGTAAGGTTTAATTATAAAATAAATTTCGCTTTTTCGCTACCGCTGACAATTGGTCAACGCATCAACCAGGATCTACCTATCCCTTCGCTAAAGGGAATTAACAGAGATCTCCGGGTTGACGGTCAAGTTAATTGATCGTTCAACGTTTTCAATTTATATGTTTTTAATTTTGAAATTCTAATTTATATAAAAAAAACAGCCTTTCCAAAAAAAAACTCCTTAAATTTTTTATATCAAGAGATAAAATTCATCAACATAATAAATAAAAATTAAAAAAGAAATCGAAAGTACCTACCATAAATCAATCAATAATTATGTTGAAACTTTTAATGTTTTTTTCTTTTTTAATAATTCCTATTTCAATAAAAAAAAAGTCAAACAAACAAAAAAAAAAACCTTTAAGGTTTAGTTATCTTCATCAGCCTTTATCTACTTGTTATTTTTTTTGGAAAAAAATCGATTTAGGGTTAAATTGAACAGAAAAAGCTCAAATTGACCAAGAAATACTTTTTCTTCAAAAATAAATTTACAAAAAAAAATAAAAAAAACATCTCGTATGTCTTATACAGCAGGGTAAGTTCAAAGAAAGAATTTTCAAATAAACTTTAAACTAAACAACACACCCCATCTCAAGGATGCCATTAACCCAATAAGACAGACCTTCAAATCCTTATACAGTTGGCATATAGTACACAAAGAATCCGACCCTACACCGACGCACGACCGTCCGGCGCTACATCGTGTTGTCGTCCTTCAGACAATATTTCCAAACTTCTATTAACGCAAGATAGAAATTCCCTCTTGAAAGGAAGTTATCTGTTTTTTTTTTTCTTGCTTTTGATTTGTTCCAGAAGGGTTAGGGATATGCATTTGTACACAACCATTACCACTTCCAGAAGTTGCCTGTATCCTTGAAGATATACGTTGATGATAGTACCTTTAACAAAAAAAAATACACGAAAGAGATAAGTTGAAAAAGAAAATGTTGGATCACCAGGAACCTCCTGAACTTTGAAAAAGAGATACTCCGACCAAGTTGGTGGTACCATCAACTTTACTACACTTGTAGGTACTAGAACGGATAAAACATCAGGCAAAGAAGAGTTGCTGAAGATAGGTGTGTTCCAACACATCATCCCGATATGTGCACAGATTAACATACGAGAAACATTTACCAACTCTATACATATACATAAATACATAGAGCTTCAGCATTTCACACATGCAGTGCAGTGCAGTGGTGGTCTTAAAATGGGATGCGTGCGAAGGCGAAGATGAAGGATCTTCACATGCTGTAGTGGTTTTTTTTTTTTTGTTGTTTTTTTTTTTTTTTTTTTCTATACATAAATAGGTCCATACTCACATGAAATCTTTCCCGGAAAAGGATTTTCCTTATGCCAAAAAGGACATTGAGCCCCATCAGTGGTCGGATATAACTATAACTAAGATTATATACATGCTATACTGTGAGTGGGTGGGAAATGAAGAGCAGCATTTCATTTTAAACTTTCACGCTAATGTACACAAACTTCAATCCAAGTGAACTAGTTAGTGAAGGCATTGGGTGACTGGGAATGCATGGCTGTATTTTATTGGCCCAAGGATCTATGGAAATAATAATAACTTTCAAAACTTGTGTAAAAATTTGATTTGTTAAATTAATGGCTTTAAAGTTTCTCTAATGTAAACTGAAAACTTGTACAATAATGAACTATTTTAGGGTAGCGGGGTCTTTTTAAATATATTCAGTTAGAAAGAATAATGCGTGTGTTCGTGCGTGTAGAGAAGATTTACCTAGAACTATATCCCTTGCATCATAAACTCGTGCATAGCAAGCAGACCGCGTCCCCCGGAACTTGACATTTCCTTCCGTTTTTTAAACTCTTCCTTTTCCTTCTTCCTAACCTACTTTTTTTAGCGACACTTCCTACACCTCCTATTGCCCCGCAACAAATGTGAATCAAGGGGAAATCCACAGGAAATTCTTGTGGACTTCTGGCCCATCGATTGGGGATTTCTGACTCACTTTGGTGATTTGTAATGGGAGCAGACCCTAAGACAACAACATCAAGTCCTCATCTACGAACGTCAGCGATAGAGAAAAACGTCAAACATCGATCCCACGCGTTTAACTACTTAACCTATTTTTGCCCTTCTATAAATTTTCATCCTTTTTTTGAATTCCCTACACAATTGAAATATATAAAACTTTGAACTTACCCAATTGTATTGTTTAAATAAACTTAAAGAATCAAACACAAATATATCGCGTTTGATTTCACAAAAAATATTCATTTTACTGTTATTAAAAAGTGTTTATTTTGATTTAAAAAAAAAAAAAACCGTTCAAGATTGATGTACTGAAAACCAGTCCCTCGGGTGGCCCTCTTCGACGGTTCAAGGGATTTTAACTCATTATTTAGGGCTTTGTACCGCTCACGCAACTCCGTTGCTCCCCTTAGAGTATGTCCCGTCGTCAGGCAGGCGCCAATGTGAACACTTTTCTTGAGTATGATTTTAAAAAATTCCAGAAAATAAGAAAATGTTTGTGGAGTTATGACCCACTTCCTTTCTAAAATTATGGCACTTCTGGCTCATAACGGTGGGACTTATAATCGACAAAAGTGGGTTAAAAGTGCGTTGTTAACTTTTGGCCTGTGGACTTATGACCTTGCGTCATAGAACCAGGGCCTCAATTCTGTGTGCGTGTTATTGGCAGGAATAGAAAGGACCTACAATTTTATGCCAAATCCTAACGGCTAGGGTGAAAAGCACATTTTCATGACAAGTGACAATCTTGGAGGATTTGTCAATTCCTCGCAAAAGGCAGTAACCGTGAAAAACATTTCTGTTTTTAGGTCCCAGGCAGAACTTTTCAAGAGGCGGCAATTTTCCAAAATATTAATCAAACGTTTGTATAAAAACTCGAAGAATTTGATTTTATTTGCAAAGAAAATCTCAGTTCCTAGCTACTTTTTTTTTTTTCTTTCACCAATGAATTTACAACATTTTATAAAACGTATTTATTTTTAATAGTTAAAGAAAAAATAATTAAATAAAGAATGAATTACAAACAAAATGGCCAATTTACATGTTCATTTTTGCTACTTTGAAGGAAATTTAGTTTACAAAAATTTCTTTTATTTAAAGGGATTTTCCCCCGATTAATAGTTTCGATCTCTTCTTAGGTTACAGCTGTATTAACTTGAACATATTTTATTGAACTGTTCAAGAAATAAAGAATAATGGTCTTATTTATGAACGTTGTCTAACTTTAGACAACTGTCCAACTTTGACAAATGTGTTCAAAAACCTTCTTTATTGTTGTCTTATAGCTGCCTAACTTAGACACAAGAGTAGATTGTCTTAAACGTGAATAATGTGACATTTATTATTTTTAAATAAAGCATATTTCCACCAATTTGAAAATAGTTAGACAGTGTCTAAGTAGCATATTTCTACAAATTTGAAAATAGCTAGACAGTGTCTAAGTAGACTAAAATCTAATAAATACGACTGTAAATCTATAAGGTTGATTAAGTAGCTGTTTTATTTTGATTTTTTTTTTAATCAGCAAAAATTATTTAAGGCATCCAAAAAAAATTTGCTATAGGGGCGACAAAAACTCACGCCACTGTCTAGATCCCAAAAATAAGTGTACAATTATTTGATTCAAGTTCTTATTCAACTTATTCTTTTATTTAAGCTTCTCTCTATAAAAATGAAATCGCCTTTTTTATGTTTACACAAAATAAAAGCTACGTCCCTGTCTAGATATTTTTAGTAGCATCTATCCGAGTCAAGTATACATATATCATCTAAAAAAAAAAGTGGGTAGATAAATGCAACCCATATCTCCTCTATACATACAATCGAACTCACACCCAAAATAACGAATTTGTTTGCATTTGCTTCACTTGAAGAAGAATGAGTTTGTTTGCACTTTCGGAATTTACTCTTTTAACAAAAAATGAAAGGAAAAAGGATGGATATACGAAATGATATTATGTACTTGAACATACGTATGTATGTACGTAACGTATTCTGATGCAAGCTTATGTTATGCAAAAGCATTGAGTTGGTTGAGTTGCTGACACAAAGACTTCCTGTTCTTGAAATCACACTCCTAGTGGTGGAAATAGGAAACTAGGTACATCAGTAAGTAGTCCATAGACCATAGTACTCCTGGTACTTATAGAACAGCAACAGCAACAGCACATCAGCATCAGAACACAGGAGAGTCCGTTGTGAATATGTATCCATGTACATAATATGTAAGGAAATGAATATGATGTGTACATATATAATATATTGGATGTTGGACTCGCAAGGACTTGTGATTTGTTGTGAAAAATCAGGAAATAAACCGAATAATAGCAGAAAGGATTCTGTGTAGCTAGTTTTATTTTTAATTTTCCTTATTTTACATTTAAATAATAGAAAAGAGAAATTGACAGAAGCTGTTGATTGTATTCACAGATAGATGGAGTATCGTTTTTTTTGCAAATGCGTTTATTAAAAAAACATTGTTTAAGTTTGAAGACTTAAATTATTTAAGGCGATGATGGTAAATATAGAGATGATGCGTGATGCTATTTTATAAATTGAAAATTTTGTCCATGTCAGACAATTTAATTTCATCTAAAGACCGAAGGACATGATGAACATTTAATGAGTTTTACATCCTGCCATGCATTATGAGAGAATAAATTGGTTTTGTAAATGTATATTATACTTATGTATGTATTTGATTCGTGTGTGTATGTGTGTTAGTGTGAATATATAGATTTTAGTGCAATTTGGCTTAATTAAGGATTGCAACGAGGTATGTGATGTCAAGGATATTTAGAGTGGATGTATATATGTTTTTTTTTTTTTTTTTTTGGTTTAATTAGTTGAAGGCAGGAGAGTTCATCAGTAACGATGATATACTGTAAGTACTTTTTAATAATGAATAATGAGGACACACTGTCAGTGTTGTTGTTACCTTTAGTTACCAGGTATGGAACTCCATGCCATATACATACATACATACATACATATATGTGGAATCGATCTACTCGTTTATGGTGGTGATGGGAGATGAGATAACAACAACAACGACAACGCAACAACCATATATGTAGCAATAATTGAATAGAATTTGATATACGAATAGATAATATTATAGGCAAGGTTAAAGTGCTTGCGTTGCTTTTATGCTTTTGTCTTATCTTATATAGGTACCTTACAGTGGCGTGGCGTGAATAATTTGAAATGGTATAAGTCGATGCAAAAATGAATTTCCTGCAAACGTAAATGAGTTCTAAAACATATTAATACGCAGGCAAAATTAAATAATGCATTGCAGATCAGCTTTCCACGACAAACTTAGCCAGTCTTTTATAGGTACCAACAACAAATTATTAATTTTTAAATTTACAAGGATATGAAACCGTTTCTGGCAAATGTAGGTAATATTAAAATTAATGCTTAATATGACGAAAAATAAGGAACTTCAATGTGTTAGATAAATAACCAAATAAATCAACAAATAAATTGAAAAATTCACAAACATGTGTGTAAAAAAAATATTAATAAATACATTTTTTCTATAAATAATTATGTATCGGAATTAAAATATAGAAAATATTGAACATTAAAAACAACCAACTGAATTTTAATTTTTCAAACGGCAGCAAATTTAATCAGCTCTTTTAATACCTACAGACTGCTGTTGTTTAACAGCCCCTACTCTTGTTAAACAGCAGCGCAACGATAAGAGATACACACAGAATTCACAAATAAGTCGAAGAAAAGCGTGTTATTTGCTTGCATAAGAAAGGGGAACAGAGACGTTCAAACTCAGAAACTCATAAGTAACTAAGAGAACTGACCTACTCAATTAATCCACCACAGCACAGCGCAGCGGTAGAAGATATTCACAAAAATCACCAAATAAGTCGGAAAAAAGCGTGTTATTCTTTTGCATAAGAGGGCGTGTGTTTAACAGAGTCGAGTCAAAATCAGAAAATCATAAGGAAGAAAAGAGAAAGGAAATAAATTTGTCCTATCCAGCGACAGATTTTATAAACCGACATATTTCGGGTTGCTTTGCTTTGGCTTTGGCTTGTGCACAGAGCACAGAGAGTGTGGATAGAATACACATGCTAATGAAAATGACGTGTGTGTGTTTTTTCGTGTGTGCATCATGGATTTTGAAAACAAAATTCAATTGAGTGGTGGAGTGTGCAGCTTGTGTAGGTTAATGAATAGATACAAATTAGATTTATCCCGTGGTTTTTATGTTACTGATTATTAAGTGAACATTGTTGCATAGCAGAAAATGTAAAAGGTATTATGTTACTGATTATTAAGTGAACATTGTTGCATAGCAGAAAATGTAAAAGGTAACTCGGTAGGAATCGAGTTATATGGACGCCTCGCCACTGGTACCTTAACAGAATTAATAAATAATAGAAATAATATGCGGTTGCCGACGCAACATTGCCGTGGTTATTCAAGGGCTAATAGAGGTTGAAAGGATTTCCCTTAAATAATGATGTGGTTTTGTGGAATGTAAAGTTGATTATATACGAAAAGAGCATTCAATATTCATCTACTATATGTAGGATACCTAACCTATATAGATGAGAGGTTGATTTGTCTTGTTGTTACCAACTATTACATAATACGTATGTATATGGGTATATGTAGGCATAGGTACCTTACACGTATAGTCGTATAAGTTCAATTAAGGTTTTAATTATTTTTTTTTAATTTAAGAACAGAAAGTAAGTTACTTACAAAATATGAACTTATAACCTTTTGGATATATAGAAGTAAGATAAAGTTCGTTAATTTCTTTTTAGGTCTTTATTTTTATACGATGTAAGATCAAATTGGGTTTATGTAAAATTTTCTTCAAATTTCTTTTAATGGTCAGTAAATTCTTAAGAGAATCAGTTCATATAAATGTATCAACTATAGATACTGATAATATAAATAAAGGTAAATAATAGTAGCCCTATACATTTTCCCAGCCCTATTGAAAATTAAGACGATGTAATGATTTAATGATATATAAATTGTTGTGTTGTGTTGTGTTGTGTTGTGTTGTGTTGTGTTGTGTTGTGTTGTGTTGTGTTGTGTTGTGTTGTGTTGTGTTGTGTTGTGTTGTGTTGTGTTGTGTTGTGTTGTGTTGTGTTGTGTTGTGTTGTGTTGTGTTGTGTTGTGTTGTGTTGTGTTGTGTTGTGTTGTGTTGTGTTGTGTTGTGTTGTGTTGTGTTGTGTTGTGTTGTGTTGTGTTGTGTTGTGTTGTGTTGTGTTGTGTTGTGTTGTGTTGTGTTGTGTTGTGTTGTGTTGTGTTGTGTTGTGTTGTGTTGTGTTGTGTTGTGTTGTGTTGTGTTGTGTTGTGTTGTGTTGTGTTGTGTTGTGTTGTGTTGTGTTGTGTTGTGTTGTGTTGTGTTGTGTTGTGTTGTGTTGTGTTGTGTTGTGTTGTGTTGTGTTGTGTTGTGTTGTGTTGTGTTGTGTTGTGTTGTGTTGTGTTGTGTTGTGTTGTGTTGTGTTGTGTTGTGTTGTGTTGTGTTGTGTTGTGTTGTGTTGTGTTGTGTTGTGTTGTGTTGTGTTATGTTATGTTATGTTGTGTTGTGTTGTGTTGTGTTGTGTTGTGTTGTGTTGTGTTGTGTTGTGTTGTCTTGTCTTGTCTTGTGTTGTCTTGTGTTGTGTTGTGTTGTGTTGTGTTGTGTTGTGTTGTGTTGTGTTGTGTTGTGTTGTGTTGTGTTGTGTTGTGTTGTGTTGTGTTGTGTTGTGTTGTGTTGTGTTGTGTTGTGTTGTGTTGTGTTGTGTTGTGTTGTGTTGTGTTGTGTTGTGTTGTGTTGTGTTGTGTTGTGTTGTGTTGTGTTGTGTTGTGTTGTGTTGTGTTGTGTTGTGTTGTGTTGTGTTGTGTTGTGTTGTGTTGTGTTGTGTTGTGTTGTGTTGTGTTGTGTTGTGTTGTGTTGTGTTGTGTTGTGTTGTGTTGTGTTGTGTTGTGTTGTGTTGTGTTGTGTTGTGTTGTGTTGTGTTGTGTTGTGTTGTGTTGTGTTGTGTTGTGTTGTGTTGTGTTGTGTTGTGTTGTGTTGTGTTGTGTTGTGTTGTGTTGTGTTGTGTTGTGTTGTGTTGTGTTGTGTTGTGTTGTGTTGTGTTGTGTTGTGTTGTGTTGTGTTGTGTTGTGTTGTGTTGTGTTGTGTTGTGTTGTGTTGTGTTGTGTTGTGTTGTGTTGTGTTGTGTTGTGTTGTGTTGTGTTGTGTTGTGTTGTGTTGTGTTGTGTTGTGTTGTGTTGTGTTGTGTTGTGTTGTGTTGTGTTGTGTTGTGTTGTGTTGTGTTGTGTTGTGTTGTGTTGTGTTGTGTTGTGTTGTGTTGTGTTGTGTTGTGTTGTGTCGGAATCAATCTTTTACTACGTTGTGTCGGAGACATAGATAGATAGGAGAGTGTTTAGGAAAAAAAATAAGTAAATAAATGAAAGTTTGCAAGACAAAATTCTGATTAATGTGCACAGCCACACAACACATCACTCCACAACACACCACACGAGATAGGTGTGTTTCCGGCTTAAGTGAGAAAAATAATGCTGCAACGTTTCACAAACCACAAAAAGATCAGTTTAAATGTTTTTAAAACCATGTCATGAAATTTGACATATCGTTTCTTTCGAGCATTGGTATAACTAAAAATAGTATATCCATTATAATAATAATTGATAATGGCCTCAACTGACTGTGTTGGAGCGTAACTAAAAAGGAAGCGTCTAAACCACCAGCATCACGAAGCGTGTGGACGAACTTTGGACGTCATCTTTTTACTCACCCTGTAATTAATGTCAAATGTGGTTAATGTCAATAATTTTTGCAAGTCATTTTTGTTATTTCATTTGTAATATTAGTAAAAGGGTGAAATAAGTTATTACTTTTGTAAACCTTGAATGTGAAAGATCACTTTTATTTTAACTCGAAACAGACTGATTTAAACGGCAGCGAAACTTTTTAACTCTTTCATCAACGCAATGCTTCGTAAAAAAAAAAA
The DNA here is from genome assembly GCA_951394125.1 of Epistrophe eligans. Classification (NCBI taxonomy): domain Eukaryota; kingdom Metazoa; phylum Arthropoda; class Insecta; order Diptera; family Syrphidae; genus Epistrophe; species Epistrophe eligans. The sequence continues at coordinate 83,902,935 of OX596029.1, forward strand.
CCAAAGAATATGTATGTTTACATTGATCCGTAATATATAGTATTTCAGTGTGAAATGTAAAATGCTTCATTTTATTTCATGTAGGTACCATTTATTTTTTTTTAATGAAGACTATGATTAAAATTGCCACTTCTTTTAAAATAAAAGAAGTTGATGAATTTGTTATGTTCATGGAACTCAGTTGAATTGTATAGGTCTTCGTACACATATAATGTTGGTATTTCCTTTTTTATCATAACTTTGCCATGACTCTATCGCAATTTGTGTACCTTCAGTCCTGGTGGTCTACAAAATGAAATGAAATTTATGTATAAATGTGTTTCCAACGAAAGAGCAAAAAATATAATATTTCCAAAAACTTTTCATATCACATGCACATCACATAGCGAGGTGTATATGTTTTTTTTTTTTTTTTTAACTATGATGCGTGTATATTTCTATAATGAGTTTGGATTTCATTTTTAAACGTGTTGTACGAGTATAAGGGAAAAGAAAATACAATTTAAAAATAAAATGAAACAAAAAAAAAAAAACAACGAAGGAAGAGACGTTGTTAAAACTTTGTCCTGCTGATGCATTCTCCGACACAGGACTTTGTGCTCGTATATAAAACATTTGAATGTTTAACTTTTGATAAAGAATCTGTATAACGTACATGTGTACAAATTATTAATGTTGAATCATAGTTTGGAGAACGAGTTTCTTAGATTTCTGTTTTTCAACAAAAAAGTTATATAGAATGAAATATTATATTTTTGAAATAAAGAGAAAAATTATTATTTTTTTTAACTAGTTGATGGTAACCGATAGGTACTTTGATAACATGAACAAAAATAACCAAAAGAAACACTACCGATGCAAACAAAAAAAAAATCAAAAACTAGGGAAATGATTTTTGTTAGAGATTAGTATGTTAAAGGATCTTTTTTTTAATGAATTTAAAAAAAAATCAAAATGTTCGACTAAAAAACAAGAACAAAAATGGAATTAATTAGTATTTTGTTAACTTGATTTATTTATTGTTTATAAGCTAGAAATATGTTTTAAGAAAAAAGTTATAGTTAAAAATATACAAATTAACTAGAACTTTCATCAAAAATTAATTCACGAATTAAAATATTTATTAATAAATAATATTAACTACTAATTCACTTCAAGTAGAAAATCTTAACTAAAATCTACAACATTGAACTGCTGCCTCCAAAGAGTTTTATTTAGTCTCGATACTTTTACTTTTTTTTATTTGTGCTTGTAAATTACATATGTGTCACTAATGCCTGTTTTTTTTTCTATAGTCTAATTAACATGAATTAACTATTTGTTTGTGTTATTGATGAGCATTCGGAATTTTAACACTAATTAAAAATAAATATTATTTAATTTGAGTTTCTTAATAAAATAAGTGTTTATTTGTGGACATTTTTAAGCAATAGTACCCCTATTAATAAACTCAAATCAAACAATAATTATTTTTAACCAATGAAAAATCGAAATTTTATCAACAAAACAAAAATGAAAGTTAATTCATATTAATTAGTAGATAATTCACCAAAGATAATAGGAATAATTAAGTTAAAAAAAAAAAAATCTGAAAAGCTTCTGAAACGAACAATACGTTTAGTTTCTTTTTGTCACTTTTTGCCCATTCGTTTTTACCATGCTTACTGCTTGAACACAATGGATACGGACCTGCAGCTGGAATAGCTGTCAAAATATTCAATAGGTACACACAAATTCAATGTTACGAACACAACGCAAAGCAACTGCAAACGAAGTTCACCAACTGTTAACTTTCCACGTACAGCACTTTTGACGTTTCAATTTGTATGAGAGCTGCAAAAAAAATATTGAAGATCCTTGTTTGTTTTGAGAATATTTTTATTTAAAAGAAAACATTTTAGGAATACAAAAAAGTAAAAAATAAGCTCCAGGTTTTTTTTTTTTTTTTTTTAATATGCAAAAAGCTGTACCGCTGCATTGTGGGCACTTAAAAATAGCAAATACGATACTTTGTCACAGCTACTGCAGCTGCAGCTCCAGTTCCATTTGCAGCACTTTATTGGGTTCAAGCAGTAAATTGGATGTGATGAGCTTTGTTTTTTTTTTTTAGTTCAAGAAGTTTGCGCAGCGATTACAATTGACAGTTGAGTCCTTTTCATCCTGTCAAGTTTTCAAGATAATTTTCTATTCGAAGGTTTCACCTTGAAACATAAAATTTAAAAAGCTTGTTTCACAGACTTCTTGATTCATAAAACAAATCCTTAACTGACGATTTTGTGCTTGATTAATCCTTATTTTACACCCACAAACAGAGTAACTAGAGAATAAAATAATTGCGTTTTCCCATTCCCAGTCGTCGATTTATAGTAAACTCATTGTAACATTGAGAATCGTTGCCTTAAAAACATTTACGTATGTACATCGGTATTTTCCATTGTACTTATAAATCTCATCTCGACAGACAAAAGCCTTTTTGTTTGATATAATTAAGAGTAGGTAAGCGCAATTTGTTCGGACTACAATGATAAAGTATTCTTCTATAATATACCTAACCTATACGATTGAAGAGCACTGTTCAAATATTTGCAACATCATTTTCAAGAAGAATTTAGGTACCATGTAACTTGAGTGTGAAGTTACATCCCAACAATGCCACCTGGAAAGCTTCTCAGCATCATCAACTACATAGAACTTAATGACACCGAACGAATAGATGATGAGTTCACTCTATAGAAAGATGACTTGACTGTAGTATACATGTAGGTACTAAAAAATCATCAAGGATAACGAAGCAAAGCAAAAACGAACTTTCAAAATGAGCATTTCCACTTGGATGGAATATAGGTATAGGTAAGGTACTGACTGTATTTATATACTCGTACTATTTCTATGAAACATGAGAGAATTCAATTTTACACGTAATTCAACTCGCCCCACAGCTTCGCCACACCACCGCCGCCCGCCGCCGCCGCCGCCACGATACCGACCAGCCGCTGCAACTTTTGGGCTGATTGAGTTTTTTGTTACAGAGTTCAAGAAAATTTAATTAAATGTCGAACACTATCCCATTTTAAGGAAGGACGAAGAGAAGAACACATCACATGGTTACGTGATTTTGGATAATGTGAATGAGAAAGTTTTGTTTTTTAGACGAGCAAAAGAGACGAAGCAAATTATTCGATAACTTGTATCTACATTAGAAATTTATGAACTTCCTATTATTTAAGGACCCCCTTGTTGTATTTGTGTTAAGTCTTTTACTATATGGCTGTGGATTCTATGGCAAATGAAACTGCACGTATTTTTACTCAGACACACGCACACACACATACCTATACACAGAAACATAAAAGTATAGTGTGTAAAGTGCAAATTTTGCAGAATTGGAAGTTGTAATCCGGCAGATGTAGCTCAAGTTTTATTCACTTCTGAATAAGTAAAATTCAATTGGACTTGTCAGAAGGACGACTGTCCTGCTATATAGAGATGGTATAAGTATTCTTGTTTTTTTTTTTTTTGGACCAATTTGTGGACGAACATTCGAAGGATGTGCTCAATTTTCATGGTTTATTTTGCGTTGCCTCCGAAAGAGAGGATTTGTAAGGAGTTAATGGAATTTTTGATGCCATCATGGGTATAGCTGTGGAAAAATATTTCTTTTTTTTATGGATTATCGTTTGCTCCGTTTAATATAAGGTTTGTTATTTTTTTTTTTTATTTTATTTATTTATTTGAAAGTTGAGCAGCTGTTAGGGCGATCAAGTTCTATTAGAAAAGTACCTACCAAACTATACACATGGGATTTTTTGTTTGTAATGGAGTATCTAACTTATCTAGATGGAATTTTGTATTTCTCTTATTCTATCGTTATTAAGATAAAACGTCTCAAATTTGTATTTATGGGTGTTTCAACGTTGAGGAATCACATAAAACAAAAAACAGAATAAGGGGTTTGTAAAAATTCTTAAATCATTACGTTAGTCTTTCTAATATTTTACCAACCAAATCAAGTAAAAGAAATTTTTGCAAAAATAAATAAAAAAGAAAGAAATTGAATATACGCCCCTATTTTATGAACATAAAGACGTATATATAGGTATGTAACTTAATTTGTGGTCGGCTAGTTTAAATACTCTAGTGGGGGCCATGTTTTTTTGTTTTGCATAAAATTAGGATTCATTGAGAGCGAATTCAAAAAAAAAAATATTGATAGTAAAATGTTGGATAATAATGTTTCGTAATGTCTGCTTCAGAAATGCTCGAGTTCCAAAAATAAAGAAAGGCTGTTTTCCTAAATGCAACGCTGCCTTCATTATGCATTTGCAACCATTCCTTAATGCAAACCTAAGCAGCGTTACATTACGTCACGTTCCGAAATGCATTGTGAACAGATCTTAATGCGCAGGCAAAAGCAAACAGCGCATCGTGAATAGTCGCGATGCAGACGTCAGTTTTTGTGCATTTATTTTGTTTGGAAGATGGGTAATTCCCCGACAATGTAAGTTTTATTAAATTTTTAAGTTGAATTGTTTTAATTTTTATATATCTACAGGAAAAAGTGGTTTAAATCCCAAATAAAACAACAATTTTGTTTTTCTTCAAATCCAGTTGCTATTTTTCTCTGAAATTCTAATGATTTTTGATCGGAAACTTCTCGGAAGCGGGTACTGGCTTACGTGTAGGCTTAAGAGTTTTTTTAAGTAGCTTGAAAATTGCAATGAAGTGACTATTGTAGTGTAGAACTCAGAGGAAATCATGAAATTGTGAACCAAATCAGTATTTGTAACGACGCGGGATATTTTTCTGGAAATAAACGTTTTATGATCTTTTTTACGGGCTTCCAAAACATCTTCTGATAGCTGTGCGTTAGGTTTTTTTTTATTTCGTAGAAAGGAAAAAAAATCTTTCAGAGAAATGAATGATCGCCCTGAAAAGGGCGTATTGATACATTTATAAAAAAAAAAACAGGCTAGGTGCGACCCACACTGGTAACTTGCCACTTGTACCCGTGGCAACTGGACACCCAATGTTATTTTATTATAAGAAAATTCCTAATTCAAAATCTTAAAAGACCTTATCAAATGTTTAATATGCGATCAAGTACAAACCAAAGTTGGGGCGTATTATATTTTTCAACTATTTAAGTTGTATTTTTGGCAAATGTTTTTGCTTTAAAAAAAAACTATCAATTTTATTTTTTTTACAAACCCCACCAATTCATAGTTACAGCATTGTGTGTAAAATAAAATAATTCCGGATTCGATAGCTTTCTTTGTTTTCGAGATATTCGAGTCGAAAAACATTTTTTTATTTTTTTTTTAGTGGTTTGAGATTGAAAATTTGTTGATTTAAAAAAAACTGTCAATTGAATAATTTTACAAATCTTATCAGTTATTGACTACGTCACTATGTATAAAATAAAATTAGCCCGGCTTCTAATCTAGTGTTTGTTTTCAAAATATTCGAGCCGAAAAACTTTTTTCAACAATTTTTAATATTTTCTTTATTCGCTCTTATTGTTTTTTTTTTTCTATTTGATTGCTCTACCTAACGGAAATCAGACATTAGTACATGTTTGTTTATAATTTTTGATTAAATGAAAGAGAATGGATCTTATATTAATAAATGTTTTATTTAATGTCGGCAATTATGTATGGAATACAATATCAGGTAAATGTCCGCCTCTGTTAGTCTCACAAATGCGAGCCCTCTTGAGCACATTTTTCATTACATTCTCACACATTTCACGCATTATTTCATTAATTTCATCACGAATATTTTGTTTCAGTTGCTCAAGCTCAGATATGTTTTAACGATTAAAAACGTTGGTTTATCGAATATTTTTCCATAATAAATTTGCCACGTGTCTACTTCACGATTGCCAAATATGAACTGTCAAGACTAATGTTTACCAAAATGGCGGCAAAACAAAGTAATGGGTGATTTTTTAAGAGGTTTAGAACTTTAAAAAAAAAAAAAACACAAAAAATTCGAAAAAATTAATGAAATATTTATTTGAATCGATAGTTTGAACCTTGCAATTTAATGTTTAAAGATAATTTCATGCAAATGTTGACCGCGGCTGCGTCTCAGGTAGCCCATCCGCTGAGTCCAATTTTGGCATACTCTTTCACACATATCGGCCGGTATCTCACGAATGAATGCATGGATGTTGGCTTCCAGTGCGTCAATCGAAGCGGGCTTGTCCCTATAGACATTAGCCTTGACATACCCCCACAAAAAATAATCTAATGGTGTCAAATCGCACGATCTAGGCGGCCAATTGACCGGCCCGAAACGTGAAATTAACTGTTCACCAAACTCGCCTCGCAATTGCGCCATTGTTTCGCGTGCTGTGTGGCATGTGGCACCGTCTTGTTGAAACCACATATCATGCAAGTCAAGAACTTCCATTTCGGGCAAAAAAAAGTTTGTTATCATCGCTCGGTAGCGTTCACCATTGACAGTAACGCTGCGATTCGCATCATCTTTGAAGAAATATGGCCCAATAATGCCGCCGGCCCATAAACCGCACCAAACAGTGGCTTTTTCGGGATGCATTGGTAGCTGTTGCAATGCTTCTGGCTGATCTTCACTCCAAATGCGGCAATTTTGCTTATTAACGTACCCATTCAACCAAAAATGAGCCTCATCGCTGAACACAATTTTTCGATAAACAACATTTCGAACCGAGCACGAATTTTGATAGTAAAATTCAATAATTTGCAAGCGTTGTTCATTTGTAAGACGATCCATGGTTAAATTGCAAACCAAACTGAAGCTGTTTGACAGTGACACAAGGTACTAAACACACGTCAGCTGTCAAAACCAGTGTTGCCAAAACCAAACCAGCTTAAAAATCACCCGTTAGTATACCTTCCCGGCGGACACCCTGTACAAAGTTTAATTTAAATCGTTAAAGCTTTTTTGGAAAAAATGGCTCCTTTTTTATTTGTCACTTATTTCCAATAGATTAAAATTTCTTCTGCTGTCATGCAATTATACATTATATAATTTTTCATATTTTCGCACTGTGGAGCGTAATACTTGACATGTTCTCTGAAAACTAAACCAAAATTAAACAACCGCAGTGTCTTAATTTCATTATGACCATGAAAGCCCTACATCGTGCTATGGTTGTCGTCTCTAAATGAAGTTGAGAGCAAAAAGTCTTGGCAAGCGCCTAGTTGAGTCGTTGGCATCGGTTTTTGGCAAGCGTTATTGGCAGCGTAACCTGAAATATGTGGAGCTGAACAATTTCATAACCGTATTTTCTGAATTTATTTATGTTTAACAAAAAGGCATTAAAGTCCCCAATGCCAATCCTTCTACCTCATTTATTCAAGTTGAAAACCTTATTGTGGAGATCAACTCTTAAAAACGAATATCTATTAAAACTTCCCCGTCGATAAAGAATCAAAAAAAAAAAAAAACCCATAAAATTATTGAACCTCTTATCTTCAAGCAAATAATTTACAATAAATCGATATACATTCGTAGGTATATCGTATATCGTATATTGGGCTATTATTTTTATTAGAGGTCACTTAACGGTTATTAAAAACTATCAATTTCGAAATCAATGATCATCACACATTGTCCCGCAACTTTTATTAATATCTCCAAATCATGGGTCACTGGCTTCCATCCCGCTTCCGCCCCCATAACGACAACCATTTTTCTTCGACTTCCACATCAAATATAGTATACCATATATCCCTTGTGGTCTCTTATAAGTATTATTATTATCATAAAAAGAAAATCCTGCCCCCTAGCAGTGAAACCATACCATCAAGATTAAATCGAGAAACATACCAAAATGCTGAACTAAGCATTCTTTTTTTTTTTTTTTTTTTGTGTGGAAAGGATTTCGTTTTTCGGTTTTGGTGTAGAAATGGCCATCGCATCAATTGCGAGGGTTTCACATTCACACAACCAAAGAGTAGATTCGTATAGCTTTATATATGTATGTACATATAGTTGGAGTCGGAGTGTAACAAAAAAATATATAAATGTATAAAAGGAACCTTATCCTTTGGGGAGATGTCATCGCTTTCATGAAAAGAATCTTTTTTTCATAATGACAGCAATAAAACCATGAAACACACTCATGCCAAGAATTTTGCCGCACATGACGATCGCAAACGAATCTTGTATCTTGGCACCCCCGCTGCTATACTATTAGGACATAGATATTGTGTTTTCTGCTGGACCATTAACCGATACAGATTACAGATACGCGTTGAATAACATGCCGCCCATGAACATCAAATATATATGTATAAGTTCAGGGTCGTAATGGGCTTTAAAGTGAAAAAGAATCAGGCCTGAACTTTAAGTTCTTAAGGGGGTTCATCCATAATTGAGAAATAAATAATTTAGGAGAAGAGAAAAATTACAAAATATGAAAACAATTTAAAAACTATGTATGCTCAATAAAATTTAAAAGAAGTGGAGAAATTTTAATTGGCAACACTATTTTCTATGCAAGCCGATTTGACAGTTCTCGGTTGTTTTGAGGTTAATTAGTTAATTTGGTTTGGCAATTTATAATCAAAAGATTTAAGCTCTTGCACCCCCGAGTAACGTTTGCTAATTGTTTAAATTTATTTTGAAAAACATAAATCAATTCTCGTGATAGGCTGAGTTTCAAAACGCATCAGATGCGTATTTAATGCAGTCATAAGTTCCGAAAGTCAAAAGAGAAAATGGTGACAAAGTCATACGTTTCTAAAAGCATCCCAAACGTCAGCGAAGTACATCAACTGAGCAACAAACACATCCAATTTTGTTTGGATGCTTTCATTTGACAATTTGACGTTTTAACTAAAAGTTCAATAGAAATATGTTGTCTCGAGCAAAGTAAGTTTAATTCTCTATTGTAACTGTTTTTATAAAAATAAATTATTGTTACTTATTCAACTTCCCAAATGACAAACTGATGCAAAGTAAAATGTATTCAATGCATTCGGGATGCGTTCCATATACGCGTGAATAATGTAATTTTGTTTTTTTCCACAACTTGGAGCTAAAGTAAGTTTTATTATAAATGTAAATGAAACATTAAAACAATTACGAGTTGCTTTCCTTTTTCTCATTTCAATCTTTTAACAGGTAATCAACACTAATCCAACTCGACCTCCATCATAAACATTAATTTCAACTCTAATTCAATTTGACATATAAAAAAAACTTATTATTCAACACATCCCTGGAATTTTTCAAACGTGAATTGATTGTTAATATGTATTTCATGTTTTGTTTTGGAAATAAATCAACCAGTGAGGATTGATAAAAGATATTTATATAAAAATAATTAAAAAAAAATATTACCCGGTTCAGAAATGCAAGGCCGAAAAAATTGATTGATTAATTTCTCTTTTATTTCCAAATAATTATTTTTTCCAGCAAATTTTGACACGAATACCAACTTTGCGATGATTTAAACAAAAGTGGACATTATACGATATTATAACGTTTTAATCGGAATTCAAGTCAAATTACTGTCTAACTTAGGACCAGTTGCAAAACCCTTGTTTATCTTTGGTTCAAAACTTTAACCCACCGATTTTGGTGGATTAAGTATAAGTTTTAACGTCAATGTTTTAGTAAGTGATTGGCCAGTTTCACATACATAAACCCCAAAGTTTATGAATTAAAATCTTAAACAATGGCTGAACTTCCTTTGTATACAACTGAACCTTAGACACTCTAAAATCCGTTGTCTAAATCTCGACTAAAGGGACATTTTATTTAATAGATAAAGCATTATGTGCAACTATTTATAGCTATCTAGACACTATCAGTTATGTATGTTTATTATAATTCCTTAGAAAACTCTTAAGACGCTTATTTAGCTAGTCATTGTCTAAATAGTTGTACATCTCATTTTTTATAAACGCATTCCAACAACTGTCTAAATATGTTCTCATATATTTACTGACATCCCTTTAATCTGTCAATTTTTTTGAATTTTTGAATACGTTCAAAGAATATTTTATTCATTTCAAGCTAATTTTTCAATTTAAAATTTAGAATATTTTAGGATAGCCAATTGCAGTGTCTAAGTTAAACAATCAACGAAAATTGTTTAAAAATAAGATTTTTCAATTGGTCAGCAGTCTAAAGTTAGACATGCTATGAAATGGATTTATTAATAAAACTGTTTACTATAACTAGCCAAGGGTATACAAAATTCTAATAAATACATCTGTATTACAATTAAGAATTTTTTTCAATCGCCTTTGATTATTGCTCTAAGGCCTTCCAAGCTAAAATTCGGCCCTGTATGTGGAACGAAAATTCTCAGCAAAAATAGTATAATAGTTTATTATTACTTCGAAAGGTTTCATTAAGCATACAAAGCTGAGGCTATGCTAGAAAACAATATCGAATACTCATATATAGACTTTGAAACAAGGATATGAAGAAAGGACTCAAGAATGACTACAATTGCTTTTGAAATCCTTTTAACGTCTGAAGATTGCATTCAGCATAAGATTGAAAGAAAAGGAAGTGTAAGAGAGAGAAATCAAGAATGCGGTTGATGTAAGAAAATATATATAAAGAAAAGTTTATAGGACTGCTGATAGTTGTTACACGATGGTTACATGGTATTCCGTTTCAACGGCAACAACGACAACGACAACGACGACGACGACGATGAAGATGATGTCTGTAAATGTTTTTCAGTATAACTTCCTTTCTAATCCTGTTGTGTGTGTAAGTGGGCACGGGGGGGGGATGTAGAGCCTGTCCCTGCTTTAGTGCCGGGTGCTGGATGCTTCCAGCCGTAGTTCCGTTTTCTTGGTATTATCAGTGCATATCGCCTTTCCTTTGGGGGCCGGGGGGAATTAGGGAGGAAACTAAATTCCATCGTTATGCCGGTTATGTCGGTCGTGTCGGTCGCGGTCGTCCTGTTCCTACATCCAACAACAGAGTTGACTTGGTAATGTTTCCCTGATGACACTGTCATTAGATTGTGATTGCGTCTTTCCGTTGCCGTTATGTGGTGAATGAGGCGGCTATTGCGATCTGTCTGTCTATACTGCCTGTGTGTGTTGTTCTTGTTTACATAGCAAAGCTTCGCAGTATTGTTTGTTAAGGACTTTGATGATATCTACCCCAGCTGCTGCTGCTGCTGCTAGTGCGTCATCCTAAAATTATAATATGCAAATGATGCCAAAGGACTAGTGTAATTGGTTTTTAATTAATTCGAGAGATGTCCTCGCTATCTCTCTCCTCTTTGTGTCTCTTTGTGTATTATATAGAAATTGTCTGTTTGCAGCATCATAAATATTTGAATGTTATGATAGCGTTAATTAACTGCTATGCTATGCGTATACTTTACTTAATGCCCAGAAAGGTCCTTAACGGAAAACATTACGCAAAGTAGTTTAAATTTTCATTGCGGTAGCTGTTTGAATGTGTGTGTGTGTGTGTGTGTGTGCTACCAAGGGGACCAAACCATCAAGGGCAGCGAAGAGTTTGTGGGTACAAAATAACAAAACATTACCAAGAAGAAGTTTGGCATTATTTTAATTATTATTTCTCTAATGCCTGGGGTTTTTTTTTGTCCACCATGTGAATTATGAAGTGAAGAAGTGGAGGAGGATATTAAAAACGGAAAAGAAGTTTATTCAGTGAGAACTTTCAGTTAGAAGATAAATTGCACTTTTTAATTGTGCGAGAATATTTTAGCACAAAAATTAACTAAATGCAAGGAGGAGTGAGGTTTGTTGGGGTGCCAAAATTATTATTTTGTCATCAAAAGGGTATGGGATTTTTATTTTTTTTCAAAAAAATGAGAACGAGGACGATTTTATACCTAAACAAAGAAAAAAAAACTTTTTGAATAGAGAACTGTTTTTTTTTTTTTTAATTTAAACATTTTTCCTATTTTTACATCAGCTGATTTTAATGAGTATCATTTCAAGGCCTTCGCAGAAATTCTATTGTATTTTGATTTATCAGAATCATTTAATATTATACTGTACTAATTAAAAATGTATTTAAATGAAATGTTGGAGGTCATTTCGTTGTTGCCAATTGTTTTTTTTTTTTTTTTTTATTATTAAATTCTCTTTCGAAGAAAAAATTTACACAATTGTTTCTACGAAATATTTTATTTTCAAAAGTACATAAGTGTCCTTAAGTATCCTGAAAATAATAATAAGTAATTGCTATTGGACGCGACTGACGGGGCGGCGGCGGCGGTGGCGCCGGAGACGCGTCAAAGTGTAATTTATCGCAAAGAGAATTGTAGGCAGAGAGGTTTGTTTTGTAATCCATAGTGTTGTAAGACATAAGGCTATATGTGTATTGTAAACCTTTTTTTATTGTTGACTAGAGATTGCTGGGTTCTGGAAATTAAAAAATTCAGTACCCTTTATATCATCGGAAGCACCTATGGAATCGGCGGTGGCGGCCGACATATGTGCTAACTTTCTCCAACAATTTACAACACCAAGGCTGGAAACTGAAAAGAGAAACTAAATTGAAGGGCTGAAGATTAGTACGTCAATAATAAAGTAATAGGTAGGATCAGCCTCAGGACTTCTTCACCAGTTTAAGAGAACAGTTTTGGGTAATACATATTATGTATGTAGCGATTATCAAGCAAATTTGGAAAACAAATTATAAGTTGCCGAAAAACAATTCATATTAACTTAAGCTACGATTAGACGGTCAACGTCATTATTAAATGTGTTGACTTATTGACGTCATCCAAAATATCACCAATATGCGTAGACTGTGAAACGTTGACAATCAAAAGAGTGGTCCAAGTCGCTCAATGCTTTCCCAAAATACTTTGACGTGTTATCTGTGTCAAATTCAGCTGAAGGATGTGCACGATATGTTGATAGATTAAAAAAATACATACATATATTCTAGACTTTTAAATTACATTTTTCGCTCAGGAGGAATGTGTTTTTAGTGCCCTTGGATGACAGTTGGATCGAAATATTTAATAAACGTCAAAATATATTTTTTTCTTTATTATTGTCAAGCTGTAAACTGTCCTATTCCAATAAAAGCTTACTACGATGTCAATAAATTAAAAAAATAATTTTTTTTATCTAAAATTTTGAATACATGGTACGCAATGTTTAGTATTTATTTATGCGGAGGTTAAAAATCACCCACCCATTTTCGAAATATCAAATTTTCAAAAAATAATTTTGAAATTTTTTTAAAATATCCAAAATTTGATTTTTTTTAAATTTTGATATGCAATATTATTCAAACTTATCAGTAGCTTTTGTGTAAAAAATTTCATTTAAATTGGTTCAACAGATGTTGAGATAGTCAATAACTTAAACAATGGTTCTATGAGAGGTACCATTTTTAAACGATAGATAAATTTTTTTTTACCAATAATATGGTAGATCGTTCTGATATTAGTTCACACAAAAAATTCAATTGAAATCGCAGGAGCCATTTTTGAGCAAAATGACATTTTCAATGCCGGTTTGTAAACATTTGTATGGGATGTACCAGAACCAGAACTAACTGGTTTTATTTAAAATCTGCTAGATAATGTAAAAAAAAAAACCACTAAGTGCTAAATTTAATAAAAATCGACCAAGTCGTTTTCGAATTATTTTCGACTTATTAATATTAAGTTCTGAAAAAAAAAATTTTAAAACTTTTTTTAAAAATCCAAAACAAATTTTTGGTAGGTATTTTTTTTTAAATTATTATAAACATTCTCTATTAAAAAAAAATTGATCAAAATCAGTTGAACTTTTTTGAGAAAATTGAAAATCAAAAAAATGGTTCTATGGGAGGTACCATTTATAAACATTTTTAGAAATTTTTTTTATAAAATTGTAGCATTTTTGAAAAAAAAAAAATGTGGGCACGTTTGTGAGAAAAATAAGATTTTAATTTTTTTCTAAACAAATTTCTACCTACGGCGGTACCGTTATTTTTTATCTTAAAAAAATGAAAAAAATATGTGAGGTAAGCATTCCCTCACCTAGGTACAAAGTTTAAAGAAAATCGACCAACCTGTTTGGGCTCAAGCCGAACAAACAGACAGAATTGCGAGACCCACTTTTTTCGACTTCGCTATAATACCGTAATGTCAACTTTGATCAAAATCTCGAGTTCAATTTTTTTACGAATACATTACTATCTATGTACATTTATGTATATCGCAAGTAAAAAAAAGCGAGACAACAAAATGCCAAATAAAAAAAAAAAAACCATATAGGTAATAAAATGCCAAATCAAAAATTGCCGAACTTAAAAAATTCAATCCAACTGAAAAAACTTAATAAAAATTGCGAAATGAAAAATACTAAAGAATAATTTGGCATATCATTTCAAAAACGAAACGTAATTTATATGAAACGCAAAATGCGAAATAATAAAATGCTAAACAGTAAAAATGCGAAACGGAAAAGGATTAAATGTACCTCCGCGCAACGTTAGTTTGCCAGACAATTCTTGCGAAACATACCAAACTCTGTCGATTAAAATGTTACAGAATGGCCTAAGAAGCTCAACTGCTTATTTATGCATTCTGAAGTCAAACTATTCCAATCATTTTTCACCTACTTAATTTTTTTAGGAACTTGCTAGTTTTAAGATTCACGGAAAGATGCAGACCAGATGTACTGTGCTCCTGTTCTACCATTGCTCTGACACATTGACTTGTTGATATTTTTTCACATTTTTTTCAACTTCAAATTTCGATTTCAGAAACAAAAGATATTCATGACACATGCTCTCGCTTACAATCTTGATTGTTATTTATGTATGTTACAATAGATTCCTTTGTAAACACATGAATATGGTACATTTCTTTACACAAAGGTCTTCATTTAACAACAGTATGCATATATGCGAGCACAGTGTTATCGTTATGTTGAACAAACTCATGCTCGTCCTTATTTTATGAAGTTTATTTTTTGCACATAAAAAAAAGCCTTGCGTCAAAGTTGCCCTTTTTGCGACTCAATTACCAACAAAAAAAAAAAAAAACTTCATCCATTAATTTATATCAACAATCGCACCTTATCCTTCGAACGTTGTTTTTTTTTATACTGAAGTGGCCTTCTACAAAAACACACATAGACCTTTTGTTTTATATCCAACCCACCTGCCTTCCGCCTTACAATAAATAAGCCGATTGTTTGCTGCTCGTTTTCCGTTATTTAGTATAAGGTATACCTTTATATGAATGTATGGGACGGGACTGGTATTGGGGTATGTCCTGTCCATCCTTAAAATTGCAAATATTTACACAATTTATACATTTTACCAGGGCAAACAACAATCTATAACCCTCCACCCTTCAAACGGATGTTACTTTTATTTCGTTTCCGGCGAAATGAAAAGTTACATAGATACGAGTAAAATATTTATTTGGGGGCTGTTGATGAGATGATGCTGCTAGTGCTGTTGCTATCGGCACTGGATGACTGGAGCACAAACCAAAGTCCTATATAAGAATATGTATCTACATATATCCTCCCTGTTTACGCTCTGCCACATTTGAAAGTGCTCCGGGGCTCTTAAAGTAAATTGAAAATGTCATTTTACCACCCGCATGTCTTCAGGCCAAAGTAGGCGCGCCCCAAGCGCGTCATATACAGTTAGGGTGCCGCCATTGTAGCCGCCCAACCATAACACTAACATGCATTGTTTCTATTTTGAGATGAACTGTCACAAAAGAGGATACGAAGAATATACCTACCTACCTATACCAAGGGGTTACATATAAAGAAGACGCGGATAAGGATCCTTGGGTATAAGTGAAGGAATAGCAATACACACATACAATACATATATTGAACTTGAAGTATAAATAGAGCCTTGAGGATAAGCAACACAAACACTCGATTGAATCATCATCATCATCCGATAATGGCACACAAACATACTAAACATACTACCGTGTCGTACAACCAACCATACGTATGCCAAGCGAAGGGCACAAAGGACATTGTGGCAATATTTGATGAAAATTAATTTGGTTAATATTCTGAGCAAATATTTGTTCAAGGTTTTCTTTTTCTACAAAACATATAAGGGTCTCCAAAAAAAGGCAGGATAGATATGTAATGTACATAGACAAGGCTGTATGGTCATGCTGACAAGAGCTTAGAAAGTAAGTCATTGACATACTTATCTTTAACTTTGAAAAACATTTTCTTCCTGCGTTGAGTTTATAATTTTGTTTTCCCATCAGGAAGTTTAAACTTTAAACTTTAAACGCAACATTAAGCGAATTTAAGTTTAAAAAAAAAATAAAGCTCGTATAGATAAGTGTTTCTTACCTAGTGACCTACACCTCTCAACTATTCTTGCATACATGTTGTAGAAGGGAATGGAGGAGACCTTAAATTTTCTGCCGAAACCAAACGACAAAGTTAAAACCGTGAGAAGCACTTTTTCATGACAAAAGATACTTTTTGAGGATTTGTCAATTTCTCGCAAGAGGTTTTAGTATCACCCTGAGACCCACCCTGTAAATGGTGTATGGTAAAAACTTTGTTCAACATTAATTAGATTTTGTGGATGATAATAAATATAGAAACTGACTTTATAAACTTTTTAAGTACATACATACATATACTCAACTTACGTATCCCAGGTTATTGTTGCATGATTGAATATTCACACCTTTCGCACCTATAGGTATTAGTTGTAAAATTATCCAAAAGTTTTATATGTGTATCTTATTTCCACGTATGTACTTAAGACATTTTATGACTATAACCTTAAACAAATTTGAATACATACTAGTGAACCATAGAGGTAGTTGTTAATTTTGAATATAGAGCGACAGTTTAAGAAAATACCAAAGGGATTTAAAAGATAAAATATCGAAGAACATTGGTTTTGACTTTCGAATGCTTGAACATAACAATAAGATGAGGTGTAGAATGGAGTCATTTAACATTAATGAAAAAAAATTGGCATAAATGCATTGTGAATGTCAAATGCACTCACCCCGTCAACTCAATTTGACTTCACACTTTCTCAGTATATGATATAATAGTATGATATTAATATAAATAATAATTTTTTTTTAAATAATTATTCGTAAGTTTGAGCAAAAGCGTGCGACACCTGTTAGCACCCTTTTAATTACATGTTGTATTGCATTTAGTCAATAGAATCAAAATACTTAAAAATTCCATATGATTTTACACTTCCACTTTTTGTAGTTCACACAGTCTTTTACCTATGAAATTAAGAAGACAAGGTGGAGGAAATGCTTAAATTGTCTTTTGTTCTCGTCCAGTGACAGTGGTGGATACCGATCAAGAGTATAGAGAATTCAAGATCGGGCCGTGACGTAAATCCTGCATACAATAGATGAAAATTATAATAGGAATTTAAAAGGATTAATTAAAACCATTATTTTATTTGGAGTTACAAGACCCTTCAATCCCAAGTTTTGTTACTTCTTTGGGAAGAATCTTGGACACCGGTGAGTCTACCTCAGTCGTAAAGAAAAGCATCACACTGTAAAATTTTGAGAAGTGGAATGTCATAAGTACATTAACACTGTGAACCAAAAATGTTGTCGCTTTTGAAATGTCAATGTCAACAAAGAGTTGAAAAAACAGCTTTTATAATTGTTTGGGATTTAATTCAACATTTTGATAACAACAACATTTTGATTACAACATTTTAAATAACTCTGAATAATTTATACTTGAATTAATAATTTTTTTATCGTAATTGAATATTTGCCTAACATTACTACATTACCTTATTTTTGCTATGTAGCGCTTCTTATTGTTTTTGGATTTAACTTAATCCCTTCCTAATTTGTTTGTTTTTCTATTTAAACATACTTATTATTGCAAATCTCTATAATCTCCTAACGGGCTTGCCCTCTGCAATGCACCATAAATCATAATCTTGTTTACCTATGTAAAGTAAAGGCTTTCTCTATATACATATACTTACATCATTGATTTTGCTTAGTAGGTACATTGCAAACTTAAATTGTTCTTTCCTTTTCATTTTGGATGTTCAAGCAGACAACATCTTGTTAACTTATTTAAATAAAATAATTGTTCATATTTTAGTGGAATCTCTTTGTTTCCTTCTGCGTCACTTCATCGTTGGAATTGATTAGAAATTTATTCAGTTGGCTGATCAAATCATTAAGATCATTTTTTTTTATTTTGCTGCTTTTGCGCGTTGACTCTTTTAATCCAAATCAAAAATAATTGGCCACTTTATATTTCACAGATCTCAGAAATCTCAAAAATATAAACAGGATTCTTCAGCAAAATTTTTCAGTTTTTTGCCAAATAATCCACTGTAAACATTCATAAAATTTTCCTATACGCGAACAGGATTTAGAATAATTGGTAGACAAAATTAGTTTTAGACTAGTACGGGAACAGACCTAATGCGTTGGTAAAGTTAGTCAAATTTGAACATCGTACAGAAGATTGCACTTGTTTATATTTTTTTAGCAATTGATTAATTTATACAAAAAAAAGCAAGTGGAGTGCTTGACTTCTTGCAGAAAAAGGAATAGAAACTATTTTTACTTAAGCGAATTTTATTATTTCTTAAAAGAAAGTATCACGCGTTGGCTGAAAATAAATATCGCTATTAATACTCGTGATAAATTTCCTATACACTGACAATGTTCGCGCATATTATGACTGTCCGTTCGAATCTGCGCAACGTTACTTTGATCCATTGCGTCATAGTCATAATATGCGTGAACAACCCTAAGCCAATGATCTCTTTAATATACTGGATAGTGTATCCATACAAAATACTTGACTCCTTTTGAAGAAATTTAGAAAAGTTGTAAGGATCATTTACATTTTTAAACTGTTGTACAGTATAACAGTATAATAAAATATAAATGCCAAATTTATCTCATAACCTCAAAATTTATTTGTGTATTGTGCTGCATTACAATTCTTATATGTTTTTTTTTGTTTTTTAATTACTTTTATCAGATGGTAAGGATTTGGTATTGACAAGTTATACAATTATGAGAGTATTATGTTCTAACATTTCACAAAAAAAAAAAATTGAGTAAGTTACGACAGTCTTATTTTTAATGAGTGATATGTTGTTTGGGATGGTTGGTAGATCAAAAAAAAAAAAAACAAATTTACCCAATCAATACAAGTCAATCCAAACCAAACGGGAGGTTCCTATTTCTCTGTTGATGTCTCGGCGGCGGCGGTGGCTTCACCATAAATAATAATTCGAGGATTGACTAAGTACATTTGGCAATGAGGCTCATGACCAGGAAACAAATATGACTTTCGTTCATTGTTTTGGATAGCAAAGTTCATTACATCACCACTACTTTCGTGACGAACAATTTTTTCGGCCACAAAGTGTTGTAGATTTCAAATCCATTATCCACTCCAGTTTCACTTGATTTACCACCACCGATGATGGCCAAATCAAGATAACTAGTTAACATTTCGACAGGATAAAGTGGAAAATTAACTCGAGATAATTCAATTAAAATTTTTTTAATTACATTAGCGCAAAATTTTAAACGATTTAGTACGATGTTAAAGCCATTTTGTCATAGTAAAAATGCTTTAACATCGTACTAAATGGTTTAAAATTTTGCGCTATTAATTTTAACTTTTTCAACGGCATAAGACATATTGCTTATCCTTTTTTCTTTCATTTTCATTTTTTTTTAATTCCTTTTGATTTTTTTTGTATTTTTTCGTCCAATGAACGGGTTTATGGGCCCAATAAACGTTTATTGTTACAAGCAAAAGTTTATTGATCCTGTTTATTAATTTATTTATCTTTAACAAAATTAGTTTGTTGCGGGTATGTACTTTTTTGTTGTTTAAAGGAATTTGTTCGGACAAACAATAGTTATTTGACCAATTTCGTTTGTTGTGCCAATAAATTATTTCGTTGATTCAAGCAAACTTATTTGTTGAGCTAATGAAATAATTTATTAAATTGGAAAAAATTGTTTTCCATTTGCATTCCAGCTTCCCTTTACTATACTCACTTTTCCTATTTATTGGCCCAGAAATATTTTGAAGTTCAGGGTCACTTGAACTTTCAAATTTAAATTAAGTGACTTTAACTCCAAAATGCGTTTCACCCAAGTACGATAGTTGGACTCACCTGTAAGATGCTAGCATATCCTTCGAAAATACAAATTTCTGTCGATGCTTGCTTACCGACTCTTATAAAAATCACCGCATGAACATACTGTGAATTTTATAAGAGTCGACTATAAATTTAAAAAAAAAAATGTTTGGCTCTACACTAATAAACACTTTTTGAACCAACAAATAGCTTACTGAACCAATTCACAACAAATGTTAAAATCAATTAAAATGTTTTTGACATTTTATAATTGGTTTATTGCACACATGCATCAAAGTAAAAAAACGATAGTTTTATAACAAAATTGTTTGGCGCAATGTATGAGTTGTATAAGCAGCTATTTATTATTTTTAAATTTAAAATTTCAATAAACAGAGATTAACTGATCCAAAAAATCGTTTATTGAGTAGAAGTGTTTAAAACAAAAAATGTTCGTAATATCAACAAAAAGTTTATTGAGGCAATAAATAAACAGTCAATAAACGGTATTTATCGATAAAACAAAGATATTTTTTTAGTGCTTTACATTACATTCAAGATGCAATAAATCAGCGTTCAAAATTTCATTTAAATATTTCAAAAGTTACATATTTTTAAGTTTTATAATTATTGTTTCATTGAATTTCTAGTCAGAACAATACAGATATAAATTATGTACATATTATATTTCAAAGGAATAAATCAGAAAACTAGTTTTCTCAATAAGCTTTAAACGTAACTTTGACTCAATAAAAAAATTCATGAGAAAACGCTACATACAAAGCAATTCATTTGAAAATAAAACTTTCTATCAATACTCAATAGTCATTGTTTGATTGGCATTATTATTCTTTGAACAATTTTCCTATTTTCCTACAATACGTCATCGTCATATAAATTCCTTTTCACTGATTTTAAGCCAATAACATTGAAATATTCCTTACTGCCATTTAAATTCAAAAACCATTCATCATAGTTGTATTTTTTTTTTTTTTTTAATAACAGTAAAAAATATTCTCTTTGACTTTTCATGCATTTCCAACCACGCAATTACGTCTTAACTTTCCGCAATACTATTATCTCTAAGTTTAAAAAAAAAAAATACAAAGGAATTCACAAGCATCGTCATCAACATCAACATAGATTCATATAGAAGAAGAAAAGGACATCGTCCTTTTTGAACTCAATCACATCAAATACCAATAGTTCTCTCTGTTACGGTTTTACTTCAATTCCAATCAATGTCAGAGCGGTATTTAAGTGGAATCTTCAATTAAGCTCGCTTCATGTATGTTTCAGTGGATTTTTGTGCAGCGATCGAATGCCATGAATCTATGCACATCGATTGCATCCAAATATGAAAGCACATCGTTCTGCTTATGTCATCCGTATGAAACATTCCCCTTTCGATATCAAATTTTCTAGTAAAACGTATATCGAATCGAACAGCTGCAGGGTAAAACCATTCATTCGACAGATAAATCGCATAAATTCATAACCAATAATCTGAGAGGTAAAGTTGTATTTTAGTAAAATTCCATTTGTAATCTACGAAATTATTTATTATTATTTATTTTCCTTAAATAACAATTTTCAAAAAACGAAAATTTCCATACCAAAATAACATAATGAAATCATAAACGAAAAATTTCGTTCTGTTTTATGTTTTGTCAAATTGATAATTATAGCAGATTATTCGGAGAAGTGCCCGCTCCTTTTTTACACTGAATTATTTGCACGAACCACTAATTGTGTGCGAAAAAGTGAGATCACAAACAATTTTCGTTACGGATCTTCTGACAAAACTCTCCATTAATATTTGTCCGTAGTTTTTTCGTTTACATTTCGCTGTTGTTTTGGAGACCACAGAAAATTTTCGTTTCGTTTTTTCAGCTGCGTACTAGGCTTTAAAACTAATAGCGGAAATTCGTTGTTCTATAACACAAAACTCAACAAATTGTCTTTTTTCCGAAACAGGTAATAAAATCTCTTAAAAACTTTCATTTTCCGTGGATATTTTTGGAATTTTGAAATGTGTTTTATTCATTGACATCGTAGATATCCTTCGGAGTTATTTTACAGTGTTGAGTTCTTTGGGATTATCAATCGAAAACCCATTCTTACCGAGTAGAATAATAACTCATACAGCTCTCTAAGTCTCTACTAAGATCTCTACACCTTGGACGAGAAGAAAAGACAAAAGACCTCGGGATAATGGTACCAGAATTTTCAAAAAAAAAAATTCTTTGACAATATGATCATCGATAACGATTGAAGAAATGACTGCAAAGGATCGAACAAAGGGATTTAAATACTGCCGACAGCAACTACCAAATAGTGAAGAGTGAATTACAATGTAAGCAAATTATGTTAACGGGACCCAATACCTTTCAACAAAATCAACAGGATTATTGGGAAAAGACAAAAAAAGCCAGGAACAATAATTAGTACCAGATAAAGGGGAGTCACAACTGCTCTGGATAAAGAAGAAGCATTTATCGAATACTGGCAAAACCCCGCCCGCTTTGCAGAGCGTTAAAAAAAATTTAATTTCTTTAAAATTATAAAAAAATAAAGAAAATCTGTTAAATTTTCTTTATTTTTTTATAATTTTTTTTATCCTAAAACTTGTACCCTTATTCCTCTTTAATTAAAAAAAAATTAAGAAAAGCGGTCAACCAGTTTGGCTGGTTAGCGAACGTACACAAGACTAAACTTTAATTTATATACATATATAAAAGATTTCGAAGATAATTTCATGCCAAACCCACCCAGCAAGCCCATAATTGTTACAGATACTCGAGAGTCACAATAAACCAACTAGACTAGAGGAACCTACTGCGGATCTAAATAAGTTTAGAAAACTATAGTTTTCACTTACCACTCCCACAGATTAAATTTCTAATGTACAAAAAATATTAATGACAAGTCAGTTTTCGATCGTAATAAAATCTATAAAATTACAACAATACTTCCCTCACTATTTACATAGAATGTGTTTTCCTTTTTCTATGTTGCAAGAGAATGAGTACTAGCGGGGGCGGGTGGCAAAAGGTTAGTGCGGGCATAATAAGGACTAAGAACACGTTTGATGATGTAAACTTCTTGCATTGCAAAATTGCATTTATGCATGGTTTGGCAAAGAAGGCTGTGGATTCTCCATATTGACTGTGCAATTGTGCATCCCATAAGGCAGAGAAATATATTTATGTCCAAAGCCAATAACAAAACTAGATTCAACCAACATAAAATGGATGTGAATTTTAGAGGAGAATACTTACTGCTCTGTCAAGCTGAAGCTATACACTCCAACCGCCAGCTTTTCATATGGAACTGAAACTGAGTGTCTTTGTGTGTCAGTTTTCCCAGCATGATCTCTGCTACAGCATCTTTCTCTCTCTCTCTCACTGTACACTTTTGAATTTATGATATATCAAACTTGTTATCTTCAGGGGGGTTGTTTGTTCTTTTACAAATGATTTGCATGATTTGTATTTGTTTTCTGTTCAAATTTGTGGATTTTAGTTTTCGGTTCAAATAAGATACACAATACACATGTATTGTATACACACCTTAAATGAAAGTTCTATGGTGAAATAAATATAGAACATGTTTGAGTTCAATTTAAGAAAATTATTTATTGGTTATTTATGTTTTTGAAGAACAGAAAATCAACCAATTCAATTTAAATTTTAAAACAAATAAAAGTCAAACTTCGTGTAAAATGTATACATAAAAATAATCGTCTTCGAAATAATTTAATGGGTAGAGCTAAGCTAAATGCAAATATTTGCAACTCTCCAAAACATCCGAATTTTGCCATTCTTGGTCGTGTGAACTCATCTTTGAGAAAATTCACAAATTTTCGCAAATCATTGTTGTGCACTGAGCCAAAAAATAACGTAAAATCAATGAAAAGCACTTTGAATCAAAATAAAATCAATAGGTTTTCTAACCTAAAGTAGAATTACATATATTAAATCAATGTCGTGCAACTTTAAATAAAGTTTGTTTTATAATCATATTAAATTAAGTTAAATTCAACTTTGAAATAAAATAGTAGTTAATTACATTTAAATACGTTTCGCACTTGCTTTAATTATGTTGTCACCCTTATTTTAAGCGTGTTTGCTATTAAGATCAATTATGAAGCCAAATTAAATGAAATACCACTACATTTCAATTTAAAAATGAAATCTAATTAAATAAAATACGGCTACACTTTAAATTTCATATGAAACGTTATTAAATTAAATACGACACACTTTAAATTAAACATGAAACCTAGTTAAACTAAAACTAAAACTAAACATGAAACGTAGTTAAATTAAATACGACACACTTTAAATTAAACGTGAAACGTAGTTAAATTAAATACGACACACTTTGAATTAAATATGAAACGTAATTAAATTAAATACGACACACTTTAAATTTACTTTAAATTAAACATGAAACGTAGTTAAATTAAATACGACACACTTTAAATTAAACGTGAAACGTAGTTAAATTAAATACGAAACACTTTAAATTAAATATGAAACGTAATTAAAATAAATACGACACACTTTAAATTTAATATGAAGCGTAATTAAATTAAATACAAAACACTTTAAATTAAACATGCAACGTAGTTAAATTAAATACGACACACTTTAATTTAAACGTGAAACGTAGTTAAATACAATACGACACACTTTAAATTAAATATGAATACGACACAATATTATTTTAATATGAAACGTAGTTAAATTAAATACGAAACAGTTTAAATTAAACATGAAACGTAGTTAAATTAAATACGACACACTTTAAATTAAACATGAAACCTAGTTAAACTAAAACTAAAACTAAACATGAAACGTAGTTAAATTAAATACGACACACTTTAAATTAAACGTGAAACGTAGTTAAATTAAATACGACACACTTTGAATTAAATATGAAACGTAATTAAATTAAATACGACACACTTTAAATTTACTTTAAATTAAACATGAAACGTAGTTAAATTAAATACGACACACTTTAAATTAAACGTGAAAAGTAGTTAAATTAAATACGAAACACTTTAAATTAAATATGAAACGTAATTAAAATAAATACGACACACTTTAAATTTAATATGAAGCGTAATTAAATTAAATACAAAACACTTTAAATTAAACATGCAACGTAGTTAAATTAAATACGACACACTTTAATTTAAACGTGAAACGTAGTTAAATACAATACGACACACTTTAAATTAAATATGAATACGACACAATATTATTTTAATATGAAACGTAGTTAAATTAAATACGAAACAGTTTAAATTAAACATGAAACGTAGTTAAATTAAATACGACACACTTTAAATTAAACATGAAACCTAGTTAAACTAAAACTAAAACTAAACATGAAACGTAGTTAAATTAAATACGACACACTTTAAATTAAACGTGAAACGTAGTTAAATTAAATACGACACACTTTGAATTAAATATGAAACGTAATTAAATTAAATACGACACACTTTAAATTTAATATGAAACGTAGTTAAATTAAATACGCCACACTTTAAATGAAATATGAAACGGAGTTAAATAAATACGACACACTTTAAATTGAATAAGAAACGTAATTAAATTAAATACGAAACACTTTAAATTAAACATGAAACGTAGTTAAATTAAATACGACACAATTTAAATTTAATATGAAACGTAGTTAAATTAAATACGGCACACTTTAAATTAAACATGAAACGTAGTTAAATTAAATACGACACAATTTAAATTTAATATGAAACGTAGTTAAATTAAATACGGCACACTTTAAATTAAACATGAAACGTAGTTAAATTAAATACGACACAATATTATTTTAATATGAAACGTAGTGAAATTAAATACGACACAATTTAAATTTAATATGAAACGTAATTAAATTAAATACGACACACTTTAAATTAAACATGAAACGTAATTAAACGCCAAATTTAGTTGGAAGTGATATTCACACTTTGTTGTGATAGCTTATTGACTATGTTCACATTGGACTAAATTGTGACTTGAATCAGAAATATCTAATGTTTACACACAACTGACAAACATTACAACAAAATATTGAAATTAAAAAAGTGAAGGGGTACTGGATCCACCATTTTCTCCGATTTTGACAGATGCGCAAAACTCAACAAAAATAGCTGAAATAGCTATTACTCCAGATTATAAACTTGTTGATAGCACACTCAAGTTGTTGTTGTGTTAAGATCAAACAACAAAATGAAATCCTTATTTTGATGCCAAAGTTATTTATTATATCTACATATGTATATTCACACAACGGTTTTAATATCATAATGTGAATGAAATTTCATAAGTAAAAGTAACCTTCATATAAAAGCTATTCTTAAGGTAAATCGTAATAAAAGAATATCCTTAGCCATTAAATAAATCTCCTTAATCCCGAGAGCTAGAACGGAAATCTTCTTCCATTTAATTCCGATTTGGAAACAGATCTTACAACATCATCCCGACCCAACGGTATTTACTATACTTATATACACATTTTTTCTTTATTCATTCCCTTAACTACCCAGGTACTTTAATGAAAAAAAAAAAACAACAACAAAAAAACAAATGAGAAAATAGTAGCAAATCAGAATTGAAGTTAAGCAACTTAATAAAAACAAAACACAAAAAAAAGAAAAAAAAAAAACATAAGATAAACACAACTAAAACACAGACAGAAACAACTAAAAAGAAAATTATTATCAATTTTGGTTCCTGGGAAGTCCATTAAACCCGATTCACTGAAATTCAGTTCTACCAGCTGCTCTGATGTTATATGCTGTGATGGGGGAAGACTTAAAGTGGCAGCAAGGATTCTTTATGATTTTTTCATTACCTTTATTACCAAAACGTGCAAAGCTGGTTTTTCGGTTTTCTTTTCTTATTTTTTTTATTATTTTATTTTTTTCTTTTGTTCATGATATTCATTTGGCCAGCAAAAAGCATCCAAAAAATATCATAAAAGAGAGCATAGCTATCATAATTTTAAATCCTCCACACAATCCCATGACTCATCCACGCCATCGTCCTAATACGGATGTCTTCCGCACGGTATAATGGTTTAGCTTTTAGACGAACCCAAAGGAAGGTACACATAGAAGCCCTAAACGTATCTGAGAATAAGCCAAAGGTGGAATGTTTTTTTTTTTTTTTTTTTTGTTACCTGCCGGAAGCGATGTGGGTGATGAGGCAATTTATGTCCAAGGCGCTCAATAATAATTTTTTATAATAGTCTTAGGTGAAAAAAGTAGGTTTCACAAGCAAAGAAACTTGCTATTAAATGAAAATATATAACGCAAAACAAGGTGTATTGTAGAAGCTGAAAGTTGTTTTAATCACTCATCCCTACAGTTAGTGTTACAATACAATTTCGAGTATGAGGCCAACGTAAGGTTGCCAGAAATGATTTGATGAAAGTTGCTATCGAGATTTAAAATCTCGGACTTTCCCGGGCAAATTAGGATAAAAAAGGAGTAAAAAAAAACAGGAAAGAAAGGCACAGTATTTTTTTTAAAGCAAATAATTTTATTCGTATTGTATTGCATTGTTTCCCCTAAGGATTACAAGTCTCCCACCATGCTCTCCTCTCTTCCCATTCCTCTCTCTTTACTCCTTCTCGAGACCTCTAGTGCCTTTATCCACTCTTCCCCCCTCCCTTCTACGTCCGTTAAAGCCCTCATTTTTTGATCTTCCCTCATCTCCGCCTGACCTGCATCTTTCTATTACATGTTCCCACGTCTCTTGCTCACCTTCACACACTCTGCACATTCTCTCTTCTTCTTGTTTCCTGTACCATCTTTCTCTCACCTCATTCCCTAACCTGACTCTCGCTATTCTCTTTGTTCTGTCTGCCTTCCATCCCGCTTTCAGATATTGCGGGATCTCCTCGGTCATTACATCTTTCTGGATTCCTTTATTAGTTCCCGTCTTTCCTTCTCCTGCTCTCTTCTGTCTTCTAGTGCCTTTATCCACTCTTCCCCCCTCCCTTCTACGTCCGTTAAAGCCCTCATTTTTTCCCTATTGATCTTCCCTCATCTCCGCCTGACCTGCATCTTTCTATTACATGTTCCCACGTCTCTTGCTAATCTTCACACACTCTGCACATTCTCTCTTCTTCTTGTTTCCTGTACCATCTTTCTTTCACCTCATTCCCTTACCTGACTCTCGCTATTATCTTTGTTCTGTCTGCCTTCCATCCCGCTTTCAGATATTGCGGGATCTCCTCGGTCATTACATCTTTCTGGATTCCTTTATGAGTTCCCGTCTTTCCTTCTCCTGCTCTCTTCTGTCTTCTCTCTCTCTCTCTCTCTCTCTCTCTCTCTCTCTCTCTCATCTCCTCTTAAATTCCCTTGCTATCTCGCTTCCTTTTCCACCTGTTAATTTCTCTTCATAATTCCACGCTCTTTTCCCTGCTCTTATCGTTATCTTATCTCTTTTTGTTTCAAATAATTTTATTAATGTAATTAAAATAATTACATACATATTATGTAGGTACATTCGTAGATTACATTTTACTTAATGCTTCCATACATAAATGAAACTAAGAATAAACTATTTTTTTTTTTTCAAAAACATTCACTAAGAAAGAAAGTAAATCCAAGATACAAACTATGTCAAACGTCAAACTAGACAGCTCAAAAATTTGAATTTCCTTTTCTTAATTACTGGTTATGTTCGTTTATTTAATTTGTAGAGAAGAGTTCCCTGCTTCATTTTAAAAAAAGGCAATCAATTAAGAATATTAAAAAATTGCTTTAAGTATGAATAGAAGATAATCCCGGATAATTAAGAAAACTTAGTCCGCAAGTTTACCGTGTATAGGTCAAAAAAGTGTACATGTTCAGAAAAATTCGGATAGATGTTAACGCTAGGCCAACATGTCTACGTCGTATGAAGACCCGTTATTTGTTTCCAATATTTCTTACCTAGCTTCTTTTTTTTTGGCATAGGCCATCAGTAACTTGATTTAACCACAAAAAATTACCTATGCACATCAAGTTGGTTGCAGTCGTTTCCCACCCAGTTAGTGTACGCCAAATCCTCCAATGCAGCTGAGAAAGCACTGATTGACGTCAAAATGTCGATTATCAGTGTCGCGACGAGAAGAGGCTAAGCGATTAGAGCAAAGCTCTGAGGAGATTATAATCAGAGCCCTCAGATTTAATTATGAAACACACTTGGGCACTGAATTGCCATTTCATACTAAAATAATAAATGTTTGTTTACCTGAAGTGAACGGACGACCGGTTTGAGAATCTATTTTTAATTTATGGAGTTTGTTGTTTTTTTTTATGGCATGTATGTCAAATCACATAAAAAATAAAAGTGAAGTTGGCTTCGCTTAGCGTTTTGCTCTATTTGCTCGGTCATTTTATTCTGAGCCTACAGAGCATGCTCTGGGCTAGCTCCGATGGGAAAAAGAAACACGACTTATGTGCTCTGATTTGTCTGAGGTAAAAACTAAACATAGAATTTATTTTTAACAGCTCAGTGATCTGCTTTGAGGTAGAAAAGAAAAACACCATATATTTATTTTAATATTAGGTGCTTTCAAAAAAATGAGATCTTCAAAGATTTCGCTCCGTCAGAGTTTTGACAGCCAAACTGAATAATTTCAATGGATCTGCTTGAAAAAAAAGTTCAAAATTCAGCCACTTTTTTCGTGTTACGTTTGACGGTGGCATTGTCTACGGATCGTTTTTCATAAGACCGTGCAAAGTGTAGGTATGTATATAGACGAACGTAAGGGCTATCGTCGCAGAGGTTCGTAGAGGTTTTCAATTGACAATTGCAAAGTTCTATCGTGAATAGCTCCTTTTGTAGAAATCTCTGGAAAAAAAATTACGCCCGTTACGTCAAATCTATATTAAAGCTGATTTTTTCTTTCTGTACATACTATCTATCGTCCATTGAGGCATTTTCCACTCAATCTTCAAAGAGAACCTACATATCAAATGAAAATTTGTTGCCGAACGTGAAGAAAGATTAATAGTTTGCTATGTCTGAGGTGAACAACATCACTACGTTTTGAATCGAATCGAAGGATGCTCGGGGCACGTTTTTTTTTATTTTTATTTTTATTTTATTATTATTGACCACATCTCAGCCAACTTGTCTTGTCTGCCAAAAGATAGAAGAAGCGTATCTAAAATTCATTTTGCTTTTGATGAATAGAGGTGATTTTTTTGCTATTTTTTTCGTTCTTCCAATTCCACTTCATTTTTCACCATTTTTTTTTTTTCTTTTTTTTTTTTGAAAATGCCAAATGCTGCGGAAGAAGTTTTCTTTGATAATTTGATGACAATGGAAGGAAGATTAATTTATTGGTCCATGACAAACATAACTTTTTGTTGTCCTTGGCCATAGTTAGATACATACTATGCCCTAAATCAAAAATATTTCGAAACGGATATCCCAGTTTTTAGAATTTTGTTTTGTTTTGATTTTTATTTGAGTTTAATTCTTTTTTTTATGTTTTTTTGTTCGAAATCATAAAAAAAACACACCAAGCACTTTATCGAAATATGTTTTTCTTTGGTTTGACTGTTTTGATTGTAAAAAAAAGCAGAGTTTTATAGGGTTTCTATTGTCTTTGGCTTTAGGGGGAATGTTTTGTTAAAAATAAAGTTCAAAAGTAAACAAGTTCTTAAAAGGAATTTATATTAAATTGAGTCACGAAATAAATTTTGTTTTGTTTTCCTGTTTTTGTGTAGGTTTGTATATAAATATCGTTCTTAAGCAGCAATTGTTCCTATAAATGTGTTAACCTTTACTCATGGTAGAATTTACACACATATACCTACACACAATCCATCATAAGTGAACTCTAAATTGATTGTTTTCCTTTTTAGTTTAATAGATCTATCTAAAACCTTGTTGAGTATGAGTTTTTTTTAACTTCAAAGAATCCTGCGGGTTGATGTAATTTTTTTTTGAAATTTTATTTCATGAGGGTTATTTTATTTAAAATTTTATATAGGTATGTAGATAGATATTGTGTGTGTGTTTGCGCAGCGGACTCTAATTATTTCGACGAACCGGTTTGACAATACGTCAATGATGTCCTGTATATCCGACTGAGGGATATGGTATCACTCCTCTGCTGCGGCTGTCTTAAGCTCTCCTAGAGTGGTAGGGGTATGTGTTCTCGCTCGGACACGTCTTTTGAGGTTATCCCAAATATGCTCGATAGGGTTGAGATCTGGACTGCGTAATGGCCATGGCAAAACAAAAATCCCGACCTCATTAAGGTGGTCAGTTACAGAATTTGGGGTATGGCGAAAGATATCACCAATAAATGGTGCGAAAGGCATCACATGGTCTTGCAAAACATTTTTCCACTTATATCTGGGTGTTCAAACTGCCTCTATCGAACACAACAAGGTCCGTGCGAGCTTCATAACTGATGCCTCCCCAAACCATTATAGACCCTCCTTGGTAACTCACTGTTTCGGTTATCGTGCATGGACAAACCTTTCGTTTTTTTCGCTGACGTCCATCTAGACCTCATAGACCTATTCTGCTTTCGTCCCCTCCATTCCTCTGCAGTCCAGTTAACATATTCTCGCTCAAAACGAAGTCTTGCTGTACGGTGCTGTGGGAGCAATTCGGGGGCGCGCGCTGTTCGGAAAGAAATTCTGCCAACCTTTTTCTGATTGTGCGTTCACTCACACTAACATTCCTCACCTCAAAAAAAAAACGTGTACGAGCTTAAGTAGCGGTGCAAAACCGATTTATCAGTATGTTGCTGACGACAAAGCGATCATCCTGATCTGAAGTGCATCGATGATGACCTTGGCCTGGCCTCTTAAACAAAATTAAAAAAACAACGCTTCGATGACACAATTTTATCGGCCGAAATAAGAAATAAGGGGTTTTAGTGTTTTGTTTTTTGCGAAAGAATCCGTTAACCAAAAAACAAATCAAAATGAACTTAAAGAGTCAGGGTGACAAAAAATGCAGGTGTTCGGATAAAGGCAAATTTTGTTATGAGGGTAAATAGGTAAGAGAGTAGGGACATAAGTTAAAATGATGTTTTGATATTGGGGTGGTACTTTATTTAGCAATGCTTGATTTTCTTTGTCCACTTCCCACAAAAGGTGATTAGATTATATCGTACTTACAAAAAAGTTCTCTTAAAAACTTTATTGGAATCGATCGATCGTTAACTCAAAAATAACTAAGCGATGATAAAAAAGTGTGAGTGTGGGGAGGGTTAAGGTGTGTAAATATAGAATTAAATATTCAAGTGCTGGTTTTACATTACAGAATACGGCGAGTTCGAACTGTCAACCAAATTTCAACCCAAATTCAACTCGACTTTTCGATTTAGTTTGAGCTACGAAGGAACATACCCAATTTTGAACGTTTCCAATATACATCAACGTATTGTAACGTGTAACAGCACAACGTAATGTGCTACAGAAATATCCACGTTTTTAGTTTACCCTACCGCCGGCGCGCCGGCATAGATGTTTACACATCAAAAACTTGGATTCACTTAATTCCTCATTATCTTCAATTTTAATTTCAAAACGAAGCAAAAGTCATTCAAAATCGCGGAGAAACCATCTTGAAAAGGCAAAACGTCAAAATTCATTGCCTCAGCGATTGAAATCAATAATTGCCTTTCATATTCTGCCGAACAATATTGACATTTGCCAAAGCATCTCTATAGGCAATATTCAGGGATATGACAATGAATGAAGCAATTTATTTCCTCAAATATTGCCAATGGAGCCCCTGAGTAAAAATCGCAGTCGTCTAAAAGCAACCTTAGTTCGGCGGCCGGGTGTGATCTTACCTTAATGTTTTTTTTTTTGTTTTTGAACGAACAACGTAATGTGCGACAGAAATGTTCACGGTTTTATTTTACCCTACAGCCCTACGAAGCGTCCCATGCTACAATACTTTTCTAACTCATCACATCATCAAACAGCACAGCAGGTGTGTTGGATAGTTTCATTCATCATAATAAAGTTCACACTGACCCTTTTGGACATGCTCATACATAAATAGCAATAGTTAACTCGATATAAATATAAATCAGTTTTGCTTTCATTGCTGTAGAGTAAAGACTTTTCGGTCATTTAGCTTATTTAGACATTTCATTCTTTAGGCTTCCCCCCACCCGTGGTAAGGGGTCTTTAGTTTGAAGATTAGATTAGAACGTCCTAATTGCCACCAGGGGCCTTGGTACCTGCTTGATCTACTAGTTCCTTTGCCTGGTTTACGATAGCCACCAGAGGCGAAGTACCTGCTGATCCGTAAGGCCATCAGGGGCGAACTACCTGCAGATCCTAGAGCCACTAGGGACATTAAACCCTGCTGACTCACCAGTCCTAAAGCCTGCTGTTTTTGAAAGCCACCAGGAGAGTAGAACATGCTGACCGTTACGCCACCAGGGGCATTAAAACCTGCTGATTTACCAGGGGAGTTAAACCTGTTAGTGTTGACCTAACATCATTTACTTAAAGATTTATATAAGAATACCCAAATTAAAGATACAAATAAAATAAGGTGCTATATTACGTGTGTGCTTAGGTTTAAGAGTTGTTTTAAATAAAGATTTTGTTAAGCTTCTAGTGACCATTTAAAATTGAAGTTTAGTGTTTTTTTTTTTCAGAAGGCCCTGCTAGAGTTGGCAAGTTGAAATCCGGCTGGAAAATAAAAAGCACCATCACAATAAATGAACCCAATATTTATCCTATAAAGATATTAAAAATTAAGATAGTAACATAAAACTATTTCGGTTATAACTCACCAAAACTTCTATTGAAGTTTACCGATGCGTATACAGAGTAATTTCCTACTTAATTTCTATTTATGTTTTTATTTTTACTTTCATTTATTTCTACATACAAAAAAGGGTCCATACCGAAAACTTAACCTATTCAAACTTCTATGTTATTTAGATTAGGATTTATATCAATTTAATTTTGATCTAAGAAAACCAGTTCAATTTACAAAAATATCATAAAATTCCTTTCAAACTAAGCAAATTACATTGTTCACTCTGGCGTATACGTAACCTTTTTTATTGTTTGCCCTATATACGCCATATGTATATAATTTCAAACCAGGCAGGGTGTGGGTTTATTTTTGTTGAAATTTAAACTCATCACCAACATATTTTTAGAAACAAAGATAACGGTCACTGAAAACAAAACAAAACAAAAAAATCCCCAAAAAAACCTCATATCCTTTTGTTGGCCACAGGATCCTTTTCCGGTTAAGTGAATCGGAAATAATATTATATTACGCTCCCAAAACCAACGAACGAAAAAATAAAAAAAAAAACAACGCAACCCCAAACGCATCTGTGTCTCTCTCCAGTCGAAAATTTATTAAAAATTAAATAGAGTTTCAAGCTCGCTTGCGAAAACCAAATCCAGGACTTGGCTATCCTTATGATCATCATCCAGCAAATGTCCCTGATGGCCAAAATTAGCAATTTACATTAGCTTAATACTGCGAAAATGCTTCACTCTGATAATTTAATTTTCATAGCACATTTAAGAAATTAAGTCGTCAGGATCAAATGACGAGAATTCTATGGTGCGGAGGTTTTGTCAAGGACGAAAAAAAAACAGAATAACTGAAGGAACTATATACTTATAGGTATAGAGGGAAAGATTGCGATTGCAGTGAAACTTTGCACATTATGCGGGAAGTTATTGTCGCGAGCGGTTTTGGAAATGGCGTGCACACCATAAAGCAAATTCCAACCATGCTCACAGAACGAACGGCACGACACGACGACGACGGAAGGGCTAAAGGACTATACCTACTATATATACAGCAAACAACCAAGTCACGCAACAACAACAACAAATGTTGAAATTATTTCAACTGAAAGAAATTTCAGCAGACATCTTCATGTTGTTGTTTTTTTTTTTCTACATTTGCAGATAGAGGGCGGAAGGACATTCATTGCCTTGGCAATTGTAGAGGAAAGGATTCCTCTCCATATCCTTTCCATTCAAGAACGAATAAAAAGTGTAATTTATTCGAACCTCATTGTTGATTTTTTTTTCCTTGTGCCTTAGAATAAATATCATCAGTGGATTCTTTTCACAGTTCGTTTATTCTTGTGAGGAAGAAGAGAATGCTGAGTTGTTTTGGTTGATTTAAAGCAAATCGAATTGAAAATTTGTTAAATAAAAAAATAAAAAGAAAGAAAAAGGGGTTTTTGGAGGTAGAAAGAATGTGCTTTGTTAGACAAACCTCTCTGTGGATGTGCGTGTGTGTGTGTGGTATATTTATTTGGCAAAAAAGGAAATTGAAAAATATTTCTTGGGCAAATATAAAAAAAGGAGGGTTTAATTTTGTTTGTTTAATTCATAGAGTATAAGTCGAAGTTGTGTGTTTTTGTTTTATTTTGTTTTTAATAGTGCCTTAAGAGAAGTTTTACAACCACCAACCACCAAGCAAGAAAGTCACTAAGGTTGTAAAAAAAAATACACTATTGGATCGCACGAACTTGTACTTGTACTTCTTGTACTTTAACACTTTTATGTGGGGAATTAACACGTAGCGGGTCATTCATTTTGTGGTTTCAAGTTAGTAGCGTTGGCCTTTGACACCTGTCAAACTAAGCTGTCATTGGAAGTGTCATAACATTAGTTGAATGTTTACCATTTACGATAATGGATCGCTTAACAATCGAACAACGGGTTAAAATTATTAAAACCTACTACAAAAGTGGTGATTCAAACGTAGCCTCTTTTCGAGCCGTAATAATCGACCGACTACGCGAGCAATCGGTAAAATTATGAAGAAATTTGAAGAAGTGATACTGATGTCATAAGACCTGTCCATCATCGTAATGCACGCTCAGTTGAAAATATTGCTGCTGCAAATGCAAGTGTTGCTAATGATCCGAATTTATGAAATTTATGTGATTTTTTTTTTGCCGGCGATTGAAGATCATTACTTGGACGATATGTGGTTCCAACAAGAAGGGGTAACAAGCCACATAATATGACCAATTATGGCTTTATTGCGTGAGAATTTTCCTGGTCGCGTAAGTTCACGTTTTGGCGACGTCAATTTGACACCGGTACATTTTTTTTTCTGTAGGGATACGTAAAAGACCGTGTTTACGCGAATAATCCCCGCAATCTTTAGACGCATTAAAAACCAACATTACTCAAGTTATGGCCGAGATACTGCCCGAAATGTGCGAAAAAGTGGTTAAAAATTACCTCAAAAGATTCACATGCTGCGAATCTTCCCAAAGCGGCCATTTGAATGATATTGTTTTTCACACTTAATGTTAATGGCAAAGTCCAAACATTATAATGGAATAAAATTTTCATTAAAAATGTATCGCTGTGTGTGTTTTATATACATAGCTTTACTTTCGAAACTGAAAATGAATTAACCTTTATTATAATAATTGATTATTTATCAATTTTAATGAGAAAATTTATTTTCATTTTGAACGCAGTATTATATCAACTAATGAGGAAAAATTTAAAACACAATTTGAAGTTCTAACCGGGATGCACCGATTGTGATCTACCTTGGGTTCTGATGCTAAGGTATTCTCATCAATTCCAGGGTCTTACTAAAGGAAGTACACTAAAACTTAATTACTGAAAAGGTCCTTCTTATTAAGACTCTAAAATTAATATCAGGTAATAGAATCATAAAATATATTTTTACAACTTTGTTTCTGCAGACGACACAACCAAAATTGCTTAAATTGATTTTGTTAAGAAAATTTTGTATGTAATCTAAATCTAATCTAAAAAAAAAATTATTTTACCTGAAAATTTTCCTGGTGGGCTGGTTTAGTATTGGTCAACCGCTTTTCAGGCGGGTTTTTCTTCACTTCTGTTTTGAATCATCTATCATTTCTTGAGTCAAGTATCAACAGGCTAGCAATGGCTTTTAACCACCTTTTGACCGGCTTATCAACAGCTTTGAACCGGCATTAATTTTTACACAAAAAAACGAAAGCTTTTATGTCTTCTAGTTTTCGAGAAAATTGAAAATTACTATAGAACCACTTTTTAAGAGATTTTTGTTTTTTTGTAATTTAATGTGATCTTTTTTTTAATAAAAATTAATGTTGGTGTTAGGTTGATCTTTGTTAGTTATATAAAGAACAGCAATTCGTTTGGCGTTAACTAGAATGCACCACGAGGAGGTAGAATTACAATGCATTCCGCGTCCTAGTCAGTCTGTTTGTGGTTAAGTCAGGAGTTTGTCAAAAATAGTGACGTCAATTTTCAATATATCTATATATTAAAAAAGTATGTCAGTCTCGTCAAAGAATTCATCGTCCGTACTGGTGTTAGACACAAACATGTATGTATACATATGTATATACATATATGCTGCAGTCATACAGTAGTGCCCAGTTAATGTGAATTTTTCTTTAAATGCAAACGAAATTTAGTATACATCGAACCTCGCACATATCCCAAATCCTATAGTGATCCCAAGTAGAGGGTTTGCAGGGGGGCAGCATTCCCCCCATACATATTTCACTTTTAAAACGCAGCCGTAATGCTGGCAATGCAAGCAAATTATAAATATCTCAAAAAAGTAGTATCAGTAATTTTTAATTTTCTCAAAAACTAGAAGACATAAAAGCATTTTTTGTGTTCGATTCAGAATTGATATGAGCATTGACCATAAAAAGAAAATTTAGTTTTTCATTTCACAATTTTGAGAAAAATCGATCCAAACTTTTTTGTTTGCGTTTTTTTATCAACATTTTGAGTTTGAATGCAAATGTTTTGAAAACTATTGACACAAATAATATAATTTAAATGTAGAATTAAAGAACAGACTTCTAGCTTTTAAAACCGTTATTGTTTTGCATTTTAAGTATTGCCGTTGTTTTTTAATATTTGTTTTTTCCATTTAAGTCGTTTTTTTTTTTGGAAAATAGCCCCTACTCCCCTAAACGGAGCGAGATAGACCCCCCTCCCCTCCCATAGTAAAAAATGCTTGTATTTGACCCTTCTACAAAAATCCGTTATCAATTTTCGGCGCCCAAGTTATCGTACTCGTGCCTACTTTTTCTTTGCCTCATATTATATTTATCTAACGTTATTCAGTACTGTGAACGGTATTTTCGGACTTCTTTTAACTTGTTACGTAAATATTATATTTAATGTTTTTATTTATGACTATATCTTATTCCTTAACAAAATGTTGACGCTCGAAAAGATGAACAATTTTAAAAGATGAACGGGTCCTATTTTATTTCTGTTCATCTTTTTGATATTCTACTGTATCACGCTTTGTAGATTTTTTTGAATTTTTTTCTTAATCTAGAACTTTCTTGACTTTTAATTATCTATTATCAGCTTTCGTTTAGAATATATTTTTCCCATCCTTTATCAGATAAACCTAAGGAATTCCAACAAAAAAAATTGACTTAACGCGTCAACAAATTAAATTTGTAATTCATAAAATATTTTTAAAATAAAAATTCGAATTTTCTCTTTAGTGACTCATATAAAAATGATCTGTTCCAATTTTGAAGTTTATTGGTTAACCCATTTAAACACTAGCCATTTGAAGCCGTTTTTTTTTTGTTTAAGTGTTTGCTCCTGCCTGAGCGCAGAAAATAGACCACTTCTCGGGAGGATTATTTCTTATGTGGAGTGTGATCTCATGAAAACGAAAACGTGCATAAGTTGAAGAAAACTTTAATGCACTTCAAATACTTCTAACAATTACATTCTTTACTTCGAGTAATAACCATTTTACTCGTTGCTTAAATCTATTTCATTAAAGCAGTCTATTTACATATCTTAAATAATCTTTCAACAACAACAACAAATATGGATTACTTCCTGTTATTTAAATTGACAATATAACAAATCAAAGCTTATCAAAACAGCAAAATCAAATCCTCTTTCATACTTCTTTAAAATAGTTAAACCACACCAAAGAATTCACAAGTCCACAATTCACTTCAAAAATTCTATATACATAGAAGATCCATTAAATCTAACAAAAAAGGGAATGAGGTCAACATCGTATACACTGAGGCTAATAGCCTTTTACATCATCGTATGTCCTTTCTACATATTATCTTAAAAGTCTCCCACTTGCCTACTACAACCTTTCTTTCCAATATTATACTTGCCCGAAACAGCGATGTTATATGAATTTTTAATTTTGTTTGTGTCCGTTACAAATTAGTGAATTTTTTTAATGTCATATTTTAAATAAGGGGACCTTTATTATTCTAAGGTGTCATGTAATATTCCTAAATCATGAGAAATTTAACAAAAGATTTATTAAAAATCCAATTTTATTTCTCCAAATATCAATTTTAGCACTTAAAGGAATTTGAATTTTATTAGTTCATAAGTTTTAAACAAAAGTTACATTTTTGAAAAGTTTATAATATCACTGGCCTTCTGTTCATTGAAACATTTTTCGTTTCGACTAAGGTACATTATTGTTGAACACAACATGATAGCGCACACATAGATTTCTATTTTGTCTGAAAACTAAAATATATCTTTCTTTGCCACCACACTTACTCGTATATATGTACAAATATGTACATAAAGAGGCAGAAGAGCATCATCATGAATCACAGAGCTAAGCGCAGCAGGATATAAATGAATGAAAACGTTATAGCTAGCAATACCGGAGTGTAGGCCTCAAGCTCAATGGAACGAAAATAAGCAGCATCCTTACACATGCCGCACTTGAACAAAGAGATAGATAGTAAGTACCTGAGGCGACAGTATGGGGGTTTTCCCAGCAGAAAGCTTAACCTGACAACCCTACCCACCCCTCTTACATTGCCTTACCTAAATACGAAAACGGCTGGATGGCTGGTTAGCTGGCAGCAGACTCTGAGGCATGTTGCACGTTAATTATGCATGCACACTTGGTTACATGTTAGAGGGATGCCAATAGGGTTTGCTTAGTGCAGCATAAAAGGATGAATGTAGAGCTGCATTCTCAGTGCTGAAGCTGAAGAGTCCTTCTCAGGACATCTCGACATCTCTATGCGGTGCTATACAGCATTTGCTTCTAAGTGATAAAGAGGACATTCACACTGCATTTTGGTTGGTATGGGGTTTGAGGACGGGGGCCCTGTGTAGTGTATAGAAAAACGTTGATGGAGAAGGTGATTTTGTGAAAACTGCCGCCGAGGCTACCGTGCCGTTGCTGCCATTAGGTTTAGAGATTTTCCTAATATTCATTGGGACGGCTTACATGGAATTTTAGATGGAAGTTTTCTTTTTATTTTTTTTTTTTACTTTTTTTCTCCTCTTTCTGCAGCGGCAGAATTGGGATTGTTAGGGTTTTGTCAGTGCTGTTTAGATGTCGGGAATAATGTAACCAAGTTACTAAGCGCATTAAAAAAAAAAAACAGAAGAGGAAATGGATAGAGAAAGACTACCAGCAACACTCTATACCATCATCGTCAATGACTAAGCTCCTTTGCGTATTTACTACGCTTAAATCGCAAACAAGGCGAGGATGCATGCTGATGCGATTTGTAAGGAATTCATGTCACCCTTTATTGGTATAAACAAAAACAAACACAAAAACGACGATTAGCAAGAAAAATGGTTTTAGCCTTTTCACATAAAGATCTTGAATGGAGGGTTTTAGCGTAGATTTGAAAATAGCTTACTTAAGTCAGAGTAGATGTTTTATTAAAACAAAAAAAAAAGGTGGTCCATAAAACACATAGTGTGTACTACTAGGGAAGGGAAAAGATGTACATTTCTTTAGCTTTTCAGGACTTGTGAGTCTCACATTATAGTATTATAATATTCTTCGAAAGCATCATCTTCTTGTCGGCAAGTATAGCTCGTTCACTTAGCCAATCGTGATTCTTAAAATTAGTTTGAATATTTGGAAATATTTTTTCAACCAATTCTTCTTTTGACCTCACTAAATTACAAAAGTTTTGAGGCAACATTCAACATGCAACATGCAACATGCCACCCAAGAACCATGAAATAAAGACGAGTTTCGAGTAGGATTCTTAATCAAAGAAAAAATCGAAAAGAAGAGTAATATAACCCATCATTAATAAGCTCTTTAAAACATAATTCCGTCAAATAAACGCAGTCGCAAGTTGCATCTGTCATCTAAGTCTCTTAACTCTTATAAGACTAATATTTTGACCAAATTACATTTCTACCGTTCATAAGAGTAAGAAATAATAGTTAAGAGGTCTTTAAGAGTAGTGTCGACCGATACGTATGGGTACGGTAAAGACTCTTATAGGACTCTTAACTCTTACCTCTTAACTCTTAACTATTAAATATTAGCTTATAAGAGCCTTATAAGAGTTAAGAGTCTTATAAGAGTTAAGAGCCTTAAAAGAGTTAAGAGCTTTTAAAGAGTTAAGAGCTTTATGAGAGCCTTATAAGAGTTTAGAATCTTATAAAAGCCTTATAAGAGTTAAGAGTTATATGACTCTTATAAGGCTCTTAACTCTTATAAGACTCTTAACTCTTATAAACCTCTTATAAGGTCTTAACTCTTATAAGACTCTTCGTCATCGGTCGACACTACTCTTATGACCAAATTACATTTCTACCGTTCATAAGAGTAAGAGTTAATAGTTAAGAGTTAAGAGAGTAAGAGTATGGGCGGTATAAGACTCTTATAAGGCTTTTAACTCTTACAACTATTAACTCTTACTCTTACTTATTTGGTCAATATATTAACCTATATCAGCAATGAAATTATATCAATTATGAAAGCAGAAATGTTTTTGGTCAAAATATCAACCAATTCCATCAAATCTATAGAGTTAAGAGTAACGGTATAAGACTCTCAACTCTTTCGAACAGTAAAAATGTATTTGGTCAAAATATAGAGTTAAGAGTCTTAACGCTCTTAACTCTTACCTCTTACTATTAACTCTTTGACTTGCTGATATAGGTTAATATATTGACCAAATAAGTAAGAGTAAGAGTTAATAGTTGTAAGAGTTAAAAGCCTTATAAGAGTCTTATACCGTTCCCATACGTCATCATCGGTCGACAATACTCTTATAAGACCTCTTAACTCTTAACTATTAACTCTTACTCTTATGAACGGTAGAAATGTAGTTGGTCAAAATATTAACCTACCTCTGCAAGTCAAAGAAGATTCCATGAAACTTATAGAGTTAAGAGCCTTATAAGAGTTAGTTATAAAATCTTAACTCTTATAAGGTTCTTAACTTTTATAAGACTCATCGTCTTATACCGTTACTCTTAACGGTTCCCGTACACTGGTCGGAGGTATTCGGACGACTGTCTCGGACGTTCGTCTGCGTACACTCCTTCCGATCTCGGACGGTGCTGGTCTGCATTCTGAGTGTGATATGAAAGTGATAATTGTCTCTATCGTTATAATTTTTAGAAAATTTGTCCCAGAAAGGTGCCCTTTATAAACGCAATTAATTAACTTTTCAGTATCCATTTTTTTTCTTTTTATTTGTATGAACTTTATCAAGAATCAACCGGACAACTGACGAAAAATCCAAACATGTTGGGATATGCCGGTTGATCGCTTATTAACGAACGTCATCGGACGATGTCGCTTTCAGTGGTGTACGCGCTCTCCTTCCTTTCTATACGTTTGGTTCGATCGGCCGAGTATACTTCGGTGATATTTTGACCAAAATACATTTCAACCGTTCATAAAAGTAAGAGTTATTACTTAAGAGTTAAGAGTTCTTTAAGAGTAGTGTCGACCGATACGTATGGGAACGGTATAAGACTCTTAACTCTTACCTCTTACCTCTTAACTCTTAACTATTAAATATTACCTTATAAGAGCCTTAAAAGAGTTAAGAGTCTTATAAGAGTTAAGAACTTTATAAGAGCCTTATAAGAGTTAAGAGTCTTATAAGAGCCTTATAAGAGTTAAGAGTTATATGACTCTTATAAGCCTCTTATAAGGCTCTTAACTCTTATAAGACTCTTATAAGGCTCTTAACTCTTATAAGGTTCTTAACTCTTATAAGACTCTTCGTCATCGGTCGACACTACTCTTATGACCAAATTACATTTCTACCGTTCATAAGAGTAAGAGTTAATAGTTAAGAGTTAAGAGATCTTTAAGAGTAGTGTAGACCGATGAGGACGTATGGGCGGTATAAGACTCTTATAAGG
Organism: Epistrophe eligans; assembly: GCA_951394125.1. Lineage (NCBI taxonomy): Eukaryota > Metazoa > Arthropoda > Insecta > Diptera > Syrphidae > Epistrophe > Epistrophe eligans. Next base: position 83,946,181 of record OX596029.1, read on the forward strand.
CTTTTAACTCTTACAACTATTAACTCTTACTCTTACTTATTTGGTCAATATATTAACCTATATCAGCAATGAAATTATATCAATTATGAAAGCAGAAATGTTTTTGGTCAAAATATCAACCAATTCCATCAAATCTATAGAGTTAAGAGTAACGGTATAAGACTCTCAACTCTTTCGAACAGGAAAAATGTATTTGGTCAAAATATAGAGTTAAGAGTCTTATAAGAGTTAAGAGTCTTAACCCTCTTAACTCTTACCTCTTACTATTAACTCTTTGACTTGCTGATATAGGTTAATATATTGACCAAATAAGTAAGAGTTAATAGTTGTAAGAGTTAAAAGCCTTATAAGAGTCTTATACCGTTCCCATACGTCATCATCGGTCGACAATACTCTTATAAGACCTCTTAGCTCTTAACTATTAAATATTACCTTATAAGAGCCTTAAAAGAGTTAAGAGTCTTATAAGAGTTAAGAGCTTTATAAGAGCCTTATAAGAGTTAAGAGTCTTATAAGAGCCTTATAAGAGTTAAGAGTTATATTACTCTTATAAGCCTTTTATAAGAGTCTTATAAGAGTTAAGAGTTATATGACTCTTATAAGCCTCTTATAAGGCTCTTAACTCTTATAAGACTCTTAACTCTTATAAGGCTCTTAACTCTTATAAATGGCTCTTAACTCTTATAAGGTTCTTAACTCTTATAAGACTCTTCGTCATCGGTCGACACTACTCTTATGACCAAATTACATTTCTACCGTTCATAAGAGTAAGAGTTAATAGTTAAGAGTTAAGAGATCTTTAAGAGTAGTGTAGACCGAGGACGACGTATGGGTGGTATAAGACTCTTATAAGGCTTTTAACTCTTACAACTATTAACTCTTACTCTTACTTATTTGGTCAATATATTAACCTATATCAGCAATGAAATTATGTACATATATCAATTATGAAAGCAGAAATGTTTTTGGTCAAAATATCAACCGATTCCATCAAATCTATAGAGTTAAGAGTATAAGACTCTCAACTCTTTCGAACAGTAAAAGTGTATTTGGTCAAAATATAGAGTTAAGAGTCTTATAAGAGTTAAGAGTCTTAACGCTCTTACGGGAGTTAAGAGTCTTAACGCTCTTAACTCTTACCTCTTACTATTAACTCTTTGACTTGCTGATATAGGTTAATATATTGACCAAATAAGTAAGAGTAAGAGTTAATAGTTGTAAGAGTTAAAAGCCTTATAAGAGTCTTATACCGTTCCCATACGTCATCATCGGTCGACAATACTCTTATAAGACCTCTCAACTCTTAACTATTAACTCTTACTCTTATGAACGGAAGAAATGTAGTTGGTCAAAATATTAACCTACCTCTGCAAGTCAAAGAAGATTCCATGAAACTTATAGAGTTAAGAGCCTTATAAGAGGCTTATAAGAGTCATATAACTCTAAAGCTCTTAACTCTTAAAAAGCTCTTAGCTCTTATAAGGCTCTTAACCCTATAAGTTTCATGGAATCTTCTTTGCTGATGTAGGTTAATATTTTGACCAAATACATTTTTACCGTTAGCATAGCTCTTATAAGACTATTAGAAGATAAAAAGAAAAAACATTGAAGTTGAGTCGATTTTGGATTTATTCTTCCTCCGACATCTTTTTCCGTTTTTACTAAACTTTCTGATTCCACTCAGTTTTTGGCTCATTTTTTATTTATTTATTTATTCATTCATCTATCGGATTACCTCTTACAGATAGCTTAAAACTAATATACATTTACATTTATATTTACATTTTCACTTAATTGTAGTTTAAATACATATCTTTGAAGGCTTAGATCTATATTAAAATGTAATTGATTAAATAATCTCATACATCTTGTGAATGGCTCATTACAACCGTAGTTATATCTATGCAAAGAAATATAAAACAAATTTCTGCAGCGGATATTAACCTTTTTCCCAAAAAAATTTTAAAACTAGCTTTACCTTATTTAGGACTTAGAGGATTTGCATTGCTAGTGTCAAATTAAAGTTAATTCCAATTTTTTCAGTGCTATGCGGTGGCTATAAAGTTTTTATTTTAACCAGACGCAATAGAATACGAACCGAATACTGCCGTAATAAATGGAACTGGATAAGTGTGAAAAAAGCCTAAGGCATGTGGATTGTGGAGGAAAATCGAATCTCAGAAATTTCATTCTATCAAAAATTAAGCAATCTCGATTATTTTGTTTGCCATTTAGTCCCTGTCATATAGATATGGATAATTTTACTTCAATACACGCCACGTGCGTCGAACAACCTCATCGGCAAAGTACTCCGTTTCTATATGGGCATTCACACGTCACCATAGCGTCGACTAAGAATTATCTGTCAAAATGATTCCCTTTCCACTGAAAACAACAACAGTAAAATAAATCTATGTCGACAAAGTGATTCGATACTTTTCACACCCCAATATGCCTTGTTCGACATAACACATCGGTACTGACAGTTCGAACTTTAAAGTATGTACTGTATCGAAGCATTTCCTTTTTATACTTTTTACACAACCGGAAGACCTCACCGACACTATGCTTCGACAGATTACTTCGTTGTGTGTAAAAGAGGTAAATAATAACGATCTGACCCTAGAACTCCTGCTTATTTTGCTGACAAAATTGAAAAAAAAAAAACAATTTCTAATCAGAAATTGAAAGCACAGCCATAAAGACTTTCTTTATTTATCATTCTAAAAGTAGGTACACTCATTTTTCTAAATCTAAAAATTTGGTAAATAAAATAATCACAGAAAAGAACACTTCTTAAATAGATATATTTATATTTTTAAAATTCATAAGAACACATAGTGCAATATAATTAATTTTTAAAATTCTAGTTTTAGTAACTTAACACACAGACGGAAACAGTTTTAGTTGTAGAAACAAAAACAATAAAGAAACTAAGAATGTTATAATCAATATTTAGCTTTTCGATAATTATTATCATCAACTTTTTTTGTTTGCCTAGCCGAGGGTGAAGTACTCGCACTTAAGCTATAATTGCCATCATTACCAGAAGTTGTTCCAGTGCTTGCTTGTCTTGTCAGCGTTGTTGTTGATGGAACGTTTAGAAAATCTGAAAATAAAAAACCAGCATCCATGCTTTGGGTTTTTCCATGAAAACTTCTGGAAATCCTTCGTGGTGGTTCTATGAAAATTTCCTTCACAATAACTGCCCCTGGATGATTTTGTGCTGATTGCGCGAGACTAGATGTGGATTCGGTTTTTAAATTCGAACAAGATCTTGTCTTTGATTCTTCATCGTCTTCTTTGTCTGGTTTTGATTTTTTCTGCAAAGTGTTGCTTTCGAAATTTTTAAAATTCGAATTCGAAGATGATTGAGTCAAAAATTGAGTTGCAATATTTTCAAACTTCTTTCGACGGATAACTTGTGGTGGAGATCGAGGCGAAGGTGAGGGTTCTTTTTCGAAGAGACTTATTTGTTTTTGGATCTTCGGAGAAATTGGATCGGTTGGCTTTCGAGCAGGAGGTCTCAATTCGAAACGCTCGCTTTCACGATATACCTCAGTCTCTGTTGTATGAGGACTGAATTCGTCTGGTGGAAGGGATGGAGTTGTGGCTGCTGAGAGGGTAGCTTCATCTTCGTCTTCATTCTTTAAAAGAAAGGAACTATCGACTAATTTGTATCTTTTATTTGGACAACTTACTTCGATGGAAAGTGTTATTGAGCCTTTGGTAGCTGCAGTGCTTAAGTCCATGCACATGCTCACAGGTGTGAGACAGCAACTTTTGTCTCCCTCTGTTGGAGGGTTGAATACATCAGTGTCTAGATTGTCACTATTAAGCTGGACGTAAACTGAATTAAGATCGTCATCGAGCTGTGGGAAGAATTTCGCAAGTTCTTCAGCTGTCGGCAAGACATTAAAACTGCAAATAATATTAAGAGAAATTTTCAAAGATACATCTAGAATTTGTGGCTTTATTTGACAAACCCATCAGTACTGGTCAAACTCATTGACATCTCTCCACTAGGAGTTCCATGTGAATAACTATCAGAGACAGCAGGTGATGAGGGTTCTGTGCTGCTAGCTATACTTGATTGCTTACTCCATTCTAATAGTTTTTATTTTTGTTTGTCATAAGAGAAAATATAAAATGTATAAACAAAGGCAAAAAGACGCATTAAGTGAATGTGTTGAATTCAGAAGACGATTTAAGGAATACAAACGAACAATGGAGCTTATAACAAATGTGAAGCCGAGAACTGAGGAGGCAAAGATTTTATCAAACAAAAGAAAGATAACTACGTTTACTACAATTCAATTTTATTTAATTTTTTTTTTTATTTTTGGGCTCAAATCGTTCAGTCTACAGAGCTCCAGGCATAAAATTGGAAGATCCTGAAATGAAAATAAAATGCAATGACAAAAAAGGGTGCGGATTTTTTGCTGTCGTTGTTTGTTGGGTATAAATATATAAATACACTGGACTTCTACCTATACGTCATTGATTAACAGGTATTCAAAGTCAACGACTAAGAGCTGCTAAACATCTGGAAACAAATGAAAATAACTTAAAATAAATCATAAAATTATAATTTTAACGAAAAATTCAAAAAACCACCGAAAGTTACATTTTTGAAAACGTTTACAAACGTACAGTTTCTGTTTTTTCTGTTTTATTATTATGAAGACACTAAATATGTGTAGGTATGTATGTACATATATGTAAGTAAACCATTGTCGTAGCTAAATTTGTACAGAACATAATATTACTAAATTATTCATGCAGTTCTAACCCGAATTCGAAAAACTGACCTACATATGTACATAGGTATTTATTCTTGTGACAACAATTAAGTTATTTGGTATTAAATAAGAACTAACGACCTGAAGAGTTTAAAGTAAAAGTTGAACATCTAATGTCAAATTCCTTCCAACCAAATAGAATTATTGCTAAAAAAAAATAGTTTTTTTTGTTCTCTCAAAATAAATCGTGCATGAAGGTTTGAATGAAACTACAAACACTTAGGTGAGCTACCACCCAAGTTTTTTATAGCCTGAAGTTTATATTTAATGACTGCCACGCGGATCATCAGATTCCTTTTAGTAGTGCTTGGTTATTTGATCAATTTAATTTAAAAAAAATGTTTGCTGTCACTGAGAGGCGAACGAGTGCCTACATTCGAGAAACGTCGGAAAATACAACAAAACTCAGTAGTTTTTCGACTAATTTTGTCGGGGTGAGAGGTACAGAATATAGGTACAGACCAAGCTACCTTCAAATCCATATGCACTATAGATTGAGCTACGAAAGTCACGTGATTAGGTCCATTTCAATTTAGGTTTTATTGTTTGAAAACTGCATTTGCATCAAACAGCATTTTATTAATATTTCACACCCAACATGAAAACACGTCCAAAGTCAAAAAAAATAATCCATTTTTTACAAATTCTTTTCAATTTCAGAAAAAATCAATTCCATTTAGAAAAAACATCGATTATTTGGTTGGAAAGAATCCGACATATGTAAGTAACCCCAAAGTAATATTCACAAGCAACATCTATTAAGTAAGTTTCAACATGGGAGTAGGGAAAAATTAAAAATCAAGTTGAAAAGAAAGTCGAAAACCAAGTAGAGAATCATGAGTAAGTTGTCAAATTTGCTGAAATTAAAAGTGACGAATTGTTTGGAAAACACAATTACTGACACCAAATAAAACTAGCAAAAATTTATAATCCATATTGTAAAATAATCTATATAGAATTGACGAAAAAACGACATCGGAGTAAAGCGATTTACAACAAGTTAAGACCATAATACCACTTAAGGCAAGATAATTTTCGGGACTTAACTTTAGTCCAGATAAAAAAAAGTATTACCGGTACTAATAATCATATTGCTATAGATAGAGTTTGTATGGAAAAGTCAAATTATCTAGTCATCAAATGAAACATTTTTTTTTTTTGTCATGAAAACAAAATGACCATCATTGTCATTGAATATAGTTAATTCACCTTTTAATTTACCTTGAAATTAAGTTCTAAGGTTTTATTTAATTTAATTTTATTAAACGGAATAATTTTTTATATGAGTTTTCTTTTTATTTCAGTGTGGCAAGTCTGCTTTGTTTTTGGTTTGCATGCTTGCCACAAAGCTGAAAGGGTAGTGATGGCATTTTCCCACAGTGATGGGCTTGTTTGTTGTCTAACTCCATATGGACTTGCAAAAAAACACGCCTAATATTCATAAAACGCTCCCATTTAAAAAAAAATAATATTCACAATAAAGCTGGTCGCACACCACGCGATATTCGTTCTCGTGTTCATAGAGTACCTATATTATCTAGAGAACCGACTCGTACCCCCCTTGCCTAAAACACCCGCAATTTTTATTTGAGCACAGTAAGAGAACACTCTCCTAAATTCCCTGTCCGTGAATTCGTGTGAATTGTAGATATAGCGCATCTCTCTTCAAATTTCTCTCCCCATCTTTTTAATTCTGAAAGATACACACAAAAATACGAACATTACTGAAAAAAAGAAAAGAAAGACGTTCACGCAAACGTTATTTCCACCATCGCAGCTCCGATGTGTTTTGTTTTCATCTCAGTAAAAGAGAAATCAAATTCCAGCGATGGACTTTTTTTTACAAGAAGTATGAACATGGTTTATAATGCAGTTTTAAAAAAAAGTATTTCATATCTTGTGGGAGAACTGAGAACTGAGCAAAACTGAGCCAATATCCATTAAGTTATCACTAGGTTAGTGCGATTCCATTAAAAATGCGTTGGGCAACTAACACATATTCAGCCTTGTGGAGGAAATCCTCTCAGTGCAGCTTGTAGGGTGAAAGAGAAAAAGCGCTGAAGTCGGTTCTCTAGATAATATAGGTACTCTATGCTCGTGTTCATGCATTTCCCACGAACATCGAAAGTCTTGTCATCATCATCGACGTAAACCCAAAATTTGTGGTTCCTTGATTTGTCACTATTCACTGAGCATACCATATGAATATCGTCAACTTGGATGTAACTGGCACTTTTCGAAGTCTTATATCATTTAAGTTTGCGTTTTGATGTACAGATTTGCTGCGAGTAGAAAACTCGGTAAAAAAGTATACTCAAAATGTCCGTTGTTTGTTTTTCAAATTAAAACAATTTTTTTATATTAAAATGCATCATTGAATAAAAATGTTGTTCTCAAAAAAATTTGAGTTGCTTAGTTAAATTTCGACAATATCAAGCCAAAATGTTTGGTCTTAAATTAAATAATTATAATATTGAATGTTGCCCGCGGATTTCATTTTGCTTTTGAATTCAAAAGATTTTTAGCTGAACGACCATCTTTCTTTTAGTGCACGTTTGTGTGGTGATTGGCGTTTGAAAAAGACAAAATTTATTTATTGTTGACAATAGTCAACTTATTTTACTAACATAATTGTGCTATAAAAGAGAAGTGTTTTTATTCTAGAAAAGTATGTCACAAAAATTACTTGTCAGTAACATTGTGTGGTACTGTTATCCAACTACCTACAGCTACAATGCAGTAGGTATAACACAATTATTTGCACTCAGTTATTTTGTTTGACTGAGTAATTTATTAAACAAGCCAACATTTTAAGGACATATAGGTATAGCTAAGGCAATATTCTTTTCCTCAGTTGATTACACAGTTTGTTTGGAAATCAATTCAATAAATTAAATTGTCTTTTACCAATTTATTGTTGTTGTTGTTTAATGTCATATAATTAAATTTGGATTATTATTTGTTTTCAAAAGAATATTTTCCAACGTTGAACCTTCTTCAATAATTTTCTACGTTGAATTTCTGAACAAACATTTCCTAACTGTAAATCTTGTTTAGTTTCAGCAAACAATATTAACTCCAATGATATGCGAGAAGCCGCCCGCCAAGAGGCGACCTTTATTAATTACCACTGTCATACAAAATCCTATAAGTATTCTGCAAACACAGCGACCACTCCTTCAACTCGGTAATAACTTTCTATATTCATACCTATTTCAAAACTCTTCCAGGATAATAATAATTATTATTTGCTTTTCCTCCACCCAATGCAATGTATACAGGCAGCACAATAATGGCAAAGTAAGTATACAAATGTTTACACCGAACCCTTGCCGCCACACCATATGCCCGAGTGACAGACGTGGTATATGGAAATGGAAGCGTAAATCACAATTAGACTATATAGAAACAGGAACCCATCAGGTGTTCCATTTGTGAACTTTCATTCTATAATACTCATCATCATTTGAGTTGTCATCGTGTATCCTGTTTACTTTTCCTGCCAGTCACTTTTAGAATTTCCTTTATGTTTTGTTTTGAAAATGTGCATCACAAAGATGATGATGATGATGATGATAGAACATAAAATAACAAAGAAAACGACAGAGAGTGAGTGAAACACAAGATGGACACTATTTATGTATGTATGTACCTTCAATCAAAAAAAAAAAAACAAATAAAATACGAAAAGCATTTTAAATGAACTAAAAGGACTCATGTGTCCATGTTGTTTGGTGCATCATACAAACAAAAAATAGTGCCGCTCAAGGGGATTACTTAGTATAGAAGTCAATAAACAAGATAAATTGATGCAAAAACCTTATTTGAACTTTTGACAGAGAGAGAGAGTTAGAAAAGTTGGATTCAAGAAGAGAGGAAAAAAAAAGTAGTAAAATACACTCCGTTTCATTTGAATAAGCACGCAATTTTATACATTGATTTGTTTTTGCTTGTTGCATTTCTCAAAAAAGAAACAATTAAAAACATTGAAAAACGTCTATGTATATTCTATATGCCAGAAATTCACTGCTTAGCTGTAGGAAAATGCTGTTAGTTTTAGTTCTAAAAAAAAATTTTAAAAAATTTAAAAAAAACATAGTTTCAAGTTCCAAGAAAATTAATCCACCCATTCAAGCTTGTCATATAAACAGACAGACAAACAGAATTGCGAAACCAGTAGCAGCGTTTTATTATCTACGGATTTGGATCATGATCATTTTTTTAACTCATAATACAACAACAACTTGGGATTGTGGCTTCTATCTGAATCTATTTTAAAGATAGGAAAATAAATTCTTACTCTGGTGGGTAGATGGCGTTTCAGTTTTTGAAGTCAGTAAGGTGGTGTAAACTTTAGTGTAAGGAAAAGAGACAGTATCTAACATATAAAATAAACAAACATAAGAAAAAAAAGAGATGAGCACACAACTCTTTTGTCATTATGATCCTTATCGTATTATTTTCATGGGATGATCCATATGAATCTTCGTGGATAATAAAACGCGGCTATTAGCATGAAAATAAAACGATATGGATCCGGATTATAACGGTGTTGTATGCTCATCTCTTTTTTTTTCTTATGTTCGTCAATTTTTCATGTATTGATTTTCTTTTTTCTTTACACTACAGTTTAGACTACCTTACAGATTTTCATAACTGAAACGCCATCTTCCTACCAGAGTTTAAACTTATTTTCGAATCTTTAAAAGAGATCCACATAGAGAGCAGGATCCCAAGTTGTTGTTGTATTACGTGTTAAAGAATGATCCTGATCCAGAGCCGTAGATAATAAAACGCGGCTAATGTCATATTACGTTAAAATTTCTGGCTCCATTTATTTACGAACTCAAAACTCCCCATTAATTTTTTGTATCGCAACTAAATACGTACAGTCGTATTTATTACATTTTTGTCTACTTAGACACGGTCTAAGTATTTTCAAATTGGTGGAAATATGCTTTATTTACCAAAAATAAATATCACATTAATCACGGTTAAGACAATCTACTCTAGTGTCTAAGTTAGGCAGCTGTAAGACAGCAAAAAACGAAGACAACGTTTATAAAATTAAGACCAATAATTTGTAAAGATAAAACTAAGTTAATTAAATAATTAACCTTTTGCCAATTATTTTAAAATACATTGCAGTTCTTTCATAAAATTTCATATGGATCTTATTTATATGTTTCTGTGTGCCTACTTATTCAAGCCACAAACATTAAATATTCTCTATTGAAAAAATCCAACAAGAAAATAAAATGAAAAAAACATATGAATCTCAAGTCAAATGATGCGGAGTGTAAAATGTTAACAAGAGGCTGAAGAAATGAATAACTATTTTATTTTTTCTGAATAGCAAACAAAAACATGCCGTTTCTTTTTTCTGAGTAAAAAATTCAAGCAACAAGAAATTGTTGATTTTTTTTTATTTAAATAACAATTCTTACATAAAAAAAGAAATTAATAATTTCTTAAGAAAAATATATATAAGGCAAATTAAATTCTATTTTTTTTTTGTTTTTGCAGCGAAAAGTTTTAAACAGAGAAACAAAATATTAGACAGTAAAAAAAACATTCTTAAAAAACTTTAAAATATTGAATTGAAAAGCTATTTTAAAAAAAAATAACAAAACTACAAAACTATATTATCCTCATTGAACTTACTACTGCTATCGCAAGGTGAAGGATCATTCAAGGGACATCCGGGTATAGAATTTCCGATTGTTTTTTCATTTCCTTCTAATAATTGTCCGCTACTGCTGCTTAGATTTGTTGGAGTAGTTGCAGGTTTTTCTGCTTCGATGGGTAAATGAACGGACGTTTGAGATGGTGTGGGAATTGGTGTGGATGGATTTTTCGGTGGCGACGATGCAGGTGTCTTGAATAATGGTGCGACTGTCATTTTTTCCAAAAATACATCCAATTGCTTTAAGGAAAGCGCATTGTGCAGTGTTTCCAGTGGACGAATTGGTGGAACACCGCCAAAGCCTTCAAGGACTGCTGATTAGATTATTTTAATTATATTTGATTTTAATCTTAAAACTAAATGTTATGAATTTAAAACTGATTTTGAAGAAATAGAGTTCTGTTGTTGGAGAGTATGCAGTAATTGTATTGTACAGGGCGTTTCAAAATTCACTAACTGATGTAAAATGATAATAATTTTTAAATTGAATTTGTTTTTAAATATTTTTATTCATAGATGTGGAAGATTATATCCATCAAATGAGCAACGGCTTAATCTTAAAAAAGGCAAATTATAAAGATGTCGATAATACGCTCTTTGAATTTAAATAAACAGAAGAATTATTTGAAGAAATAAGTTTATTACTATTTTGGACTTCTGCAAAGTTTTTTAACTTATTTAAAAAAATCTAGCACCCATCAACATTAAAAGTAGACGAATTATAAGTTATTTTCAATTCAGTGATTTTTGGGACACCCTGTATTTTTAATTTCTTATCAAATATTAAATACTGACTTATAATAATTTTTGGTAAAATACTTAATGAAAATCATATAAACTATCTTAAAAAAATAATATTATTAGCTCTAAGAATCGGAGCGATAAAAACAGTTAACTCTCACTTAAGGCACTAAGAACTCATTCCTACCAAATTTGTGATTGACATTTCGTTAGTTCATAAGTTTGGAAGTAAATTTAGTTGTGGCCTTGAAGAACTAATTCACCACAAACTAAGTTCCAATAAACAAGATTGTTAATTTTTCTGACTTAGAAACATAATTTGCATACTCTCGTCTTAAAATCTATACGTTTTTAATTTTAAATTATGTACATAGTTTCTTAGAGTTCTTAAAAAAAAAATAAAAAGAAATAAATACTAATTCAAATATTTACCTGATGGTGTCGCTGTACTCGGTATCATATCACGCAAATTTGGCGCCGATGAACTTCCGCTTATAACCGCTGTGCTAAATAAACTGTTTGTGCTGGTGGCCATCTTTTTGCCAAAGCCTCCGAATCCCAGCATTTTCATGTATGTCATCTGGCCGGCAATACTGTGCCTTTGGCGTCGAGACGATGCCGACGATGAGCTTGAAGTTGATGTCGCATTGTCTGTGGTAGTAGTGAGTTTCATGTTTGTATGATGTGGTTTAGTTTTATTATTTGCCAATAATACTTGTTGTTGATGTTGATTTGTGTTTGTGAGTTTGTCATAATTTGTCATGGTAAGTAATTTGGCATTTGTCAATTTGGTAATGTCATTTTTATTTGGTTGAAAGTACGTTGTGGGTGTGGTGGGAATGGATGTGGCATGGATGGATTGATGATTATGAGAATTATTATCGTTTGTTAATAAATTTGAAGTAAACAAATTAAATGGCATATTAAACATCGACACGGATGACGACAATGGCGGATTACAACAACAACTATTAGTATTGTTAGCTGTATTTAAGCAATCGCATGACATTTCTGGGGTAGTGGTGAGATTGAAATCATTCAAGCTAACAGTAGCTGGGGAAAAGTCAGATGAATTGGGGTCGGGTTCCAGCAACAGGGGTACCAATATAGATTTACCATTCAACAAGGGATAGTCGTCATGGGACAAATGACGAGTTAATCTTTTACTACCGCCAGCTAGCGGTTTGGGCGGCTTTGTTAAGGGATTAGGAGCTGCTTCTGATTCAAAAACTTTCAAAGGTGAAATTGAATCGAAATCATTTGCATGCACAATTTTTGGGGTATGAGCAGTTATTTCAGGCACCTCACAAGCAATGTCATGGGTTAGGATAGCTGCTGGTGCAGAACAAGAAAGCTGCACAATCTCTAATGTATCAGAGGAAGGCGATGCCAAAGCACAATTATCCGTTCCTCCTAAAGATTGCATAGAAGCAACATTACTCCTGGAGCGAAAACTTCCGCCATCAGGCATAAAGTTGATGTTATCTGCGCAAGAAAGTGATGTTAGACAAGTGTAGGATAAGGGACGTTCGTTAGTGGCCAAAGGAGACATTTTAGGTGAGTGTCGTTTGCGGTGGTAATGAAGACCAGACGTTTCATCGATATCGTCAACGGCCAAAGGATGCTTCTGCGGTAATATGAGTGTTTCTGGAGTACATGGATTGTGAGAGAAATCTATTTCGGATAAAGGTAATTCATTTGTTGAGGAATCGATTTTAAAAAACGCAACAGAATCGGTTACGCGGATTTGTATTGAAGTCTTGTTAATATGCCGAGCATTAGGTATTTCATTGAATTTCGAAATTTCCACTTTTTCTGTGGAATTTTCTTCTGGTTATTATAATAATAGAAAAGAAAACAGTAACACAACCGAGAAAGCAGAAGAAGATATGGAAAAAGAATTTAATAAAATGATTCGATTGGTTAGAAATGAACGAAACAGAAAGAATAACACAGAAAGGATAATTTTTGATTTATTTATAATAAGGAGAAAATAGCAGTTAAACGTGAGTATATCCAAAATGATCGGTAAATGAAATTCATGTTGTTTTTTTTTTAAGTAAAGAATTTTTGAAATAAAAGAAAATAGTTTTGTTTTAATTAAAATTTGTTATTTCTTTTGTTTTGTTTTTTTGGTTATGCACGAGATTAGGTAAAATTTGGTTAATGGGAAATTCAAATATAAATCAAAGGTGAGTGATAAAACGAAAACGAAAACGATTCGTGATGTTAAGTGATATATATTTCATGCATTTTTTGTTTTCCTAACCCAAACCAAGATGCGTTCCCAAAAAATTTAACTATTTTAAATAATTCCATTCTTTCGTCCTAATTTGAAAAAAATTACCTATTGAATAACGAATTAAGTTTTAATATTGAAGAGTTTAAAATTTTTCTGAATTCTAATTATGAAGTGAAACGAAGATTTTCATACAAAAATTGAAAGAACGAAATCATAAACGAACAATTTCGTTCTCATTTTTGTTCTGCGGTACGCTGTTTAACGAGCGAAATCGATAATTGTAGCAGATTATTTGGAGAAGTGTCCGCTTTTTTTTCGAACTGAATTATTTCCATGAACCATAGGTATTGTGTGATTAAAAGTGACATTTGAGTTTCATTTTTTTTTGCCAATTAGTGACACTTTCAATGGATATTTTTTGCTGTGGTTTCCGTTAACATTTTACTATCGATTTGGAGACCATAGAAAATTTTCGCTCCGCTTCAGCTGCGTACTAGGCTTAAAGAATTCAATTTTCGTTTATATGTTCTAAAGCCTGTATGACACTTTCGATCATTAAATCATATTAAAGTTTAGCCGAGAAAAAGAGAGAAGGGAACACTTCTCTGTTAAAAATAACAGTAGATATCTATTGTCAAAATTATTAAGATCCGAATCAATTTTTTGAAATATGTTTTTTAAATTATTTTTGATGTGTAAACATCTATGCCAGAAGATAGGGTAAACTAAAACGTGAGGTCTGTTTCTTTACTGTTTGTAGAAAAGCTTGAGAAAAAGTTCGGGAAAAAGTTTGGGCTCGAGCTTTTTGATGTTATTGTTTTAATTTTTGACCAGAATTTAAACGTTAAACAACGCATTTTGGGATATTTCTGATTTGTTTGTGGGTAAAAGTCACATTTGATAACAGAAATTATTAGTAGTTTGACAAGCAAGAAAAAGCCGCACGTAAAATATTCGAGTAAATTTTTGCTGGAGGGGAAATGAAATAAATTTTAAAAAAATCAAAAGTTCTGGCATTTTCATGCCAGAAAAAAAGTAAAGAAACACATTTTGGAACGGAACGAGAAGCATTTGTCAATTTGGTGTTAGACTGTTTTCAAGAGAAGCACTGAAAATCTTAATTCCCTGGGAGCCTAATGGTGATAGTACTCTTTACTTTCAAAACTTTCCATGGAGATACGGAGAAGCACTCGGGAATCTGGTGTTAGACATAATTTCCGAGAAAATTAAATTCCTGGGGGCATTTTTATTTCATAATCTTGAAAGTTAAGAGAAAAGAAAACTGGAGTTTTGACTGTACAAGAAGAAATGAGCATGAATCTAAGTGTCTTAATTGGAGATTGAGGAAGTTTTTAAGAAAGCTGAAATACATATCCATAAACCGTAAGCGATGGCACGTAGGAGATTGTATGTTCCCTATACCCAACGGAACTGAGTACCTATGTACATAAGTTAGTAAATAAATAATAATTTCTTTCGAGGTCTTTCAATTTTAAAATGAATCTACAGTAATGATGGTCAATCCTATTATAAGCAGGAAATGAACTCTATCTGGGGTAATTTATCCTTTACAAGTGGTGCGTTCTTTTTCTCTTAAATGTTAACTATTATTAACTCTGATCGTTCCTAAATTGGAAAATTGTAACATTGTGTAACATTATGACGCCATTAAATCGTTTCTAAATTCAATGTTGAAGTGTCAGAGTGTTACACTTTGTAACAATTTCTAACTCACCTCGTCTATATGAAATGAAATGTTGATCTGTCAAAAGCAGTTGAATTCGGAAATGTTTTCATTTCTTTCTTTTGTTTGAATTTATTTTAATTTTTGTATTTCTCTTGAATATAATAGATTTTTTTTGTCGATTCAATGTTCTGTTATTTTCTTCTTTTTTTTTTTTTGATATGTTAATCTTTCGATTCGGTAGATTTTTTAATTTGTGGAAAGAAAATTCTATATATTTCGTTAATGATTCGATTTTGTACAAAAATAAAGTTAATGTGAATTTACTTACATATATATTGTAAATATCCATTTAAGTCGATAGAAATATTTTTTCCAATAAAATTTGATGCAATCAAAAAATTTGTTTTATTATTCATTCTGTGTATTTAAATTTTTTTAACAGATCAACAATATTTTTAACATTGATCGTTTCTTAATGAAATGTTACACAGTGTAACACTTTTAACAATGACATTTTAACATTCTTTTCTGACACAACAACTATAGTTAACATTTTATAGAAAAAGAACGCACCATAGAGGGGGCCATGATAACAAGAACTGTTTAAGTTGTGATGGTATGATATGATGGCCCACGTAAATATGTACATATATTCTTTTCATATTTTTTACATAAGAATTAATTTTAGACAAAAATGTTTAAATAATTACTAAATTATCTAAGTATAATAATGGAGATTGACTTTTTAAATCTTTTTGAAAAATATTGCACTTTGGTTAAAGCATATAAAAAAAAAAACAATAAAATATGAAAAATTGAGTTGAGTTGGAAACAATTGAGAAAAAAGATCCTTAGAGACGTGCAGAAAAAAAATACTAATTTTTTATGACAGTTAAGCAAACCAAATGAAGGTATAGAAATCATATAAATGTAATTAACAAAAAAAAAAAAAAGAGAATACCCGACATGAGACAGATTTATATGAGAAATAAAATGGAAATTTGTAAATTCATTACTTTTCATTCGCATAAATTTAATTAAGAGAAATGAAAAGAAAACGACTGATTTTTATAATAAACTATCTGCTTTCAATATTGATAAGATAAAGCTTTTATTCTATTTTTTCAGAAGACTTTCAAAAACTGAATTAGTGAATGAAAATCTTCTGCAATATTGCCAGCAGTTAGTTTTTTTTTTTCGTTTTACGTATGAAAAAAAATTAAAGAGACTTGCAAGATAAATGTGACGACGACAGAGATAAAATATATACATAGTTATACTTTCAGCCAAATACACGGAATTCCCGGCCAGATGCGCACATGTACATACGATATATATATATAAGTTTTTGTTTAGTTGATTTGTTTAAATAGATATTTTTTTTTATAAATTTAATGTTAAAATTATAATAATATAACAATTGTAATAAAACCCATATTCTTATAAATTGAATTTTTGTTGTTTGAAGAAGGAAATAGAATTTGTTTTCTTAGTTGAATAGAGATTCTTACAATTTATTATTATCAAGGTAGGTACTTGGGTTATTATTTACCTGCACCAAGAAATTTTCGTTTATATTTCGTTCTAATAAGGGTCTTCTTTTTTTCGTTAAATAATTATATTTTAAGAAAATTAGCAGCGAAAATATATATTATTATAGCTTATGTTTAAAAGAAAAAAATGAGTTCATATAACGACGAAGGCAGAAGATTAAAGTGCCTAAAGGGCCCCAATTTTTGAGTTCAGGAGCCGTATGGTTCTCAACCTTTTTAACCAATAAGCCCTTTTTAATTAATTCAATCTGATTTTAATTCGAAAAGTTCTAAACATTTGCAATCGCTGTTTCTTTGTTCTAAGAACGCAATCAAAAGTAAAGCTCTATTTATTTGTTTTTTGCAGAAGAAAACAATTCAGTTGGTTTTGGTTTTTGGGCTGTGTTTTTATAGAAAAATGTTAAGCTAAAAATATCTATGAAATCCAACCAGAAACGAAGTAGAAGATAGCCCATAGCCAAATTGTAGCAATTTTTTTTTTAAACGAACATTTAAAGTATTCTTTTTCCTAATTTTTGTTACTGTCAAATAAATAAATAGTTAGAAGCCCATTTAAGCGCATAAAAATATCTTAAGCTTGTGCATATCTCATTTAATTTTGTGAAAAAGAAATACAAATCTCATCCGTGTTGTGAACTCATATTTTTCTTTTAGGTTTAAACTACAAAAAGTTATATTTATGCATTTAAGTTTATTTTTAAATTATAAAACAAAGAAAACGACATTACAAAAAGGAATAAAACGAAAACAAAAACTACAAACATTTTTCCATGCAACATTACAAATATTTAAAAAAAAAAAAAATTTTGAAAAAAGAAACCAGATTAATCGTTTTGCCCTACATTTTTGACAAAATTTTGCAAAAAAAAAAAAAAAATACCCGTCATCAACGACTTAATCCCCAAAACACACACACAATTATTTTTACAATTCGCGATCAATAAATTTCAAGCGTTATTTTTGATTAAAATCATCCCACCGCGCCGGGCCCAAAACTAATTTCATATTATTGCAGGCAAATACAACCAAAAGTAAAACCAAAATATAAACAAATAAATTACCTTTTGTCTTTTGGTGACGTTGTTCGAATGACCTCGAACGTGGTTCACCATCGGGACTAATGGCTCTATTAACCTCTAGCGAACCTGATTGTTTGGCTTGTTGGGAGGCGAGTTCTTCATTTAATCGCTTTGCCAAGTCCTGGGCTTCATGTCCACTAACAGTGTGATGTGAGCCAATAGGAATTGGTTTAGATTTTAGATGTTTTGAGCGAATTTCTGTTTTTGGCAATGCTGCTAGCTCACTTTGTTCTTCAGGGGAATTTTCCTTCATTTAAAAAAAAAGATGCGTTTTGTTTGAATTTGAATTAGTTCAACAAAAAAAAAACACAACACTCACTTCCGAGTGTGGCTTTGAATGCACTGGAGATGTTTCTTCCAAATTTAAGTCATTCTCTTCATCGATTCTTGTAGGATTGGCATCATCGGGACTCTGGGAAATACGAATACCAACAGTCGGAGTCTTTTGAGGACACAAATAATACAAGCATGCTTATTGGGAAACCATTTAAATTTTACTTACTATATTTTTTGAGTGTGCTGAATCGTTCCGGCTATGCGGCCGAAAACCTGGCCCGGGTGGAAGATTCTTCTGCACACAACAGTTTACACCTGGACTGAAATGCAATTCCACATGGAATCTTTCTTCTGAGCAAGGATCCTTCGTGGGATCTTCGTAAAGCATAATTACAATCTGAGACATGTAATTCAACTCTGATACCATGGAGATATAATCCATGGCCCGACGCCACTGTTCATCGGTGAGAACATTCAAAAGCCCACCATATCGCAACACAGTAAGCAGTGAATGCACATGACTCTCACTGGTAAAATATAGCCGCGTTCTTACATGCCTTCCTGGACTGGAAACTCCATGACTGTAGCGAGGATTTAAGCGATTTACACTTTCCTCACCAACTTCTTCGATGTTTCGCTGAAGATCAGCCTTGACTTTCTTAAGCAGAGGCGTGCAAATTCCCTGGCCAATCGTCAATTTTTCTTGAATCGTTAAACCATACTCCTGGGGGATGACAATGTCGGCCAAATACTTAGCATATATGTACAATTCCTCAGCTTGATCATACTGCAAGGTGTGCTGATTATGTTGAAGGTCATACTTTATGCAATCATAGATATCAGGAATCTTCGAGATATCAAATTGTTTGCTCTTCGTCGAGAAATCTTTTTCGATTTTCTCCCACCGACGACCCATCAGATCCCACGTCTCACCATGATATAATATCGCATCCTTTGTCTTGGGATCATCTTTTTTCACACTAATTATCGACATTAGTTCTTGGATTAAGGAATGCACATGTTGACAGCATTTCACTGGGTTCTTCACAAAATCCATTGCTTGATTGATACTAATGCTATTGCCAGGATTAATTGCTTCGCGGTCTTCTTTTGTAAAGTCACGATCAATCTGCATAAGCTCGTGTAAACGGTTTTTTGCCCTATAAATGATACCAATTTAAAATAGCACATACAATTAGGTATAGATTTTCTCAAGTTTACATATTTTGATATTTGCTAGAGTCACAGTCGTTGTCTAGAAGTCCATTTGTGTTGGCACTTTTTACCATCTGCACCAAGATCGGTGTTAATTCACCTTCAAGTGCTAGGAGGCCTTTTGCAAAAGCAGCTGCAGTCATTTGAACTCGTCCTTCGTCGGAAGCATAGATTTTCAAATCATGCCGAAATGTCGAATGTAACCTAAAGAAATACAGTGTACAAAATCGAAGAGAAGAATTTTTTTTAACAAATGTTACCTCAGTAGTCCTAATCCTTGAGTTCCAGAATAGTCATGTCTGCCTTGCCCGCCTGGGTACATGCAACGAAAAATCCTACCCAGTTCTTCAGCTTGAATTCTTCCAGCAGGTGTTAGTTCTCCTCCCCATTTAAGGATCAAGACCAAAGATGGTTCTTTAGGAGCATCTATTCATACATAAGATACATCAGAAATAATTGGAAAATTTAACAAAAATACTTCTCTATTCACGACTACATACTAGATTTTAAGGAATTACCCTCATCGGAGCTAGACCCTCTAGGCCGACCTTTCGGTTGATATTTCATTTGGACTTTTCGATTTATGCCAGAAAAGTGACCATACCTTAAAAGAAAACATAAAGAAATCAATCATAGTTTCATGATACATACAGGGTCATTTTCTACTTACATTTCCAAAACACTCTTAAGTTGTTCCAATTTACCCTGCTTCTCTTCGATTTCCGATTCTCCAGCTTTTGTTTGTATCTCAGCCAAAAGTGATCTAGCTATATCAAGAATTTCTTGCAATTGTTTTGGTCTTTTCAGCTTCACATGACCATGTTTATAGCCATCATACTTTTCAAAAATCTCAAAGAACCTTAAAAAATAGAATTTATATTAAAAAAAAAAAAAGTCAAAAATATCATATCATTTTATATTTACTTAGGATGTCTAACTTCAACTTTCATTTTTTGTTTCGGAGTTCGATCTCCATGTCTTATCACAGCAACAACACATCTAAGTTCCATCATTTTTCCAAAAGTTGTTGGCACAATTGGTGGGTCATCTAATTGAAATGGCACAGACCATGGTATGTGTAGCGTTGGCGTCAATTCACGTAGGATCATATTGCCAAGTATTTTGGCACAGTCATCGTAATATTTATTTGAGTTCTTGACAAAACTAAAACCATTTACGTCACATACGTACGACTTTCCGTTGGCCCTTTAAAAATAGATAATGTATAATTTAAATGAATACAAATTTAAAAATAATAGGTTTTTCGAATAAAAAAGAGCATTAGTTAAGACTTAGATTTTTAAGGACTTGAACACACTAGATACAGGGTGCAAAACTTTTAAGCACATCCAGGTGGCCAACAAGATTATTGAAAAGGCTCATATACATATTCGATTTCTGTAGAGAAAGCGTAATAACAAGTCTGATCAGAATAAAAATTTAACGTTATTTAGATTAATCTATTTTTTCCAAAATTAAACCGTTTCTATCATAATGTATTCAAATAGTCTGCAAAATACAGGGTCACTTTTGAACCATAATCGTAATTTGTGTGGTGAGCTAAATTTAATCATTACATCACTTACCTCAACAAATCAAATCCACAAACAGTTTGTTTAAAAGCTAAGCACACTTTGCGGGATATTAATTTCTCTGCGTTGTTTAAAATTACAGGATATCGTATTTCTTTGCCCTCACTATCACGTTCAACTTTACCATCTAATGCTGGACTTTTTCTTGCTTCGGCATGAGCATAATCTGGACCAACGGTATAGACCTTAACGTCCGTACCTGAAAAATACACTGAGTTTTAAAAGTAATGTTTGAATCTTGATCTAAAATAAATTAATTGATCAGAAATTTGAGGAAATTTACCAAAACACTTCTCTTAAAAAGAATTTGAAGGCAGTTTGATACATGTATATATTTTTTTTTATTTTGCAATGAGTGAGTTATATGATCAAAAACGAGAAACTTGTTTTTTTTTTTTATTATTTTATAATTTTATTTTTCAACGGTACAAGAATAAATATTTTTTTTATTGTTAATTCAGGTTTTCTGAGATCTTCGCCTCTGAGAAAAATATGAACAGGAATTCTCGAGATCTATTGTCAAATAGACTGAGGAAACCAAATTTTGAATTCTATTGCTCAATTTTGTACAGAAAATTAGTGAGATCTCAGAAATTTGAACTGGTTAATATATGAATTATGTTTTATTCATAGCCAATATTTTGTTATCTGAAATCAAAAGTGCAAAAAATGAAAAATATTTGTTTTGCCCTGTTGCAAAAGATTTAAAATATAAAACACATTCAAAAATAACTTAAAAAACAAATGACATTAGGACATGCTATGCATCTTTTATAATTGTACATTCAGTATAATTTCAAACCAATTGTCCAGTCTCATTTTTATTCAATAGTCTTTGCAGTTTCAACAATTTTAGAAAGCGTCAAATTGTGTTCAAGTATGAACCCATTTTCCGCTAAATGAGTATGGCAATATACAACTGTCCCATTTAAAACAAAGACAATGCACATGAGCTTATCGAAACGGCGGCGGCGTTACATTCCAAAATTGTACAGTTTGGCGTGGTCTGTAGGATGTAACTTCAATAAGTTGGAAGTCAACATTATCTGTGTTGACTACGACATACATTTTACGATTATAACGTCTCCCAACATAAAACAAAAAACCTTTTATCGTTTTTGCTGATCAAATTTTACTCATTCGAAGATTTAATTGGTTTGCTATTTTTCAAGTAGGTACGTTGTACATTTTAAAATATAAATTTTTCAAGCTAAAATAATTAGATTTGTGTCTTTCGGTACGTTTGATTTTTTGAGAGAACGCACAGAGTATTTTTGTTTTGTATGTGAATTTTTATGTGTTTTACTTGGATTCTACTTTACGCTGAAGCACCCACCAGCCATTCAAATTATAGTTTTCACCAAATTACCATTATTTTTTCCTTGAGACCAAAGTTTTTAATAATCAATTTCTGGCTAAATTGCTGCGTATTCAAACTTAATCTAATATATAAATAAATAAAATAAATTTAAATAAATGAAATATAAGAAAGCCCGCATGCATTTTATAACGAACATATCAAAATATTAACAAAAGACATTTCAGTTTACCAAACATAACAACAAATCCATGATAAGTGAGATTTCTAAATACTTACAAAGCAGCAAACAATAAATAAATTTATGAAAGCATCTTATACATATGTTATGTAAGGATGTATGTATGTTCGAGTATTTCTACTTAATCATTATTTTTTATCTGAAACATAATCTATAATTATTTTTTTTTTTAATGTTTGCTTAAAAACAAACTTGACAAAACATTAAAAATGAGTGAAAGATTATAATATTTTTGCAAATAAAAATATGAAAAAGAGAAGAGTCAACAAGATAAAAAAATTAAAACATAACAACTTACCATCGGTTGGCATAAAATCCTCGTAAATGAACGAACCAGTTTTTCTCACTCGGGATTCTGGAGAATAGACACTACTTCGGCTTCCAATCTAGAATTTAAAAAAATGCATTTTTAGCTTAAGATCATAAAGTTTATCTAAAGGACTTACTTTGCGAAACAATCGTTGGCTACCGCCACCAGCTGATGTTGGATAATAAATATAAATATTGTGATCTTCTGCAGACACAGGTTTTTCCACAAACGGCTTATTAAACGTCACTCCATTTACTTCAACATGATCTTCAGACTCAATCAATTCGTGTTCTAATGAAAAACAAAAATAAAAGCCGATAAGAAACGAAAATCAACAAAAAAACTTTATAACTTACGCTTAGGATCTGGAGAATCTCTGTCTAAAACAGCATATCTTGGTATTTCAATTCCTTCGCTTTCCAAAATTGCATACACTCTCCGGCGGTCCTATAATTTTTATTAAAAAGAAAAAAATCCTACAGTGTCTAGAAGTGTTTCGAATATATTTTAGGCTACCACCTGTATATCGTACTGCATGTGCAAGTTATTGATGACAAAAGGCCTCCGCAACTGAGCATATTGAATGGCTTTTTCAAGTGGAAATCCTTTTGAGTGGAATGATATTAAACAATCGACAATTTGCCATTGATCAACTGGTTCCTTTAGTATCACATCTTCTTCGAATACAACCATTTTAATATACTCGAACTCTTGGAGTCGTGTTAGAATTTCTTTCATAGGTTTTGATTGGGTTTTCTTTGACATTGCACATACTCCAACAACAACTTGCTTGCCAGAGCATGATGATATACTGCAATCAGAATCCATGCCATCGTTGCTCTCACCGCACATATCAATGTCGCCCTGGAAATTGAAAAAAAAAAATTAATTTTAATAATAATAATTTATTTAAAAAAAATATATTTGTAACAATGAAATAAAGAACATACAAATTATTTATATCAAAGCACGCACCAAACCAAGCAGCAGGTATAATTTGTTTTTATTCTAAATTATAGATTCAATTTCCATTTTGACGTTAGGAAACCCAAAAGGCATGCTTTTAACTCCAATGTTATAATAATTAAAATTTATATCAAATCACCAAACGACAAAAAGAACAACGGAAAGTATAAATAAATCAAGAACTCGTAATTCGTTAAAATATTTATTGGTTCGATGTTGGAATGTTTTTTTAATTTTTTTGATGTGTAATATTTAACTAATTCGAATTTCGAGTACCGTGGTTTGAGATTGGATTTATTATTTGCTTTTGAGTCTTTTGATTGCCCGGAAGCTAGATGGGAAATTTATATGAAACCTTAAGAAAAATTGTCATGCGGCAGAGTAAGGTTTCTGCACTAAGAACGCCCAATTTTAAATGTAAATAAAACAAATAGTGTGTGAGATTTCCTTTCATCTTTTTTTTTTTATTTTGGAAGAACATTTTATGACATTAAGTATAGAATATTAACTGCCATATTATTCACTAAATTAATCCAGTTTAAAACTTTATAATTTGGATAAAATTACATTTAATTTATATTAATAACATCCGGATTTAAATTTAAATCTGGATTAATAGAGTGAATGGCGGTAAAACAGCCAAAATGTCTATCACGGGTTTCCTTGGTGATATTCATTTGAGAGGTTCAATTTACTAAAGGACTTTGTCGCATAAATCTGGTTGAAATTTTCTGGATGGTGTTCGTTATGTTGACTTTGAGATAAAGATAGCTTCAAAGAAAGTAATCTGAAGGCGTCAAACCACACGTTTTCCGAGATAATCATATCCATATCATCCACTTTAGACCCCCAGGAGTTGCTTATTTATTGACTTGTAGCACATGCTGTTGACGGTTTTGTCAATTTCAGTTGTATTCGAAGAAATACGGAACGTTGATTTCACCAGACAAAATCTGCCACAAAGAGTGGTTGTATTTGGCGCTGGATGTATCTATTGTGGATAGGTGTCTTCCCAAATCCGGCAATTTTATTATTATTTACACAACACACCCATTATATTATTTATTAGATTTAACATAAAATAAGCTGTTCAATGCTATAATCTTCCACAGTAAATTACCATACACTAAATAAACAAACAAATTTGTCAGATGTTGCTTTTTACAACATGGCCGCTATATCGTAAAAAAATTGATATGTCTATATTTTGTATATTCGATTGGGAGACAAAAAGGAGTAGAATAGTTCGAAAATCAAATCGAAAAACGATATAAGCGTCGTTCTTAACCCTAAAATTAAACAAGCGAGTCGAAGTAATAGAATTTATATTTGTTAAGGCCAGTTTTAAAAACTTTAGTTTGACATTTGTTCATGATTTTAACTTACCGATTTCAATGGATATTAGTTAGTTCAACGCTAGTTTAAGCATGTTATTGGTTATTATCACATATTTAAACCCTGAAAGAACATTGAACTTGAGTTGTTCCACTGAAATCGGTGACTTTTCGGGGCTGCCATCACATAGTGCGTACAACATGATTTATTGTTATAGAAGAAGATCAGAAGTAGAATCATGCTAAAAGTGGAATAAATTTCTATTCAGATTTCGTTGAATTATTTCAGTTACGATTATAAATAAAATATAAATAAAATAACCTTTTGTTTTTAAGACTCTAGAAGAATTGTATAGATAAATTATGTTACAAACAGAATTGTTATCTACTTAATTTAAAGAGTTTCTAATTGAATCATACATTAAGACCATTGTATATAATAATTAATTAGTTAAGAAATAAGAGAAACCTAAAATCAGAGATGAACAAATTAAAAACAAAAAAAAAACATTTAAAAATATCTATTCTTAATAATTTTATTTTACCATGGAATAATTAACATGCAGCTTGTTTCTGTATGTGCTTTAAGTGATGTAGTGTAGGTGTTTATATTAAGTCTGTTATTAAATTATTTATATCTTAAAAAAAAAATTATTATTCATTCATTGTTATTTACTTTGCAATTAAAATGAGCAGCAAATTAATTTAAGTGTGACAAATTTGTATACCATATAATAATGATGAATGATTGTAATTTAAAAGAGATAGATATTTCATATATTTACATTAAGATCATCTAGATATGTCCAAATTTTAGTGATTAATTCAATTTAAGCATAGAAAACATTAATGATTACAGTTAGTTATTAACTTAATTTATCTGTGGTTGATAAGCCATTAAACAGATTAACACACTTATCATAAGTCAATACATTTACTTTGCCAGGCATGATCGATGTTCATACATAAGTATGTTTTAACGTGACTAGGCACGTGCAAAGGTACAGCTACTATCAAGACTACCTTAAGATGAATATTAAGCAGAGATTTACTGGGATTATTTTCCGCACAAAATACTATTAAGTCATCAATTCCTTAAAATATATATAGGTACTTCACAAGAGCGCTTTCCAAATGCCAATTAAAAGATTTAACTAATGAACTACTAAGAAAATCGCTTCAGCAGTTTATGCTGTAGAGTGTAGTCCGTTATACAGACAGACAATACCTACCTAACTACAAAAATTTATGTGCATACAGGAAAATTCAGACCAAATCGTGGAACCCATTTTTTGAGTTCTCTTTCATCGGAAGGATGGACTTCGTTAAGTTTAAAACTTTCCCTACTAAATAGTTACTACGTTGATATATATTTTAAAGCAATGTTACATATTTAAAAAAAAAACATATTTCGTACACTGAGACGTATACTTATTTTTTTTCTACAAATTCAAAAAAGTTTAAGTAAAGAAAAAACTTATAAGTTTTTTTTAAAGGCAGTGGAGTAACATTTTTAATACAAAAATGGTGAAACATTTTTTTAATATTTATTATATTGATAAGTTAAAAAATCATCCCATTTTCCAAATATCGATTTTTTTTTTAATGATTGTTTTTTTTTTTTTGAAAATTTTAATATGTAAAATTATTTAAACTCATAAGAAGCTCTTGTGTAAAACAAAAATAATTAAAATCGGTTAAACAGATACTGAGATATTCGCAAAACAAAAAACAAAGTTCTATGAGAGGTATCATTAAAATTTTAAGCAAAATCGTAACAATCGTTTTGGTGAAAAATAAAATTTTCCTTATTGGTTTTTAAACACTTGTATGGTAGGTAGTTTTGGTTATAACAATAATTTTTGCTAAAAATATGCTAGATAATGTTAAAAAACTGCCGGGTGCAGTTTAATAAAAGTCGACCTAGTCATTTTCCAGTAGTACATAATTAAGTTTTCAAAAAAAAATATTGCATAACTTTGCTATATAATACTTTTAAAACAATCTCCATGAAAAAAATGATCAAAATCAGTTAAACCAATGAAAATCGTAAATTAAAAAAAAATAGTTCTATGGGAGGTGTCATTTGTAAACATTTTTCAGAAATATTTTTTTTATAAAAAGGAGACCTTAGCCCTATACATACATATGTAAAAAATTACTGAATTTGTTTTTTTTTTTTTTTTTTTAAATTACGGGCTCATTTTTGAGAAGAATAAGAATTTGATTAATTGCTAAATAATTTTTTTTACTGCAGATACCTTTATTTTTAGTCTTAAAAAAAACGTGACGAGAGAGTAACGAAAAAATGCTAGGAACCAAGTTTAAAGAAAATCCAAGTACCTATTTAGGCTGCAGCTGAACGGACAAACAGACAGACGAACAGAATTGTAAGACCCATTTTTTACTTCGCTCTCATCGTAATATCAAGTTAGATCAAAATCTCGAGTTCGTTGGAACACCAATACGTTGATTCAATGATCATGGACAACATAGATCATCTGGCTTCTTCCGTCAAACTTTACAACGCGATCAACGCTTGCGGATGAACTTAACGCTTGCCTGAAATTATCAAATATTTATGGCGATACATTAAAAAGTTACAATAGAAGACGATTATTTCTCAGGAAAACTGTTGGCAATTGGAAATGGCCGAATTACGGTTGATGTTACAATTTGACTGATTTCGTGAACGCACGATCTTAGAAACTCAAAGTCGGCACTATTATGATTATGCTGCGCAATCTGAACCAACTGAAACTTTGTAATAGAACCAGGTTAACGGTAAAGAAATTGATTAACAACGTCATTAAAGGAGAGGTAGTTCTTATTCCAAGAATTCCGATGAATTCCAACCAACTTCCCATTCGAGTTTAAGCACATTAAGTGTGTGGCCTTAATATCGAGTTTCCTTGCTTTTCGGACGGACAATTATACGTGGCATATTCGAGAGTCAGAAAGGAATCTACATTGTTTTTTTACGTACCAGGTCTTCAAAAAAAATAAAGCGATTGGCATTTTTCTCTTAGTTGAATTTCTTTTACACTTTTTCCTTAACTATGTATGTACATATTTATTCTATTATTTATTACCGTTTATACGTTTTGAGCAGGAAATTGAAATCACTTCGTAAATTCTATTAAATAATACTATAAGCTATAAATAAGCAGATATAGCTATTTTAATTAATTTAAATCTAAATTTAACAAATTCCATGAAACAGATAAAAAATAATCATTATTCACTTAATTGTGAAAATATCTCCATAATCATAAATAGCACATGCCGTTTTATGTTAAATACAACAATAAAACACTTTTTTTCTTAAACAATAACACAAACGCCCATTATCAAGTTTTCATTAAAAAAAAAAAAAAAAAAGATAATAAAATTTATCTTAATTTTTTCACGACCGTATTCATAAAGGTACATGGACTTAACTGATAACGTGGTTACAAACAAAATAAAAAACGAAATTATTATACAACCTTACGTTAAAAAAAAAGCAATTATATTAGAAAATTTTCAAATTCCTATCGGAAAGTTATTGGCAGACTGTTATCGACTTTAAAGATCGACATAAATTGTGTGCTTTGGTGACATTGAAAATTCATAGACCAATGCCCTGAATATTCAAACAAAACAAAGAAGAACAAAAAAAAAAAAAACAAAAAACAGCTGTTTAAATAATTTGCAGTGAAGCACAGAGTATAGACTAAATTATAACTTTAAGATGAATACAAACAACTTCACGTACATTCAAACAATCATCACAGTAACAGATGTCATCACTTTCGTCTAGTTCTTCGTCATGTTCTGATTTGACAGAATCAACATCACTTGGATCAAGACTCTCATGAACTCGACGATGACGTCTACGATTTAAGTTCTTTAGGCGCCACCAGTCTTTAAGCCAAGACCACTCCATTATTGCAACGACAAGTGGAATCTGTCAACGATTTGTTTACTTTTTGAATATGTTCGTTTAAAACACACCGTTTGTTAATGAGGTGAAAATAAAGGCAATAAATCGTGTGAATCAACAACGAAATGACAGATATGTATAATAGAATACTATTTCGAATAATTCCCGCCACGGAAAATTTCTGAATATAGATTTTTCGAAATAAGCGAGATGATGCTTCCGTCTCTGAAATACCGTTGATACTGATTTGCCGTACGTTTAATTGATCGTAATAAGCGTGAATGAGATATGAAGGCCTCTTTGTTGATCGCTCGCTAGTGCTTCATAAACCGTACTATGACAGAGCCAATCCAATTCTCCTCTCTATTTCTCTCTCATTATACTATCAGACAGCGAAGCGTCAAGCCCAATGGGTGACAGTTGTTGGCAGAGTACATATTTTAATATGGTGGGGTTGGGGGATAAAATCGATGGAAGTGTTAAAAGTTAAATTGCCTATTGCATAACAATTGCATTGTGATGTTATACAAAAAGTACAAACACTTAAAACAATGCAAAACAAAAATCTTTGTCTTCGAAAAACAATAGACTTCCTCAAAGCTGTAGCTAAGGGGGAATCAAAAGGGTTTGACGTCCCGCCAAGGGAAAATGTACTGTCTGGTAATTTTTTAGCTTATTAGCAACTCCTGATCCCTTCGATATCGCCCCACTCCGCATACGGTTAACTGCACCCTGCCACTGACCCCTCCGCACCCACCATATATGTACATACTATGGAATTGGAATTGTTTTACTAGCAGGCAATTCAGAATGCTGCTTCATTTTCACATAACCTGATATGGCAACCTGTAAGATCCGTAATTGAATTGATATCTCAGTTCTTCATAGGAGATTTGACATTTATATTTTTTAGGCGATCTGTCCTTTAACGCAAGATTTGAGCTTTATGGCACGGGGTTACTAAGAAAAAAGAAATTCAAAATTGCTCAAAATCCTTTTGGGCGTTGCACAAAAGTTTCTGCATACAAAAATTAATAGAAATCGGCGATTAGTTGGAAATTGAAAAAAAAAACGGCTCTATACAGTGTTGCCATTTTGATTTGTTTCCTGTAAGATTTGACTAAAATTCATCTCCGTTATAGCTGTAAATGAAATAAAAGTCAAAGTCGACTGTTTTTTTGACTGATGGATTCAACAATTTTATATGCATATAAGCTTTTTAAAAACCTTATTTTAAAATTCAAATTCAGTGCAAATCAAGTGTAAACCTGTTGTACTGCAATCAACGAACACATCCATTTTAAATTTACCCTGACAATGACAGTTGGCAACGACAAGCAGTTAAAGTGACAGTCTGATATTTTGTTAGAACAATGCTGATGGTTGTGTTTGTAATAACAAAAAATTATTATTCGCAATAAAATTTATTTTTGTTTTCATTAACATTTGGTTCTTAGATATTTTACTGTTTTTTTCTATGTTTATTATAATAATAATAACAATTTTAATTATATGCCAGTCCTAAGGTCTTTTTTTGCTGAATTAAGAAGAGATAAATATAGTCAACAAGACAGATTTGAGTTGATTTGGAATTTAGGTTCTATCAACAAAATAAACAAATGAAACAAATAATTTGTTTTCAATTTTCTTTCTCATGAATGCAAATCGAAATAGTGTCGCCTTTGTCCTATTATTTTGCTTTCTTGTTTACATGTTCTATAATATTAAAAACAAAAGAAAAAGGAATATATTTTGGGTGATTGACATTGAGTGCTCCTGTTTGTATTAGTGGATTGATATGCACCAATACAAACAACAAACGTCACCGAGAAACTATTAAGTTGAATGTAAATTTCACAGTAAAGTACAGTAAAGGTAATACCATTAGCGTTTTCATTTTATTTTTTCATTTCTGCGCATCTGTCAAAATCGAGGAAAATGGTAGATCCATTGCTAATTTCAATATTTTGTTGTTGTTTCGAATGATGAGATGAAGAGTTGTTGGCACTTGAACCACCATTTTTAACCGAAATTTTTAACTTTGACAAACTTGCTCAATTTGATTTGTGTAATGTGGGTAAAGTACCTATACGGTTTATCATGTAAGATACGTTCAGTCTGAGTATAACAGTTAAATCTGAGAGAGATTATTATCAAAATAGAGAGAACAACAGTATGGAAATAGTCATTTCATACTGCCGCATAGTGCCGCCGGCTATGATGCTATAGTGAAAGCGCATTTCCATACTGTCGCACTTTGATTTCGAAATATTTTTGAAAACTGAAAGTTGTTAAAGTTAACTTCTTTAGATTTTTATTTAAAATATAGATCTTAAGAACTACAACTTAGAGTGAAAATCCAAATAATTTATTTTTTTTTATTTATAAGCGGATAGTCTTTTAGCATAGTGGCTTTTCATTTTCACCTTCAAATATTCTTTTTAGCTACGGTCTTGAGTTAAATTATTATTAATAGTAAATATGAGAGCAATCGTTATCTGAGATTTGTATTTTAATTAATATTATCGTTTTTCGATAAGCATAATAATTTGTATAATCTGTTTTGATTGGTTGATAAACAAAAGATTTAAGTATCTAACTATTGAGAGTAGATTTTTTATTAAGTAGTATGAGGAGTATAGTAGTAGTAGTTTTTCAAGTGATGTGAACTTTTCAAATAAATCATTGTTAAGTTTGTTAAAATGACTGATGCTGTTGGAAGCAACGGTTGATAACAGGTATGTATTTTTTGAGAGTGAGTCAAATATAAACCGGAATTTTGTTTTGTATTCAATTAATTTTATTAATTTCAAGAAAATAGGAGCTTGAGCCGGTATTTTTTAGAGTTTGATTAAAATTCAATGAGAAAGCACAAATATAACCACTTCAAAGAGTATTTTAATTTTTTTTGTCTAAGCCAGTTCATCAAGTTAACATATTAGAATTCTCTGAGATTTTATATCATTAAGTCATTCAAAGTTCTTCTAAATTTTTATGCTTAAAATAACAATTTAAATTATGCAAGTGTATAAATGTATATAACTGCAAGACCTACGATCTTTTTAATTGCAACCTGGGTGCCACGGTACCAACTGAAAGGAATAGAAGGATGGAATGAAGAAGATACAATTATTATCTTTCAGCTGAATAATATGGATTAGAACTTAAACCGTTTAGTAAGTCATCATGTACTATACAAGATATTTGTTTTATTGTTCGGCATTTTTATTGCAGGTATATTCACTTATTTTTTTTTTTCATCTACGATTTGTTGGTTACTTATTTGATTCTGGCGTTTTAAGAAAATTTTAAAATAATTCACCATGGTAGTGATTAAGAGGGATTTTCTCTCTTTTATATTTAACTTCTATTAGCTGCATTTATTTACTAAATAAAGTAAATGTTTATTTACTAACAACTACTACTAAGTTAATTGATGACTAACCATTTGGAATTTCCAAGTATCTAAAAGTGACAAAAGCACGAAGAGAAAAGATATAAGAGAGCATTTGTAACAGCTCTCAGTAAGCAGAATTATTTAGCGTTTAAATTAATTGCTCGAATAGGTATCAGAAATCTCCATTTAGAAAATATTTACAATAATGGCATCAGATGGCTGTGTTCACATAGTTTTAAATAATCACAGTTTAATTAGTTTTGAGGTAGTTATTAGACTTTGTCCACTATCAACACAGACAAAATTTCTTATTGGTTATTTGATTCATGTAAAAACTTCGAGGTTTTAAATTAAATTAACCCCACGATGATGAAGACCGAAAAAGTGAGATTCGTCCTACTATCTGACAAACTGTAGGTTCTGACATGCAAAGCATTTTTATGTGATTTCCTAGAGGAGGAAAATTGATTTTTTTTTAGTTATTTACTTATAATTTTTGAATTACAATTTTGCAATCTGGTGCTTTTCAATAGTTTAAACAATATAGCATTTAAAAATTTTGAAAAGGAGTAGATCTCAAAAAAGCGAAGTGGCGGAGTAGATTAATATTCTTTCTTAAAATTGAAGTATATTTACTCTGATTGAAGTAAGGTTCTAACGCTTTCCTTGGAAATTACTAAATATCGATCCTAGAAGGTTCTTACCTTTACAGGCTGAATTGATACTAGTTTTTATAGCATTTTTCTACTTTATTGTGCGCCGGTAGGCATACTTTGCACATCTTTATGTTCAAGTTGAGGGAATATTCTATACCTTTAATGGCAGAAAACTGTTGAGTATAAATGTTATAAATAGGTAATTATCTTGTATCGTCCTTAATAAAAATCTCAAGTTCGTTGGTTTTTGCGAATTCAAAACTACCCTCTGGTACCTACATTAAGTACATTATACCTATGTGCCACATGTACATTAACAACAAAAAACTTTAAGTTGTGAGGATCCGCTTCCAATTCTATTTAAAAAAAAGTTGTTGGTAAACAGCTTGCTTATAGTTACCGACTAACTTAAAGTTCAATACAAGTGAGCAATGTTGATTTATTTTTCATTGAAATAATATTATGGTGTTCAATGTTCCTCTTTCAATTATTAAAATTGAATCAATAAAGCGAATCAATTGGCCAGACGGAGCAAAATTAGTGAGGACTTTGAAATATAAACTGGGCAAATATAATTTCATTTCATTTTTGTGTTAAAAATTGAAAAAACCTTGATGTTACATCACTAATAATATACTCTTGAATTTTTATTCAACAATTCTAATGTTCATGGATGACGAAACAACTGAATGAACTAAATTCTGTATGTACGTAGAGCGCTTTAGATTAGTCAAACGTAAATTGATATCCAAAAACAAGAGTTTACAGAAATGAAGTGCATACTGTCATACCGTTAACAAAAAGACGAATGTATAAAAAAAAATGGTTTTATGAGACCTGGGTCGTGGTACAGAAAGAACAACAAACATAACTGCGCCACCCATCTGTGACATCTCTCTGTCTTCGTAATGTCAGATTTGATTAAATTTTTTTGTGTAACCTAAAAAACTTCACACTTATAAAAAAAATTAAACACATGATTAACGAACCAAACAAAAAAAAAAATTGGTATTAAATTAGTTTTTCAATCAATTGTGTTATTCTGTTCATTCATTAAACTTAAACACTTTTTTATTACATATATTTAACTCACATCTTGGAAATATAACGGTTCAGGGCAAGACCAAAAAGACAACGTTCTCACAAACGAAAACATTCTAAAAAAAAGTACTGATAATGATCTTACTTCATTTAACTTCTATTCACAATTAAGAAATATTCGTAATTTTCGAACCGTTATAGATCGGAAATTAGCATTCATATGTATATGTACGTTTATTCCTTTACTTTATAATAAAATAGCTCAAATAGAAGCTAGATAATACCACATCTTAGCAAATATCGTTCGTTTGTTATCATTTTTAATTAGTTTTCTTTAAACAAATTACAAAAGTGGTCTTTATCACAGTTTTTCGTTCGATGTGCAAGATTCCCAACAAGCATTTATTATTCAAGCCAATTTTATTTATTAAAGTAAAGGCAAGCAACAAGTTTAGTATAACAATAAAATTATTACAGTAATTACCGGTTACATGCATCAACTTATAATCGAAACTGTTGGATGTAACTGTACCCCAAGTACTTTAGACTAAAATAGCTCGATAACATTAAAGAACACTTGGTTATCTGATTTTTGTTTCATCTAAAGATTAAAATTGTTTTTTTTTTTTATAATTTAACTTAACTTAATTTCATTAATTTGAAAAAAAAATATCAACAAAATGTCAAACCGGCTGACAAAAGGTTTGTGAAAAAGAGCACACATTACATACTCCCAAAGTGTAAAACACAAAATCTCAACTTTTTTTCCTATATTTTTCGAAACTTCCACCAGGCTACCTTCTTAGCGGTTTGTGATGTCTAGGTGGTCTTTGCAAAAAATCTACGGCAGTTACACATTTTTCGATATAAGATTCAATTGATTCACAAATTGAAAGCAAATGATCCACAAGTATATGCATTCAGTTTGCTCGGCGTTTTCAAAAATCGGATAATATCGCGTTTTCAGATTTTAGCTGGGGTTCGCCCTATTAAACAACCGAGTTTTTTTTTCTTTGGGGCTACCTAAAAAGTAAGGTGTATACCAATAAGTTAAGAACCATGCAACGGCTTAAGGCCAATATACGAAAAGAAGTGCGGGCGCTGGGACCTGAAATTCTTAAAAAAAGTAATGGAAAATGCTCTGAAAAGAGCACGTGACGTCGAAGCAAACTATTTGAGAGATATTATTAAAAAAATAAAATGTGAACATATTTCCAAACCAGAATCTAAATGTGAATAAATGCCAAGGTTGAATAAAATCAAAAAGAAAAATATTATTCATCAAATAAATCATAACGTTACTTATGCATCTACCTGGAGATATTGTCTATTAAATGATAACATTAATTTTCAATCAATTTTCATTGAGCGCCATAGTAATTGAATTTTTAAATTTCATCTTCACATTACATCATCATCATTATAACGGGTGTTTTTTTTAGAGGTATAGAACTTTATGTTGGCAACACTATTTTAGCTGGCGGCCATTTTGTCAGCTGTCAAGTGTTTGATTTTTAGTTTGGTTTGACATTTCAACATGAATAGACTGACGCCTGAACAACGCTTTCAAATTGTGCAAATTGGGCCAAAAACAAGCCGTTGATCCCAATTTTCATAAGCGAATTTTGTTTAGCGATGAAGCTCACTTTCGGTTCAATGGATACGTCAATAAACAAAACTGCCGTATTTGGAGTGATGATAATCCTTAAGTGTATGTTGAGACACCGTTACATCCAAAAAAACTGACCTTTGGTGTGCTTTATGAGTTGATGGAATAATTGGTCTGTACTTCTTTAAAAATAATGCTGGCCAGAACGTTACAGTCAATGGTGACCGCTATAGAGCCATGATTACTGACTTTTACGGACCCGTGAATTGGCCTTCAATATCGTGCGATTTAACGCCGCTTGACTATTTTCTGTGGGGATATGTGAAGTCGCTAGTCTACGCCAATAAGCCCGAAACGCCAGAAATCATATTTAAATTATAATTCCAGAAGATTATCTTTCGAATAAAGTAAATTTCATGTCAATTTAAAAAAAATCATCTTTGTTTTATTCCATTTCAAACTATTAGCCGTTTAATGACTTTACAGAATTTGCGTTTGACTTACACAATTATTATATATGTATGTATTATATATGTATTACATACATAGACACTCAACACCCTTTCAGTATAATTTTTTTCGATTTAAGATGCCATTTAAGCGGGACGCAAATAACCGAAAACTACTGTATTAAAAAACAAATATTATTAGATATATATATGTAAACACAAAACGCAAGTAACGGCATTATATAGAGGAAAAAAAAACACAAAAACAAATATTATTTAAGTTTTTGGAATAAATAGTTCACCCCGTAGGAGAAAGATGAAGATCTCATATCCATTTGTAGAGGAGGATTCGGTTCTAGAAGAGAAAGAGAAAAAGATTATAACAAAAAAAAAAGTTCATGCCGATAGCAGCAGGTACATGATTAAAAAAAAAAAAAAACTATTTTCAATTGCGCAAATATTACTTAAGTTAAGCCAATTTGTGTTTTCTGCATTTTATTTTTTTGTAAACATGGAAATGGATGGAAAGATTATTTTGTAAGCATTTTTAGTTTTCAATTATTTTTTTTTTTAATATACCAACCAGATAGATTAGGAGTTGAATACACATGAGGTAACGTCTTAAACCCAAGACGTTCATTATGCTGCCGACTAGAGGGCTGTACTGTATTTGCAGCTGATGATGTAAATTTATCGAAGCTATTGCCCATATTTCTGTGAATTTTGACTAATTTTTTTTTAGTCAAATTTTCTCGCAGGCAACCCGTTGATTTTGATTGTATTATATTTTTTTTACAATTTGTTCTTAAAATGGTATCTTAATATCCATTTATTTTACAAAAAGTCACGAAAATAGGAACAACATTTTAGTATGTTTTGTTTAAAAAAAATGAACGCCTACTAATTAGTTAAGTTGGTTACAAGAATTATTGAATATTAGTACAGTATTAATTTTAGATTTTAAATTATTATTTAATTCTTAAATATTTTTTGTTTTGAAAACAAAACAAATAAAGAAAGAAAGGCCTATTTGCTGAAACGAAACCTAAATATTTAAGTTCAACGTAACAATTTACATTTAACAACGTGATAATTTTTCATTTAGGATAAAGTAGAATATAAGCTCCTATGTAAAACTTAATTATTTTAATTTCGTTACAGCAAATGGACCTTAGTTACTTAAATGAAAAGAAATTTTCCAAAAACTTTGAATTTGTCATGGCATCCAATAAAGTCAAAATAATCCATACAAATATATTTGGTGTTTTTTTAGAGGTTACGTTTGACCTGTTGACGAACGAAAAATTTAGTTACCTACATACATAAATATTCTAATAACATATTCACTAAAATAACTTAATTTAAAAAGAAAAAAGAAAAAATGGTATACATGGAAAATTGAAAATAGTAGGTACTGTTGTTTTTTAATAATTTTTTTAAGTAATTTTTTTTTTGTTAATTTTCCTTCCTGCTTAACCGAAAGAAAATAGACCGCCTCTTAATCAATTTCTTTGTTATTTCAATCCAAGCTAGACGCTCTGATCTTTTGTCGTGTTTTATACAAATATTCTTGGCCAATTCACGATTCTGAGATCTCACTGAGCAAACTTCTGTCAGCTCCACTGAGAAGAAGGAGAAATTTGAACAAAATTTCTCATTCTCGGTTAGAAGTCAAAAGCACTCTCCCTCCATCTCTTTTTTTTATTTTGATCAACTGTGACAAAAAAATTACTCTCACTGATGAGTTACGTTCAGATTTCTGAGATTGCTGAGATCTCAGTGAGCATGAGAAACCTTAATTGTACAATACATATTATTATGTAGGTCGGCTTGGCAACTCTAATTTTATTTTTACAAATTTTCACAATTTCTGTCAAGACTCCTAGGAAAAAAAAAAAAACAATTGCTGATAGTTTATAAAAAATTTCAAGTTACATTCTCAAATCTCAAATCCCCAATCAATCATCAATTTTGTATGACATTTTCAAAAACCAATGTAAAAACAAAATTGTGATGATTAAGTGTTTTTTTGTCTTTTATTCTTTATTTCTGTTAAAATTTCTTTTCATTCTTAAAAGAACCTTGAACAACCAAAGGCCGAACCGAAAGTTTTTTTGAATGATTGGCAGATTAGTTGCAATTGCTTGTCACTTAAAATTGCAACCAAAAAAAATTATTATGCCCGAGTAAAAATGTTATTTTTTACTAAAAACAAATCTAGGTATTCTAGATTTATATTTTTGTTTATTTTTTTTTGTACGCAACAACGCATATCAAAAGATATAAATTTTAAATATATTTTTGGCGTTGTGGTTTTGAAAATAAATTTTATAGCTATCTACATACATATATCAATTGAACTTTCACTTGTTTCTTGTGTGCTTAATATAAGAATAACTCATTCTTTAGGTATTTATATAAATTTATTGAACAAGAAGAATCCTAAGAGCAAAATCATTATCATCACTGGAGATTTTGTTTTGAGTAAACATACATATATTCGATGAGTTACTCTATTAAACAGAAAATCGGTTCTAAATCTGTCTAGCAACTGTCTTGTAAAAACTAATTAACTGCAGACAGAAAATCCAACAAGATCCAGCTGTATTTGTTTTACATTTCCTCTGTTGCTAGAAAAACAGACAGGAATTTCACATAGTGTATTCACGAGTAAGTGAATAAATTCTTTTGAAACAGAAAAAATAGTTGTATTATGATTTGTTAAAAGAATGGAATTAAATGTGCGAGAGTATATTTTAATTAAATGATTTAAGTATTTGTAAATCTAAATTTTTTGTTAAATAATTTGCTGAACATTAAAAATTCCTACAATTTAATAATGTTAAGACCTTAAAAATGTAACAAGCAATGCAATATAATATTTAATAATAAAAATAAATAAATAAATAAATACAAAATTATTTGATTTGACCTAGCCCAGACAGTGGGAGGTCAAAACGAGTATAAAAATGAAAGATCTGTTATTGAATGTAAAAAATAAATGACAAACTTGTTGTGAAATGGTCAGATCTACGTACTAAAATAAACATTATGTAAGAAACATATTAATTAATTTGTATTTTAAGGTGCAGTGCAATAAGCTATACGGTAATAAGGCAGGTTTAAGGTTCTCAAATGCAAATATAATGTTAGGTTTCATCTTAAAGCCACCCATAAACGATTCATATTCATATTCATATTTATATATTTATTCGCATAGATTTATACAATAAGATACAATATCTTCTTAGGCAGTATAAACTTAATTATTTAATTTAATATACATGATGTGTCCTAAGTTACAACAAAAAAAAATAAAAAAATAACAAATAACAAAATAGCAAACAAGTGAATTTTAATTAGAGAAAATAATTTAAGAAGAATTATTACTTAATTTTTTATTTTTAAATGAAATTAATTAAGGAAAAATTTAATATTGAAATAATATAAAATTGAATAGGTAATAAGAGAAAGGAAAGAAAGAGAAAAGAGAAAAAAAAAAAAGAAAATAAGTCAAAGAAAGAGAAGATAAATAAAAAAGGAAAAGAAAATCATCATTCATCACTATATTAACGTTGCCAAATATTCCTTGAACTTAATTCCGAATAACCTAGTACAGCATATCATCCTTATTGATCGGGGAAGAGAGTTCCACAGACGTATCGCATTTATAAAAAACTGCCGCTCAGATATTAGGAAGACGTAACGTAAAGGCCGAATATTTAAAGTTCTAAGAGAACGCGAAAGACATATCTTATTATAAAGGTAAATTGGTTGATGAGTTTGCAAAACATTGTTTAGTAGTGTTAGCGTTCTAAGCTTAAAAAGATTTTCAAGAGTAACGCCATATATTGATTGACAATTTCACAGCCATAGAGCATGATAGGAATGAGTAATGTTTTGGCCAATATGATCCTTGTTTTTAAGGGTGTTATTTTATGACTAGTCCATAGCATACGAAGCCCTGCGTAAACCCTACCAATTGTTAATCTGATATGGTGATTCCAGGAAAGTGTTTTAGTAAACGTAATTCCTAGGTTTCTTGCTGAATCGACAAATTCAATTTGATTATTATTTAAATATATTTTGGGGAAGTCATAAGTGTCGATTAACTTTCTTGAAATCACCAAGCATTTAGACTTAAGTGGGTTTATGCAAAGTCCATTTTCCAGGCACCAACTATGAACGTTGGTTAAATCCTCATTCACCTCAACTGCTGCATTTTCCACCAAACCCAGTGGAAAGCTTTTCCGTATCTGAACATCGTCAGCGTACATATCCACTTGACTGTTTTGTAAGCAGACAGGCAAGTCATTTATATACAAAGAGAACAATAGTGGTCCCAGTATTGAACCCTGTGGGACTCCTCTGTCCAACATGAGGAGTTCAGACACATCGCCATTTGCCACAACTGCTTGAGATCTGCAACCTAGGTATGACTGGATCAACATTGCCGAGTGTAAAGAGAAAATTTTGGTGAAAAAATAAAATACGATTAGTTGCTTCGCGAACCATTTAAAAATTACTTCTCAAAATAAAACACTTCACAATTGCAGAGAATGGATACTTCATTAAGAATGATTCGTTTTAGGGATCTTTTCTCGGGGGAACAATATTCTACTTGAATTTTATTTTTCTATTCGCGTATATAGTAGTAAGTTTAATATTATCAATATTTTCCTAACCAATTAACTAATTCAGTTAACCCTTTTTCTTCAACTAAAGTCAAATCTTCCTGATATGCAATTTGAAGAAAATGATATAAGCCATTAACCAGAAATAGTGGAATAACCCAAAATTAGGCATAAAAATACCTTTATTCTTTTATGTTATAGGCCTGATATGCAATTTTATTAAAATGAATTTGAAGATCACATTCAAAGTTTTATGAAAATCTTAAGAGTAGCATTAAAGAAAAATCAAAAAAAAAATAATTGTGTTGAAGCAACTTTTATTAGAACAGCTAAACCAGAAACAGAGGGACGGAAGCACTCGGAGAAAAATTTCCTCTAACTGCGGTTTTCTGTTTAAAATTTTCCAAGGATCGGGCCTTATATTGGATTTTAATTAAATAGGAACTTGAAATTTTGATTAAACTCTCTGCTCGGCATTCTAAACGGCTGGGTCGAATACGAAATACAAATTTATTCTGACATAAGTGCCAAGAGATGCATGGAGTTGAGTGTGCAAAATGTGAGGACCGCATTTTGTTAACTGATGTGTGCCAAGAAAAGAAAAGCAGAATAGTAGTATTTTAGATGTTGCCTAAAATTCTTACGGAGCAATCTTTTTTTCTATAACCCTCGCTATTTGTATCAAGGAATAGTACAGGTAAAGTAATACCTGCTTATCTATCCTTCTTCTTAATACATAATGTACATGACACATAAATCCAAGGTTTTTTAATGCTAAATCAAATAATACTTACAAAATAAAAATATTTAGTTTTTTGAAGGAATTAATTTGTTTTAATTTTTTTTGGTATTTGTACCTATTTTATAAAAATATTAAATTATCAAGCTTGACTGACAAGACCAAGTACGTTTGTTTTGTTTATCTTTAATTTCTCAATTCCTGGTGTTTTTTCAATCAAAACTGGTGCTAAATTAGGTTAGGTTTACTTTGACACACTTAGACCATAGGCTGGTCCATTGTGATACCACAAGAAACTAAGAAAAATTTTCTTCCTCTTCGTTGAACCACTTGGAGCTCCTTACGAAGCGTGTGAAATACTTATGCTTATGATTTGGCAGATCATTGTCTTCATTGTAGAAGAATTCTCCCAGAAGGAGCCTACGTCTTTGAGATAGAGGAGGACATTTACTGAGAAGGTGAGGAATTGATTCCTTCTCTTACTCGTTCATACAGGTTCTGCAGAAATTATTCGAAAATACCCCAAGCCTAGTTACTTGCTTACCTATTAGATTAGTGTCCGGTAATGACACCTATAACGGAGCCAATTAGCAATTTTCTGGAAAATATTAAACTGTAAAATGGTTCTATTTATCCAAAATAAAAAATTAATATAAAAGACAAGACAGAGGGTATAAAATTAAAACAAGAGCTTCTCTTGTCTTTCTTTACTCTGTACTGTTAATACTTAACAATTTTCCATTAGATTTAGATGCAAAAGACAAGTGAAATTTGAAGCATGAATAAAACGAAGCACTTGCTAAGATTATGATTATCAGTGCAGTTTATTAAATTGGTATGAATACAATATTGTTGAACATTTTTGTATATTTTCAAGAGCACCAAATCAAATTCTTATACGAAGTATCTGTCCCGATTACGTTATTCGTTTCATTCATATTGCCCAATATATTAATCCCAGATTAAATGATGCTCAGTCACGCTCCTCTTAAATAATAAAAATAAAAACCCGACAAACCATTTATAAAAACGACACAACTTTTTATTTATTGACCCATCAATCAATTTAAGAAGTTAAATCACTGCAAGAAAATTTAATCAAGCAAAATTAATTTAATAAACATCGTTTAAGCTTTGCCCTCGTTAAAGTATTATTATAATAAGAATTAACTTATATGGCCAGATGTACCGAGAAAAGACAAACTTATACTCAGCTGAATTAAGGGAGGTTTCTAAAATTCTTGGATTCTGGACTCTAAACTAAAATGAACCCCCTTAATCGATTAATAAAAGTTGTATGTACACGCAGCACCGCCAACGGTGAATGTTGTTTTAATAACGATGTGGAGGAGCAAAGACTGAAGAAGTGAAGAAAATTGCACAAACAAAGGACGAATTTAGAAATTAATCGATATTTTCTTGTGTAGGTACCTAAGTATACCCCCAAAAATAGAATTCTCTTGAAAATTTCAATCTGATGATGAGGTAAGGCTATGGAATCCTAGTTGTAAAAAATATCTATTAAGTAAATTGTATAAAAACAGAGAATTAAAGTAAAATAAAACAAATTTATAAAATTTACATTTCCATCATGTCCGACAAAGAATCCAGGACGATTTGCCTGCCGTAAATCCTGATAGCCACTTTCTAGTTCAGTGTAGGACATGTTGCAATTTCAGGAATTTTTTCCTTGTCATTCGTGTAGTTTTCTTTTCTTTTGTATTGAATTCTGATTTGATTTCGATTCGAATTTGGATCAGGGATTTGCAAACAAAATGATTGGGAAAGGGTACAAAATGATAAAATGCGTAGGTATTTAGTAATAGCACATTGACTTCTGTGGTTTTTTCTTAAATTCAATTAATTTATTTTCATTGATCGGGGGTGTGTCGGATGTTTCTTTTTTCTTCTGATTGTTTTTCTTTTTAACTGTAAAAGGCAAATTTGTTAGGAAATTTACCAAAAAAATAAGTTTTCACTTTAATTGATTAGTTTTCACTTTTTTCACACGCGATTTTCATTCTCAATACAAAAACTATAGGGAAAATATAATTATTTTATTTTTTTGTTTATATGCAATAAATTTGTTATATAACAAGAGTTTTCCTTGGATAACCACGCGTTCAATACAGCAGCAGCAGGTTTATTCGCGGCGCTTTGATGTCTGGCTGATTTAAATTTTTGTTGCGACACAGAAATGAAAATTTTCTATTAAAATTCGCGCATGTCATAAGGAAAAAATTACAGCTGATCGAAAGTAGCTGTCAAAAGGTGGCGCCAAAATTTTTTTTGCAAATGCGGCGAAATAACTGTGCAATAATGTGCAGTGCACTCAGATGTTTGTTGACGTAGGCGAATTGGATTTTGTTTATAAACAACAACAAATCAATATGTGGGTATGATTTGATGTGTTTACACTCAAGAGTTGTACTGCCAGGTTTTTATGATAAAAAAAAACTCGCAATTCGTTTAGATAAAGTAATTTTTAATTTTATTTAAATACAAAACCAAATAAATTAGATTAAAAATAAATTCAGGGAAGTTCTACATCCCGCTTTACGAAACCACAAACTGGCATGATAAGTGACTGCCAAAGGAAAAACATTAAGAAAATAAAAATAGTGGAATTTATATGGTCTTATTTATAAACGTTGTCTAACTTTAGACAACTGTCCAACTTTTGAAAATGTGTTCAAAAAAGTTCTTTATTGTTGTCTTATAGCTGCATAACTTAAACACAAGAATAGATTGTCTTAACCGTGCATAATGTGATATTTATTTTCATTAAATAAAGCATATTTCCACCAATTTGAAAATAGTTAGACAGTGTCTAAGTAGAAAAAAATCTAATAAATACGACTGATATTCTTTAGGCAAGATACGTGGGGTATGGACGCCTTATTCGTGCTCCACCCAATTCTTATAAAAATAAAGTTCAGATCAAGACCAATCTTTGAAGTACCATCGAAAATGCTAAACTTTGCCAAATGAAAAGAATACCAACCATTTAGTACAAAATTGCTATCGGTAAAAAAAAATTAAGAAAAAATATTGACTAAACGAGGACATTTATATTTTTACAACTCATCCAAGAATATAAGAATGTTTTAAAATACAAA
Source organism: Epistrophe eligans (assembly GCA_951394125.1). Classification (NCBI taxonomy): domain Eukaryota; kingdom Metazoa; phylum Arthropoda; class Insecta; order Diptera; family Syrphidae; genus Epistrophe; species Epistrophe eligans. Next base: position 83,990,792 of record OX596029.1, read on the forward strand.
AAGACGTAATAGTACAAAAGTTATTCCTTATCAAAATTGAGGACATGTAAATGATCTTAAAACAAAAAAATAATTTAAAAATTCAATACATTATTAAATAAACTTACAAATCTACTTAGAAATTAACTATTTTACAACTTCCTTGATGCCTGTTAAAAGCGTCTCCCAACTGAACCCGTTTTTTCCTTCTTCTACAATAATCTTACAGGAACTTGGTATTTTCATCAGCAGCTCATTGAAAGGGTTATACTGTTTAAGACAGGCTGAATCACCAACAATTATGAGCTTATGCTTCGACCTAGTGATAGCCACAGTAAGACGACGTTTATCATCAAGAATTTCCACTCCCTTACTTTTTTCCAGAGTCTTACACGACGGAGAACCAGTTCGAGTACACGAATAGAATATAACATCTTTATCTCGTCCTTGATACTGATCAACAGTGTTAACTTCCACATTGGCAAAACCAAGCTCACTAAAGGATTCGTTAAATCTTATGGCGATTCTTTTCAAAAGCTCCACCTGTGCTCTATACGGGGCGATAATTCCAATGCGACTTCCATCGAAACCGGTTTGGAGAATTTCTTTGACTAATTCGAAAATAATACCCGCATCGCAGTAATTTGTGTATTTGAATATCTGTGCTTTTGCTGTGCTATCTTCTTCATGCATGTTCTCTTCTTCAGACTTTCTTCGCAGATTGGTACATCGATTGGTTCTATCAAGACAATCCAAGGTATCAATGAACACAGCTGCTTGGTCAATGTGACTTTGAAGAGCTCTTTGCTTCCATTTTGCTCCAGTTATTGGTTTCTCCAACTTCAACACTCCACTGGACACTCTGGCATCATTACACTTCAACTCGCCGTTATAAGTCAGCTCATTAGCCAATCTGGTGATTGTTTTATTCATGCGATACTGCAGCGACAGAACAGAAGTAGCTTCAGTGGAATCCAATCGTTTGAACAAACTTTCATCAGCTCCAAGGGTACGCGCCTCCTTTGACCGAATCAGAGGCGGCAGCTGATCAGGATCCCCCACCAAAATAAATTTCGAAGCGAAAAACAGTGGGCGCAGAGCAGTAGCCTGAAGCACTTGTGTGGCTTCATCTACAATACAATAGTCGAATTTTCGATGGGTGAAGATTGTATGCCCAGCTCCGAGACATGTTACGGCCGCTATGTTAAATGAAGAATACACCTTGGCCAGTTCATCTTCATGGTGACACTCAGCCGTGTGAACTCTTTCAGAGTATAATTTCAAATCTGGATGTACTCGTGAATCTGACCCTAGACGGATGATCTTCAAATCCCTGAACTGCTTCAAACGCAGAAGCAGATTATCAACAGCTGAATGAGTATGACTTGTGATGATCATAGTTTTCCCGATTAGATTTAGAAGACGAACAATAGCGACAAGAGTTTGAGTCTTACCCGTTCCTGGGAGTCCTTTGATTAGCATAAAACTATCTGTGGTTAGAGCAGCCATTGCAGCTTTCCGTTGATTGCTATTCAAGGATTCCAAAATCCCCAATCCGATTTCGGACAAAATATTTTTCGAGACTTGTTTCGTGAAGGTCGGCTGAGCACGTTGAATTATTATGGAACGCAGTTTATTACTGTTCTCGCAGTTGTCTAGAAGAACTCCCAAATTTGTGTAGTTGAAAATTTGTTCTGACTGTGATTCGTGCTTATCCACAATAAATGTCTGCCCTTTGTAGTTGTGTTCCAAATTCCTTTCAAGATTAATGGTTATTGTGCGCTCGGAAAAATCATAGACGAAGCCAGACGCTATGGATACCCGCTTCATCGAGCTTACAATTACATATTCACCAAGGGATATCTAGAAATAAAAACGCATTTTTATATTGTAGGGAGGGATAGGTTTTGATGCATGAACTTACCTCAAAAGTTGTAATGTCTATTAGATGATTGTCTTTCAAGTGGAAACAATGTTGGTATCTTCCCTCATGCAGTGCTTCTACACTCTTTAGACACAATTCAGTAACAGCTCTTCCGTTTTTCTCTCTTGTCATTGGTGAATCCCTCCAGATACTTCTTATGTAGTTAGACTTCTTTGCTTCTTGTTCTTCCAACGAAAGGAGACCACACCACTTGGTAAAGTAACCCAAATCATCGTCTGTGAGATGGAACGTACACGCTTCAGACACGTTTTTAAGAGGATGTGTCTGGGAAAGCTCAAAACTTGGATCATCTTTTCCTAATGCACAGCAGATGGTCGCATAAGGACAATTTGCACAAGCACTTGGATGGGATATCGGCTCTGGCAGTTCAAAGGGTTCGAATTTTTTTTCTGGCAGTGTTAGGTACTCTTGGATTTTATCCTTCGATGCATTGAAGTATCGAGTAAGAAAATAACTGAGTTCATTACGTAAGACTATCAGATCTCGCTTTTCGTTGCGAGTTCCATGGATTTCCTTCATGATTCCTTCCCGCAAATAGAGAAGCAACCCAGAGTCGGTTTCTTGGCCAGCTGCAGTCAGCATCATTTGGTACAGGATCAATTGACCCTTGTGTTCGAGGGAAAATGATGCTCGACCGGTTTTTAACTCAAGAGGAAGCACATTTCTGGAAGAATTCCGGTGAATCTTCACTGAAACATCAACTTTGCCTTTCAGTCCCAGCTGGGGAACCCAAAGATTCTCTTCGATATCTTTTATTTGATCGATTTTCTCCTTAAACATACCTGCTGGGAGCTGCTTAAATTTAGATAAAACTACAACTCATTGATCATGCTCTCTTACTTACCATTTCGGGTTGTTTTCCTTCCACATATTGTTGAATGAAATTAAAAATGTTCTCTGTGAATTTGTGGACTTCGAGAAAAGCTTCTTGTCGATTAATTTTGCAGTCGTACAAATTGTACATGGTTTGTTTAGATTCGAGAATTTCTCTGGAAACCTTTTCAATATCTTGGCGAGTACTGAGAGATTTTGCGAGGACGGTTTGGAGAATTTCATGAACCAAGGAACCAATGAACATCTATCGAAGATATCAAATACAATACAGATAACCTATTTAATGACTGTTTACTTACAATTTTATTGTTTCCCTCTAGACCACGGAAACGATCTTGGAGAACTCCTTTTCGCTGGCAGAAAAGTGCTCCGACAACAGAAGTTCCAGAAATTAAAGTGTCCGGCTTAGTTATGATGAATCCATTATCTTTGTCTACTTTGAAACACTGATAGCAATCATCCCAGACAGCTTGAATCGAGACAAGCTCTTTGGGTGTGATTTTCGTTCGACACCATGGTCCTTGTAGGCGAAGTTCAGCTTCTTTCGTCGGTTCATCTTCTCCGCAGAGCTTTAGAATTAATTGATATGTTTTTTTCTCTCTTTCAACACTTATAACTATGCATCGACACCAATTGTGTAGATCGAGTTTTGGTTGTTTACATTCGTCAAGGATATCGAAGTCATCGTCGTCGTTGAATAGGAAATCATAGTTTTCCTGTTCGGGTGAGCAGTTATCCATTGAGACTTTTGTACGTTGTTTTTTGGAGAAAGGATATGTTTTGGTGGGCGAATTTTCGACGCAGGATAATAATGTTTTATTTTCGCAATGTGCCATTACTTGGAAAGTTTGTTACCCGTCCTACAAAAATTTTGTTTTTATTTAGGCGGGAAGAGGTATTTTCAAATTTAACCCATACTTTGGTTTTCGAGTTCGGTTGACATGAGATTTAGAGACTCGATTATGGCTAAATCCAGAGACTCAAGCGAATTTAGGGCCACCTTCCACGATAAAAGAAATCATAGTTCTGTTTGTTAAAAAAATCGTATTTATTAAGCCTTAACTACATTGACCACTTTTTGCAAAATTACAAAAGTAAAAATATTTTTTTCCCGCTAGCGCAGTTATTTTGTGAAAAAGAGTATAAAAGTTTTTTTTTCAAACCGAAATTTAAGCTTTATGCATCATTTTTATAATTTTCCCAGTCACAAACACTATCCCAAAATGAATTTGAAAATTTTCACTTTTGTACTTTTTTGGTTAATGTAGTTAAGGCTTAAGAATCTTAATGGCCAGTTGCACCAAACGCTTTTAAATATTTATTGCTTTGTTAAATTTTAAAATGGCATTTACCGGTTGCACCAACCAATTTTAGTTTTAAAAGGCCAATAAAACTAAAATGCCATTTTCCTTCAGATACATTTTAAAAACTAGTTTTAACGAAAATATCTACAGAAAAAAATATTCGACATTAAATGGATCGTTGGAGATTAAATTAATAAACACTCTTGGACAGTTTCCAGCTAGCCATTGTCTAAATAGTTGGAAATATCTCCTTATTTATAAACGCATTCCAGCAGTTTTCTAAAAATGTTCTAATATACCTCCATACATCCCTGTAAACTGTCAATTTCGTGAACATTTGGATACGTGCACTATAGATGTACACTTCCTTACCAGCCTTAACTTTTTGCAAAATTAAAAATATTTTTTTCCCGCTAGCTCAGTTATTTTGTAAAAAAAAATATAAAAATTTTTCTTTAAACCGAAATTTAAGCTCGTCGCGATCTCTTATGAGTCAGACGTGCACCTATTTCTCTCTTGTAACACAGTGATATAGTCAAAATAGCCACTAAGCGAGAACGTAGTCAAAGTGACGAAGATCTTAGATCTTCAATCGCAAAAATGAAAAAGGACGATATGTTTTCTCGATCTAATAAACCTAGTTTGAACTTTAAAGATAGTGGCGCAAAATTTTAAACAACCTATTGTTAAGGGCTTAGCATATTACTAGTTAGCAATTTGCTAAACATTTAGTAATTTACTAGCTCTTCGGAAATTTTAATCCTTTTTTTTCGTTTTACTAACTAGTAAAATACTAATCCCCTTTTATTAAAAACAGTGCATCTGAACACGTCCAAACAATGACAGTTCGTGAAAGAAAAACAAAGCAAAGAAACCTAATCCTAGGGAACGGACCTAATAATTTGAAATGTCAGAAGTCAAAGTGACCACCTATAATTTATTTTGTTATTTGTTTATTGTGAGAACTATTTTGTTATTTTATTTTGGTGAAATCAGAAGCCACGGTTTGTTATTCGGTCTTGGATGTTTAGGTTTTCAACCAAGAACCGAACTGTAGTCTTATCAAACCTATACCTGGAGTAAAATTCTCCATCGTCCAGCTCTTCAAAAGGATTTGCTCGGGACTTAAAACATCGCACTTTTCTGCACATAGCTGACTCTTCGAACATATCGAAATCTTCGTCCTCCGAAAACATTTTATTTTTTTTTATTTACTTTGAAAAACAATTAGCACACGAATCATAAAAAAACACAATTTAACTCTTTGCCAAATTTTTTTTTCGAGGACAATGACAGATTTCATAATGGATTTAGCAAGTTACTAAAAGTTAAAGTAGCCATTTTGTGATTTTAACTTTAGTAAAATGTTAAGAGATAGTAAGTTGCTAAAATTGTTTAAAATTAACAAAATCTTCTTTTTACCTTAGTAACTTACTAAAATGGCTTTAACATTTTACTAAATCGTTTAAAATTTTGCGCCAGTGATTATTGGGTCCCGCTCCAAACTCATCCAGATACGCACATTAACGACGATGAAATGTCGATCGCCGAAACGCGTGTTGTTAAAAAGGAACAAACACCGCCTATAAAGTTACTTCACAAATCAAGCGAATTCGTTCATAACTTGATGAAGAGTATAAAAATCCAAGACTACTTTATTAAAAAAATTTCTATTGGAATAAAAATATTTTGCGAGTCTTCAGACTCATTTAAAACAGTGTGTAGTGCTCTTATTGAACAAAAATGTCAATTTTTTACTCATGACACCAAAAGTGATAGAGCATTTAAAGTAATACTATTTGGGTTAGATGAACTTAAAATTGAATTGCTTAAAGCCGAGTTACTCTCACTTGGACTTAAATGTAAAGATATTAAAATGATTAAAAAAAATTACGAAAAATACACTGAAGTTTTTTATATAATTTTCTTGGAAAACGGTTCTGTAAAAATCTCAGATTTAAGAAAAAACATTAAATTTATTCTGCGCACCCAAGTCCGATGGGAATTCCAAAGAAAATCAAAAGGTAAAATCACTCAATGCCATAACTGCCAAATGTATGGCCATGGAGAACGAAATTGCAGAGTAAAAACTTATTGTGCAAACTGCTCTGAAAACCATAAAACAATGGACTGCAAAGCCAACGGCATATCTAAATGTGCCAACTGCCAAGGAAACCACAAGTCAACTGACCCAACATGCCCTCGTAGAGAAAAGTATATGCAAATTAGAGGGTCAACTACCACTAACAAAAATAGATCACATCATCAAACAAACCGTTTTCATCAAGCAAGATCTGCACCAAATTATATGAGTACTAATGATTTCCCCTCCCTTCCGATAAGTAATCGTCACCAACAGGCTTCATCATCTACATCTACTGCTGCTTCTGCTCAAGCACAGCCACAGCCACAGCGATGGACCACAAATATCACCAGCACCAAATCTGGAGTCAACTCTAATAGAGAAAATGATCTCTTCTCACAAGATGAGCTATGCTCTCTTACTATGGAAATTATGTCTAAGCTAAGTGAATGTAAAAGTAAATTTGATCAGTTCAATGTTATTGCACAGCTTGCAACAAAATATTTGTATAATCATGGAAAGTAGAATAGATTCTCTTAATGTTATTTGCTGGAATGCCAGAAGTATTAGGAATAAATGTACTGAGTTTCTCAATTTTCTCTGTGTTAATAAAGTAGATGTTTGTCTTGTTTGTGAAACGTGGCTTAATAGTAGTGTTAAATTCTCTCATAGTCTATACACCTGCCATAGGCTAGATAGGAATGATGATATTGGGGGCGGAGTTGCCATCGTTGTTAAAAAGAATTTAGTGCACAATTTAATACCAATTGTGAAAACAAATGTTTTTGAATCAATTGGCATTGAAATTTCACTAAATGACGATTCCAAATTTAAAATTATATCTATCTACTTCCCCGGCGGAGCATCGAATGCACAAAAGATTGGTTTCTTTAAAAGTGACTTAAGAAAACTAATAAGAAATGATTCAAAATTCCTAATCGGAAGTGACTTTAACTGTAGGCATCGTTCTTGGGGTTGCCAAAGAGCAAACAAATGGGGGAATTTACTATTCGATTTCATCAACAGGAACCCTATTAGCCTGCTTTATCCTAATGGTCCAACATATTTTCCAGCTAATAAAAAGTCTTCACCTTCAACACTAGATTTAATACTCACAAATTGCATAGAACTAGTAACACAACCCACTACTATACATGCTCTTAGTTCTGACCATATACCTTTAAACTGTGATATTTTGTTAAGTGGTAAAAGATCAAATGTGGAATATTTAGATTTGAAAAATCCCAATTGGAATTCGTTTAGATCAAAAGTAAAAAGATGTCTTCGAGATACTTCGTGTGAACTAGAAAATATCAGCAATTATCAACAAGTAGACGAAAAAGTTGAAATTATAACGAAAAGTATTTTGAATAGTATTAATGATTCATGTCCCAAAAAATCTATAACAAACAGAACAACAGTATTACCTGCTTATATAATCAATTTTATAAAACAAAGAAACAATGTTAGAAGAAAATGGGCTAGGTTCAAACAGATCAACGACTTTAAATTAATGAATATTCTTACAAAGAAAATATCTCTTGAGATCTCAAAGTTCAGAAACACCTCTTGGAACAATAAGCTAAGATCTCTAGAGCCAAATTCTAAACCGTTCTGGAATATAGCTAAGGTCATAAAAAACAAAAATAAATTCATACCGCACCTTGAAAGTAATGATTGTCTTATTGTTACTCATGAAGAAAAAGCGAATGTTTTTGCAGATATGTACATTCGCACAAAATTTCAATAATCCTCTGCTATCACAGGATAGTACGGTCACGTTATTAGCTTAAGTAATGCCAGAGTGCCTTTGCCAACTGATTTATATGTCTCAAACGAAGATGTCAAGTATATTATTAATGATTTGCGAATAAAAAAATCTGCAGGTTTCGATAGCATAAAAAATAGTTATTTGAAAGAGCTTCCAAAAAGTGCCATCCGTTTTATTTGTTTCATAATAAATGCTTGCCTCAAATTACAGTATTTTCCAAAAACATGGAAAATGGCAAAAATTATTCCTATACTTAAGCCAGGAAAACCACCAAATAAAGCCAGTAGCTATCGCCCAATAAGCCTTTTAAGCAACTTAAGTAAAATCTTAGAGAAAGTTATTAAAATTAAGCTATTAACCTTTCTTGAAAACCATGATATCATTCCAAATAATCAATTTGGATTCAGACAAGGTCACAATACTTCTCATCAAGTTTTACGTATCTGTAATCTTGTTAAAGAAAAGTTTTCTCAAAAACAATCTACTGGTCTTGTGCTCTTAGATGTAGAAAAAGCATTTGATAGTATATGGCATGAAGGCATTCTTTATAAACTCAAACTCTTTGGCTGCCCAGATTACATCATTAAGTTTATTCAAAGCTTTTTGCATGGTAGAGAATTCAAAATAAACTTGAATAATATAAACTCTAGTTCCAAACAAGGATCAGTTTTGGGGCCTCTCTTATACATTGTTTATGTTGCTGATTTCCCATATCTCCTTAACTGCAAAACAGCTATGTTCGCTGATGACACAGCTATATTTAGCTCAGATGAATTAGGACATAATATCGAAAATTCACTTCAAAACGCACTTCATACTGTACTTAATTATTTCGAATTATGGAAAATTAAAATCAACGCAGATAAAACGCAAGCTATCTTTTTCACTAGAAAAAGAAAAGCTTGTGCTTTACCTTTAAGTCAACTTAAAATTAGTAATTCCAATATTCCGTGGGTTGATTCGGTCAAATATCTTGGAGTATATTTAGACAAGACATTAACCTACCGAATTCATGTGAATAATACTCTAAGCAAAATAAGTGTAGCAACTAAAATGTTATATCCGTTGATTTGTCGACGTTCATGTTTAAGTAAACATAATAAAATTACTATCTACAAAGTCATTTTTCAAGCAATTATTCTTTATGCATGTCCTGTCTGGGGAAGGTGCGCAAAAACACATATCAATAAATTTCAAATTTCGCAAAATAAAACCTTAAAAATGATGTTAGACTTGCCCTGGCATTTCTCAACTTCACGATTACATGAGAGCAGTGGTATATTAAAAATTTCTGAAAAAATTGAAAAACTTAATGAAAAATTCTTCAAAAAATGTAAAGATTCTGAAAATTTGCTTATCAAAAACTTATAAATGTAAACGATTAAATATTATAAACATAAACCTTGTAATATCAAAGTTAATTTATTATATATGTTTGTTGTTTGAATTATTATTATTATTTTTTGTTATATTTTCGTTATTAAAATATGTACTTATATTTGTTTATTTATTCATTCATTGTGTTTACTTACTTCTGTTAATTCAGTTATATATTTATTTATTCTGTCCATTTATTTATTAATTAATTTATTTATTTATTTATTTATTTACTTGTCTATTTATTTATTCATTTATTTATTTATTTATTTATTTATTTATTTATTTATTTATTTATTTATTTATTTATTTATTTGTTTTTTTATTTATTTATTTATTTATTTATATATTTATTTGTTTATTTGTTTATCAATTAATGTGTATGTTATTTAACTATGCATATTTAATATTATAAAATAAGATGTTTATACTTTAAATAATTAGCAATTCAATTAGCTTTAAGTCCATTTTATCTAGTCAACACATTTCTAATAAAGAAATCCTTAGTTTAAGAAATTTTCAAATGAAGGTTTTTCTTCCGTAGTTTTCCTTCAATTGTTTTCCATTAATTATCTATATTTCCCTACAAAAATTGTATTTATTTTTCAGTTGTAAGATATAAAATTAAATATCATATCTCTGTGCAAGTTGTGTGTATTCACAAAATCATGTAAATTGTAACGCTTTATTCTACGAAAATAAATATCTATCTATCCGAAATTTAAGCTTTCTGCATCATTTTTATAAGTTTCCCAGCCAGAAAAACCAATTGGCCAATGCTGTTAAGGCTTAACATGTTGTTTTTGTATTTACGTGTTAAAATTTGATCCGGATTAGATTATGCAATTAAATGCATCTTTTTAAAAATAAAAAGGGCCTTTTAAAAATTAGATATCGCTGCTGAATACATTCATAATGCCCAACAGTTTTTAGTATTCGCCCCGAAACGAGTCTCTAATAAATTTTATTTGACACTTCTTATTTTTGTTGTTTTTTTGAAGTAACCATAGCAATGGCTAAAAGTGAAAACAAAATCGTTACAAGAATTTATTCAATTTTTAATTTAATTAGTGTGAATGTGAATTGCTTTCCAATAAACTACATAACAGTACCATAAAAACCATTACAAAATCAGCAGAAATGGCTACGAATCGTCCGAAATATATATCAATTTATAAAATTGATGGAGTTCCAATTTTGCCGCCTTTGGTAAGTAAAACATAATTCAGTGAGTCCCAAAAATGTATTGCTCGTAACTCCTTGAAAATTAGATGACTCCAGAGAAACGCCGGCAAATGATGGTCTTCAAAGAGTTAGCAATTCAATTGGAAAATGCAAGGAAGAAGCAACAAAATCTTGGCAAACCATCAATTGGCTTGGAGCCGTCATGTAACCTTCTCCGTCACGGTCATAGTCACATACCTCAGCCAAGCCAGACACCAAGAAAGCAATTTTCCGAAGCCAGTACGTCTACAGCAGCTGCAGCAACGAAAAAAGAACGAATAGGAAAACTTCGCAAAACTGACACCCTCGTATATGACAATCGACCCAATTCTATTATCCTGACGCTTGAAGGTTTCGAAGAAGAAACGGACTTTCAGTCGATGGTGCTGGAAAGGCCTCCCAAATTAGACCAAAATGACAACAAGATCTCTCCTGACGTGCCTAATCCGCCAATCAAAGACGAATCATCCCCTCAGAATCCTATCAAACCCCAACCATATGCCGCATTTATACCGATTCCCTCCATTTGTGTTAATCCACCCACACCCTCTGTTCAGAACAACCCTATTTGTGCGACCACGCCATCAAAGCGGCTCTGCGGTAGTCCGACTCTCAAGCCGGACATCGAATCGAATCTAATTCGTTCGAATTCATTTACCCTGGACGGTCCCAGCAACGCCCTCCTCGAACACATCAAAAACCAAAAACTGAAAAAATCTACTGCCACCCAGGACACCGTTGAATCCAAAGCCAAACGTGTTCAGAAAGTCGAAGCCAAACCCAAAGCAAAATCACCCTCTTCACCCAGTCTCAGCCACTTCACCAACAACACGATCATCTTCAGAGCCAAACGCAGCCCCTATGAGATGAAGCCATCATCCAAGGCGAAATTGGGAAGAAAACACAAAATCGCCAAACCAGTTGCAACACCAAAGAAGCCCAATACAGCTGATTTGACATCAATTTCTATGACTCCGCCCCAATCCACATCAAATCTGGATCTATTAAAAGACATCGAAGAGCAGCACCGAGCCAGATTCATTGAACTCGTACGTCAACAGCAAATCGAACAGAAACGCCTTCAAAAAGAATTCGAAACACAACAGAAACTTCTGCTGGAACAACTCTCTGCCAGAGTTGCCAAAGTCCAGATACAAGGAGCCGGATCTCCGCCGTCGTCAACATTTGCTGACTCCATTCAGAGTTCGCCACAAGCATCGCCTGAACAAGAGTCTTCTTCTTCGGCACGTGTGACTCCTCGACGACGTTTATTCCTGGAAAATATCAAAGAGCCCCCTGTGGCAGTAGCTAGAGATGCTTCTCCATCACCACAGAGCACAGGCCGTCGTGTGAGTTTTGAGTGATAAACTTCTGTCCAGAATTTGAAAATAATATTTACAGGGTGATACATGAACTATTTAATTCTTTAAAATATCTTTGAATAATATTTAGTTTTGAAGGAATAACTTTGTTGAAATTAAAAAAAAAAATATTACAAGAGTTCATACAGATAGCGCTTCTTAGGCCCGCCCCTATTTTTTTTCAATGTGTATAACACACAAAGGTGACAAACCTGATTTTTTTCTTAAAACTTTTTGTGTTCATATAAAAAGGTTTGCTTATTAAGTTAAGTCCAAGGTGAACCTGGTCCTCCACCAACAAGGCTGTCCAGCCGACTCAAGGTTTTGTTCATCGTTGAATCTTCACCTATAGAACCCGCCAAGACAAACACGACGACATAGCTTCCAAAGAATTTTTTGCTTGACAAAAACTTAAAAAGGTGACAATTAAGTTTTTCAAAAAAAAAAAAAACATTTTTCATACATACAAGGCAGCCGCCAATTATGACAGTTTTTGCCATAAAAAAAGTAAAATCTCTTCTGCACTTGTATTTAGTTTTTTTTTTTAATTTTTAGTTTGTTTTAATAATAATTTAATTATATTGAAGCCCAAATACTTCAACAAGTTCTAAATCCTCAGATCTCTGGTTTGAACCGGGATCTCTTTAATTTAAGGAGATATAAAACAAATTCTAAATTATGTATGTATGTATATTTTTTATACAAATATGGCTAGCTTTTCGTTTTCTGTTACATTTTCCATAAGATTAAGAATCTGATGTTTCATAACAAATTTATTGACCATAAAACAAAATCTGCCATCTGAAAACTTTTGTTTGTGTTAAAATTTTTCCAAGTACTTAAAAGTTCTAAGTGTTATTCCATAAGTTTTCTATAGTTCTTGTTTCACTCAGTAAAAAGAAAAATTGTGTTTAATAGAAAAAAAATCTAGTCTGACTTAAAAATTAATTTATTATTATTATATTCTCTTACATACATTATATCAGTAAAAGAAATATACTTATCAAAGCATGTGCCTTGTTATATGATCTAATCCTAATAATTTGTATTGGTAGCCTTGACAAAAAAAGATATGAGAATTTTATTATTTCTCACTTTAAAAATATTCTCGCTAACGCTATGTATGTTTTTCTCTCTATCTCTATTTCTATTTATCGAAATCTAAATAATTTATATAAAATTAAATGTAAACAAAAAACAAAATTAAATTAACCTATTTATAATGGTTTAATTTAAACTAACAAAACAAATAAAAGACTTACTTACTAACTTCTAAATCTGGTAGTTTTAAAATCTAACAAACAAAGAAAAAAAACAAACAAACTAAATTGAATTCTTGAACAAATATAGCTTGAGAGAGAGAACAAGAAAAGACGGTTTTATATTGCTGCAACTTTAATCAATGCTCATGCAAGAGGTTACCTGACCCGTCGTCTATTTAGGACAGATTATGTGCAAAGGATTGTCCAGACTATCAAGGATACATTAGTTTTTGTTATTAATTTACATCTTGAAACAAGTGGAGATGATTCGGAGAGTAGTTTAAAATTAAAAGCTAGATTACTCAAACAGGTTAGAATTGTCGTTGGTGTATTTTTTTTATTTTAAAGAATTTTTAATTTTGTTTACTTTTTAATATATTTTAGTTACATTCAGCAAGTAGAACATTACATTCTCTATTCCTGGAGACAACAATTAAAGAAAGAATGGAAATAATTGCTAGAGATCGAAAGTTTATCGAAGCAAAGTTGTTAAACATTAAAAGGTTTGTTTTGTAATTTTATTGAATTCTAATCGTTTCTTGTTGAATGTTATTATGCAATTCTAGATCTCAACGAATTGGTAGATGATTATTATACATATAATTTACGTATTGAATGCGGAAAGAAAGAAGATTACAATACCAGTATTTGCCTTTTTTATTATTTAAGAACAAAATTCATGAATTAAAAGTAATGAAAATATATTTTTTGAAATTATGTTAATATTTATTTTTTAAATTTAGATGAACCTACTTCTCGATTTAACAGAATGTTGTCAGACATTAAAAAAAATGGAATACAATTTTAGGAACTCTTTGATATTTGTGATCAATATTTGACTCAGCTAATATTGATGAAATTTTTCTCATTTATTGAGAGATCCGAGTCATTAAACTTAAGTTCATGTTTTCAGTTTTTTTTTCTCCTTTCAAATTTCGTTTTCTTTTAGAAGCCTTTCAGTTGAAATTTAAATTGAATATACATACATACATATCCCAAGAAAAATACTTTCGCTATGTGCCCATCTTATGTTAAAAGTCAACTGAGCAAGAAAAAACAAAGTAAATCAATTCATTGTGATTTTATTGAAATTCAGTGCTTTTCCAAAAAATATAAAGTTCAAATAAATAAATTAAATAATTCTATTTTAGTTGTTGCGATTAAGCGCCTTAAGCTCTTCTAATCCATATTTTCGTAAAGTTGTTGGAGCAACTTTATATGACGAAGTAGGCATCTCGTTTTCAGGCGTTTTTACCCCAATACGCAAATGCGATTCCAAGTGACGAGGCAGCTTCCGATCGACATCGATCTCATTCTCTTTCTTGTACTGATTGATAGCCTTAACGAACGGAAACAAAGGCCTATCTTTCTTTACAGCATCAGCGACTAATTTATTGGCATAATCAAAGAAGAATGTATCGTCTTTTGCAAAACTTACAGTATTCAATTTCTTGTCATATTCCTTTTCTTGAGCTTCGGTAAGTTTGCGTTCTTCTATTTGTTCGGCTAGAGCTTTACGTAATGCTTGAGCATTTTTAATTTTTTCTTGTATTTGTTTCTCTTCAAAAGCGGCATTTACTTCTTCGTTCTTTAGACGATTGGCCAAAGCGAAGCGATTTTCTTCAATTTTACGTTGGTTTTGTTCTTTTTGAGCATTAAATTCTTTGAAATACTCTTGAATGCGAGCGTATTTCTGCTGACGACTTCGTTGAATTTTTTCTTGTTCTTGAGCACTGAATTGCAATTGAATTGTGCTGATATCTTTGCGAAGTCGATTTTCCTCTTCTTTTGTAGTATCTGGTTGAAGAGCGATCAATTTTTGTGCGTTCAACGTCAAACGTTGCATTTGATCTTGGCGAGCCTGCGCCTCATGATCTTTTTTAATATCTTCCATTTTCTTCTTACCCTCGTTGTAGATAGAGATAAACTGTCCTTGAAGTTTGTCTTGATATTGTTCACCTATGCAATAATTAATAATAAATTTATTTATTTTTAAAACATATTTTAATTACTCTTGAAGACTTGAAGACGTCCCTTTTTACAAATTACAGAAAAATTATAATATTTTAAAATAAAAAAAGAAAAGAAGAAATGTTAGGTATTTCATACTACATAGGTAATTGACTATGAGGTAATTTGATTTTCAGTATTCAAAATGAAAATCATGATGGAAAATTTAAAAGAATAATACAAAATAATCAACTCTCCTCTACAATACAAAAATATAATTGGTTTTTTGGGCATAAATCTAATAGGAGAGGAATCAGATGCTGAGGAAGCGTGTTAATATTTCTGAGATTGCTGAAGTCTGGGAGATCTCATTTTTTTAACATGTCCAATTGTTTGGAACTTAAGTATCTCCAAAAAAACAAATTAATACATACTCGATTATTCAAAACTAAAAAAAAACTTACGAGCTCTCCTCTGTTCAACCATAATCATCGCTTCCAGAGCATTCTTCCGTAAAGCTTCACGCTTTCTCTTCAACAGTTCCTGTTCCCTGTTTATTTGTGCTTTAATATCAGTATCACACAAATGATTAGCCGCCTTCTCAGCTGCCACTGTCTGTGCAGTATTTTCAGCTTTTTGACGAGCTTTTTCATTAATTGTGTTTAATAATTCAGCTTTGTTTTGGTTATTTCGTTTAATATTATTCGATATCCGTTGTTGTTCCTCCTCGATCCACGGCATTGCCTGCCGTTCCATTTGAAGAACTTTTTCGGCCGTCTGTTTTTTAAGAGTTTCTTCGAATTCCTTGTTTATATTTCTTTGGAAAGCGCGAGCCTTCAGTGTTTCGCTTTGCATTGCTGCACTTTTAAGCTCTTTGGGACCTGGTTTGAGTTTCTGGACAAGTTCTTCAGCCCTTGCTATTTTTTCACGTCGAATAATTTCATCTTTTTCTTTTATTTTTTGGTAGTCTTCTTTTTCTATGAGAAAGATGATTTAAAAAAAAAAAAACAGTCCAAAGGATAAAGACAATTAGGTACCTTTTTGGGCTTTTTCGGCGAACTTGTTTTCCCTGTCAATGAGTTTTTGTTCCTGAGTTTGTTTGAAACTTCTTCCCCACTTGGCAACCAGCTCATCGGATCCTTTTTTGAGATTATTCTTGTAACGTTGTTGCTCTTCAGCTGCTTTTTTGTCCAAATCCTGACCAGTTATTACGGATATCATTTTTCGATATTTACTCGCTTTGATGACTAAAGGTTTTTTGTTGCAAGCACCCAACGGTTTGCGAATAACTTCCTTTGAATTGTTACTCATTTTTCTTTAAATAAAATATAAATTGCTATTTGAAACAAAAAAAAAAAATAAGTATGAAAAAAGAATTAACGAGCTAGGAAACTTCTTCGCTGCGTATTTTTTTAATTTAATTGAAAAACAAATCTCCTGTTTTTGGTTGAGTTTCTATGGAAAACTGAAATACAAATTGGCTTGGCATTCTACATCAATAAACAAAGTAAAAACAATTTTTTATGGCCGAGTTGTTGTTCGGGTAACAAGTAGATTCCTCTTTAAAACGTGTGTCGTGTCGTGGTAAACAAAACGGTATTCACAACAATCAGAATAATTGCGATAATAATAATAAAAACAATAATAACCTATTAATTAAGTAATTTAATTCTTTTTTTTTATATATTTTTACGATTATAAATAATTTATTCTGGATTACAAATTACAATTACGTTTACGAGCACAACACCTTTGTATATAAACCCATATATACAATGACAACACGACCTCGACCTATGGCGAGACGAGTCACAATTTGAACCGTTATTTGAAATCTACATTACCGACAAAGGCCTAATGCAAAAGTGGTGCTATTTAATATGCAGGGTTCGGATCGAAGAATTAATATTTGGGATTAGATGTACAAAAATGCGGAAAGAAACCAACATTTGCAAAATAGATTTAGTAAGTCCAGTTCCCTTTCACACGTGGACGCTGACAGTTGTATTTATTAGATTTTTGTCTACTTAAACACTGTCTAACTATTTTCAAATTTGTGGAAATATGCTTTATTTAATAAAAATAAATATCACATTATTTACGGTTAAGACAAATCTACTCTTGTGTCTAGGTTAGGCAGCTATACGACAACAATAAACAAGGTTTTTAAACACATTTTCCAAAGATGGAAAGTGTCAAAAGTTAGACAACGTTTATAAATAAGACCATGAGTTCCCAGCAGTTTTCAGTTTTTAGGTAAGTTTTTCAACCATTTTTTTTTATACAAATTGAAACGTTAAACTAGTGAGGTACCTGAAAAGTTTAAGGTTGGTGAACTCTTGCAGCACCGACTGTAGTTGCGTTGTTTTGTGTTCGTTAAATCACTGCGCACATTTCTGTGAGCTCCACTGAGGAGAAGTAGAAACCTGAAGAAGATTTTTCAGCTAGAAGTCAAAGGCACTCTTCATTTTTTTATAATTTGATCAACTGAGACAAAAAATAAGTGGGCAAACGAATCCAAAAAATATCAGTGTCAGCCTTTTGACAACAAAAGTGAGGACTGAGGAATCTCACTGAAGAATTTCATTCAGATTTCTGAGATTGCTGAGATTTTAGTGAGCCAGAGAAACCTGAACTGGCTAATTGAATTTGCCAGCTGCAGCCCCAGCTCCAGTTGCAGCTCCGTCTTCATTGTGTTCAGGCAGTAAGTTCACTGTTAGTTATGACTTAGTCTAAACCATAATTGTAATATTTTTTTATTGAAATAAAAGTCATTTTTAACTAACTATATTTCACTGTAAAACCCCGAAATGTGGAAATTTAAGAATTACCGGTAAAATATAAAATTTTTCAGCAACAATTGTAAAAGTTAGGAATGTCTTTGTATTTCATAACAAAACATTCCGGATTTTAATTTTAAATTCATTAAATGAAAATAAATGTTCATATAATGGGTGATTTTTTAAGAGGTTTAGAACTTTTTAAAAAAAAAAACACAAAAAATTCGAAAAAATGAATGAAATATTTATTTGAATCGATAGTTTGAACCTTGCAATTTAATGTTTAAAGATAATTTCATGCAAATGTTGACCGCGGCTGCGTCTCAGGTAGCCCATCCGCTGAGTCCAATTTTGGCATACTCTTTCACACATATCGGCCGGTATCTCACGAATGAATGCATGGATGTTGGCTTCCAGTGCGTCAATCGAAGCGGGCTTATCCCTATAGACATTAGCCTTGACATACCCGCACAAAAAATAATCTAATGGTGTCAAATCGCACGATCTAGGCGGCCAATTGACCGGCCCGAAACGTGAAATTAACTGTTCACCAAGCTCGCCTCGCAATTGCGCCATTGTTTCGCGTGCTGTGTGGCATGTGGCACCGTCTTGTTGAAACCACATATCATGCAAGTCAAGAACTTCCATTTCGGGCAAAAAAAAGTTTGTTATCATCGCTCGGTAGCGTTCACCATTGACAGTAACGCTGCGATTCGCATCATCTTTGAAGAAATATGGCCCAATAATGCCGCCGGCCCATAAACCGCACCAAACAGTGGCTTTTTCGGGATGCATTGGTAGCTGTTGCAATGCTTCTGGCTGATCTTCACTCCAAATGCGGCAATTTTGCTTATTTACGTACCCATTCAACCAAAAATGAGCCTCATCGCTGAACACAATTTTTCGATAAAAAAGCGGATCCTCGGCCAGCTTTCCGAGCACGAATTTTGATAGTAAAATTCAATAATTTGCAAGCGTTGTTCATTTGTAAGACGATCCATGGTTAAATTGCAAACCAAACTGAAGCTGTTTGATAGTGACACAAGGTACTAAACACACGTCAGCTGTCAAAACCAGTGTTGCCAAAACCAAACCAGCTAAAAAATCACCCGTTAGTATAAATGTACATGTCTATATACATAAGTCTCTATAATCTATATCTTCTAATTTAAAATTTTAATAACGAATAGTTATTTTTTAAAAGTGCTTTCAATTTAAATGATTACACTTACAATAAGATGCCGGATTTAATTTTCGTTTTGTGAGTTTGTTAAAATACCTACATTTATGTAGTTTGTTAAAATATCTATGTACATACCTAATCCAGAAAAAAAACTCTATCAAAATAAAAACAGTCTTTCATTTTTTTATTACTTGACTTGACAGCTGGACAAAATTTCAAGACTTCTAAAATCTTATCGGTTACTGGATCTTGAATTAAAGCTAAAATAATTATTTGCATATACCTATCTATCATGCACCACCAATATTGCCTTATTGCAAGGGAAACTTTTTAAGTTATGTATTTCGAATTCCAATAAATTACTTACCTACTATTACAGCACGACCAATAATTTACCTACAAACTTCTTCATTCATAACGTAACTGCCTTTTAGATCACTCTCTATATCTTTAAGTTAAGATTATGTTTCTTGAAAAGTCATCCATTTTCAGAGTGATGAATGCACTTCCCTACTGACACACTAGTTCCTAGATAACAATGTATATTATGTTTATGCAGAGCACCTTCTTTACGTCTTCTGCACATCAAGTTGCGCCACTATTATTCAATACGCACATCACACGCCGACTACTTTCACTCTCAATCCAAAGACTCTGGCTCTGGCATATCTTTCCGTCAAATAGAAAAAGAAAACAAAATCATAAATCGATGAAATAAAAATAAACACGCTCCAATGAAATTAATAATATTGAATTGATATCTTTCGCGGACATTGCGACCAATAGTTTTTTTTCTTTCTTTCTTTTACCCAAATCTGAGCTCGGACCTAGAGACCTGTTGACCAGCTTTTCATGTTAAGTAATATCAATTTATCTGTTGGGCAGATCACCGATGAAATAACATCGAGTCACCAAAAACTGGTTTTAATTATGATAAAATTTTGGTATCACTATTCGAACTATTTAAATTATTTTTTACTGATCCGGGCTTTTCGGAAGCCATTTTAATTAATGTCACTGTTGTTTTGTTGCTTGTTTTTGGTTTAAGATAGACGTAGACACTCTCCGGTTTCACTTTTAAGCTAACAGGTTGAGGTTGTTTCGTGATACGATTGAAATGATTCTACATTATTTCCGACTAGCGACGGCTATTTATCAATCATAATTTAAGTAGGAATAGGAAATAAAAAATTGCAACTAATTTTCTGTTCGAATTTTGTCAAAAAGACCGGTTGAATTGATTTTGCACTTGCATTTGTTGATTCTCAAAATTTATCTCTGAAGACAGTCAGCTCTGTATTATCTGTATTACTTTGAAAGGAAAGGATATTCATTCTAAATATACGACTTCTTTGACAAAGTCCTACAAACTATATCTAACATATGGCTCTGCAAAGGTATACCTTTTTCCTATTGGAGCTATCATACTCATATGATGTTTCTCTGTAACTTCTGTCTGGATTTTTCATAATTTATCGGATTGCAAATATATGAATGGTACATAGTTACTTTCCTTGGTTAAACCCACATTTATAAGAGTTAATCAGCGTATTTGCGTTTTAGGCGATAACTAATTATAGTCAACAAGATCATGGTACACATATTGAAGGTAGTATAAGTCAAGTTTTAATTTTATTTTAGTTCAAGTTTGCAGATGTTTCAAAAGAGACCATTAGAAGAGACAATTTACTTGTAAATTGGGACAGGCTTAGTTATGTCTCATATTTATTAGATTTGCTTAGAATACTCTTGGGCAGTTGTCCCGCAACGTGCGTGAGTACAGTTCATAGTCATATTAATGAACTACTTTGAACTGCTTCGACCTCCAAGTAAAAGTAGTTCACTGCAGCCAGAAGTGCTTTGCAGCCACAGTAGAAATTAAAAATGGTTGCCAGATTCATTTAGTACATTTCATTTCCCCTACAGCAAGAATCTACTCGAACATTTTACCTACTGTCTTTTCTTGCTTGTCAAACTACTAATAATTTCTGTTGTGAAATGTGACATTTATGTACATAAATCGAAACAGATAGGCTATCCACATATCCCAAACATTGTCAGATACGTTGGGTTGTTGTTGCATCAGCTGTTTTGTTACAAGGGATTACAACAACACAAACCTATCCGGATAGCTTTGAATTGATCCCCGAATGTGATTATTACCTTTAATATGTGTACTGTGCTTGGCAGTAGGTGCTGGAGGCCAAAGGAACACATCTGTTGTCCTTATCTGTTTCCAACAATTTAAATAAATAAATATGTCCTCATATATTCACTGACATCTCTGTACTTTTAGATATGTACTGTACATACGTTCTATGAACCTTTCATTCATTGCTAGATAACTTTAACCGATGCAGTCTTATTATTAGGTATTAGACTGCTCTTAAATGACTGCAATTTTTAATGAAAAGGAACATATCACCACACTCTTTATTCTGCAATTTTTCAACCTCAGAAATTTTGTTTACCCCGGCCACGTCTTATGTCCCCCGCCTACGGGCTTAAAAATCACAAGGGGTAATTGCTTCGTTTAAAAAGCAGTCTTAGTATTAGGTCTGTTAGTTTACTTACCAAAACTGCAAATTTCTACCAATTTTATTTTTTTATATGCACTTTGACTTTGGACTTTGGACAAATCAATAAAAAAATTCAGTGTTGAAAAATAAACCAACAGAGGTGTCATTTCGCTCCGTCAAAAAGTGAGCAAATGAATCCAAAATTTTTTTCCTCAGCATTTTGACAGCAATGGTGAGAAATTTTGCTGAGGAATCCTGTTCATGTAACTGAGATTGCTGAAATCTCCGTGATATCATTTTCCTAAACATGCCTATTGTCACGCAAAATCATTAAGTTTTATGTAATTTTAATATTTAATTCTGCAACTTCCAATGTAGGTACCTTAAAGCTACCTCAATTAGTCTTGGTAAAATATGTTTTAAAAATTAAACTTCTTGACTCAAGAATACTAAGAAATGGACAGTTGACAAAACGGTAAAACATAAAACATAAATAATTATAAAATGTTTTTCATTGTAATCAAAATGCTTGCCTATTTTTAAATTAAAAACTAAAATAAATACAACTTTTCGGGGCAATTATAGGCCCCAGGCAATCTGTCAGTCATATCAACATAAATATTGTTACGCCACTGCTATCAGCTAAATTTGGACATACAAAGTACTTTTATTATTCAATGCAGTTAATATTGCGGCGGCGCGGCGGCAGCGGTCTGCGGTTCGGTGGGGGTTGATGCACGTTAGCGGATACTATAAGACCAACCAAAATTATGCAGAGACAATGATCTCGCCTGCCCTTTCTTGAGTCATAAACATATTTTGAGGAAGGCACCTGCGTTCAATTGTAAATACATGTACATATGATGAAATGTTGTTAAGTTGATTTGTTTACTCTTGCGTTGGTGGATACATTTTTTCTTGCACGATAACCTCATTTAATATAAGCTTCATTCAGAATTAGATATCTTTTACTTAGCTTAAATTTAAAGTTATGTATATCCAAGTTTTATAATTTAAAATAGAAGATATAATATTTGTATACATATGTATGTATATGTAAGTGGCTTTATATAAGCAATAAATAAACTAACGATACCAACAATTAAACACGCTCATATTAGATGACGATGTCAAGGAGAAAAGAATAACTGTCTTTAAAAAGATTGACATACCTACATATGTAAAAGTTACACTTTTGGGAAAATAGTTGAGTTAAGCGATAAGCTTACTTTCTAAAAGTGACCTCACTAAAAAAATAAGGATAACGAATTTCGTATCTATACGTGAACGTAAATCTCAATCATAGATATTATATAAGGCTTTAAGATTTTGTTAAAATATATTTCTGAATATATACTATTTTAAAAGGTATGTACCTTCTGTTAAGTAAAAAGTAAATAGCTTTAATCCCATAAAACCGTTTTTTTTTTAATTTTATAATTTCATGTTCTACGTGAACTGATATTAGTTTATTTTTACTAAATTTTTATAATTTATTAAACTTTACATTAATGCACGGTTTAATAATTACCGGCTATAGGTACCAGGGCCTAATGCTGAAACTTTAAAAAATAAAGGCTATAATAAAATAATTAAAATAAAAGCCCAGCTATAGGGGGTGAAGTCAATTTTTTGTATTAATAGGGTTAATTAAGATAAACAAAGACAAAGACTAACCACCAAATTTAAGCCGATTGAGTACGATGTTAAAGCATTTTTTGTTTTAAGGAAATAGCAACATGATATCTTTTTAAAGTTAAAATCACCAAATGACTATTTGCACAACACCTGATGCTCAGAAAACACAACCACACTGATTTTAATACCAACTTGACACAAATACATATGTATATGCAAGAAAGGAATAAAACTAGACGCACTCAGCGTTGCCACAATGTTACAAGTGTAACAAAAGTGTTACACTTTTCTTAATTTTTTTGTATTTGTTGCTATGTTACTTTTTTTTTCTTTTTGTTACACTTTTTTCTCCAATTTTTTTTTTCTTTAAAATTTTACTTTATCATTTTTTTAATCAGTGTGAAGTGCGCTTAAACAACACTTCCACCTATTTGTACACCTATGTACGTCCTAAATTGAGTTGAAATCACCTTCATTCGACTCGATCGAACTCGTTCAGTTACAGTTTAGTCGAAATCTTGCTATCTTTCACTTCAAATTCAAACTCGATCTCTCGATCCAGCATATAAACCTGGTTAGATATCCATTCCTCAAAGTATTCCAGTTTCCATATTCCAAAAAAATAATTTATTAACTTATTATTTAATGTATAGTTTTGTACTGAATTTAAAAAGTGTGATGAAGAAAACTTATGTTCCCATTAAAAATTGAGTTCAAGAGCATTCTTTGCATTTAAATCATTTTTTCAATTTGTTACATTTTTTTCGCTTTTGTTTCGTTTTTTTAAAAAAATGTGTTACACTTTCGTGAAGCCCAACGTGAAGCGGCAACGCTGGACGCACTAGAAGAATTCAAAATATACAAAGACAACAGAACGGAACAACACAATTTGTTCAACGACGAATTAACAATAAAACTCAAAAATCTATACAACACCACAATTACACATCAAAGAAGACAATCACAAAAAACTTACACCGCAATTCAAAGAATAAAGTTCGAAGATGTATGAACAAAATCTGAAACGTGTAAATGTATGTATGTTGTGTAAATTGAAGTAATAAAATAATTGTAATTAAAAATTAAAATTTCTAATTTTATTTTTATTTAACGGGTGGGCCATCTAGTGGTTTCTTTTTAAATCAAAGGTTATTTTGACACTGACAGCTGTTTCCCGCTTGAAATCTTGACAGAAAGTCAGTATCATAATTCCGCGGAATAAAATAAGTCGCTTTACGCTTGAACAACGTTGGGAAATATTGAAAACTTATTTCCAAAGTGAGTGCTGTGTAAATGAAAAGTTATTTTTCCGCTTAATCTCGGTAAATTTATTTTAAAGTGATGCGCATCTTATAGATATCCACTTTTAAGGAAAATGAGCAAGTTTATTCAAAATGTTTTTTTTGAAGAATTATACACGTACAACCTACTTATTTAAAAGAAAAAAAAGTAACAATAATTCTAATTATTTAGTTCCCTTATTATGTACCTATTCAATAGATGTGGTGATAATTATTTCAATAGGATAATGTTCCATAAACATTTTTAATAAACTTGCTCATTTTCCTTAAAAGTGCTTATCTACAAAATGCACATCACTTTAAAATAAATTTAACGAGATTTAGCGGGAAAAAAGAACATTTCATTACATCTCACTTGCTTACAACTCCAAAGTGGCTTAAAAATTCCTTTTAACCTATAAAACATAACACCATCTTCATTCATCTCTCTAAACTAAACAATTTTAAAGTTTATTCGTCTTCATCTTCTTCTCTGTCACGTTTTACTACCGAATTGAACCAACTATTCATCAAAAAGCCATGAGTGTATAGTTTCATCTCATTAAAGTATTTTGCTCCAATGCACCGAAAAGTGATTCTCATTTTCCTCCACTAACCGAGAGAGACACAAACAAAAAATGTTGTGTTGAAAAACAATTTGTTCCTTCAAATTCAGCAGACGCATATTATAACGCATTCAACAGATTACCGGTTAAAAATAAATACGAAAACAACAACAACAAGAAAACAAAAAAAACACCAACCACCCACAACAATCCATCGAATTCTCTCCAAATCACTCTTTTTCACTCATTCTGTTAATGTTCTGTTAACAGTCTGTTAATTTATTTTATATCTGTTTGAGTGAAATTGGAAATGTATCTCTTGTATTTTTTAGCTCTCAACGAAGGTGGTTTGGTAACTATGGATTCTTACATGTGGTTTTATATCTTTTCCACTCAAATCAGATGGCAACAGCCATCCGTATCTGTGGCTCTTAGCACCTGTGGTAGATGGTTGAAGGTGGCACACAAAATCAGTGCATCGGTGTCTCTTGAATGGAATTGTTGGTTCACTCGGGTGAACAAAAAGAAAAAAAAAAAACTAAAAAATTATATTATTCAAAGGCATAGAAGTAGTTTGTCTCACAAAAGATACGTGGATTAAATTAAAATAAGCAAACAAAAAAAAAGTATCTGAAGACATTACTATAACTTGCCAGCACGACATAAATAACTTCAAATCGAACGGAATTTCATGGTACTTCACGTGATAGTGTATTAAACATTTTTGCATTAATTTTAATTTTAATTTTCTTTGTTTTTTTTTTATGTAAAAAAGTAAAAGTGAAAAAAATATTAAAATTTAAAGAACTTCGCGTGTGTTTGGAATAACTTCGAAAAAAACGAATTTATGAGTTTTAATATCTTATTTTAGAAAAATATCAACAATTCATCAATTTTTTGGAACTAAACAAAAACAACTTCAGAGATTTTCAAAAATAAAAACGAAACTGCCAGTTTTCTTTTTCGATTTTAAAGATTCATCATCTTTTCGAAAAGGACTAACGAGATTGCTGCAATAATGCTTCCGGTAAGTTGATGGACATATGTATAAATGCATAGCTATAGCCTCATCTCCTCATCTCACTCGTATGTGAACCCATTTTGCTGTATATGATTGCTTCCGAGAAATGCGAAAAGCAAAAATAAATCCAGATATAAATCCGTTTTTGTATCTTTAAGTGCTACTAACCCAGAAGGTAGGTTATACAATGCAATCATCTCGTTGTAGTTGCTGTTGTAGGTAAGGTATGTAGAGTTCGTTTGCCTCCTCTTTCCAAAGCTTTTAGTTTGAACGAGGGGGCATTAAGGCACTTGAGGATTGATGCTGTTATTGTTTCATCTGTTTTGAGGTTCGAGTAGGTATATATATTATTGAAATGGGAATGGGAATTTTGCGCGGTTTCTATAGAAACGCGATGGTACCTCTACTCACACTCAACATCTTGCTTGATGCTGCAAAAGTATAAAATATTTATAATACCATACCAGGTTGTTAAATTGCTATATATATTCGAGAGTGCAAAACTACTTTCATTTTCCATTTATGTTTTGTGTTTGCATTGGGCGATACAAGTTGATTTGTATTGCAAATATATATACAGATATTTTATCGCATGAAATTTTTTGTATTGATCATTTTTTTTATTGTAAAGCCTGGGTCTTGTTGAGGGTTTTTTAAAAAACCAGTTTTGTGCGTAAAATAATATATTGCAGTTGAACAAAAACTATTTTCCAATCTTTTGAATTAGTTTTGTTATTAATACATAAATTGCGGCATAAACGACAGAATGATTGAGGTTTGGCCTAGTATCTTAAGTCGAAATGAAGGATTGTTTAGTTCATTCAAGACACGATATGACATTGTAAATATTTAGCATTGAATACAAAGAAGAAGAGATTTAGGTAAGGTCGTATGTGCTGTATATTTTTTGTTATTGTTGTATAACAAAACAATCGAAAAATAAATCAGGTTCAGGTTTAATCTTATTTCTTAAATAACGACAAGCAATAATATATTGATTTGCAAGATTTTATTTGCGGTAGTTCTTAGCGGTGTTTTTTAAAAGTAAGTGGTTGATTTGAGTTAATTTATAAAATACCGGTTAAATGTACATTGTACATAGGTTTTTGTACTTTTTAAAGAAATCAACAAATTGGGAGTTACCTTCTTATAGTTATCTTATTTGAATTTGGCTGAGAAATTGTGTTCGTATGTTATCATTTGGTTGAATTGTTCTATTCGGAAGAATTCTTAACCAAAACTGAAGACTTCTAACAATTATCAGTTAATTAAAATTTTGCAAAATATTCACACATCTATTTCTTTCTAATTGTTATTGAGGACATAATTTACCAATTCTTTTCTAAAAAAAATTTTTCAAAGTATAGTTCTGTCATAACATCCTCCGATTTGTGGGACATTTTAAAATTTGATTTTAGAGCCAAATGAATAAATGGCTTTTAAATAATACTAAACGCTTCTTGTAGACCGTTCAATTTCTAGGTGGTAAATGTTTTTTTTTTGCGATTACTCGTGGGACCTGTTGGTATTGTATTGAGTAATACTCTAAATATACTAAATTCTAAATATGTATTTGTTTCCCAAAATCGAAAACAGCGATGAGAGAAGTCTTAATATACATAACGTAATCTCTAAGAGTTCAATATTTAACAGTCAGCTTTTTTTTTTAACTAACCACAACCTTTTTGAAAGAAAACATGCCCTTAAACCTTTAAACCGCAATAGCAAGTTAGTGCGATTCAGTCATACATTTATTATTATTATTTGCTCTCTAGAAAGAGTAGCTGTCACGCAATGATTTTTTTCCAACTATCTAAAAAACAGCTTTAACGATTTTGGGTAGACTTGCAATTAAATTCATATGAAGGATATACAAGATTTTAACTTTTTTTTTAGTAAATTGCCATATTTTTGTGCTTTTCCTTAAATCTCGTTAATGGCTAGACTTTTTTTATAATTTTTAATCTGGCAGTTCCATGTTATATAAAAAATACTGCATTAACAATTTTAAAAATATTATTTTTTAAAAGTATGAAAAAATCTAAAAAAAATCCATTTTGTGGCGTTGGGTCTTTTCGCCAAAAACCATAACGCCCAAATTAAAAATATCATAGCGCCCAAAACAACTTTATTAAAATTTTGTTTTTACGATTTGGGCAATTTTACCGAAGGATTTGGGTGTTATGATATATTTTTTTGGGTATTATAAAACCAGCGTCTTTTTGCCGCAATAATGACTAAACAATAAAAATGTCATAACGCCCAAAACTTATCAACTTTATCAAAAAAAATGCCACAAAGTCCAAAATCAATGTCATAGGGCCCAAAACAATTTATTTTTAAATATCATAACACCCGCGTCAGATCAGGGGCGAAAACACCGTTCCACCAACGCGTCACCCCCCCCCCCCCTCTCCTTTCGGGGAGATTTGTCGCTTGGTTTGATATTATTATCTAAGCATTTTGAAATATTTTTCTAATGCCACTTGAAGAATTAGTATCACTCAACAGCACTGCAGGATTCGAAAATTCTTTTTGAATTTCTTGTACTGTATTTAGTTCTTTAAATATACCTTCTTGGTTGTATGTTTTTCGGCGTTGTGACATTTTGTTTTCATTTGGGTCTTATGGCGTTGGGTGATGATAAGATTTAAGAAAGATTAAAAATGTCATAAGGCCCAAAATAAATGCCAGAACGCCCAAGGCGTACCTATGTCATAACGCTCAAATTCACAAATTTTTTAGGCGAAATGACAATCAACGATTTGGACGTTCTTTCATTTGGAAATACAAATTAGTGCGATTATGACATTGGGTTTGGGTTTTTTTGGCAATACACTTAAGGCCGTGCCACACCCGACTATTTTTTGTTTGTGTTTGTATAGAAGTGTCATAAATTTCTATAAATTCACTTGTATCATATGTCATACATTTACAAGTCTTATAGTCCACATAAAGTGGACTTTTGGAGCCCTTTGTGTTCTTACAAATAATGCTATAAAATAAATATAAAAAATATACATAAATATGGGAATAAAACATCTTATTTTATAAAATTTTAAACTGCGTTTCAAATTTAAAGGGTCATCGTAACTCATAAGTGTCCAAAACTATCAAAAAGAAAGACACAAAATAATACCAGATTTAGATAAAACAAAAAAAATAATTGCAAATAATTTTCCTGTTATTTAAAAAAAAACTATATTGCATTAAAATGGTTTACTTCCGTTGTAGCTAATTTAAAAAAAAAAAACATAGCACGTGACTTATGTTACAACTATCTACAAATTAACCTAAAAAAAAAAGTAATTTACTATAATTTGGCTTTTAGCTGTCACTTGCCAACAGAAATATCAATTAAGTTTCATTTACTTTAAATTAAACTGTCTTAAGGTGATCGATAAATTGTATGTACATTTTAGTTAACTGTATTTTTTAATGCAACATATATGTACGTTAATGTTAAGATAGGATTATCCAAATTAAATGGTTTGTTTTAAATATTATTGAGATCAAGAACAATAAAACGCTTTATTGAAACGTTTTTTTTTTTTTTACTCAATTTCTTGTATGATTGTTTTTTTGTTTATTTATTTTATCGATTTTAAATCGATGAGCCGGAAACTTAAAATTAAAAAAAGTTCTGAACTAATAGTCCATTAACTATATATTATGTATATCAGACCTTGTGTCAGATTCGGTAGTTCTGATTTTTTGCTGAGTTGTTTATGATGTCGGCCTAATGAATAAACCAAGATTTCGATCTCGAGCGACGATCGCAACATTGGCAAAAATTAAAAGAACGCAAAATTTTCGCGATCGAATTGACGTTGATTTGACGTTTTCGAAAACAGCCTATTTGTTATATTACGACTCGACATGAAAGATTCCAAAACAATAAAAAGTAAGAGACCAGCTCTGGAAATAATCTCTATTTTAATGTTCCGTTATCACACACATTTTTTTTGTCGTAATTTAAAATAGTACCTTATATATATTTTTCTGTATACATTTTAACATTAACCACAAAATTATGAAAAAAATAATTAAAATTCCATTAAAAAAAAATATATTAATAAAATCACTTACATAAAATGCATAAAATATGCCCGCGACAGTAAAATTTTGTTGTAAGTCAAAAAAAAAAGAAGACAAGAAAGAAGAAAAGAGAAAAAAACATGTATTATTAAATTTTATTATTGTAAGCCAAAAGCCGGTTGTTTAACAATGATTCTTTTTTTGTCAAGGTTATATTTTGCAGACAACCTTGTACTTGATTGATAATTATCGAATGAATCAAAATAAAAATGCTACAGGTGATTTTAAATATTTATTTCAGGTTATTTTTATTCTATGTAAATATTGATTAATTCAAGGCATGTAAATTCTTAGGATTTTTTTTAAGCACAAGGTCTTCTCTTGTATAAGCAGGATTAGGTATTTAATATATATGGTACAAAAATATTTGTATTCAAGTCATATTTAAAGCATGCTCCTCAAATCACCATACTCAAAAGTTTTCTCTCTTAATCATGGAATTATTAATTTGTATTTAAAAAAAAAAAAACCTTATAATATCTGATACTGCATTTGCTATAAAATAATACATATGTATATGCATGTGTATATCTGTATATATGTAACTACATAATGTAGATCTGCATATCTGGCATTTTATGCGATTTAGTTTTTTTTTTAGTTAAAATTCATTATGTATGCATCCCATATCTCTTTCAATAAATAAATACCATCGATTCATTTTTTTTGTTCTCTAAACGTGCCTGTGTTCCTAGTTCACTGGGGCGTATGAGTGTTTTTTGCTCTTCTCATTTTTGGCATATTTAAAACTTTTTATAATGTTAAGGAATAAATTGCCAAATTCCAAACATGCAATCAATTAAATTCTGTTATAAAATTGAAGTTTTTATGCTTTTTCCATTAACACCTGTATTTTATCTATGCAACTTTAGATAATTAATATGCAGGCATTGAACAATAAACATACACAATAAACATACAACCATACACATGTACAGGATGAATGTATGTAGAGTAGAATATTATCGAAAGAGAAATTTCGTTTTTTTTTTTAATATTTGTGAATAAATTAGATATTCAATGTTCAAATTGTCAATTTTGCAATATAAATTAAATTTTTAATTTGTGTATTGTATTTGTGTATTGTATGACAAACACACACACACACAAAAAAAATAAAACCACACTGTATTTCTTTTAGCTTTGTATGTAGGAATGTATGTATGTTTTTTTCACTTTCGTTTGATTTTTCTTATACGACATCGTGACAGAATCAACAGCATCAGCTTTCATTTTTCATAGACAAGATAGTAAAATTGTTCAGCTTGTCAGTTTGTATCTTTTAAAATCATAACAAATATTATAAATTAAACGCAAATATGGTGACGTTTTAAACATCTTAATGCATTCATCGATACTGGTTGGTTTGGTATTTGATACTTTATTACTATGTGTTAATTAGTTGATCCAAATTTTTTTTTAATTTAAAACAATCAAAATGAGAATGCAAACTAAAGTAATTAATTGTTCTGTATATAGAAACATATACTTGTTTCAGTTCATTTGAAGAATCCTGTTATATATTGAGCTGGATTTAAGGTAGAAGAAAATATACGGCTGTGTTACTTATTTTTAAAGTGTAACAAATATTTTCGCTTTTTTTCCAATGTCAAATTACTTTTGGCTCTTTGCATATATTTGTAAGCCATCATTTATAATTGAATGTTATGATTTTAATAGATTACGCATTATAGTTAAATATTCTAAAAGTTTAAAAGGGTCATGTTCCTTAACCGCAATTTTTAGAATTCACTTTGGCGTAAGAGTGCTTTTTTTTTTTAATTGCCATCAATTGTAATTTCAATTTATTGTGATATAACCAGCAATGTTTTGGTAGAAAAAAACTAAACCAATACAAACTTGTTTCATTTTACGTCTTTTTGTTAAGATGTTTTTCAAGATCGTAAAAACTGTTTTTAGTAAGGAATTTGCCAAGCATATAATACTACAAATTAATTTTAAGAATGACACATTAAATTATATTTTTAATGAATTTTGTTTAAATTAAGAAAAAGATGTTATGGTTTATCTTTTAGAAATCAGTGGTTCAGATATTTCTCAGGGAAGCCATTTGGGTCCTTTATTATTCTTTTATGAATTAAAGAACAATAAATTGCATAGTTTAGTTTATAGTTTATTATACAAATATTGGCAATTTTAAACCATAGTTTGACTGTCTACTTGAATAATTTAATATATTATATGTACAAGTAGACAGTCAAACCTTTTTTTTTAAGATTTCAAAGATCCATTCAGTAAAACTCAAGTTTTAACCAATGCAACGTGTACATACTTAATTTCACTTTAAAAAATATCCACAGGCACACTTTACATGATCGCACGAATCTGCTCCTTAAGGTTAAAGAAAAAAAGAAAAACGAAAAAAAAAAAATTTGTTAGATTTTTTTTTTTAATTTAAACAAAATTTTAAAAATTTTTTGTGTTGTTTTAATTTAAAAGCACCCGATTGCAAAATTATAACAAAATAGTTGAAGCTTTTAAAAAGCTAATAAAAGCGAATAACTCAAAAATATTGCAATTTTCAAAAAAAAAAACGTCAAAATCCTATTTCCGTAATATGATTTTTTTGTGTAAAAAAAATTAAACGCTGTTTTCTTACAATTACAATGTCATTCCAGATACGAAGTTTAAACAAAATCGTTAGGGTTGTTTTTGAGAAAATTACCCGTTTTATAGATGACCTGAAACACAAATGTACATCTCGGCTCTAGGGAATCATATAAAATTCCTGTGTACCAAATTTGACGAAATCCGTGTACCCTAACTCTAACTCTAACTCAAATTACTTTGGACTCACGAACGTACAGAATTTTTTTTCTACACGAAACCAATATATTATACTTGCTCTATAGAGCAAGTTAAAAGAGTTCTTGCCAAATTAGGTAACAAAATGAAAATTAAAACAGTTCTCTGTTTAATTTTCCATTTGTTGTTTGAATTGCACCCGAAAATAACACAACAAATTTTTATTGAACAAAAATTAACACTCCCAAAAAATATTTTTAATTTTATTTGTTTAACTAATTTACACGAATGACTCTTTTAAAATCAAAATAAAGTTACAGATTCACAAAGAACTTTGTTTTCTTTCAATTTTGATACAATGCGTGAAATTGAAAACTAGGAACTAAACTATTTCATGAAATTTGCAAAACTTCACTTACCACCAAATATTGTGTGTCTTTTAATTTCTTTTTTAGATAGTTAAAATTAAAAAAATAAAGTAATCAAAAATTGATCAAATCCATAAAGTTTTAATTTCCGTTTCGTCACCATCACTCGATGGCCACTGTTCATTTCAAATTCAAAACGTTGTTAACCATCCGGAAATTGACATCTTATGAAATTTTCTTGTTTTTTTTTTTTTTGGCAAAATTGTTCACACAAAACACACCTCCTTTGAGTTTTAACCAAACCAAATTCCTTCTTCTACTCTGCATTCCCATTTACAAATCGAAAAATTCCATACAGCATCCCTCTATCTGTACAATATCTTAATACTTCATGTTCAAACTCCAATAATAATTCATCATTGTGGGTACCTGAATATGGGATTCCACTCCACACGGAACACACAATATTTTTGCTGCAGTATTTCTTTTATTTAGAAATTTTTTCACGTCTTCATTTGGAATCGTACGTTTGTACGTTCTTCATCTGTTTCTCCCGGACCTTGAGGTGAATGGACTTCTTTAAGCTCCCTGAAAGTCAAATTGTGCGTTCGTGAGTTTTTTTTGTTCCCTTTGTTTAAGTTGACTTTATTAAAAAAAAAAATCTTTTAGATACAATATTAAGTTTTAAATTCAAAAAGTGTAATCTTTGCAAATTGAATTGTCACACATTGCAAAGACAACGATAACGAATAATTCCGTCTATTTTTGGTACGTGATTTTAATGGCTTTCCATTGTATAAGATGCATATATATGTACATATAATATATGACCAAACACAAAGAAAGTTTAATGTAAATATTGATTAAAATTGAGGCTCGTCACTTGGTATTTTAGTAAGTAATAATTCCGCTAGTGTTCACGGATTTAATTGGTTAAATCGTAATTTGCTGATGGCACGCAAGCATCTATATATACCTACCTATATTCCAACGGATGCGGTATTTCAGTTGCGTTAATTATAAAGCCATGCTGAGATAGGAATGAAAATGAAATTTAAGTGAAAGATACCACGGAACCAGAACCATTGACGTTGAAAGTAAGATTGTGATATATAGTATCAGACATTTTGCATTCGAAAGCTGGTGGAACAACGTAAACATTTAAGACATTTTTGTTTGCATTAAAAAAGTTGAAATGAAATCGAAAATAATGGGCAAGTTTCGGAAAATGAGACCTCGAAGATCAGCAATTTAAGCGAATAGGGTTCGTCAAACAAATTTCTCAGTTTTGCTGTTGCATTCGCTTTTTGACAGAACAAAATTTCTGAGATCTTATTTTTATAAACTTTCCTATTAATACGGCCATAAAGCCCATTCTATACAATATATGTGAGTTGAGCCGATTTCATAACCGTCGTTGTATGTATCTTACACAATGAGCAATCCACTGATAATTTGCTGTCGCCTTAAAATCTTAGACTGCTTTGAAACGATGCAATGACCTCTTGCGATTTTAAAGCACGTTGGCGGAGGCCGTTTATGGTGGCTGGGGTAGACAAAATTGCTGGGGTTGAACAATGACAGAGTTATAGCTGATTCTTCTTTTTGCTTTTTCTTATTGTTTGAGAAATATGTTAGTGGAGTAAGGTGGTGATATATGTTTCTTTTTTTATTTTACAAAGTTAACATCTATTAAAAATCGCAGTGTTTAAAAGGATCCTTACAACCGAAAGGAAAGCAAAAGAGAATCGAAGCCTTAAAATCGCAGTCATTTAAAAGCATTCTTAGCATCCATTCGCAGGTTGGCCGTGAAACTCGTTCGATAAGGCGATATCGGCACAACCGTAGCAAGCTCGCATACACACCATACAACAATTGTACGGTTGTTACAATATTTGAACGATACGATTGTATCGTCTAGATGCCGCTTAATAGCTGATTGTCAGAGAAATAAATATTCCATAAATATCACCGTTTATATATTAAAGCACCCAAAAAAATCTCGGCTGTAAATTTCACAACAAGTTGCAATCAAATTTACAACTAACTGTTTATTTGTATATTCAACAGAATTTGTGATCAAATTCACAATTAATTGTTGGTTTTACAGATTTGCTATCATTTTTACGACAAAATTGTGAAAATGATCGCAATTTCTTGTTGTAGAATTCACAACGTGTTGTCAATTTTGGTTGTCAATTCTACATTATTATGAAATTGTGAAATCCACACCCCAAGTGAATCAAATTTACAACCTAAATCCATCAAAAGAACAAAAATATGTAAAAATAACAACCGAATTTGTTGAATTAACAACAAGGCAGTCAAATCGACAGCTAAAAATCTACAATCTTAGTATTGACAGTACAAAAAGTTGTGCTTTCGACATCCAAATTTGTTGAATTAACAATAATGCAATCAAATCGACAACCAAAAATCTGAAATCTACAAAAAGTTGTGCTTTCAACATCCAAATTTGTTGAATTCACAACAATGCAATCAAATCTGCAACCATCTGTTGAAATCAAAGTGAATCGTCCCGTTATCAACTCATTCGCTTTGCAGTTCAATCAGGTCGGTTATCGTGTTTTATCGTGTTAATTAATTTCATGGAAATGAATAGTCATATGTATATTTGTCCTATCTCAAAATAGAACATTAAAGATAAAGGTGAAAGTGAAAATAATCCATCCATAAGTAATTCGTCGTCGCCTTCTTTTCTTTTGGACCTGGAAGTTTTCAAAATCGTAAGCAATTTTAATTTATCTAAAATTGTGGTGCCGTTTTTAGCAGGTAAGTTGTGTTCAGTTACGTATTTGTTTATATATCTAACTATATAAAGCCAGTCTAGGGATTTTTTTATTAAAAAAACGTGGCCGCTCAAAATTTATGTTTTAAATTAAACTATCTCAGAGTAAAAAAAGTTTTGATTGTAAGTTGATTGCTTTAGCTGCTGTTTTGAAATAGGAGACATAGATAAAAAAGCACCACGTTTTGTAAAAAAAATTCTTTGTCGACGGTCCTATACGCCAATATTTTACCTCTGTAAATTGCTGACATAAAACTTTTATAATTGAAAAGGTCGCGGGCTTTCAAAAAGAAGCTTACTCCTACTCAGGTCGGAACACTTTGTCAAATATTTTTCCGGATAGTGAACTTGGGCTGCAGTTGGAGTTCGAAGACGAGTTGCTGAAGTGGAAAAAAACAGAAGTAAGTACATAGTCAATGACTTTATTTCTGATAAAGGTTCCACAGTCACCATCTTAAACGAAAACCTTGTGTTCTTGAGGTGATTCTAAATGAAAATATTTATAAGATATGAATTTGGGTTTTGTTTCAATTGAATTACTACATCTTTGTCAAACTAAAACCGATTCTAAAAGGTTATTATTTTCTTAGACCAAATCGAAAAAAACGTTTAGAATCCGGTGTAGTTCGGCAAAGACAAAGCAATTTAAATGAAACGCAACACATAAACATGAACAAAAATTATAACTCGAAAACGGAGTGAAAACGAGAAAATGACCTCTTAAGTTTTTTTACTTAGTATCTCAAGAAGCCATGGTTTTTGCCTCAGGCGGTGATTGTATATAACTTTTTACCTACTTTGTTAATTTCATTAAAAACTATAAAATTATTTGTTTTAGTTTCTACAATGTAGCACGGTCACCAGCGAGATGACCACCTCGGACTGGGTTAAAAATAACAGTTCACTTAGTTTAACACCAAGCACAGAAGGCACCCCACAGCATCTGGATCATCCGCAGACTTTAATTGTATGTACGCATTTAAGACCAAAATATCATTTTCTCCTTCACTATCTGTCAGGCATTCGAAAACCAGGACAAAATTTTGAATTTTATTTTTCATTAGTGTTGCTATGTAATAGATCTAACAAATGTAATTAAAAAATATATACTTATCAATATAAACAGATTCACAAGTCCACCCATTCACCTTAATACCCTAAATGATGGGTCCAAAGTTTTTATGAATAAGTGTAATTGATTTTTTTTAATAATAATAATTTATGTATGTCTTGTCATTAATATCATTTAATTGAATAAAAAGAAATATTAATTATTGAATTTGTACGTTTTTGTTTGTTATTTTGGAACAGAATTTTCAAAACACTGTTCTACAAGGTTTTAGTGTTATAAACAAAACTATAAATTTTCGAAGGTTTTTGGTGTGGTGAACTCGAATCCGAAACTATAAATTGTTTATTAATTTAGGTAAATTTTTGAGACATTAAAAACCTTCGAAAATGTATAGTTTTGTTTAGAATACAAAAAAGGTTAATTTTGTAGATCAGTGTAATAAAAGCAAATGGTTGTAGTTTTGATAACGAAGATTTCAATTTGACTGCAAAAAGTTGTGAAAATCACAACGAAATTTGTATTTTCTACAACAAAGCGTTCAATTCGACTGCAAAAAGTTGTGAAAATCACAACGAAATTTGTATTTTCTACAAATTGTGTTGTGAATTCTGCAGCAAATGTTGTTGTTTTCTTATTTTTTCTGGTTTTCAATTCTATTGCAGGTGTTGTGATTTCTACAACTTGGTGATAGATTTCACAACCATGTCTTAGTCAAATTGACAACATTGGTTGTCGGGTCAATTGTGACAATGAATGCAATCAAATCAACCGCGATTTTCATCATTTCTACAACCGATTTTTTTGGGTGAGGTAATATCATTAACGTTTTTATTTTTGTTCAATTCTGCGCATCTGTCAAAATCGAGGTAATATGGTGGGAAAATGGTGGTGGACCCAGTGTCCCTTTGCTTGTTTAATTTCAATATTTTGTTGTTGTTTCTAATGATGATTGATGGTTTGAATAATGAACTTGTGGGTACTCAAGCAGACATTATCAATTTTCGACTCTTTCTACTTTGACAGGCTGTGGAATACATCATCATCAGATTTATATATTGGGCGTGGTCAGGAAAATGAGATCTCGGAGATCTCGGCAATAACAGTTACATGAACAGGATTCCTCAGCAAAATTTCTCACTTTTGCTTTCAAAACTCTGTGGAAAAAAAAAATTTGGATTCGCTTGCTCACCTTTTGAGTGAGAAAAATCTCTGAGATCTCATTTTTCTGAACGCGCCAACAATTATTTCTATAGTCTGGATCCCCTTTCTACACCAATTTTGACAAATGGGGTGTCAAACGAAGCAGAATTACCTGTTGATTTGACGAATTATAATTTAATATTTAATAATAACAAAATTTTTAATATTTTGTTCAAAAACAGCATTTGTTTGTTAAATATTATTTCAATAAGAATGAACTCTCAAATGA
The DNA here is from genome assembly GCA_951394125.1 of Epistrophe eligans. NCBI lineage: Eukaryota > Metazoa > Arthropoda > Insecta > Diptera > Syrphidae > Epistrophe > Epistrophe eligans. Next base: position 84,029,411 of record OX596029.1, read on the forward strand.
ACACTTCCACTTTTCAATTGGTAATATTTTGACATGTGACATTAGGTCAGTTCAACTTATTAGGTTCGTTCATTTCAAAATAATTTATATGTCTCTTATTTTTATGTAATTGCGAGAATTCTAGCACGCGGTAGGCTAATTACTTTATATTTCTGTACTGTGATTATCATCGACTTTATAAATATTTTACTTTAAAAAGTACCTTACTGTACCTGTACAGTTTAACCATCACTTACTTTTTCCTATACAAACAAAAAACAAACATTTTCATTGCACTTAAAGGTTAAATAAAGTTTATGGTGCCAGGCCATGATAAGACATCTTCCTTTAGTTATCTCTTTGACTTAATGTAACCTTTAAGAAAATAAGTTCTTTATCTGAATAATTTAAGCTTAGTTATTCAAATCTAAGCTATTTAATTCATTCCGCATATAAACTTACTAGAAACTAAACCCCCTCTTTAAATGCATACTAGACTATGTAGACGAATGATCACCGTTTGGTTTAAAAATAGCATCACAACAGGTTGCCTCGCTACAACTCCTATATATATTATAGTGAATCGAATTTAAAAACGTGATCAGGAAAAGAAGCATCTTTACCGTTACCCCATGAACTTCATCATTGACATTTGCTTGAACATTGCCATTGTACAATTTATAGTTTTCTTTAAAAAAATCTTCATTACCAATGCAAAAGTGACTTCTTTTTTTAAATGACAGAGAGGTAAGAAGGCTAATCGTGACCAATTTTTCAAAAAAAAAAAAAAAACTTCAAAGGTCTCACGAGGTCTCAAACATATAATTGGGGTCTGTAAGCTTACAATCATATAAGTACCATCTTCTTTGTCATCGTTTCGACGCAAAAGTAGGCAAGGTGCAATGCCCATTTTTTGTTCACATAATTAAAGAGTATAGTCTGCTAACAGAGGATTCGAAATATTTGTATGTATTGAATAAAGCCCGAACTTAGGTCTTCAAAATGAGTCTGTAATGTTGTTGGATTCATATTTAAAAAAAATTATTTTATTTATCTTCCTGGTTTGGCACGTTTCATCTTAAGAAAGGAGGAGAGGATTTGTTATTCAAATTAACTCAAAACATCTGCTCAATGAATAAAGATATTTTTATCTTGATGGTTGAAAATTTAAACATTCATGGCACGCACTTTGGTCACATGGGAATGTTAAGAAGAATCTTTATGACTCATTATTGCAATATGTTGCAATTCCAAAACCTTTTTGGATAATTGCTAAAGCGAAAATTCTCGAAGTAAAAAATAATGTATATATGTATATTTAAATTGCAGTTAAAGCGCAATATAAAGTAAATTGTATATAACTTGATAAACCTGTAAATGATAAGAAAATGCTAAGAATGTGGTTATAGCTGAGTCATTGTTGACTTTTGTAACATAAATTATTAAATATTATTTTTCCAACTTCCCGCAAAAACCATATATTATTACGAAATCATCTTCATTCTTGCAGAACACTCAAATTAACATTTCCTTTTGGCACTTTGACATTTCAAACCCTCAGATATTGAATATATGTATATATCTAAAATTTTATAATCTTTTTTTTGAAGAAAATATACAATACCAGTTTAAATGTTAATGCTAATGTTAATGTTTATACATATATGTATATGGTAATATAATCTTGTTTCTTGTGGATTGATTTTAAAATAAAAGTTGTATAAATACTTGGTCTAAAGCAAAAGGCTATTTATTTTTCATAGATGACTAAACTTAGATATTCGTGCCATTAAAATCAGAAAGAATGTTTCATTTTTCAAGGTTAGCAAGTTTTTTTTTGTTTTTTTTTTTTAGTGCGCTTGTCGCATGTGAAGCACGTTGAAATTCTTGCTTCGAATAAATATAAAATAATAATAATAAATAATACCATCCCAGAAATCAATTGAATATATTTTGTGATTCATTTGAATCTAAGCACGAGTACTGGATGGAATGGCTTTTAATAGAAGAATTTTAATATATTTAAACCCACATAAGATTATTTTTTTTTAACATAAATAAAGTTTTTAACACACATCGCATGATTTAAGTTTTAAGTGGGTAATAATTTTTTACCGATTCAATACAGCTTTTAACTACGGTTAGTTCGCAAAAATTGACATTTCATTCGTTGACTAGTGGCGACCTTGTCAATATGCATTTTTCGTTAAGTTTAGTTCAACTTTCATCGATGTTTTGAATAAAATTCAACTATAACCAACAAAATTAAAATTCATAATCATTGGAAACTGAAAATGTTTCCATAAAATTTCGGAAGAAAAATAGACAACAACAATTGTATATGGAAGCTATTTAAGATCAAAAGCACTTCTATCTTCTGTATATATCGTCACCTGAATGCAAGAACCAGCTAACTTGATTTTTGGAGTTTTGAGAACATTGCAAAAAAAGTATTCACCTGTTGGCCAGACTTCTTTTTTTCTTGAAAATACTGATGAAACTAAAAAAATAGATGGCAGCAGGTCCAGAAAACTAGTTATCTGCTTATTACAGTTGAAGCAAATCGGTTCAACGAAGCAGAAAACCCAGATATCTAAAAAAATGAAAAAATCGAGTTAGCTGGTTCTTGCACTCAGGTGACGATATAATTTGTGCTGTAAGTCCATTCGTTGCTGACCAGAGATGCCACTTTGCTGCAGTCAATAAATTTAATGCACTTTTCGCAAAAAAAAAAAAATATTCTGCAAAAAATTCTGCACTTTTTTAAAGACATGTTTATGAAATCACTAGCAAAAATGTGTTTGCGTTGCTTTGCGAAGTTTTAGGAATATTTTTTTTTTAACTAATAATATTAATATATCGAATTCGTGATTAATTTTGCTAACAGCAATTTCTAACATATTATTATTAATACAAAATTTACAATGTATTTGTTGTTACAAAAAAAATCAAGACAACACACACTGCGATCTATTTTCCCTTTACAAAGTGAAAAGGACATTGGGATGTGGCGTAAGATTCCTTATATTCCCGGTGTTTCGGACAAACTCTCGAAGCCACTTTCAGGAGCTAAAATTAAGCCAGCTTTCTTCACTAATTTCACTTTAAAAAATGCACTATGCAACAACAAAATCAAACAACCTATCGACAAAGCTAAAAAAGTGGAGTTTACAAAGTTATTTGTAAAGAATGTAGCGGAATTTACATCGGAAAAACATCGAGACCTCTGGGTAAACGTATTATGGAACATCTAAAAGCCTCATCATATCATGACCCTTCCTCAGGACTTTCCCAGCATCTAAAAAGCACGGCCCATGGATGTTCCATCGAAGATGTCACCCTGCTGCATAACCTTCCGGCTGGCAGAGTATTAGATAAATACGAGGTGTTTGAAATTAACAAACACAAATGTTTTAATTTATTAAATTGCCAAATAGACTTGACTAATAACAGTCCTCTGTAAAAAACTCGTTCTCGAGATATTCATGACGAATGACATTTTAAAACTTTCTTTATGACCGCGCGATAAAACCAATGTACCTACATATTCACATACACAATCAGACATTTTTCTTAAAATGAAGAATTATAATTCACGAGACCTCAATGTTGAGATTTTCGATTCGGACCAACTATAATAATCAGACTAATTTTGAACGTAGCCAATTTTTTTGCAATACACACACCAAAAACAAAATTGAATTATACATATGTATAAATTGTCTTAATTTGGGTATTTCTCTAATACGTATTTTTATGATACGGGAAGTAATAAAGGTATAGAATATAAATATATAGGATAAACATGTTATTATTTGCGAGTGAATGTCAAAATGTTCGAGTATTTTTAGTTAAATGTCAACCTCCTGCGAGATATTCTCTTAGACAATTGTAAGATTGATCTCGAGATCTACTCGCAATTTTTTACTCCCCAATATACACGTACCTTTATCCCTGGAAGAAATTTCAATTTATTAACCTTCAATTTTATCATTTTAAAACAGATTCATAGATAAATTTATTTTATAGCACAAGTTATTATTACTTTTCACTTTTTCTTTATGATACAAGTGTTAGTTCTCTATTTGAGCTATAAAATAAATAATAGGTAAAACTTTTTAAAACTTCTTCTTCATAAGTTTGATAATAAAACAAAAAAAAAAAACAAAAAATAATTTAAATACTACCCACCTATAAAAAACTCTTACTCTGATCAAATAAATCCAATTCAATTATTATACTTTCACATCACAATCACATCAATCTTTCAAAGTGGCTTATCATCAATAAATTCTCAAGTGAATCGAATAGATTTTTTAGTACTTATTGTGATTGAATTTTATTGTACCCTCCTAAGCGAATGCACCTTAATTTAGTTATTTTATATACATTTTGATTTTATTTTAAATCCTTTTGTTGAACGAAATAATTGATTTATCATTTCAGTTTAAAATTGGTCATAAGCTTATAAGAATTTTTATTTGCATTTCTGATGTTCTAATCAAGCCTGTAATTTTGAATTTAATTAAAAATTTATAATGTAGGTTTATATATTTGCATAAAACGGTATTTTATTTTAAGTAGTATTTTTGGTGTCGTAAAAATGACAATAATAAATGTCACATTTCTTTTTTTAGTAAATATTTTAAAAATTGTTTATTACTCACAAATGATTAAAAGAAATATATGAAGGTACAAATAAATACATATCTACATATACGTATTCTTCAAACTCTCTCAGCTAATTTTAACGGTATAGGATTTAAAAACTTAATAATTAAAAGATATTCCCCACAAAAACTTGTCAGAGTGGATTTTAAATGAATTAAATAATTTAATCGGAGTATCATTTACCATATTTTATTTATGATTCATATGGAATGGAACTAATACGAGATATTGCATCACGGTAAATGTCTATGAATAATTGCATAATTAAGTTTGTTCATTGAGCCCTGAAGTCACCCTGGGGTCGCCCTAAAGCATCTCTTGTGAAACACCAGAACTAATTCTGACAATCAAATTATGTGTTTTTTAAGTCATAGGGTAACCCTAAACTCACCCTGAAGTTGACATAAGTAATTTATTTATTTCTCGAAAATGGCTTTAACGATTTTGATTAAACTGCGTTTCAGTAATGACTTTATTTGACAAAAAAAATCAAATTACGAAAATATGGTTTTAAAGTTTTGTAAGAGTTATTTACTAAAATTTTGTATCGCTTGACGGATTTTTTTTTTGCAATTTAATATTAAAAACAATATTGGACTTAAAAGTTTTTGAAATATTTTTTTTTTTTTTAACTCAAGCAAACAAACTGATTTCTTAGTACTTTTGACCTTTTAACATGTTTTTCCTTACAATCTAGCTCCATTATATTTATTATTTAGCCAATAGTATCCGCAGCTAGGCTCTATAAATAATTTATATTACCCTGTAATTTAAATTACATGTTAATAAATAATAATAATAATAATATATTTATTAACCACAAGACCAAGTTCATGCGATCCAGTCATTCATATTTTCTATTTCCATAAGATTGCCTTTGGACTCCTTGTTGCTTTTCAATTAAATTCAGTGGCGTGTATAAATGTGGTAAAATTCCTTCGATAAATCAAAATCATTTCCTTATATTCTTTTATCCCTAAAAAGATTCAACCTCGATTAATCTTTTAAAAGTAAAAATTACTTTGTTTTAAAGGTGTGTATATCTATCTTTATTATATATTGTTTATATGTAGGTATAGGTTTAAGCCATTTTCGGTTCAATAGTCCCAACAAGAGATAATTATGAAATTTTCGCGGATATCGTCTATCCCGCTGACGGTTCACGTTTCCTATACATTTTTTTTATTATTACTCAGAAATTGTATATCTCACACTATATCGTCAATGACTGGTTGCACGTTTGCTCCAAGCGCGTATATATGTACTATGACCATTTTCAACGAAGCGTTTAAATTTGCAAGAGCGAGCTTGAGCTGATGGCGCCAAGGGGGCTGGCTCATGGTCGTGAAATGAAATAGTATCAAAGAGGATGAGTTGTTTGCTGGTGATGATGAAGATGATAAAGATGATGATGTTCGAATCAAATTAACCGGCTAAATGAATTTAACAATGGCGGCTTAAAATTTGGTTTTGCTGTGGTCGACAGAAAAAAAAACTGCTAGCCGGAGATGATTTATTTATCGAGAACGATAAAATTGATAGAGTGTGATTTTTTCACAATTTAAAAGAATCATTTCATTACTGACCGACCAACCAACCGATGTGCAATAATATGAAGCACAGTATAAATTTGTGTGAGATGCAATTGCAATCAAAACGATTTTAAATGAAAAGTCGTGATATTTATTATTTAAATTGGTTTAAATTAATTAAGGGGTACCGGTACAGTTATTATATTATGTGACCAAATCAAATATGGATCAATATGTTAATTGAGCTGCCATTACACTCTCTCTCTCTATACATATATCTGTTCTAATGACCCTTTCGGTTAGTGATGGTTTTTGTTTTTTTTTTTTTTGTGCATGTTTTTTTCTGATTGCCAAATCAATTCCGAACAAGATTTCATTCGATTTTAAAAGCACACACATAATAATATGCAGTTTCGATCCATCGGACACAGAATAATGATGTTGCAAATGGCAATGTAGTTCATGATTATTTCTTCTCTGTCAGATTCAGCTGCAGCTAGAGCTACTGGTGCTGCAACATCAATATTACCAATGATGGAAATTCAGTGGTAACTAAAAACTGGCATAGAAAACGAAACTCGTCGGGCAACATTGCGTATACTACACAATATTCCTTTCGATTTCTGAATTGAATCTGCATTGAAATTGAAAAAGATATATTATCTATGTATACAAGCAGTTAAATACATACAAAAAAAATTGCAAATCAAGTTTATGTTGCATCCTTGCAACAGTTCGTCGTGGCGTCGGTCGATGTTGATACAAATCTCAATCGTTCAATGATTTCGATGTGCCAATGATGATTGAATGATAAACACGATTAATTAAGTGTTTTGTCGCAATCATTGTTTTATTAAAAAAAAAGAAAGTTGATACAAAAAAAAGTACATACTGTCAGAGGTATAATATAAGGATGCTGTGGATAAATAAATGCATAAAAATAAATAATCAATCTATTAAATGTCAATTGAATGCTAGATTAGATTTATGTGTGCATGTGCATGTCTTTTGATTCTATGAAAGGTCACGATTATAAGAGATTGGCAACAAGGTTGGGCCGGATGCTTAATAGATCAAGTAAGGTACAGTGAGTAATATGTATTGAATTTAAAACAACAAAGCATATACCACCTACACTCTGTCGGCGGCGACTTAAATAAATATTAAATATATTATAAATAGGATCTTGGAAGCCAGCACAGGTATCTCAAGATCTCTGTCTCTCTGAGATATCAGAGATCTTAACTTAATTCCTCACTGAGATTTCTTACATTCACATGCTCAATTATTTTTTGTTGTGATGTATCAATTTATAAAAAAAGAGATGGAGAGTGCTTTTGACTTCTAGCGGTGAAATCTTGATTAGGTTTCTCCATCTGCTCAGTGAAACTGACAGAATATTGTGAGATCTCAGAAACGTCAACTAACAACTTCTTTAATACAAAATTGACAAATGTAACAGGAAACAAATTGTGAAGAGGAAAGTTGACAATTGTCAAATTTGTAACCCATAAATAGTTCGACAACTTTATTAAATTGTCGGAAAATATGCGACAGTTGCCAAGTTTTCGGATAAAGAAAAAACGTATCTTTTGACATGTGAAATTTTCGAAAATCGAGAATCTTTGTTTAACCGTAGGTACCATGGCTAACCCCCTTTTTCCCTTCAATTTTAAGTTCAAGGTTTCCAAACGAATCGAAATGTTGCCAGTTTTTCTTTGATTTATTTAGTTTATGACAAAAAATAATGTAATCTTATTGTAACAAAATCATTCATGTGATTTTTTTATTGAAATTTGATTTAAAGTTTGATCAAAATGGCTAAGACTACTTTTAGGAAAATTTTCTATATTAGCTTAGATAAAATATCAAATATTCCTTCTTAGGGAATAAAATAAAATTTCTTATTGTGCCAAATTATAAAAAATTCTGTTCAACCTTTTAGACTTTAGCGAAAACAAATGTTGTTGACTTCTCGGTATTACGGTACTTACTTATTTTCGCTTTCCCCAAGAACTGTCATCACTTTCCCGCAGAAAATAGCCTGTGAACACAATAGAATGCTGCAACTGGAGATGCAACAGCTGTGAAAAAGTGTCGTACATGCTATTTTTTATGTGCACACAATGCAGCTGTACAGCTTTTTGTATATTTTAGAGAAAAAAAAAACAATCACTTTTTCATTTTCGATTTATAATATTTTTCGCGAAACAAATAACCACAAAAAGCTTCAATATTTTTCCGGATCTTTTTTTCTTCATACAAATTGAAACGTCAAAAGTGCTTGAATGAAAAGCTAAAATTTGGTGAACTCTTGCAGCACCGACTGCAGTTGCGTTGTGTTGTATTCGTAACATTGAATTTGTATGTATTGAATATTTTGACAGCTATTCTAGCTGCAGTTCCAGTTGCAGCTCTGCATCCATTGTGTTCAGGCAGTTAAAATTTTTATTATAACGAAAAACATCAATAAACATCATGATTCATATTAGAGTGACCTTTTATGGGTGTATTAAAGTTTCTTGACCGCCTTGTGAATGTGCCTCACTCTGCAAACAGAAATTTGTCACAATTATTTAGAAACCGATTGAATCAAAAGTGAGCCTAATCACTTTACACGATTTTTCAATACGAACAAGTAAGGCCCAGTTAAAAGGTCATGCGGCAGCGTGATTCGGCTATTGAATATGAAAACTCACAACTCCCAAGTTAAGCCCATGTCTGACTTTTGCTGATGCCGTAAGCAGGAATTTTTCTTGTTTATTTTCGTTTGTGCTGTTTGAATAACTGATTTTTTTTGTCAACTTAATTGAATGCAACTTTAGTCACCTACATTATAATATGTAAATGAACGTGTTGCATTAATCGGGGAACGAAGAGATTGGCCCATATGTCAAAAATCGAGTCATGAAAAGTCGAAATTAAATAAAACTGAGTATAAAATCAAAATTGTCCCTATTCGATATACATATTTAACAGTAAACGAAACTCTCTTTGAAATGAACTATTTTTTTTTCTAACATTATTTACATACATATAAGGCTATAAATGATGTATTAATAGTTATTTATTTATTTTTTTCTTTTTAGGTAAGTGCTAACCACCAAATCAAGTTATGATGCTCATAAAATCTCCACTCCGTAAGTAAAAGTTACTTATTTGGTATCCATCAACTTTGTATTATATCGAATAAATAGGTATACAACAAAGTTATTTTTCCCACCGAAATGTAAAATGCAGCGCATCAATGCACACAAATTTATTAACAGCAAAGAAAGTTCAAACTACAAAGTTAACCGCCAACTTTTTAGTCCACCCAAAATGCCATTAACGCAATAAATTTTATTAAATTTAAAAATTTCTCACTTCCAACTCCACAGGATACTTGTTGGCACAATTTTTTTAGAGCATTTTGTACAATGTGTTGAGAGCATACAGTCAGTGTGTCAAAAAACTTTGCGCATCAAATTAAGAATCAGGAGCCAAAAACTGAACTCAAAATAAAAAGGAGGATTTTTAGACGTAGAAATTAACATTCCGAGTGAAATAAATTGAAACGTTTCAAAGTTTGTTAAAAATTTATGCTTACCTGTGTAAAAATTGTTATCAAAAATTGTGTTCACATCGATACTTAACTTTTCATTTTTTTATTTTAATTATTTTAGTTTGATTATATCAAATGATCATGTTATTCTGAACCTTCAAAAATAAAGAAGTAAATCGACACCCATTTTTTAATGTTTTGAATGAAATTTTGATCCAACTGTATAAATTGTAGATTCACTGTATACATCATTCAATAATTTGATATTATTTATGTACATATGTGCGTTAAAAATATTCGCACGCTTCGATCTTGTAAAACTAGAACTGTCAATTGTAAAGCCAACATGTCTCTTAATTGATCGGTTAATTAATAACCACGAACATGTAGCTTTAATTAAATAAATCTCACTTTGGCATGTTCCTTTTAAGCCCCAAGCGAAAGTTAGAGATAAATATAAAAAAATTATGGGTCATCATACCAGTAGCTCACAGCATATAGTGGTGTTGCCGTTTAAGTCAAAATCCGACATGTGTCAGATGGAAAAGATTTTCTTTTATTTTCGGTTTCATGAAGATCGCACTCCATCGCTGCCGTTAGCCAAGTTGATTGAAATAGTGATAAAAGAAAACGGGAAAGTTTTGATACCTACATACATATGAATGTAATGTATGTATGTATATAATATAAAATAGAAACAAATTTAAAGTCACAATAGGCATACACGGCTCGTGGCTAGTTTATTCGCATAACACTTGATGTGAATTTTTAAAATTTATTTAATCTGCTGCGCTGTGTGTTGCATGTTAAAGTTGTATCTTAAGTTGATTTAACAAAGAAAAATATAAACTTGAGTTAAGTGAAACAAAACAGTTTAATGCTACGACCGTACATGAGCATTTACCGGATATTCAATGATTACAATGAATTGTTTGGTTAAGCTTCAGTTTTACTTTCTTTCATTGGAGGTGCAAATATTCCGGTCCGGCTTGTTGGTAGAATTTCAATGTAAAGATAAGAAAAAGGCGAGAGTGAATTTAAAATAATATAAATTTGTTATTTTTTGTTGAAGGAAGACAAAAGTTCATTGGACAGATTAAAAGATGTTTAAGTATGCAACACCAGCTTCCACAAATTTGAATGACAAGTTCAGTTAAACTAATCGGACTTGTCAAATAGTTTTTTTTCTTTTTTACTTCAAGAAATATACAAACATTTTAGTGTGAAAGTAAATCTTGTCTTAAAAATATCAAGTAAATTTCTTTGATTAGAAGATATAGTCCATAAAGAATTGAACAGAAAAAAACGACATAGGAGCAAAGCAATTTACACGTAAATAGAACAGCAACTTAAATCCGTTTGAACTAAGCAAGTCCAGATAATTTTCGGGACTTAAATTTAGTCCAGATAAAAACTGTATTACCGGCAATAGATTTTCCAATCGATATTTTGTATGGAAACGTCAAATTATCTGAGTCATCAAATTGAACAATTTTTTTTTATGAGAACAAAATGGCGGTCATTGTCATGGAATTTAGTTTGTTGCCTATAAATGGCTTGAAATTAAGTTCTATGTTTTAATTTAGTTTTATTTCATCAAGAGGAATAATTTTTACATACATAAGTTTTCTTTTTATTTTATTGTGGTATGGCTGATTAGTTTTTTTTTAATGCTTGCCACAAACAAAACTAAAACGGTAGTGATGGCAATTTGTAACAGTGATGGGTTTGTTTGCTGTGATATTTTTTTGTCCAAATTCATATGGAGTTGCAAAAAACACGGCTAATAAATTGACGGTAATGTTTTTTTTGCAAGTTTCGATAAAACTATTAATTTTGAGGAAAAAAAAATTGGATTCGCTTGCTCACTTTTTGTTTAATCGAACTGACTGAGATCTCATTTTTCTGAACGTGTCTAGTGACTTGAAATCAAGTTCTATGCTTTATTTAATTTTTTTTTTCATAAAATAGAATATTTTTTCTTTTTTTTTAATTTTGTTTTATTTATTTTTTTTTTGCTGATTACTATTTGTTTTGTATGAATGTCACAAATCACATTGTAACAGTGATGGGCTTGTTTGCTGTAATGACTGGTAATTTCCGATGCCATTTTTTCGCCCAATTCTATATGGATTTGCATACAAATACGCTTATAATTTCTTCTCTATTACCGGCGTAAATTACGTCTTTGTTATCGATAGTTTGTTTGGAAATGATAATTCTTGTTTGTGATGACGTCGCTATTCTTCGATGTCGTTTTATACAACTAATTCTCTTCAGGATTGAAAAAAACGACCACCGGGATAAGCGATACTATCACAGAAACAAAATGGAGTTTTTATACAAACTATCGATAACATAAGTATATAATTCACGCTGGTAACACAGTTTTTCTGTGCGCTAAAGTTAAGCTAGGAAAATTCTCTGGGCTTAGCTTTGCCCACAGGTGATGAGTGTTATTGTTGCGTTTAACACGGTGATTGTTTAGCATCGACGCCGTTTTTTTCGTCCAATTTCCTCCGGACTTGCAAAAAACACGCCCTTTTTTGATTTAAACTACTTCTATAATCAAATGAGTATACTTAACTAAAATTCTATTAAACATCTCTCTTTAAAACGTCATGTCCGTTAATTGTGTATTGCTATAACGAAACCTATGAATATTAAAATACCACATATGTACCTGCATTTTCTATACTACTGACCTAGATCTCTATAATCTCTTCTACTCTATACCAAACACAGTTTCCATCAAATACAATAAAATGTTTTCCCATTTCGCACCGAAAATTTATGTGTGATTTTTTTATTTAACCAAAAAACCACTCTATTTTCAAAATAGCTTGTCGAGCATAGAAATACTTGTAGTTAAGTTGTTTAATGACATTATTCTGTTCTTGATGTTCATACATATATATGTACAAAATTATTTGTGTGTTTTGTTGGTAATATTTATTTATCCCAAGTTTACCCTTTTAATATCACACAATAAGACAAAACGCATAAAATTGTTTGCCATGCAAATGTGGGCCAATACGTGCGCAGTTTAACTTTGATGACCGAAATGCTATTCGGCATTTAATTTCTTCTAGCCAGAACGTTGTCGATTTAATCATTTTATGTTTTCATTTAATTCTAAGGGGAAAGTATTGGAAAAATTAAAAATTTTTCCGAGAAATTTAAATTTAAATTTATTTTAAATTTATTTTAACAGCTCACAAAAGTCTTTCCTGAAACTCATAATCATAATACATATATATTACTTTTACAGTTTGGATCCCTTTTCCGACTCTGATACTACACCGATTTTGACAACTGAGGTGTCAAACGAAGCGGAATAAGCTGCTGATTTGATTATAATTTAATTTTAAAAATTTGTTCAAAAACTGCATTTGTTTGTTAAATATTATTCCAATAAAAATTAACTCTAAAATGAACACTTTCATTTTCCAATTGGGCTTTTCCAAAAAATATCTATCTAAACAATGTTGCATTGCATTGTTTTTTCCCCAACTAGAGATGTTTTTTTTTTTTTGTTGCTTGTTTCGCAATGTCACATTGACATATGATGGAACTTCGAAATTGGTAATATTTTGGCATGTGACATTAGGTTGGTCCAATTTATTAAGTCCGTTCATTTTATTTTTATGTCATTGCGAGAATTCACGCACGGGTAGGCTAGTATTTTTTATTATTCTAATGTACTTCAAAATCTGGATTTTATAATAAAAGCAAGTTCGAGCGTCTTAAGCATACATTTAAATAATTTTTTTCTATGTGAATTGCAAAATTCAACTCATCGTGTAGATTCGAAAAAATTATCTCAGATTCTTGATCGTTAGTCGGCTTCCCAAAGTCCGTCCACAAATGCAAGACAGATAACATTGCTGAATTGTGGGTGCATTTTAGTGCCAGTGGCTGTGTGAGTGTGATGGAGGTTCCCACAGTCAAAGTCTGGTATGAGTATGACTCCCCTTGCCTGATGGCTGCAGCAGGGTATTCCGAAACGAGATCTCTAACCGAACGATGCAGCATTAAGTGGTTTCAATTTTTTTTTTTTGAGGCAGGATTGTGTTTAGAGAGAATTCAAATAATTGGTGGTGTGGGTCAAATGGCTGGAAAAACTTGAAAAACTGTCCCATAGCTTTATTGTTGTCCTCTAGAGGTTCAGGTGACTTTGTTTGCACTTCTATTTGAGAGCAAGCTGTATATATAGAGTGAACAATGTACATGTACAAAATACCTTTGTCCTTTAAGCTGTTTTTACGAAATTGAAAAGTTCGAATTGTGGTTGTTGTATAGGTTTTATGACTTGGTGAAATCTGAATTAAGTTGGGCATCAATATATATGGTGCAGTGTTGCAGTTGCAATCGAGTATAGGGGTGTGGTGTTTTGTTATAAATGGAAGAACATTGCATGAATGATAGTGACTGAGTGGTACCTACTTTAAATGAGTTCACATTGAAGTGGGGCTTATAGCCACATACCTACATACATATGTACATATTATAGCCAGCAGTGATTGTGGTTTGAACTTTGATTTCGATTTGAATCATTTGGGTATCTTTATACATATATTTGTATACGTGTTTTGGTTTTCACAGAGGTGTGGTTATTCGTGAAAATTATGGTGAATAACATTGTGTTTTTACTATGTCTATGACGGATTTGGGGCAGACCCACTATATCGGTAAATACAATGTGTGAGAACCTTAGAGACAAAAACAAGGAAGGTTAAGATTGAGGTTCAAAGAATACAACTACAGCTTTTAAAGAACATTATGGGAATGGTTTTTATTAAGACGAGAAAGTCGAAAATAAAATATAGTCTTGAGTTTTCTTTCTATTTTAATATGGCAAGGCTGATTAGTTTTTGTTATGCATGAGTCCCACTTAATTGACAGTGTAGTGATGGCATTTTGAGATAGAGATGTGATTACTTTCGTAAGCCACGATTTTTTCGTCCAATTCTATTTGGACTTGGGAAAAAAAGACGTCTAGTCTAGTACTAACTTATAACAATATTTTTGGTAGGTAGAATTAATTTTTTTATAAAATCATGTACAAATGTTTGCTATCTAACTTTAAATTTTACTTTTGTGGAAAAGAGATACATATGACAGTGCTATATTGGAAACAGCTACATTCAAAAAGACGTAGGAATAATAATCACAATTTTCAACAGTGATTTTTTTCTCTTTATACAAAGCATTTTTAAACAATTTTAATAATTATAGATATATGAGGTATCATTGAGGATTAAGAAAGTATAAAATATTCCAACATTTACTTAAAATGATGTCATAATGAAGACAAACATATCAAATTATATACAAAAAAACAAAAAAAACATTGAAAGCTCCCAAGTGATGAAGACCACACAATAATTGTTTGAAGGTCATATTATAGGTAAGACAGTATAAAAACCAATTACAAGCGATTACACTTAAGCCATTTCTATATTCACTCTATCTTCTGATCGTATATATAGCCTCAAATTAAGAAACATTATAATTACACCCGCTTATTAAAGAGGCTTACCATCTTCAGATCTTTTTTAACGGATTACATGGCCATCACCGAGGCGTTAAACAAAACACTTTCAAATCGTTTGCTGTTGGTCAAAAGCTTGAGGCTGAAGTTGGCACACGTACTGTTTTATCATATAGTGGTGTGCTAATGATTTAATGGTTGTCTACTTTTTTTGTTTACATATACGAAAGTGTTTGTATCAACAATCAACATACATACTTATTTAAACAAATCTATTTCATAAAATACTTTAAAAAAAATAAGCGTTTTTTTAAGGTTTTGAATAAATGCCAATAAAATTACGACGATTGGTTATGCTACCGAAAATAATATTATATGGTAATTTAATTGCTTTAATAAAAATGCAAAAGCTGCAATCATTCAAAAAAATAAATTAATCACTTAAAATATGTATGTAGATAAGTGTGTATAAATAATTTTATTTACAAAATTATAATTATAGGTATTTATTAAAATGCAAAAAAAAATAATATTATTCAATTAAGTAAATAATAATTAATTTGACTGCTAATGGAAAAGTACATCGTAGGTAATTTTTAATTGTTATTTTTCGAAAATTTTGACATTTTTCTTTGTATTTACCGTAAAATATGATTAAAAATTAATCAAATTCCACTTTACACCGGCTCGAAGGACCAAAATGTTGGTTCAAAATCAATTTAAATTGTTTAGCTCAAATAAATGAAATAAAATGACAAATAATGTGGTCGATTCAATGTTA
Organism: Epistrophe eligans; assembly: GCA_951394125.1. Taxonomy (NCBI): domain Eukaryota; kingdom Metazoa; phylum Arthropoda; class Insecta; order Diptera; family Syrphidae; genus Epistrophe; species Epistrophe eligans. The sequence goes on from OX596029.1 coordinate 84,045,412, forward strand.
AAAGGCAGAATACTATTATTTCACAATTATATTAACTTTTAACATAAATAAAAAGAGGAACAAAATGAGAAAACAAAACACTACTCGCTGTTTAATTATAGGCGTTTTTTTTTTGCAAGCCCGCCCGGGGGGAATTAGATGAAACAAACGATGTCGGTGCTAAACAATCACCATGTTAAATGCAACAACAACTATTCCCAGGCGGGTTAAGCTACACCTGGAGAATTCTCTAGGCTTAACTTAAGCGCACAGAAAAACTGTGTTACCGGCGTGAATTATACCTATATACATACTTGTTATCGATAGTTTGTATGAAAACTCCATTTTGTTTCTGTGATGGTGTCGCTTATCCCCGTGGTGGTTTTTTTCGTCCAATTCTCCCCGGGCTTGTAAAAAAAAAACACACCTGATGATACATAACTTTATAAAATTGTCATTGACATAGCAAAAAATTATTCTGACAGCGTTACCTAGAACATTTGGTTTTATAAAAGTTGTGCATACAAAATGTATTTGTTTTTTTTATTTTTATTTAATGATCTATGTACATATTGATTGATCATTAACTATAATAAAAATACTGGACTAAAGGCCGTAATAAGCTATTTTGAATCAATAATTCAACAAGTCCAATTAAATAGTGCTAAGTCTTCTACTTGGCTGATGTATTTCAGTAGTATAAAGAATTTATATTATTAAAAAAAAAAACCTTCGTATAATAAAAATAACCATTAAAAAAATGATTGAGCACCTGAACTCGCGGTGGAGATGGAGAAACATCCGTTTTTATCTCAGGGAAGAGGCAAAAATCGGGATGGCACAAAAAAAATTAAATTCAAATTTCAACTGAAATATTTTCAAAAAATATTTCTCTCGAACGAATGATGTTGAGTATCTGGATCGTGAATTCGATATCCCAGTATTTTTCAGAGACAACAACCATTCGCGTAAGATTCTTACCCATATTTACGAACACTTCCGCTACATTTACCTACATTTTTCATTTTACCCATACCGAGAGCTTAGATGTTTACACCTTAAAAAATCTATATCAAAAGTAATAAATAATCAGTAAGAGCCTATGGTAATTGTCGTGATTTTTTCAAGTCCACAACCCAGATCACTCAATATAAACTATTAGCGACAAATGACCAAGCACATATGTCATACATATATTTTGTTGATTTTTGTCTTTTAACCTTTTTATGTTTGTAGTTTCAAGTTGCTACTACTATTATTGTGAATGCGTTTAAAGTCTGATGGCCAGTTGCTTCAAGCACATTTCAATGTTTATTGCTTCGTTAAATAAAAAAAAAAAAAAACAAAGTAGTGTATTGTCTTGGACATTTTTTTGGCTCGATGGTTTGTCCTGAATAATCTCGGAAACTACCTGTCGGAATTTGAGTTTTTTTTCTTATTAAACGTCCCAAGAAAGTTGAAATTTTTAAGTTATAATAACTTGAACACAAACCATTATATAAGTATATTCCAAAAAGATTTTTACGGATAGAAACATTTTGAAAGGTTACCCGGAATATTGGAAAATTAGGGATAAACTAAAAGTGCTTTTTTTCCATGGGATTTTTGTACAATGTGGAACAATTACGTGGTTTAAGTAAAATTGCCACGCCCATTTTTGTTTGTATTCGAGTTCTCTCCTTATTAATAAACAGCCATAGAAAGCTGAAATTTTGTAAATAATCTCCCTTTAACATAAAAAAAAGTATGAGAGTTATTTGTTTTGGTAATCAAACCACGACCACGCCTACTTTTGTTATAAATATATGTACGTATTTGAGCGTTAACATATTTAACGTCAATTGAAATTTTAAATCATACCTATAATTGAGATCTATTGAACTTAAAGTATTATAAAAATAGTTGAATCCTAATTTTGTGGGCTTCAGGTTTCTCTTTCTTGTTAGTTTTATTTGAATATAGATGACAGACCTGAAGCCCACAATTAGGATTCAACTTCATTGATCTTTCAGTTTAAAATTTAAAATTGATAAAAAATAAATAAAATTAGAGAAAATTGATTAAACAACTTTTGAAATTGTTTTGACACCAATGGGTTGTACACTATTCTATTTCTTTAACAAACCTCAGTTTATTAAACGAAAATTTTAAAATCGTTTGATCGATTTTTTTAGAAATCAAGAAATAATTGGTACGCTATTTTTAGTTTTAATTTATCAATTTAGTATTTATTCATCAATTTCGAAAAACAAATATTTTAATTTGAGCTGAATTTTAATTTTTTTTAATTTTTGTTATTTAGCTCACCTAAAACGGTTTGTTTTTTCAAATTTTTTCAAAAACGATACTAACGATTTTGATAAAACTTCGTACTTGGAATGACAAATTAATTGCGAATTTATCAGGTTTTTGCCAAGAATTCGATAATTTTGACCGATTTTATTTATATTTAGCAATCAAGTGCTTCAAAATATTTCAAACAATATTGCATTTAAAAATTTTGAGAATATTTTTTTTAAACAAAAAAAAAATCAAAATCAAAAAATCAATTTTGTTTGTTTAATCTAAGGTTATACATTTTTTGGGACATGTTTAAAACTTTTAGTACATCAGCAGTTGGACTTACAAACAAAATACTTTAAATTCATACCTCTTACCTAAATGGAAGATACTCATCGAAGAATTGATTCTGGGTGGGTTAAAACAGTAACGGTGCAGCATAATAATAATAATTTAATTGCAACTAAAAACAACCTTCTTGTTGGTTTTTTTTTATAGATACATTTTTTAAATAAAAATTGAAGAAAAAAAGGTTTCATTAAATATTTTTTTCTTTGAACGAAAATTTAAGGATAATTTCGGTTTTAATAAAATATATTATTTAGCCAGTTCACGTTTCTGAGATCTCACTGAGCAAACTTCTGTCGTTACGTTCAGATTTCTTAGATTGCTGAGATATCTGAGATCTCAGTGAGCTGAACTCTGGCTAATTCAATAAAATATGTGAAAATAAAATACTTATGAAAATAATTATAGTATTGATCATGTTATTTGGCAATGTGAAAACAGATACAAATTCCCGTTTTTAACATGTTCCGAATCTTTTGCATTCTTCTTCAAGGTCAAACCTTAAATTATATACCTATAACTGCACAACCGGAAATTGAAATCTTGTGTAGGTACCATCCTGTACCTGCTCATCATCATTGTCAACCATCAGCTTAAACATCAATTTATGTACTATATAAATGCAACTTAACAAAACTTGTTTCCAGACAACCAAAGAAAATCCAAAAGCCCCACACAAACACAAAAGAGGAAATTCAACTGACCTTATAATCGCCACTTATTTCCAGCCCATAAGTATACATAATATTGCATCGATGGCTAAGTGAAAATAAAATAAAAAAAAAAAAAAAATTCAAAAATGTTATGCAACACCAGCCGAGAGAGATAGGTAACACAAGTACGTGTAGGTACCTATACATTGGAATGTCCGACTTACTTAGTTGGATAAAACATTTTAAATTAATAATTTCACCGTGAATACCTCTTTACTGACTGTAGTGTATATGTATGTACACAATCCACTAATGTGTTGCAAAATATTTAAAATTTATGCGATACGTTTTTCATATAAAATAAATCGTCCGATCGAAATAATTATAGTTGAGTATTATCTTCAGGCGTAAATCCTAGTTCTGGAAGACCCTGAACAAAAAAAATGGCCATTTACTATAAATGCGTATAAGGTTATCACTTATTAGTCGCTAATAAAATGACCCTCTAAATATTATTCTGCGTGCGTATAGATCTATAGCTTATGATGCGATTCAATAAAATTACAATTTCAATAACTGGATTCTTCCAAAAAATGCAAAAAACTAGATCATTATCATATTATGCTTCAGGGCAGTTTAAGTTTTATGACTGGCCTCTCAAATTTTATTTAAAGTTGAATAATTAATTAGTAAAGTTTTTGTGGTTGTTGTTATGTTATTGAAGCGAATCTTCATAGCAAAGATTCATAGTGGTTAAATAATAAATTAAAATTTTATCAGAAGCCGGTTCCACCGAAACACGTCTTCACGTACAATTTTTGGTTACGGCCATAAATAGAAAAGTTATATTATTATGATTGTTGTTATCGTACGCAGTAAGGCCCACATTGATTTGTAAGTAAATTCTTACCGAGCGAGCCGTTAACTTGCCGTTGACCATTACTTTTATGATAATTAGGTTAAGTTAGGTTTTTTTTTAAGAGAGGGAAGTAGTTAGTGGTCACATGCAGGTGGTTTTGGTGTATTTTTGATTGCGGTTAAAATAGTAGAGCCTAGATACGTTTATCGGTTTAGTTTGTTGCTTAAGATTTATGAAAAAATGCAATCGGTAGCTGCATTACGTCTCTTCTTATCTACAAATGGTTTAATCTGAGACCAATAAAATTTTATGTAGAAGCAGGGTGCTCTGAAATTTTGTTATGTAATCTTTAAAAAAAATACAAACTCGCAAATTTAAACGAACAATAAGCATAACAAATAAAGATTAAAGTTTTTTCTTACTCTAGGGGGGTAGATAGCTTTCCAGTTCTTAAAATTTTAAGGTATAGTGTGAACTTTAGTTCAAAGAAAAAGAAATTCAATAAATAGAAAATAAACAAACACAAGGAAAAACGAGATAAACATGCAACAAAATGGAGTTTTCATACAAACAATCGATAACAAGTATGTAAGTAATTCACGCTGGGAATACAGTTTTTCTGTGCGCTTAAGTTAAGCCGCATGGGTTTAGCTTAGCCCATTGTGAATTACTTATTTTTGCATTTAATATGGTGATTGTTTAGCCCCGACATCGTTTAATTCGTCCAATTCCCCCGGGCTCGCAAAAAAAATAACACGCCTTGTATTACATTACTTGCTATCGATAGTTTGTATGGAAACTCCGTCATGGCGTCGCTAATCGCCGATATCGTTTTTTTCAACCAATTATCTCCGGGATTGGAAAAAAAACACACCTAAAGTTTGAAAAATGATTCCTTGCGTTCGAGAAACTATCAGATAGGTGCGTTCCTTTGTGTCAATCAAGTCTTGTTTTTTTTTTCTTTTTTAAATGTAACTTTGATTGATCTAACATTATAAATTGATTACAAAAAAGATATATGTAATTAAAAAAAAATAAAACGTAATTCGATAAAGTGGCACTTCTTAGGCCATTCTATAATTCCGAGTCTTAGACATTATTAAGATAAATTTTAAAAATAGAGTTTTAATGGATATTTAGTGTTTCAATAATTATAAAAATGTATTTTTGTTGAAAAAATTATCTATAAACGTAAATTGATGATATTATTTAAATAAGTTTATTTTCTTTAAGCTCAATGCTCTTAAAAACACATTTTAAACGGATCCAACACAATATAAGCTTATTATTTGTCAAGCCCAATGTTAGTAAAAAAAAAGATATTATTAATAAAATTGTTTTACCTACATATGTACGTGTTTGCCAAATAGGAGAAAATGATTCATTCAAAAGCTGATTTCGGAATAAAAAAAAAAAATTACCTAATAAATGTCTTCACGCCCACATATGTGAGAATTTAAATGCCGTCGTTCGTCGCTGTCTTCAAATAAAGTTTAAGGCCATATAATAATGATGCCAGGCATAATATATGCTAATTTTAATTGGTTTTCGCCAAAAATATTGATATCTTCTCAGATAGATGTTTAGAGGTGGTATCCGCAGGTGTGTGTCACCAATTGGACGCTTTCAATTCCAATTGTCTACGCTTTTTTGCGTATTGACATTTAATAATGGTAGAATATTCGTTTTCTTTTTTCCCTTATTTTCCTTACAAATATCAAACAAAATATGATAGAAACAAAATATATTTACATACATAGTTCTCACTTCTCAGTATACGAAATCATCCAATCCGATCGTCGGGATTGAAAGCTTTAAAAATGTTTTGTTTTTTTGCCAAATGTACAATGTTCAGTTATTTTATTGGTCAGATTCCCACAATACTTTCTACTAAAACTTACAAAGTATCTTTAAAGTTTTCTAACTTAAAATGTACCTATAAAAAATCTTGCACTCAATGACTGCATGGCTAACAGGTTAATGGTTCTTTGTGGTTAAACAATATAATTTGTCTTCTTTTTCTCAGTATAACTATATAAAGAGGTAATTTACAAAAAAAAAAAAAAAAGAACTTCTCATTTCAAATGAATAAATTTCAAGATATAATTATACTGTGAGATTCCGTGGATATTCTTATTCTTTCTGCATTATAATGTTTTTTCCATTGTCAAACAGAAGTATACACAATCCATCAGCTATGTATATGCCAACAAAACACAACATCATCATGATGATTAGATCATTTATATATTTTCCAATTGTATCTTGATTCTTGTGCAATGTTTTACATTAACATTATTTTGCAAAACATAAAACTGGACTGACAATATAGCAACCTTGTTAATTTATTTTCTCAGACTAAACTAAGCATTTAGACTATTTTTTAATGCCTGTTTGCATCGAAATTTACCTTAACGTACTCAAAAAATGTTTTAATCTAAATAATTAGTAAAATTACATAATCTACATACATGTTTAATGTTTTTTTCATAAAAGATAGGTTAAAATTTTAATTAAATTGAATCTGAGTTAGGCATAGTTTTTTTTACATTTAATGAGATTTTTGAGATGATTTTAGACGTAAAACAAATGTAAAAATTCAAGTGAGAAAAAAATTAATTAAAGAATTCTTTTTATGAACTGATGTAGTTGTGAATCTGCTGTTTTGTTTACCTGCCATTTCACTTAGGGCCCGTTTTTTAGTAGCTGAGTTAATGGATTTTTGTGTGATAACACATGTTGCAGTTAGGCTCCCAAGCTTTTGTACCTTTATATTAATATTGAAGATTTTAATGAAACAACAACACCACCAAGATTTGTATAGGCTGGAGTTATAGCTATTTCACGACTACCAGGTCGATCATCAGACTCCTTTTCAGTGGTGCTAGACATGATTGTTCAATTTTTAATTGAAAAAATTGTATGCCCAGCTGGGACTCGAACTTCGAACAAGCTCCCTCCGAGCCCATGCGCTTCGCATTGCGCTATACCGAGGTCACTTTACGCTAAACCAGACTTAGTTAATCTTGCAAACAAATTAAACCCGAATTAACTAAGAAACAATTTTCAGTATAAGTTTAACTATAGCTTTCAGTTATCAAAGAAATTAAAATTGAAGTCAGAAACTTTAAGTTCAATTCTGTGCATCTGTCAAAATCAAGAAAAGTGGTGGATCCAGCTCTGTTTCTTGTCTAAATTTCAATATATTGTACTAAAACTGCTGTATCAAATAATAATAAAAATAAAAGGTGAAAAGTAATTATCAAGGCTAAAATTTCGAAGGAAAAAATAAAAATAGAAATAGAGTAGGCCAGAAGATTTTTTAGTGACAAAATTTAACTGAAAATATTGACGTTTTAGGGATGAATCTCTTAATTTCATAACTGCAAGAACTCAATGCTTAATTGAAACCCATTATAGATAATTTTTCGATATCTGAGAAAAATTTAGTATATTTCTACTGTGTCAATAATTTGATTTATTTTTTCCACTAAATGACATCTTAGCCAATATTTTGCGTTGTTTACCTACTTTTGTCCAGGAACATAATTAAATATTCCAACTACCTTCATGTGTACCTAATAGTTTTGTACAAAAAACAAGAAATAAATGATATACTGTTGCATTTTAAGATATTTAAGTTGTCATTTAATTGACCAAGACTTAACTAGATGCTCAGTGGAAATGACTATAAAGACTAATAATGCTTACTTAGTTGTCGTTTTGATTAAATAACGTTTTTTTTAAGATAAATAACCAAAGTCGAGTTTTGAGAAATGGATGTGTAACGTAATGTACAAGTGGAAGAAGATTTTTGTGTCAATAAAGTGACTTACTTTTTTATGACGGCTTTATTGACATAAATAAATTACCAATATTAACATTATAAGGACATGTTGATCTCCATAACTGAAAAAAAATAAGGATAAATACAAAACCAATTATTCAATTACTGACATAAATGATATTAATGGTTCTGCGTACTGTGTCAATACATTAACTTATTATTTCCACTTATTGACATGGCAAAATGTTATTGCATTTTTCGCTTGCTTTTGTCCAAGTAATACAATACAATTAGCAAACTGTTTTTCTAGTTCAAATTTAGTGTTTTTTTTTTGGAGAAGAACAACATGAAACAAAAAATATGCATTGTTAAGATACTTGTCATTTCATTGACAAAAATGAAACTATATGCATTCATTGCAAATTGTTTTAATAAATTGGTTTACTATTTTGAGGAATTGATGCATTTATGCTGATAATAAAAACCATTTAAAACCAAAATTGGTTAATTTTGTATCGCATATAGTCTAGACCTATAGTTTTTTAGTACAAAATTATTCCAGTTTCTCGCACTGAAAAACTGGACCTGAGAACTCAGAAAAAGAAGCCATCCAAATTCCTTATTTTGATCAAATGTAAACACTATTCTATTTCAATAATTGTCTACTTTAAGAAATTTGAGCATAAAAACTGTTGACTTAGTACAAAATATTGTTTAATAAAATCCAAAAATAGCACGAAGCAACTAGGCATTATAAAGTCTAAAACAGATAATCAAGAAGAAACAAAAAGTACCATGGCTTGCGATTGATATATTATTTGCTTCTTCGGACTTTGGATGTTGAATCTAAATTAACGCAGCGAACCATGATCAATTCAAACATTACTATAAGTTTTCAATTTATTGCATCTTAAGATGCGGCCATGAGATTGCACGGCAGCATTTTTGTTGTTGCATCACATGATAAATTCAGATGCAATTTTACCATCACATGAATGCCAAATAGAATGCTGGTACTTTTTGTTTTCATGAATTTACACTCTGGCCAATTCGAGCATGCAGAGAGGCAATAGATAACTAAAGTACGTATGTATGTTCCAGTTATTTGTGAATCTAAATCGCCAATTTAAGCTCTAGTATTTGGCCATATCTGCTATTAGTATAAATCATTTCAGTTAAAACTTTGAAACTTTGACCATGTTTACAATGTGTCAACACCTGTTGAGATCCAATATAGCTAAGGTTTATAAGATTTAAGTTTTTTTTTTTAAATACATCCAAGCCTTAAATAAATACTTAGCCTCATTGGGGTTTTGTTATTTAATTAAAAGTTTATTGCGACATACCATTACGAGCATCTGAGAAATGCATGTTATAATATAGCTATAGGCTAAAGTGTGTGCCGATGCATCTTATCCGCATATTTTCAACCATCCGCATGCAGCGTATCCAATCCACATTGCATAAGATAAGACTGATGCACCAAGAGAGTATAAACTGGCAGCCTGGTCGGACTATGGGTTATGCTAGTTGGCAAACGATCAACGACCGATTCTTCTCCTATACTTCTCCTAAAACCAACCTACTTAACTTCATAGTTGTGGGACCACAAAAAATGTAACAGATATCAACTATCATACCATACTTGAGATAGATCGGCCTATTTATGTGTTGTGCTGTGCTGTGCTGAGTAGGTTAGGAAAAATATGATATTTCCTTTGGCAAATTTGTATCAATGAGAGAGTGAATATAATTCAATGACGTAGACAAAGGTATACCTACCTATAATCCGAATACGGGGAAATGACTTTGGTTCCATTGGCTGGTTACGTCCGTCGCCACCGTCACTATAGCATCGCATTGGTAGGTAAGTCGGTTTTATGAGCAGTTCACGCATGTGGTTTTGTATTTTTAAGCTACTGGTTAGGTGACATTCCAACCGCGCGACTCGGTTCCAATATTACATGTGTTTTGTGTGTTACATTGGGTCTATGATGCTGTTCCGTTGACGCAATGGATATATGTATTTATACAGTATATGTTTATATACGTAAATGTCAGTTGATATTTTGTTGCAATAACCCAATGGTTAACGATTGATTGAAATAGGTACATATATACATAACTCCGATGTTGGTCTGGTCTTGGTGGCCAAATTGTTTCCTTAATAGGAAAGTGCAATTACAATAATTTAAATCTTTGCTAATCAAAACAGTTTTATGGTCAATAAATAGTGTTTCATTTTCCATTTTTTTAGGAGAAATTTACTTTGCTAACAGAAATTGATCTAGATTTACTTTAAAGGAATTTTCGCAAAAAGTTTAAAATGAAAGATAGTGTTTCAAAATGTTAAATGCAAAGTAAAAAAAAAAAATACAAAAGTAGTTGGACTTGCGTCAGCAAACAATAAAAGTCGTTCATAATGAACAATTGGATAACTTTTTGTTAATATTGTACTTTCTCTATATACGACAAGTATTGTTCTCTCAGTAGAAAATTTCTTCTTCTTCTTCTTCTTCTTCTTCTTCTTCTTCTTCTTCTTCTTCTTCTTCTTCTTCTTCTTCTTCTTCTTCTTCTTCTTCTTCTTCTTCTTCTTCTTCTTCTTCTTCTTCTTCTTCTTCTTCTTCTTCTTCTTCTTCTTCTTCTTCTTCTTCTTCTTCTTCTTCTTCTTCTTCTTCTTCTTCTTCTTCTTCTTCTTCTTCTTCTTCTTCTTCTTCTTCTTCTTCAGTTTTTCAGAAAAATTAACTATATATCAAATTTTTACATTTCTCTACTGTGCAGCTTTGACTCTAGTCAAGAAACTAATAGTACCATTCGATTTAGCGCGCAAAAATAGATATTAAATGATACCATTTACAGGTTATTTCCCAAAATCGTACGTTTGGCCCCACTGTGCGCCGCGCCGCCGCATATTTTATTTTTTTTTTAATTTCAAGGACACTTACGCTTCCGAGAAAGCCGACTAACAACACGCACAGTGGAATGTTTGAGAAAAAAAAAGTTTGTCACATCAAAGCCTTAGTAGAGAACTAAGTTATCACACCAATAATTTTTTTTAAATATTTATGTATAAAGGAAAATTGCTATAAAGCTTCCATTTCTATAATATCCCATTCTCAAAAACTTTTTGTATCCTGAACTTCACCAATTAAAAAAGTAAACGCTGTTTTTATAAAGCCATTGTGAACTGATAACAAGATATCAACTATCAGCTAACAACGCACCGTTTGACCTCTTTTTTCATCGCCATCGCAGAGAAATTAATTTAAAAAAAAAAACAGTTAAATTTATTCTTATACTTATACCGGCTCAATGTCTTCCTGGTATTGACAACCTCCACAAGGTTGTTCAAATTATAATTTATGAATCATTCGTTTCGTTGCTTCATACGGGTCACTGAAAGTGAAAACTATACATATGTATACTGTAATAGCCAGCCCACAAATAATATAAATTAAATGATAAAATTATGTAAGCTCTCTGTGATGATGTTTTGATATTTAATTTTGTGTGCGCGCTTTCAGATGTATAGATATACGAGTAGGTATCGGTTATTTTGATTACAAAATTAATAATACACAGGGTGTATCTTTTTACACCTCAGGAAGATTGAAGTGAAACTAAATTTTAAGGTTTTCTTTACGAATAATAGAACTACGAACTAAAAAACTTATACACTTCTGGTGTTATTTATAAACGTTGTCTAACTTTAGACAATTGTCCAACTTTGGAAAATGTGTTCAATTGTTTATTGTTGTCTTATAGCTGCCTAACTTAGACAAAAAAGTAGATTATCTTTACGGTCAATAATGTGATATTTATTTTTATTAAATAAAGCATATTTCCACCATTTTGATAGTTAGACAGTGTCTAAGTAGACAAAAATCTAATTAATACGACTGTTCATGATTAAACATGAATTGTTTACAAACATTGAAGTGAGTATCAAGTAATTTAGATAATCCACCCAAGTAGGTGAAATAATGAGTTTTTTAGCTAAAATACTATGGATAAGAAGAAAATAAACGCTAGTCACACATGAAATTTATAAGATCAATTAAGAAAGAAAGTGTGCCTAAGTTTAGACTTTCAGAAAAAAGTATATTTTACCTATGTGCGCAGATTAAATAGCGCTCTTTGTCGACAGCAGAGTTATTGTTGAATGTAGTAGATTGAATTGAAGTGAATTAACAGTTAATTGTTTATTAATACTAAGATAGTTTAATTCGTGAACAAAATTTTTGAGCAGCGATTTAGTTTACTTGTGAATTTTAAGATAATTATACTTTTATAATAATAGGGTGATTTGATTAATGTAGCTATAGAATTTTTTAAAACAAGAATTATGGATTAAAAGAAATCGATTTTAAAAAGAAACTAATTAATTGCTAATTAGGGATTTTCAAATAATGTAAATATGTATATGTTTATTCAATACATGTTGGTATATATTTAATTAATTTAAACTTAAGAATAACATACAAAAATAATATGTGTTGCCCAAGGATAATAAACCCATAACACCCTGTTTATGTTAATTTCTAGAAACTGAAAATGTTTGAATCGAAACTCCCCTTAATTACTTTGCGGTTAACTTTTTTTGATATGATTTGTGTCTATTGTCATTATAAATAGTGTTGCAAGAACTTATTATTATGAACTTAAGTCGGATGTGTCGAGTCAATTCCTCTATATACCTATAGGTATTTTATTTAATTGGATTGAGATTTCTGATCGAATTAAAGTGACACACAACACATTTTTATATACATAGGTACATATATTTATTTATTGATTGATTACTTAAAAAAATAATCTTAAACTATGGAAAAACAAAGAAGTTTGAACAAACTGATAAAATTGATTTTAAGTCAATCAACCGGAAAAAAAACCTGACGACAACATGCAAACAACAAAAGAACTGATATTTATACCTTTAACATTTAATCAAAGACAATATTCAATTAAAATTTCGCATCAATAAACTTTATTTTTTTCACGCAAAAATATTTTGAATATGATTAAACAATTTTTTCGTATACATAATATGTAGATACATATGTACACATGTAACTTTATAATATTAAAACGTGATGATATTACATTATACTAATTTGCTTCTTTTTCTTTTTTTTTTTTTTGATTTCAGCTTCCGCGCGGAGCGGTTTGGCAATTATTCTTCCTGCTAAGCGCGGTACTTCTGTTTAATGGTGAGAATTTATTTTTTATTGAATCAAAATCTGTTTATTTATTATAATAAAAAATATTTTAATTTAAGTAATTATAAATTTAAAGTATGAATATTGATTAATGAATATGCAATTTTTTTAAATATAAATTGTTTTAAAATTGACGTATTCATATAGTTTCTTTTTAACTCACACTTAGTTTTTTTGATTTAAAAATAAATTAAAATGTTAGCTAAGTATTTACATAATTTATTATAACAAAAAAATAACACAGTATTGTTTTCAATCAGTTTTTGAACAACCAAAAAAAAACAAGCACGGTCTTAATCCTTAATTAATTGTTTTAGAGACCTCGAAGTTATAATAATTTGTTACCAACTACTTATGGTCTATGTAATATGTAGGAAAGAGAGGATACCCTTCTCTTCATAGGCCGCTGCCCGGTATTATCCGAAACGAGAGGATTCTGTTTGGGTTGCAATTTTCTAACTGATCAACAGATAATAGATCTACCTAATGAAATGGATGACCAAAAACTTTTCAAATACTCCAAAACTGCGCTAGTCAAAGAATAAACAGTGAAATCTTCAAACAAATTTTATTATTTATTTAATTGTTCTTCATTTTTTGTTATTTCTTTTATTATCTACTATTTATTTTAAAAGTTTATCTATAAGAAAATTAATTAATTAATTAATTTTATCAATCGGCAGACAGCAATGGGTAATGGCATGTTCAATTATGTTTTAAAATACGTTTATGGAACATCTAAAAAAATCTAATGATTTGTTTCAAAAATATCATATAACTTAAACTTTTACTATCTTATTTATAAACACATTCCAGTATGTCTAACTTTGGACAGCTGTCCAACTCCAAACGTTATTTATAATCATGTTTAAACTTAGACTTGTTGTCTAAACCTATTCTAAAGTGGGTATGTTCAATGAGCATAGAATTATCAAATTATCTTGAAATGAATAAATGAATGTTCATTGAACGTATCTAAATGTTCGCGAAATTGACAGATTACAGGGATGTTAGGAGGTATATGAGAACATATTTATTTAGACAATTGCTGGAATTCGTTTATAAATAAGGAGATATTCAACTATTTAGACAGTGACTAGCAGGACAATTGTCCAAGAGTATTCTAAGGAAATCTAATAAATTCGATTTTCAGTTTTCAAAAATTTATCGAAATCAAAACGCGACACTAGGGAAATGTGCTTTCACTATCGGAAGAGAGAGAGAGAGCGACACTATCCGTCGTATTTATTAGATTTCCTTAGAATACTTTTGGACAGTTGTCCAGCTAGCCATTCATTGTCTAAATAGTTGGACATCTCTTTTTTTATAAACGTATTACAACAGTTGTCTAAATATGTTCTTATATCCCTACTGACATATACCTGAAATCTGTCAATTTTGTGAGAATTTGGATACGTTCAATGAACATTTCATTCATTTCAAGATAATTTTACGAATTCTTTGTTCATTGAACATACCCACTTTAGAAATTAAGACCGAAAGCCTCGATTTTCTGGGAAGATTTTAAATATTAAAAAAGTCGTGGTTAGACCATAGAATTTCTACAGGAACACGTTTCTGACATAAAATTTGGAGTATCTTTCTGAGTAATTACATTTTAATTATTTTTTTTTTTAAATAGTTCTAATAAAAACAGTTTTCCAATTATATCATTCTTTAAACTTAAATTTGCAATCATTACAGAGGTCCGCGCAGAGGAAAGAGTAGTATGCTACTACACAAATTGGAGTGTCTATCGACCTGGAACAGCGAAATTTAATCCACAAAATATAAATCCATATCTATGTACACATTTGATTTATGCTTTTGGAGGATTTACAAAGGACAATACAATGAAACCGTTTGATAAATATCAAGACATTGAACAAGGTAAAACCTACGATTTTTAATAAAGAATTCTTTAAAAATTCTCATTTCATTTTTCATTCAGGTGGATATGCTAAGTTCACAGGTCTCAAAACCTACAACAAACAGCTCAAAACTATGATCGCTATCGGTGGTTGGAACGAAGCTTCGTCACGTTTTTCTCCATTAGTTGCAAGTTCCGAACGCAGACAACAATTCATTAAGAACATCCTTAAATTTTTGAGACAAAACCACTTTGATGGTTTAGATTTGGATTGGGAATATCCAGCACATAGAGAAGGAGGTAAATCACGTGATAGAGATAATTATGCTCAGTTTGTTCAAGAGTTGAGGGCTGAATTTGATAGGGAATCATCAAAGACTGGAAGACCAAGGTAATATATTAGACATTTATTTGTCATTCAAGAAGGGTTTAATCCTCTTCTTTTTTTTAAACAGGCTTCTTTTAACAATGGCTGTTCCTGCTGGTATACAATACATCGAAAAGGGTTATGATATCCCGAAGCTGAATAAATACCTCGATTGGTTCAATATGCTGACGTATGATTTCCATAGTTCAACTGAACCATCAGCTAACCATCACGCACCTTTGTATTCTCTTGAAGAGGAAGATGAATATAATTATGACAGTGAATTGAACATTGTAAGTTAGAAATTAAAGAATTAATAAAATAATCTCCCATTACAAACCCATTTCCCTTTTAGGACTACTCCATCAAATTTTACTTGGATGCTGGTGCAGATCGTGACAAATTAGTTCTAGGTATTCCAACTTATGGTCGATCATATACCCTATTCAACGAAGAAAGTACTGAACTTGGAGCTCCTGCTGATGGACCTGGAGAACAAGGTGATGCCACAAGGGAAAAAGGTTACTTGGCTTACTATGAGGTGAGAAAATTTATTCTTTTTTTCTCGATCTTATATTTTTATTGATCTTTTTTTTAGATTTGCCAAAACATCAAAGAAGATCCTGACTGGACAGTGGTTCAACCAAATCCCAAGGCTATGGGTCCATATGCTTTCAAGGGTAACCAATGGGTTGGTTACGATGATGAAGCTATTGTACGTAAGAAGGCCGAGTATGTTGTTGAGAATGGCTTAGGAGGTATTATGTTTTGGGCAATTGATAACGACGATTTCCGAGGATTATGTACTGGGAAACCATATCCATTAATCGAAGCTGCTAAAGAAGCTTATTTGGATCGTTTGGGGTAAGATTGTTTAAACACGGCTTAGTTCTGTATGATTATTATTTAACTTTAATCCCGAACTAGTGTGGGAGCAAATGAAGTTGCCAAACCATCGTCACCCAAAAAGAAGCCATTACGCAACAGAAATCGTAATAGTTCTGCAAATCGAAATAAGGTTGAAGACGTTGTTGAAAAAGTTGTTTCCGTCTCGCGCAAGAAGCCAGCAACTCGTGCTCGTCCTCAAACTGAAAGACCTACAAAAACTTCTACAACTACCGGTTCGTCTTTGTACGTAGGTGGACGAACAACAACTCCAGCTCCACCAACGACACCTGATCCAGGATCTGGTAAGTTTAAAAATAAAAACTATTCTGCTAAATAGATGATCCAAAACCATTTGCTTTATAGACTTTAAATGTGAAGACGAAGGATTCTTCCAACATCCAAGGGATTGTAAGAAGTATTTTTGGTGCTTGGATAGTGGCCCTTCGAATTTGGGAATTGTTGCTCATCAGTTTACTTGTCCTTCTGGACTTTATTTCAATCCTTCAGCAGATTCATGTGATTTTGCCAGAAATGTTCCATGCGACAAGAAAAACAAAGAAGTTTCCACAACTACTTCGAGGTAAATTATTAACAACATTCCCTAAAATTAATCTCTTCTAATAGGTCTTTTTTTTAATTTTTTAGACCTTCGACAACAACTACAACCACACAACGAACAACAACATCTGCTTACAGAATCACTGCAGCTACATCAAGAAACTCATTTGCTCGTTTCACATCGACAACGACAGAAGCTCCCGAAGATGAAGAAGATGAATACGAAGATGAACCTGAAGATACGGTTGTAGAATCTGAAGAAGATCCTCGTGTTATTAAAGAACTTATTGATCTTATTAAAAAAGTTGGTGGTATTGAAGAACTTGAAAAACACATTCTACAACAAGATGACGGAACTGTAATGCTGAAGAAACATGATTCATCTTCGAGTGGAGTAACTACTACACCATCTTCCATTAGCAAGAAACTTTATGAAAAAGTTCTTAGTAGACCTACTAATTTGAGTGCCTTTAGAAATAAGTTCACTTCATCGAGTCTCTTCAGAAGCACCAGTAAACCAAAGACTGTCGAAGAAGATGCAGAAGAAGAAGTCGAAGAAAACGAAGAAAAC
Source organism: Epistrophe eligans (assembly GCA_951394125.1). Classification (NCBI taxonomy): domain Eukaryota; kingdom Metazoa; phylum Arthropoda; class Insecta; order Diptera; family Syrphidae; genus Epistrophe; species Epistrophe eligans. The sequence goes on from OX596029.1 coordinate 84,062,791, forward strand.
GAAGAAGATAGCGACAAAAATTCAAAATACTCTTCAGTTGTTCGTAATAGTCGACCAGGTCCTCAGAATGCGGGAATTGAAAAACTACCAGAATTCGAAGGATTTCTCAAAGAAAAGAAAAAGTACGTGACTATTAGAAGGCCAAGACCATCTTCAGCTTCAAGTTCTGAATTAAATGAAGAAGAAAATGATAATTTAAAGAACATCCAACAAGATTCTGAAGACGATGATGATAATGATGAAGATGATAAGGTAGAAGCACTGTCAGTGAGTAGCAGTAAGAGGCCAATCTCTGCATCTACTCCTGCTTACACAAGTATAAGACGCACAAAAGGAACAACTATAAAACCAGAAATTATTCAAAATGACGAAGAAGTGGAAGATATCGTTGAAGATGCTGTTTCAGATAAGAAAACCTATGTTCCGTTGAATCGTAACCGTCTAAGGAGCACAACGGAGGGTACTCCATTAGAGACTGAGAGCACTACAATTTCAGGAAGCAGGTAAATTTCAGTTTTCTTCTACATTCTTGAATCATTTGATTTATTTCTTTTTTCATTGCAGATACAAGTTTTTGGAACGCTCACGACCAACCAGACGTGTACTTACTACAATACCAACATCAAAGGAACAAGTTGATGAAGAAAATGCAGAAAGTGAAGATCCTCTTAGTGTAACGGTACAATATTTGGAACCAATTGATATTTCAACACAGTCACCAACACAACAACAACAAGCTATAACAACGCGTACATATTCAAGTATAGGTCGTCGTACAACAACAACAACCTCAACTACAGTAGACCAAGTTCCAATTACAACAACACTGCCAGAAAGTTTTCTTAGTGATACCACAACACCTGAACCAATAATCATTTCCACAACCACAACTACTTCGACCACACAAACCACTACTAATCCCACATCCATTGAAACTTCCACACAATCATCCACTACCACAACTCCCATTCTTCCTGCTTTATCGCTATCAACAACTCAAAGATCTTCTACGTTGCAAGACGAAGAAGATGCTACAATCGCCCCTAAAATTCCAAATTCCCAAGTGACAGAATCTGGTCTAGATACACAGGAACTTGACTCGACACAAAATCAAAACCTATCTGAGACAACAACAACAACGACTGCAACTACAGACGATACCGACCGAAATGAGGTAACAAACCCAACCACTACCTCAACCACAATTACAACCACAAAAACGCCCTCTAGTATTAAGTCACAATCTAGTCTCAATAGTAGTAATAGCATAAGGGGCACTTTTAACAATAAGTTTAATGGTGGTGGTAGTCGAAGACAACAACAACAAAGAACAAAATCAACAACCTTATCAACTGACACAACCCAAGAAACCAGTACCTCTACTAACGAATTCCTGGGAACTGTATCTAGTCCAAGACCTTTTGGTTTCCCTCGTCGTCGTACACGTCCAACTCTTGCAACCAAATCTAATGGTGGACTTGATGATAATGCATCTTCATTGTCATCGTCAACCGCTTCTCCATCTGAAACATCAACGCCAGCAATCATAAAAAAGGTGAGTTCAACTCAAGAGTCCTACCTTCGTAGTCGTAGCCGTTTATCGCAGAATTTAAATCGAGCTCAAACCCTAAATGATGGCACTAAAATTGTTGTAGATCATGTAGCGAATGTAGTTGGTAGTTTAATGGTGAAGGGTGTTAATGAGGTGAATCAAGCTTCTGACGAAGGTTCAACTCAAACACGAACTTATTCGTGGAAAGATGCCCGAGATCCGAAATTCCGACCTCGGAAAGTCTTGCCCAAAGCCGAATTAGAAACCAATGCACGTTACTATGATTGGCAAGTAGGTAGCCAAGGTGCGAGTGGCGACGATGGTAGCTACAAGCCGGATGGGACTTGGCATCAGCTTTGGGGGCAAAATCATATTTCGGCATTAAAATATCGTGATGATTCACGTTATGGTGGTGGTAACAGTGGTGGTGATGGGTTAAATGGATTAAATTCAATTACAGGTAAATGGAACAACGAAAAGTATTTATCGGATGCAAGAGGTAAGTGGAGGGCAAAAAGTTTAAATCAAAAAGATGAGGGAAAAGCTTTCCGTAGAGGCTATGGCATGGGTGGGGAAGATGTTTTAACTTATTATCCCTATGAGGGCTTCTCAGACATTGGAGACTTTTCAGAAAAAGTTAACAATGATCAAGGATCTTATGTTCGATATTCTCAGGGAGAAAGCTCAGGGTCTTATAGGGGTAACAAACAGCATATTGGACAATCACAGTTTGAAGATGGCAAGTACAGAGGTAACCAACAAGTTGAATCACAGATTGAAGACGGTAAGTACAGAGGTTCAAATGAAAAGAGTAACACTCAAGATATCAAGTATACAGCGACAACAGAGGGTGGTGAAAAGGAAACTTTGAATGAAGAAGATTCTGAGGGAAATATAAAGAACACGCGTTTGAACTTAACCTCAACATGGGATGCCGGTGAATCTCAATCCAAAAATCAAACAAATCTAAATTCAAATACAAAAGTAACTTCGACAGCAGATTCAATTGAGATAGAAAACAGTTCTCGAAACAGAAATAAATTCAAACCAAGTTTAACACTTTCTAGCAGAACAAGTCAATCAGAACCCACGAAACAAAAAACCCAAGAATTAAATGAAGTAAGAATAGGTCATCAAATTAATGGAACTTTAACTGATAATCAAGGATCTAATGTAGAAAATTCCCGGGGGCAAAACTCAGGGGTATCTTCTTACCGAGGTAACAAGCAGCACACTGATCAATCACAGTTTGAAGATGGCAAGTACAGAGGTAACCAACAAGGTGAATCACAGATTGAAGAAGGGAAGTACAGAGGTTTCAATGGAAAAACTTACACTCAAGATGTCAAGTATAGAGCGGAAACTGGTGAAAGGCAAACTTTGAACAGAGGAAACTTGAGTGAAATTTTATCTACATCAAGGGAAGGAAACATAAAGAACACACGTTTTAACTTCACCTCAGCATCGCATGCTGATGAATCTCAATCCCTCAACATTCAAACAGATCTGAATTCAAATACAGAAATAACTTCAAGAGAAGATTCACAACAGACAACGAATAGTTCTCAAAATAGACATAATTTCAAACCAAGTTCAACACTTTCAAGCAGAACAAATACGAAAGAAACCTCCGCAGAAGATTTACTAGATACAAATAACAGTTCTCGAAACAGACATAATTTCAAGCCAAGTTCAACTCTTTCTAGCAGAACGAATACGAAAGTAACTTCCGCAGAAGATTCCCTAGAGACAAATAATAGTTCTCAAAACAGACATAATTTCAAGCCAAGTTCAACACTTTCTAGCAGTACAAATACAGAAGATTCGCTTAAGGTTCAGAATAGTTCGCGAAACAGAAATAATTTTAAGCCAAGTTCAACACCTTCTAGCCGAACAAGTCAATCCGAACTCACGAAACAACAAACCCAAGAATCAAATGAAGATAATATAGGTCATCAAATTAATAGAACTTTAATTAATAATCAAGGATCTAATGTAGAATATTCTCAAGGCGAAAAATCAGGGCTATCATATCGGGGTAAAAAGCAGCACACTGAACAATCACAGTTTGAAGATGGCAAGTACAGAGGAAACCAACAAGGAGAATCACAGCTTGAAGACGGGAAGTACAGAGGTTCGAATGAAAAAGGTTACACTCAAAATGTCAAGTATACAGCGGAAGCTCGTGAAAAGCAAACTTTGAACAAAGAAAACTCTGGTAATATTTTATCTTTATCAACACTTGATGAAAATATAAAGAACACACGTTTGAACTTCACCTCAACATCGCATACCGATGAATCTCAGGCTGTAAAAAATCAAGCAAATCTTAATTCAAATTCAAAACTAAGTTCTTTAACACAAGATTCGCTTGAGATACAGAATAGTTCTCAAAACGGAAATAATTTGAAGCAAAGTTCAACAGTTTCTAGCAAAACAAGTCAATCAGAACTCACAAAACAACAAACTGAAGAATTAAATGAAGTCAGAATAGGTAATCAAATTAATAGTCAGTCTGGAGAGAACCATCAAACTAGAATTCACAACAGACTAGATTCTCAAACTATTGAAAAGCCTATAACAGAAAAACAAGAGAAATTAGAAACAGAAGATAAAAACAACATTTCTGAAAACTTAAGCGAAAAAACTTCATATCAGACTGAACACAAAAATAATAAAAATACATCTTCAGACGAAATAGTAAGAATTGGTACAGTTCATGCTAGTGATAATGATAACAAATTGAACTCTTCGCGTGGTAGTGTCATTCATAAAACTTATCAAACTATTGAAAAATCTTCCGTCATCGCCAATAATGATATAACCTCTAACCGAGATGGTCAGTTATATAAAAATGAAGAAATTTCAGGAACAGAAGACCAAGTTCAACGTTTTATTAATTCAGAGGCTGGAAACACCGAAAGCTCATCTTCTAATAGAAGAGGTTTTGGAAGTTCAAGTCAAGGATACAGTCTTTACAATACCATTCAAGCCGTTGCAGAAGAAAATCGCATAAAAGATTTAAATCTTTTTGATATTGAAAATATCAAGAAAACCACTTCTAAGGAAATAAGTGCTGGGGGAATGACTCAAGCAAAATCACAAATCGAATCAAGTGATCAAGAATTAAAAGTACATTCTGATTATAGTGGATTTAAAGAATCAGCCTCAACAAAAGAAGCTCTTAATGAAGTTATAACACATATAATGAAAATTCCCCGAAGTAGATTATTACAGTCTCAGGAAAAAAGTAATTCTGAAGACCTTGCAAGAAATTCTAAAATAAATTTAAGATATGAAATTTTGGGCACTTCTCCTGAATCCAATTCTACAACGACATATTACGTCAAGGTAATTGTTGATAAGCCAACGCAGCAGACGCAAATAAATGACCATAGTACACAAAGACTTGGACTTACTAGTATAACAGAAACACTTGAAACTCAGATTGGAAAAAGTAATAATCACCAAGTGAATAATATTGAAACAAAATATCATACAAGAGGAGCTACCAAGGAAACAAAACAATTTAGCAACTCTGAAGCTTCTAAAATTGAAAGTCTTAAATCAAGTAAATCGAGTTCAGGGAATGAATTTGTAAAAGAAACTTTATCAACAGGTGTTCTAACTTCAAATCTTGATAGTTCCGTGACATCGTCAGACGCTATCAAACCTATCAATGGGAGAAACTCAGTCATGTTTCAAGGAAAAATTGACATTAGTACCGTCAATGGACTTACGACCCAAAAAAATCAGGCTGAAATAGATCAAAATACACAAAATCACTCTTTTAAAGAAGCCAATAAAGCTTCAACTCAATCTAAAAACGAAGGAATTGAAATTAAAAAGCTTGATGAAACAAAAGTAAAAATGGAATCACAAACTGAAGAGAAAGTCACTTCACAAAGTGCATATTCTAAGCCCGAAGATGTTGTAGTTCTTGATCAAACTCTTGAAGCCATCATCGATTCAAATAGTATAACTGAAGATGGTATTTCTATCACCTCAGAAGCACCAATTTCTTCAGCATCTCAATCAACTTTAGAAGATAGCCATAAGGTTATAGATAGTTCAGAATTCCGCAAGAAGAATACTGAAACACATTCCAACAGTGATATCAAATATGAATCAGCAATAAATAATTTACAAACTGAAAACAACAATTTGAAACCTGAAGATGTTATCATTGTTGATCAAAACCTTGAGGCTAATATTGACAATGAATTGGAAATAGAAGAAATAGCTACTACTGAAAAAACTACTAAAAATACTTCGTTGAGTTCTCAGACAGTTGAATCAGGAAGCGTGAAAAAATTCGACTCATCAGCGCTTTATAAAACAAATATCAGTTCCGAGACCAACAACCATACAACAAGTAGTAGCTCAGTGGGTGAAAACCTTGATTTCAAACTCGAAGATGTAACAATTGATGACCAAAGTCTTCAAGCTGAAGTTGAAGAAGAAACTGAAGGAACACTTAATATTGTAACAAATCCTACAAAAGCTCAAAATTCAGTAATATCCCAGACAATTGAAAAAGCTGAATCTTCAGCATTGAAACCTGAAGATGTTATCATTGTCGATCAAACCCTTGAGGCTAATATTGATAATGAATTGGATCTAGAAGAAGTAGATACTACTGAAAAAACTTCTAAAAATTCTTGGTTGAGTTCTCAGACAGTTGAATCAGCGCTTAATAAAACAAATATCAATCCTGAGACCAACAATAATACAACAAATAGTAGCTCTGTAATTGAAAACCTTCATTTCAAACCCGAAGATATAACAATTGATGACCAAAGTCTTCAAGCAGACATTGAAGAAGAAACCGAAACAACAACATCTCAAGCTCCATCTGAAGTTTCCCAAATATCTGAACTTAATGCTTTTAATAATGTTGGGACCTTGTTTGTAAAAAATTCCACAGTTGAAAATAGTCTTAAAAATAATTCTAAATTTGAAGAAGCTGTTATTACTACCGAAACCACGATTCTTGAATCTCAGCAAAAAACATCAAATAAAGCTACTATTGATGCAGAATCAAATGCAGATCTTGAATCTGCAAGAAAAACAGTTGATACAATTTCAAAAAATCGCTTAAGAACACGATTTGGAAGTAACAAATCGAATACTGACGTTACAAGCGTAGAAACTCCAACAACAAGAACACATACGGCGTACAACAATCGAATCAAATCTTCTTTGACTCGTGGAAATTCAAAGGAAAGCTCTGAACCGAAAAATCAAACAATTAATAGAAATCTAACCAGAACGCGATATGACAGCCGCAAAATACAGACTGCTTCATCAACATCTGAAACACAAGACACTCCAACAAGAAGATATCAAAATAGGGTTAGGCTTGGTTCTAGTTCTATCATAAATGGAGCTCAAAGTAAAATACAAGGAGTAAATTCTGAAAGTGATGCATCAACTCTTAATATTAACAAGAATTTGGAATTAAACGAAGAAGTCTTAGACACTGAGTCTCAGGCTAAAAATACATTTACAGTCCGAGGAAGACAATCTGGCTCAGCTAGAAGAATCTATGACAAACCAGCTACACAAGCTTTAAATAAGCAACGACTTTCATCATCACAAACCAAGTACGGAGGTTTCGATTCAAAAACTAAAAATATTAATATTCAAACAAAGGATAAAGAAGACACAGAATATTACGATGAAGTCATCTATGAAGCACCTTCAACAACAACTCGTCGGCCTCATCTTGCAAATCGTGGAAGCGTAAAGGCAATGTTAAGTGATCTTTCGTCCCTTTTGGCTATCGACTTCAACAGAAAAAAAACTCAACCGAATATACCAACTGAAGGTCGTCGTATTGTTGTAAGACGTCGTCGACCAATTCAACGGCCAACCACTGAGGGATATGTACAAAGTCAGGAAAATATTGAAAAATCAACACGACCAACTTGGCAATCGAATATTAGAACAACAACAGAAAATTCAGAAAATCAACCTAAAGGAATGATAATTATAACGCATATGGGCGATGGTTTGAATAAAGATGTAGTTAAAAATAATACTTCAAATATTCCAAACCTAAAAGGAAAATTTGTATTGAAAAAAAGAATTATTAGGAAGAAGATTCAAGATTCTGAAGGGGAGTCTGTTGATCCCATCTCTTCCGAATCCATCAATATCCAGATGGTTAAATCTGACATTACCCAGAGTTCTGGAAGATATCAACCAAACTTAAGCCTACAAAGCAGAACTATTGAAGAAACATCTACAAAGACAAATGACACTCCACTCAAGCAATCTTTTCCCAACCGCAATCTTGCAACATCTTTCAAAGAGCGAAGTAGAATAAGAACAACTACTGAAGAAAGCACAACTGAAACTAAAGAACCAGTTACGTCCAATAATCTCCGAGAAAGACCTCGCTTTGAATTGAGGAAGAAATTAAATTCAACTGTTTCTGTAAGAAAACTAAAAAGACCTACATATAAAAATAAAAATAAAGAAACTGTAACCGAAGAACCTGATATAGTAACAACTACACCAACATTAAAATTCACAACTGAAGTTGGAAGAACATTTGATTTAAGAAAAACTATCAATAGAGGAAAAGTGATGCCATATGCTGGATTGACAGAAAAGACTCCAGAGAAAACTGAAGGATCAACTAATGCATTATTAGATCTCACTACAGCACAAACTGAAGAAACATCTACAGACACTGCAAATATTGAAAGCACGGAAAACAAAGACATAACCACAACAAATAAAGAAACTATCACAAAAGTACTGCAATCTAGTAATTCACAATCTGAACCATCTGTTTCGAAAATAGTTGAGGATGTTGTAAGTGCTGAAGACAACTCAAGCTCTGAGAATTCACCGATGCCAATTTTTGATCGCATGAAACACTTGCAGTTCTTGGCAGATTCTCCAATTATATATTTAGGAAAACTCAATACTGCCACAAATGATCCGAATCAAGAAGAACCTCCTGAGAAAGTGAAGCAAAATCCTTTAAAAGACAATACCCCCAGTACTTTATCTTCAAAGCAGGTTGAAGATAAAAATAAACAACTAGCACAAGAAGTCAACAACGAGTTTAATCAGTTTTTTGAGTTTGCCCCCAGGACAAAGGTGGATCTGGGGGCTATCAAATCTTCATCTATTGGAGATATTTCACAAACTACACAAGATGAAATAAAAGATGATAATTTGAAATTGGCCATGGAAGTTAATTCAATGACTACCGAAACATTTCGTGAGGGTATTTTATTGGAAGATTCACATTTGGAAGATATCTCAACTGTGATCTCTACTTCAACAAGTTCATATAAAGACTCAAATAAAAGAATATTATCGGGGCGTTTTGCGATGGTAAAAACTTTAGATTCTGATAAAAATGTTAATCTTCATGAAGAATTAGAAATATTTGAAGATTTCAAAAATAAGAAAACCACTACAAAACGATCAATTCCCGACGAAGATAATAACAGTGATATAAGTTTGATTCTGGACAGTGAAGAAGATTTAACTTCAGATTTAAGAACGGAAGAATCGACAAACAAAGCGGAAATACCACAAACATTAGACGAAGAAATAGTGTCTTCTGATGTAGATGTATATGATTCGGACATTGATACATCAACGCCTCTTAGTCAATTAGATATTTCTGGAGATCAGCACAACAAATCGATTGTCGATCAAACGAAAATTGATGAAATCTTGGAAGAAGTATTGAATGATGATATTGAAGAAATATCAAGTACAATTCCACCTTCCACAGAATATGATCTAGAGTCAGAACTCGAATCGAATTCAACAAAATCTCATCGAACTGCTAAGACTTTTAAAGACTACACTTCCGATTCAGACGTAGAGATTTTACTTAAGCAAACTGAAATCGATGAAAATGAAGAACCACTGAGTTCAGTCGTTCCTGAACTTTTCAACGAAGAAGAAATCCAACCACAAACTTATACAGAGGCTTATGAAGAAGAAAATGATGAAACTTCAAACATGCCTTACAGTTATGAAGGAAAAACTGAAGAAAAAGAAGAATCTGAAGTTATATCAACACTGATACCTGAAACAACTGGCAATTCACTTCGTAATGATATTTCTGCTCAACGGTCATTTTCATTTCGATCACGATTAAGAACTTCTTCAACTACTGAAACTAATACTGATAATATTGTATCTACAACTCGAAGAAGTTTTACAAATCGTCTAAGACCAAATCGTTTCAATACAAAAAAGCCAAAAAACGATCAAAATGATAAAGAAAATATAAGTGATGAAAAGGATGTTATAAGTACTACTCGTCGTAGTTTCAGCAGACTTACTCCACCCAGATCTTTTGGGGATGCCATTCTTCAGGCCAAAAAAGGCTTACAAACAAAGAGCAACATTGAAACACCAACAAATGGATTTAATAAAAGATTTAATCTTTATAAAACCAAAACATCAACATTTTCGACATCTACAGAGGCAATCAATGAATTGGAAGAAGATCTCCAATCTTCAAACAAACCACCTACTACTCGAAGAACTTTTAATGGCCTAAGTCGTCTAAGAACAACAACAGCTTCTAGTTTAGTAGGAGAAAGAGAAAAGTCTTCTTCTGCAAACGAAGCACAAGATCAAGAACACGTCGATATTGAGTCAAACGTCGAAGATACAACAGGCAGGGCTGATATTAAATTTTCAACTACTGAAGCAAGTGAAAGTTTTTTCAACAAAGAAGCGAGTACCTTAGAATTAAATGAAGACTCAACAAATAATGAAAACTTAAATTTTGAAAATACATACAGCTCGACAGATAAGATATCAACAACACCTCGATCTTATTCAAATATTAATAGACTTAGCTCTTCAACAATAAAACCTGTTGAAGAATTTGAAGATAACATTGAAATTTACAATGCTTCTACAACACTTCGAACATATTCACCGATAGAAGAGCCTAAATATGTACCTAACTTAGAAGACGAAGGAATTGATAATTTTGAAAATAATATTTCTCGTAAATCGTATCAAAGTATAAAACGAACTGGAACTTCAACTGTAGAACCCAATGAATCTATAAAAGAGGAACTATCTGATGATACAGATGAAGGTAAAATTTCTACAACGAGGCGAGCACATTTTTCTTTAAATCGTTCTAGAACGACAACAGAAGAATCAGACACACAACAAGGAACTGAAGATGAAGATGGATATGAAGATGAAGATGAAGATGAATCAGACCATAGTCTCCTGAAATCAACTGACAAGAAAAGTATTTTAAATTCTCGTCAGCCCTATTCTAGTATAAATCGATTTACTTCTTCAAAACCGGGCCTAATCAATTCTATCAGCGAGGATACCAAGGAAATAAGCACAACTGATACTGAATCGGAAGAAAATGATAATTCAAATCTTCCAAGTTCTTCAACTCGTCGATCATATCTAAACATCAATCGGCTTGGAACTACAACAAATCCAAAGAATAATTTCGATTCTGATAATATAGATTCTGAAAGCTTAACTCTTGACTCTTCTGAACATAAATTCGAAAATGAAGAAGTTGCCACTACTCGTCGGTCTTATACAACTATTAATAGAGTATCAACAACTGAATCTGGAAAGATTGAAGAAGACATAAGTAAAAGTGATCAAAGTATATCTAATGAAGATGAAAACGATTTGCCTTCAACAACACGTCGAAGTTATACAAGTTTCAATCGTTCAAGAACTACAACTGTTGCTGTTGCTGATACTGAAAAAGAAGAAGATTCAATTGAAGATAAATTTACAGATGAAGTAACTTTACCAGCAATTCGTTTCACTAATGCCCAACAGCAGAAGCAAGCACGAGCATTACTAAATAAAACTTTACAAAGCCAATCTGAACAAAACAAATTAGGTTTTGAAGATGACGTTCAAGCAAAAAAAAGCGAAGATGTAAAAGACAGTATTGTTACTATTGTTAACGAACTTCACGAAATAACAACAGAAGACACAGATATTCATTCAACAACTATTCCTTTTTCATTAGATGAACATACTAAAAATGGTAAAGGCACTGATGAAGACTCAACAATTTTACCAAATACAATTCATAGTTTCACAAATGCCCAGCAACAAAAAGATTTGCTTTCTAATGACGAAACTACTGCAGAAGAAGAAAATCAATCTACAAATATTTCTGATGAAGAACTTACTGAAACTCAGATCACTGAAGAACCCTTCACCGAAATATTTAATTCTATTCAAAAAACGTCTAGTGCATCGTCAGACATAGAAGAAGATGATATAAATTCAACTATTTCTTCTGAAACGCCACTAAAAGCAAATTCTTCTATGTCAACAGGAACGAGAAATGGTAAGTCTCTTGATTTAGCTGAAGAAACAACTGATAGTGAAGGAGAGTCTGCATCTACTCAAGCCCCAAAACCAAACATTTCTCTCTATGAACTACGTAAAAAAGTAAAAATAGCTCAGTTTAAGCCCGAAACCGACGGTATCATAAGCACTCGTTTTAGGCAGCTACAGCTTGAATCACCAGCCCTATTAGCAGACACTTCTTCTTCAGACGTGGAAGATACTCAAAGAAGTCAAAATGTAGATGATTATTCCACGATTTTGCCTTCTGCCGAACAACACGAAGAATTATTTTCTAATGAAAGGACTTCTGCACCTCATTCAATTCAGAAAGAGGAAATCAAATTTACAGACATTTTGAAAGAAGAACTAAGTTCCTTTAATCAAGAATCTTCTAATGAAATCGAGGAAACACTCAAAGAAAATTCTTCCGACCAAGGCAGTATATCCTTAATGAAAGGGGAAGAAAACTTAGAAACCAATTCAACTCAGTCATTAAATCAATACTCTTCAAACACCACAAAAACAGAAGAAGTTGTCCTGAATCCTACAACCGTCAAACCAACTCAGGCCGCAAAACCAAAACTTTCCCTCAATGAATTACGTAAGAAAGTCAAAATTGATCAGTTTAAGTCTGAAGCTGACGGAATTATAAGCAGTCGTTTTAAGCGACCACGGATTGGGAAAAAATTATCTTCTTCAAGTGAAGAATCGTCTAATGAAATCAATCTAGTCGAAGAACCACTTACAGAAAATTCTTCTGACCCAACCAGTACATCTTCGGATGAAGAAGAAGAAAACCTAGATAGTATTTCAACTCAAGAAAAATCTTTAGATGAAAACTCTTCAAATATTACACGTACAGAAGAAGTTATTGAAGCAAAAGAAGAAAAAGAAGAAAAAACTGGAAAAGTTGATGAAAAACAAGAGAACCAAACTCCTAAAAATATCGTTGGTATCCTAAATCGTACAAGACTCAGACCAACTCAAGCCCCAAAATCAAAACTTTCTCTCAATGAATTACGTAAAAAAGTTAAAATTGCTCAGTTTAAGCCTGTTACCGACGGAATAGTTAACCCTCGACTTCAGCACCCACAGATTGAAACAACAACTGAAAGAATAAATACTCCATCAACAGATACTTTTGCTTCAATCGGTGAAGATATTGAAAGAGATGAGAACATTGATGAAAATTTGCCTAGCACTTTTTCCCAACAACAAAAAAAACTGATTTCTAGTGAAGGTACCTCTGCATCTTCTATTAATCAGGAAGAAGAAAACCAATCTACAGAAAGTTTTAATGAAGAAATCAGTTCATCAATTCAACAATTGTTTAATGAAAACAACATCACTGAAGAACCATTCACAGAAGATTTTCTTTCTAATGCAACCAGTTCAGCTTCAGAAGAAGAAAAACTTACTATAAAACCGACAGAAGTCAGTGAAAAGTCTTTGAATTTGTCTGAAGAAACGAGTTCTGATGAAAATAAATCTGACGAACAAACTACAACAAATTTCATAACGCTTGATATTTCTTTAAAGGACCAACAAGAAAATGACACACTGAATTCTAATTCTTTTGTTAGCCAGATAGAAGAAGTCATTGAAACAAACAGAGAAAATGCCACTTCTTCATCATATTTATCCAATACCACCACCAATACATCAAATGAACAAGTTGAAAAAACGAAAGAAGTTGAAGAAAATGAAGAAAGCCAAACACCTAAATCTGTCGTTGGTCTTCTCTCCCGTACCAAATTAAGACCCACTCAAGCCCCAAAGCCAAAACTTTCCCTCCTCGAGCTGCGTAAAAAAATCAAAAATGCTCAGTCCAGGCCTGATACTGACAACGGTGTTATAAACAATCGTCTTAAGCAGACGCTTGAAAAACGAAGACCATTTAACCCTACCACTAAAACTATTAATAATGTAAATAAACAAATAATAACTAACTCCACTGTAGATTCCATTTTAGAACGCACTCATACTAATACAAATCTGTCACTAACCCCAGTTAATGTTGATAGTAATGATGAAGTTACAGAGCTAGGTCAGGAACAAGACTCAGACAGTGATGACTCCATTTTAGAAACTAATTCTAATCTTAGCTTGAACACACCTAATTTTAATCGACGTTTTCAGAAAGTACAATACAACCGTACAGATGGACGTAGAAGACGACCCACATCAACATCATCACAAACATCAAGTTCATCATTTAATAATGATGATAACATTATTTCCACATCAACATCAAATTTGGGTTTGACATCAGAAGAATCTGGATTGACAGTAGATGCAGATACAGCTACTGTATCGACTACTGAAGCCGTTCAAAGACGTCGCCTTAGAGTATTAAAATATAAACGTCCATTAAATGTTAACAATAATCTTAGTTTTGATAACTCTACTAATACCACCACAAGTAGTAGTACAGAGTCTGTAGATAACCTTAGTTTAGGCGTTGATTTAGATACCACAATTAGTACACCAACAACAATAATTTCAACAACAACACCAGCAACAAAACGTTTTAGAAAAGTCGTTAGAAAATTGAGACCTATTGCCAACAAAACTGAGGATGAAACCTCAATCGTAAAAACTGAAAAGCCTCTTAATATCGCTGAACTTATAGAAAGACTTAACAAAGAAAAACCTACAACTACAACCACTTCAACGACGACAGTTCCGACGGTCATAGAATCAGATACTGAAACGACAATTGCTGACACAGATACAACAACATTTGAAGACACTACTATTTCAGAGTTTTCTGAAACCGAAAAGGTACCAGAAACCACTATCCCAACCACAACTTCAACTACAACAACAACACCAAGCCCTCGAAGACCTCTGATAAGCCGCAAACCTTACAGACCAACCAAGCCATCAGTAAATTCCATCACTTCTACTGAATCAAATGTTGTATCTACACCAAAAACTTATGTGAGGAAATTTAATAGAAATTTCAAGGCTATTCGTCCACCAACTGACTCTAATAACGGACTGGGTTTCATTCAGCAAACTTCAACACGTCCAAATACAAGTTTCCAAAATCGTAATCGATTAAATTTCCCCACACGAACTAGCACTATAAACCCAATCGAAGAATTTGACGAAGAATACAACGAAGATGAGTTTGATTATAAAGAAGAAAACGATGTAGAAGAAGAACAAATTCAATTGATTCAACAAAATGATTTCTTAGTAAATGATGAAAATGCTGCTGAAGAAACTGATGAATACGATGAAGATGACAACAATGAATATGACGCTGAAGATATACCTGAAAATGCTAATATCGATGATGAACAAGATGAAGATCGCAATCCAGTTCCGCCAGCAGTAATTAATCGACCATCAAACCGTCCGTCAAACCGTCCATCGAACCGTCCATCAAATCGTCCAGCATTTAACCGCCCTGTAAACAGTCCCAATATTTCTAACAGACCAGCAGCACCAGCTCCGACAAATCGTTTCGGTAAACCAGCGAATAAGACTCGTATAGTAAACCGTCCAACACTAATAACCCTTCCACCAAACTTAATCGACTCTGATATACCTACACCACCGCAAGCAATAACACCTCCATCAGTATTTGTTTCGACAAACACCCGCAGCTACGAGCGTAAGTACTTGGCCAGTTCCACAGAAACAACACCACAAAATCAGAGTAATCCTCTTCTAGATGACCTTAACATCGATGCTCTGAATGCACGTAATAAAAAAATCTTTGAGGTTAACAGCAAGAAACACACATTAATCAAACCAAAAATTAGCCAAAACCAATCACAATCTAATTTAGATACCACAGATACACCTTTCCCAGACACAACTACTATTTTTGAAGAAGATGAAGATAATAATTTAATAAATTCACAGGATGATTCACAGGTAGCCATCAATACTGAGAAGCAACCAGCTAATGAGGGTCAGCTTATTTCATACAGTCCAAAGAAGAAAGTTGTCATAATAAATCGTGTTGTTGAGATCAATTCAAAAGAGGATAAGAAACGACGAAAATCAAAGGATGAAGAATTGAAGACTATTGAATCAACCGAAATAAGATCAGAAGGTTTACCTAAATTGGAATCACTTGGTGAGATTAGTCGTGTCAAACATGTCCATTTGGTCGATGGAAGTCATATTGAGGTTGATGGTCAAAGTACTGTTGCTGACTATACAGCTACAGAGTCGTCTGTTTTTGTGAGGAATACTATTCCCGAAGTTGAGCCTGATAGTTTAGAAAATACCCGAATTGACTATGAGCCGGGGTCAACTTCAGCACCAGTCAGAAATACTATTCCTGATACAGATTATTCTAACATATTAGTAGAAACTGCTTCGTCCGTTTCGGTTGATATTAGAAGGTCCAAGGCTATTACCATTCCTGAGGTTATTTCTGATGTGGTTGAAGCTTCTACAATATCTCTAGAAGGTCTTTTTGATAGTACTCGACAGGCAAAGAAAATAAGCGAAACACATAATGATATTAATGGTCTTGTTTACGCTTACTCTCTCGGAGAAATTCCAACAACTCCACGAAATGAGAAGCCAATATATGTTTCAACAACTCCTTTAACTACTACGCCTTTAACCACGACCACGCCAACTCCAACTCCTACTCCAACTTATACAACGGCCAAAACAACAATTCCAATAACAACAACCACAACTACGACAACTACAACAGCATCTCCAACTACTATCCAACAACCAACAGTAGAAGAAGCAATAGAAACAACAACAACTGCCCAATCTAACAACCGGGAATATTCCCGACCGATTGTACCTCTCTTACGACCGGAATCCAACGAATCACCACTGGTAATATCGATTGCAAATTTAGATAAAGTTATTTTGAGTAAAGTTATAAAGCCTGATTCGAATTCAGCGCCATCTAATAGACAAGAATTAGTTG
Organism: Epistrophe eligans; assembly: GCA_951394125.1. Classification (NCBI taxonomy): domain Eukaryota; kingdom Metazoa; phylum Arthropoda; class Insecta; order Diptera; family Syrphidae; genus Epistrophe; species Epistrophe eligans. The sequence goes on from OX596029.1 coordinate 84,079,608, forward strand.
TAGAAGCACCAAAAGATCACGCCACTGAGTTACTACATACAAGTGGTGGTATTGGTAGAAGTTTTAATATCGATAGTGGTAGTAGTTCACTAGAAACCAAAATTCAAACCGAAACAAGTTTTAGTTCAGAGTCACGTGTAGTTAAGAGAAAAAAGTCTTCAAGGCGAAAAAATAAGCCAAGGCATCATAGAAAACAGTCAGCGACGACGACAGTAAGAAGTTTAGGTGAAGATGATGTTGCAACAACATTAAGCTTCTAAATATAGTTGTTTGTAGGTTAACAAAAAGTTATATAGAGAACTTTTCTTTTAGTTTGTTTATTTTTAGAAAAGTCTGTTTAAATTCTTAAGAAATATATAAAATAGTTTTAGAAATATTTTGGAGGTAATGAGAGCGCGGTTATAAAAATATGAAAATTAAAAAAAGAAAATCAGAGCGTTTTCCTACAAATTTCAATTTCATATCTTTTTTTCCATTGAATATGATCTGAATTTTGTATTTGAGCTACCTTAGCCCTTTTAATTTAAGACTTTAAATTTTAAGGCTTTCTTTTACAAAGCTTTAAGCTTTTTAAAGTTTTTATAATTCTTTTATTTAATGATTAAATTAACAACGACCATTCTTTCACTTAATTTTATAAAACAAATAAACAATTCCAACAATTAAAATATTAATAATATAAATTTATTTTCAATGAGTAATTCCTTCTCACAAAAATCATCCGAATCTAATATAGCTTTTAAGCTGTCTGTAAGTTCTAAGGTTCTGAATTGTTCTAAAGAGCTCAAAACATGGTTGGTTTTGGATCGTTTTTGTGAAAACACGGATAATGTACGTTCTTAAAGCTTTAGAGCTTTTCATGCAAAAAGCTTTCTTTTTCTCTCAATACAAATTCATAAACTTATTTTTTCACAAATTCGCTCTCAAAATATCTCCAAAAAATATATAACTATACTTAGTTTTTAAAGCATAGATATATAGATTTAAATACGGTATGTTAATCCCAAAGGAGCAAATATTAAATATATAGGCTTACATAATAATAATTTATATTCTAGTCGTATATTCCAAATCAGCTGTAAAAAAATGTTTTAGGATTTTAAATATAATCTTTCTGGAGTTTTTCCCTTTTTCCATTAAACTTTTCTTATTTAATTACTTCTTTAAAAAGCTTGCACAAACACAATATTTTAATCTTTGCTTAAAATGTGCGACTTGGTTTTGCTTTTTATGTGCAATTTTATTCAAAATTAAAAATAATATTTTTATATTACTCACAAAAAATAGAAATGTTTCTGAAATAATTGAGCTTTATAAAAATCAATTCTATAAATGCATTTAACAAATTCAAAAACCTATAGACCTATAATTATTTTCTAATTCAGCTTTTCGAATCATAAATTCACTTTTTTTTCATCGTCGTCAGTCGCACACTATATTAATAATATCTAGCTTCTTATTTTCTATTCTCGCAAAAAATATTTCTTTTCTTTTTTTTTAACATAAATTGCATATAAAATCATTTTTCTTGTTTATATTTGATCAGTCTATCAAAGCTGCCATAGCATAAGATAATAGCAAAAAAAACATCTACATATATGTAACTGCAAAATTATCGAATTCATTAAAAAAAATCATATCATTATTTAAAAAAAAATATTTATTGGTTCAGTTTGAATTTGAATTCTTTTATTTTATTATTTAAAATATTTTTTTTTTGGTTCTTTATGATCAACTGAAGAACAATTTTTATTTTTCGTAAAAAATAGGGAAAATTGTTTATACAATTTGTATATTGAATTCAATTTTTAATTTTTTTTTTTAATTTTAAGCACAAAATTATTGTAGTTACAAAATTTTAGTTTTATAAATAAAATTATTTGAATATATTTTATAAATTCTAATAACTCAAATTTTTTTTATTTTTTATTCATAACCAATCTTATTTTACACTTACAGACCCTGATGGTTTTAAGTTTTGTTTTTATTTTTTTTTGCTTTAAAAAAACACTAGTTTTGTGAAATTCAAGCACTGTTGTATGATTGAGGGTTAGGTTTGGGAAACTCCACAAATTATTTCCAAAACAATTAAAATAACAATATTAAGACGGGATGCAGATGCGGGAGCGTCGAACAAGTATAAATGCATTGAGTATGTAAATAATAAATCAATTACATATAAATTGTATTTACACATTACTTAATGGTAAATTTAATTAATTTTTATAAAATTCAAGATAATTTTTCAAGTTAAGTATTTTAAATAGTCATGAATTTGTGCATTGCCCTGCAGGTTTAAAGCAATTCCTCAAGCTTTCCACAACAAATCGTCAATTTGAGAAATAACTTAAAGCTAAAGCTTACAAAGAATATTTTTTTTAGAGAAAACGTTAGGGGAACAATCAAACCATGATGATACTTATTGAAGGAACATTTTATATGTTTAATTCATTAAATTTCAAAAAAATAAAACACAATTTATAAAAGTTTTGTTTTTCAACTAAAAACAAAGTACCTACGTACATATGTATGTATATATTGAACATATATATGTATGTTATCTTCATTAATAAAAACTAATATTTATGTAAAAAACAATTAAATATATATTTTGAATTGAATTTAATTTCAATTTCAAAAATTTATCGAGCCGATATTGAATTAAAAAAAAATATTGTTTCTGATTAAGTTATTACAATATTTAAGGCTTTAAAAAATTTCTATATAAAAATTTGTATCGAAATGGAATGATCTGTTATGAAAATCATTCTTATGAGCCCGAATTCAGCAGTCAACTCAATTTTATTTCCGTAATTTCTAATTTTGCCCTATTCTGACTTAAATTGAAAAGCCCAAATTTCGAATACAAAAAAATAGGTGGGGACACTGAAAGTATCAAAGTTTAACAAACAGATTACTGTGTGGAAGCGGAACATTGTTTAAAATTCATTTCAAAAGTTAAATAATTATGCTGAATCAAGTAAGAATTAAGTATTTAATTATATTTTCATAGTTTCATAGTTGTTTTGAAAAACTCAAATTTCGTTGTTTTATTTTTATCATTTTTTTAACCGCTAAGAGAAAAACTTAAACAATTCAACAAATGTTTCTGTTTTTGAAAAGACATAATACACAAAATTCGGTAAATTATCAAAACGAGGAAAGTGTTCCTTTCTATAAATCGAAGTACAATAAATTAAAGTTAATAAATACAAATTTGTATATACTCGTATGAAAAAAATTACCTAGAGCCTTAACCTTTTGTTGTGATAAGTTTTTTTTTTATAAAATTAATTTATCTTTATTTTTGGTTTTTTTCCAGTTGACTTAAATATTTTATATGTTCAATTCCCCTTAGCAACTTAGCATTATATCTTAAAGACTAAAATTAATGATTCGTCCTATCAAATGTCAAATTTAGAATTTTTATATATGTATGTAAATAAAAAAAAAAACCTGCCTTTTTATGATAAAAATTGACTTTTCCACCTTCGTAGGAAACCTATTATACTTATCCCTACAATATTCTTAAATATTTTATTGAAATGGAAAAAGATATGTCAAAGAGTCACGTTCATTTGATTCTTAGAGAGTCGAATGCATGCAATTTAAATACAAAGTATCTTCTTCATTTTACATTTATGGAAACTATTTATTTTCCGTTGATTACATGCAATTACTTTTTTGTTGCCCCTATGGCGATTGATGCAGTTATAAGCCTGTTGTTGAAAAAAACTCACTAGACTAGACCTCTTCTGGAACAACTTCTATATATGTACATAACTACATTATAACTATGTAAATATGTACATAAGTGCTTTCGATCAATCTTAAGATATATTTGTATGAATTAAAATTTATATTCACTATATACACCACAATAATGTGTTAAATTTTCTTGTATGCGATTATGCATGCTGTGTTTGTTAATGGTCAGCCATTAAGATGCGGTCGCGTTGAGTCGCGCCGTGCGTCGTCGCCGCACAGTACTTACAAAATAAAATGATGACCAATTTTAAAGAATTGATGAAGAAATTTTTTAAATTGAATGAATTTATTCATGCGTGTTTTAGATATTTTATTATGTGATTTTATTATTATATTTGTTGCTTTTTTATTAAGTAATATTTACCAGCAAAATAAAATTATTTCATTGTATCAATAAGATACAGATATGTATATTAATAACTTAATTCTTGTTAAAAGTAGTAAATGCTAAAGATTTTATAAATCTCTTGTAAATATATGGTTGTCTCTCAGAGAGATACATACATGAATTGATATAAATGAGTCATTCGATTGCTAACCACTGAATATATTATTTATATTATAGAAATTAAATAATATTGAATTATTAAATACATATAATTATTTGTCTCATTTTGTGAATAGCCTTTAAACAAAGGTAAGGTTTGAACAAAATCTTATAATAAAATAAGTTTTTTGTGAATTTTTACAACCGTGAAAATAATACGAGATTTTAATTAAATCTATAACATCAAAATAATGAAGAAGTCCAAAAAAGTGTGTTTCGTCATACCGTCTTTTGCCGGTCGTCTTTGTGTCCCTGTTCAACGACGTACATCCAGTTCCACGTACAGTACATATATGATATGAATGGACGAATTTGCTTCAAATTCTGTACAAAATATTTGTATATTTTAGCTCATCTAATAGAACGGATAGTTTCCATACAACGATTTCAATTTTGATTACACTTCGTACATTATATTGCAATAATACTGCTTTAGTACCTCGTGGCATAATATTAATATTTAGCTTGTTGCATGGTGGACTATGGCACCGGAAGTTGGTAAGAGTCAAATCCCGTCCTATTCCATTCAAAAACAAAAAAGTTTGTTTCAGGACTAGGTAGATACTGCCTCTTGTGAGGAATTGACAAATCTTATTAAACATCTCTCATCTGCTTAGCCGTTCGGATTTGGCAGAAAATTATTAGACCCCGGCCCCCCACCCTATTCCTGACAACTAGAGGGAAATTGTACTCGAAATACAACCGTTATGAAAGGGATTATTTTATCCCGGAAACAGCTCTAATCATTTTAACAAAAATGTTCGTATGTGCTTTATTGTAGGTATGGCCTGCATTTTGTTTAAACAAAATTACCAAAAACTGTTATTAACGTAACTGCCATAGAAGGGATTTTTTTTATTTTCGACTTTCTCCTGAACGGCTGAACCGATTCCAAATAAAAATGTATTTACAGGCGGTCTTTTAATACAAATGTATGTATGTATGTAAGCATTTTTGACGACCATTTTTTATATGAAGGGTTTTTTTTTAAATTCTTTGTATGTACGTATATCCATAATTAATTTATTATAAAAAATGATTATTCTATCATTTAATGCAAACGGATTATTTTTAGTTCCAAAAGTTCACTTTTTAACACAAAATTGATGTAAATTTTAAAATTCAAATTAATTACTTTTTTTTAAATCTAACGATACTCTTAAAGGCAAGCAATTGTTAAAAAAAATAATGAACGCTAAAAGAAAAAGAAAAAAAGAAATTGGTAAAGGCCGAGATTTATTCAAAATTTTTCCCACAATATGAATTATTAAGAAATAATGATTATATTTATTTAAATACAGCCTAAAAGTTATACCCATTGAAAGTTTGTTCGGTTTAAAAAAAAGCATCTTACAGTATATACATATATAATCAATTTGAAATACAAAAACTATATCTTCAAAATAAGAAGATATTCAAGTAAATTTATATCTAAAAGCTGATAAAAAAAAATCAATAGAACGAATTTTAAAAAAAGAATCACCAAAAAATCTTGTTTGTCACGTTCATAGTAATTGCTGTAATTTGTTATCAGTTTAACATATTCCTGTAAAAAAAAAATAATAAAACTAATTACACAGCAACCACATTTCCTTGGAAATGTATTTTATTTTAATCTTTACAACATGAATTTGTATTTATCATCGTTTCTTGTCTCAAAGAAGATTTGCCTTGCATTTTAATATGGGTTCAGGGTCATTGTAGTCAAATTACAGAAACATATTTTGAAAAAAAAATAAAAAACAAGTTAGTTAGTAAAAAACAAAATTCAGACTCTGATGTCTCAGCAATTAAATTTGATAAATATCATTTCTCATATTCATATTAATATTAATATATGTAATTAGCAGTAAGATGAGAAATTTTAAAAACAACATAAAAATTTCTCGAATACTTCACAGTATTATCCATAGTTTATCTTTGCTTTTTTTCTTGTTTACTTAAAAATAACTTAAACCTTAATTAAAAATTTTTATTAAGTATATTTTTACGATTTTACTCATACAAATTTAAGTTGACAAATTACACGACTATATACATTTATTCATGTTTGTTCCGTGTGTGTGATTATTATATCATTTCCGATTTTGATTGGATAATCAAAAAGTGTAAAACTTGCGTCATAAAATTATATTGTTTTAAGTGATTGAGGAAGAAGATCAACGAAAAAGGAAAGAAAGCTTTCTGACGACTCTTCATATAGCTAGAGTGAAAGTATGTATGTATATTGGATACAGAAAAATGTTTTCTGGAACTTTGGCTTTTATTTGATGGATTTGTTTGATAAATAAAATTGCAAAATTGTGAAAATACCTGCACATTGAGAATAATATTTATTTGTCATGAATGAAGTTTAAAATATATTAAACTATCATTGAAGCACATTTATGTACTCATATGTCTTGTGTTTCATAAAAAAATAAAACCGCAACGGGATTTTTGCCATGAAGTTGCATTTTTGCGCTTCATTTTTAATCAAGTTGATAAACGTGCAGAGAATAAAATCAAATTTAAATCAACCTTATTATATTGCGGGCTCAATTGAAATCTTATATTCAAGCTGGAAGTTAGATGTAAAAGGAGAATCGCAGATATAAATTTGCTGTTGTTTTTGTTATTTTTTTTTTCGTTACGTGGAAGGAATTTTAATTTGTAAAAACTGTCATATTCTTGGAAAGCGATCATGGCTCTAGGAAAAAATTATGATTTTTTTTTTTTTTTTTTAAAGATACTCACTAAAATTATTGCAATTTTGCTCGTGGGGTAGGATTTCAGATCGAATGAAATGATTTTTTTTATTTATTTTGTTTTGATTTGATTCATTTAATTTTATTTTATTTTGAGTGAGGTGTGAAAAATGCTGATTGAAAGATTAATTTATTACAAGCTGTAGTGAGGTGCTATTCGAAGTGACCGTGACAAATTGCTTATGCACGACACCGATGAAAAATGATAAATGATATTGAATATTTGAAGGTTTTTGATTTAAATTTTCAGGTTCTTTTTAGCTTGAAACCTTTCAAAAAATGAAACATACATATTTTACTTATTAAAATGTTAAATAAATTAAAAACATGCGAAGGTTTTTAGTTTTAATAAAAATAAATAAAATTTTGTGGCACGCCTTGTAACTTATGGATAACTCATAACCAGTCCTGTGAACGTGATCTCGAAAAGAATGAAAAGATCCTATAATTTACTGCTGCTGAGGTGGGAAGCAGACATATTTATGTATAAATATAGAATCTTTTATACCAACTTCTTTTATTTCTTATAGTTGTGAAATTTTAAATTGGCAATTTGTTTTCTGTTATCTCATTATTTCGCACACAGTTTCAAGCCTTCTCACTTATTTCGCACACAGTTTCAAGCCTTCTCACTTAAAAGATTCATTTTGTATGGAAATTCGAATGATCCACAAGAACTATAAGCACTGCTTGAGGCCTACCATGTAATAATGTAATGCTATACGGTTATAGGAGAAAAGTCTTACTAAGAGTGTTGATGCTTTCAATTAGAATTTAACTAGCCTTTTATTGTCTCTGATCAGTCATTTATTGTCTTTAAAGAAAAAAAATTAAATGCTTGCGTAATCTGTTGGATGTTGATAATGTTTTTTGGATAGAAGACGTTGATATCATCAACTTTTGGGTCATTTTGATCCAGATTATGTGTGGTTCCTTAAATTCTTCAGACTTAAAATTTCGTTTGTTATGTAAATTAGGCATTTCGAATCTTACTGATATACATGTATCTTACTATATATTTTATATATGCAGTTACACATTAATTAAAGTAAGGTTTAATTAATTCCCACGTAAATTGATGCTTCAGAAGTGCTTAGCAGATTGATGATGATCTGTTCGTTGATCCAAATTTATAGCAAAAATTTGTTACTTCACCAAATTAATTTTTTTTTTTCAAGCCAAATTGGAACACACCACTAGACTGTATATGATCAGCTTAATCGGGTACCAAAATACACTTCCATATACAGAATAGCTACGGTTGAGTCTGTCCATCTATAAACGTTTCTTATATTGAATTTCATAACGGTTTTGGTGTGTCTAATCAGCTCCACATAGCTCAAAAGTTATACTTGATAAATAATAATACGAATAACTAAAATGGATATTGATAGTCAACTAACTTCTTTAAAGCAAAAATTTCTGTCAATTATAAAAAAAAAGAATAAAAACTATCCAGTTGCAAAATGCTAAAATTATTTAAAATTGAATTTTAATTTACGAAATATTAAAAGAAAATCGTTATTCAGAAGTACAAAGTTAAATTAATTTGTGAAAAGTTACACTGTAACTTTAGAATTAAAATATCAGTGTCTTTATTGGAAAAGAAATGCTCAAGATTCGGTAAAAGAATAGATAGTTGAGTTTCAAAAAAGCTATAGGATAATATATCGTTAAACTTTTCGTTGTTTTTTTTATAATAGTGTTTCCATTTTGAATATATTTTATAGCTCCAACACATCCACACCTTAAACAATAATAATATGTATAATGTATATGTCGTGAAAACATTTTAAAGTTTTTCCACCCTGGATTTACCATTAAAATCTTTCTACCGAAATGCTTATTCCAATGACTGTTTGCGTGATTTCTTTGAAGATAAAGTCCAAGTTTTGTTTTTCAACCATATACTAATGTCAACGTAAGGATAAAATCCCGTGAAAATCGGCACACCAATCAAACATTAGCTCCTAAATTTTTTGAAGACTGATGGGGTTCAAAATCGTTCAGAAAGTAAAAGTCTGGAATGGTTCAAACAAAAAAATCTCCTACTAAAAAAATACACTTAATTGATAAATCAAGCAATTGCCAATGTGAATCAAATTTAAAGTAATAGTTTTTTTATGAAACTTAAAAGTGTATTTTGTTTTATCAACAAAAACACAAAAATATAAAAGAACTAGAAAATCGTTGATAAAATAGCTTTTCCAAAAGTTACAGATTAATTTAATAAAAATGATTTTATTTTAAATACAAAATAAATAATATATAATAAGAAAATTAAATACACAGTTATGAAATCTGAAATAGAAATAAAAGTTACAATTCGTAAGCATTGGTTTTTTATTGTATTTTATTTTGTATGTTATTTGAATTCAAATTATCATTTGACATAAATTACTTACATACACATTTGTCTAAAGAAATTTCTTGGAATAAAATTCACAAAATGTATGTACTTTCTTGTATAAAGTCTGGCAGTCGTATTTATAAGATTTTTGTCTACTTAGACACTGTCTAACTATTTTCAAATTGGTAGAAATATGCTTTATTTAATAAAAATGAATATCACATTATTTACTGTTAAAACAATCTACTCTTGTGTCTAAGTTAGGCAGCTATAAGACAACAATAAACAAGGTTTTTGAACACATTTTCCAAAGTTTGACTGTTGTCTTACGTTAGACAACGTTTATAAATAAGACCATGGATGTTTATTATTGAACAAAATCCAGAACAGACCTAGTATTTTTAAATCTAAGCCCCTAAAACCATTCTCATTCTATATTGATACGCAGATTTGATATTCTATTCACTTTTGTTTTTCTTTCGTTTCTATATCACTTTTTCTCGATTGAAAATTTCCTGTTTGTCATTTTTAAACTTTTATTTTCTAGTTTATTAGCAAATAATTTCTTACGTTCATGTGATAAAGACAAGCTTTCGTAAGGATTATCCCAAAGTATTTCGGTACCATACGACAGACATTTCAATCGTGAAATGTGGCTTGTCTTGTCACATACATCGGACCGTGTGACTAACGTCATGTACGTCGGAGGACGGTGACTGAGTTTTTTTTTTTTTAATTAGTCTGCAATGGCGTTGTACATAATGTTCTATAAATTAACAATGCAACAATTGTATTATTGACCTTTACACGACAAATGATCACTGATATATAGTAAATGACAAAATTTAAATTGTAAAATTTAAATTGTAAAATTTAAATTTTGCCACTTAATTACGATATTAATTAAATAATATACATTTGATGAATTACAGCTCGTAAAGAACCGGGAACGAACAGCTAAGATGAGAAGAACTCTTTCATGATAAGTGACACAGAATTCTTCAATTCCTCATATAAGGCACTTCTTTTGAAAAAAAAAAAATATTTCCGTTTTTAGATAAAAGATTCGCACCCACGACCTTTGGCGTGACAATCCTACAAACTTACTATTACGCCACAGGGGGTTTTGAAATTTCAAAAACAAAACTCAACACTTTGCAAATATGTGTTTTTGATGAAAATAATTTTGTTAAGAAAGAAACTATGCAGCATTTCAGAAAGAATGTTTTGTTTAAAATTTGCCTTTGGTAAAACAAAAGTTATGAAGATAAAATGAGGTTTTGACATGAAACTCAAAAATCTAAATCATTTTCTAAAAACACTCAAAACGAAAGAATAAAAGACAAAATTATAAAACTTTTGGAGATAAGGGTTTGAACACTTTTGCATCAATTACAGCCTCAATGGAAAAATTGTAAAGTGAAAAGTTGTTATTAAAATGGGGCCCTGATCCTGATGTCTAAAACATACTTTTAATTTGCATGTAAATAAAAACATCACAAAATATGCATTTTTCTATGTTTGTTTATGGCCTTTTTCTAAAAAAAGGTCATTTAAAGACCATAAATCAACACATCAAATTTTTTCACATACCATCCATCTCATTCTAAACGCTTCAATTATGAGGTTGCCAAACAAATATTTTAAAATTATTGATATTCTTAAAACAGTTTTTTTTTTCTAAAGACAATTATTCATTACTTTTTTAATTTGAAATGCCCAACAACTTTCATAAATTACCAAAAAAGTAATTCTCAATTATTTAAAGTTGCTTGAAGTGAAGTGTATTGGCTTCTGAATAAGATTTCAATGTATTGGAACTTGATGGCAGAGCAGAGAAAAATGTTGTAAAAAAATGAATATAGTAAATAACCAATCAGATGAATAGAAATGATTTCAAAATAAATCTTTTTGTCGGCTTTTTTGGTGACTATAATATTGAATAATCACAACTATCTTATGATAGGGTTGATGCTTCAGAAGTGGCTTTGGTTAGTGATTTTAATGGTGCACTGAAGTCATTTTTGTGCAAATTTTTTATGTTTTAAAATTCTTTAACCATCAATTGTGGGACAAAAAGTTGACCCAAAAGAATGAACACCTATTTTCATGTAATCTCTTAATATTTCCTAACGACTTATGTAATCTTTTAAAATAATATTTTAAGGTTATCATAACTTCTTGCATTTGTTTATAAAACCAAATTGACTAAAAAAAAATGCAAACCAAATAAGCAAACAAAACTATAGAATTCTTATTAAATTGTTTCTCTAGAAATGTCTATAATCTAAAACGCAAAACATTTTTGTATTTATAATCAAGTCACATACAAAACAAAAAAATGTTAAATAAAAAACTCAAGATTACACATATGTACATATAACCTTAAATTGAATTCAAAAATGATTCAACAATCCAAGAATATTAACAGTTCAATTCGATTTATTGACAAACAAGACTAATAAATTTGAAATGCTAATTAGCATAATATTTTCAAACAGCCACATTAAATAAAATTATAATATATTAATGAATGCAACAAATATCTTTAGTCTCGCCTTTAAATTAAAAAAAAAAAAAAACAAAATTCGAAACAAAAAAACATCCGCTATGAATTACGCAATCAAATTAACATACAAAAATTATATAAATTAACAAAAAAAAACACACACAATCACAAATCAGAACTCACAGCGTGAAAAAATCCATTAAACCTTTCGTCCCACATGAAAAATTCTATAATTAAATTAAGACTCAACCAAATGTTTATCAAATGTATGCAAAAATCTCGTCTAAATCAATGACATTTGAAAATGGAAACGAAAAAAAAAAAATAATTTTTTTATCTGCAGCTTTAATTGATTGCATTCGTAGATAACTTCTTTTTTTTCTATAACATTTAAAATTTATTCAACAGCACTAGTATATCCGCTTAATGTATTTACGTAGATTTGTTTGAATTACGTATTGAGTAGAATAGCAGCACACTATATTTAATAAAATAAAATTAAAATAAAACCACAAACCCAAAACAAAATAAATTATTTAATTTGAAAATTCAAGATCTATAATATAGAAAAAATATTTTTTTTTTAATTTAATTTAATTAAAGGTCCGCACAAAGGTTCCGGTCCGTCGTCCAAATATACGAAGACGTCTTTTCACCACAACACAACCTGCTTCCAGTAATTCTACCGATGAACTAAACACCGATGGTACTTCTACGATCAGCAGTATCACAACAATCTATGATGCTTCTTCAACAGCTGCTGTTCCAACGACCAGTCTCTTCAAGAATAATCGACGTACTAGGCCAAATTATCTAACCACAATATCGGCGAAGCTCAAGCCAACAGCAAAAGCCCTGTCATCTTCATCGAATCCGGTTGAGATCATCGCATCGACCATCAGCACCACTGGTTCGGCGACGACGGCGTCGGGAGCCTCTTCAAATGATATCACGTTCGTAACTGTTAATAAACTGTCAAATCAAAAGTCTCCATCAGGTGTGATTCGACGTAAATTCACCAGACCATTGAATGGCAATAGATTAACGAATTCAACAGCAACGACGACTACAACGACGTCAAGTGGTAGTGGGAGTATGCCAACGGCAGCGGAGACATCTGAAGAAGTTGGTAAGTAAAGAATTTGATATAGGGTGTTTTTTTTTTTTTTTTGTACTTTGAAGTAATAGAACTTCATTTTGTAACATATATTGAATTCATTATATTTTTTAGATCTTTTAGTTAAATTATGTTCGATTTTTCTGACATTAGCACGTTGACAACCCTCTCAGGTGCCTTTAGATAACTTATCTCATTATCATATCTATAAGATATTAAATGAGCCTTGGGTAACTCTCAAGAGGAGGCATTTCCAATTGTGAAAGAAAGGTTTTATAGTGAAAGATTTATACTGAAGACAAATTAAAACAAAATTCTTCCCATCACGAACCTTAAAAACAAAACACCCTATTTAAATTTAATATAGCAGCTTGACCATATAAGGCCGATGTTGTTTTGTTGACTTTGTCGGCGGAGAAGGCTATAAACTGCATTCCATGTTATCTCTACCTTCTTATTATTTGCATTACCTTATGAGTCAGATAGACAGTTAGTCAGGGCTTATAATATATGTATATGTATGTGAATAGCGAGGGGTACCAAATATAGAGATATTGCATGTGGGTTAAGAGTAGTTTTGTTTCAAGTTTAAATTGGCAACTGGAAGTTAGCTGTCGGATGCGTGTGTAAACACTTTCCCTTTTATGTTGAACTTGTGTATATTTCATCATCATTTTTTTTTTTACTTTTGGTGAGTTAATGAGATGAATCGGTCGGTGGTGGTGAATTCATTTAACCAAGACTATAAATTTAGCTTTTTTTTTATTTCGAAATAAACAACGGTTTCCGGGTATCAAAAAAAAAAAAAAAAGTTCAGATAATGTTGTAAGATAAATAATATTAATTTTAGTGTATGTTTCACTATTTGAATACATAATGATGAAGAATTTAATTCCAGCGTCCTTTTTTTTTTTGTATAATCTCTTTTTATATCTTCTTTGGAATTTATGAGTGACAGTTTTGATTTTGAGTTGAAATCTTGTTTTTTTTTTGTTAACTGAATTATTACAAGGTGTGTTTGGGAGATAAATTATTTATATATTTTTGTTTTCATACATGAATTGTGGGATTGGCTGTGATATGCGTGATATTGATATTAAGAAGTTGAAGACAAAATAAACATCGATTTGAATGTAAGCAATGGGCGAAGAGCCTCAACATAAGATCGCATCGATGGTTTATAATTTGAATATTTGACAAATAAGCTTTTACAAACAGAAAGAGATTGTAGATGAAATTTATAAAAAAAACGTATAATATGATCATTGAATAAATGCATTTTGGAATATATGGAAATTAGCATAGACACACAATCAAAACAAAAGAGCTGATGTTCGAACTTTGTATCCTACTGACAAATAAGTTTTAAGCTCGTTGTAACAATAATAAAACTTATTCTGACTAAGCAGGCGAGCTTAAAAGTTATCGGACGCAATTGAAATATTCATTAATTTACTAGCTAACCCGTCCCGACTTCGCACGAGCTAGAAAAATTTTAGGTTTGTAAAAAATTTACAAAATAAATATAAACAAATATAACAGTATTTTATATTCTATTGCAATGTCAATGACTGCGTTATAAAAAGTATTTCGCAAGCTTTTTTTTAGCTATGTCCCACCAAAACCTTCGCAAAATCCTCATCATGATCTCTGAGATCTCAGCAATCTTATTTAAATGAACATGAATCCTCAGCAAAATTTCTCAGTTTTGCTGTCAAAACTCTGAGGAAAAAAAATTCTCTGAGATCCCATTTTTCTGAACGCGCCTATTATACCTAAACAATTTTTAACATACAAAATCTGAAATGTTCAATCAAAACATTTAACGGCTGATATAAGGAAGGTTCGCATTCAACGATGTGTCGATGTGACCCAAGTCGTTTTGGTAGTGTTCACATTCAACGACTTTCGTACCGACATAAAATACATTTTCAAAGAACGACCATGGCGAGCAGCTCATTATTTGCACCAATACTATTATTTTGCTTACATTTCAACCCATTCTCTTTTAATCTTACGATAAAAACTGAAAGAAGACGAAAAATTGAAACTTTCGGTCGTCTGACTTCTGTTCACATTTACTAAATCGGTCGTCCGACAGAGAAAATTATTAAAAAAAATTGAACTACAGAGCTAGTTCGACAGGTATTCACATGACAAAAATCTAACGATTGATGAACATTTCGTTGGATGTGAACGGCTCTATTAGGAAGAAAACCATAGAATAAAGTAAAAACAAAAAGTTTGTTTTCAAAACATTGTAGAACCGAACTTCAAGTAAAAAAAAAATCAATAAAAGTAATATGTAATGTATGTAATATTTAAGTTTAGTGAAATCCTTGCCTCCTCCAAATATATTTAATTAATTTAGAAAACTTCTGTTCAATTTTCTATTTCCAAATCCAGACGATTTCTTTTTATCAGCAAGCCATTCATGACATTAAATCCGTATTTGATGAATGAGAAATCCTGGATGCGTTCAGAAATATATCTCCAACGCACAATGGAAACACAAGAAGTATTGATTTTTCAGAATGAAGTGTAATACTACATAATTTTAAATTTCCTCCCTATAAAATCAAATTGCCCCCCTGAAGGACGTGGGCCCCACGTTGGGAAATACTGTATTTTAACTGATTGAAAGCTGGTTTTTTTGGTATAAAGTTATGGATTCGTAAAAAAAATCGAACTCAAGATTTTGAACAAACTTGACATAACGACGAAAGCGAAATCGATTAAAGTGGGTCTCGCAATAATTTCTATCCGTTAGGCTGCAGCCTAATCGGGTGGGTTGAGTTTCTTTAAACTTTTTGCTGGACAGTTTTCCGAGACTTTTTCTAAGGACAATAATAACGGTAACTGCCGTACAAATTGTTTTTAGCTATAAATGAAAATTTTATTTTTCTCAAAAACGTGCCATAACTTCTATCATACATTAAGCTAACTTTTTGTAAAAATAAATTCGGAAAATGATTATAAGTGGCGCCTACCATAGAAGCATTTTTTTTTTTTTGATTTTCGATTTTCTAAAAAATTGTTCAACTGATTTTTATCAATTATTTTGTGGAGAATGTTTTAAAAAGTTTTAAAAGTATTTTTTTTTTAATTATTTTTAAAAGAATTTTCAATTTTTTTTTGTTGAAAACTTAAATTTTGAAAACTTTTTTTTTTAATTTTAATGTCCAATTTTTGTTTACTTTGAAAAAAGAAATCTCCCGATTTTAGCTTGGTGAATGAAGACGGCTGAAGACACAGCTGAGTAAATCGCTACAATTACACTTTTTTTGTCCATGCTAAAGTAGGTACGTAAAATGTTTTTTATGAATCATGGATAGGACGCTGATTCATAGATTCAATAATTTAAAAAAAAAGTAGTTCACACTAGATATTCGTCATGAAATCTATGTTAGATGAACTGAACTTAACCAAAATTGCGTATTAACAAGGTCCTCACTAGTCAACTGATGAGTCCAAGTGAGATCGCCGGGACGAAAAATTAAAAATACCTTCTTAAAAAAAAAAAGGATGTTTGTTTTACTCCATTTCACCCTGCAATTTTGTATACAAATTTCAAAGCAATTGGTGAAGAATCTTCAGAGATTTCGGAGATTTCGTCGGTCCTGTAAAAAATCATTTTATAGAAGAGTTTTAAATGTTTTGAATTCCTATTTATGTGAAAATATACCAAAACGACATAAATACTCTCTTTCAAAAGTTTTAAAAATTTAACTTTAGATTTTTTTATAATAATAATAATAAGTATTTGCTCAACAAAATTGCGTTTTGCAACAAAGAAACATGCAATAGTCTATTTTCTCTCAAACTACCATAATACATTTATGTACGAACTTAACTTTATTTAAATTGCAATTAGTTTGCTTTGTCTTTTTTCCAAAATATTTCGAAGAACAATAAGCTTTATTTTGTATGCAGGTATAGAGGTGCTAGCTATCAACTTAGTTAACGCACTGGTGCATTTCATATTATTAAAGTATAATCTTAATTTATTTTACATCATTCATGGAGTTTTCGTAGGTAACTAATATTCATTTATGAATATGCACATACAATGTTGAAACCACAATTTATAAATAAACCAAACACCACAATAAAGTTTCCTCAATGTACATACGCATCTTGCAATTTATCCATTATTTAAATGTTTGCATCCATGTCCATATGCCGTCATAGTCTTTTAAAAAGTTTCTCAATAATTGCAAACGTATATCCACAATTACAAAGTGAAAAAACAACCATAATAGCTTACAACAAGATATAAACATATTTTTTTTTATTTTTCAATTCATTAACATGTGTCCAATCCTATAAAGCGCACTTGCTGTCATTAGGCCTTTAGTTTTATCATCGATGGATGGTTCAAGCGGGTATTTCAAGATTTCATAATCGACTACAAGTAGTATGTAGGAGCTAGAATTGTTGTTATGCTTGGTATGTTAAATTATAAAAAAAAAACTATACTAGATTCATAGATGCAAACAAGAAGTTATAATTACGCTAGTAATCTCACGGCGGCAGATGGTACATACACTTGTTTACCTTGAAGCTTGAATGAATGCATATTATTTGTAATAAGAGAAATATAAACACTTAGAGAAATTGTTTACTCAATGAATTTGAATGCATGAAGTGTTAATAAGTGTTTTGCAAGCTGCAAGAAAAAAGAAGTAATATTATTATAAATGTAAGTAAACATTTAATTGAAAGGAAGCTACATCACACGAAAACATGAACAAAAAAATCACGAAATAATGATTACAATTTTAACCTTTTACTCTTATGTATTATTTCACTTTGAATATGATTTTCATTAAGTTATAATTTCACAGAACGTGTTTACATATTTTAGCTTTCAAATTACTATGGGTCTGTAGCACCAGCATCATTTTATATGTATAATATATCCTTTCTAAAAAACAATCACCTAATATATTTTCAAAAAAAAATTATTTTTTTAAAAATTCAATAACAAGTTATTTTACCCGGAGAAACGAATACATTTGTCAGGACCGTAAGTTTAGCTATCTCATTGCAGCTGTAGAAAAAATTAACATTTACCGATAGCTTGAGGTTTTTAGGTTATTTTTGTTTGAAAATTTTCATTACCGGTCATATACCTATTCCGTAAAAGGGATTTCTAAATGGGGTATTTATTGAAAACTTAAGACTGTCATTTAACGAAATCAGTGATCATCGGAGAGACTTTTGTTCGTTGTTTACTTAAATAACATACACATGTACAACTTTAAGTGTTTTTAACTTAGATATATAAATTTAGTATCAGCAAACACGGCTTAAAAATTTAATATACCTACCTTATAGATAACCTCAATCTTTCTCCAACAGCTACAGATGTTTTAAAAACTCAAAATCCGCTTTTCAAAAGGCGATTCCCTTCATCAACTACTTCAGCCTCTGTAACAACGATTCCACCAGGACCAATAGAATTCAATACTTCTCCACTTTTTTTGGATACATCGATTCCAGACGATCTCGATCAAATCGCCAAATCAAGTATTCAAGAGTCCAAGTTTTTCCACAATCAAATTGGCGATAATCTCGATGAGCATGAACATTCCGGCAAGGTATCGATATCGACAAGTATTTTCAGAAGTACAACTCCAATTTACACAACCTACGAAGAACCAATTACAAGGCGATTAGGTTATGCAGCATCAACGAGTAAGCTTCAATTGACAATTTTAATGATGTTGATTTTAGTATTTCTGATGTTTAAAATCATTTTCGATATCAGGAAGACCATCATTGCGTAGGCCACAAAAGACCACTCCCATTCCGGAAAATGTGGAAATTTTCATCAGCCGGAGACGGCCACAGAAGACTCCTACACCTTTCAACAAAATCATTGAAACCTCACCAGGACAAACCTACAAGCCGTCCAGTGATTATGACTATTACGATGATGGTGATGAAAGAGTTATAGATAAGCCCACGGCCTCACAGGTATGTTATTGGTCTCTTTGCAATTTAGGGGAAGTTATTTAACAGTGTTGTTTTTTTTCCCTTTTCTGCTTGCAGGTTAAAGTTGTCCTCCATGGTAAAGGAATTATCGAATGCTTGGACCAAGGTAACTTCCCTCATCCGTTATCATGTAGGAAATTCATTTCCTGTGCAAAATTCGAGACCGGAGGAGTTGTCGGCTGGGAGTATACCTGTCCTAAAGGTTTAAGTTATGACCCGGTCGGTGGAATGTGTAATTGGTCTGCAGGCCTCGGTTGCAACGAGTAGATTAGGAATTTTAATTGAAATTGATGAATTTATATTATTGAGATATGTAACTTTTGGAATTAAGTTGAGTTGAGATGAGATCAGACGTCATTTATACCGAAAGGACTATACTCGAAATTATTGTTGTAATTAGTTGACTGATTTAAATATTTGTATGATGCGATTTTAAGCTTGGAAATATTTTCTTTCCGATTTGTAAAAATTTTAATGTAATTTAAAAAAAAAGAAAAAGAAATATTAACCTACATACATGTTTCTCGTTGCCTTTATTATTTAATTTTATTATATAAGTTAAATGTATTGTAGTGTCTTTTAAAATAATATGAGTATAAGTGAATGCAGTACAGTATGAAAATAATGTAATTTAATTTACATTTATGCAAATTGTTTCTGTGCATCGCATTTTTGTATTAAAATGAGTTTTAAATAAATTATAAAAGAAAATACATTATATAAGAATTGTTGATTTCTTTATTATAAAAACAAATTAAAAAATTAACTCTTTTTTTAGAAACATAATTATTTTAATTAAAGCAACAATTCATTTCAGATATTAAGCCAGTTCAGGTTTCTCAGGATCTCTGAGATGTCTAGAGATTACAGCAATCTCAGGAATCTGAACGTAATTCTTGTCAAAAAGCTGAAACTGATATTTTCTGTATTCGCTGGATTTACTGTTATTTTCTTTTAATGTTTGAAAAGTTATATTTAGACGATGGACGTCCAGTATCATGTAAAAGTAAACAATTTTTCAATATTTAGCTACATATTTATGAGGAGAATTGGGGTAAAAAAATCCTTATATCTTTGAAACTCAAGATCACTCAAATTATTAAGAAATATAGCAAACAAAACGAAAAATTAAACAGGTGATATATCCGAAAAAAAAGAAACAAAATATTTGCAACAAACATAAAGTTGATTTATTAAAATAAATTTAAAACTATAAAATAGTCCTTAAAAAAAAAAAGTCACCACTGTTAGCAAGTGGATCAACTGTTTCTTTAGTATGCAGAGCCACGCATCCTATAGTTTTTCATCGAATCCTTGGCATTCTTGCCGTACGGTGATTTAGACTTCACTTTCATGACGAAATCACCTTTAACATCATAAGGTGTGGTATAGCCCATTGGAATCCGAATACCATGGCACCGGTGTTTATTGTAGTTTTTCAATGAATTACATCCCACAGCCATGAAGCTTCTTTCACCGCCTGGCATCACAGTCTCAGCATAATATCTAACAGCTTTTAACATGGCATCGACAATGTCTGAAGAGCCTGGAGGTATTGATCCTGGTCCACTGGGATAGAAATCAACATCACCATTGCTATCCGATCCGGCACCATATGAAGTTGTATGAATAACATCAACAAAATCAGCAACACCACGATTTAGTTTCGATTCCATGTGTTGTTCTCCAGTGAAGATCTTCGAAGGGTCCAAACCAGTTACACGACGAAGTTGAATATTTCGTTCTTGGGCAAAATATCTTGCAGCAGCACCAGCAACATGAGCCCCAACACTATGACCAATCAGATGAACATTGTAGTATGGCACAGATTCAGTCATGTTGACAATTGCCTGACCAATCATCTTTCCAGCTTCTTCAATATCCAATGTTGCCCAGTTATGGAAGTTAGCCAATGAATTTCCCAAATCGATAATCTATGTACATAAGTATAAAAGTGTAAATGGTTAATAAAGTTCATTGAGAATATAGTGTTGTGATATATTACTTACAATAAGACTACCAGTGGTTGGAACATCCCATGAATTAGTATACTGAAGTTGATTATCATTCACTTGATAGCGAGCTCTGTAGGCTTCGATTACTTCGAATATGGCATCACTTGGATCTTCAGAATTTGATGGAACTCCAGTTACGAAAATGGTAACCTCTCCAGTGCTTAATTGAGGATAGTTATTCAAAACAGCTGCAGGGTTACTTAATGGAATAGACACATTGCCATGGGTTGTTATAAGGTACATTTTAACTTGATCCACATTTGGAGTGAACAAAGTATCAGTGTTTGGACGTAGGTAGCTTTGTTGAGCTGGAAGAGAATTATTACAGATCTGATTTTTTTTTTTTAATTTTCAATAATTTTTACTTACCAACAGTTTTCAATAAAAATGATGCTTGATCCACAGGCATACTTTCCAAACTTTGAAACGAGACATTTTCCACACTTGGAGAATTTTGGTCAGATTCCTGGGTCCAAGTGGCCTGATTTTGTTTGGAGTTAACTGACTGATCCATCTCAGGCATTGGTTGGGTTTCCATTGCAATATTATTGGCAAAACTAAGATTACCAATATTAGCCAAAGCAAAGATTGACAAAGCAACCTTAATAAGAATCATCGTAAGTAAATTGTATATTAGATATGAGTATGTACTCCAAGAACGTGAGAAATTGAACTAATAAACTTGAACTTTCAGTAATCAATTTATACCCTGAAATATTACTTAATCCAATAATTTAACAATGCCTTTACTTGCATTAAAAAAAAAAAACAAACAAATTGAACACAAAATGCAATTTAGCTTCTTCGGCTAAAAATAATTCATTCATCAAATCAAAGCAATGTATTTGTTCCCGCATTGGATAATATTTCAAGTTCATTGTAAATGCTGATAAGGTATTTTATTGGTGGGAAAATGATGACTTAAATTGGATGGTGATTGACAAACGGAAACGCAATATTAACATTATATTTGCGATTGTTATTTGAAACTTATTTTTTTTTTTTAAACCAACATTATGCTAAATGTCATATCAATTATGAAGTAGAGAGTAAGTAAAATAGGACAACAAAAATAGATAAGAAGTACTCATGAGTACTCTGCTACCTCCAAATGAACACGGCCAATAGGATGCATTCATTATGCAGTTTTCCAAACAACGGAAGAACCTACCGACAATCTTTTTTGCAGCGCGTAACACGAAATGATTGTATAAACTTATTTTTTCCAAAAATTTCAAAAACACAGTTTGTAAAGGTGGTGTTACATCACAAGAAAATAATTAGTTGTTCCCTTGTTCTTAAAGTCTAGTTCTTACTTTCAAATTTAATTTGGATTTTTTCAAATTGTATACATATTTTTTTTAAATCTCGGTGATGTCTCTACTTGAAATGTATGAATGTATTTTTAAATTTCGGAAATAAAAAGCACAATAGACGAGTAAGAATTAAGTAAAGATTTCTCGAAAAGGAAAGAAAGAATTGGTTAAATTTAAAATTAATTTAAGATTCTTCCCAGAAAAGATTTTGGATTTAAAAATATGAGCCAACTAAACTCAGAGATCAGATTCGATTTCAGGATATTAAAAACCTTCAGAAAAGTAATATAATCTTAAATAGGCAACCAAAATAGTGTTGACTAATGTAATTGGGTAGTGTACCTCACCTCAGTTCCTGTTTTGTAACCTTTCAGATATTTGATTAGGGATCCTCAAAATAATTTTGTTTGATAATATTGAAAACATGATTTATAATAATCATCACAAAGTATGTTTTATAACAAAAACCATTGCTACTCTAAGGACGCCTTTTTTTTAAACAAAACTTCAAATATTCTTATATTATATTCTATTACATATAAAAAAAATCCAACACTAGGGCTTACTTGTGCGCAAAGTTAAACTCTATTCAGATATGTAATGAACTAAGTCAGAACGTGTTTCGTTCCTATGTTAACGTTATGTCGAACTTAGTCGAATGCCATTTAGAAGTACAATAAGCTTGAATTATAACCTTTTTGTCGTGAACCTCGATTTTTAATTGCAGATCCAGTGTGATGTTATTCAAATCTTTATTGGTAGTCCTTCAAATAATGATAAACTTACCGGCGACATTTAGATAGATTTACTGTTATTTTTACCTTATACTGAATTCTTCTTGTGACTAAGAAAATACTAGTCTCAAAAGATTATTATATTATATTTAAAAAAAAAACAAGATCTAATTATACATAAGGCACACAAAATCATTTTAAATGACAGTCTCTTTTAAGTTTCATATTTTTGTTAGTTTGTTGACTCACTTGTCTTAATATGTTTAAATTTAAAGATTCTTTCATTTTTTTAAATTTATACAATATTTATCATATTCAAACGGCATTTAATCGCTAATTATTTGATCAAAATCATTTGGTTAGAACATAAGAGTTTTGTTTTTTGGTTGTCTAATTGAAAAATGATTTCAAGGGTTTAGTAAAAATTTTCTAAAAACATCTGAAATATTAAATAAATAAAAAATACAAGCTTTTAAAAAGAATAATCTATTTTTCTAATTAGCTCGTTTGCTTATATTCGTGTAGCCAATGCCTACACATGTCATCAAAACTTGTTGAGCTCCCGCTGGTTTCTCATCTTCATCTTCCTCCTCGGGATTTTCAAGCTTGAATGTGATGGCAAAGAAATCCCGTAGGTGTTGTAAAAAGTGCACTGTGTATTGTGAAAGTGGTCCTAAAAATAAAAAGGCATCAGTGTAATTGGATTCTTATTCAGTTATCAACCCTATAAACAACATACCGGTCAAAAATTTAGAGACGTTCTTCTGTCCCAGAGCCATAAACAGTGCAGCCATCCATTGGAAAGAAGAATCAACACAACCTCCCCTATAGATCTCATCGAGGAGTTTGTGTGCGGCTTCTTTTCCCAAGTCTTCTGGAACAGATGGTTCGCTTCCCTAAAAGAAGGAGATAGAGATAGTGATGACTGAAATAAATTTTAAATACAACTGAAATAAGGTTACCGCTTCTTTAACATTTGACACACATTCAGCTGAAAATATTACTCCTTCAGTTGTCTCAGCCACCAAGTTGATGCCATAGCCAGGACTATTTCCTGAAAGTTTGCCCTTATTCTGATCGGTGTAGATGTAAACGTCCGTAAGGAAGTTCAACATGACTCCTTTTGCAGATTCGACGGTCCGATTGGCCATAGCCGGGGACACTTTACAGGCATAAACAGTTCCTCGGATACGCTTGACCATTCCTTGCTTCACACATTGTATGGCACGAAAGTTCTTTCGCACTGGACATCTGAAAATCACTTCACCACCTCCTTCCGGCATGACACCTCGTTTTGTGACTTTTAATTCCAAGCCTTCGTCGACAATTAGAAAACGTTTTAACAATGACAAAGCTGAGGTCTTTACATTATCTACCGAAGGTGATTCTTTGCTGTTTGTCACTCCACGTAGTGTTGCATGGATGGAATTTTTGCAAAAAGGTCCAAGAGCAATTAGCACATCTAAATAATATCCGATTCCCCGTTGAAGGCAACAATCGTGGTGAATGGTTCCTCCGTGCAACAATCCCGGACTAAAGACTACCGAAGTTCCCGATGGATTCAACTCAATGTTTGTGCCATTTGTGATTTTGTCCAGCAGACGAATAAGACCCACCTCAAATTCCCTCAATCCGGGCATATGGTCATTGCTCCGAATATCGACGATTTTCACAGGTTTTCCACTTAAGATTGAAAGTATGAGACGCTGTTTAAGGAAATTACTTCCTTTAAAAACAAGAAGATTATTTTCTTGGGCAAAAACTGGCATTTTTCGTATAAGTTTGAATTATTTATTTTTATTTTAAAAGGTTTTAGGTTTTTGGGAAATGAAAACAAAAAAGCGTGCGTTTGTTGACAGATTGTTTGACGTTTGTTGGGTGTTTTGAAGGGGAAGTAGTTGCAGACAGTTGCAGGGTTGAAGGAGATTCGTATTAATGAAGTGCTGCCAAGTGTTTTATTTATTATACGATTTATTAATAAGAATGATAGACTGCTTTTAAGCGCTGCAAATGTGCTGCAATTACCCTTGCAATTTTTAAGCATGTAGGCGGGGGCCGTATGCGGTGTCCGGGGTAGGCAAAGTTGCTGAGGTTGAAATAATTGCAGAGTTATCGCTCTTTCTTCTTTGTGCTTTTTCTTATTGTTTGAGACATAAGCGGAGTAAAGAGTGAGGAGATATTATTTCCTTCTCATTTAACAAAAATTGCAGGTATTAAAATTTGCAGCGTTTAAATGGATGGTGCAATCGGAAAGAAACTCAAAAGGGAATTGCGGATAGAAATTGCAGTCGTCTAAAAGCAGTCATAGCTTTTAAACGCTGCAATTACCCCCTGTGATTTTTAAGCACGTTGGCGGGGGACGTATGCGGTGGCCGGGGTAAACAAAGTTTCTTTGTGCTTTTTCCTATTGTTTGACACATAAGCGTAAAATACTGCGAAGAGATACATATATCCTTCTCATTTAACAAAAAATGCAGCTACAAAAATTTGCAGCGTTTAAATGGATGCTGCAATCCGAAAGAAACTCAAAAGAGAAACGCCGTTATAAATTGCAATCATCTAAAAGCATTCAATGCCTTTTCTCTTTGAATTTGACTGCTTTTAGGCGACTGCAATTTTTATCCGTAATTCTCTTTTGAGTTTCTTTCCGATTGCAGCATCCATTTAAACGCTGCAAATTGTAATAGCTGTAATTTTTGTTAAATGAGAAGGAAATATATCTCCACCATCTTTATTCCGCGTATGTGTCAAACAAATTGTTGCAATTTTTAAGCACGTTGGCGGGGGGGGGCGATGCGGTGGCCGGGGTAAACAAAGTTGCAGAGGTTGAAATAATTGCAGAGTTATCGCTCTTTCTTCTTTGTGCTTTTTCTTATTGTTTGAAACAATGTGCTTAAAAATTGCAGGATGTAATTGCAGCGTTTAAAAGCTGCCAAAAGCAATTTTCATAGAAGTTAATAACCCAGAAGCTCCATTGGCAATAAATTGCTTTGCTAAGCAATTGCTTTGCATATTGCCAATGGAAACTCAGTTTCCTCGTGTGAAACGGTATACATAGTTTAGCTGTAGCAAAACTAAAATTTTGCTGAAGAATCCTGTTCATGTAAATGAGATTGTTCAGGTCCCCAAGATGTTATTTTTCTGAACTTGCCTATGGTGTTCAGATGTCTGAGATCTCAGAAACTTGAACTGGCTTATTTATTCCCTTGTCAAATTTCGTAATAAAAAAAAACAACCATGTTTATGTTTTTAACTTTGTCCTTATTCCTTCCTGAACATTCTTTTCTTATCTTCCAAATCGCAGTTTCCCAAATGCATTGTTTATAAAAATATAAATACATAAGTATATACAAGCCAAATCCCAAAATTTATCAAATATGTTTCTCTATCTAGCACCGGGCGGTCAAACTGTTTTTCTATTGTATTGCATTGGAGAGGGATAGAAAAACAATATTCCTGCAGGGTTGGATTTGAAATATTTGCATCCCTGCACGCACATCGAATTGGGGAGTGCAATTCGAGAATTACATAGTGCCTAAATAGGGTTCGTTGTTTCTTTTCTTGAACACAAAAAATGAAATCTGAAAGTGCAGCACACCTTTATTAGATGGTAATCAAAAATAAACAGTAAATAGTTCTTCTCTAAAAAGTAATAAGAAAACATGAACAAACTGGGCCCGAGTTGGCCTAAGAGTCTTCCAATCTTCTGAGACGTAAATGCTCCGCCTTACGGAATACCTTCCGTTCTAACGGTGGAGCGTTCTGGCATAGACGCAGAACAGGTGCAGTAGAAGCGTATGTCTTTGGATCGTACGCTGGTACATCGGGGTCATCGTCCCAGTTTTCACTCGTTTCCACTTCTGGCATCACATTAACTGGAGATGGCACCGAACGTGAAGGTGTTCCTACAGTATACTTATAGTTCTCAAACGATTTCCTGTCGGAGCAAACTTGAACATGCCACTGCAACGAATTTGAAATGAGTTTCTAGAGTTTCCACTGAAGATTATCCAATACTTACATTCAACTCTGGCTCATTAAGGCGATGCGTTACATTAAACGGACATACGACCAACGGTACGTCTTTGTAGGCCCTTCTGCACCGGTTTAAATGCACTTGAAAACGACAGCGATCTATTATATGACTTGGCATATAAGGACATTGCAGCTTTTCATATTCTGTTCCTAATGGTTTTATCATTGTTATTTCTTTGGTTTCTCAAGTAAAAATTAGTATAGTCGCGTTTATATTTTAATTGATATAAATTTATTCGCGGGCAAACACAAACAAAGGACTGCGCAACTGTTTCCCTATTGACTTGAAATGACGACGAGACGTTTCTATTTCTATTCCATTTCTGTTTTTGCACCTGAAATGAAAATTGCAGAATTGCAGAATTGCAGAATAAAGAAGAAGCAAAACTTGACAAAAAGAGAAATGCAAGCATAAAAGTGGTACCAAACACTTTACAAAAATAATAGAAAACAGGGATGGTTTCAATTATAATTGGTAACATGACTGCTTTTAGACTTCAGCGATTTTTAATCATTGTTTGTCCGCTTTCACACGAGAAAACAAGTTACTCGAGAATTTTTGACGTTTTCTCTTAATTTCCAATTCTTACCTATCGTACACCGTTCATTCCTTTTACTTGGTGCCCTTATCACCTAAAAACTGAAAGTTGCTGGAAACTCACTTTCCTCGTGTTAAAGCGGACTTTGGCACATTTAAACCATGACTGCTTTTAGACGACAGCGATTTTAAGCTTGATTGATGCTAATAGCATCCTTGAAATCAAGCTTAAAATCGCGATTTTTAATAAATGTTAACATTGTTAAATGAAAAGGAAATATGTCTATACACTCTTTACTCCGCTTATTTCTCGAACAATAGGAAATCGATTTTCATGATTAATAACTAAAATTATGGAGTTCTTGATAAAAATTTTTCAACAATACTTGAAATTCAAACACCTGCTTTAACAACCCGTAATGTAAAGTTTGATATATAGACAAACATAATTGTCAGTTTATTTGTTTTCGAAATAAAGTTTTACTATTTACTATTTAAGGGAATGCCAATTCTACCGTCTGCCTGTTGTGTATCTGTGTATTGAAGAACTTAATCAATAATTCATACAAGCTTTCAAGAGTAAGCTTATAACTGACTCTCCCCTCCGCTTATTAAAAACCAAAAAAGCATTCGTTTAATGGTTAGGAATTTGAATTTTTGTTTTAAAATTTGGTTTTCCTAGTCCAAGTGAAAATAACAAACATTTTTCCTCAATTTGACTTCAACCCGTCGCTCCATAGTTCGTGAATTTATTTTCAATTATGCCAAGACATTAATTTTATTTTTTTTTTTTTTCAAAATTTTGAATTTTTTTTAAAATAAATTTTGAGCCAAGCCAAACTAGTCCAGAAAATTTTGCGCGCTTTTGGATTTTTGTCGGTGGTGCGTTCAGTTGAGCTATTCATTAGGCCAACATTATAAACAACTCAACAAAAAATAAGAACTACCGAATCTGACGCAAAATATCTCCTTCCTTTCAAAACGATTTTGAAAAACGTTGAAAAATTAATTACAGATTTTATTCGTAGCTTTACTTAAGAAGGAATATAGCTTTTTTCACAAATACATCTAAAACTACATTCTATAACACCACTTATTACTAGTATCGTCCTCTACGTGCTCTGTTCGACATTCCTAAGAATCCATGCCTACCGTTATAATAAGGATCATCATCCTCATAGCTTTTTTTTGTCGATTTTTCTTCTCCACGCCTTCTCTCCGGATAATCATATTTTGGTCTTTTGTTTGAACTTTCTTCTCTATAGTTAGGTTCTTTCTTAATAATTATTTTGTCATCATCTTTATTGTGACCTCTTTCTTTAGAAAATTCCTTTAAAGAGTCTTGATAGCTATCTCTTCGTTGTGAATCATTTCTAGAACTCGAAGATGGCCTGATATCTTCAAACCACTTATTTTCTCTAACTTCTTCCTTTTTCTTGCAATCCATGTCCTTATAAATTCTTTTTCCAAAGGTTTTTTGTGCTTCATCATCGGACGAGT
The DNA here is from genome assembly GCA_951394125.1 of Epistrophe eligans. Lineage (NCBI taxonomy): Eukaryota > Metazoa > Arthropoda > Insecta > Diptera > Syrphidae > Epistrophe > Epistrophe eligans. The sequence goes on from OX596029.1 coordinate 84,108,784, forward strand.
CGTCGTCGCCCAAACGTTTGCGTTCACTCTTCCGAAACTCTTTTCGAACCGACGGCAAGTCTCCGATATGTGAGCGAATGACATTCGCTTGGCTAACGTATTTTTTTGGATCATAATCAACAGCTTCGGTGTCGTCCCAGTTCTCGTCACAATCGATTTCCACCTGCTGGCGGTCTGCTTCATCGATTTTCACTGGGAGTGTGTTGTATTTGTATTGATGGATGATCGCTTTGTCTTTGCAATTGGTTACGTGGTGCTAACAAGATATTTGCTATTATTCTAAAATTAATTATAAGAAATGATAAAGGAAAGTACCGTAAATTCAGGTTCAGGAATCAAATGACTGGCATTGAAAGGACACTTGATGAGTTCAGCATCCGGATAACTGAGACGACACTTTATGATATGCGGTATGAGGCGTTTCCGAGTCATTTGGTGATATTTGTTGTAGGGACATTCAACCATATCATCGTCTTTAGCAGTTGAAAACATGTTCTCGGATGTAGTTGTAGTAACCGAAACTTGAATTATGTCGAAAGTCGAAAATATAATGTACGTTTTGGGCAGAAAATCAATTTCCAAGTAAAGGAATGCACCAAAAATACTAAGTAGCAGTTATTTTTTTATTGAGATTTTTTTTCACATTTCATTTTTGTATTTTCTTTTGACTTAACTAAATTTGCCCACCAAGCATTGGTCAGGATACACAGTCTTTAAATTTATTAGCTTTAATTTTGCCGAACTATTTATTTTAAAGTAAACCTCAAAGAAAATACATAAATAGGTTGCAAATAAACAAAACTGAAAAGTGCCATTTGAATTTTGACATTAGGTTTGTTCGTGTTCTTTCTGGGAGCCGATTCTGGTTCTGTGAAAAAGTGAATAGGGGGTTTACATGGACCAGCATGTTTGACAACATGGCTCGACAACCATTGATGCTCGATCATTTTAAGACTGCTTTTAAACGCTGCAATTACTCTGCAATTACCCCAATTTTTAAGCATGTAGGCGGGGGACGTATGCGGTGTCCGGGGTAGACAAAGTTGCAGAGGTTGAAATAATTGCAGAGTTATCGCTCTTTCTTCTTTGTGCTTTTTTTTATTGTTTTAGACATAAGCGGAGTAAAGAGTGAGGGGATATATTTCCTTCTCATTTAACAGGTATTAAAATTTGCAACGTTTAAATGGATGCTGCAATCGGAAAGAAACTCAAAAGAGAATTGCGGATAGAAATTGCAGTCGTCTAAAAGCAGTCAAACACGAAACAAAAGCTTGACCAATATGCTGGATGGATTTGAAAAATTTTTGAAAACCTGTTCGCTCGTCTATCCAGGCAACTTGTGTGAACTAATGCTCGATAACTTCTGTTTTGTTTTCATAAGGTAAAATGTCTCGGCCTCGGCCAGATAAGAAGGTACACGGAAATAATGGAACCAATATCATTTAACAAAAATTGCAGATAATAACATTTGCATCGTTTAAATAGATGTTGTAATCCGAAAGAAACTCAAAAGAGAAACGCCGTTAAAATTTCCAGTCGTCTAAAAGCAGTCTATGGAAAATAAAAAGTGAACTTTATAAAAACAACCCTCCAAACCGATATGCATCAGTTTTGATATCTCCTTTAAATTATTTTCCTTGTTTAGCTAACGGTAGTTGGTACTTTTATTAGATTGTAATAATCTTATTCTATTGTAACTCCTTAACTGCAAACTGAAAATAAAATTTGTTTTTCACTTTTCATGCAAAAAAAAAAAAAAAAATATTAAAAAGCTAATTTATCAACCATGCAATTCAAGAAGAAAAACAGATTCATGTTTGAACATAGCGACGTTGATTATCAGTTTCCCTAACTATATATTTGTCTAGTAAATTAAATGATGGTGTGTTCAATATCATTCAAGAGCAGCGCTATTGTCTACATTTAAGTTCTTTTTACCAGCAGCCACAAATGTTTTTTTTAAAGTTACTAGCTTTATTCTTGTCTTAATTTCGATTAAATTATTCAAGCTTTCTTTAGAAGCTCCATTAAGAGAAAAAATAGTTTTTAAAGAAACTGTAAATCCGAAAATAGTAGATTTCCATTCCACTTCAGAAATAGAGTAAAAAATGTTTTCGAGAAATTTCGCTTTCGGAATAAAATAGAGTAGGACCCCTGGTGTCTTTAGTATATGTATGTACAGACATCTAAAAAAGCATATCTTAATTATTAATCGCCCTTATTATAATCATTACAAAAACGACACGACTCTGGAAGATTGGCGCTCAAGTAGAACTAAAACTTTAGCGTTTACCTTTCTCCAGCTTTCTTACCATTAAGCGATAGTAATTCTACTGAAACAGTGAAACCACAATTGTCGGCTCATTTTAGGATCATGATAACCGTAATGAGGGTGAATAACTTTGCTCAAAACGCCATCTACAATTTTTAATACCCCACCTTGGAAGAGAAACCTGAAAATCCAGAAAACCCAGAATTAAATTGCCTCAGTACATAAGTTTTTTTTTTTCTTTTTTATTTAGTTCTTTTTTTATAAAATTAATCACAAACGCTAACCAACTTTAATTTAGTTGTTGTCTGAGCGGATGATATCCGAATCACCTGGATCGGTGATGGACAGAGTGCACACGCGGAAGTATTTACCGCAGGCTGTGCCCAATTCAATATTGGTGCCACTGTAGTGCTGGACTTCTGTCTTTGCCAACATGGCGTAGTACTCAATCTCAGATTTCCTAAAAATGAGATAAAAAATTGTTAAGAAATCCCGCAAATTAAACGTAGTTTCTTTTTATCGAAAAAATATCTTCAGAAAGAGTCTCTAAAATATCTTCATTCGCTTCAGAGGAAATAGATCATCACATGATGTTTTACAAATTGATAAACTTTAAAACCATTAAAGTCTTACCATTGAAATAGCTGGAACCATGAACCGGTGGTCTTCTCAGACTACTCCATAGTTTTCCATAATTATTAATATTTATGAAATCATACTTCTTAGTCAAGAGACTCCATATGGTTCCAACTATTCAAGAAAATGGAAAACTACTTCTCAATAGCCAATTCTCACCTCAGAGCAGGAGTGTTGCTGGCAATAAGGACCAGTTTGGCTTTGCCTTGACGAAGGGTCTTCAAAGTTTGTTTGTAACCCAAGCAGTATTTGCCCGATTTCATCACCAGCGCCAAGCGCGAGTTGGTGGAATCCAATGCCTTTTTCTGTAAATTAACGATAGTGAGGTTAGGATTATCACACGTGGATGGAATAATTTTGCAATACTCACTTGTTTCTTGATTGCAACCATTTTGAATTAGCTTTTAAAAAACTATGAAACAAATCTAGAAGGAAAAATTAAAGAACAATAATTAGAATAAAATTATAAAATAATAAAAATTAATCTTAAGAAAGTAAGGCTGACACCCACCTCCAGCGACGGATACTTGAAAAAGAAAGAAAAGTGAAAATTGAAAATAGAAAAAGCATCATGGCGGTTGGCAACTTCGAATTCGAAGAACAAATGACATCACGTGAAGTTGGTTGTAGTTCCAGGACTGCTTTGACTACTTTTAAACGCTGCAAAAATGCTGCAATTACCCCTGCAATTTTTAAGCATGTCGTCGGGGGACGTATGCGGTGTCCGGGGTAGACAAAGTTGCAGAGGTTGAAATAATTGCAGAGTTATCGCTCTTCCTTCTTTGTGCTTTTTCTTATTGTTTGAGACATAAGCGGAGTAAAGAGTGAGGGGATATATTTCCTTCTCATTTAACAAAAATTGCAGGTATGTATTAAAATTTGCAGCGTTTAAATGGATGCTGCAATCGGAAAGAAACTCAAAAGAAAATTGCGGATAGAAATTGCAGTCGTCTAAAAGCAGTCTTTCTTTGACTGCTTTTAGACGACTGCAATTTCTATCCGCAATTCTCTTTTGAGTTTCTTTCCGATTGCAGCATCCATTTAAACGCTGCAAATTTTAATACCTGCAATTTTTGTTAAATGAGAAGGAAATAATATCTCGTCACTCTTTACTCCGCTTATGTCTCAAACAATAAGAAAAAGCACAAAGAAGAAAGAGCGATAACTCTGCAATTATTTCAACCTCTGCAACTTTGTCTACCCCGGACACCGCATACGTCCCCCACCCAATTGCTTAAAAATTGCAAGGATAATTGCAGCATATTTGCAGCGTTTAAAAGCAGTCTTTTTTCGCTCTGAGCATGTTCAGAGCGCGTTCTATGAGCTCAGAATAAATTGATAGAGCAGACGGAGTTCAATAGCTGAACACAAATTTGACAAGTGGAAAAAAAAACATCAAAACAGTAAAAATGGCGGACGAGAAAAGTCGACCTGCAAAAGAAGGTAAAATAATTTAATAAATTTACTAATAATAATAAAATTATTGTTTTCAATCGTTTACATTTATTACAGGCTTGAAATGGACCTCTGCAATGACGAAAATGCTGATAAACTTGATAAAAGAAAATTGTTGTCTGCTTTATTGTTTGCGGTAAAGAAAATAAAAAATGAAAAAGTGACGGCGATTTTTAAGTTTTTGCTTTCCTTGATGTCCTTGTTATCCTATAGGAAAAAACAGCTGATGAACAAACCAGCTGTTTTCCAAAATAAATCTGAAAGGTCTCCTAAAATTTTTCAGATTTTGGTGAAAAAAACAGCTGACATCTAAAATACCTGTTAGCTGATTTTCAGCTGTCTATAGTCTCTCACTTTCTGTGGCAGTGGATCAGTTTGTGGTTTTTTTTTTTACATAGATTTTGATATTTAACGAACAAAATAAAATATAAAATATATATAAAATACAAAATACTTTTTTAAATTTAAAAAATCACTTGTTTCTTGTTGGCCCCGTATTTTTTTTTGTTTGTCTTGTTAGCTGTTTTGACTTCTGACAGCAAACCTATCCAATCCGGTTTTGGTCGTTCGAAAACATATCCGGTGCAAAACGATCTTAGATACCCTATCGGCCTATCACTCAAACGCGGCCAATGATACTGTATTTTAGCAGCCATTTTATTTAAAGGAAATTAAATTTTTCACATATACAGAATGCGGCAGATATGTTGTATATACGAAATGTCAAATCGGTGACTGAATGGAAGAAAGAAAGAAAACAAAAAGTGATACAAAATTAAAAACACCGCATACGTTCCCTGCCAACGTCTATCACAGGGGAAATTGCAGCGTTTAAAAGCAGTCCCAGGAATTTTGTCCACCCCGGCCACCACCACACGTCCACCACTTACTTGCTTAAAAATCGCAAAAGGTAATTGCATCGTTTAAAAGCAGATTTTAATGGTTTTCAAAATATTTTGAAAACTTATTCCGTGTCAATTGAGCCATGTTGCCGAACATGCTGATCCCTGTAAACCCACCTATTGAAGCGGGGCAGGAGAGAACGCGTATAAAATGTCCAATTTCATTTCAGGAAGGCTACGATATCGTTGGATTAAAAAACATCTACATCTCCAGTGGCAGCTCCGAATGCATTGTGTTCAGGCAGTTAAGCAGTAGAAGTCAGGCAAGCCACCTTATTTTGTTCACCACTTAAGAATTTTACTTCGAAAAACACATGTGTTGCAAAAGAAAACGTCAAACTTATCAAATTGTGACAGAAACATCAGAATCAGAACAGAAACAACTAAACCAGAAGTGATAGCAAAACAGCCGAATGTCGAAGACAAGTTAATTTTTAGAAGAATAAAGAATTTAAGTCTGAATTTCTATAATCCCCGCAAAATGCTTAAAATGAAAACAGCAAAAACACTTAAAAAAACCCCACCAATTATTGCTGCACCCCCTGCACGGGATCTAGAAGCAGAATCTCAGTACCAACTAGAGTTATACTGGTGTGTCCAACAGCTGGAAGTGGCAATTGCAAATGCCAAAGTGGTCAAACAACGTAAGTTTATGTTTTTGTATGATTAAAATATAAAAAACAAAATAAACCAGCAAATAACTACCTTAGGAGAAGACTTAATGAAAAGTCTTAAAACACTGAAAAGCAGCACTGCCCCAGTGGTTAAGAAGCGGCAAATAATGAAGGCTTCTTTTGGCGATTACAGGTCCAAGATGAAAGAAGAAGAAAAGAAGTTAGCCTTGGGTAAGTTTTGAAATATTTAGGCAATACAGGTTTCTAAAATCTCAAAAATTTTATTTCTACAGCAAGCCGTCAAATTAAATTCACTGCAAGCACTGATGCACCAAACAAATCGAGCTTTGTAAAAAAAGCAGCAATTCTTACATCCGGAAAAGACTTTAAATTTAATTTTAATACTGAAACGTCGTCGAACGACACACCAGCGACAGAATGCGTGAAGGAAAACAATTTCATTGGCACGACTGTTACGACAACAAACAGCTTTGATTTCTCATCTGGAGGTGGCTTTAAATTTAACTTTGATATCGAAACTGACAATGAACAGATCGATTTCGAAAAATTGTGTATTAAAAACTGAACTGGGGAAAACCATCGAAAAACTTAGAAAGAAAAAAAAATTGTCATTGATTGTATAAATTAAAATAAGTCTACCAAAACTTTATATTTTAAATCGAAATATTCTTTTTTATCTTTTCCTCTTTTGCTATAAATTAGTAATTTAATTTGGATCGCGAATGGTAAGCTTTTACTTGGGGCCAGTTTGTTCACAGCTAATAAAGCAAACTGTAGCGATGCTTTCAATTGATATTTTGCTTCAAAAATATGAATGACATCCAAAGAGTAAGCAAAATTCTTTGCAATGTTTAATTGTATTATTATTTTATTTTTCAGTTCATTCATTTTCAGATACAAAACGGAAATGAAGAAAGGGTTTCCTTTAATGTATATACACCAATTTAACTTTAAACTTGAAGATCCGAGAATGTAAAATATAGTAATTTCCTCTGCTGCGATAGACACCGCATGTTATTAGCATTTATATTCTGAATAACCATTATACATGAGTTAATCTGCCAAAATTGGTGTGTTGAAATTTCTAAAGTTTTACTATAATTTTTAAAGAAAATTCTAATGTCGCTTCGAATACAGTTTTGCTATGACTGCGAAAGTAGAGAAGCTTTTAGAGCATAAGGCTCTTTAAAATTAGATTCGTGTACGGTGCATTTTCTAATTATTTTGTACATGAAAATAAAAAAAATAATTCAATAACAGCCGTATTTATTAGATTTTTGTCTACTTAGACACTGTCTAACTATTCTCAAATTGGTGTAAATATGCTTTGATAAAAATAAATACCACATTATTCACGGTTAAGACAATCTAATCTTGTGTCTAAGTTAGGCAGCTATAAGACAACAATAAACAAGGTTTTTGAATGCATTTTCAAAAGTTGGACAGTTGTCTAAAGTTAGACAACGTTTTTAAATAAGACCATAAGTTGCTGTTAATTGAATTCAGAACACGATTGGCGATAGAAAATGAACACAGATTTGATAATGTAAAATATTAATAAAAAGGTGAACACAATTATGGAATTGATGTTTGGTTATCCTTTATCCATTTTAGTGATGATTTTACGTGCGGTAACCATAGCTTTTAATTTCAATCAACTCTTGTTGAAAAGATTATAGCCTCGCTTGAAGGATCAAATCAACTTACTGTCAGCATAACCCACTGGGGCTCTATATGAGCTGTCAGCTGTCGCACAATTCAACATCTGCAGCAGAAACGGTTGTGTTGTGATGTAATGTGCGGGCAAATGCAAAAGGTCTGCTACGAGACGACAGTCATTAAAGTGTTCAGTGACATTTTGACATTTCGCTATAAATAGTAAAAAAAAAACTCAAAAAAAGCGTGTTCAGGAAAATGAGAGCTCGGAGATGTCAGCAATCTCAGTTACATGACAGGATTCTTTAGCAAAATTTCAGTTTTGCTGTCAAAACTCTGAGAAAAATAATATTGGATTCGCTTGCTCACCTTTTGGAGAGATAAATGTCTGAGATCTCATTTTTCTGAACGCGCCAAATGAGTCTGACTACCTCCTCAGCTCATTCATGTGATTCTGCTGATTCTGTAATCAGGGTAAGTGCAGAAAGTAAACGAACAGACTTTTATTGTTCCGATTTATCTGTCACTCTTAATTTTATCGACACTCGTGTTCTCCCATCTCCCACGCAAATTCCACAAAAAATCGAAACCATCGAAAATTTAATATCAATCGAAAATTCGAATCTATCGAACGAAACAAAACGCGAAAAAATCTCTTGTGGACAAGCAATTATTATAATTTTGTATTCAAATACTTAATAAACCAAATAGAAATCATTTAGCAATTGTAACAACAATAACAAAGTTATTTTAAACGAATGAATAAATTAGTTTTTCAATAAATTACCCTACCAACAAATTGCCAAAAGAATAGTGCTTTAAAACAATCGATTGATTGAAAATAAAATTTTTTGGTTAAATAAAATAAATACATACATACATACCTACCTATAGATCGAGATTTTGATAATTTTTTTTTTTTTTATTGAAATTGCATGTAAATAAGAGATAGCAATCGTAATAAAGAGAAGAATAATTGTAATTTGTAACATTTCAATCAACTATTCCGTCGAGCTATATATTTTTTTGAGACTAGAAAAGCCAAATTATGTCTAAAATGCCTCGTTTTAAACTCAAAGTGGATGTATCTCAACAAGCGGAGGTCCCAATGTAGGTTTTCGCAATCGATGCAAACCAAAAACAAGCTCTCAACTACCAAGATATTGGTTTTTCTTTGATTATAGGACACCACCGAGAAATCTCGACCAGCGGACAACAATCACAATTGGCGAGAAAACCTTTGAGGTTGACGCTGATAGCTTGGAGAAAATCTGTGATCTTGGTAGAGGGGCTTATGGAATTGTGGAGAAGATGAGACATACACAAACGGGCACTGTAATGGCTGTGAAACGTATAACTGCCACAGTTAACATGCAGGAGCAAGTAAGTTGTAATTACAAAAGTCTGCGTCGTTCCTAACAAAAGTGACATATTTTTTTTAAGAAACGGCTCCTCATGGATCTGGACATATCTATGCGATCAAGTGATTGCATGTACACCGTACATTTCTATGGTGCTCTCTTTCGGGAAGGCGACGTCTGGATATGCATGGAAGTCATGGACGCAAGTTTAGATAAGTTCTATCCTAAAGTATTTAAAAACAACCTTAAAATGGAAGAAGATGTTTTGGGAAAAGTAAATTTACCTATATGAGTATTACTCGGTAAATGTTGGAGTAATATCTTGATTTTTTTTTCTTCACAGATTGCCATGTCAGTTGTGAACGCTCTTCATTATTTGCATGCTCAGTTGAAGGTTATCCATCGAGACATAAAACCATCAAATATTTTGGTTAATCGACAGGGAGAAGTCAAGATGTGTGACTTTGGAATATCTGGTATGTAAAATATCTTTTAGTTTGTCAGAGCCTGTTTCACTTTAGGACTAGGAATATAACCGAAATGTGTTCTTTACTTACATAATATGACATGTATGTATGTTTGTGGAAAGGTGTATTTTATGATATCGTAATCAATAGTGTGTTGTATCTTTTCTCAAAATGGTGGGCCTGAAAGTAGCAATTTAAATATCACATAAAGTACATTACAAAGAAAAATTGCATGTAGAGTATGAAAGTCATTGTTTTGACGCATTATATCATTATGGGAAAATTTAGGATAGTTAAAACTACGAAAATATTTAAAAAGAAGTGTTACAAAAGCAATAATTAGGCTTATTTTGCAACATATGTTATGTTATGTGTTGCGCTATAAATGTTCTGTTATGAATCATAAAACATTTTCCCTATTAAATATTTTTTACATTTGGTATTAAGAAGTTCGATCTTTTACAAAATTCTGTTATGAAACTTCATATACTTGAAATTTTTATAATTAAAGTCACAAAAATTTGTTTTAATCTTTTATGGTCCATAACCGATTTCGGCATGCTGTATACCAAAAGTGTGATTCATAAAAGACTATTTAACAGCTAAAACTTTTATTTGGAAATTCGTAATAAAATAAAACTTCTGAAGGTTTTTTTAAGAATACAAATTTTATATACTATTGAAATACATCAGCCAAGTAGAAGACTTAGCACTATTTTAATTGGATTTGTTGAATTATTGATTTAAAATAGCTCTTGTCGTATGGGTTTAATATTCCGTAAAATTAAATGAAGCCTAAAAAATGAACGAGCCTAGAAATATTTCAATTTATAACAGTTATTTCAGTTTATCGCCATTTAAAGTGATTCGTCATTAAAAAAAAATGGGTGGCCCAAATATGTCCATATATGGAGGGCATTGGGCCTGGGGGCCGCATAAAGAGTCACTTCAATAAAAATTACTATAGTCCATTTTTTTGTCATAAAGTTTTTAACGTGAATGGGCCTTGAGCGGCCGGAAATTCGTTGAAAATCTATGAAACTTGCGATCATCCCAAGTTTCCCATGCAAACGTGAAAGAAGAAAAGAATCATTCTTTAATCAAAAGTACATTATTAAAATAAAATTCTATAAAAATAAATACTTGATAATATCTATAACCCAAAATAAAAACAAGTAAATTAAGGCATTTTTTCATTATTTTTGAATTTTATTTTGCGAGCAATTTCTCCCATTTTTTTTTAATAAAAAGCTGCCTTTAGAATTTTGAATTAGTGATCATTCCTCATTTGCATTTTTTTATAATTTTTTATTATTTAAATTTGTTTCAGGTTATCTTGTAGACTCGGTTGCAAAAACTGTAGATGCTGGATGCAAACCTTATATGGCACCCGAACGAATCGATCCTACGGGTAATCCACAGCAGTATGATATCAGGTCGGATGTTTGGTCATTAGGAATAAGCATGATTGAAATGGCCACAGGCAAGTTCCCTTATAAAACGTGGACTACACCTTTCGAACAACTTAAACAGGTAACGATGATGCATTTTTTGTATGTTTTGTTCTTCTTAAATTGATTTAAAAAAATTTATTTAAGGTTGTGACCGATAATCCACCTCGACTAGAACCCAACAAATTTTCTGTTGAATTTGAAGAATTTATCACGAGTTGTTTACAGAAAAAGTTCGATGAGCGCCCTAATTACGATCAACTGCTGAGGAGCTCGTTCATATCTGATCACATAAGTAGAAATACCGACATATCGGGCTTTGTTGGGAAAATATTAGATCTTCCAGAATAATCCATAAGCAAATGGATGTTTCCTTTGTTAAAAATTCATGTTTTTTGCATGCAGCAATATGTTGCGTTTAAAATCAGCCCAGTATGTTTAAAACAATTGTTGTTGATGCACTTTAACTATTATACATTTATATATTAATTCAAGTTAACATTAACTAAAATAAAAGCCTACACAACACACATAACTCCAAATAAAAAAAGCAGGATATCCTGAAAGTCCTTAAAAAAAAAAACAACTAATTTTAAGTCAATTATTAATGTTACGAAAACGAAGCAATTATTAAAAAGAAAAAAGTATTGAGCAAATGAAAATTTAAACAGGATAAATTTAAATTGGATGTAATATTTCATTTATAAAATGCAAGAAAGGCCTTCGAGTTTTTTTTTTTCTACGGAATAAACCTTTGAGCCTTAAATATTATGTAATAAATTACATATATATTTTTAATAAACAACAAATTTTTTTTGGTCATTTAAGCGAAAATATTCGTTTCGTTTTTCATTACTTAATCTGTGGTAGGTACTTTTTTGCAGATATTTGGTATTGCTGGTATAATATTCTGATTTTGATTTTGAAGATTTTTTAAGGACGATACTAGAGAAACGATTAACAGTTTATCGCCATTAAAAGTAGGTGTGGAGTAAAGCGCTGCATGTGATTTAAACAAAAATCTGAATACCCGTGTTATGTCCACCGACCGACGCGACGTGGTGAGGCCCGGCCCCGTGGGCCCGCTTAAGCAGTAACTTTATAAACAAAGCTGTTATAAATTTTCATTTCATTAATCACTTCCTTTTTATTTTGGCTCGTTTTTGAGCTAGTAATGCTGAAAAAATAAAAATGCGTTTCAGGTTTTTGGGTAAAAGTTCTCATTACATACAACTCTATTCTGCTGTTTGCCTTCGTGAACGTTTGTAGTCTGCAATCTAGAGAAAAACGATTGTTTTAAAATGAACAAGAATGCGAATAATTTGCGTTTAAAATAAATAAAACAAAAAATAATTGACGCTAAACATTTTGCCAACGACTGAGATGGCTGGTTTGTTTAAAGCAAGTGGAGATCAACCCTCCAGCACGAATATGAAAGAGGACCTGAACCAACTCGACATGCGAAACATGAGACAATTACATGGCTGGAAGAAGTTTTTTTGATGCCTTGTTCCACAACGGAGTGTAGCGATCCACTCGTAAAGACGTAAAAACTGTTAAAAAGTCGATGGCCTTTGGATTTTTCTTCTTTGAACGCAAAAAAACGATTGAAAGCTTACTGATTTTGCATCGTTTCATCTCTGGGATAACTTATGAATATGTACTTAAGTCTTATCTTACCTTATTTACGTTAGTTTCTTTGAAATACGAGTTGATATTCACTTTTGGATAAAGATTTTAACATTCTTTTGCACTCCAAATATCAACTTAGATTTTGATTTCATCTTCCTACCAATGAACACAGAAACGTTTGTTCTTCCAATACTATAATGCTTTATTATTCGAAGACATACATACATACCTATTTTGAGGGTTTTTTATGTCGCAATACAAGTCGGATTCGAATAGGTAACACAATTAGCACAATTAGAAGTTGCCGTGTATAAATTTGTTCAGAATTCTTAACCCTATCTTTTTTATTGATGTCACAAGTCATGGAGAAAACTTATAACTTATTAGGAATAATTGACCCTGATTCCGTAAGACGTTTTAGTAAAACAACACGGCTCTGGGAGCGGCAATTGGTTTTTAGTAAAACGACTATCGTTTAAATGGTAAGAAGATTGAAGAAAGAATAGATCGGTAAAATTTTAGTTTTACTTAAACGCCATTTAACGCTTTTGGAGTCTTACAAATCCCATTGTCTATGATAATCTAGCAAACTTTTTAACCAAATTCTGTAACTATTTTTATGAAGTTACATGCTTTTTTGTTAATATGATTGAAAAAAAAAAAAACAAAAGAAACTTTTAAAAAACGACTCACTCAATTTGTGCTACAAAAGTTCAATTTACTTCCGTCCTTATATATTCAAAAACAAAACAAAAATGAAAAATATATGCAATTTTTTTTATATAAAGGTACATTCAACAACGCGTTCGTCTACGGAAATAACATTTCCATATCAACTAATTGACATCATTCCTAAAGCAGCACATTTTACTTTTTCTCATCAAAATTAATATCGAAGACATAAACACCAAGTTCTTTTTCACAGCGTTCGATTTGTCGAATATAATCTGATATCTCCTTGATGGCGTCTACCTGTTCTTGTAGGTATTCCGATTCAAGGAAATCACACAAATTCGGATCATTATTTTCCGTAGCTACCGCATGTACTTGCAAGAGACTCTGTGAGATAACATTATTGATTTATTTTATACAAAACTAATGATAAACTCTTTTTAATGAACCTCATTGACCGTTTTCTCCAAGTCTAATACGTATTGCATTGATTTCATAACTGATTCATATACAAATTTCGGCTTTTCAATGTCGCTTAGGACAATAGTTCCGCCACGTTTGTTAAGGTAGGTCATCAGTTTTTCTGCATGGAACTTCTCTTCGTCGCAGCATTTCTTACACCACTTGCTTAGTCCGGGAAGTGCTATATCTGTCCGGTCAAAATGAAATGCCTATTTATATAGTATATAGAGAAAAATAATAATTATAATTAAATTAAATGTTATAATTTTAAAATTTTTATTTTATAACCCTAACCAAAGCCATGTACTCGTAGCTCGCGTTGAGTTCCATATTAATTTGACGATTAATTTCTTTTTCACATGCTGCATGGAAATTTTGCCTTACTAAAAGACTCATACGACGAAGGATCTGAAGATTAGGAAGCAGTTTCATTTTGTTTAAATACTTGATTAAATTTTCAAAGGCTCTTTGGGAACAAAGTGTTTTTATCTAAAGGAAATCAACTACGAAGCAATAATTAAAGTTTATTTTGACAGGAACGTTTCTATGTGAAGAGCGCATGATTCCCATTAATATCCTTGTATTTAGGATAAGGATAAGGATAACAAATAATTTAACAGTTTTTGAATACAAATTTAATTTGAGAAAACGTTGTTTATGGCAATTAAATGATAAATTTTCAGCTTGCTTAATTTAAAAACGTATGTTTAAGTCGCATTTTAAACCCTTAAACATTTTAATCCCAAATTTATGTTTACATCATGGCTGTTGGTTTTGTATTTTAGGTCCCCAATAAACTACAGGATATTTGAAACGTTGCGGAAGAGTTCTTTTAGTGGAAGAAGTCTATTTAAAGACGTATGTATATTGATTTATAGTGATTTGAAAAAAAAAATCATGAAGATCTCAAAAAAAAAAAAAGAACCATTTTTGAGAAGATCCAAAAATGTTTCTATGGGGGGTACCATTTATAACCATTTTTTTTTTAAATGGAAGCATTTTTGTAAAATAAATTACTGGATTTAAAAAAAAAAAGTTGTGGCAACGTTTTTGAAAAAAAATAAGATTTTCATTTTTTGGTAAAAAAATTGTACGATAGGTACAGTTACTTTTGGTCATAAAAAAAATGAAAAAATGTGTGAGGGGAATGCTCAAAAAACGCTTGTTAGGAACTAAGTATGAAGAAAATCGACCCGCCGCGCCGAGGGGACAGACAGACAGACAGAATTGCGAGACCCACTTTTTTCGACTTTGCTATTATCGTAATGTCAACTTCTCGAGTTCGATTTTTTTACGAATCCATAACTTGCATTATAGTACCTACATAAATATCGCAATTAAAAATCAATTGATAGTTTTTTTAAAGCAAAAAAAAAAATCTACAAGAAAAATACTAACAATAGTTGAAAATAGGAGAGGTACCTCAAATGGACACTAGGGGTAGAATGGCAAACTCCAGGATACACGGTGAGAGAGGAAACAAAAAGAGATAAGATAACGATAAGAGCAGGGAAAAGGGCGTGGAATTATGAAGAGAAATTAACAGGTGGAAAAGAAGCGAGATAGCGAGGGACTGTTTAGAGGAGATGAGATAGAGAGAGGGGGATGGAAGTGGGAGAGGATCACGGTGGGAACATGGGAGAAAGAGAACTGAGGGAAGGGAAGGAAGAGAGGATAGTACGACATACGAGAGAGTAGAATGGGAAGACAGAAGAGAGCAGGAGAAGGAAAGACAGGAACTTATAGAGGAATCCAGATATAACAGGTGGTATAAAGAAGTAATGACCGAGGGGATCCCGCAATATTTGAAAGCGGGATGGAAGGCAGACAGAACAAAGAGAATAGCGAGAGTCAGGCTAGGGAATGAGGTTAGAGAAAGATGGTTCTGGAAACAAGAAGAAGAGAGAATGTGCAGAGTGTGTGAAGGTGAGCAAGAGACGTGGGAACATGTAATAGAAAAATGCAGGTCAGGCGGAGATGAAGGAAAATCAATAGGGGAAAAAATGAGGGATATAATGGACGAAGGAAGGAGGGGGAAGAGTGGATAAAGGCACTGGAGGTTGTGAGAAGGAGTAAAGAGAGAGAGATGGGAAGAGAGGAGAGTGTGGTGGAAGACTTGTAACCCTTAGGGGAAACAATAAACATACAATACGAATACGAAAATAGTTGAAAATCGTTATTTGCTCGAATATCTCGAAAACAACAAAGCTATTGACTCCGAAATTATTATATTTTACTCACAATTCTGTAACTAAAAATTGATAGGGCTTGTAAAAAACTTATATATAACTTATATATTGACGTTTTTTTTAAAGGAAAAAAATCTCCCTAAACTATTTGAAGAATATAATACGCCCCAACTTTGGTTTCCACTTGATCGCACATTGAACAACTTATAAGGTCTTTCAGAATTTTGAATTAGGAGTTTCCTTATAGCAAAATAACATCGGGTGTCCAGTTTCCAAAGGCCCCAATGTGAAGTTACCAGTGTGAGTCGCACTTGCACCCAGTCTATTTTTTTGTTTTGTTTTTACTAACTGAAAGTTTTTTTTATGGATTGCTTTATATATGTACATACATAATGTATGTTTTGGTGAACATTAATATTTAATTTATTCATTTATTTATTAATAACCTTTAATGTAATATAAAATTACAGCAAATATGAGAAAGTATGAAAGCATTAAAAATAAACCCATCAGCCTAAAATTAATATTTCTTGTCTGAAAATTGTAAAAAATGTATTAATAATATTTAATGTTCAACGAATGGTCATAGTTTATAAATCTAGTTCGTATAAAAAAGAAAGAATTGAAGAACTGAATTTAAAACAAATAACTTGTGTTGTCAAACATTGCATTGTACAATATACATCATATGAAGAAATATACACATACAAACCTTTCCATTTATGAACGAAGCTTCAACCCTGTAACGTTTTATATAGATGATTACCGATTACCATTATCCTTTGTTATTTAGTAATTTATTATTTATATTAATCTATTACCGAAATCAATCAAACCTTAGATGGATTTTTGTAAGCCATAATATTAATGTTGGTTAGGTATAATAAAACATTAATGAAATCATGCGAATCGATGAGTTTCTGATATGACACCTTATATATTATTGTAATAATAACCATTTAACATCACCTTTCCTCCGAAATTAATGAAAAGTATTTATACCGATTAACAATATGTTATATGAAAGTTATTAATCAAAATAAAAATATCATCAATGTTTATTAATTGAGAGGAGTGATTCTGTAAATAATGATAAACACACGATATCCTTATTATTATAATAATAATTACATGTTTAATTGTTAATAATATGTAGGTACATATATCTAAATTACTTAATATGGATTTCCTTTCGAAAAAAATGCATTAATAAATTCTTCATTTCATACCAACAATACCAACACAAAAGTAAAAGGTTTTGTACAAAATATAAAATTACCTTTAGAAATCAGGGAATACGCTTTAAGAAGAATAAAGAACTTCATGTAGTTTTTTCGTTTTTCCGTAGTTTTTTCGTTTACTTTTTCACTGTTAATTTGGAGTACTAAAGCAGCCCACAGACACTACACTTGTGTCTGCACCGGTGTACTGACATCGGTGTGGCATTCCGCCACACACGCCACACCGATCAAGACACCGACACCAAAAATCAAAAACTTTTTATTTACTCGCTTCGTGTCTGTCCCACACACAGCACACATTTCCGTACATCGACACCGTGCAGACACAAGTGTAGTGTCTAAGGGCTGCTTTAGGAAATTTTCGTTTCGCTTCAGCTATGTACGTACTAGGCTTAAAAAAAGATTCTTTAAAATGGTACTACATATTATAAAAACATCGATTGAGAAATATTAAATGTCCTTTAGATTTATCGCTTTATATTATTTCAAAAGCTTAAGTTCTACTTAATCGCTTATGTGCTACTTTTTCCTACGCGTTGTCACATCCCTATAGCCGCTTGTTTTGAACCTAAATATTTGCGCTATAAGGTCAAGAAAATTCGAAATTATCGTGGTTTTAAATTAATTCAATTTCAATTTATAGTAAATGAAGTAAAAAGTTGTGCAACTTTCATACAAAATATTTAGGTAGGTGTACCTATGTACATACATTTGTACAACTACACAACATCTAAAAAATTGCACCTTAAATTGCTTTTGCTTCAATCTCTCCTCCATGAACAATAATAATAAAAAAAAAAAACTAAAAAAAAGTTTCATCCAATCGAACACATAACAAAGAGTCATGAAAAAAAAAAAATTCAAAACGGAGAACTTGAACAACAAGAGGAGAAAACTTTCGCAATTATCCAGCAAAAGCGAAACAATTTCTCACAAGTCCTTTGTGCAAGGAAAACAAAGCAGATTCCTTTCAGAAGGCTTTGCTAAACGGTCCATCTCGATCTCGATCCCGACCCAAACCAATCTAATCTAACCCGACCCGACCCAGACCGAACTTATCTTTCGTAACTATAAGAAATGTGTAACCCAGTACGTGAAGTGTCGCATCCTAGGCCAGTTGTTTTGTTGCGTCCTTTTACTAGATAAGCCAGGAAGACACCGTCTGATGTTGTGATGATATAGAAGTTAAATGGGTTGTACTTAGGAGATTATTGCTTTGTGTTGAATTTGAAGAGCATTTTAAGTGCCGTTTGTATAGTTCAATTGTTTCATTGACTTTTTATGGAAAGGTGTGTATCACTTTCGATGATGATGACGACGATGACGATGACGATGACGGCTCATATGCAGTTAGATTTTTGTTCCTACAGGGACTTTTGGTTTACACATTAGATACAAAATGAATGTGAACGAGAGGAATTTTATTTTTTTAAAGGAGTGTTTTGTATAAAGTGGTATTTGAAATTCCTATGGAAAAATGCAAGATATTATTTGCATATTATGTGATAGGTTCAATTCTATACTTACACTTGTAGGAACAAAATTAAATTTGAGGGATTGTGGGGTTTTGTGAAATCTTTTAGGCCCAACCATATATATTTGTGTGTAGAATAATTTGTGGAAGAAATGGTCTTGACAAACTTAGCATCTTCGGAGTAAATAGAGATATAGGAATATTTGATAACTTATCGATATCGTTAATAGAAAGAAAGAATAAAAAGAAGTGGACCTATGTCGGTGCTTTGGGGGACCCCATAGGTAGCTAAGAAGGAACTGGTGAAGGCTAATCTGATACGAATATTGTTGTAACGGTATCCCAGGTAAGAGAAAATTCATTTCAAAAATATATGTTAGAGTTGGTAAAGATCTTGTAAAGTTCGATAAGCTGACAGGACATTAAAGCTCCGCTTAATTCGAAAGAAAGGTTTTGTCCATTGATCGTAATCATATGGTTATGTCGACGATTCAATCAGCCAAACATTTCTCAAAATTTCAATGATTATCTTCTTCAGCTTACTTCAAAAGTAAATGATTTTGGACCGAATTTTGTTTGCAAAACTCAACTTTCAGCCTTTAGATATTACATTTAACTTGCAAGCTATTCCAAAACAAAGCCAAGTTATATAGGGTGTAGGCTTTCATTTAATTTGAAGCTCGTTAAGCTGTGTTCGCAAGTAAGAGATTGAAGTTTTAATCAAGATTGTTGATCAAGTCTTGTTGAACTAAATGGATAAAGAATAATAATGGTTCTTGTGTGGAGCAAAATATGGTGGGTTATAAATGTTGCTGATGTTATTATTCATGTGACAGGTCCATACTTACACTGGACCGGTATAGTGGTACCCGCAAAAATGGAACAGTTGTATCAGTTATATCACAATCAATAAAATATATAACTATTTATTTAGAAATTAAGAAAATAATTACTAATAGAAAATATTTTAACAAAAGATTTAAAAAATGTTGATAGCCAGTTAATTTAAAGCTTTTTGAAATCTAACTTTGAAGTGCCATAAACTTCTCATGTTTCAAAAAATGCTAAACTATTATTAAAAGCAATGAGTGCTTTCCTTTTCCTTTGTGTGCTCCTTTTTTTTGTTTGCAGCTTATTGAAATATTTGTAAGGAAAAAATTATTAGAAAAAAAAATACTCTTTCGGTTTAAATCCTTTTTCTCTTAATTCTACTTAAGCTACAAAACAAAATGTATGCAAAGCCATTCATAACAAAAAAAAGAAACATCATCCACTTGCACATAGAGGCGGCGGCGGCGATCTCAAAGAAGAGACTGGTTGAATTGTCCTTATCATATGGCAACGTAATTAATGCGACATTTATGATATCCTTAAATAATGCTATTGTTGTTCCACGAAATGCTGCTTCTCTTTGTATGCAACTTTATAACAACATTGTAAATGTAGCAAAACTCTATAAGAGGATTTTGGCAAAGGATACTAAAACGGGAGAATTATCCAAGATATTAGTTTATTCTTATACGCTACGTATGTATGCATGCACCCCCAGAGGGTTTTTGGTTATTTCATTTCAAAATGCACACATATGTATACGACCGAAACCGATTTTATGTAAAAATATTTTCATCCAGCAAAAGAAAATGATATTCTAATTCAAATCCCTATATGAGCTCTTGAATCCACCCGCCTTCGCGCCGCGCCGCCTTCACCAAAATTCTGCAAACCCCACCATCGTTGTCGACTAGTAAAAGAATAAAAATGATTTCAGAGTCTATAGAACAAAGATGAAACCGGGAAACTTGGTTTATGTAGATTATGGTAGCACATCCCGGAATTAGAGAAATGATAAAACAGTTTAACTTTTATTTTGGCCTTTATAAGAGCTTAAGCAGCTATGTTTATTTGAGTGGGATGGTTTTTGTCTAGACTTTGCATGGATGCCAGAAAAAAATGACTACCCGAATAAAAAACCAAGTATGTATATTGTAAGTATATCTTGATTCCTAATTTATAAAAAGTGAATAAATAAAATATTCAGTAAATGTATGAAAGATATAGAAAAAAATTCTGCTATTTGTGTTTGGTATGGTTCAAGCAGAAATTATTGGAGGGAACAATTCAATTAGATATAAACGAAAAGATTTTTATGGAGATGGTGGAAACTTCTTAACACGATTTCAGAGTAAAGAGTCAAAAGAGCTCGCTTTATATATCGGGTTGGGATGGGACAGCCAAACTGGGGGATTATTCAGAAACTTTTTTCTGAATTGATTTTGGATAAGATATCCAAATATATGAACAATAATAAATTAACCAAATGTACACTGTGGCGTATGCGTGATATTTTAAAGAGAAAACTTCAACAGTTTAAAACTATGAATGTTGTATTTTAGAGTAAAATCTGAAATAAAATGACGGAACTATTTGAAGCATGAAAATGTGTAACAAAGCTAAGCCAAGTAGCAGGGATTGTTAATCAGACAAGTTAAATGAACTCTGACGTCAACAAAAGGAGCTTTTGTAACCAAATCAGACTAGATATACTGGCTTAGGGTTCGGCCACGCAGTCATTGAGAGACCAGCAACATTTGTGAGCGACAAAGTACAATATGTCTAGAGCGATTATTACAATGTTGTCGAACCAATTTTTTTCACAATTAGCTTCTCAAGAAAATTGTCTCTCAATAAATGACCAGTTTTTGCCTGAACTTGTCGCTTAGTTGCTCAGTTTTCACACTGTCGCTTGTTGATTAATGCGTAACTGACCTTAAACTCCAAAACTGGGATACCTATCTTTCACGTATATCTCAGGAAATATACTTACTTAAAACAATATGAGTTTTGTAGATGTATCTTAGTTTGATGTTCGTTGAAGTTTATCGCCCTTATACTAAACTTTTTGCCAAAGCTCCAACAGTTGTTTGAATTTTAATAGTTTTGAGTTCTTTGCCTGAGAAAAAAGAACTGGTTTTTGAGTCATTCAGAGAAACAAAGTCCTACATAAAACACCTTAGAGCGAGTTCAGGGCGACCCAGTGATTGCATCAAATAAATCTATTTATGAACAATTAACTGCTAATTCACATTAAGTAGCAAATTAATGTTAACAAAACTTTGCTGTTGCTAAAAAGTATTATTTAATCTGCACACATACACTTTCTTATAAAGTGTGAACTTTTACTCACCTAAATTAAGACCCAGGTCTAAATTTAAGACCCAGATTTGACACAGCTACTATTCATAAGTAATTTTGCAGAACTGTTAAGTTAGAAACAGATTTAAGTATATTCTACTACAATTTCCCTTGAATATGTACAAAAAAACAACCGACCGTGAAATAGCAGGCAGCTGTTGTCTTATTATTTTGTTATTGCTGTGCAGTCCTTTTGTGAAGAAAAAGAAAAACAAGTTAAGATAAATTATAAACATGTTTTTGATATATACAAATAAAACTTTTACACAATATCGTATATAAAATTATATAATTACACATGAAAGGAAATGGAAATTTAGTTTTTCTTATCGAATCAATATTTCTCATCTTTCATAAAAATCATCGGCGGCGGCGGCGGCCATTTCAAAGCGGTCGGACAATGTCATGCGGTTGACGTTTCACCTTCTGTCGTTGTGATTGTTAAACCTCAGGTTATCGTTTAAAAATGGGGCATATTCATAGATGTTTGCTAAGTTAAGTTGTTACTAAGCAAGTCCAGAGTTTAGGCTATTCATAAATAAATTTAAACCCAAGTTTAGGACTAAAACTATGGTCAAACAATAAACATAGGAAATTCTGTGTTTAAGTAGTTATTATCACAGCCAAATGTCAAATTAGATTTTTTTTTTGTGAATTAAAAGTAATTATTTATATTAAATAAATGTTACGTAAACTTATCGTCCAGAATTGAATTCTTTATTTCAAACTCTTTCTCATAAAGATTTTTTTCATAGCTCATTTGTGTTCGTACTTGTTCCAATTTAAGCTTATGTAGCTCTTCTTTTTGGCGGTTTTCACTAAAAATTTGTTCGCTGCGTTGATGAAGAAAATCTAGTCCTCCTCGGGTGGTTCTGGAACTTCAACCACATTCCCAGTGGCTCTCACAGTCTTCTTCATTTCAGCATTGCTTCTACTGGCTGCAACTTTTATCCGATGCCACTGCTCCTTAAATTTTTGTACTGATCTATTATAGCCAGCGGCCCTCATTTTATCGTCTTTTTTTAATTTAATTCAAACATATGACTTAAAAATAAATAGGTAACAATAAATCTTAAACAACAAACTAAAATAACTTAATGAATGAATGAAAAAGAAATTAAGGTGGTAGAGGAGAAAAGATAGTTATTGGAGAGCATTCTTAAGGGCGGTTTTTGAAAGGTTTAGGTCAAATATACTTGAATTGTTGGCTTTTCTTAGCATTCTTGTGAGCGGTTCATTTTGATCATACTCGGTTCGATGAAAGGGTATATGGAACAGTGGTATTGACCTAAAACAGCGATGATTTAAATTGAGTTTAACTTTGTTAAGTAAGTCAACACAGTCAATACCTCCAGTTATTAACTGATGTAGAGAGAGTATGATATCAGACCAAGCTGCTTTCTTTTTTGCTATCTTAATAACGTTTCTCTTATCATCTATACAATGTTGATGTGCTGGCGAACCATTTCCCGCAAAAGTTCCTTCTCTGGTTGCGACCAGTTTTCCTGGCGTTCGCGTTTTATATTTTCTTTGTTGTTCTATCTAAAAATATTGTAGAATTTTGTTTGAGTTTCTTTTTTGTATTTTTTATTGAATAGTTTTGTTTTACTTACATTTTTCGACATGCAATATGAGGAAGGACCACACAAATTTTACACTTTGGCAATTTAAGAGTTTTTTTTTTTACTTGTCATCATTTGAAGTATAATTGTAGTAGAACACAACCTTAACTTGGGGTTCTACTAAACACAGCTGGGAAATTGACTATGAATAAAAGCTGTGCTTATTTTAATCGTTAATGTACTTAACTTGGTTGATTTAACAAATTAACATGAATTAGCCTGAATTTTGTTTTATTGATAAGGTTTTGTACTGAGTTGCACTGGATAAAGATAATTCAAGTTTTGATTTCAGTTTATTAATAGCTAATATAACTGGACTATTAAGTTATAGTCCTAACAATGCAAAATATAACTCAAATTTTTATTTAACACAAATCAATTTTCAACAAATTTTAAAATTCTATGAGTAGGTATAGTTAATGCATTATGAAGCTTTATATGAATGCTGTTTTCAAGCTAATTTTAAAGTTTAACAAAAAACCATTAAATTATCATAAATCAAAATGTTCAACCAAACGCAATGGCGGGCAAATAATACCACACCCTGATCACCGTGATAGCTTAAGCCAAATAATATGATTCATGCACCCATCAGATGCCACACAATCACCAGTATACTGGCTAGGATACTGATTATCCTGGTTGGTGGCGGTGTGGTGTGGCATCTGCAACAGACTAATAATCAAATATGAATGAACTGTGATAGTAAAATAACCAAAAACAGGACGGCAAATTGAGCTAACAATCTCAAAAACAACAAACCAGACACGGTATATACATACAATACATACATAGATGAAAGCGGAACACAACACTAAATCAGGAAAAGAATAGAAAGATACATATGTATATGTGTACCCAAAACACATCCGCGAACAATTCATTTTCCAGGGTGAAAGGATAATTGGATCAATCAATACTTTCAAAAGTTTCATCTCTACTTCAATAAAAAAATTAAAAAAAAAAAAAACAAAAAACAATGTGATGTCTGTGTCTGTACCGTCCTAAATTGTTTAAGACCGGACTTCAGCTGTGGAAGTATAAAAATTTCTATATGAATGTTTATATAATATAGTAAATGTATATGTTTCAATACTTTTGGTTTGAATCCTTTTTTTTTCATACACAAAGGCTACTCAGCGAGAAGAACAACGAAAAATAATGAAAAAAAAAAATACGTGATTCGGAAAACAAAAAGGAAATCGAACTGAACACAAAACTTTGCCTTCGCAAAACCACACATAAAATTGGCACCGTCCCAGAATTGAGTTGATCAAAATTTTATTTATTGATGCAGCATTTCTTTATTAAAGATTTTCGAATATTGCACAAACAGTATTACCAACTCTTATCGACGCATCGTTCAGTTTTTAATTTATGTTACCTATTATGTTTTTAAATTTATGATGCTGTAATGTTTATGAGAAAATAAAATTACAACGCATCATGTGATATTTTTGGTTGTCAGTGAAAATGGATTTTAAAGTTAGAATATCAGTTTAACGAAACTCAATGATGACCGACTAAAGAATCTTTTTTTTTTTTCTTTTTATAAATAAAATAAAAAGTAAGAAGAACAACTTAACGAAACTTAATAAAGAAGAAAAAAAATTAAGAAATATAAGAACTGACCTGTGAAATAAGAAACATTGAAATGTTAAAATAAGCTTCATAACTTAACGAAACTCATTAAATATTAATATGAATCTTGAAGTCTTGTTTGTTTTGGAAAATAAATTTAAATAAAACAATTTAAAAGTGAGAATTACAACTTAACGAAACTCAATGAAGATTAACAAAAACTGTATGAGAACATTAAAAAAAAATATAGAAAGTTAGACTTAACGAAACTTTGAAAATAAATTGATGAAATTAAACATTAAAATGTAAGAATAAAAAAATTTATGTTAAAATAGTTATGGAGTCGTGCTTCACGAAACTCATTTAATTTCAACGGAATGCTGTAAGATTTAAAAATAAGATTTTGATAAAAAACTTAACGAAACTTAATTAAAAAGAGGACTTAATGAAACAAGGCACTTAAGAAATTAAAGTGAGAAGAACAAATTAAGGAAAATTAGTGAAACGATGAAAATAAAATATAATAGCGGGCAATTTGGAAGGATTTTCATTGAGAAAATGCAAAATAAATTAATAAATTAAATTCAATAAAAATAACCGCAGTAAATATTCTGTGTTAGTAAAAAAATATTATAAACTTAAAACAGTTGGCAGTACTATGTATGATTAAGCGTGTCCAATAAAAAACTCTTACACACGATGGGAATAACACTCCCAGACATATCGTTTGTAATAATGTCCCAAAGACCCAATTGGAAATCAACTTGGTGATGGTGACGCGGAAAGAGATAGGGATTATAAAATGCACCCACTCACATTCACATTATTTTGAGGAGAACATCACCATGAATAGGTAATGTGAGAGTTGAGTCATTTGATGCACACCACTCATCTCTTCTTGTCTTCAATATTCAAATATAATTTATTTATAAGTTCACATCGTCCTTTTTTGACTGACGTAAATTGTAACAACGGATGTCTGCACACTCCAGACCAGACTCTCTCACTATACATAGGTATATATAGAGAGCTGACTATGATCTACATATATAAAAAATACAACACCGCACATAAAGACAAGGGTGCAAGCATTCAAGCATAACATATCTGCAAAGGGAGTGATTTCAGTGGATTTGTTGATAATAAAATTAGGGGGAGGAAATCATGTCACGTAATGGCAGATGATTTGTTTTCCAGTTAAATGTGGTAAATTTGCTGCGATATAGTATGCGGATGTTACTTTAACTAGTCAGTGAAATTGACAGTACTTGTCGTTTACCATCAGAATGTTAGATCATACTCAATTTTATTACGTTTGGAGAGTTTTTTTTTATTTGTAGATACTTGTTGTGTTATGTATGTATGTACGTATTTTAAAGTTATCATTTAGGGACAATTTATAATTTTTAAGGGTAAACATGAAATGATTACATGATTTGAAAAAAAGTGAAATAAATGGCTTTTATTCATACGTGCTTTATAAAGTTATAGTGTTATTATTCCGGAGAAATAAATATAAACAAGTGTACAATTTGAGTTAAGATAAAAGTTGTACAAATTTTTAGTCGTAGCTTTGTAGCTTTGAGAAAAGAAGGCTTTTAGTCAACAAAAAAACAGTGTGTATGGTTTTTCTCCCAAATCATCATGTAATGTTGTTGTGTCATTAGAAATTTTCAATAATATATAATAATAATATTTAAGCGAGTCGCAAACAGTAATGTCAAATAGTTACATTCGCTCCTTCGTGACTTGCAGGATTCAGTTTTGAAATGCTGAATTCACTCATGATTACCTATATATAGTTTATCAGCTTTTTGTCATATCCACTAGGCATCCACTTTTTGTTGCCTGATTCACCTGAGATTTGTCAACCCCAGGAAAAAATTATCAGAAAAGGAATTTTACCTGCAAATTTCGGTATTTGGATTTATTTAACTTTCAAAAAGTAAAATAAGAAAATTTGGCATTATTTAACTTTTTATTATTTTAAAAACTTGCTTAGCAAATAAAAATCGATTCCCAAGAAGTTTTAAATGATTAATACCAAAACATCTGACCAAAGGTTTTCTTTAACAGGAGTTAAAGGATTTTAAAAGCATTTTTGGGTTCTTTGTTACCTTCACGAAATTCCGTTGCTTCGCTTCAGTCACCAGGTAGGGGCCAATATCAACAGTACTTGCAACACCTGTTTACCAAATGAATGGTAATCCACAACCGATTACTGATGAAACCTACATTCAGAATAATTTCGCTTTCTCAGTGTGAAGTAAAGGAAATTTGTATCATTTGGCATTAAGTATTGTACTTGGCGTTAGTGAATTTGTATATAAAATAGTTTTTTTTTTTTTTATCGGGCGAACACTGCGGCTACTGTAATGAATCAAAAAAATAACCATTTTTTTAAGTAATTTTGTTTAAACAATATTTTGATAAGATAAAAATGAATTAGTGAGACACAAAAGCAAGAAGCTTTTCTTTATTTATTTATATAATTCTCACATTTTTCCAAAACTCTAATTCGAAATATTTTTAATATCCCATGAAAATTCGACTTTGAGGGAGTCGACTGTATTTTTAATTTTACATAAGAACTTTCGAGGATTTTAATAAGTTTACGTAACAAACATTTTTTCCCTAAAATGAGTTTCGAAATATTCGTTTAATTAATAAAATTTCATATACCTACATTTAAATATGTACATTCAACTAAAAAACAATTCTACAAAATTATTTTAAAGAAATTTTAAGAGTTTCTTTTTTATTTATAGGCTCAAGCCTTAAGACTGACCTGCTACTCAGATAAACCCATTAACACAGTAAAAGTTTTCAAATCTACTATGGTTGGGCACACTCAAAACAGTATCGGTAGTTAACCTCAATTTCTGCTTAAAAAAATTGCTAGAAAAAACCAACTATATTAAGAAGTGAAAATATGTTTCTGTTTTAAGTAAATTAAATCCTAACCAAAGAATTCGGTAAAATTTAACCAAGTAATTTTAATTGATAAATAAAATTCATAAATTTATCATATAATGAATAGAAAATTATTATTAGTAGAAAATCGGTAAAAATACATCAAAACATACAAAATTAACGTAACACTAAATAAATGAGTCTCTTATGTTTAATGGTGGTAAATTAATAACAAGGTTCTTTAATTTAAATATGTATGAATTTATATAAATTTTTGTAAAACACAATACACAAGTACTTTGCCTAGAATATATTTGAAATTGTGCAGGAATTCAACATTAAAATGTCCAAATAAAAGTATCCAATTTTTTTCTACAAGTCATCATCCGTTACACAATCGAAAATAAAGTGGCTAAACTATAAACCCACTATATAATGTAAGATAGTTCAATGTCAGAGTAACACGTTGTATGTATTCTGAATTTTCAGAGAAATAGAAAACTGACCAAGCATACACTTAAACTGTCTATCATTGCCTAGGAACGAATACTCGTTTTAATCACCAACCACCTGGTACTTGGTATATATACGAATATATATATATATGTACATATCTATATATGTATGTAGTTTCCAGCAACTATGTCAGGAATTTCTAACGTCAAAGCTATATCCAAAGTGATTTATCCTGTTAATGTCAAAATATGTAGATAACGGAAAACAAGCGTTGTATCCGCCTCTGTATGGACAATTTCAAAGAGTTTTTGAAAAGTCCAAAATTAGAATTGACTGCAGTTTAGACTGTCAAATTGTGTGCTAACCTTGCTTTGCCTTGCCTTTACCACTCTGACTACTCCATGACAACATTGAATCATCAAAATCGGATGACTTGCACCTGTGTCTACGTTTGTCAGCTAGAAACTTCACTTATACCTTCACAGAAATATACCAATCCATTCGGTGCTATGTTTTATTTTCAATATATATATGTATATATATTTTTTTTTTGTTAACATTACCCCTCCTATGTGTGGCCCAGGATTGCGGGAGAGCTTCCTTGTGTTTTTAAGTTGGGTTAACTTCCTGTTTTTTTTTTTTTAAGGTGGGTTGAATTTGCTCCATCTTTAATAACACAGAGAGCAATTTTGTGGGGGAATAATAAAATTTAAATAATGAAGGGATTCTTTTTGGACTTAGATTTTACGACGTATACATAAATTTCGGATGTTAGTATCGGCAAGAGAGAAACATTTTTCGGTGAAATGAGAATGACCGTAAAAGCTGCTGTTGAAAAAAAAATAATAGGTAAAAATATGGCTCCGCCTTTAAAAAACCAAAAAAACGTCTTACCCAAATTCAAAACCATGAATAGGGCACGTTTATAAGGATTGGACGAAGCTAAAAGAATTTGACAAAAAAACGACATCGGGACTTTAATCAAAGTCATCAAACTAAAAAAGCTCATCACTATCAAAAAATACCATCACTATCTTTTAGGTTAATGGCAAGAATGCAAAACAAAACTAATCATAGCCCCATTAAAATAAAAAAGAAATCTTAGAAAGAAAATTATTCCGCTTAATAAAATAGAACAAAGTCATTGATTGCCAAACAAAATCTACATACATATGTATATCAATAATCGGGCATTTTTGTTTAATAAATTATTTGATTTGATATGTCTGAGATATTTTGCCGTTTCAATATAAATTATGGATAGCAAAGTTAAAATTCGTAGCTGATTGAGATTCGATATGGCTGAAATATTTTGACTCTTCAAAAAAAATTATCGTTAGCAAAGTAAAAATTCGTAGCGGTAACACAGTTTTTATTAAAAATAGGGTAGTTTTGGATTATTCATCTACTAAATCTAGTTCTTCATGTTTATTTTGAGACTTTTTAACTTAATCCGTTCATGTGCTAGCCCGGACGGATTGTTTTCATGACGAATGTAATATTTTCCAACTGTTACCACAAAACGAGGAAATGATATTCGCTAAAGATGATTGATGGATCGCCGAACACAAGAGCTCTGGAAGAGCGCACCTGAATTAACGCTCTGATTCATGAAAATATCCGCATTATATGAAACTGAAAAACAGGTGTTCCCATGGTGAGGTATTTGAGTTTGAGTTACCATTTCGAATCCTGTTAAAGAGGAATATATATCAGCGAAGAACGAATCAACATTTTATCCACATCGACAATGACGACGAAACTGATATTTTTTTTTTCAAATATCCGTTGGTGGTGGTTTATAAGCAGATGTGTAAATTTGCTATTCTGTTAGACAAGATTTGTTTTTCATTTAAATTTGCTTTGCACTATCAAGGCCGTGAACGTTGTAGATATATATGGGGGGGTGAGTGTGATAATTACGTTTTGTTGTCATTTCTCATCAATACCTACATTTTACCTAATTTTTGTGTGTTGCAAGTTCGAATGTAGAATGGTTAAATATAATTATAACACTTATGTAAACGATAAAGAAAAAAAAAAAAAACAATCCAGCGTGATAATCATATCACAAAAACCTATTTTTTTGTCCATATAGAGTTAGATAAAAATACCATGACTATCCTTTTAGCTTTGTGGCAAGTATTTAAAAAAAAAAACTTATCAGCCGTGCCACTATTATACAAAATTATTCCGCTTAATGATAAAACCATACAACTTAATTTCAAATCATTGATAGGCAAACTAAATTCCATAAAAATGATCGCCATTCTGTTTTCATGAAAAAATTATGTGGAATTCCTGTCAACCAAAGATTTAATTCTCTTTTGAAATTTGTCTAAAAAGAATCGAATTTTTTCTTTCAAAACAAATCTTCCATATTTTGCAAGATTTCGAAAAGAATTTACATC
Organism: Epistrophe eligans; assembly: GCA_951394125.1. Classification (NCBI taxonomy): domain Eukaryota; kingdom Metazoa; phylum Arthropoda; class Insecta; order Diptera; family Syrphidae; genus Epistrophe; species Epistrophe eligans. The sequence goes on from OX596029.1 coordinate 84,139,464, forward strand.
GATTTGCTCACACCCTAGCATGTTTTGACATTTCTATTTTTCTAATATCTCAAACTGAATTTCGCTGTATTTTAAGAAGGCAAATTGTGTTTTGGTTGCAACGAATTTTAATTTCAGTTAATAATTTAATTATATACGTACATACATATTTTAAATATTTGTGCGTTTTTCTTAAATAAACAAAAAAAAAATACATTTCGCGATAATAACAATAAGTTTCATTTAATTTATCAAATAATGAATATAATATACAATTATCTTCATCAATGTATTTTTCCACATCACAGTCGCTCATGTTAAATCTCTCAGTGAATTGAAATGCAAAAACGAATGTTTTTTTTCGAAAACTGATTGTGAGTGATTTTGCTGTTCATGAGCAAAGAATTTTGTTCTGGAATTTTTGCAACAGAACTCTATTTAAAGAACTCTAAAAAAGAACGTCGCGATTTAGATCAATAGGCCAACCGATTTTGTTTTGCTTCAAATCAGCTGTTAAGCACCACACTCACAATCACAAAAAAAAGTCAATTCTTTACAAATTACGTTATACAACCGAAAAAAGATCGATTTTTTTTGTTGAAAGTAATTCGAAATTAGGTTCATTCGCTGACTGAGATAATTTGACGTTTCAATACAAACTATTGCAAAACGATAATAGTTTTGTTCAGTAAGGAAAAAGTTAGAACAGAACAGCACAGATTCGTAAAAAACGTCAGAACAAGATGGAACTGAAAAATGGCTACCTAAGCTGTCAGTAAAAAACAACAACAACTTTTCTGTGCCTGTATGATTAAAATGTCCTTTTATAAGAGGTAAGCAGAAATTCGGAAATTTTATAAAAAAAAATTACAACAGCAGATTTTGATTGTTTTCATAAATCTGTTCTAACTTGTTCTACCTCAAAAGTTTGAAAGTTTTTTCCTTTTTCGTTTTCTTGATCGCTACAGCGATGAGGCACATTTCTCACTCGGTGGGTATGTAACGAACAAAATTGTTGCATATGGGGTTCAGAAAACCCACAAGTGATCGAATAGGTGCCGTTGCATCCAGAAAAAGTGACTGTTTGTTTAGTGTGCTCTATGGTCGAAAGGTGTCATTGGTCCGTATTTCTTTGAAGATGCCAATGGGCAGACGGTTACAGTAAATTTGGAGCGATATGGTGGAATGATAACCCATTTCTTTTGGTCGGCGAATGAAGATCATGACTTGGACGATAGGTACTTGGTTCCAACAAGACGGGGCAACAGGCCACACAACACGACCTATTATAGCTTTATTGCGTGAGAAGTTTCCTGGTGTACTTTCACGTTTGATTTTTTTTCTGTGGGCCTACGCAAAAGACCGTGCTTACGCAAATAATTCCCGAACTCAAGACGCATTAAAAACCAACATTATTCAAGTTATGGCTGAGATACCACCCGGATCCCAAAATGTGCGAAAAAGTACTTAAACATTACCTCAAAAGAATTGCATGCTGCGAATCTTCTCGAGGCGGCCATTTGAATGATATTGTTTTTCACACTTAATGGCAAAGTTCAAACTTTATAATGAAATAAAATTTTCATCAAAAATGTATCGCTGTGTGTTTTAATTAGCTTTACTTTCGAAACTGAAAAATGAATGACCCTGTAGTTGTATTTACTTGTAAATAGCCTTAATCCGATGTTGTTTTTATCGTTCAATTCCATTACTTGCAAAAAACACGCCTAATATAGAAAAGTACAAGTTATGGCCAATTATAATTTAACGTGATTGATATTCAAATTGATTTGATAGATATATTTTATTGTTTCAAAGAAAAATACAAAGTTTACAATATTTTAAAGTCATTGCACATTACAGAGATATGATAATAAATTTTATCTTACTACTGAAAATCAAAATTAGGTTTCTGAAAGGCTTATATTTTAATATTTTTGAATTTGAAGGAAAATAGGTAAAAAAAACTTCATTTGAATTTTGTTTATAATTATATCACAGATCATGCTTAAAACTATTAGTAAATGAATATAAATAAATAATTAAATAAAAATTTATAAATAAATAAATAAATAAATAAATAAGTAAATAAATAAATAAATAAATAAGTACATAAATTAATAAATAAATAAGTAAGTAAATGAATAAACATACAAGAAAATAAATTAATTAATAAACAAGTAAATAAATGAATTAACAAGCAAGTAACTTAAACTTAAACAAGCAAGTAACTTAAATAAATAAATAGATAGATAAATAAATAAATAAAAAAAAAAAAAAAAAAACAGAAAGTAAATAAGTTAACATGTATGTAAATGAGAAAATAAATATAAGAAACTAAATATATAATATTATAAATAAGAACAAAAGAAAAATAAATATAGTTACATTTTTTTTTAATAATTAATTGACATTTATTTTTAAATTAAGCCTCTAATGAGAATGTTTTCACTTAATTCACATTTTCTAAAAAAGTTTTCATTGAGGACTTCAATTTTCCTATCTATTTTTAATGTTTTTGCCTGAACGTGCAACTCGTGAGTTGAAAAATGCCTGGGGACCTTAAGGATCATTTTTAAAATTTTGTTTTGTAATATTTGTATTTTTTTCCTATGCATTGCAGCACAATTTCCCCAAACGGGTGATCCATATAATAATAAAGCTTGAAAAACTACTTTAAAAATAATTAATTTGTTATGTTTACTTAGTAAAGACTTCCGATTAATTAGCGGGTATAACAGTTTAATACCAATATTAATTTTATTTGTTTTCATTTGTGTATGTTCCTTAAAGGTCAGCTTCTTGTCTAAGTAAACACCTAAGTACTTGACAGAGTTGATCCATGGGATATCACAGTTATTAATATTTAAGTTTCGGCTAGGTAAGAGACAATCCTTTCTTTTTCTGGTAAAAAAGATAGCTTGACTCTTTCCAGCATTTATTTTAATCCTCCAATGTTTGTAATATTCGAAGACAAGGACAAGGGCGTTTTGAATATTATTTAATATATTCGCAGGATGTTCATCGGATGAGTATATCAAATTGATTTATTTCTGTTAATGCTTTTCCCAATATATGTTGTAAAATATTTAAATAAATAATTAAAGAAATTATGGATACAATAAACTTTTTTAATTATTTTAAAAACAAATATGTAATGTCCTATCTAAAACAATTTTGAAAATATCTCAAAAGTTTTAAAAACGACTTTTTTTTTGTAATTGCACTTAGAAAATATTTCATGAATTATTTTCCTTAAACCTATTACCATAATGTATCACACATCAAGAAACTTCATTGATCAAATATTCTCTGTTTAATAATAATAACCGGTACGGTACATACGTATGTATGTATGTATGACTAAAATTGACTTAACAAACTGGAACAGTTGAAGAGTTTCTTTCCTACTTTTACTATATAAGTGACTTGCAATTATATTTACCATTTTCATATTGCAAATAGTATAACTAAAGAGCTTTAATTAATTATAAAACAAAGAATGTTGAAGTACATACATAGCTTAACTATATATAAATAAATTTCTTCGTCTAATGGAAAAGACAGACATTTACTATGATGATGATGATGATGATGATGGGGTTAAAATGTGAATGTCATTTTATGCTTTTGTTTCATATATTGAGCAAGGTAAAGTTTTTGCAAAGTCTCTCTCCCTTGACAATGACTATATGTATTCTGAGTCTACCTAAGAGCTTATAAGGTATATGTATATATGTAGTACATTTTATACTTTAAAGAAGACTTTTATCTGAATGGACGTTTTATAAAATATACCTTTAAATGTTAAAGACAAGACGAAACTATAAAGTTAAAGTTTACCCATATATTTTGCTGTCAAAACTCGGAGGAAAAAAATGTCTGAGATCCCATTTTTCTGAACGCGCCTATTATACATAAACAATTTTTAACATACAAAATCAAAAATGTTCAATAAAAAAATTGAATGGCTGATATTGGAGAGGTTCACATTCAACGACGCGACGTGTCGTCCGACCCAAGTTGTTTTGGTAGCGTACACATTCAACGACTGTCGTACCGACATGAAATACATATTCAAAGAACGAACATGGCGCGCAGCTCATTATTTGCACCAATGCTAGCGCATCAGTTTCATTTGTTTCCTCTTTCGTTTTATTATTTTGCTTACATTTCAACCCATTTTGAAATTTAAAGAAGACGTAAAATTTAAATTTCCGGTCATCCGACTGCTGTTTACATTTACCACAGCGGTCGTTCGACAAAGAAAATTATTAAAAAAATTGAACTACAGAGCTAGTTCGACTGGTATTCACATTACAAAAATCTAACGATTGATGAACATTTCGTTGGATGCGAATGACCCTATTAGGAAGAAATCCATAGAAAATAAGTAAATAGAATAGATAAGTTGATTTTCAAAACATTGTAGAACCGAACTTCGAGTAAAAAAAAAAAATCAATAATTGTACCTAATATTGTATGTAATAATTAAGTTAAGTGAAATCCTTGCCCTAGATGTATCCTGCAAATAGATTTTATGTAAGATTAAAATTTAGAAAACTTCTGTTTCTTTACCTTTGTTTAAATCCAGACGATTTCTTTTTTATCAGTAACTGCCACTCGATATATCCAGATTAAAACTTAAATCCGGATGTATTTATAATTTTACATTGAAATCGTATAATTTACATCCGGATTTAAGATTTAATCTGGATGAATCCAGTGAATAATATGGCCGTAAGTTATTTATGGCATTTATACGCATTTGATGAATGACAGATTCTGGATGCGTTCAGAAATATATCTCCAAGGGTGGGAACACAAGAAGCATTGTTTTTCGGAATGAAATGTAATGCAGCATAATTTTAAATTGCCCCCCTATAACATCAAATTGCCCTCCTGTAGAGCGTGGGCCTCACATTGGGAAACACTGTTCTAGAGTCTTTATCGATAGAAGAAAATATATCAAAAATTCAAAAAACGAGTTTAATTTTAGAATCTTCAAATAAGTTATTAAATTCTAGGAGGTCTAAACTTAACCAATATAAATATGTATATCAATATTTTTAGGACATTACTTATTTATAATTTTTTTCTACAGTAGCTCTGTTTGCTAACTCGAAGTTTTTTGCAAAATTGTAAAAATTTTCACAAATTGTCTAAAATTCAAAAATGTTGCAACGAGAGAGCACAATGAGAAATCAAATAATTTCCCCTTTGAAAACGAATCAAAAAGTTAACAAACGCACTGAACCAAATTTTGAATAAAAAGTCACTTGTAATAAATACCAAAAAAAAAAAATAATTGTGATAGGTAGTTTTATAGTTTGTCCAAATTTTGCAATTTAAAAATTACAAGTGACATTTTATACAAAAAGTGATTGAATGCGTTTGTTAACTTTTTGATACGTTTTCCTTTCTGAAGTTATTTTCTCCTTCTTTCTAAGTTTTACACTTTTACACATTTTTCTTAGAAAAAGAAGCCAAATAGGCCTAATATCCTCACTTCTTTTTAATTGTTTATACGGATACAAAAACTATTTTTATCTCAAAATTGATAAGTCTTTGTGCTGATTTGTAATGTTTTTTGAAACTAGAACATATTATACACTTCACTGTTTATTTGCGAATTGTATGGATGTGGATTTTCAAAGAGTACATTTTATTGAAACCTGAATGTTTGTGTTTTTTTTTCGAAAATAAAAGGAGTTCACTAAAGGAAGTAACAAGAACAACCATAACCTGACATAAAGGAACAACAAAAACGCGCTCACCTACCCTGAACTATAGATGATGGTACAAAATTTAAACCAATGTCCGTTGGGAAATTGTAAAGTATGTATCAGCATGTATACAGAGAAACTCACGTGTATAGTTATGTACCTATATATAGGAGACAATTACATTGCAGCTAACAACAAAGACAGCAGCTAACTGCCGACAGAAACATCATCACCCAGACACAACGATGATAGCCATACATAACGATTATGATGATGATTTTCAAAGTGGATACGAAGAGATTTTAAATGCATGCTCTGTATAGGTTTAATAGGAAATTGGTTGAAAAAAAATTAGGAAAATGCTCAAAAGCAATTATTGGGATTACAATTTGATGACTGTGTTAATTTTTCTCTTTGAAAGGATTATCTAATTTCTAGGGCTTATCGTATATAATATGTACATGTATGTGTTAGGGCCTGATAGAGTTTTATAATTTAGAAAATAATATGTGTTTGTATTTTTTAGTATCAACCTTTTTTTAAAACCTCAGTGTTTTTTTCCTAAAAAGAGTAAATACTTAGCTATTAACGCAGGTACATTCCCAAAAGAAATTTGAAATTTACATATGATTTTCAAACATCAATTTAAATATCCCTACAGACTCAATCTTAATTTTATGTTTAATACATTCAGGAACCAAAAAAATCCAAATTTAGTTTGATAGTTTTTTTGTATTACTTTAAAAATACAAAATAAGGTATTTAAAAATAATATGTAGTTGTCTTAATTTTCTCAAATCAAAAAGATTCGAATTTGTTGAGAGCAAAAAACTATAATTTTGCCAAAAATCACTTAATTTTTTTTTTTATCACTGAAATAACTTGATTTTAAAATAAAATTAAGTAATAATATTTCTGTATTAAAAATGCTCTCTCACAATATTGAAATTATTTGCGTTGTTTTTTTGCTAGAAAAATTGTAATAAGCAACCTTGCCTCCTGAACTATTGACAGATAAAACTACCGACCATCTTTCCAATAAAAGAAGCAGACTCAATCATTTCATAATTCTTACTGTCTGACCACATAACAAAAACGACACTAACTTCGTGCGTATAAATAGGTATACAAATATGCTCGAGTCTCTTGAAGAGTCCCAAAAAAAAAAAAATCCCCCCAAAAAGATTCATCATATTTTGGGTTGTTTACAACACAACCTTATAACTTACACAATCTGGCTTATTTGTTTGTAGTATTAATGTTGTACATCAACCCTCCATGAAAAAACATTTAAATTGCTGATGTGGAATGGGGTTGGTTTTCGTATAGGTATGTTATATGAGGGTTTTTTGATTTTAAGGTGCCATGTCAGCTTTTATGGTAATCAGAACTAAATTTGTATGTTATGATTTTCTTAAAACCCAAAGCAACTAGGTACATATATGTACATTATACACTAAATGTTCGCCAATATCAAATGCCCATCAGACTTAACCCTCCTGTTGTGGTTGGGCTATTATATAGAAATCAGGAAACATCATGTTATCAAGGATATAGTCCCCATGTCAACAAATCATTGGAACCCTAAGCGTTTAATTGATTTACCCTTAAGGCGATTATCACCTTCCGTTGAGGAGAGACATGATGCTGGGCATTATTTCCTTCTATCGTTTTCTCTTTTATCTATACCTTCTACCATAATCCACTCTTTCCTTCAAATTACCGTCCAACAAAACGGATATCTTCCGGCATCTCACATTACGCATCTAACAACTACTCTTGATCCTGATGGGGATGAATATAAGCATCAATGAATATAGGTAGGTATAACGGACGTTGGCAGAGTGAAAAGCAAATACATAGTGGTGAAGATTTAGTGTGTGACTTGTTTTATTGCTATAAGAGCCACAAGATTGGATGAAAAAAAAAAATGACATTTTATTTCACCTTCATGTATACCTACGACTATACGGGTAATGGACTTTTAAAATTCCAATATCCTTTTTTTTATTCTTACGTCATAGATTTTTAGGGCGAATTCAAACACCCACGTGGTAGTTAGACCCACACAAGAGATGGAAACAAGATTGAGAGTAAAATTCTCTTAGTACATTTAAGTGAGCATAGATTGATATAAAAAGTGTTGCCAATTGTTTTAATTTTAAAAGAATAATATCACTGACGCATTTAAAACAAATTTTAAACAGCCCCATGTTAAAGTATTATAAGCATGAACTACTTAAGAATTTACTAACTTTAAAGCTCTTTATTAAAATTTTCTTTTTAACTAGTATCATACTTAACCTATATTCGTAATTAATTTCAGTTGAACACATCTAAAAAAGTGACAAGTTATGGAAACAAGTAATAAAACATATACATAGGTAGCATTTTCAAGTAAGGTAAGTATGACATAAAAAAATTAAAATAGGCATCTGGTGATTTTAACTTTAGTAAAATATTGAAGAGATAGCGTGATGATAACTCGTTTCAAATTTGAAAAAAATCAGTTTTTAGCCTAGCATCATACATAAAAGGTTTAACCTTACACTTAATCGTTTAAAATTTGGTCCCATTATGTTTTAGAAATGAATTAAAGTTTATTATAAATGACTACTTTAGTTTAAATCCTTTATCTGCTTATTTTATTACCTATAAATATATTTTAACCTATAAGTTAAGCCCGAGTCTGGATTAATTTCTGACAGATGTATGTTAAAACACTATAAAAACAGAGAGGGTGAACATATGGAAATTGCTCTTTCCATAATGCCAAATAGTATCGCGCTCTTTGTTTCGATAGATTTCTGACAATTTAAATTTAAAGTAAGGCCATTTGTGAATTGGATTAAAAGTTCGAGTAAAATTCATCCGAGACTAAATTTTGACATTTATACATACATACAATTTATAATAGTGTCAAAAATTAAACTTTGGATACAATTTACCGATATTTCAATTCAATTCACACATGGTTCTCATCCACTGAAAAACTGCTTCTGAGTTAAATTGGGTCCAAATAATTTGCAGGATTAATTAACTTTGGTTTAACTTAGAGTTAACAAAAGCACTAAAAAACTTACCTTTAATACAATTAATATAATTACAATACCTTTTAGAAGCTGGAAGAAATTATTCCCATTTGTACATTTTTCCAAGACTCAAAAATAATACTTTATAGTTTTTTTTACAGCTTTTTCAGGCTGTGAGAGAGTTACGAAAGAAAATTCAATCCAGACCTTTATGGGATTGATACCACATCATATAATAAAAGAGAAGTTAAAAAAATTAATCAAAGTGGAAAAAAAGGTCAGCTTGGTCTGTTACCATATTTAATGCAAACTCTTAAAAAAGTCGATATGATTCATTGTTGAAACCTATAACTTAAATTCTAACTGTCGGATCTTAAGTTTTAAGGTTAGAATAAAATATGATCGACTAGATTGAATAACAACTAAACTGTAACGATGTTAATATGTAACAGAAAAATTAATGGATTTTTTTTTATTATTTTCAAAATTTTTAAATGTAGGTAATATTGTTTAAAATATTTAGAAAACTAAGATTTCTAAACTACAACAAAATCGGTAAAATCATAAAAAAGTTATACGTGAAAAACTACAAAAATTCTATTTCCGTTATGCGAATTTTTTTTGGCAAAACCTGAAACGCAAATCTGTTAAAATCACTTTGTTCATTACATGTACGAAGTTTAATCAAAATTGTTAAAGACTTTTTCCAGACACACTGGTGCTTCTGAATAGTTTTAATAATATTTAATTCCCAGATTTTGAAAATAATTTTCTTATACAAAAAAAAAAAAAAAAACGAAAAAATACAATTTATTTGTACCTACTTTTTTGACATATTTTCGATAATGTAAATATATTAAAGTTTTCATGCGATCTAGTCGAGGTTATTTTTTTTGTTAAACAAAACTGAAACTTGCCCTATGAGGAAATTAAAGAAAAATAGATTTTTTTTTTTTTAAGTCCAAAAAGTTTTTTTTTTTTTTTTAATTTGGTAAGGGGTTCATTTTTAATTTTTTTTTATTGAAGTTGATGAAGCCATTAACGAGTAAATCGTTAGTAAAAAAAAAAGTTTTATTGCAGGTAATCATTGATAACTGTTTTTGCAATTTTTTTTTAACTTACATTTATAATTTATAAATAATCGACAAATGGCAGCACTTCAAATTTGCACACTGGATTATTGGAATAATGCAATTGTGTATTTCCAATAAAGAGTCATTACATAAGCAAAGCTGTATACTTGCATGTTTCTATGAATGAACAAGCATTATTATATCTACGAACTAACCAGGATAATGACACCAATTCGACGTCATCATTCTGAACATGCGTCTGCATGCTGTCCGATTCACTCAACCCCTAGCAAAATTATGTTAAATAAATTATTTAACTCTCTCGTCTGCAAATTGATTTTTGTTTTTATTTTCAAAAAAAAATTGACCTGACAAAACACGAATATTATTTATTTTTCTGTTTGTACATAGGTAAATCCATGTGCAATATAATATAAACCATATGATGTTGTACATAAACCCTGGTTGTTCCAGTTCATATCCTGTAGGACTATTTTTTTGGTTTTGGTCTCTTTCATGTTCTCATCAAATATTTAAGCCTTTTTTAGGTTACGTAAAATTTGGATTTGATTCTGGAAGTTCTAGGATTTAAAAATGCATCTTAGGAAAAATAAAGGACAGTTTTATGGGTTAGGTAAGGTCTTGAGATGGAACTGATATTGAAAAAAAAAAAAAACGATGCCATGCAATTGCCAAAAATGTTTTGTTTTTCTCAAAACCCAAAGCGAATTTATCATGTTGCAGCAGTTTGCAGACTTTATTCTCTGGCAGAGATATCTATATGGAATATAGGACGACTGAACTGAGCAGATGATGACACAGAGACGGAGAGGGACGTTGGATGACGACGAAAACGAGAACGACGACGTACAAAGACGACCGTGGTGTTTGCCCGGTTTTCCCTAATTGCCTGATTCCCAGTTACACAGTGTGATATTTGTATATGACAAAAGTATGTGTCATCGTTGCATATGCACTTCATTGCATTAAATATGTACATAAGTATATATATATACATATAGATAGGCGCACATGGAGCTTTCTCGGAATGCAGTCGAATATCGCATTAATCACTGCGCTAACTTCTGGAGAATGCAGATAGCGTTCTAATATTTTATTATAACTGCTTCAGATATAATAAGAGGGGTAGAGCGGTTAAGGAGGATTTAAGCAAGAGGGTACCTACTATAGAAGATTAGGTATATATGTATGTTCGGATGTTGAAGGGTGGTAATAATAATGGCAGAAGAAGCCGTATAAGAGTATTGAGTCCTTTTGCAAACTTTTGTCAGGATGCAATTTGCGAAAAGTTCATCCTTCTTAGTTTTTGCCCAGTGGTGGCATTGTTTGGGTTTTTCGGGTCAATACCGTTAATGGTCGGAAGGATGAGATGATATGGAATTATATGTATCTACCTATATACAAATACATATGTATATATGTGTGTGTGTGTATGAAGTGTAGGATGAATACGGATCCACTAGAGATTATGAATGAAAATTTGTGTAAGCATCTCCCTCTTGATCGTACTGCAATTGGCAATTGGATTGTAATTCTGGGCGAAACCATTGTTAATCCATCAATAAGTTTTGTGGATTTAGTAAGTTTAACAAATGTGGAAATTTGTGTGTGGTGCCAAAAAGCAAGAAATCGATGATATTTGTACTTGAGTTGAGAGGGGTAAATATTACTTACCACTAAGTTGTTTTTTTTTTTTTTATTGAAGGTTCTTTTTCTGTAAATGTAAGGTTGAGAAATTTTTCTGAGGTTATTAATTAGTGTAAGAAGTTTTGTTTTTAGAATTCTTGTCGAGGATTAGGTAGAAGATTGGTTTTGATATTTGTGATATAATGTCTACGACCAGCCGGAAGGTCATATTGTATAAATAATATGACTAACCACTTACGAAGCTGGTAGGTAGTTATAGCAGTTCATAGAGTGCCAATGGCGTTTTACCATAAGTGACGAAATAAATTAATAAATGTCAAATTTGGAAATATTTTCGAGTGAAGTTTAGTGGATGAAGTGGTAAGTTTCTAGGTATGGATTTGAACCTAATTTGAGGTAGCATTTCTTTCTATAATATCCCCATTATCCGAACTCAGCTTCAACTGAAAAAAATCTATTGGATTTCATGAGATAGTAAAATTCCTTTTCCTGAAAAATTAAGGCTTTTTACCATAATGATATTCGTTAGGTCAAATTTTCCGATATGCATTGTAGGAATAGCCATCACAAAAAAGTCATTTAAACATTTAAAAAGAAATCTCCAAAAGCTTACAAAAAGTACAAACCAGACAGAAAATCACTGGAACTTGGAAGTGGCTTATAAAACGCAAAAAATGAGGATTTATACATAATGTGAGCCCAATGAAAAGAGAAAAATCAAAGAGTTGACATTCGAAAAGAAAAAGCCATACTAAAGGGTCAGTTTTTCAGTGCCTAAGTTAACTTTGATAGTTAAACTAGATTTAGATAATCCTACAAATAAATTGAACCCGAGTCAACTTAGAAGCAAGTTTCAGTAAAACTTTAACTTTTAGTTGGTAAAAATCCATCGAAATCTAAGGTCTATATGGAAAAGCATGTCTACACCAAATGCCTTTCCATATAGGTAGTGCATTGCTGCATTGCTTTCTTCAACTCGGGGCAGAGCCGCCTTAAGCTACTTTTTTCTGACGTCTTTATTTTTTTTTTTAATTAAAAATTATAAAAAACGAGGTCTTACAATTCTGTTTGGCTTTTGTCTGTCTGCCTTGTCCTTCGGCTTTCGGTGATTTAGCCTAAACGGTTGGATCGATTTTCTCTAAACTTGGTACCTAACCGGTTTTGGGAATTTCACCCACACGGTTTTTTATTTTTTTTTTTAAGACCAACAATAACGGTACCTGCCGTACAGATTTCTTTATCAAATTATGAAAATCTTATTTTTCTCAAAAACGTGCCCCACTTTGTTTTTAAAAATTTTAGTAACTTTTTTTACAAAAATGCTACCATTTTATAAAAAATTTTTTTCGGAAAAATGGTTCTAAATAAAACAAATGTTTTGATTTTCGATTCAAAATGGGTTTAATTGATTTTCATCATTTTTTTTATAGGGTAAACATTTTAAAAATATTACATATATACCAAAATTTTTAAAAAAATGTTTTTTTTTGGATTTCTAACGACTGGATCGATTTTTATTAAACTTAGCAACCAGCAGTTTCTTGACATTTTATAGCAGGTTTTAAATAAATTTTTTTCTTATAACTAAAACTAATGAAAATAACGGTACCTCCCATACAAATGTTTAAAAACCGGTATTGAAAATCTCACTTTTCTCAAAAACGGCACCTACGATTTTGATTAAAATTGTTTTGAGATTTAATTTCAGAACGATCTACCATATTATTGGGAAAAAAATGTGCCTATCGTTTAAAAATGGTACCTCTCATAGAACCATTTTTTTGGTTTTCGACTATCTCATTATCTGTAGAACCAATTTTAATGAAATTTCTAACACAAAAGCTACTAATAAGTTTGAATAATATTGCATATCAAAATTTTCAAAAATAAAATTTTGGATTTTTAAAAAAATTTCAAAATATTGTTTTGAAAGTTCGACATTTTAAAAATTGGTGATGATTTTTTTTTTAATTAATTTTTAAACTCCGCATAAATAAGTACTAGTAAGTAATAATTGGCGTTTCAATTTTTTTTTTAAATACATTCAAAATTTTTTAAAAAACCACTCCAACGATTTTTAAAATTTTGTTCTCATAAATTGAGATCTGTATAAGAAATCATTTGGTGTACATTGCGTTGGTGTCAAACCAATTTCAGATATTTTTTTGATCAATTTTTTTCTAATTTTAATGATTTTTTAACATTTTTTTCAATTTAAATTGTAAATTCCATGCATATATGCAAAGTGCAAGACAGCACGGTGCTAGTTACTATTTTTAGCAGGTGGCATAAAATATAGGTTCCAATAATTAATAAATTTCTTTAATCAGATCAAAAGTTTCTTAAAATTATTAAGACTTTAAAACACAGTGTGATCGCACATAAGAGCAAGTTCCTGCGACCCAGTCGTGCATTTTATTTCTTCAGCATTAAAAACGATGGGTCTTATGTAATGTTAAAATTAAAACCTAGTCTATTCAGTTTACATTTAAACTTTCTCCTTAATTAAATCGTTATTAAATTAATCTTAGAATTCTTAAAAAGTCATGTTTTTTTATTCTACTTGAATTAAATTAAGTCCTGAAGGGATTTTCTATTTTTGTATATGAAATTCAAGCCTAAAGCGTATACGTACAATAACAAGATGTTTATGAAATGGAAACTGATGTTAAGTAAATATTATTAAAATTGTATTCAGAGATGTTAGGATATTTGTGGAAGTTTGCAATTGACCCTTAAGTATTGCAATCACATACCTAAGCTACATACATAATTTATTGCAGTCAACTCAATAATTAATTCATATTCCAAGAAGTTAAATCCGTATTTTCACGCTCCTGAGTCCTGATATGTACTTAGCCTTTAAAACTTAAGAGCATTTTTATGTCTATGCAATTTAAATAAAAAGACGAGTTGTTAGACAATCCACACACATTTCTAGTACATATGTATATATAGATAACTTCAAATTTTTATTTTAAAAGTTTCTTCCTTATGGCAATAAACTATATTCAAATGCACAATCAAACATCAAAACATAAAAACAAAAAACTTTTAGAAAACCATTTCATCTGAAACTTGCCACAAAACAGAGCACACAGTTGCATGACAGTAAAGTGACACTATGGCAAATCTAAATATGTATATGCATACATACGAAGTTCAACGCCTCCAAGTCATTTTTGCACAAAACACTGTCGTATATTCAAATCGAACCCATCATTCTATAGCATAAAAAAAGGATTATGCTTCAACAGCCGCATTCAAGCCCCCATATGTCGATTGGTGACATTATTGCCAAAACTGGAAACTTCGTGCTACAATAATATTTAAAGTAAGAATACAAAAAAAAAACAATCTACCTGCATTAAGATAATATGTTCTGGTTGGTTTTTTGGCATTTGGCATTGGACTCGTAAAAAAAACCACAGGGAATGCTCATTTTATGGTGACGTTTGAGTTTTTTTTTTGTTCCTTGTAAATAATTCACCATTGCTCTTCCTGTTGTGCGGCTGAGTTGTGCTACGTTTCTGCAGATATCCATATGAAGAATCATTTTACAAATTGAAAGCGGAAAAGTATAGTAGATCTTGGCGGCGGCGGCGGCAGCATGGGGTGGCACAGGCTGTGATTCTTGTATTGGCCTAAGTTATGGATTTATATGTATGTACATATGTAGATGATTATTCTTTATTGTCGCAATGTATTGCATGAGTTCCCAACCCCCTTCCCCTTTCTATCCAAAAAAAAAACCTATTCAAAGACTGTGCATTCTTTATCGCACATTCAAATCGTTATCATCACTGTAAAAATATCCAGAGACCAATAAAAACTTGCGACACAAAATGCCGTTCTCCCATAAAGGGTTCTTTAACTCTGCCAAACACCATCACGTTGTGCATGCTGCCGTGCCACGCCGTCGGTTTCGACTTACAGGTTTAGGTGTTTTTTTGGTCATGAACTCTTTTTTGCTATCATTTTGACTTACGAAAAGAATTTAATAAAGGTAAGTTATGGATTCTTTAAATAAATAAACCACCAGATTTTGGGTGAAACATTAAACACAAACGTATAGTTAGTTACGACGGACACATCTATTTTCAATGTGGAAAAGACAAGTATTTGTCCTTGTTTAATTTGCGCTTGTTCGTAACGGCAGGTGTTGGTTTCATCTTAAAATATTTTGTTTTTCTTTTTATTTAGTTTGTGCTTTAGAACGAGAAGTTCTTATGGGGATCAAGGAATAGACCCCACAAGATGTTTCATGCCGGGGGCGGGGTAGATTAAAAAACGTGTGTCTTACGTATAGCACATTACGTGTAATACGTTACTCATCACACGTAGGATATGTGAACCGGTATTTGCCACTCGGGCGATAGAATCCGTAGATAAGCTGTGTTAAAGCTGTTTATAAGCCGGTTACAATTTTTAGAGAAGTCGGATAAAAGCCGTTGATGAGCCAGTTTAAAGTCGATGATATGTCGGTTAAAAGCCATTCATAAGCTGCATAAAATCCCTTGATATGGCATTTAAGCTTGATAAGCCGGCTAAAAGCAGTTAATAAACCGGATAAAATTTAGTGATGTGCTCTTGATAAGCTAAACCGTTTAAAAGTCCTTAATAAGACGTTTAAAAATCTTTGACAAGTCAAATAAAATTTGTCGGTTAGATCCAGTTAATAATCCGGATAAAATGTGTTGATAAACCGGTTTAAATAGTAGATAAGCCGGATTAAATCTATTGATAAACCGGTTAAAATCCGATGACAAATTTTACAACCGTGCGTCGTCGACCCGAAATGCAAAAATGAAGACACGAGCCCTTAAGGACCAGAACCGCCAAGAAAATAAGCTGTCTTGAAGGGCTGTATCCTGCAATAAACAAACTATTTTAATACGATTCAACGATGAAGATTTTATTGTAAAATATTAATTTAAGAATTTAAAATACCTTCAAAGTAAAGTTTTAGTTTAACCTTCTTTGTTAAAACCCTGGAATTTGACGAGTATACCTAAGCCTTTGACTCCATGGTATATTACAAATGCGGTTGTTTGTGGCTCGTAGTTTTCTTGTTTTTGACGTAGATATATTGGCGACCGAAGAACATTATGTACAAAAAGTTCCAGATTGGCAGTTTCTTCACTGAAACAGATCGCTGGGCATGTTACGTTCTTAGTGAACCTCGTGGCCCGTCATCAAAGTGCTTGTGTAAAACATACGTAGATTTACGTAGGAGTTTAGTTTGTTTAGGAGAAGGAAGTTATGGCGTTCCGTTTTCATAATTTTTCTGGATCTGGTTGATTTTGAAGTTCAAGGAATTGAATTATTTTTTTGTATTATTGTTACACGAAAAATGCCGTAATGATATGATTAGAATAACAGAATTGTTTTGCATAAAACCCTAATCACTTCTGAAATGCAACCCTACTTCGCCGACTACAATAAATCTTTCATCGGTAAGAGCAAAAACTTGCAACCCCACATGCCCATTTTATTTTTTACTGTTTGCATCTCAATTTTTTACGTTTGGCTTTTTAGAGTTCTGTCAGGTAGCCATACCATTCACCCGAACCAGCACTTTTACGTTTGGTCCATGATGTGAAGAGGGATATATTGCATCGGAATTTTTTCCCACCTTGCGCTAGCAGTAGCCATTGCGACAAATATTTAGGTTCGTTTTTATGATTTTACAAGACACCATATACGAGTACAATGCAGTTTCAGTAAAGAATTGTTTAATTTTTTTTTTTTTCGTTGGCGTTTATAGGATTTTTTCGGATCTCTATATAATACCACGATCCTGAAACGATGAAGTGCTTTGTAGGGTTTATTTATTTATTTAGAAGAATTTTTTGTTGTGTTTTTTTTTTCTTTTCTTTTTTTTAACTCAAATCGTTTCGGTATCGGACTCTGGTGCTGAGTTTTTTCCAACATAGATTATTTTTGTGCTCATCACAATGGCAGTAAAAACGGTATGAATTCGAAATTCACTGGTGGATCTAAAAAATTCTCTTTTGCACTTGAATTCGCAGGGCTAAAAATGGATAAACTCAGACATGTGTTGGTTTTTTGTTGTTGCAAAGAAAAAGGATACTCAACTCATACATGTGATTGAATAGTAAAATATATGGAAGAAAAAAGTGTATATGTACATATAAGGGAAAAGTGATTTAACTAAAGTGATTGCTAGTTTAGAGTATTTTAAAAGCTGGATTGATGAATAAAACTGAAAAAAAGAAAGTTAAAAAAAAAGAAAAACAAAAACAAAAATTAGGAACGAGTCGCTTATAAAAATATTAAGCTCTTTGAATACAATTTATGAAGGTTATCAAAATGTTTTATGAATAAAACATGTACATAATATGTCTATGCTCAAATCACTTGGAACATTGAATAACCTTTTGAATATTGTATACATATTCATAAAGTTATATATATTCCAAAAAGGATTCAAAAATAATATTTATTGTAGGTATTCATTTTTTTTAAATGGTAAAAGTAAATTGTTAATAATTTTTTTAAAGGTTTTGTGTTTGATTTCTTTGCTTCGGCATGTTATTCCTGATATAACCTTAAGCTAAATTTATTCACGAAATTCAGAGCGTCTCAAATTAACTAATTTGTAATTTAATAATTTATTGAATTGTATTGCTAGTGGGAAAAATATACCCAAGGAGTTTTCTGATTGAAATTTTGAAGGTGAGTTGGCCTTAAATAATAATAAAAAAAAAAAATGGTGCGACTTTATTTGTATGGCTAGATCACTTGATCTCGAGAATGGGTCAAAGTGTAAACAATTTATAAATTTAAAAGGGGTTTTTGTCTGCACACACACTTGCCGTTAGGCTGCCAAGCTTTCGCATCATATATTAATTTTGATGGTTTGAATGAAACAACAACAATTGGGTGAGCTACCACCAAGATTTTATATGCTGGAGAGTTATAGCTATTTCACGACTGCCAGGCCAATCATCAGACTCCTTTTTTTTGTAGTGGTGCTTGGTCATTTGTTTAATTTAAATTTGAAAAACTTTTTGCCACAGCTGGTGATCGAACCTGGATCAAGCTCCCTCAGAGCCAATCAAGTCCATCCCAATTAAGGTTTTGTTGTTTGACAATTGCATTTGAAACCATCATTTTTACTAGCCACACACAAGTTGTTGTTGTACATTTATTTAATCATTACTTTATTATATAAAGACGAAGCAATATTTTATGTCCGGCGTAAACTCAGAAAGTATTAAATTGATTTACTTGAAACAAATTTTATAATATTTTTTATATTTATAAGATTGTTTAAGATTATTTTTTGTTTTTCTAATTTGTTTATTTATTCAGAATATTAATTTTTTAAAATTTTTGTCAACTTTTTCTTTGAGGTTGACACACATTTTCACTTATACGTCAAATACTTTACAATAATAGAAATTGTTTCAAAAAGTCTGTATTTAAACGCAATCTTTAAGGCCTAAATCTTTAAGGCTTAATCTAAAAGCTGGGAAATATGTACTTAAATTTTTAAAATGAAAACTTTTTGTATTTTCTAATTTAGAAATTGTTTTTATGCGCAATCAAGCGGTCATACCGGTTTTATTGCATTTTCTCTTCCTCTTCCTCCTCTTTCTATTTGCTTTTTTTTCTGTCCATGCAATTCCTCTCTGTTCCATTAAACTGTTCACTGTTTTAACTGACGTGCGATATACATATATGTAGGTACATATGTACATACATGTAAGAACTATAATAGGGGCTGGACAATTAATGGATTTGTCAAAAAATCAATCGACAATCGACTTGAGATAACAAATAAAAATTTGAGTGGAAGCGAAGAATGCAAAAATTAGCCGAGTGAAAGGCTGAATATAAAAAGAAAAAATTATTGAAATTGAGTCGATTTTGGATTTACTCTTCCCCCGACATCTTTTTCCGTTTTTGCTAAAGTTCCTGTTGTTTGTCGAATTTGGGACGATACCAATCTACATGCGATCCAAGAGCATCTAATGCATCCCAAGAGAAATCACTGTTTGGTTTGGATTTAGGTCCACTTCATTTGGGCTGAATTGGATGATATGGACACCATCAACATGTGGTTTGAACAGAACTGCACAATTTGCCACACAGCTCACACCACATTAGAAATTCTGCGCTAGCGATTCGAGATCATGGTCATCTCACGTGGAGGTTATGTGAATTGGCCACCGAGATAGCGCGATTTTACCCCGTTAAAATTTTTTTGTGGAGTTTTCTGAAGTAAGCCAAAAACCACCAGCGGCCCTCAAAGCCAAGATGCCATCGGTCAAATTCACCCTGATTTATGCGCCAGAGTCATGGAAAATGGGACATTTCGGATGCGAGCCACCCAAAGAATCCGCGGCGGACATTTGAACAATATTATATTCCATACATAATCGAGAGACCTTTCAAACGAATAAAAAAATTTCGATGATATCTCCAACACACTTTGTTTCATTTAAATTCAAAGATATGAAGCGTTTAATGAAAGACCCTGTATAAGCAGAATTTCTTAGTTTTATAGTCAAATAAACTGATGAGAATCCATTTGAGATTTGCCTACATTTTTGACGGAACAAAATTATCTACTGCGTACTCTGAATTGAAAGTCTGTGTTTTTCTGTTGACGGTTTGTGAACAAAGTATTGCATTGGATCTATAAACTAACCAAATTTTCACACTATAGTACCTATAAAAATTATATTTCTCACATTTGTTTATATTAAATATTGGCGTACAGTTTTAGAAAATTAAGTACTACATAAATTAAAGCATTTTTAAAATGATACTAAGTTAAAAACAGGATTTTCCAAATTTTAAACGATTAAGCATCGTGATATCTTTTTAACATTTTTTTAAAGTCAAAATCACGAAATTAGTGTCATACTAACTCCAAATGTCACTTTGACAATTAAAAATGTGAAAATGGTATGTTTGATTATACTTGTTTGTTCGAACTGTCAATTTTACGGGCGTGTTCATCTGAAATTTATTAAGAAATAAGTTAAGTGTGGTTCTAGTTAAAAAATATTTAAAACTAAAAACATTTAAGTAAAGAGCTTTAAAGTTAGTAAATTGTTAATTAATATCATGCTTATACAAAAACATTAGGGTGTTTAAAATTGTGCACCATTATGTACAAACATACATATATTCTGTCAGGAGTGTGAAAGAAAAATTAAAAACTGTATGTCAAACTTCAATTCATTAACTTAGCTTTTGTTCGTTTTGTTTTTTTTCGTTTGAAATCTAAGCTTAACAGTTCATCGTACCCAAAAAGAACATTCTTTTTGAAATGTGTCATTCAGTTTTAATTATATGAAGTAAAAATAATCACCTTCTTTTTGACATTTGCAGGAAACATCAAATAATATACAAATATGTATAGAAAGTCTTTGCCAGTACATAAACACACTTATGTGTATATGTAGTTTTGTTTTGTATAGTTTTCATCAATGTACATATGCCTTTTGTTTGTTTAAGATCTAGGCGTAATAATTATCATAATTGACATTCTCAATGCTTCTCTGTCTTCGAATGGTGATAACGTCACACAACAGAATGCCATCAAAGAAACATCCTTTGGACTCAAAAGTTCTGTGCTGTGCAGTGATTGCAATTTCAACAAAGTGATTGATGAATTTGCAAATGGTCTACTCTGCCAAATAAAAAAAAAAAAAACAAAAATAACACAAAAGCTGGAAGCTCGATAGAAAAGTTCAAAATACAATAATACGATTCTGCCATATACTAACCCGAGGCGAGTAAGACTTTCAAAGAAAAATCAAACCAATAAAAGGAGTTAGGTATGTCCAAACTCTAAACCCAAGGTATAAGGATATGATAAGGAGGATGTTCTTCCTCCCCTCCTTCTCACATTTATACATTTTGGACTCTGTTTTGGATGGATACACGCTCTTATGGACCATACATTTGCATCATAGTAGGCCTCATCGCCTTTGTATTATAACTTCAAAACAAGCAGACCACTGACCCCTGCATCATCATGATCCCCCCTTCAAAATGCCCACTATATTCCCAGACTCCACATTCAAAAACAGACTTCTCCCCTGACATGATGTTTACATATTACACATTACACGTTGGTCGGTCGGTTGGTCTATACCATTTGGAATATAGGGTTTGGGAGGTTCTCGGTTGCGTTTGGTATGGTCTGGTCAGGGCAAGGAAGATCTTTTGCACTGAAAATGTCACCTAGTGTTCCATTAACATCCTTGTCGACACGACGACAACGACAATCTATATGCATCATGGAGCATGTTTTTTGTAAATCAACGTCAAAATATAGAGAGATGGTTGGTGAGTGGGGGAGGGGGGGTGGTTTAAGGGGGGAAATGAATTGCAGCCACACACAGGAGAAAACAAAAATGATGTGATTCTTGACGAAAAGGCTCATTTCGTTTAAATTATTGTCGACAGACAAAAGCCTCCAGGAAGGAGGCACACACGTGCTTTCTTTTTCCTTTGCCCATCTGTTTTACCAACGTTACATATATGTTGTGGTTAATATCATATACCTACACTACATAATATGTATAGGTATATCGCAACAAATACGACCCCTCTGGCGGGAAAATCTTAGCCAAGACAATTTTTCATCCCAAATGAACCTACGAATGTATTGTATATGTTGTATCTAACCTCACAAGATGAGCTAGTTATCCATTATACCTTTACGAATAGACAAACATAATAAGACACACAACACACAACAATGATGGCTGACAAAGGCAGTGTACCTAAAACACAGCATTGCAACACAGGGACACTACTTTTCAGGGCTGAATTCGTATAAATTAATAAATGGGCCATCCATGTGCATAATGCCATTCAGGTTCAAAGTTTCTTTTGAAGTTTTACATAGGCTTCAAATAAAAAGGTCATTTGAACTAACCGAAAGAAAAATTAACAAGAAAGAAATAGACGTTTAACCGACGAGGCATAATACAAAATATCCTGTGCAAATGAAATCAATTAATACCTATAGTTGGTACATACTTTTTACTGCTCTTAATTTAACTTTAGATTATTTTTTTTTTTTAAAGTGAAGTGTTGTCCAGATTCACCGAGAATAACTGTAATTTTTTGCGTCTGGAGTAATTGTATTACCTATCTAGTAAAATTTTACATTTGTAGAAAACAATAGATCAAGAAGTCAGAATAAATAGGTATGTAAGTATTTAATCAACTTTGATAATAAAGATGGCACCGAATGCAGTTTGGAGAAATATTTGTTACTTGAACTTTTGTGGAATCGATTGTTTCACATTTCGGCATTGACTTTGCATTTTATTTTTCGCTCAATATTTGAGTGATTTCCCATGAAAATTCAAAATAAATATTTCAATATATACACATTGGAAATAAAGCCCGTGGAAGCTATTTCCCAAAATAGAAGGACATATCACCCATTGGATTTTATTCCCTTTTTGAAGTGGCAATAAGGCAGTCAAAGCACTGACATTGAAATCTTTATTTTATACACACACTTTTTAAATCTATATAAGCCACGCCCATTTGTCTTATATTAAGGTAGATTTTCTATTTATGTTCTGACATAAATGAAGAAGTTCTAATTTTGAATACTAATGAGTTCATTGCTCAGAAATCAATGAATTTACACCAATTATCATTAATTTCCGTTATGAATTGGAGCCGAAAATTTAACAACGGACAACATCAAATCAGAGACAAAAACAGATAAAAAGCAGAAATCGTCAGAATTGCACAGTGAGGGATGGTCCTGCACCTGCTGAGCCGGATCAATGGTACTTCAATCAATTTTCTTATTCAAAAAGGACATCAATTTACATACATATTTATCAATATAATTAGTTTGTAAGAAATTCTCAGAGTTTTCTAACCTTTTTTTCTCGGAAACGGCTATAAAGATTTTAATTAAATTTTAAAAGTTTTTTTTTTATTAGAGGGATGAAAATTTATGAAGATTTTTCCCACGCCCACATTTCTTGTCTCTTGGTTTCTCGAAAACAATTCTGGCTACTTGAATAAACGTTTCGGTGTTTTTTCCTATTAAGCAAGAAAATAAAATGAAAATAGTTTTATCTAACTCACTGCCACGCCACCTTATCTTAATGGTTTATTAGAAACGGATCTAACGATTTTGATGAAAGTTTTTATTTAAATAAAATTTTATTTAACATATGTATGAATCCCGATAAAAGTCTTTCAGGGCGGAAGATAGTTAGCGCCAAGGAGATAGAAAATTGATGGTAAAAAATCATAAATGTACCGAGTAACAAATACGGTGGGATTCAAAGAAATAGGAAAATAGAATAATATAACTTCGATTTACCAATCTTCAACTTATTTTAAATAATACACAAAAAAGTTAAAGTAAAGGGAGCTTCATCGCTGAACAAAATTTTCTTGTAAAAATAGTGATCAACAGCAATCTCGTTCCAAGCTCAATCACAACATTTTGCATGTGTTGTTCAGGCGTCAGTCTATTCATGTTGAAATGCCAAACCAAACTAAAAATAAATCACCTGACAGCTGACAAAATGGCCGGCAGTTAAAATAGTGTTACCAATTTAAAGTTCTATACCTCTAAAAAAAAAACCGTTATAAGAAAATTAAAAAAAAGTACGTATACGCCACATTGTACAATTGATTCATACCTTTTTGATAAGGACACTTAAAATTTTGTGGAATTGTGTCCCACATAAAATTTGCGGGATTATCGATACTTAAAGACAAATACGCCACTGTGGTTAGAATGTAATTTAAAAACCAAATAGCGATGTGGTAAACTGTATCCGACGCGTTTTATTGAACAAAAGGATCTTATAACTAATTTAACTTTTGCGAAATTTATTTTCAATTAATTTAATGTTAGTCTCTGTAATGATCAATGAACTTCTTCTAGAGACACCATCAGTGTGTTTTGTAACTCAATTTCGGTAACCAGGAGACTTACATCTACAGCTGAATCACCTACCCCACATATTGTTTTCAAACCCTTAAATACGATCACTTTGCATATTATTTCCAGAATGAAATCATAAAAATGGAGACATTGATTTCTTTCGGCTTTTCCAAACCTTGCTGATACGAAAGCTTTCATTTCCATAAAGGGAATTTAAAGTCCTTAAATTGAAAAATTTAAAAAAAAGTGATGACAAATTTGATCAAAATATTAGAGCAACGCGAAAACCAAAGTCTCATGGAAAATAGTATTTTTTATAACTAACATCAAATAAATAAGAATCATTTAAATAATATTCAATATGGTTTGGTTATTTGGTAAAGTTTTAAATGAAAAAACCAATTTAAGTTTAAAGACTTTATTTTATTAAACAAAATAGAACAAACAAGTTCACAAGACAAATGAATAGAGTCGACTGACTAATTAGACTTAAAGACTACTTAACAAACTTGACTTACGATAAACATTAATACTTATGATACGATATGAAGATTGATCTCTCGAGCATTATCTTCTTAAGAAGATAATGGTGGAGATAGAAATTTACATAAGTTCTTAATTTCTAAAGCATTCTTAACGTATGTGCAGCATACGATAAGAAGTGCTGGAAAATGTGACCTCTTATACTTAATGGGTGAAAGTCATGTAGTTAAGAGAACATAAATACTATTTATCATATTCCATTATATGACAATATTCTTTCAAAACAGAGAATTTCTACGAATTTTTGTCAATTGTAAAATTTCCCGGATGTCCAATCACCAATGACAGCCTACTTTTGATTTTTTTGAAAGCCTAACTAACGTGCGCCTTAATAATACTTTATAAGAAATACGGTCCAGTTTTTATTTCTTCTTCAATCATCTGCTGCTGCTGCTTTCCTCTTGTTCAATTACGCTGACAGTGCATTTGATAGAAGAAGATTGTGTACATATGGGATGTACGACAACCCAGGACCAAAAGAAAATAGGGCCAAAAGGGACACACGTTTTCCCTTTTCTATGCCTTGACAGAGTCAAGGATCTGGATGCTGTCCCTGCACTCTGAATTTGTCTCTCACTCTATCATTACATTTTAGTCATATATCACATAGGAGAGTTAAAAATGCACCCACCATCATACCATATAAGCTAAGTTCACGAAGGATATAGGAATGCATTCTGAGGGGTTCATGTACGGGCCACGTAATTATAGGTGATGGTCCAATTTTTCTTTCTTGTCACATGTTTATAACAAAAAAAAATGTATGCCCAAATAAGAGAAAGAGGAAGAGAGACAAAACAGTCGCCCATATGCAGTCTGATTATCTATACAAAACACGAACTCTTCGGGGTTTGTCCTTTATACTCTTCAATTATCGTGTTTCGCTTCTGGTGTTTTATATTACGCTTATGATTATGGTGAGGTCTGGCGACTGGTGAGTGCAATATTATTCCCCATGCTGCATATATAAGGACTCCGATGTTAGTTCAACCAACCAATCAATGGATCGTTGACAAACAAACTCTGAGGCTTGAAAAAAAATTTAATTATGTAAAAAATGTTATCGAGGGCACCATCATCATCATCATCGCAGGCCAAGGGATAATTATACCTCAAAGAGAAAATCAGGTTTTTTTATTTTTTTTTTATGTATCTAGTTTCGATTTTCCTTTTTAGCAATATTTGGTTCAATAGGTTTGACATTGCTGCTGGCCTTCTTTTCTTTTTTTTTTTTGTTCTTTGTAAAAATGTTTGACTTCGCTAATTTTATTTGATCAGCTAGAAATGTCCTGTGTGTCTAAAACATTTTTTGGGAGCTTTCAGGGTTCATCGTATAAAAATAATGAAATCTCATTAATTTTAAATGAAAAGAGATGTTATTTTGTAAAATTTTTGAGTGCTTGTGTTTTTTTAGACGTTTTTTTTGCAATTAAAAGAGTTAAAAAGATGTTCCTACCTATTTAGAGGTTATTATAGTTAAGAACCAGATCCTTTGAAAATTGTATGTGCTATGTTCTCTTTTAAATTTTTATTGAAAATTGATTTGAAAAAAAAAAAAAAAATAATGACAACAATTATTATGACATTGGATTCTCTTTGAGTTGATAAACAGACGTGTAAATTTGTAACTGCAGTCTAAAAAAAAAAAACAAAAACAAAACTTGGCGTCAGATCAAGCAAGTGCTTGTTGTTACATTCAAAACTTCAATATTTTGTTGTTTCTTTATTCTTTCCAGAACCATTAGACTGCGTTCTTTTTGGTGCCAGCCAAGAGGTAGTGTAAATACAAGATTCAATATTCTCTATATTTTGACAGATAAATTTAATTATTATTATTATTTAGTTATTATTTTATACTGTCATGGATTAAAATGAATTTAATTAAATAAAAATCCTATAGTATTTATATGTATTAATTAATTAATTTTCCAATTTTCTAACCTAAAATTTGTGTAATTTGTTATTATTGCAACTTTCATATTTCGGTAATTCTTCTGCGTTTGCGCTTTTGTAAAATAATAGCGAAATAATTTTTTTTGACATGAAAACAAACAGCTCATAGTTGCATATTATTTCAATTATGATCTTTTTCTTTATTTATTCCATTCTGGATTAAAATTTTTCCTTTTCTATTCTTTATTCGGAAAAAAAATGAAACACACCCTCTCTATATTTTAAAAATGTTGTGACACACATCTATCAGAAATAGGTATCCATTTCGTTCATCCAGGAGGGGTCATTCCGTAATTTTCTAAACGATAATCGTCAAAACGATAATCGTCAAAACGATAATCGTCGACTAGATCCTCCATCATTTGCTTCACGTAACTCGAGCACTATCGTTTCGTCTATCGTTCGCAGTTCGAGAGCATTTGATGCATTTCAGAGACTCTCAAACTGTAGTTCAAAAGTCAAATTGGCTGTCATAATTGTCAATAAAATGCATTTTTAGTGTTTTTGTTTTGTGTTTGGTGAGATTAAAACTAAAAGGAAATCATTTCAAAATGTAAGTTGTTTTTTTGTTATATTATTAACTACAAATTAATATAAATTCAAATACTTAATAGAAAAAATAATAGAATTAACTTCAATCTGATCTGCAGTTTCTGGGATTTCTTCTCAAGTTTTTCGTGCTCCAGCTCCGTCGTGCTCGAATAAAAAAGACGAAGCGTTTCGACGATTATCGACCTACGTGAATCCAATAAACGCAACACTATCACTCAAATGATATCGCCTGACGATAATCGAGTTACGGAATGACCCCCCAGGGGTTAACTCACAAAATTCGATTAGTTAACTTGGTTCTCATATTTTCGTGCGCTCTGTGTTTTCATATGGTTTGTATTTCTCTGCCCTATTTTCGGGACCGGGGTGGTGAAGAACATTAACGATAATGATAGCTTGGTCGCAGCTGCAGCTGGTTGTTGATTTAGTTTGTAGGTCTCTATCCAATCCCAGTTACTCTTATTAGGACTGAGATCTGGCTCGTTGGTGGTGACGATGATGTTTTTTCATCGTCGCTCCAGTTTTTTTTGTTTTTGTCCGTTAAGTTTTTGAACAACCTTAAATGAAAGACTCTTTATAATGACAATAGATATGTACTCTTAGGCTCAGTTTTTCAGTGTGATCTCATTCCAGTTTCTTAGTAAAACCTAAATGATCGATTAAGATCCAAAGTCAACACATTTCAATTTGGTGAGTTAACTCTGGATAAACTGATATTTATGACAGTGTGTTAAAACTAAACCATTAAAATCGCAGTCCCATACTGTTACTTAGACCGGTATTTACAGAGCACTCATAATTTATGAGTCTTATAAACCTATTCACTAAGCAATAATAAGTGGATATTTATGAGCACTCATAAAAGTTATAATTGGTCCCGACCACTCATAACTTATGAGCTCCGTCTCTGAAAAATATTCCCACATTTTCGAAACTACTTCCACAACTGTCAATCTGTCACTGTCATATTTTTTTTTTCTTGCTTTTTTTCATTCGGGCAGCTGTTACGTTATTTAATTCGACTGTTTGATTCTTCGGAACGAAGCAAAAATTTAGTGAATATTATGAGCACTATGAATAATTAAAAACATTAATGTTATATTTTCTATTTAACTATAAAATACCGACCAGCGACAGACAAAAGTATCTATCGTTTGCCGTTTGACAAACAGCTGATTAGTAAGCTGTCAATCGTGTTCGAAAAAAAATTTATTTCAAAGTTTGAGAGTGCTTGGTTGACAGAGAGTGGCTCTATTTTCTATTTTTCGAAGTTCAAAACATATTTATGAGCGGTCGGTGAATACCCCAAACTGACAACTGAGGCGAGTTTTTTCAGTGCTAGATCATACTTAATTCGAAGTTAAATTTGAGCCAACACAAAAAAAAAAAGGAGTTTTTTAATATAATTTTTATATTCGCCCTTTCCATATTGTTGCCCTCTCTGTTTCGATAATGAAAGCGCATTTTCACCTTAACTAACTCTGGTTTTTAACTCCGAATTAACTCAGCACTAAAAAAGTGGCCCTAAAGAACATATTGCCTAAGGGAAAACTAAATTACTCTTTCTCTATCTCTTTAACTAATTACTTCCATGTGGTACATACATACGTATTTAATTTTTCCAAGGATAACAAAACTCAGAGCTATAAGGGATACAAATAACATTTTGCATTTACATACCTACCAAAGGTCACGCGGTTTCCTTGCATTGCCGAGTCGACCTTATTCGTTATTTTACACTATTGACAAGCCAACGCTGCCAAATTTGATGGATGTTTTTCAAATTACTTCATAGTATGTTTGTTTTAATAAAAAAAAAATAAAATATTATTTTGCAACTGCATTGCTATAGAAATAGATAGAATATGGCCGTGAAAATGTCATACATGCTGTTCATCTTTCGTGTGAGCTACAAATGGGTTACCCAAAACTGATGCACTGCTCTCTATAGAGACCTTCAGTATCAGTATCTTACATCAGATTTTTTTTTGGTTAAAGAAGTAATCTGTCGAACAACAACCCATGCCTCAGGTTTGTGTGCGATGGTATGATTTTGATCATAACAGAAGCAAATATTTTAAAACGACATAAATATCCTCAGAATGGGTCTATATATTATTGGCACGAGACCTTGAAGTTGCAAACAAAAACAAAAAAATTAAAAATAAAACAATATCACTGCAATATTGGCATTCATCATTGTAAAAAAGTCGCGTAGTCCTTGGTGCACAGTGCACATCAGGCACAAGAGTCCTGATTTATATAGATAAACGTGATCCCATTCGGGTGTGTGACAAGAAGCGAAAAGCTTAACACGAATTCATTATTTGAACATCAGCTAAAATATTTGCTATTTCATATTTATTTTTCATTTTTCAATTTTTTTTTGTTTCAGAGCAGCAGCAATTTGAAAAGGGATTTTTTCTGCCCTGTAAGGACGACGAACAATTTTTAACTGTTATAAATATGTACATATGTATGTATGTATGTATTATTTGTTAAAAACAAATCTACTTTAAGCTTATACAGCCCAAGCAAGCATAGAACATCTGGCAATAACCTATATTATATTCTTGAGCGTTATAGGTACATATGTACATATGCATGTACTTAATGTGTATTTCGTGTGCTGTGGCGTTGTTGTTTCCTTTGGCATCGAAATCAGTCGTGTTCCTAATACGAAATTTTATCGATTTCCGCGTCCGCACATTTGGCCTTTGAAGGGGCACACATATGGGAAATATGAATAATTTCTTAAAATTGAATTTAATCCCTTTCTGTTGCCTTGCCTTGCCATTTTGAGTTGCAGTATTGTATAACTTATACCATGACTGTCATCGTGTTTATACAAAAGTTCACGTTTTCTAGCGAAAAGGAACGTGTAACATTATAGAGAAACTTTGTTGTTAATGCACACACTTTTGAAATATAATAGGTACTGAAGTGTTTATTTGAGTTTGTGTACTTTTCAAATTTGCTGTGATTGTAGCTGGATTTTTGTGTACACTTTACTTCATATAATATACCTTATACGATCTTCTGAAGGCTGGATTTTGGAAATATCTAGATACGTATAAAAAGGTATAGTCATTGACTTGATTAATCCAGTTTAAAGCAATGACATGTTGCCTGTGCCAACGTGTTGACAGATAAAACTATGACAATCAGACGACCGAACACTTTAGCCGTTGACTGTTAACAAGAGCAAAAATCAATAGGGATGTTCAAGAAAATAGGCATGTTCAGGAAAATGAAATCTCGGGGATCTAAGCAAACTCAGTGATATGAACAGGATTCTTCAGCAAAGATTGTCTGCTTTGATCGCAGAACGCGACGAGTTCTAACTGTCAACCAAATTTCCACCCAAACTCAACTCGATCTTTTGATTTAGTTTGAAGTACGAACGAACGTACCCAATATTGAACGTATCCAATTAACATCAACGTAGCGAAACGTGTAAGATCACAACGTAATTTGTCACAGAAAATTCCACGTTTTTAGGTGGTTACCCTACCGCCGACATAGATGTTTAGTGTATACACATCAATTATTGAATTTGCTTGCTCATTTTTTGACAGAGCCGTTTTCGAAATGTCATTTGCGTCAAAAATGTAATGCCAGAAATTAAAGTCAAGAGGTTGTCTGTTTTGCTTGTATGTGGGTAAAAGTTGAAAGAGCATGTTTGTAAACGTCAAATGCGTTCGCAAGAAAATCGACTAAAGTTGATTAAACAGATTTAATGCAAAAATGACGAATATTTGACGATAAAATTAACACTGATTTATAATTTTTTCGAAAATGTTTCATAATTTTTCGGGTTGATGATAATACCACGGAAGTAAACTTCAACATTTTAAGTCAATGTGACTTTTTCGCTACTTTTAAAGACAGCTACAATATTGACAAAAACTTTGTTTTTTTATTCTCCAGAAAAGGGTAACTGTAGGGCTTTTGAGTGACGTTTGGATCCAAATATTCTATAAATGTAAGTCAAACTTTAAGGTGTGTTCCTTTGCTTTTAAACTGCGCAAAACAAAAAAAAGTTCATATAAAAAAAGGAACGCACATTTATATCGAGTTTCATTCAAATTTTAAAAAGTTGCTCTCAAATCGAGAATTGCTCTTTCCAATGAAACGTTTTTCAGTAGTTT
The DNA here is from genome assembly GCA_951394125.1 of Epistrophe eligans. Lineage (NCBI taxonomy): Eukaryota > Metazoa > Arthropoda > Insecta > Diptera > Syrphidae > Epistrophe > Epistrophe eligans. The sequence continues at coordinate 84,171,063 of OX596029.1, forward strand.
TTAATTTAGCACTAGACGACACAAGTTCACAACAAACAACAAAATATTTTTCATTTGACGTTTGACAGAAAAAGCTGTGTATTTAGATCGAATCTCTTACCCCATGATAGAGCATTGCTTTCGTGTTGAGAATTGACCTAATATTGCTCTTTTTTTAACATTGAAAATGTTTATAGGGTCGTTTTGATAAAAGTATGGTGTTACCAAAATGAACAAAGATATAGAATGAACTCTAGCGTATAGGGGGAGAACGATTGAATTTTTGGTTGGTGTTACCAAAGAAACTACCAAAATCAATAAAATGAAGCAAAAAACACAAGTGATGAATTTCAGCCAGCGTACATAAATTTTGATCATCGCCAACGGACGAGATTCAGTGGAGGAATGTAAAATTCGAAAAATGCTCGATTTGAGCCCACTTAGAAGCCTATAACTTTAGTTAAAATTATTGGATGTTCGATATTAAGCTAGATAATTAAAGCTTAAATGGCAAGCTACAAATCTGCATAAAAAATTTTGCAAAGGCGTAAAAAAAGAGGTTAAAGTCTTAAAATTAAGGTAAAATGTCAGTCTAAAGAAATTATGTGACAAAAGTTGACTTTCTTTTAAATCAATCGATTGTTGAACCTATAATAGATATGCATAATAGGTACCTTCTTGAACCTCTTTAATAAACTTATAACTTTAGTTATAAGGGCCAGATGCGAGAGGTTAAGGTATTTAAACTAAGGTAAATCAGGCTAGAGGGAAAATCAACTTAGCTAAGCAACTTAAATAGTACCTATATTCAAAAAGGGTCGATGTTGTAAGTTGATATATTCTGATCTAATTATCTATTTGACAAAACTTAACTTACTTTTGAATCAGTTAATTGTTTAACCTAGAATATGTATAGGTACCTACTTAAACCTCTTACACAAAATTATAACTTAAGTTCTAAGGGCCAGATGCTCAAGGTTAAGATATGTTTAGGTAAATCAGGCAAGAGGTAGAATTAACTTAGCTAAATAACTCAAATATTGTAATCGAAAAGGGTCAATTTTGTAAGCTTATATATTCTGTTCTAATCATCGGATCTTTGAGGTTACGGCCTGAAAATGAAGGTAAAATGTCAGACTAGAAAATGCTTTTGACAAAACTTGACTTACTTCTGTTTGATTGTTTAACTTAGAATATGCATAAGTATTTACTTGAACTTCTTATATAAAATTATAACTTAAGTTCTAAGAAAAAAACATCAAGGTTAAGGTCTTGGTTAGCTTATAACTTCTTAGAATTAACTTAGCTAAACAATTAAAATATTATAATCAAAAAGGGTCGATTTTGTAAGCTGATATATTCTGTTCTAATCATCGGATCTTTGAGGTTAAAGTCTCAAAATTAAGGTACAATATGACAAAAGTTGATTTTTTTCTAAGTCAACCTAAAGAACCTAGAATATGCTAGACAACGTTTGGGTAAAAACTTTACTAACTTCTAAATCAATTTGATTGTTTAACCTAGAATATGCATAGCTACCTACTTGAACCTCTCATACAAATTTATAACTTAAGTTCTAAGGACCAGATCATCAAGGTTAAGGTCTTGGTTAGCTTCTAACTTAATCGGATGTTCGAGGTTTAGGTCTCAAAATTAAGGTAAAATGTGACAAAAGTTGATTTTTTTCTAAATCAACCTAAAGAACCTAGAATATGCTAGACAACGTTTGGGGAAAAACTTTACTAACTTCTAAATCAATTTTATTTTTTAACCTAGAACATGCATATTGCATAGCTACCTACTTGAACCTCTTTAATAAACTTATAACTTAAGCCCTAATGGTCAGATCTTCAAGTTTAAGGTCCTCAAATGCAAATAAAATTTTAGGCTTCATCTTAAAGTAGACCATAAATTATTCAATTTGGTTGTCAACTAAATTGATGCTCGCTGCTCGGCCACACATTTCATAAACTCAGTTAAAAGAATACAGCTCCAAGTGTTAAAAACATTATTTTTGTCTAAAAAAAATTACGCGACTCGATATTGTTAAATTGATTAAAAGAAGGGTTCAAAATATTTTAAAATAAAATATTATAGAATAAAAACAATTAGCAGTGAGGCTTCGCATCAAATTCTTTGTAAATTTTGTCTCGATTTAAAAAAGGTTTACCTGGACAGTAAATCAAATGTCTTGGCTTTATACAATATACATAGTTCAATGATTTGAAATACTTGTAAATCAATTTGAAAAAATTCAAAATCTTTTGATTTTCTCATCAACCGTCAAATTGATCAAATAACAAGCCAAGACACGGGTTGATTTGAACAACAACCGACTGAGTCGAGAACTAAGTTGAACCGTATATGATGTATGCTTTAATCGATCTGTAATAATTCAGTTACCCTTCTGCAATGGTTAGCTATGCAAAAATTTCAAATACCTAGATTTACGTTAAGATAGATAGTATGTAACTTTAATTTCGTGTATAAGTGCTGTACCGGTGCGGATGAAAATGAGTATGATTGTGTGCGAGTTAAGCTACAATTAAAACTAAGATTCACCTTATTAAAAAAAATAACAACATTAATTTAACCGCCAACTGGGAAGTGACATTAAATTTACAAATTGGAACTTCAGACTGTAGAATGGTTTCTAAGACAGTTTGTGAAATTATAATGCAACAATAGTATACAAAATTAAAATTACAAAGATTAGACATGTTTTTGTTTTATCGACGTAATATAAGTCATTTTCAATGTCCCCATAGTTACTCTATGAGTGAAATCTGTAAATTTTTTAATGACAGAAAAAGAAAAAGCAAATATTTTCGTGAATGAAACTCGCTATTAGTTTGTCAAGCTATCAAGCTGTCAAATTCAAATAAAGGATGACTACGATGTCAACGCAGAGTATATTGAAGCTTCAAATGATTTAGCTGATGTTAAAGTGTTGACAGCAAAATCGTGGCTTATATCGGAATATTTGATCATCAACCTCTGGTGGGGTTGCATTGAGGTTACATTTGTTGACGTCAAAAGTTGACAGTTCGTTAAAAAATTAGTACGTATTAATTTATAGGTCAGAATTAAATTTAATTGCACTTAATATGTACTACCCAAGGTTATGAGAATTATTTCAATTTCAGAAATCACCTTAAATAAATGGAAACCATAAACGTTCAGCCAGACTCGATGTGGCGTGAATCAAAGCAAAATAATGTTTTAAGTGCAGTGTCATCAAATATATTGAGTCCACGAACCTGTTCAGTTCGCATAATGAAATACTTTATCGAATTTTGGAATTGGAACTTTAACTGAACTGCTCTGGGAGGTATCTACCTCTGCAGTATACATATCTTAACCATGGTGTTAACTAGGTATACCTTATGCGAGATTCGATTCAATTGGTGTTGACCTGTAATTCCTCTTAGTTCCACATGCCAAGCATACACCTCTCTCCATCTCTACAATATTACCTGAAGCCACCGATTGTGCATCAGCAAATTTTACTATTGTTCGAGAGCGAGAAAGAGAGGAATGGCCCTTCTACGAGTATAATTCCCATAAATTACAGGAATCACCAAAAACCGAATGCAATAGAGTTTTGGTCCCTCGGCGCGGCGCGGCGGCCTGCAGCGGCGGCGTCAGTCGGTCGATCGTTGGCGACGTTGGCGTCATTTGTGATATTGAGCCACCACGACCGATGCAATGCAAGTAACCTAACCGCTGCTGAGCTGAATTCTGAAAACTCTGGGAATATTAAATTGAATTATTATATTACATAGAGCGCATGAAGGCACCTATAGTAACCATCATCAAGCTATATATTTTCAGTGCGAAGCTTATATCTAGAGTAGAGGACCATCATCACCATCTCTATATCTCCACAGCAGTCGCAGTCGACAGCTTACTACCAAAAAATAAAGGACAGCGCTGTTGTAATGCAGAAACGGATTTGTAATTTAAATTTCATGCTGAAAGCTGCAGCAGTATACAAATTTATTACCTTTAGTGTCTAGATTTACGGATGTTTGTATATGTATGTATGAAGAAAAATGCGAATATACAATCTGTTCTGGTTATATGTCTTTCAACTTGTATTGTTTTTTGTTGTTGTTTGTCATAGCATAAATTATTTTAAGGTAATTAAAGCTATACGACAACGACGACGATGACGACGACGCACGGTTTAGTTGTTCGAATGAAAAGATAGATTTACTTTTATGGAATGTAGGAAAATACAAAGCTATTTCTTATAAGTTACAGGTTTTATGGCATTCTAACTTCGAACGTAGCGCAAAACTTTAAACAGGCTGATGGTTGAGGTTTAAGTATGATACTATTGTGAGATGCTTTTTATCCAGGGTTTTACCAAAGAAGCAACAAACTTTAGTTTTATCGAGGTTATTTTTATTCACCAATCACTGGTCATTATTATTTCAGTACAATGTTAATATTTACTTATAACTACATAATTTATATTGACGATAGTTCATATGTTCTTATAATTAAGTTTATATAATTCAAAAGTGTCCATTTAATTACAGTCTGAGATAGCAGACGCAACTAAATTACAGTCTGAAGTAGCAGACACCACTAAATTACAGTCTGAGATTGCAGAATCCATTAAATTACAGTCTAAGATAGCAGGCACTACCAAATTTCAGTCTAAGAAAGCAGGCACCCATAAATTACAGTCGGAAATAGCAGACGCAACTAAATTACATTCTAAGAAATCAGACACCACTAAATTACAGTCTGAGATTGCAGAATCCATTAAATTACAGTCTAAGATAGCAGGCACTACCAAATTTCAGTCTAAGAAAGCAGGCACCCATAAATTACAGTCGGAAATAGCAGACGCAACTAAATTACATTCTAAGAAATCAGACACCACTAAATTACAGTCTGAGATTGCAGAATCCATTAAATTACAGTCTAAGATAGCAGGCGCTACTAACTAACTACTTTAACTTGGGCTTCTACTGTCACTTTTGGAGCCTAATCTTTTCAAAAAGGAGACTCACCAAGTCTCGCTTGATTGGTAATACATATATTCAAACTATGGCAGAGCTTGGTTTTCTGTTTGTTTAACTGTTTAACTTTTTTATTGAACAGATATGTTTACAATTGGTTCTTAATTCTATGTTACATGATAATATTACATTTTGGTAGTTTTAAGTTTTGTTGGCACATAAGGGGCCTAACTATATACATTGTTTTGTTTTTTTTTAATAAAATTATTTGAAAAATTGTCATTGGTTGGATTACCTATAATATATACATTAAAGATTATTCTTCTCGGGTTGTTCAAATCCGGTTGTCTTGTGATGTTGGGTAGGGGTGGCTTCCAGCCACGGTAGTAGGTTGACGCTGCGTCCTCGTAAAATTGGATTGCCTCATCGTCTTAATAAAAATGTTCCCTTCGTCCAGTATTGCTGCGAGGTATCTTGGCTCGGGATGTCTCTCTTCGCTTTTCTATGGTTCTTTGTCTTTCACGCTCTCTTATTTATATTTTGGTTCAGACTAAGTGTGAACTATAATATTACAGAAAAAACAATACTTTTATTTTAACACTTTAATACGAGGGTTTAAGTTATATTGTCAGGGATGTGTTGGTGGGTATTTATATTTTATAAACCGTATCAGTCGGTGGGTGGTGGGGGAGACGAATGTATCAATACACTATTTAACAATTTTCTAACTTTAAAGCTTCTTACTAAAATATTTTTAAATTCAAAAATTTAAACCTTACCTATTTTCTTAATAAAATATATATGTAGCTTAAAACAGTGGCAGTTCATGTACAAAAAAAGACATTTTTGTAGGAATTTTCTAAGTTACAAATTAATCCTTTATATTTTCCTGTAAAAGTAACCATTATGGAGATACTTCTGAAAAACCAAATCAGGGGGCCTTTAACCCGTAAAATTGTTAAAGACGCTCATATTAATGGGGACTTTTTAAAATTTCTTAAAGAACACCTTGAGAAGATTAAGATTATTATTTTATTTATTTACACTTACACTTTTCCAACACACAATATTATTGATCAAATGTATGCATGCAAAGCTTGCAATTCCGCTTAAAATTGCTGTCTTATCTTCTTCAAAATTTTCATTAATTCATCGTACATCATTAGTTCATCGAAAAGTTTACTAAAATACCTTTAAGTTTTCAAAGTCTTTATTTATATAATAAAGTTTAATAAAAAACAGCTTAATTTTTGTGTCGATTTTATCAGCCATTGGCGTTTTCTCTTTTTTTTAAATAATATTTTCAATCAGGACGATGATGATGATGACTATTTTCCCCAATCATACTTCATGGCATAGTTAGACTCTGCAAGTTTTTTAAGGTTGTTGAATATCATCGAATTTCGAGGGCATTTATGAAAAGGCAGTTAATTGAGGCCAACCAGATTTTTTTTTTATATACAAATTCAATGTAAGAACTTTTGAATTTACTTTTTTTTATATCGATAACAACCATCAGTAATATCTATACCAAACCAACTATACCTACCTACAACAAATAAATTAGGTCCGATAATATAATGTTACTATCGCCTAGTGGCAGTGAATGTCAGACAATAATTTTGTTGGTGGTTGTGTATTATTTTTTTTTGTTGCAAGCACCACCCATTTCGAGGAATTATTTTGCTGGGAGAATATGGGTAAAAGCAGGTCAAGTTGCACTTATAGATTATTATTATTATTTACTCGAATGCGGCAAAGTGCATTACTGAATTTTTATTTTCTATTTTTTTTATTTCTTTTCGGCAGTTATGTACAATGGTGCTCCCTAGACTGGGAATAGAACGAAAAGCGGATTTGAAGTAAAAAAAACTCTTTGAAATTGATATAGTTTACTTTTTTATACATAGTTACATACATTTTATTATTTTCTATTTATTATATTTATATGTAATTATGAAGTTGTTTTAATTTTTAAATGTTTATTTTTGTCATTTCACTTTTGTAAGACTTTGAAAATAATAGATTATTGAAAAATGTATGCTGATTGTAAAGTACATGTAGGTATAGAATGTTTCCGAAGAATTTTGTATTCTTTATTTATTTAAGCACTAATCGGAAAAATCAATTTTACCACACAAATTTTTATTAAAAGGCAACAACAGGAAAAAATGCATTAAATTTTTGTGAAATAGTGATGAAAAATTGTCCAAGCTCGTATAAAAAAAATGGTGTTCACTCGTATTGTGGCTGTCCGCGTGACTCAGCACAACGCGGATTCAACCCACTGCGCTGATAGTCGCAGTATGCGCGAACGGCTCAAACATATTGTGTTTCCGGCACAAGAGTCGCCAACCCAGTATTCCGTAATACTGGTTTGTTGGTGTCTTCTTTTGTGCCGGCCTTTAAATTGTCAATTGACATTTGATTGAAAATTTATTTCATTCTAATTTTGTCTTTGTGCGAGTTGGCTTGCTTTTGTAAAATTTTCAACCTTTTCTTAAATTAACTTAAACTTATAAATAAAATAACTTAAAGTAACGTAAACTAACTTAAGAATAATTTTGTTATATAAATAAATCTAAAATCTACTTAAAACTATTAATTGAAATAAATACGAATAAAACTCTTAAAACTAACTGCTGGAGTTTTGGTTCCAATTGGAGAACTTTTCTTGCTGAGGTGATTACAGTTGTTGAAACTGTTGCTGGCTGCTCCTGCGCAGCTTTCCGAGCATTCAATGGTGTGGTAGTATGTTATGGATATTTATTTTGGCCATTTCTGTGCCGAACAAATGGATAAAAAAAAAAAAACAAAAATAGAATATATGAAAGCATCGAATCAATTTCAGTCAAAAAAGCGCAGATAAATACAAAATTTTTCTGCGACACAGATTGAATAATGTTCGCACCAAAATTGTGCTTTTTTTTGCATACCTTTTGTGTAACCCGTATTTAAGAGATTCTATTATTTAAACTTTTTTGGCATAGATATACCATTAGAAAAGACTTTTATAGTATTGTAATTTTTTAGTATACTTATGTTATTTGATGAATAACGTTTTTCTTTATTGTTTTATTTAACCTTGGTATTGATTAAAATTTAGATTATGGTTTGGAAAAATATTCACATTATGTTTTAAAGATAATATTTTTCAAATCGTGCCTATCATTTGCTTCGACATTACATGCTCTTTTCAGAGCATTTTTCATTATTTTGGGTCCCAGCGCCCTAACTTCTTCTCGGATATTGGCCTTAAAGTGTTGCATGGTTCTTGACTTAATGGCATATACACCTTACTTTTTAGGTAGTCCCAAACAAAAATTTGGAGCGAATCAAATCACGTGGACAGGCAAAATTAGAACTACGCGATATCGAAACAATTCTTGAAAACGCCGAGCATATTAAATGCGTGTTTGTGGATCATTTTCTTTCAACTCGTGAACCAATTGAATCTTATATGAAAAAAGGTATAATTGCTGTAAAATTCTTTGCAAAGTCGCCTGGTGGAAGTTTCAGGATTTTCTTCAATACTTGATTGAACCCGAGCAATGTTCATATCGTTTCGAACTGCACGAGGTCTTTGAGCATGCGGAAGATCATAGATAGCCCCTTGTTGCTGAAAACGCTTTACCAATCGAACCATTTTGAACATTAAGGAAATTTTGATATGATCTTTGTGTCTGAATAATTGAATTTCAAAATAAAATTCAATATCTTTGGTTATTTGTTCTGTGCCTTGTCTTTCAATCATAAATTTCCCAAATTTTTCAAAGTTAATTCAGAAAAAAATAAGTAAACAATCTTGTCGATTATGGAATTCGAAATACTGGATCCCCAGTGATTTACAGTGCAGGGCTCTCTTTTCTCTTTACTAATTTGTCGTGAAAAGAAAAGAGAATATGCCGATTATGGAATCGGCAATACTGCATTTGTGCGGATCCAGTATTGCGAGTTTAGAATATGAATTTTAAAAAAAGAAACAAAAAAAACTTCAAAATTGTGTGAGATTTCACCTTAAATGCAAATTAATGCTAAATAACGTTTGTTAAATTGGGATCGATTAATGCGTCCAATGTTGATTTCATTCGATTCAATGTAAATTTTACACGATACATTTTTGTTTTAGCATTTACTGAAGATTAATTTTAATAAAAACATTATAATTTTAATTTAATTAAATTGAAAATTAAAATAATAAATTTTTAAATGTTAAATCAATTAGTTTAATACAATTTTTGTTTTGGCAAATTTAAGGCTGGTAGTAACTCGATTGACTTAAAAAGAGGGAGCTTCTGCCATTAAAAATGCGATGATGCGAAAAAAGTAACATCTCAATTAATAAACTGTGAGATTACTTTAATAATAATTTTTCAATTGACATTAACAACACAAAGTTCCCATACAAAAATGGAAGAAATTTTGTTAAAAATTCAATAAACTAAAAAAAAATACGTATACGCCCAAGTGTACCACCTTTTATCGTTGTTTTAAGAGCAAATAAAACTACACTACTACACTACACAACATAATATGTTAGGCTATTCAAACCAATCTAAAAAATGTCGTTCGACTTTCCTTCGACGCCACCTATAGGATTAGATATATGTACAAAAAATTTTCTCCACTTTTTTCGTTTGTTTGCAAACAAATTAACACTGCACTTAAACTGTGCCCCTTTAATAAACTACAAATAAATATATAAAGAAAAAAAGTTATACATTAGGTATATATGTCATTTTTTATTATTCAGGTACATTCATATAAATTATTCGTTTTGCAAAAACCTCAAATTAAAATACTTTTATACTAATTGGCCCATTGACACTTTTTTCTATTTTTTTATTTTCTAATATATTAGCATTCACAACACCCGAAATAAGACAGCAAAACTATAGAATAACCTAACCATAAATGAACATAAAACCAAAATATCCAAAAAGCACACCATCCATACATATATACAAAAGAAAAAGGACTGACATTTTGGGATAACGTCTCCTGTATATAGCTATAAAGACATATCGACACATTCAAGACAATATCCCAACAGTATCATCATGGAACTAATATTTATGACTGTATCGCATTAAAAATCACCTAAATTGTCTCCGAAGTCAATACTAACAACGACATCGATTTCTGGCACTATTTCGCACATATTAATATACAACTATGTATGTGCGTATAGCTATAAATGAAGAAGGATATATGAAGACATAATACCTAAATATATGTATCAATTTTAACTCACAAATGGGTGTGAATTTGTGGGAAACACGAAAGAAAAGGATATATTTTTTTGTATGAAGACTTGCGGCATCATAATTCATAGCCAGACGACAGATTGTGGATGTGCACAAATTGTTCATTGCCATTCGTCTCCATCTCCGTCTCTCATTCTTTGTCTCCAATCTTCGATATACGAACCTTATGAAAAATGATAGCTATTGATTCTATATCGTTGATGCGATAATGAATTATCTTATATGAAGGAAATATCAATGAATTTGTAAATAATAAATTTATTTGCGCATCAATGAGATTTGTGTTTTAATTATCAGAATAGTTTTGATATTGAGGAAGGTATGTATAAAGGAGCTTATAATTGATGAATAATGAAAGCACTAATCAACAATGAAGCTGATAGGTACCAATCACGAATTCTGTATACAGAAAATCAACAAAAAGGATGACTTATCGATGTTTTGAAAATTAATAATAATCCTTGAAATTTGAAAGTCCATAAAATGGAACATTTAATTGTGAATGTTATCTATTTGTGAAATGATAATCAATCCCTTTCTGTTAAACTTTTGAAACAATTATTCCAGGAATAATTATTTCTTACTTTTTTTCCAGATTCTTATTTCGAGAATCTAGTTTGTCAAATTTCTAAGTAACTATTTCCCACAAGAGCAAAAGTATATATTCACCCAAAGTTTGCTTTCTATATTTCTCGCAGTTTAACAAGTCAAATTCGAAAGTACTTATAAAGACTCTCAAAGTTTTTATATGTACTCTCTTTTGAAAATATTGCCTTAAAAGTCATACATGATAAACATAATATATATGTAGACAACCTGCGTTCCTTTTACTTCATATCACCAAATAGCATTTATCACTAAATGTTTTTTTTTTTTCTTCTTCTTCTACATTGCTCAAAATATAGTTTAGTTTAGAATATTATCTCTTTGGAAAAACTTTGAAGCTTTTGTGTTAGATATTTTTTTTATGTATTTGTATGTGATGCAAAAATGAGCACAACCAGCGCATATCACCATAATTCAAACCCCAAAGGACACTTATATCCATTTACGAGCTGACAATAGGGTTGCAGTGAAAAATACAAAAAAGAAAATTTATATACAAGTACATATAAATATATGCTGCGATACAAATGAAAAAGTTAAAAAAAAAAGAAATGCCAAAGGAAATTCACAAAGCAATTTTTCTCTCTCCAAAATGGTAGAAGTTTTCTTTTTTTTTATTTTTTGTTTTTGTTGAACATTTTTAAGTTTTCATGCAGCTTCAGTGAACACTATATCCAAGTAACCAATATACTGTGAAACTGTGGTGCATATAAGGATACAATAAAAAAGACTTAACAAAAAAAAAAAAATAAATTAATAAAGTGCATTTATAGGTTGAACGAACTTGTTCTCATATTTAAATAATTATGAAATCTTACTTTAGGTCTTAGATAAGATAGCAAGAGATATGACTGCACAGTTTACTTTTTTAACTTTTAACTTAAAAAGCAAAATTGCTCCGTTGGACCTGCTTTATCATGCAGTTGCATGCAATAAAAGTTGCATGAAGTTGCATGCAATAAAAAATGCATATAGTTGCATGCAGTAAAAATTGCATGCAGTAAAAATTGCATGCAGTAAAAGTTGCATGCAGTATAAGTTGCATGCAATAAAAGTTGCATAAAGTTGCATGCAGTTAAAGCTGCATGCAATAAAAGTAACATGAAGTCGCATTCAATAAAAGTTGCATGCAATAAAAGTTGCATACAATAAAAGTTGCATAAGTCGCATGCAATAAAAGTTGAACGCAGTTGCATGCAATAATAATGTTGTATGACGTTTCATGCAATAAAAGTTGCATGAATTTTCATGCAATAAAAGTTGCATGAAGTTTCATGCAATAAAAGTTGAATGCAGTTGCACGCAATAAATGTTGTATAACGTGTCATGCAGCTGCATGCAATAAAAGTTACATGAAGTCGCATTCTATAAAAGTTGCATGCAATAAAAGTTGCATAAGTCGCATGCAATAAAAGTTGAACGCAGTTGCATGCAATAATAATGTTGTATGACGTTTCATGCAATAAAAGTTGCATGCAGTTTCATGCAATAAAAGTTGAATGCAGTTGCATGCAATATAAGTTGCACGCAGTTGCATGCAATAAATGTTGTATGACGTTTCATGCAATAAAAGTTGAATGCAGTTGCATGCAATAAAAGTTGCACGCAGTTGCATGCAATAAAAGTTGCATGTAGTAATAAATGTTGTATGACGTTTCATGCAGTTGCATGCAATAAAAGTTGCATGAAGTTGCATGCAATAAAAGTTTTTTTTTGATTAACAAAATTAATAAATAATGCAAAAACTATAAATTTTGTTTACTACAAAAGCAAGTGTTACCTACATAGTGCTGGATGTTTTTTTAATTAAATTTTCAATTTTTATTTGAAAAAACAATATTTTATACTTTTTTTGATTCAAAATAACTTTTTACGGCCTTTAGTCCACAAAAATTTAGGCGTTTCGTCCCGGCGATCTCACTTGGACTCATCAGTTGACTAGTGAGGACCTTGTCAATACGCAATTTTTGTTAAGTTATTTTATACTTTTTTTTTGTTATAATGTTTTTCTTTATTTGTAATTAATTCTAATTTATTATAATTATTTTGAATGCAATAAATAAAATCTAACAAAATGCTTAAGAGCTGACAAAAAAAAATCCTAAAACAACTGAAGTACAAAAATACCAGAAAATAATTTTTACAACTCATGCTTCAGATATGTACATGTTAAGACATAATGAAATAGGCTCAAGTATAACACTTTTAGGGCTTCTCTGGTATGATAATTCTAAATTATTTAATAAATGTCTTACGTTAACTTTGAATTTTTTGTTTTTACAATTCCATAACTTGCATTTATTATACAGCTCTCATACCACAAGTGAATTTTTCTTTAAATAAATAAATGTATATGTGCTATACATACATCTAACATTTTTTTAAATTTCTACTTCGTGTTATCTGTGATAGATGGAAAAGCTATCAGTTTTATTTTGTACATTCACTGAAGACTTCTCAAACGGTTTGTGTTGGTTTAGTTTGTTTTCATCTTTTATTTTATTCTTCTCAAATATAAGATTAAAAAAAAAGAAATACTAGTTATGCGGTGTTTTCAGTTTTTGTTATGCTGCAAATTTACAGTCGAATTCTGTTGGAATTTCTATGGAAATACAAAAGAACAATCGGGGTCCTCCAAAGATCTACATTTAGAGGTTTATAGCTTATATACCTAATAATAGTTAAGGTCAATGACTTCTATGCTTCATTAATAGAAATTAAATTTATTGATACTATTTTGAATATCAAACCAAGGCAAATCAAAAATGTTATGGCAGGGGTTTCAAAAGTCTTACAATAAACCATTGCCGCCATTAAATCCAGGACTAAAAAACTACTTAAAAGCATGTGTAAGATCTAGATTACAATACAATATTTTCTTCAGTTTGACTTCAAATGCTCGACTAAGAATTAAATCAACTTGTCCGGCTTTAATTCACGGAACTAAACCAAATGTTCGCAATTAAAATAAAAGACCATTGCTAAGAAAAATTTGAATTATTAAAGACAACAGTACCTAAATATTTAATTCCGATGGCAATGCAACATTTTTTTTAAGCTTAAACGAGCCTTTTCCTTTGCAGATATCTGTCAGCCGCCAAAAAAAAGATATTCAGCATCAAAATCCCTTGCACGTCCGTTTGACTTACATATATCACATTCCAACTTTAAGTTGTCTTGCAAAAAGTTTTTGATAAAAAAATCATCATAGTTTGAAGAAGTCTCAATTTATTCATCTAACTATTGCAAACGGCAAAGGTGGCAGCGGATGTAATGCTGAATAATTGGAGCACACTTTTAGGACACATCGCACCACAGTTGCTGAAGGTGCAAGTGTGTGGCTCCGGTTAGCACCATTTACCGGGTTCTAGTTTTGTTAATATACTACTCTAAGTCTCCATTCACTCACATCAACATCATCATCATCGTTATAAAAGCATCAACCATCATCATACTTACAACTTACCGACTTATTGAAAATGGCACGCATTTGCATCTACATATATATGTGTAGGTAGTAGGTATGTAGTTTATATATTTTGAAGTCCCTCGTTAAAGTCATATACTAATGTGGTCATTTCAAAAAGGGCGGAGGGGAGGAGGCGATGGGTCACGTACAAAAAAAAAAAAAAAAGAAAAAAAGTTGGATCAAAGCCAAGCTCGGGCTAGGACCTTAATTCAGCTAATTTAATTTTTATATTCGTCCTTTTTGTGTTTCCTTGCATACAATTTATTCCGACCCTCTTGAGGATTTGCCTCATTGTTATATTATTATATGAAAAAGGACGACACACACAAAGGATATAACAAAATAGAGCACGAGGCTTACTTGAAAATGCTGAATGACGGTCGATGGAGGACGAAGGACGAAGGACAATCGATGTTTTGTCATTGAGTCTCTCACTTTTGCCATGATCTATGAGAAAATGTCGAAATTTACTTAACAGACACTCAAGCATTCAGCAAGAAAAAAAAAAATAAAAAAAAAGATTAAAACTATGTAGGTATAACTTACTTGTATAAGGACGACAGAATAAGAAACGGGTTGTGCTGAGTGGAAAAATTATGATTTCCTGAAAAGGTTTTGGACAACGTCCAGAAGCAACACTGCGCAAACTGTGATGGGAATCGTAAATTATTTTACCACATTAAATTTGTTACCTTTTTGGAGGGATGGGGAGGGGAGGGGAGAAGGTAAATGTGAGCCACGCGATTGTTGGTTGGTTTCATTTAGTTCAAGGGTGCACTTCTTGTGTCAATGAAATGAAATTGCAATGTTATGATGGATAATGCGGATTGAAGTTTGCTTGATGATTGACATTAATATAAAAATTATATTATGTGTGATTATTTGATGGTTTGTGTTTTTTGTTGTTTTATTTTCTGCCGACCGAGGTCAAGCCAAGACAGCTGATAACACGATTTGGGAATTTGGTGCGCAAATGATCGATTGCGGCATTTGCTGTGTGGCATGGCGCGCCATCCTGCATGAACCAGAGGTCGGCCAAATCCATGATTCAATTTCAGTAAAAAAAATTGCCTAACATGGGTCTGTAATGCCCACCGTTGACCAAAACGTTGTTCTTCATTATGGAGTGTCACACTCTTGGCTACAGCAGCCATATCGTCGTCTGTGTGCACCATACGAACGACGGGGACCATGAGTGTTGTCTACTAGCATACCAGTCTCACGAACTTTTTGCACAAACTTTCGTACAACAGGCACGGTGGGTGCTTCATTTCGGCCAAAATTCTCTTCCAAAAACGAACTGTTCGGGCTACATAGCACTCACTTTGGAAATAGGTTTTAAAAATTTCCCAACGTTCCCAACTCCAGTCCTGGGATTTCCCCCAGTAGCAATTCTGGCCTCTGGGTCATGTTGCTGCATGTACACACTCCTTGCTGAAGAGCGAGTTCTTTCTAACACCTCTTACCTCTTTCGGCATGCCTAGCTTTTATTTCCCACAAGGATAAGAAACACATGTCCTTTGTAATTCTGATCTGTTTCCAGGTGCCACCACGATGAGGTGGAACTAAGAACTTCCATTTCTCCGCTGAGCAAATCCCCAAAGAGTACGCCCTGAGAACACTCAAGGAGATAGGTCCTTAGACACTGAAATTGGTTGTCCAAACCTTTTCTAAAGTGGGTACGTTCAATGAACAAAAAATTGAAAAATAATCTCCAAATGAACGAAATGTTCATTGAATGTATCCAAGTGCTCACGAAATTGACAGATTACAGCGATGTGAGTGAGTGTATGAGAACATTTGTAGGCCACTGTTGGAATGCGTTTATAAATAAGGAGATGTCCAACTATTTAGACAATGGCTAGCTGGACAACTGTCCAAGAGTGTTCTAAGGAAATCTAATAAATACGACTGAAAGTATATATCATATTTTTCTCTACTTGATTCTCGACTTATTTCTCTGCTGGTTTCAGAAAATTCCATGTCAATTGACCAGCTAAATGAGCTGCGTATACTACTTACATGTAAACACGTACTGAATCGAATGTAGGATATGTCAACCTTATTCTACTTAGCAAGTAAATATTAATACCGAGTTTCATTCACGAAAATATTTGCTCTTTCTGTCAAAAGATGTGCACTTTTCTTATTTAAAGAGTTTCATTGCAAGAAAAACAGACATTCTAGCTCAATTCTTAACATGTAAGAAGTGTTCTACTCTCATGGTGTGAGAGATTCGATCTGAATATAGACAGCTTTTCCTGTCAAACGTCAAATGAAAAATATTTTGTTGTTTGTTATGAACTTGTGTCGGCTAGTGCTAAATGAAAAAAAAACTACTAGAAAAAGTTTAATTGAAAAGAGCAATTCTAGATTTTGATTGCAATTCTTTAAAATTTGAATGAAACTCGCTATAAGGATAATCATGCAACGTAGTAAGTCTAAAATGACAAGTTTACACAAAAATGTTTGCATGAAATCCCTTTTTTAAGGAATCCGCTGTTCGTCAAATGTCAAATATGAAACGTCAAAAGTTGTTAAAAAAATGTAAATCAAAGATGACAAAAATAAGCAATAAAAAGATTTTTCTATTACATATATGAACAAATTGCTTTAATTCTAAAATTGTCTAATTCTAAAAGTCACAATGACGTTTGGTTAAGTTTATCAAACAAAATTCGCCTATTTTTGCTGCGAAATCCTTAAGCAATTTTAACCAAATTAAGTAAATCATGTCATCATTTTCTTATACAAAATTTGACAGTTCATTAACCAAATCGTACACTTAACCAAATGGTAAACTTATCTAGTGTTTTAAAAAATTGCATGAATACCCTTACTATTTATTTTGACGGAATTCATTTCAACTGAATGCTGCTTTACAAAAGATCGAAGTGTAGTTAAAGCTTGATTTGGCAGAAAACAAATGCTGCAAAAACGTTCGATTCGTATCATTTTCCCCTATCAAACTGCAAGGGATCAAAAGAAAGTCAAACCAAACGAATTACGTTTTAAACTTAGACAGCCTTATTAATTAACTCGTTTTAGCGACGACGGAGTAAATTTACTCCGACTTTACAACGTCTCTAACCCTGAAAAACTTATTTATACAAATAATTACAAGCGGAGTAAGCTAAAACTGGCATATAATTGGGCTTTTCCAAAAACTATATCTATAACTATTATTATATTTGGCGGTTCTCGTTGGGGAGAAAACAATTCAATACAAACAAATAAATTTACTTATAACTACATATACTTTTCCAAAGTATGAACTACCTAATTACGTTTTTTTTTGGTTTACTTCCAAAAACTATCTGTCGTATTTATTAGATTTTTGTCTACTTAGACACTGTCTAACTATTTTAAATTAGTGGAAATATGCTTTATTTAATAAAAATAAATATCACATTATTCACGGTTAAGACAATCAACTCTTGTATCTAAGTTAGGCAGCTATAAGACAACAATAAACAAGGTTTTTGAACACATTTTCCAAAGTTGGACAGTTGTCTAAAGTTAGACAACGTTTATAAATAAGACCATATATTTTTAAAATTCTAGTTTAATTTTATTTTTATATGCATATGAACTTTGAATCAACTTTAGATAAAAATTTCTTAATTAATAAACCACATATTGTTTCATCTTCAAACAATAAAAGAAAAGAAGAAAAGAATCTTTTTTCTCAAAGGAACATTCCCGGGACCATTCATCTCATAGCAAAATGTAACCATAAAACTTTCCTTTTGTTGAAGTTGAAAAACCTCATTAAATCCTGAAATACACCTAACTATAAGAAAAGTATTATCGATACCACAATTCGGTCACAGCACTAAAAGCGCCAATTATGCGGTCAGGTAAATCAAATTGCAATTTCCCATTTCGGGCAATACAGTAGATATATAAGCAATTAATATCCCAGTAATAAATATTTCTATACTTCTCCTCCTTTTTTTTTTACTCAAAAATAAACCTGAATTCGATTTCAAACATTAGACCAGAGTTGCAACTGGCCAAAAACCAAGTTGGCCCCGGCATCTCTTGCCCAACATACATAATATATATATATGAACCCTGGTCTTAGGATCATTTATATTTACAATGTTCGACCAGTGACCGCACTAAAACCTAACGGTAGTTGGTACCCGCCCACAATTATGCATATTTTGTGCCAAAGTGCATCATTTGTTGGCAAAGTCCCCCCCCCCCCCTTCCGGTCGTTGTCGCCCGCAAAACAATAACAACAGCCAAAAAAATTGAAGCAGGGCAGCCCGCGGCATATATGTATAAAGTAAACAACAACACCTGCTGTGCTCCAGCTGCTTCTGCTGCTACTGCTATTGCTATTGCAACTCGTCTCTAACAATTGAATTCTTTGGGAACGCGTAAATTTCCCAATTGTATATCTCACAACTGGCATAGGCAATTGAACTCGAAGTCATTTAACTTTCTGGCTGTTTCATGAAAATGGCAAAATATTGCTCCCTGCCAGCACATATACATATACCGTTCTTGTTGTAGCCCATAGCTAGAGCAATGCGGTTCTCTAATACTTCTATTCAGCATACACATCGAAGTTTTCACCCGCTTCGAGCTTCCATTGCTGTAAATATCCTTTTGGGACGACTATTATAGTTCTACCGTACCGTATACACCACCGCGCCGCGCCGTAGCGGGACATCTTCATTGGGTTATCTTTTATCTTTGGCAAACGTTCTTGGTTTGATATCGAATTAGGTATAATGATGTGGTACTTGTAATTCTTACGTCTTGTTTTTTTTTTTTTTATTTTCGATACAGTGGTGCTTTTCCACTTGATTTCGGGCACTTAAGTCCGTTTTCAAACGAGGAAACAAGTTGCTGAAGATTTGTTTACGTTTTCTTTTTATTTCCAATCTCCACCCATTTATAGATCCTTCACTCCTCTTACTTGATGTCCTTCTCATCTAAAAACTGAAAGTTGCTGAAAACTCAGTTTCCTCGTGTAAAAGGGGACGAATAAAATTTTAAGGGGGTCGTTGCTAGTGATGAGTTAAGAAATCGATTTTTTCTCGATATATCACCTTTGTAATAATGTCTATAAAACATTTCTGTAAAAGGAGTTATCGACATTCGAATGCATTATAAAAATAAAAAAACTAATCTGATGGGTAGTGTGACGCCCTTATTTGAATCAGCACCATATCCACTTAATCTTTTATACGAGTTTTTATCAAGACAACATTTTCCACAAAATGGATGTCCCGATTGATCAAAAACTTATGGCTCAGTATATCGATAAATATGCGCTTAATTGGAGCTATTTTCATATCTTCAATGTTTTTTTTTCAAACTTTGACCTACTGAAAAATAAAATAAAACTTGGGCCAAAAATTTAATCAGATGTTAGCAACAGTTCTATCGATTATAAAATACCGATGGTCTTATTTATAAACGTTGTCTAACTTTAGGCAATTGTCCAACTTTGAAAAATGTGTTCAAAAACCTCGTTTATTGTTATCTTATAGCTGCCTAACTTAGACACGAGAGTAGATTGTCTATTTATTTTTATTAAATAAAGAATATGTAACGGAAGCTGTAGATTCAATTTCACTGTACCTTTTGGGTCTTTAAAAACTAAAGACATTGTTGGAAAACTTGTTTCTAAAAATCCAGAAAAATATACTAATTAAATATAATTTCATCGATCACTACTGTAAGTGTGTGCTGCTGTATAAAATCAGAGAGTATAATACATAGGTATAATTTTGGTCTGGGGTTGGGGGGTGTTCCGTGTCGGTGCTTTTTTGGCAAAAGTCGATATGAATGGAGTCCAAAAATATTTGATAGGGCATTATCCTCATGTACCCAGAATATATGTATATATCTACTTCGATGAATATAGAGAGGGACGGGACGGTACATATATTTTGGTGGAGCAAAGCAGCGGTGCGGTGGCAGCAGCGGTGAAGATGGTTGCTCAGCGCACGGTTGAGCATTGCAGCTCCAACTTTAGCATCCCTTATAGAACTATATGTATAAATATTTGTATATGTTATAAAAAGGAGTTGTAGATTTTCAAATATCAAATATATTATCGTCAACCGCAGCCTATATTTTTGTTCAAAGTAAAGTTGAACACACATAAGAACCAGTTCCCAACCTTTATACAGAGAGTGCCTGAATTATGTAGGCATACATATATAGAGAGATTCATATTATTATGTACCAAGGTGAATAGAAAAATGCCTTTCCTTTCAAGTAATATTAATTTCAAAAGTACTGAACTTAAAATCATTAAAATGGACTATAGTCGGTGGGTTTTATAGAGAGAATGGACTTTATATAAAATGTCAAATTCATTTGAGATTTTCCAAGGGACACGGTATCGCTCAATAAGTTTCTTTTTTTTAACCAGACTGGTGATTTATTGTATAAGACCCGGATGTACAGTGCACATATTTCGATTTGGTAATCTTTAAAAAGGATATGCTTCTGAGTGGGCTTTGATTTCGTAAGTTTAATATTTTTGCTATCAAACCTTTACACATACATACATACATAGGTACCAGACATAGAGTTGCGCTAGACTGGATTAAAAGAGATTAGAACTTGAAATGTTGTATGTATGTAATTATGCAAATGTAACAAAGGTAAAATCTCTTAACATTGCAACGGAATTCCAGAATTTAATAGTCGTTTGCTTTAAAATATTAAAATAGAAGGAGCATTTTGCTATGGGTTTTTGTAGACGCTGAGGTAGATTTTCTAAATTATTCCAAAAATTAAGTAGATCTACTTTAATTGTGATATCGCTCATAAGAAGTTATAAGTACTCTCTTTTTTTACCAACTTATTGTTAGAATGAAAATTCGTAATTTGTATAGAAGAAGGTTTAAACCTTCACCGGAAAGTAACCTGCAAAACACACGTCATACACGAGTCATTAATTTCGTGGTTTCATTTGACACCTGTCAAACTCAGCTGTCATTTAAAGTGTCATAATATTAGTTGAATATTTGACATTTATACGATAATGGATCGCTTAACAATCGAACAACGCGTTAAAATTATTAAAACTTTCTACAAAAGTGGTAATTCAATCGTAGCCACTTTTCGCGCATTAAGCGATGATTATGGTCGTTATAATCGACCGACTACGCAAGCAATCGGTAAAATTGTGAAGCGATTTGAAGAGAGTGGAAGCGTTACTGATGTCGTAAGGCCTGTGCATCATCATAATGCACTCTCAGTCGAAAATATTGCTGTTACAAGTGCAAGCGTTGCTGATGATCTAAACTTATCGATTTCCCGGCGGCGTTCGCAGCAATTGAACGATTTTTTTTTGGCCGGCGATTGAAGATCATGACTTGGACGATATGTGGTTCCAACAACATGGGACAACAAGCCACACAACACGATCAATTATGAGTTTATTGCGTGAGAAGTTTCCTTGTCGCTTAATTTCACGTTTTGGTGACGTCAATTGGACACCAATATCATGCGATTGGCACCTTTATATTTTTTTCTGTAGGGCTACGCAAAAGACCGTGTTTGCGCAATGATAACCGAACTCTATACGCATTAAAAACTAAAATTACTCAAGTTATGGTTGAGATACCGCTCGAAATGTTAATCGCATGCTGCGAACCTTCCCGAGGTGACCATTTGAATGATATTGTTTTTCACACTTAATGGCAAAGTCCAAACTATATAATGAAATAAAATGTTCATCAAAAATGTGTCGCTGTGTGTGTTTTATTTAGCTTTACTTTCGAAATCGAAAAATAATTAACCCTGTATATAAAAATGAGTCCCTATTTCTTTTGGTATCGATATTTATTTATTCCATCTATCGAGTATAATCTCTTATAGACTATCATATGTACATAGTAAAATAACAATGTTTATATAAAATAACAATAAAAATATTCTTAAAATAGTTTAAAAAAAATTACAAAATAAAAATGCGTTACATCAATGAATAATTTAAAGCATTTCTGAACTTAACTCTACTTAATTGTAAGTTCATTACATCGGATACAGAATTAAATAAAGCACAAGATCGAGATATGGGATCACTTTTTCCATAATTAGTGTAATGACGCGGGACAAAAAAAAAGATATTTCTTTCTCTAAGAGGTCTTGAAGGAGCATAAATTGGGTAAAGGGCGAGAAGCATAGAACAATCAATATGGTTACATAAAACATCTCTGGCGAATAGAACAAGACTATGTTTTCTACGTATTTCAAGTGTTTTTATCCCTAAAAGTAAGCACCTCTGATTATATGATGGCATAATATTGTCCACCCAGTTCAATTTACGAAGAGCATATTTAGTGAATTTCCGTTGAACCGTCTCTATTCTATTAATGCTTACTGAATATATTGGGCACCAAATGCAGCAGGCATATTCCAACGAAGATCTCACTAATGAGTAGTATAATACTTTCAGAGTATGTGGATCAGTAAATTCCTTCGAATTTCTCATTAAAAAACCGAGCATTTTATTTGCCTTTGAAACCATATGATCATAGTGATCATTAAAAGCTAATTTTGTATGAAAAAATACACCTAAATCTTTAAAAACGGTAACTTTCTCAAGAATTGTATTATTTAGCGTATATTCGAAGTGAATAGGATTGCGGGACCTCGTGTAAGACATTTGCTTACACTTCGAGATGTTTAGGTGAAGGCAGTTATCTTCACACCAATGGAAAATACTATTGAGATCAACTTGCAAAAAATTGCAGTCAGCTAAATTCTTGATATGTTTAAATATTTTAAAATCATCTGCGAATAGTAGGTTTTCAGAGAATTTCACACAGTTAGGAAGGTCATTTATGAATAGAACAAACAAAAGTGGTCCCAAATGGCTTCCTTGAGGAACCCCCGATAAATTATAAATCATCTTTGAAGTTTTACAACCAATTTTCACAAATTGTATACGTTCTTTCAAATATTGATCTAACCATTTTAACAATTGAGAGTGAAAACCTAGGTATTCTAGTTTTTTTATTAACACATCGTGCTGCACTCGATCAAAAGCCTTTGAAAAGTCTGTGTAAATGACATCAACTTGGCTGCCACGTTCAATCCCTTTTGTACAAAA
Source organism: Epistrophe eligans (assembly GCA_951394125.1). Taxonomy (NCBI): domain Eukaryota; kingdom Metazoa; phylum Arthropoda; class Insecta; order Diptera; family Syrphidae; genus Epistrophe; species Epistrophe eligans. Next base: position 84,194,454 of record OX596029.1, read on the forward strand.
GTTTGAAAAAAGAGCCAAGTTTGATGTAGTTGATCGTTGACTCACAAACCCATGTTGTTTGTCTGAAATCCCCTGTTTGATATTTTCATAAATCCTTTTTTTGACAATCGCCTCAAAAACTTTTGGAATTGTTTGAAGTTTTGAAATCGGTCGGTAGTTAAGGACGTCCTGCTTGGAACCTGTTTTATGAATTGGTGTAATAATTGAGCTTTTCCAAGCATTTAAGAACTGACCCAAACTGAGGGATAAATTGAACAATTTCAAAAGTGGTTTCGAAAGACTATGCCTGCACATCTTTAAAAATATAGGAGCAATTTCATTACTGTCAGGTTTTTTAATATCATCTAAATTTGAGAGTTCTTCCAAAACTTCTTCTTCTGTCAATACTAATTGACCTAAACAAGTAATTGGCTGGTGGTTAATGCCAAACCCTGAATTTGAATTTTCCAAAACAAAATTTGATTGAAAAAAATCGGCAAACATTTCACAAATCTCCGTTTCATCGCATGAAATTTTGTCTCCTAACCTCATATTAAGTGGAAAACCAAACGATTTTCTTTTACCATTCAAGAACGTCCAAAAAGCTTTAGAGTCCGATTTTATTTTCATTTCTAAACCCCAATTATACTGGTTATACAAAAACTTTTTAAGTATTTCGTATTCTTTCCTCAGGTTTTTGAATTGCTCACGGTAAATTGAACTGCATTGACTTTTTTTTTGAAGCTTAATGAGCTTATTTTTTAAATTACTCAACCTCTTATTAAACCAAACAGGTTTGCAATTTTTGATTATTCTTTTTAATGGCACAAAACCAATTTTTGCTTCTTCAATTTTATTTCTAAATTTGGAGAAGTTAATTTCTAAATTATTCGTATCGAAAAAGTTATCCCAATCCACTTCAGAAAAAAAATTATTCAACGCGTTGTAATCAACTTTTACATAATCATATTCACTATTTAAATCATTTTTATGAAAATTAAGCTTATCTATTTGCAAAAAATTTAACTTGATCTCTAAGGCTTTATGATGGATAGAGTTTCTTAATAATGGTTCAATAACAGGAAATACTGAACCTTCTATGTCATTGCTTATAAAAACAAGATCTAGTAATCGAAAATTGTCGTTTTTTATTGAATTTATCTGGTTTAAATTAACAGAGAAAAGAGAGTCAATAGTTTCACATTCGATATCATTAGTTACATTGAAAGGAACCAAACATTTATCATCTTCAGAAAAAATCCAATTTACATAACTTAGATTAAAATCTCCAACAACCACTAAATGAGAATTCTCTTCAATTACATTAAAAACATGTTTAACATTATTCATATGTAAATTATATATCAATATGTTACTTACAGGTGGAATATATGAAACGAACACATAAATACTTATTAATGTATCTGGCAGGGTAATTTTAACACATATTTGTTCAACGCTAGCATAAGGCAACGATATCTCATAACTAATATATTTAGAACTTACAGCTAAAAGAACACCCCCTCCTCTCTCCTCCCCAGTGGCATGCCTATCTCTTCTATATACGTGGTAGTTATTATCAAATAATTCAGCAGAATATATTGCATTAGTTAGCCATGTTTCAGTTAAAGCTAAGACAGGAAAAAGATGGTCAGCAACAGCAGCAAAAAATTGATTCGTTTTAGTTCTCATTCCTCCGGTATTTTGGTAGTAAATAGAAAAATGAGATTGATTCGATGTTTCATCAACTACGTGTTGTCGACATGGGTTAGGGTAGTCGAGTTTTTTTGGTTGTGCAAAAATTCCCTGATTCGAACACCATCAGGCCAGAAATTCGAATTAAAAACAATCGTCGCATATTCTAGAGGTACTCCAATTTTAAAGTTTATGGTTCTCATGGTTTCAATGTTGATTTTTTTACTAATGAGCGCAAAACAGGCAATGTCAATTGGGCGAATTTTTAATTTTTGAGCAGCATAATCAATAATGGCTTGAAACGTTGTTGTAGGTAGAAAACTGGATAGATGAAACCATTTAAGTTTCCTAGCTACTACAATGCCTTCAACAACTGACTTAGTATCACAACCAGTGTCAATTTCCTCATGATTATACAGTCCAGGTGTACAAGCAACAACGTCAGAGTATTTAGCAAGAGAATGAATCTTTCCCACAGCTCCAATTTTGGGAACAACAACAGCAGCAACATTATTAGCAGCAACAACATCAACAACACCAAGAATATTCATAGCAGCTGTAGAAGCAGAATCAACATTGTTTATAGCAACGTCAGCAGCCACATCAACAACAGCATAATTATCCATAGCAGCTTTAGAAGCAGAATCAACATTGTTTATAGCAATATCATTTGAGCGGCCTATTTTAGTTTTAATAACATCAACAGGATCCACATTATAAACAGCATCCACATCAACAACAACACATGAGTTCTCACCCACAGCAACTTTAGAAGTACCATCAACATTGTTTACATTGTTTTCTTGTTGGTATTGATCATTCGGCAAATTTTCGTTTGATGGGTGTGAAAGAGAGTCTTCTATTCTAATATTTTTAATTAGCGGTAGCTGTATATTGACTAATGGAGGGGAGAGCGCAGCTATTGTATTCTTTTTCTTTTTTTTAGCTATTGCCCCTGCCCCCGTATTTTCAAGAGTCTCCATGGTGCATGAATTTAGACTAGAAATATTATCGACAGGTACATTTGACCGAAGAACTCTCTGGGGAACAGCATTTGAATTTGCATTTTTTTTGTTCTTAATTTTATTTTTTGTAGCGTGACTGTCATCCACTTGGCACTGGGCACTTTTATGGGAATAGAATTCAGACTTCAATTCACTAAGAGACAATTGTACATCACTCAGAGAGGACAAAACGAAATCAAGCTTTGCAAAACATTTAAGACTGGTGTTACTCATGCAGGCATTACACCTCCAGCACAGATTAGCATTAGATGCAATTACATTTAGAATGTTTTCACATATATTAGAGCACGAAAGATGAAAAGATATTGAACAAATTCCGCACAATATAGTTTTATCATCGTTTATGATCTTATGACATTCGAAACAAAGAGCAGACATTACAAAAGAGAGCTCTACAAACACGTCTTGACTCTTCAACGAACAGAACAGAATGAATGGTCACGCCATTACTTGAGAATGACTTTATCGATTTCATTCATCTTGTTTTTCTTTTGTTTTCCAATACTTTGTAGAAGGTTCTTACGGAAAGAAAAAAATTAAGAAAATTGCATAGAAAATTGGATAATTTCAGAAAATTTTGTCATTTGCAAAATAAAAAAAATAGTCGTTAATATTTTTTAATTTTTTAAATAACTAAAATTTCAGAACTTTGAATAAAAATAGTAGGTATTCTATAAAATCATTTCTCCAAACCCAGAATCTATCAATAAAAAAATTGATTTATTCATTTGTTAGTACGAACTGCACAGTCGATTCGTTGGGAACGTTTATCCAGTTTTCAGTTTATTCAGTAAGTTTTTTGAGAACTGTTTGTTCAGCGCAATTAGTTCACCGCAGTCTCGCTTTTATTAAATTAAAATAAATTAAATTTAGATTTTCAAAATGTCACCAATTCCTCGTACTAACTTCAGGAATCGGTTGAATGTCATCCGATTTGCATGTGGAATTTTTTTACGGATTCATATTAAAACAGATAAATACAGAACTGTAAATTTTAACCGGAAAACCCGAAATAGCATACTTTCAGGGGTGGAAGGTATCTATATCAAAAAATTCCATATGTTTCGAAGGAATGACAAACACTACAGAATTGAGAATAATTAGATAATTTTGACCATCATGAAAATGGGTTCCCCAACAGATGGCGTTATGCTCTCTGACTGTTACATTTGTGTATACAAATTATTGAAGAGGTATACAAAACTACATTCCCTGCATTCGTGAAACTATCAGACAGGCTATTCACCTAGTCTAAAAATATTTAGATACGTTAAGTTGTTGTTGCATCAACTGATTTGTCACAAGGGATTACAACAACACAAACCTATCCAGATAGTTTTGGATTGATCCCCGAACGCGACCATTGTAAATGTTTGTTTTAAGGCCCTATAATTTTTATTTTAACTTATTTTTAAAGCGAACACGGGTGGTCCAGTTTGTTGATATAAATAAGTTTTAATTTTGTTGCAATCGGAAGGAGAAGATGGTTTTAGTGAAGTAAGAATTTCAAATTTCCTTTAACACGTATTTTTCGCTCCTCTTAGAGCCTTTAAAAGGTTTTAACAACTACTAACGGTTAAAAAAAAAACTCTATGGTGAAGTTTTAAAATATGTGAAAAGCTCGCATTGGCATAGGTACAAAATTTCAAAACTGTATGTGGAAATGTGAAGATTTGGCTGAAATCACTGAAATCTGATATTTCACTTTGATGGAATCATAGAATAAGAAATATTTTACAGAATTTTGATTTTATTCTTTTGATAAGAAATTACTTAGTTTAAAATCTAAGCTATGCTGTGAAGGTAAAAACTAATTTGTTTTCGCTGACATACTTATACATTTCGTGCATTAATTATTTACTTCAAATAACATTAGATCTATCTCATGGGTCCTTTTAAATTACTCCTCAGAATGCTTATAGCTTAACAAACATCAAAAGTGCACAGGATACATAATTGTCTTCAGTTTGTTTCCAATTCGTCTTCCCTTATAATAAAATTCTTCAATAAATCAGTTATCACAATTTTTCAATTTAACCTAAACTAATCCTTGATGGGCTAAATAAATAGGTTAACTGTAATGTATAAAAATATTTGTATACAAATTTTAGTTCGAGAAATGTCTTAAATTATTTTGAATTCTTTAAATAAAAGTCATAAACCATCAAAAACTTTCCATAGTTTAGGTTGTAACTACATATTAAATATATATTTAACACGAAACTGCATCCCCCTATTATGTTTTTCTCTGTATAGGTTGACATTAGCATAAATAAATAAATACATTCATATATAGACACAAACATAATGTTCGTACTAGGTATCTACGTATGGTTGTATTAAGGGCTCTGATGTGCAACGAGACATAGAGTATAATGACAATGTGATGAAGAAGTTGAAGAATAAAATGTAAACAAAAAATAAAACAAATACCAAAGTAAAAAAAATATAACTAACAAATAATTCATATTCATATACATATATGCAGATACATAAATATGTATGTATGTATGTCGAACAGGCATTCTTGCAATTTAAAACTTTCTGTGCCATTCACCGACGAAATTATTGTTGTTGGCACCTGTTTTATAATTTTATCTCAATCTGTGATTCTTTTTCAACTTGAAGTTGGAGGGAAAATAATTACAATAGAGCTTTATGAATTTCTTCTAACGGTAAAGTATTGCTTTTATAAAAAAAGTATTCCTTTTGTTAGTCTCAGTTAACACAACCAAACTATTCTAGAAAATCGGATTACCAGATCTCAAAACCTGTGACAAAGTGTTGTAGGTACGTGCTATTATTTCCATGCCCATAATGCAGCTGTACAACTTTATATACCTATATATTATATACCTATATATTTTTTCATTTTCTTTTATTTCTGATATTTTTCTTTTAATTATTTTTTTTTGTGAAAAAAAAAATAAGCACAAAAAGCTTAAGTATTTTTTACGGCTATTTTTTTCTTTATACAAACGTCATTGAAACATCAGAATTGCTGGTACGCCAAAAGTTGGTCAACTCCTACCGACTGCAGTTGCGTCACGTTGTGTTCGTAACATTTGGCAAGTTTAGAAAAATGAGATCGCAGAAATCTTTCTCACTCAAAAGGTGAGCAAGCGAATTCAAAATTTTCTTTACTCAGAGTTTTGACATCAAAACCGAGAAATTTTGCAGAGGAATCCTGCTGGGATCTACGAGATCTCTTTTTCCTGAACACGCCTATTGAATTTGTGTGTGTCGAATATTTTGACAGCTATCCAGCTACCGCTCAAGTTTTAACTCCGTTTCCATTGGCCGCGTATAAATTCTATAAAGTAAAATTAAACAATTTTTTGAAGATTTGAATGAAAAAACAACAATTTAGTGGGCTACCACCAAGATTTTATAGGCTAGAGTTATAGCTATTTCACGACTGCCAGGCCGATCATCAGACTCCTTTTAGTGGTGCTTGTTCATTGTTAAATTTTAATTTGAAAAACTTTTTGCCCAAGCTGGGGATCGAACCTGGACCAAGCTTCCTCAGAGCCAATGCACTACGCATTGCGCTACCGAGGCCACCTGATCAAGTCCGTCCCAATTAAGGTTTTGTCGTTTGACAATTGCATTTGAAACCAGCATTTTTACTAGCCGTATTCGATTTATAAATCAACAATTCGTTGAACATGTAAGGAGGGAGATTGTATGAAAGATTTAGGCTGATCATCGGCCTGGTAGTCGTGAAATAGCTATAACTCCAGCCTATAAAATCTTGGTGGTAGCCCACCAAATTGTTGTTGTTTCATTCAAACCTTCAATATTAATATGATGGTGCGAAAGCTTGGCAGCCTAACTGCGAGTGTGTTATCACACAAAAACCTCTTATAAACAATTTTTTATCGAACAAGTTATATGAGCAAGTTCATGCGTCGTAATATCCTGCATCTTGTGCAAATATCACCACCCTTTAAAAAATTTAGCAAGAATGTCACAAAAACTGTCTGTGCAACAGATTTATCATAATAAAACTCATAAATGTCCATGGCAAAGGTGTTTCCACTGCATGTCAACTTTATAACCTAATTATATTAACTACATATATTTTTATGAAACCTTTGTCTTTATTCTGTTTTCTATTTATTTATATGCGGTTGACGGTGTTTGGTTTTTCCAACAAAAAAAAAGAAAAAACTGATGAAAAGCACAACGGAATGAAATGTACCACTGAATCGCACGGTGTTTTTTTTTAGAGGTATAGAACTTTAAGTTGGCAGCACTATTTTAACTGGCAGCCATTTTGTCAGCTGTCAAGTGATTTATTTTAAGTTTGGTTTGGCATTTCAAGAATTGAACATTGAAGCCACAGGATCACCTAGCAAGTCGTAGATTCGGTGAATGGGCCCAAAACAAGATTGCCATTGATCCCAATTTTCATAAGCGAATTTTGTTTAGCGATGAAGCTCAAATTTGGTTATGATAATCCTTAAGTGTATGTTGTTTAATAAAAAAAACAAATCTTAACTTGCCCTGCGACTTATAAGTCTTAAAATCAGGCTGATAGACTTGTTTAAATGACTTAAAATTGTAAAAAAGGGATGATTAAACGAGCTTTAAATGGTCGTCTCAATATTCCACAAAAGTTGCACCGCGGTTATCGTATTGGTGGTCCTTAAATTTGTGTCCCTTAAACAAGACTATATCTAAATGACCCTAAATGAGCATTTCACAAAACGATGCGATGTAAGGTTAACATACTAAGGCCTCTCTTGTCATAATCATATACATATATCAGACTCTACATACCTTCATATGTGTACACATATATTTTTCTAAAGGATGGTCGACACCAACGACGACGTTACGTTAAGCTTCTGATGACTTTGGAGTCCTTGCACGTTTTACCAAAAATAAACAGAAAATGTACTTTTTAAATTAAACACGAATCCCAAATTGGGTCGGTTTACGAGGACGACCAAAACCGCGCCGACCGACACTGAAGTGTGTTTGAAGAATGAAGATGAAGAAGAAAAGTGAAGAGCATTTGGTATATAGGAGTGTATCTAAAAACGTATGTATGTATATAGAAGGCGAAGGTGCTGCTCCTGTTTCCCTGCGGTTGTGTTGCGCAGGAAGAGGTTGCAAGTTGGTGGTGGCGGCAGCCAAAAAAAAAATTAAAAAAAAACACCAAAATGAACAACATCAAAATGGAAATGGCCTAAACAAGTACACAGACTGATGTCTTTTAAAAGAACGATGGACAGACAAACGAACGGTGTGGTTTTAAATAGGTAGTGATGACGGTGATGATGATGCTATGCTCACATGGTTTCCCTTACTCGGTGCACTGATTTAAAAAAAAAAAAGAAGAAAAAACAAGAAAGCAACTAAAATAGCACAAATAGAAAGTAAATAGCAAGGAAAAAAAAGACAAAAACATTGTATGCGCCAAATTAGGAGATGTGTCAGTCCTAGGGTAAGTTTGTATATTTGTTTGTTTTTTTATTTCTATACTTTTATTTTTTCGGTTCTCTGGTTGGCCTTTTCAAATTTTTTGTTTGCTATTTTTTCCTGTTTTGACCTGTATTCTTAAATTGTCACTGCAATCCTACTTATATTATATACATAGGTAAACACATTTTAAATTCCGTTCAAGTAAAAGTTTATATATACAAATATATCTATCTATGTATTTGTTTATTTAAACTTACTTGTTCTTAGGGACAGTTATACCTCGCCTGAGTTAACTCTGAGTTTTTTTTTTATAAAACAGAAACGATATTGATATTTGGCTAACATTTTTTTATATTATCTATTTCCTTCTAGCACCACGCTTCTTAGCGAAATCAATTAACAAACAGAGCAGAGGATTTTTCTGCTGACTTTCGTAGTTCGATTTGGCTAACGAGAAACTTCTGAATTGTTTAAAGCTTCGTTAGCCCTGCTGGCTTGATTGCTTTTGAAACAATAGCTGCGTTTTATTATCTACGGATCTGGATCGGGATCATCTTTTAACAAGTAATACAACAACAACTTTGGATCCTGCTCTGTATCTGGATCTATTTTAAGGATCCAAAAAAAAGTTTTCACTCTGGCTGGAAGACGGCTCTTCAGTCGGTAGGGAGTATACAAACTGTAGTGTAAAGAAAAAAGGCAATATCTACATGAAAAATAAACAAACATAGGAAAAAGAGAGATGAGCAAGAGCATACAACACAGTTGTCAGTCCGTATCGTTTTATTTTCATAGGATGAAACTGATCTAGATCCGTAGATGATAAAACGCGGCTAATTATATTCGAGAACATGTGACAAATGTGATTGAATCTTGATCACCTTTAGTGGTTTGTCGTGGCGCAGCACCTGCAATTCTCGATTATTTTTGGCGAAGAAGCTTTTCAGTTTTTGATGTGTAAACATCTATGCCGGCGGTAGGGTAAACTAAACACGTGAAAATTTCTGTAGCACATTACGTTGTGCTGTTACACGTTACGATACGTTGATGTATATGTTAGAGAAATGTATATAAAATTATTAAAAATTGCTCACAGCACCGGCGAAACATCTAGAACAACTTTTAGAAACGAAAACATCTGTCCTTCGATATATGTACATGACAAAAAAAATAAACATGAAAACATATATACGCTCCCAGATCATAGAAGGCGTTAAACTATTAGAAACATAAGGGTGAGGGCACAATTCCCATAAGTGATTTCTAAGGCAGTAATCACACGTATTCATGATTTTCTCTCACATACATATATAGGTATTGGATACGTTCAATATTGGGTACGTTCCTTCGTAGCTCAAAATAAATCGGAAGGTCGATTTGAGTTTGGGTTGAAATTTGGTTGACATTTTGAACTCGCCACGTTCTGTGATGCAAAACCAGCACTTGAATATTTAATTTGATGTTTACACATCTTAACCGTGAGTTCCGGCACTCACACTTTTTTGTTTTTATTATTGAATATTTCTGCCAAACGACTGCAATATGAGTTATTGCTTGCCATGCTTTCTTGGCACGATATCTAAATGGCTCGAATTCTTCCAGTTTGAATTGATAGTTCTTTATATGATGGTGTCGTCAGTGGTGTATCAACTTTTGAGGCGGTCTTCGACGGCGGCATTGACTTTTACGCTAACAAATGACAGCACAGTTAAACTGGATTAAGAAAATCCTGAAAATAAATTTAACTTGAGTAAACTTAGAAGCAATTTTTTTCAGTGTTTGATTGACTTAAACTTTCAGTTGTCAAAAATCTATCGAAATCAAAGTGATATATTATGGAAATCCGCTTTCATTGTCAAAACAAAGAGGGCGACACAAGCAGTCGGTGCTCGGTCGGTTTTCGAGATAATTGATAAAATTCCTAAAGTCGAACAAAAACCAATGTTCAAGTTAGGCAAACATACTTTCTACCAATTTTGAAGGAAATCCGTTCGTCCACTTAGGATGGAGGCCGATATGAAAAGATGGATGTACAGGCAGACTAAAAAATACGAAACTTATACTTACAAAATTGGGAGTGGCCCCGGCGTAGTGGAAGTAGTGCTTGACTGCTAACTTGGAAGTGTGCCGTGTGGGTTTGATCCTCAGTCTAGGCAGCATTCTTTTCTATTCCCTCAACTGAACGCCACCCCTGGGATTTAATGAGAAAATTCAAAACATAATTTCTCAATCCACTGTGCCAACAAAAATCTATCCTATCCTTTTATTCCTTCCATTGCCTAATTTATAAGACCCTAGATCTTACTGGTATAAATATGTTTGTGTTTGTTTAAACAATTAAAATAAATTAGATGGCGCAACAGCTCGTGTAGAACCAGGCCATAGTGACTTACAACTCTCAACATTCTTGTGAGCGTGTTTTTGACAGGAATGGAGGGGAACTATAATTTTCTGGTGAATCCGAACGGCTAAGGTGATAAGCACTTTTTCATGATAAGAGATACTCTTGGAAAATTTGTCAATTCTCCGCAAGAGGCAGTAATCCGTGAAAAAAAACATCGTACCCAAAACCTTTTGCGTAACAGTCCCACGCATTACGTTACTTATGCTTATCGCAGCGAAAAATCTAAATATTCTGTATGAAAATTTTCTTATCTTGATATCATAAAAACCACAATTCTTATTTTAATTAACTTTTCAAAAACTTAACCTTACAAAAATTATCTTAAAATAATTTACAATTCAAAAATTGTGAATAAATAAAAAAAAAATCAACAAAAAGTTGATTAAGTACATATTTTTCTTCAGGAAACAAAATTTTATGTTAACCTATATTTCGAACATCCCATGGAGTAAGCTCCCAATGTTTTTTAACCTATTTTAACTATAAATGTTTTGAAAAAGTATTCTTCACAACACAACCACGAACAAAACTTTTGGAGAGAAAAAAGAAAAAAAACGAGGAGAAGTATATTTTTCAACAACAATAGGATTAAGCACTCCAGGAACCAAATGATCCCGTTCGAATGGAATAAGTAGATTTCCCTGGAACTGAGGCTTGATTCCAAACTGTCTTCGCCAGCATACATCATTGCAGTAGATATATGTACTTCCTCCGCACCTTAGTTGCTGCGAACTAAACCGTCATATAACTTGTAACTGATGGGTGGAATTATTGTGACTGCATTATTTTATAACTTCACATAAGTTGCAAGGACTCATATACAGATGGATGGATGATTTGGTTGCCTGATGCTAGCTTAAATGAATGGAGTCTCATTTACATTGCTCTCTGCTCATTCCAAATGCTGCAGGATGAGTTCCGGCAATTTCTGTTTTGTGTGCCAAAACAGCGATGTGTTCCAAATTTCACTAAACATTTCTTTTCCTGCCGTCATCGTCATCGTCGTCATTTGGGAAAGCGGATGAGAAGGAGAAGATGAACAAAAAGAACCAGCACATCTCTAACACCATCATCTACCACTATATGTATACAAAACCACAATCGGGGGTGGGCCAGAAACCATAAGCAGCCAGCAACCAGCAACCAGAGGAACTAAAAGAAGTGAATATAGAGAAGCTGTGTTGGGTTGTGTGTAATATGTGATTTGATTTTACTCTGTCCTGGTATCATTATCACATCATCCGAGTAATCCATCTATATAAAGGTATCTATGGCAAAATGCAGATTTCCACTGCAGTCCTCAAATAATAGATTACCAATCAGCTTTAGATTTTGAGGCCAGATCTAATTGTTGACCTCTGTTGGACATTTGAAAGGATAGATGGTTTGATTGGAAAACCGTGTTGATGTGTTTCCGGGGTTTGCTTTAGGATAGGTAACATTTAAAGTTTGTGGCTTTTAACAACTAACAAGGGTTTCGAATAATTTTCGATGGTAATTTTGATGCAAATAGTTCACAGATGTATCCATTATTTAGGTGAAATGTGAAAATTAATCAAATGATTGATATATTTAGCTATCGTTTTTTATTTAAAAAAAAAAACCCACGTAATAGATAATTATTTTTAAAATAAAAAGCATTTTTAATTGAAAAATAACGTTGCTAAGGGAAATCTAATTTTTCTTAAAAACGGTTAGACAAATTTATACAAAAAATTTCCTCTAACTATTACTATTTAAAAAAAACTTTAAAGCTATTTGGGTAGAAAAGAATTTAATAGAATCTCGCGAAATCACCACCACAGAAGAAAACCATGAGTTCCTGAGGTAATTTCCTGTCGAAAAACTTAAGAAGTAATTTTCTCTTTTTCGCTTCGTTTTCGACTTATAACGGTTTTTATGGTTTTTATTCTTTTTTCCTTTTTCCTCGACTTGAAATGACCTCAGGAACTCTTGGTTTTCTTCTGCGACGGTGATTTCGGGACACCCTGTATATCTCATATAAGTCGATTTCAAAGAATTCAAAACAAAAATATAACGGGTATTTTTTTTAGAAGTATAGAACTTTAAGTTGGCAACTGGCGGCTATTTTATCAGCTGTCTAGTGATTTATTTTTAGTTTGGTTTGGCATTACAGGAATTGAAGCCAGTCTTAACCTAGCAAGGCGTAGATTCGGTGAATGTGCCCAATTTTCATAAGCAAATTTTATTTAGCGATGAAGCTCACTTTTGGTTGAATGGATACGTCAATAAACAAAACAGCCGTATTTGGAGTGATGATAATCCTCAAGTGTATGTTGAGACACCGTTACATCCCCAAAAACTGACTGTTTGGTGTGCTTTATGGGTTGAAGGAATAATTGGTACGTAATTCTTTAAAAACGATGCTGGCCAGAATGTTACAGTCAATGGTGACTGCTATAAACCCGTGATTACTGACTTTTTCGTTCATCAATTGAAGAACCATGATGTGCAGGAGCTTTGGTTTCAACAAGACGGCGCAACATGGCACACACCTCGTGCCATAATTGATTTATTGAAGGAAACGTTTGGTAACCGCATAGTTTCAAGTTATGGACCCGTGAATTGGCCTCCAAGATCGTGCGATTTAACGCACTGTTTTCTGTGGGGATATGTGAAGTCGCTAGTCTACGCCGATAAGCCCGAAACGATTGACCACTTGGAGGACAGCATTCACGGCATTATTGCCGATATACGGCCACAAATGTTGGAAAAAGTCATAGAAAATTGGATCTCCAGATTAGTCTACGTCCGAGCCAGCCGTGGCGGTCATATACCAAAAATCATATTTAAATTATAATGCCAGAATATTATCTTTCGAATAAAGTAAATTTCATGTCAATTTAAAAAAAATCATCTTTGTTTTATTCCATTTAAAAATTCTATACCTCTAAAAAAACACCCTTTATATGGTGGTGTGACAACTAATGTAGAACCAGGACCTAATTATAACTCTCAACCATTCTTGTGTATGAGTGTTATTGGCAGAAATAGAGGGGACCTACAATTTTCTGCCGAATCCAAACGGCTAAGAAGAGATGCACTTTTTCATGACAATATTCTCTTGGAGGATGTAACCCGTGCAAAATATTTGTGTTTTTTTTCTTTTTTCTTTAGATGGCATAGGCTGGGAGTCGAACCCAAGACCTTCAGCATAACAGTCTTACACACAAACCATTTAGCTAAGTTAAGGGCCACTTCGATTTTGAAGAATTACCTAACTTAAAATTTCAAATTCTTATAGAAAGATGTACTTCGTTGACTATAAAAGTTGTATAGCTTTTCTCGTTGGTTGAAAATAAAACTTTAAAACCCTTGTGTCGGAAATTTTTGATTCCATTTTAATCCACAATCAAAATGATACCATTAACATTTTTCTTTTTTTTTTTTAATTTCATTTACGACGCAGGATTATTATGTTAAAAAAATGTTCTTTAATCATTCCATAGATAGGTAGGTACTTTTCATTAGTTCTATTCTAAAGAATCAGGTTTTTCTTAGTTGGCTCTTTTTTTTATCCACTTTTCTATTTTCTACTTCAACAGTCTTAAAAACTTCCGTGGCAGACGTCGTGTCGTCGCGTCGGTCGTCGGTCGTTGGTTGATTTACTTTTCTTTTTATTTTTATTTGCGTGGTTGGATTCCAAGGATGTAACAAAATACTTAAACTGCACTTTACTATCGGTATTCCTTGTATATATGTACATAGTAGAATCACTATCGTCATCATGATACGAAAGAAACTCTTTAGAAATTCAATAGGTGACAGCTTCAATCTTAAATGAATGCAGGAAACTTTTAATTTAATAAGGTGGAAGTTTATTTTTAATTTTAGTTTTTGTTAGTAGTTATTGTCAGCCAGCGGGAACGACATCACCGATGCCACCGACCACCGAGATATCTATCTATGTATATAACCTCGTGAAAAAAATCTATGGCAATGGATTGTGGTGGCTAAAGAGAAAGGTTTTCAAGGTATTGAGTCGAACGTAATAGAGACACCGATGACCTTTAGATAAGTTGCTTGCCACGGAAAAACATTCCAGAAAGTATTATAATGAAAATAATTTAAAATGTGGCATTGAGATATTTTTGAAGTTTAAAAGGCCTTCAAAAATAAAAATGCCACTTAGTTAAATACTTGCTATTTTACTATAGCTCGGCTGCTTTTGATGAAAATAAGGAGTTATTTTATTTATTTATATTTTATGTGGAATAATATAAGGGTTTTCCATTAAGGGCGGGTCGATTTTAAAATTGAATAAAACAAGTTGCATATGAGATATCAATAAGGAGAGACCTATCAATGACATTATGTGTGAAATATAACATCGTTCAAATGGCCGCCGCGGCTTCGCTGGGTGGCGCGGATTCGAAAGGTCCAGCGATCCTGTTGAAACCATATGTCTTCGGTGTCCATATCATCCAATTCAGGCCACAAGAAGTTGGTGATCATCAACCTATAGCGATCGCCGTTGGCGGCGATGGCCTGGCCAGCATCATTTTCGAAGAAGTACGGACCGATGACGCCTCCAGCCCAAAATCCACACTAAACAGCAACTTTATTTGAATGCATTGGCACTTCGTGAATCTCGCGTGGATTGGTGTCGTCCCAAATCCGGCAATTTTGCATATTCACGTACACATTCATCCAAAAATGAGCCACATCGCATAAAGATGATTTTTCGACCAAAATTGGGATCAACTTCCAACTGCTCCAAAACCCAATTAGGGAACACACGACGCTGCGTATGGTCGTTTGGTTTCAGCTCCTGGGTCAGTTGGATTTTGTATGGGTGCAGGCCCAAATCAAGACGCGAAATTCGCCATGTGGTCTGCGACAGGCCAAGTTCTTGTGAGCGACGCGGAATTGACTGCCTCGGAATTTGCTGCACACTTTCACGAACAGTGGCGATGTTTTCGGCAGATCTTTCGTTTTGTTGACGTATGGGTGTTGGCTCATTATTCACTGAGCCGGTGGACTCGAATTTGGTCACCAAACGTTGAATAGTCGACTTGGAAGGACAACCATGTGCCTCATAAAAAGGACGCAACGCGCGCATCGTTGCTACTAGAGAACACCTATTTTGATAATAAAGTTTTATCATTTGCACGTGTTGTTCGACGCTGTAACTTGCCATGATGATTTGTCTTTAGTAACTGATTAAAAGACAATATTTTGACAAAAAGTAAAAGAAACAATATGGCCGCCACGAGCTGTCAAAATCAACCCGTCTCTATTGTAAAACCCTTTATATATTTATGATAAAGCTATGGTAAGTTTTATCTTTTGGGACTTTCTTTCCAATTATAAAATTATATAAGACAAAAAAAATATATTTTAGAAATCTGGTATCATTAAATAATGTTTTATGTAAAAATAAAATTTCAAAATTCACATTCAGAAGATCTTATTTTTTTACAAAACGGCTAATATCAGTACATTCTCTCATGCATACATATTGTTAGAAAAATTTTTTTTATTAATCCATTATTTACGGCATCACACTTTCGACTAACTCATTATCTGTTGACCCGATTTTAATCAAATTTTTAACACAAGAGCGTCTTATAAGTTAAAATAAATCATAATCAAAAAACAAATTCGATTCCAATCTCATATACATACATATGTACGTTTGAATATTCGAAATTAAATTAAATTTTTTGCTTCGGAAAAACGCTTTTTAGGGCTTTTGGATGACATTTGGACATTTTGGGTCTTTCAGGTAACATTTGAAATGAAATATCCGATATACCTACCACAAAATATGTTATCTATTTGTTAAGCTATATAAAATGTCCAATTCCATTGAAAGATGGCTACGATGCCTATGGATTGAAAAACCTCTACAAAATCAGAAATTTTTGAAATTGAGATGAAGGTCAAAGCAAGTTAAGTTAACACGGTAAAAAATTGTGCTGGGTCAACATTGAGATACAGTTAACCCGCTGATGAGCTTTATGTTAATTCGTCCTAACTGCGTTAACCGGGTGATTACACTGTCTCACAAATTAACTAAGCGTTTACCCTAAAATTCATGTCACTGCGAGTGTCAACCCATTGACGGTGTTTTGAGTTTAAGATCACACGCCTTGAAAACTTTGGGACAAAATTTGACGTCATTTTGACGTCATAGATTTAACGTGTTGACCATTTACATTGATCCTCCATTGATGTTTTATGCAAAGCAAGACTGAATGTTTTTTGTTGTTCTATTTTGCCCACAAACGACCAGTACACTCTTCTTGATAGAACTGCATACGTAGGTCTCCAAATTCTGCCATCAACTTGCGCTCCTCGTCCTCCTAGTGTTGCTTGGGCATGGGAAAGTGTTTGAATTGACAATTCTCCACTCAACTTGCCGAAGGTAATTTAATATGGCGTTGATACTTCATTAATAATGAGTTCCAAAGAAAGAGCTACGTAAATAGATTACAGATAACAAATTATGCTGGGTATTCTAAAAACGACAATACTACTATATGTACATATATTTTCAATTAATATCAAAATAATATTTAAAAATGTCAAAATAAAGTCAAAATCTGAATAAGACCAGTTTTAGACGTATTAGGTTCCTAGTACCGCTTCTGAACTTAGGTCCGGTACTAGTTAAGTGAAAAAATGCTCAGGTACTAACATTTCGTTGGGACCGAGTATCAGAGCTAATACCGGGTCTAGCTAGACTGGGTACTAGGTTGGCTTAGTACTTCTGTGAAGAAAATGGGGATGCCAGATGAAGTGCCAATTACCAAATTAAACTGACACGTACCTGTTATTATCCAGAGCTCTTGGAAAAAATCATCTCGACACTTTTAACACGTACAATAAGACGCCGACCCTGTAAAATTAACTATTTGATGATTACATATATGTAAATAATTTTTTTTATTATTTGACATAACGAATGAATAGGTAATTGATTATTGTGAAACGCAAAGTTTTTTAATAGGACGATTTAATTTTCGGATAAATTAATTGTTGGTTAACTAATTAGAACCTAACTCAGATATTGTGAAACCGATCCTAAGTACGATGTTAACGCATTTTTATTATGATGACAGGTTGAAAACAGTAATTCGTGCTATCTTTTTTATATTTTGTTAAAGTAAAAATCACCAAATGTCAATTTTTATTGTCATTTGTATAACTCCAAATGTCACTTTGACGGTTAAAAACTTGAAAATGGTATGTTTGCTTACTTTTTTTATGAACTGTAAGTTTTTTTTAGGCGTGTTCAAGTGAAGCATAAAAAAATGCTTACAACTAAGAACATTTTAGTAAAGAGCTGTTCATCACTCAAACTATTTTTTAAGCATTAAAATTACAAATAAATACAATTAAATTTTGAATTACAGTAGAATCTCGGAAAGATGAACGGTTCTATAAGATGAACAGTTCGGAAAGATGAACGAAATATTTTCACTCTTCAGTGCTCAAAAAGATGAACGAGTTGAAATTTTACACTCGAAAAGATGAACGATTTATTCTCAACTCAATTTTTTACTTTTTCTTTGCCTTTAGTTCCTCGTATTATATTTATGTAACGTTATTTAGTTTTGTGAATGGTACTTTTAGGCTTGTTTTAACTTGTTATGTAAATTATATTAAATGTTTTTATTTATAACTATATCTTCTTTCTCAACGAAATTTTGATGCTCGAAAAGATGAACAATTCGAAAAGATGAACGTGCCCTGTTTTATATCTGTTCATCTTTTCGAGATTCTACTGTACCTACCATTGTGAATTAACATAAAAAAAATAACGAATTGCTCACTTCTGTTGACACTTGTTAAAAATGTAAAAAAAATATAATTTAACCTTCAAGAAGAAGAAGGTCATTCCTTCGAGAATTTTGCTAACTATCTACACGGTCATTAAAATCTACATTTTTTTATATTAAAATTAAAGTTGAGTTTTTTTATTTCATAATTACAAAAAAAAAAAAAAAATTAAATTAACCACAATTAAATTAATCTCGACACTCAAATCCGAAAACAGAGCTTTAAAGTTAGTAAATTTTTAAGTAACATCAAGCTAACATCTTAATTTCAGGCTGTTTAAAATTTTGAGCCATTGATTTTTTAAAAACTTTTCAGTCCAAATTGTAAGTTCCAAACGTATGACCATGTTGGTCAGTATCTCTTGCTCGTAAGCAAAGAGAAAAATAGAATTTGGTTCGCTTGCGATAAGGAATTACCACTCCCTCTCCCTTAAATACATATGTATATGTTTACGGAAACAGCCTAAATGCTTGGTCGTTCTTTTAAATCTTAAACCATAAGACTCATTTCAAAAGATTCATTCTTGCATTTAATTTTCATCCAATTACTTTCAAAACAATTTTCTGTGGAAATACAAAATAAATATTCATTTAATCCTCTCATCGATCTATTTACAAAGGAATTGTATAAATTTTGTATAGGTTTGAAGAAAACAAACAAACATTACTCCAGAATCCAGAGTGCAATAAAATCAAAAACACCTGTAAAAAGAGATTCAACTTGGAGAATTTATTTAAATATATTGTGACATATGTATAGAATCAACCATCCGTGTTTAATAATAATATTCGACCAATTGATATTAGTCCAATTCAAGCAGAAGATTCTTACCTTACCTAAAGTAATTGAAAACAAACTTCCTATCAAATCCCAATTACTCCAGACTTTTAAATAATAATTTCATCCTCGTTTGGTCAGCTGAAGCAGAAGAAAGCATATTCATTCCCTAAGAAAATATATCAACTATATTGAATATAAAGATGAAGGATTTGTATATATTTCTTGGTTTTGCTTTGCTATAATAGGAACATTTGTTATGGGAGACTTTTCAGAAGCTATGGTTTTCATATAAAATATGCTTTATGCAAAGCTATTTTGCATGAAATCTAGATTTACAAGAACTTTTGTTATAAATATCTTGTAAGAAGGGACGAAGATGAAGACGAAGAAGAAGAAGATTATTGAAGTGTTTGTTGAAAGGAAGCTTCACAGATACAAACTAAAATGTTAAAATGAAATATTATAGAATGAACTCGGTTTTGATTGCAGAGCATCAGATCATTTTGTCCCTGATGCCTGTGTTGATGGGATGGGAAAGGACATTTGTTTGGTTTTCTCTAACCAAAGCTGTATTTTATGTGCCCAATGGTATAAATAGATGCAACTTTAAGTTGTCCCAAATACCCATTGGTCATAATCGTTATGGATTTAATAGACGTGACGAGCATTAAATTAAATTCAACATCATCATCTGCAATATGGCTTTATATATACGCTTTTCCTCCTCAGTGTTTTATACTTCATTCATGAGCCTTGAGCTAAATTGGTTATTTGCTGAACAATGCTAAAGTGTAGGTTAGGTAGGTATAGGTACCTTCGACGTACATATAGTATCATCAGACCATCAACCACTGGGGAAAACAGGAAGCAACACACACAAAAAACGTTTAAATCTCATTAAGGATGGAAAGGATTCAACCCAAAAGGCCGTCAAGCAGTGACGGATTAAGATTGTGTTTAATAATAGAAAATAAAAATGTCTATTTAGGGCCTGTTAACACTAATAGCGGGGCTTCTATTGAATAAATATAACTACCCTACAGAAAACGATATTCAAAATGTTGCCTTTAAAAGTAGCGAATTTGATTTGATTGGATGTAGGAAACGACATCGGGATATAGGAATTTATTAGTAAATGCTGCAAAAGCTGCTCCAAAACAGGAGTATATCTAAGAAAGACATACGCATCTAAAATATTATTTTGATACCTTATTTTGTTACTGTCTTACAAGCGTCACAATGTTCACTTTAAATTAATCGAGAGTTTAATTCAATTATATTCAATTTATATGAATATGAAATAATTACATTAAAGTAAAACCATCTTACATCAAGATTTAAGCTAAAAACTGTGAATAGTTTGACAGGTTGTTCTTGTATTCGATACGAGAAATAGTAAATATTTCCATTAAAATTAATTAAAATCTGATGATCGGGTTGGACCTCGTGAAATAAACATGAATCAAGCCCTTTAACATAATTCAAGTTGTTGTTGTTTCATTCAAACCTTCATCAATACAAAGGGTATTCATGCAAAGTCTTTAGTTTACAAATTGTGTAAATTGATAAATTTACACAAAGTTTGCATGACCGCCCTTTTTAATTCATTTGGTTAAATGCTGTGTACTTGAATCAGCTGTTCGTTAAACGTCAAATATAAATATTAGTTTTTTTTTTTTTAAATGGAGAAACTCTCCCAAATAAGCTTGAAATCGGAGCCGAATGTCTCGGAATGGAAAAAAAAAATGTAAGATACACCACAAAAGTCACGTTTTATTTAAACCCGGCGGGAATTAGATAAGAAAATGATTTCGGGGCTAAATGTTGAACATTAATAGTCGGCAGTGATCGAACGAAAATGAGTGAATACAAGAAAAATCATATCATGGCGCGCCCATAATGGTGGATATCAGTTTAGTTAACATTCGTTTACGTCATTAAAAGTTGTAAAGCAGCCCATAGACACTACACTTGTGTCTGCACCGGTGTACTGACACCGGTGTAGCATTCCGCCACACACGCCACACCGATCGAGACACCGACACCAAAAATCAAAAACTTTTCATTTTACTCGCACCGTGTCTGACACCGAAAATCGGAGTTCACACCAGCCCACACACAGCACACATTTCCGTACACCGACACCGGTGCAGACACAAGTGTAGTCTTTATGGGCTGCTTTAAAGCATAAATGGGTTTCAGGACAGAAAAATTACGTTCTCCTGTGGCATTTGAGAGGGATGAAACCGGTAGATAGGCTGGGTGTATTGCGCTGGGTGCGCTAACTGTCGATGTGACTTAGCTGGAGTCGACGGTTAGTTTGAATAGGTACACCTAGTGTGGGACATCTAATTTGTCTCCGGAAGTGCCTATACTAAACCTCCTCGTGGTTCATCCTGAAAACACGCGGCTAGTGCGTGGCTAATTAGTAAGGCTTTAAAACAAAGGCTCTGGCTTGACGAAAGTTGATTCAGAGCTGGCGATGTGCCAAAAATGGTAGACTGTTTTGTCTGTGAATTGGTACTTGATGATGAAGAGACTGTTTCCACATGAACTGATTAATAACAGTAATGCATGAATTTGGGTTCAAGAGAGTACTAACGAACGGACATCTCTGGTTTTGTCAACAGGGCTTAATTAGATCCACCTAGTAGGAGATAGCCGCATCTCTTTGACAAGTGGATCAAGGAATATCTTATCCTTCGGGCAAGCAAGATAATCTGGGAAAGCCTTCGGCAGTGACTTGGGCACCAAGTTCTCTGTTGGACGGTTTCTCCTCGGGTTGTCATCCCTTTCGCTCCGACGATAAAGATAAGGTAAGGTTCCTATTCTATGTCTACCTTGGTTTCCTTGGTTGCTGAAGGGTTCCGAAAAATAACCCAAATTGGGTACCGCGGGTGCAGTTGCCCCGTAAGTGTTGCGCAAGTAATGCTTACGTCTGCACGTTGGTGTTGGCCCCTTGTGGAGCATCGCGGGGGCTGTGGTTTGTACCATGCATGTGCATGGCTATCGGTGGCTGGGTACCGGTAATTAGATAGAAAAATCAAACCAAGATAGCTTAATCGGAGTGCATAGTCAATTGGTAATAATGTTGGTTGGACGTGATCGAAAGATGGTTGGTGGGACTTGGCGAGTGTTGGCCCCCAGGCTAAACATTTGCCAAGTCTTAAATTGATGGTCTCTTAAGATCTTTCAATTAAATATTATGCTGGAGTAGTTATCCTCATGACTCAAATGACTCAAACTAAAATGCCTTCGGGCATTTAAATGAGTAAACGAGTTCATTAAGTTGACCTATTTTGACATGGAATTAACTTAGTCTATTTATAGACGTGCGTTGGTTCAGCATATTCCTGGAACCCATTAGTAGTGTGCTACGGGTGAATTAGGCCTTACTGGCAGGTGTCACCTTAATGTACATTTATTATTATGTGGCATTTGAGACGGGTATGAATAAGAATATTTTTAATGCAGTCCTAAATATTCAGCATCTTCCTATTAAATAATTTTATCATATACATAGTTGTTTTTGTTTTAATATTATTAATTTGCTCAAACTTTGTAAAGTATTGTTGAAAATGTACGCCTTCCAAAATTTGCCGCCTTTAAAAATTTTCTACCCAGGACTTAAGTCCCTTCAGTACTTATGTTAAAAATGGCCCTGGCAATGGTGCCTAAAAGCCTACGTCAATCAAAATCCAACACTGGCAATATATAAAACATACAACCCAGAAGAAAATGTGTTTTGGTACATTTTTTTTTCTGTGTTCCCAAAAGTTTGGCGAGGAGAAACTATATAATTGTCGTTGCACAATTGGAGATACGTGATGGACTGGCATATCCTTAAAAAAATAGTATCTACGTTTAAAAAATCTCTCTTCCCATTTTTAAGCTGCATTTGGACATTTAGTGGATTGTAAGTGTCCGTGACCGTAATTATAGGTAAACATAAGCATAGGGCAGGGCAGTTATTTTTAAGTTTTATTATTGTGGCAACTATCTACGTTACGTACATATACATACATATACATACATACTCGTATACGAGTGGAGCATATTGTTCACTTATTTTGTATGCGCCTTATTAGCAAGTTTAAGTCTATACTGCATAATGCAATTGTGTTATGTTGTGTTAAAGTTTTTTTTTTTGTTTTGTTTTTTAATTGGAAGTATGTCAGAGAATAGGGATCTGGGATATAGACAGACTTTTTGTTTGCCACCTAATTCAAATTGAGGATAGACGTGTGGTTTAAATCTACAGTTTGCACCAGTTTTTAAATAAGATTTTTTGTTTCTGTGTTAATTACAATTGAAATCACGTTTTCCACTAAATCATAATTTTAAACTTTTTAGACTTAAAGGAATTGAGTTTGTATTTGTGTCTTTGATAAACAGACGGTAGAGATTTATACAAACATAGATTCTTAAACAATGACAATGTAACCGAATTTTTTATTTAGCCAGTTTGCTTTTCTGGAGATTTCAGATTTCCTACGTCCTACGTTCAAATACATATATGTAAAAAATGTCTGTAAAGTTGAAACAATTTACATTTAATGACTAATTGGACGTAGGATGCAGACGTTCGAAAAAATAAAAGAAAACAAAATAAAATAAAATAAGATAAAATAAAATAAAATAAAATAAAATAAAATAAAATAAAATAAAATAAAATAAAATAAAATAAAATAAAATAAAATAAAATAAAATAAAATAAAATAAAATAAAATAAAATAAAATAAAATAAAATAAAATAAAATAAAATAAAATAAAATAAAATAAAATAAAATAAAATAAAATAAAATAAAATAAAATAAAATAAAATAAAATAAAATAAAATAAAATAAAATAAAATAAAATAAAATAAAATAAAATAAAATAAAATAAAATAAAATAAAATAAAATAAAATAAAATAAAATAAAATAAAATAAAATAAAATAAAATAAAATAAAATAAAATAAAATAAAATAAAATAAAATAAAATAAAATAAAATAAAATAAAATAAAATAAAATAAAATAAAATAAAATAAAATAAAATAAAATAAAATAAAATAAAATAAAATAAAATAAAATAAAATAAAATAAAATAAAATAAAATAAAATAAAATAAAATAAAATAAAATAAAATAAAATAAAATAAAATAAAATAAAATAAAATAAAATAAAATAAAATAAAATAAAATAAAATAAAATAAAATAAAATAAAATAAAATAAAATAAAATAAAATAAAATAAAATAAAATAAAATAAAATAAAATAAAATAAAATAAAATAATATTAAGCTGCGGTTCTCTTAGAAATTTAGATGCAAAAAATTCTACATACCTTTCGCTTTCGAAAATGCAACCTTGAAGATGCAATATGCAACGAGGTTCATAGAGTCTTTCTATAATAGAGCACCACTTAAAGCCTCATGAAATATTAATAAGTTCCTAATTTTAGAATAAAACCAGACTTTGAACATTGCAGTATAGCAAAACAAATTAATTAGTTATGAGAAAGCTTGTTAATCCTATACAATAGAATACTGTACGTATACTATAGAAATACCACATTAGATCTAAATTTAAAAATTACCTTCAACATAATATATTGATAAAGGTAGATTGATGCAATTGATTGTATATGTATTCTTATGTTCTACACATATCTAAATAAATGTATAAGTTAATAAAGTTATGAAAATTTGTATACGAATATTCCCTTTAGATTTAAATTGATTTATGCTATAAATTAAGCATTATATCTGGCTTCTGGGTAATTACGTGTTTCAGAAACAATCATTTCTACATATACATATACATATACATATCTACCTATAGCAGTTCCCAATTTAATTCACAAACTTAGATGATGTGTGTAACAGATGCTCCGCAATCTTCTGCAGGACAAAATTATATACGGAAAACTGAGTTCCATTCCATTTTGTAGTAGGTACTGGGTACATATCACAGCACAGCACAGCACATTCACCACGTACAACATGTTCCATTCGAATATTAAACGAAGTAACCATTTTCCTCACGCAGATGCCATTACAAATTCATTGACGACACTCATCCTCGACTCGAGTCGCTTCCGTATCCTTTCTCAAAGATGAGAAACACCAAAAACACAAGGACAACACACCATACACAGTTTAAATGCAGTAAAGCTATGTATTGTAGATACATACATATGTACATATATTTATAGTGTGCAATAATAATGGTCAGTTTCATATAGCAGTGTGACTTCGTTCGATCCAATTAAAAGGAAAATTCAAATGGATATATTTTTCGATGTATAAAAAGAGCACACATGCAAACAATTTTGATGAGTTCAATTAAAATCGATTAAAATTCATTCGATTTACCCGCAGATTAGTGAAACAATTTCGAAATTAATTTCAATTTTCGATACACTACAATTTCGATAAAGTATATAAAAAACGTTGGAATCGTTATACCTACGTATGCGAAGTGAAATTTGCTTATTTAACAGCAATTAAGTTTGAAGCAATCGAATTACATAAAAAAAAAGTAAACAAAAATAAATTGGAAATTATTGGTTGATAAATTGCAATAATAACAATTCAGTATAAAACATTTAAGTATAAATAACTGTAAATTAAAACAAAACAAAAAAATTCAGA
The DNA here is from genome assembly GCA_951394125.1 of Epistrophe eligans. NCBI lineage: Eukaryota > Metazoa > Arthropoda > Insecta > Diptera > Syrphidae > Epistrophe > Epistrophe eligans. The sequence goes on from OX596029.1 coordinate 84,220,215, forward strand.
CAGACAAAAGGTATTTAATTTTTTATTTTTGATATTTTAATTAATAAAATTTTTGTGATATTCAACAGATTTAAACAACTTAATTTTTTCTCTTTTAATATTTTATAACGTTTTTGATAAAAAAAGTAGGTATAGGAGAGAGTGGGGTATTTTTAAATACATAAGATTGTTTTTACTTTTTCGAATTATATTTTTTATTAATTATATGAGTTTGATTAGAAAAAAATAAAATTTCTGACTAAATCGCAGCCAAGCAGTAAAGACAAACAAATTATTATAAATTTATTTACATTTTTAACGCAAAAGTATGAAATGAAAATAACCTAATGCAAACATATGCTTCGTCTTTGATTTTTTTTATTGTGATTGTGTGAGAAATAACTGTGCATATACATGTACATATGTATGTGCATTTTTTAAATTTTGGTTAAATTATTAACAAGATATACTTATGTAAAAAGCTCAAGACTATGACAATTTTCTATTTCTATAAGCTATGTGAATTTTTAGGAAAAAAATCTGACAAAAAACATATAAGTCGTGTTTTTGTAAAAGTTTATAACAAACCCAGAAAATTTTTGTACAGGCAGGCAATAACAAAAAAAAAGTAAGTAAATAAAAATACTCAGCTATTGTTTTGTACCCAAAATGATTTATTGTTGTTTGCAAATAAAAATTTACAGAAATCACTCATAGAGTAACTATGGGGACATTGAAAATGACTTGTATTAAGTCGATAAAACAAAATCATGCCATCATGTTGCATTATAACTTCACAAACTGTCTTAGAAACCATTCTACAGTCTGAAGTACCAATTTGTATATTTAATGTCACTTGCCAGTTGGCGGTTAAATTAATTTGTTAATTTTTTTAATAAGGTTAATCTCAGTCTTAATTGTAGCTTAACTCGCAATTACACAATCATACTCATTTTCATTCGCACCGGCACAGCACTTATACACGAAATTAAAAATACATATAGGTACCATCTATCTTAACGTATATCTAGGTATTTGACATTTTTGCCTAGCTAAGCTTTGCAGAAAGGTAACTGAATTATTACAGATCGATTAAAGCAAACATCATATACGGTTGAACTTAGTTCTCGACTTGATTGTTTTTGAATCAAACCGTGTGTTTGATTAAATGTCCAGGTAAACCTTTTTTAAATCGAGACAAAATTTACAAAGAATTTGATGCGAAGCCCAACCCCACTGCTAATTGTTTTTATTCTATAATATTTTATTTTAAAATAGGTATTTTGAACTCATCTTTTAATCAATTTAACAATATCGAGTCGCGTAATTTATTTTAGACAAAAATAATGTTTTTGAGACTTGGAGCTGTATTCTTTTAACTGAGTTTATGAAATGTGTGGCCGAGCGGCAAGCATAAATTTAGTTGACAACCAAATTAAATAGTTTATGGACTACTTTAAGATAAAGCCTAAAATTTTATTTGCATTTGAGGAGTCCTCAATCTTCATGGTTAAGGTCCTCAATAAGGACCTTAACCATGAAGATCTGACCATTAGGGCTTAAGTTATAAGTTTATTAAAGAGGTTCGAGTTGGTACCTATGCACATTCTAGGTTAAACAATCAAACTGATTCCGAAATAAATCAAGTTTTGGCAAAAGCATTTTCTAGTCTGTCATTTTACATTCATTTTCAGACCGTAACCTCAAAAATCCGATAATTAGAACAGAATATATCAGCTTACAAAATCGACTCTTTTCGATTCTAATATTTCAATTGTTTAGCTAAGTTAATTCTACCTCGTGCCTGATTTGCCTAAACATACCTTAACCTTGAGCATCTAGCCCTTAGAACTTAAGTAATAATTTTATATAAGAGGTTCAAGTAGGTACCTTTGCATATTTTAGGTTAAACAATGAAATTGATTTAGAAATTAGTAAAGTTTTTACCCAAACGTTGTTTAGCATATTTTAGGTTCTTTAGGTTGATTTAAGAAAAAAATCAATTTTTGTCATATTTTACCTTAATTTTGAGGCTTTAAACTCAAACATCCGATTATTAGAATAGAAGTTAGAAGCTAACCAATACCTTAACCTTCATGATCTGGTCCTTAGAACTTAAGTTAAAATTTTATATAAGAGGTTCAAGTAGGTAGCTATGCATATTCTAGGTTAAACAACCAAATTGATTTATAAGTTAGTTAAGTTTTTACCCAAACTATGCATATTCTAGGTTCAACAATCGATTGATTTAAAAGACTGACATTTTACTTTCATTTTAAGACCTTAACCTCAAACATCCGATTATTACAACAGAAGTTATAATCCAAACAAACCAACCAAATCCAACCTTTACGATTTTATTATTTGTAAAATACCTACTACAAATGTTCATGCACATACCTACATGCATACATAAACATAATGTATATCATTTTTGTGCCTGATGCAAAGCCAATTTTGTTTGCCACGTGTTTTTTTTTTATAGGTACGTACCTACATACATAATGTACATACATATTTTGTTTGTTTTTTTGTCTTTTGCCGTGATGAAATAGTTCTAAAAAGACAATTTTTCAAGTTTCTAGTATGAAATTTTTTACGATTTTGCAAAAATTTGTATTCAGATTTGTAGCCTGTCATTTAAACTTTAATTATCTAGCTTAATATTGAACATCCAATAATTATAACTAAAGTTATAGGCTTCTAAGTGGGCTCAAATCAAGCATTTTTCGAATTTTATACACTCCTCCACTGAATCTCGTCCGTTGGCAATGATCAACATGTAGGTACGCTGGCTGAAATTCATCACTTGTGTTTTTTTCTTCATTTTATTCATTTTGGTAGTTTCTTTGGTAACACCAACCAAAAATTCAATCTTTCTCCCCCTATACGCTAGAGTTCATTCTATATCTTTGTTCATTTTGGTAACACCATACTTTTATCAAAACGACCCTATAAACATTTTCAATGTTAAAACTTTGTTAAGTTACTAAACACTTTCACCAAAACAAGTTGACATTTGACACCTGTCAAACTCAGCTGTCATTTGGAGTGTCATATTATTAGCTGAATGTTTGCGATTTACGATAATGGATCGCTTAACAATCAAACAACGAGTTAAAATTATTAAAACTTATTTTAAAAGTGGTGATTCAAACGTAGACACTTTTTTGCGCATTATGCGATGATTATGGTCGTCATAATCGACCGACTACGCAAGCAATCGGTAAAATTAAGAAGAAATTTGAAGGGAGTGGTAGCGTTACTGATGTCGTGTGAATAATGTGTGAATAACGTTCAGTCGAAAATATTGCTGCTGCAAGGGCAAGTGTTACTGAAATTTATTGATTTCCTGACATTCGCAGCATATAACCGATATGTGGTTCAAACAAGACGGGTAACAAGCTACACAATAAGACCAATTATGGCTTTATTGCGTGAAAAGTTTCCTGGTCGCGTAATTTCACGTTTTTGCGACGTCAATTGGCCATAAGGCGCAATTTAGTTTCAAAAAATTAAGGAAAACTTATTTCCGAAATTAAGTATTGCTAGACTAGAGCAATTCTTTAATTTTTCTAAAGAACTAATATAACATTTTTGCACGTTTTTTTTTTTTTTCTCAAAATCTATTGCTCTAATTAAGGGTGATTTTATAATCATTAATTTTCGCCTCCATATTTTTCATACAAAACTGTTTTTGAAACTTTTTTTAGATATTTAATATTTATACAAAAGACTGAAGAAGTTCTTCAATTTAAGGGTGCATTAAAAGAAGCTGTCTACAAAAATTCAGCTAGCTTTGTGGTATTTTTTCTTTTAATTTGGGTATTTTTTTAGCTATTTCCCAACTTACATATCTATATGACAATCTAAATAAATGGATTTTGTTAAAGGTTTTTTTTTTAAATGAGGATTAAGTCAATTTATTTGAAGGTTCTATTAAGATATTTCAATATGAGCTGAGTAATTGAGTCGAACACAAACAGATTTTTAGATATTACCGTCTTTTAAAGAAATAGAAAAAATAGTTAGTGACATTTCAATTGTTTCAGTTGTCGGACCCTCTATATTTATCGTACAAGCAAATGAAATTAAAACAACATTTTCTTGCTCATATTTAAAAATACATTTTTTTTTTGTTACTGAGTCAATCTTTATGTATTTGAATATCTCTCCACCAATTTACTTAAATTCGATAAAAATTATCTCACAAAAGCCATTAAGATAAAAATCTTGTATTTTCATATTAAGCGTGAATATATATTACCATTGTTTTTTTTTCAATATAAAAGCATGAATCTTATATTTTCTGACATTAAATTCAACAAATGTGGTCGAAGACCAATTGCCATTTTATTTATTGATCAGTAAAAGTAACGTGGACCTGGACATTCAGGTACAGACTCACCATAGTCACGCAGCTATCTATCTATCTACTACACAAGTGCACTGTCACGTAAATACATTAATTACTCTTGTTCAACCAACCTCCTCGATTATTAACTACTGCATTCTGCGAGGTCATCGACAGACTATATATTCAAAAAAGAATGAATGCATTACATATCACCCAATTATATAAAAGGATGCTCGCGTACCATTCATCACCACTGAGATGTAATTAAATTGTTCGCGCAGTTCTTCATAAACGACATAGGTCCGTCCTCGACCATGAGACAAAGAACGTTATACAATCAAAATACTGGACAACAACGACGACGACGACACGGTGGCGGCGCGGCTGCCATAGAAAAATAAAATAAAGGGCAAACTCGCTGTATAATGGACACTCTCTCTCCCTAACCTGGTACTGTTACTTGACCTGCCTCACAATTCCCAGCAGATTAAGCAAATTTATGAACACATCCTGATGTTATCAAAAAATAATAAAATGGTAAAAAAATTGAGAGAAATTTAAAATTTATAAAAGCGGAACATTCTGTCAATATGGGTTACATTAGGTAGAGAAGTGGAATACATGACACCCTTGCAAGGCAAACATGGCAACAGAGTGACATGGCAACTATCATAACTGACAAAAAAATGTGTCAAGCGACGAAAAATTTAGTAGAAAATTAAAAAAAAAAAACACACACACACACATAAATAAATATATAGATAAATGTAGTGTATAGGTACCAAAGCCATCCTATAATAAATATATAGCCATGCCGTACTTACTTAAAAAGTTTATTTCAAGCGGAAGTTGAACATAAACTCTCAGATGCACATGGCGTTTGAGTTGAGTGGAAGTGGAGGCATCCAGTGATGCGATGATTTTGCGAAAATTTAGTTTTCACCCAGTTTATTTTTTCGTCAAAGTTGCTCCTGGATGTTGTTGCCTTCTATCGTCATCGTCATCATCGTCATAGTAATCGTATAGTCTTCGTTGTTGAGTTTTAATGATGCAAGCTGGTATAAACATACATATGATGGTATATGTTTGAATGCATGAGAATGAAAAGGCAACAAAATGACGGGAATCGACTTTTAATGATGTTGTGTCGAAATGATATTTTATTTTTTAATAACTAAATATTTAAAAATACAAAATAATTTCCACACCACTAAAATTAGGTTTGTTTGTAATTGAAACAAAAATTCGCTTGTTTATTCAATTAAAATTATAAATATTTTTTAATGTTTTTCTCTCTATTTTGCAGTAAATGAATAAATTTTTTTTTCCTGATGACGATTTCTTAAAATTGTATACTTTTATAGCTGTGGCATTTTCGCCTTGAAGTGTCTTAGCTCTAATTCATTAAATCTTCATTTAATTTAAAAAACGAGTCGGACAAAATTCCGAAATCTTTAATCCAGAAAACTCAAAACACCGAAAGCCCAAAATCCACACACATCATCGTCAAAACCCAAATACAAAATATTCAAAATCCCGAAAACCGAAAATCCAGAAAATCTATTATTCGGAAAGCTTAAAATAAAAAAAGCCCAGAATCCAGAAAATCCGAGATCTCGAAGATTCAACATCTAAAAAAACTCATTATCCAAAAAAACCCAAAATCTAAAGAGACCAGAAGCCAGAAAACCTAAAATCTAGAAAACCCAAAATTCAGAAAATCCAAAAGCCCGAAAACCCAAAATCCACACACATCATCCTCAAAACCAAAATACAAAATATTCAAAATCCCGAAAACCTATTATCCGGAAAGCTTAAAATAAAAAAAAGCCCAGAATCCAGAAAATCAGAAATCTCGAAACTCGAAGATCCAACATCTAAGAAACTCATTATCCAAAAAAAAACAAAATCTAAAGAGACCAGAAGCCAGAAAACTTAAAATCTAGAAATTATGCGGAAAAGCCAAAATCTAAAAACCCCAGAATCCAGAAAACCAGAATACCTAAAACTAAGCAAAATGCTTAATTCATAAATATGTAATTACATAAGTCTTTAAAAAAATCTTCTATGTAAAAGTTTCACTATCATTTATTTAAAGAGAATAAATTGCACAAGTAATGTAAATTAAATATTTAATAATATTTAACATAAAGTTGTGAAATAATATAAATTTTATTCCATTTTTTTGTGATTTCTCTTTTTGGGTAATAAGGTTTTGGGATTTATGGGCTTTGGGTTTTCTGGATTTTGGATTTTCGGGTTTTCGGGATTTTGGATTTGCGGAATCCTGGACTGCGGGATTTTTCGTTTTCAAGATTTTGGGTTCATGTGTTTTAAGAGTTTCCGGTTTGTAGGATTTTGGGATTTTGATTTGCAAAAATTAAACGAGTTATTTTATATGTACGTTTTAAAATTTAAATTAAAAATGGAAAGTAATCATCTTGAAATTTTTTTGAAAATCTAGGTTTTGCGATTTGTGGGATTTTGGATTTGCGGGTTCTTGGGTATTCGGGATTTTGGTTTTTCGGGATAATCGGCTGTTGTGATTTCGGTTTTTCTGGATTAAATATTTTCAAGATTTTGGGATAAATAGATTTTGATTTTTTGGAATTTTGGATTTTTTGAATTTGAGATTTAGGTATTTAAAGTCAGATTGGGAATTAAAAAAATATAGAAACATTTTTAAATGTTAGTTTTAAATTTTAAATATTAAGACTTATGTAACTCTTCTTACATATTGCTGTTAAAGAAATTTGCTTGAACAAATTTTGAGTGACATGATTTTAAAATGAAGTTTTAAAATGAAGCAGAATAATCTTTAAAATCTACCATCAGAACCCTTCATAACCTTTAACTAAATTTACCTTGTAAACTTAAATTTTTTTCTTTTAAAACTTTCCGCATTAAAATTCGTTAAATTAATCATTAAAAAGTTCTAAATCACAAATTTAAAGGTTCAAACCAAAGTTTAACCTCAATTAAACAAACTTGCATTAAATACCACATGTGGCAATCAACGCCTTTATCATCATCACTCATATATATGTAACTAGTGTGGCGAAAAAACCAAAGTTTTGTTCCACATATGTGAAAATGAATTGGTGTCGCGCACACAACATACATATCTCCCCTACATATAGGTACTATATATTCACCTTGAGAACATATGCATTTCATCTATAACAGTACCTATAGTCATAAAACAAATTTGAAACTTTATGAAAAAAGTTAGGCCATAACGCCTGGACCAACTTTAAAAACGGCTGAGACACTTTTCATTCGGAATGATTGCTCTAACCGCATATTCACGTCACGTTTATAAACGAGTGACCTCCTATTCCACATATATCCATATCCTGGGAGGAAATATCGTTTTATGCGGCTATGAAATTGAAAGGGGATACAGGGATAGGTAAAATCTCTCAGGTTAGCTCTATATTATAGGTACATATACGCTGACTGCCTAGATTTGTAGCAGCAGGCCACATGTGTGTAAATTTCTATTTGCCGCACCAAGCAATGTCACCACCTACATACTTCTATTATTCAGCAAAAAAAAAAAAAAAAACTTCAAACGGTTCTAATGTGTATAGGCCATCGACAATCATAACATTCGCATTCGGCTTCTTTCCGGTTTTTAACACCACCACGTCGTCGTTGCTTGTGTTGTTGGTTGTGTTTTTTTGTGTGTCAGGTTATGAAATCAAAACCGCGGAACACATGCGATATCAGGGGCTTTGGTGTTCCATAGAAAAGAAACATTGACCTTATTTTTGGCAAAATTCATAATCGGTAGTTGGTCCAGTATCCATTTCGTTAATTTGAATATTTTGGTTTTGTGAATTCAGCATGTCAAGAGATTTTGAGAACTGTAACAAATGCTACAAGCATTAAAATCTTTTTTATCTATTAGGAATTTCTGTCAAATATAAAAACAAAAACATTTTACTTTAAGAAAGGGGGGCCTGCGAAAACATTTGGAAAAATGTGCAGTTCGACAAGCCTCGGTTTCAGGCACCATCAATCTGTTGATAAGAGTTTAATTGATTTCATTCTTCAAATGTGTCTTGTAATTATGCTGAAATATCTGATGCAGCTCATTACAAATTAAGTTGTGTTTAAGTATCTACTTTAAAAAGAGGGTTTCTTATGTCCCCTGTTTTGACTTTCCGTCGTTAATCAGAAATTTGTTAAATAAAGTCTAAGCGGTGCCATAGTTGTAGCGTTTGTGACAATGGCATCAGGGAAATTTTTTCCCACGCTGTGCAAGGTCCTACGTACAGGCCTTTACCAAGCTCAGAAATTAATGTCAACCTACTGAAGACGTATTTAATTTTATCAACAAAGAAACGTAATTAAAATTCCAAATATAGACCCGCCCACCATTTAGTGGAGCTGAAGTGATGCCCTTGACGCCCATTCTAAGCTTACCTACGTATATATACTGCTGTTTTTATTTATTGTCTTATTTTGATCTGAAATTAACTTGATCGAAGGATTCTCAAGTATCTGCATCATGCATATCACTTTATTTACGATAAAAATTTAGTCTTTAAAATTTGTACCTATTTTTAGATTATGATTTTTCATCTGTTTTATGTTTACACAAATTCAATTTTATTTAAAGCTATCCAATCTGAGATATAAACATAAATCAATAATATCAATTTAATTAAGTGGATCGCACAAAATAATATTCTCGCATCTAATAAGACCAATATTTTGATAGAACACATATGTGCGGTAGAATGTGTCAATATTTAATTTTACTGTAAAAATAAATCATTAAATTAAAGTGAAGTAAAGTAAAGTAAAGTGCTGTTTTGATATATATCAAAAGAAATTCTTAAATATTATGTGTTTACAGTTTATACATCTTTGGCACTTCAATTGCTTATTTAAAAGAAAACATAAAAAAAAAAAAAACATCATTATCTTAATGAATTTTTAATGAAAATTGATAGATATGTTGGTACTCAGCCTAAATGATATCATCATACATACTTAGAATATGCATTTGAATATATTTATGAGAAATTAATTTTTGATATTTATTCAAATAATAATGATAATGATACCAATCCAAATATGACTTTTCATATTTTAGATCTTTTTTTTTCTAGATTATAGATTTACAATTTATTCAAATTGTTAAACAAATAATATGATACTTTACCTTTGATGTGACGCATGAAAGACATAAAAGGTATCTTTAGTGCCAGTGCCAGGTGCCAGACAAAGTAACACAAAAAGCTACAAAAACAAATTTGGAAGAAAATTCTAACTTTAGGAATTATATTTTTGTATTGTTTTTTAGTTAAGATGAAAGGACGAATAATTTTGTGAGTCAAATTAAGGGTTTCTGCAGTTCGATTCGTTTTAGAAGAATTAACGTCACATGTTGTACAACCGTTAAGATACATTTTATTTATCTCGAAAACGTCACTAACGATTTCAACAAAAATTTCTGTTTCTATGTTTTACACTTTAGTATAAAAACTTTTATCAGAAACTACCGTAGAACAGTTTCTTTGGTTAAAATCTCATTCGATTTAAATTTTTTTTTTACAGACGTTCATATAAAAATTAAAAAAAAAAAAAATTCGGTTTTAAAAAAGAAAGATTTTTTTTTTTTAAATTCAAAATATCCAAAACTGTTGGATTTTACGGAAACTTTTTTTGTACTTGTAAATTAGACAATACTCAAATCGAAATACCAAACTTTTAAATATTTTTATATAAAATATATATTTTTTTTGAATATTTTAACGAAAAAAAATTGATAGACAGATTGATTAATTATTCGAAATAAAAAAAAAAATGATTTTGATAGAAATTTAGAATTTTTTTTAAATCCAAAAATTATTTCTTAAAGAAATTGAAATTTTAAAATTTAATAAAAATCAACTTAGTCGATAAAATATTGAGTTTTAAAAAAGATTTAAAGTACATATTTTAAAAATAAGAAAAAATACAAATCAAACAATACTCAAATTAAAAAATTTGAATATAAACAAAAACAAATATTTTTTTTAACTGTGAGCACGTTTTTGAAAAAAAAATGACTTTAATTAATTTCTAAAAAATTATGAAAGGTACAGTTGTTTTTGATCTTAAAATATAAGGCACAAAATATGTGGGGGAATGCCAAAAAAAAAAGCGCAACGTTTTTTCAGATAAATTTAAAGGGTCATTCATTTCGTTTCAAGTTGGCATCGCTGGCATTTAATACCTGTCAAACTCAGCTGTCATTTGGAGTGTTATAATATTAGTTGAATGTTTGCCATTTACGGTAATGGATCGCTTAACAATCGAACAACGCGTTAAAATTATTAAAACTTTCTACAAAAGTGGTAATTCAATCGTAGCCACTTTTCGCGCATTACGCGATGATTATGGTCGTCATAATCGACCGACTACGCAAGCAATCGGTAAAATTGTGAAGTAATTTGAAGAGAATGGAAGCATTATTGATATCGTAAGGCCTGTGCATTATCGTAATTCACGCTGAGTCGAAAATATTGCTGCTGCAAGTACAAGTGTTGCTGATGATCCGAATTTATCGATTTCCCGGCATTCGCAGCAAATGAACGATTTTTTTTTTAGCTGGCGATTGAAGATCATGACTTAGATGACATGTGGTTCCAACAAAACGGGACAACAAGCTATACAACACTTTATTATGGCTTTATTGCGTGAGAAGTTTCCTGGTTGCTTAATTTCATGATTTGGTGATGTCAATTGGCCACCAAGATCATGCGATTTGACACCGTTCATTTTTTTCTGTGGGTTTACGCAAAAGATCGTGTCTACGCAAATAATTCCCGAACTCTATACGCATTAAAAACCAACATAACTCAAGTACTGGCCGAGATACCTCCCGAAATGTGAGAAAAAGTGGTTAAAAACTACCTCAAAAGAATCGCATGCTGCAAATCTTCCCGAGGCGGCCATTTTCTAAAGATCTTAATATTTTGGACTTACATATAAGCATGCGTTGCATACTTCAAGGATTAAAAACAGTGAAAGCACGCAGCCGGGAAAATGAAGAGCTTTAAAAATGTTAAAGGCGATAGAACAATAAAAGAAACTTTTGCGTTGTGCGAACGACGACGGTAATATTTCGTCTCTCTCTCTCTTTTTATTGCTCCTTACACAAACAGTGTTCCATTGAAACAGCCATAGTTGCATTTCTCCCCTTTAACAATTCGATCTTATTACTTATGCGCGCTTCAGGGAGTTTCCATCAGTTTACCTTTGAACCTAATTTCGGACATACTGCCAAGTATGTAAATTCTTTCTTAAGACACTAAACACGAATATTGAATGCTTTTCCCAGCTCTAGCTTATCCATTGCGACTTTCAAAAGTCCAAATCTTATGGGTATCGGCTTCTCCTATAAAATTATTCCCTATTTTACTAACAGCTCGGATTGTATTTATCATGTTAAAGCGCCTGCTCTTAGAAAGACTAGGCATGTCAATTAGATTTAGGCTGTTAATGTAAGGAGGGATTTCATATGGATTTTCCCAACCCAATCCTCTGAGCGCAAACCTTATAAATCTTTTTTGCACCTATTAATCTAGCTTTATGGCAGTCATAATTGGATGACCAAACCTGACAATAATATTCCAAAATGATTCAAACAAATATTACAAAAAGCTTTTTCATAACAAAGGGATTAGAAAATTGTCATGTCATAAATTGTCTTTGTCTTCATAAAATTTAATTTATTTTCAACATGTTCCTACAGATATTTATTTCATATCTCTTGAAACTACAATTTTTCCAATTGGTATTACTTCATTTCATCTAATCTTTTTGAATATCTATTTAATTTAATTATTTGAAGTTCAAATCGTGACTAAATTGTATAAATAAGTATTGAATTAGTCAAAGTGGAGTGCACCACGAATACATTTATTCAAACATAATGGACACTTTTTTTTAAATATCCAATATTCAAAATGTTCAATAAATTTCTATCACACAAAAACAATACATGTATAAACTTAATTAAATGTGTGTTTTTTTAATCTAAAATTGTCAAATATTTCATATGAATTTTTTTTTGGAAACTCAATTATGTAAATGTTTTAAAAATCTCCATAGAAATGCAACTCATTGCATAACATCATCCATAATTAAATTATTAACTGAACATCCCTAAAAATAAAAATAATAAAAAAAAACATTTTTTCAGATAAGCTCCAGCAATAAAGTCTCTCACACACCGTTGAAACCTACAACCCTAACCCAGGATGCCGATAATTTCGTAAACCCTCCGTCTCATCCCTTCTCTTGCTACATATACCTACATAATATATTTCATTCTGTTTCTACCATTTCCCAAAATCGTTAAATATAGGGCATACCTAGAATGCACACGTAAATAATATATAGCCCCAACAAGGCCTATGCAGATAGTACCTAACTAAATATTGAAAATTTTGCTATTTTCTGAATTTCCTGAATATAGGCGCAAAGTGAGCCAAAAAGACCTAAGACCAAGAATACCACTCACACACACACAGACACACACTCAATGAAGATGTGCAAGAAATAACACAATTTTGTTGCTGCTGCTGCTGCTCCTGCTGAAGCTAGAGCTGGAGCTGGTAATGCTGCAAAGATAAAGGAAAAAAAAAGTAACATAATTTTTAAGGGGCTCTGCACAGGAGAGCTCTTTGATATCTTGCGGTCAAAGCACTGACAACCGGTGTCACATGGTTGAGATGCTCTCCCGGAATTCCCTGTGATGCGGAAATTCTTAAAAACAAATGCATGCTCATGCGCTTCCTATTCACCGGCTGTGCTGTGTTAATCTATGACTATGGATGGCATCGGCATGATTCGGGTATAGGTAAGGCATAAGCTACCTTATGTACTGTTTTAATGTTTTTTCTTCGGCTTTGAAAATGGAAAAGCTTATATTGTGGCTGGAATAAAAGCTTTTTTTTTTGATGATGATTATGATTTAGATTTCAGAAAATATGTGAACACTTTCCAATTTTCCAAAGAAAGCTTACATAAGTTGCAAAATAAAATAAAATAAATTCAATTAAATGTGAGAAAAGCCAGAATGTTAAAGAGACTGAGGGAAAGAGTACACTTTTTTTCTCTTCTTTTTGTTAGTAAGGATAAATCTAACGCTCTTTAAAATTTAAATGTAGCAATAGCAACATTTTAAACTTAAAACAAAATATAAGCAAGAAAAATGCATGATTAAGATGCTTCTGTATACTTGGTTACTCATCATTTAGGCACTAATGTATGGCCAAAGCTCTTGACAAGAATTTATATAATTTAAATACTTTTTTGGTTGAATATAATTATAACTATTAAAACGGTGTAAAATGTGGCTGTAATGCATTCGTAAAAAAATCTTACTAGAAATTGAGTGACATTGCGATAGTAGAGAAGATGAGGAAAATACTCCTAAAATACTACAGGCTTAATGATAACTTGTAAGTTCTCCAAACTATCTACCTAGCGTTTTTTATCATTCGTATAAATATTTTATTTTTACTTGAGTATTCATCCAAAGTGTTGAAAATTTGGGTATATCATTTTGTTAAAAATAAAATGCATTATTTACAGGATCGTACGAACTTCAATCAAATAAAAAAGCACCGTGTTGAACATATACATGGAATTTACAGCTTAGATTGAATTTTTAGAAAATCAATATACTAAGGAATAAATTTATTAAAATTGTTTTGAAACCAACGCGATGTATAATAACTGATTTCTTAGTTTATGAGAAAAAAAATTTAAAAATCGTTGAAGCGGTTTCTTAAAAAAATAATTATTTTATATAAAACATTTTAAAAACATTTTTAAGAACAAAAAATGGTACGCCATTTTTTAGAATTTACTAATGCAGGATTTAAAACTTAATTTTGAAAAAAAAAATCATCTAAAATATTGAATTTTCAATTTTTTGTTTAAATAAATAATTTGATTTTTTGAATATTTTGATATGCAATATTACTTAGAATTATTAGAAACAATTGTGTAAGAAATTTTATTAAAACCGGTTAAACTGATAATTAGATATTCGAAAACCAAAAAAATGTTTCTATTAGAGATACAATTTTTATCGATAAATAATTTTTTTTACAAAAACATTTTAGTTCGCACTCATATTAGCTCACATAAAAAAATATCAAAAAACTTGTTTGGGAGGTACCGTTATTTTTGGTCATAAGAATAATTTTTATTTAAAATATTCTGGATAGTGTTAAAAAACTGCCTAATGCCAAATTAAAAAAAAAAAAACTGAACAAATCGATTTCGAATTAAGTTTTCAAAAATAAATTTTTTGAAACTTTTTTCAAAGATCCAAAAAAGAAAATTTGAAAATTTTGTTAAATACAATACTTTTAAAATTTTTTGAAAGATTTTCTATAAAAAATTGGTCAAAATCAGTTGAATTCTTTTTTGAGAAAATGGAAAATCAAAGAATGGTTCTGTGGGAGGTACTATTTTATAACCATTTTCAAAACAAAAAAATAGAAGGCATTTTGTAAAAAAAAATATTATCAAATTTTCTAAAGTTTTGGGTACGTTTTTGAAAAAAATAAGATTTTCATAGTTTGGTAAAAAACTACCACAAGGTCCACAAGCACCTTATATATCTAAATTAGAGTTTTCTTAAATGGCAACTGCACTTACAACAATTTTATTTATCTCGCGTTAAACAACGCGAAGAAGTTCCAGAAGTTGTTTCATTAATTTATTTCTAATATATCTTCTTCTTCTCTTCTATATATATAAAATGAAGGCAGACAGCAGAATTGCCATGTCCCTATTCTTAAAGAAAATTTATTGTAAATAATTTATATTGTTAAATAAAGAAATTATTTATCTATCTATAAAATAAAGTTTTGTTTTGTGTACGTTCGCTAACCAGCCAAACCGGTTGACCGATTTTCTTAATTTCATTTTTTAATTAACCTCTTTAATGAAATGAAATAAGGGTAGAAGGTTTAGGACAAAGAAAAATTTATAAAAAAATAAAGAAAATCTGTTAAAAAAAGAAATGAAATTTCAATTGGTCACATGGGTCACTGATTTGAACAATATTTAGTAATTTGCGCAGAGTTCATGGTGCAGTGGTGCAGTGGTCTCAGGTTCGATTCCTGTCACCGGAAATATTTTGTTTTAATTTTTTAATAATTTTCTCTTTTTTTTTTCAACACATTCCCTGCAAAATAAATAAAAAAAAAAACTATTTTTTTAACGCCCTGCGAAGCGGGCGGGGGTTTTGCTAGTTTCTAATAAAAAATTACTTAACTATTATTTTGACAGGTGGCATTAGTTATAGGTCCACTAAGTCAGCTTAAAAAAATATCTTCTTCTTTCTTTCCTTTAAAAATGAGATATTTTTAGGCTTTAAAAGAATTAAGTTGTGATCGTACATAAGAGGAAGAACATACGACCATAGTACTATACCCGTTTACTTGCCAATTCTAATAATAGCATTTTATAAACATGGTGAAGATTCTAATCTTATTTTTTTCAAATAAATATTATTTTAACAAATAAACAAAAATTATCTTATATGTTTTTTTTAAATATTTATATTATTTTTTTTTTAATAATAATAAAAAAAAAATGTTTAAATGTAGAATTAAATAATTTAATTAAATTCAAATTTGTTTAATAATTTTGCTATTTGTATTATCTTGAATGGTTGGTAGTTTGTGTTTAAATATATAGGTTATCAAAATCAGTTAAAAAGTTTTAGAAAAGATTGATAAAATTTACTTAAATAAAACTAATTGTTAAGGCAAGATATCGTAATAACGGGTTTAGTTAATTTTTTTAATAAGTATAATATGTGTCAACATGATATTAGGGTGGTCTTTATTTTATAGGTTAAAATGGTTCATCTTGAATGGGTCTAAATAAGCTCTAAATGAAAAATAATTCCGTTATTTTGTTTATATTTTTATTTTGAGGTTCTACGGTGGTTTTAAGCGGTTAAAAAACTAGGCTATATTAAATTGAATACATGGTGATTCCCGTAGAATGTTACAAAAAGCTAGAACATGGTACGATGAAACGAAAACGACCATCCTAATGTGACATAACATCAAAAACACAAAAATTTTATCGAAATCTTTGAATTTTAATTTAATTAAAACAAAAACAGTAGTCCTATAGGCCATCATATGAACAAAAAATCTTTGCTTCAATATATTTGAATCCTATTTCTGTGGGCTTCAGGTCTTTCTTTCTTTATCTACTTTTTGATAGACGACGTTTCGTACTTGTTTAAGTACTTCTTCAGGTCTATTCTCTCCTAAAAATTATTTGAAAGAAGAATTGTGTTTTTATCTATTTATGAAATCATATTTATTTTTTAAATCTTGAAAAAGAATTAAAGGTCACGAAAAAGGAATAATTAAAAAATCTTAGCTATAAAAAAGTAAAATACTAAAAATATTACATACCTACATTTAAATTTATTTTGTTTAATTTTTGGTGAGAGGTGGCGTATACGTAATTTTTTCTCCTTTTCAAAAATAAACAAAAATATTTAATAATTCACTTCGAAAAAAAAATTAACTCAATGAGTATAATTTTTGTAAAATCTGTCTTCAATTGAATTCGCTCGAAAACAATAAGAGAAAACCCTGATTGTACAATGTTCTTACCAACAACCTAGTTCAAGAATTTTCCATTCCGCACGTCATCAATTTTGCAAAGAGCACACAAACAGACAAAAGTAGTACGAGTTTATCAAAGAACAAGCAACAAAAAAAAAAGAAGTTCTCTCTAGTTTTCTCTCCATGACACATATTTTAATTTGGCATCAAGGACCTTTGCAGAAATTCCTTCACAAATGCAATATAGCCACTGTTGAGGGCCATTCTGCAAATAATATACTCTGCTATGCCCTATGCCTTAGCCTTATGTGGTGGTGGTAAGTTCTTCAACGGTTAATGGTTGTTGTCTGCCTATCTGTCTGCTGCCACTGTTAGCCAAGTCTGCACGAAACGGTGTGAATGCCTTCTGCAGACCAGCCACAGTCTCATAAGAAGCACACTAGCTAGCTAGGTACTATACTAGTGGAGCACAACAAAACATATATGATGGGGTAGCAAGCACACTCTCTGTTGTATGGTGATGGCGTGTTGCATGCAACTTCCGTGTTTGTCCACACTCTGCAATATCTGCACGCTGCAATATCAAACTCATGTTATAGAATTTTACCAAAGGGTTAGATAGAGTGTGTGGAATGAAGGGAGGCAGAAGTGCAACAAAAAAAAAAGAGGGACTCACTGAAACTACTATAACGATGACGAAAACACACCAGATAGTGTATAGAGTGTGTTTCCAACCAACTATAGAGGCGCTTTTCTTTCGTGTGGGAAAATGAAAAGTCGCGTGCCTTGCTCGAGTGTTCGTGTGGATTTCCTCCCCAAAAACTATCTCTCGTGCTCGTCATCGTTTGTATCGTACGTGTTTTGCAATTGTGTGAGTGTAGGAATCTTCAAAAGACAACAACCAAGTACTCCTCTGCCTGATGTCTCTGAAAAAGTATTACTCGTTCTGTTCGAACACTGTCGTCGATGTTGTCTTCGCGCGCTCTCTCAATTTTCTCAGGTTCGAGCAAGGAATATAGTTTTTCGTTGTTTTATACTTATTTTTTTGTTTTATCTTTCTTTGTATAATTTTCCCCCATTTTACCGTAAGCCATCACTATGCTACAATACTACCAACTCTTGTGCCATCGTACTAAGGTACAGTAGCACAGTTTTCGTTTGTTTTTCCGCGTGTTCGCACACGTAAAGGTTTGTGTTATTCAGGGGTTGACCGAGCTCTAAGCTCTGAGAGCTGTTAGAGCACTCTGTTGGATTGCATGAGTTGTACTGTCAAACAAAAAAAAAAAAAAAAGAAGAAAAACTGCTGTGCTATTCCTTCTGCTGCTGCTACTGCTTCCTGCATTGCTGCTCTTGCTCCTGGCCGTAAACGAACAGTTTAGATTGTGGTGTGCATAAAATTGTCCTGTGGGATGTTATAGTCGCGTTTTGTTTTTCGCCGATTAACGTGCATCTAGAAATAGAGTTCCGTCTGAACTTAAAATTCTTATCTTCATTTTTCAAAACATTCAAATAAAAAAATATTCTATCTTCATTTTGTTTTTTGTTTTTTTTTTTTGTAACGGTGAATATTATTTGAAAAATATTTAAAATCAGTAAACGGTTAAAATCCTTTCATCAGATTAACGCCGTGTCCGATTTCCGCTGCAATGATTATTATTTTTTAAATTCGACAACGCGACAAGCAGTGATGACATTGATTAAAACATTATCAACTTGATTTGTTGGGATCAATTGAGAAATTTATTGTTAACAATGTTGTTAACGTGGCCGAAAGTGAGTGACAGAAAAATATAAAAAAAAAACAAATGCAAATCCAATTCGAAATTAAGTTAAACCTCATTTTAAAAAAGTGTCACCAATGCAATTGTTATAGCGAATAAGTAGGCTGAATGGCGCTGCTGTCGTCATGGTCTTGTTAACAGAAAATCGACTCGACCAATATTCAAAACGGTTAAATTTGTATTGTCTTTGCATTTACATATATGTAGTTATGTATATATATACTCTGTAATGTTCCAAGGATGACTTCGACGGTGAGAATAATGACGATATTTTTAATGTATTGTTGTCCTACTTTGAGTGCAAAGGGAATAATTATGCATACACCACAATACTGTGCAACTACTGACAACAACTGCATGTGTGAATAATTACAAAAAAGGATACAAAAGTCAGTTAACAACAACACTTTGTTAAAAAAAAAAAACAACAACAGCAAGAAATTATATATTAACCGCATGAGTTTTTCAAGATTTTTTTTTTAATTCAAACATTATATATTATAAATGACCGTTACGTAATAATTACCTATATTTGTGTATATATATAAATATATTTGCACATAGGCTTGATGGGGATGAAATAAACCTGACAGGGTGCAATTTCCTGTGCAGTGCCATTGGTGAAACTATACAAAAAAAAACTTCATCGATTTGGATTTCAAAAATTAGTTGTTTTTTTTTATGTTGTTTTAAATTTCATTTAAATATTCCCCAAAATAAGTAAATTTTAAATTTTAAAACATTGTATACATAAATTTGTATATATAAAACAAATGCAATGAGAGAAAATGAAGAAAAAAGATAATATTATTTGGGAGTGTGAATAAAAAAAAAAAAAAAAATCGGGAAAAGAGAAAATGGATACAAGGGAAATGCGGCTACCGAAGCTGCTGCTGCTTCTGCCATTGCTGCTGCAACCGAAACTCTGCAACTTCATACAAAATAAAACGGAAAACGGAAACAGGATTTTAGTGCTTCAATAATGGTGACGCAATCGATATAGGAATTCGTTTTTTCCTCTTGTCCCGTTCAATTGTTGTTCTAAAAATCGGTTTTCTTCTTTTTTTCTATTTTTCAAAAACAAAGTGATGTACAAGATAAAAAGATAATAAATTTAAATAATTATTAAAAAATAAATAAAATGTATGGTGAATTTTTAAATAGAGTAGAATATAATGTGAATGTGGAATTACAGTGAAAATTTAAATCGATCGCGAAAAAATCTATTAATTTTTTTCATTTATTTTTTTTTAGATACAATATTATTGTAAAAATAAAACTTAACTGAAAATAAAAAATAGAAAAGATTTTAAGTAAAAGTTAAATGATTAAGTGAATTAAAAAAAAATATATTATTCTGAAAACAAGTAAGAAAGAAAAGAAAAAAAAAATAATACAAAAATGACGAAGAAGAAATGTTGCAAGTGAGATATAAACGGCATAAAAGAATGTTTTTTTTGTGTTGTTGTTTGTCAATATGATGGAAGATTGTGAAAGAGTGAGCAAATAAAATTTTGAAAATTGACTTCTTTGAAAATATACAAAATTTTCAATAAAACATTTGGATTTACATTTATACTATGAGAGATTGAAATAAAAGGTGAGTGATATTTAGTTTTAGTTTTTCATTACTAAAATATCCACTATACAAAAGACAGATGGATAGGATTTAAATGAAATTAATCATTCTGGTCTGTTCATTTTATTTCGAGAAATGTCAAAAAATCGAAAGATCTCTTAATGAAATCTCATCGACAATGTAGATATCACTAGTATTGTCTTTATTCAGAATTAATTGTGTGCTGTTTTGTATGTTTATAAATATATATCTATATACATGAATAGTTTTTTTTTTTCTTTTTGGTATTTTGAGATCTCATTTATACATAGTAAATTTTTATTGGAAAAAATCTTATAATTCTTGGATGAAAGAAAAATTAAAATTAGGGAACAAGAGGGATTAAATAGTGTGTGATGTTAATGCTGCTGATAGCCAAGACAAGAGCGATGATCGGTAGTGTTTATGCTCATAAATTAAATTTTTATAGCCATTGTGGTTTTTAAGAAGGAAACATCGCTTTTGGCATTTATAATTACAGCAGATTATTATTAATAAGCCTTAAATAAGTGTGATCTTGTGGTTATACGTATATCTGTTATAGATTAAGTGGGTGGTATTTTTTTTTTATAATTTTTGTTAACATTGTAATTTATGCAAAGAATAGAAAACTTAATCATAATTGACAAATCAAAATAAATCTTTAATGAAAGAATTTGTAGAATCATTATTAATTATTATAAATGATAAGATTTTGTTTGAAGTCTGGATCCACCATTACACATTTAAATTTTTTTAATGTTTGTATTTTGAATCAAATATTAAAATATTTATGATTAAATCGTCTTTTTTTAAATTTTGTTATAACGCCCACAGCATATTAAAACATTAAAAGGGCATGGTTATAATTTTTTAATGCACGTAACTTATAAATCAAAGGTATGATGCTGAAGATTTTTTAATACCGAAAATTAAATTTATCTTAAAGTTGAACAAAAAATTGTGTTAAATAAAAATAAGTCACGACGATTTGGGAGAAAACCAACACACAACTCAACAAATATAATTTTAGAGTTAACGATAAAATTTTGTGCATACAAAAATCCTCTGCTGAAAAAACACAAAAATTTATTTAAATATATTAGCGCAAAATTTTAAACAATTTAGTATGATGTTAAAGCACTTTTAGTGCGATAAAATGGCTTTAACATCGTACTAAATCGTTTAAAATTTTGCGCCATTGTTTTTTATTGAATTTAAACCAAAGGGGGGTTTGACTACTCTTAAATTATTTTCAATACAATAAAAACATTAAAGAGATAAGGAAGGATTTAAGAGGAAATACCAATGCAAATTAATTGTGAAGTTCTGAAAATCAAAATTGGAAGAATTTATTTATATAGAGCCAGGTGAAGAATTTCACATTCGTGTAGTACGGCTAAAAAAACATCTCATGTATACTTCTGAAATTAAACTTAATGGTGAATTTGTATATGTAGTCCTTGAGCTGCGATGGAACTTATAGAGCTATTGTGTGTTTCAAAAACATATTTAAATAGATTTTTAGGTACCTCTTGAGGGCTTTAGTTTAAGTTTTGTGTTTAAGTCTATGTACTTTGGGGCAGTGACATTTCAGGTGGTTTTACACCTTTTTTGGTGTATACATAAATATAAAATTTTATTCGATAATAATATCAATTTTACTTCAGCTTGGACTTTTTAAACTTGTTCACAAAAATTGGCCTTTTGTCTCGCCGATCTTATTTGGACGCATCCAACTAATAACTGATTTTCAAGACGCAATTTTTGTTAAAAATATACAGTCGTATTTATTAGATTTTTGTCTACTTAGACACTGTCTAACTATTTTCAAATTAAAGTAAATATGCTTTATTTAATAAAAATAAATATCACATTATTCACGGTTAAGACAATCTGCTCTTGTGTCTAAGTTTGGCAGCTATAAGACAACAATAAACAAGGTTTTTGAACACATTTTCTAAAGTTGGACAGTTGTCTAAAGTTAGACAACGTTTATAAATAAGGCCAATAATTTTTTAATATGTATTCGTATTTTTTTTATTTATGTGAACGAAAAATATTAGTATGTCATCCTAACAAAATTTAAACAAGTTTTTTTCAAAATAAATAAGAAAATACAATTCTCCATAAAACGGTTCCATTTATGTTAAGAATTGTTAGTAAACATTTTTATAAGGTGTGATTTTTAGGAATCTATGCATAGTACAGTAAGAAATTCCCAAAAAAAGACGCTTCGGCAGTAGGTACCATGGTTTTTATATTTTACATTTGGTACTTTTGAACACCTGTCAGAATAATTTGAAATAAAAAAAAATATCTATCCATATCAGTACGATTCTACTTTAGCTTTTATCGGCCGTAATCTTACTAGCGATGTTGTATTTGTAATGTATGTATAATCGTACTGTACAATGAATAGATATTCTAATAAAACACACCTTTTGTTGTATTTTGTCAAAATGATTGACTTTTGCAAAAGTTAATTTATAAAGTATAATCGTTTTCTGTACAGTTTTTAATTTTTTTTTACATTCTGCGCGCACTAAAGGAGACATGAATACCCTTTAAATATTTTAACGTAGTACGAGCGTTTAGGGAAATGGGATAGGATTTAAAAGGACAGACAGATGCACATTAGTTTTGAATTTTTGAACATGGCAATGCTACCCATTGAAAAATTGAGCTGGGTAAAGCATTCCACATTCGTGTAATACGGCTAAAGAAAGAATCTCTCTATTTAACAGTATGTCCGACGTTGGGCTCAAATGTTTTTTATTGTAGCTTCATGCAAAACCTAAAACAAAACAATTTTATTTGGTTTTATTAATTTAAAATATTTAACGATTTTTGTTGTTCTTCTATTATATTTAAATCAATATTTTTTAAACGAACTATAATTTTTTTTAGGAAAAAAACAGTAGATCAAAGATTTTCTGTGATTCGAAGGTAGAACCCGATGAATGAATTTTTTTTTAGGAACGATATTTATCTAAATTTTCTTGTCTTATTATTTATGTTTAAGAGAAAACTAAATTAGAATGTTGGAACAACCGTTTAACAAATTTGTTTGCTAAATTCCTTTCATAAAATCTGAAAATAGAATTAAAAGTTCGATTTAAGATTTTTATTTTATTATCATTATAAATAGTTTAATTAAATTGATACAAAAATATACGATTTATTATTTATTTGTTTTATTTGAAGTACGAAAAAAAAATTTTCTGTAGGTATTTTTGAATTTATTTAAATATCGCGAATATTTTTTTTTCAGTATTTTTTTTTTGTTAAAAATACTAAAATTAAGTTATCTATTTTTCACTGTTGACATCAATATGGACTTTTATTTTAGTACTTACAGATATTAGAAGAATTTGATTTACCTACTTTAATTTTAAAAGGCAATACGTATATTTATTTAAACGAAAATAACCGTCTTTAAAATTTTTAAATGCATACCTAATCATTTAACTGCTTAAAAAGGGTATATTTTTGTTATATTAGTTTCTGCCTAAAAAAAACATGACAAATTACCACTCTTTATTTCATGGTCTCATAATAAAAAGTCGCTAATCATTAAAGATGCATGTAAATAGCTTTGCTGAAACAATGTGACATTGAAAATGAGAAATCGTGACAAAAAGTTAAAAGTACCTAATAAATAAATTATTTTAATTTTTACTTGCTTTATATTTAGAAATATATGTACAATAGAGAAAGTTTTGGATTCATACAAAAACTTAACTCAAGATGTCAAACAAACGTGAAATTATGATGACAGAGAATACTCAGTCTGTCAGTATGTAATTTAACATGGAGTCGATTGAAGCGATTATCTTCAAACTTATTACTTACGGTTTTTAAGTGATTCCTAAAGTATTTAATAATATCTGTAACTTAGTTCTAAAATGGCCAATTTCGATTTTTTAAAATATTGGCTTAAGTACATAATTAGATTCAGCGTCGGATAATTTAAAATATCACAATGCTGTGCTTTAAGGGAAAAGAACGTATATTTATTAAAAAAAAATCTTTTAGAAATATTAATTTTTAAAAGTTTTAATAATTCTTAAAAATTAAAGAACGAAATTTTGAATTACCAAAAATGAAGAAATTGGACATTGGCAGTCGTATTTATTAGGTTTTTGTCTACTTAGACACTTATTTCAAATTGGTGAAAATATGCTTTATTTAAAAAAAAAAATAAATATCACATTATTCACGGTTAAGACATCTACTCTTTGTGTCTAAGTTAGACAGCTATAAGACAACAATAAACAAGTTGGGCAGTTGTTTAAAGTAAGACAACATTTATAAATAAGAAATTAGATCTTTTAGAACCATGGTACATAATATACACAATATTTTAATACTTTAAATTGGCATTCCCAATAAATTCTTAGTTTTTTAGAAAAATCTTGAAATTTTTTGTATATAAATAAATATATGTCCTACTGTACATAGCTACCTGAATAAATTTTGGAATAAAATTCTTACCAAGTTGGAAGCTAACGTTAAATTTTGGAAGAGTTTAACGAGGTATTTGATTAACATTTTAATGAATTTGGAAATTTAAATAAAATGCAAAAAAGAACAACTTTAATTTTATTATTACTTTGTTTAAATTTTCATTTTGCTTCCTTAAACATAAAGACGCAAAATTTTAAACAGCCTTATGTTAACACTTAGCATAATCTACTTAATGATTTACTAATTCTAAAGTTCTTTACTAAAATTTACTTAGTTTAAAAAAACCTTCTATTTTCTTAAAATAACCTTCAGTTGAACAGGCCTAAAAAAGTGACAGTTCGTGCAAACAAATAAGCAAACATACCATTTTCACATTTGTATTTGTTAAAGTGGCATTTGAAGTTACTATAATACTAAAAGTTAAAAAAGGCATTTGGTGGTTTTTAACTTTAATAGATTGTTAAAAAGATAGGACGATGCTTACTCGTTTAAAATTTGTAAAATCCTGTTTTTAACCATGCTTTAAAAGCTTTAACATCGTCTTAAGTTTTGTACTAACATTTTGATATTTTTTTGTTCAATTTCAAATCGAAACATGATCGAATTGTGATGTGGATATTTTAAATACTATTTTATATAACCAAAACATCGAAGGGTATGTTGCATGAAATTTTTTGTTTCGTATTTTATGTTCAGAAATAAGAGCATCTATCTGTTTAGTAAGTTTCTTGTTCTTTTTTATAAAATAATACTTTGCAGTCGGTAACTTCCACTATAAGTTCCTTTCTTATCCGTTATGCTTATGTACGAACAAGGTTTTTGTTTTTTATTTTTTTGTCAAAACGAATTTCATTAAAAAGAGCAATCAATAACATTTTTCTTCATACATCCAACAAAAAACAAAAATCGTTCACAATACAACACACGTATGTATTTATATATTTAACAAAATTAATAATAAAATTAATTATTAATAACATAATTGTTGAATGTTAAATAAATCAATCAAATTCGTTGAATTTCTGAATTTCTAAAAGCTTTTTATTGTACCAATAAACCTGCTGTCATAAAATCCATATATGTATTAATAAAATGTTAAACAAAGCCATTAAATTTCTCATTTCTCACTTCATAATATATTAACACTGTCATATTTTTGTTACATTAAAACTAAATAAAAAATAAACACAATGCAAGATATTTTACTTCAAATAAATTCACAACATTCATAAATTTATTTTCCTTGTTCTCTATGATGTCAAGTAATAATCATGATTCAGCAACACAAAAATAAAACAAATGGTTTTTAAAACTCTGCAACATCTTGTGATGTGCTTGTGCATCTTTTTTGTTTATAGAAATATGTATATATAAAACAGGTGGTGATTTTAAATGTATGCATGTATATGTATATAGAAGATAAAACATAGTTTTCATTTTTATTGTTACATTATTTACATCGGGAAAACTTTATTACCCAGATGGGCACTTAAGTTTTAATATTTGAGACGTTGAAGTTTGTGTCCCATCATATATTGTTGTTGCTCAAATATCTATGTAAATAAAATACTTGATTGTGTAACATGTTTTTGGGTAAAATTTAAAAAGTTTTAAGGTTACCTTAGTGTCATAGAATTTCCAGATAAAATTAAGGAAATTCAATATTTTAAAGCAAAAACAATGGCACACAATTTAAAACAGCCCGATGGTAAAGGTTTAATGATGATACTAATTCTTTTAAATACGAAGCGGTTTGCTAACTTTTTCTTAATTTTAAACACATCTTAACTAGTATCGTGAAAAAAACAACATTTATTTTTTTTTAATTGAACTGAAGTTATACATAGTTAAAACAGTTATCGTATTCGAGGGATTTAACTTTTACAAAATGCCATAGATAGTATGATTATATATAACACTAACTAGTCTTTTGACGTATTTTGTCTATATACATATATAGAAAAATTATATTAAAAAAAAAAATTAAAAAAATATTTTCGAAGGCAGGTGGTTACTCCGTTTGACGACCAGCGTTAGAACCTTACTCCAAGTGGAGTAAATTTACTCCATTTTTAAGAAAGAATAGGTATAAATTTACTCCCCCACTCCGCTTTTTTAAGATCTACTCCTTTTTTTCCACATTGAAGAATTCAAATATTCTTCAGCCAAACCTCACGAAAGTAAATGATACCTCTGTGTTATTCAATTTTTTAACCAACTCTGACTTTCACTATTTAAATATAAAATTCTATTCTGAATTTATGTGATTAATTTTTTTTTTTAGTTTTAATTTTTGTTAAAAATACAGTTTTTGAAAACATTCGTTTTCAAATCAACTCCGGAAATTTTTAATTTACTATAATTTTTTTTTTAATCTGCTCCGAAATTTAAGTACTGAGGTTTAAAACCTGGCGAAGACGTAGACATTTGATACCAAACTTGGCTGTGTTCACTCTTTACCAGCAATAGGCAATTCCTTTTATTATTTCATTTTGAATTTGATTTGCTCTTTTTTTGGTTATTTTTGTTGTTTTCTATTTCTATTCCTATTTGTATACATCGAATTTTGACATTTCCTCGGGTGTGTTCGTAGAACCCTTCATGTAGGTAATATTCTAACAATTTTCGTGCAAATAAGGTGTAAATTACTTTATTTCGAAATATGAATTTGTACGAGAAATGAAATTTGAAGTCTTCATTATGAAAACGACGTATAGTGTATATTACTATTAAGACCATAATATCTTCGCTTAAAAATAAGTAATCTGGTTGCAAAAAGAATTTAATTGATTGCCAACAAATATTATTTTTGTTTTTTTTGGTAAATTAAGTTTTTTTTTTTGATTTTAAAATCAAAAAGAATTAAACTGATATTAATTTGAAATTCAAAGTTAATTAATATCAATTCTTCTGTCAATCCTCACTTTAGATATGCTTCAAAAAGTCATGCTGCTTAAAATAAATAAATAAGCGACACTTATTGTAGGTAGAGAAAATTTTAATTTATTTCTGAAGTATGTAAATTAAAAAAATCGTCTTGAATCGACTTAAATTAAAAAAAAAAAAAAAAAAAACGATAAAGTAAAGTACCTTAAAAAAGATAAAATACAGTAAGAAAATATATTAAAAAAAAAAAATATTTTTAATTAGTTAAAAAAAAAATTTATTTTTCTTTCAAAATTGTTCGTAATTAATTATTAAATTTCTTATAGAATACTGAAAACTACATGGTTTTTAAAAATAATATTAAAATAAATTATTTTTTTGTATTTTAAGATTGAAATAATTTTTCCAAGAAACTATTTATGGAAACAAGTTAATTTAAATAAATGAACAACTGAATTTAAAAAAATCTTAAAGATAATATCGTAAGTTTGTCGTTATTTTGAATATATTTTTTTTTTTATTTTATATACATATATTTTGTAGAAAATATTTGAAAAAGAAGAAAATAGACCTCTTTCCAAATATGAAATTTTTCGTTAGTATACTAAACCAACTTAATTTAGCTTTTTGTTACATTTTAAACGATAGTTTGTTATGCAAAAAAAATCTTTTTTTTTCATACAAATTTTTATTGTACAATAAATTGTTGTTTCAAACTTCTTCCATAACGATTATGAATTTAAATGAAATAAAAATAAACATTTTGCAAAAAAATGAGATCAAAATCAGAACTGCACTGTTTTTGAATATGTATTAAAGCTGTCAAGAACGTTATAGAAAAATGTAAAATTCAAATTGACACTCATTGATGTATAAAAAAAAAAACAATAAGGAAACAGAAAAAAAATCTTAAGAGTTTTTTAACGATAACGGCTCAATTGATTTCCATCAAAAATGTCGTATGGGAGCTTCTTGGTCATTATATACATATTTTTTTGTTAATATAAAATTAATGTTAACTTATTTCTATGTGATTTTTTTAATAGAGGAATTCTTAGGCAAGAAGTCTTCTGTAGCGTAAGATGCCCCTAGTCACAATCCGCATCAAGACACATTTAAAACACTGATATGCGCCCACGCTACCTAACCCCACGTTACGTGGTACACACAAATCGAAAGCGACTTCAATATGCAACTTGGTAGGCGTAACTGGAGGTATGATGTGATCAAAAAAGCAATAGATAATGCGATTGTTATAAAAACAAAACCCTTGTAGTCGTTTTAAAAAAGACTATTGTTTTCATTAATAGTATGACGATAAAAAGTATTTTTTGAATTAAAAAAAAAAATGTTTCAATAAGTTCCATTTTTGCACAAAAGCAAAACTGCCCCTAATTGTGCTTTTCTTTCACCTGAAGAAATTCCTTCTAAAAAGTCTTCACAAAATTCTAATAAATCATCTACTTCATACATAGTCCCTATAATAATATTATTATGCTCTTGAAATCTTCAAACATTTTGTTTGTTCTCCATATATTTTGGAACAAGTAAGTTGAATTAAAAAAAAAAAAAAAAAAACTCGAACCAAATGTTTTATCGTGGGATATTTCATTCTTCGGTGTTAAATAGTTTCTTTTTTTATTTTGTGCATCTATTTTCAAAATATGTGCGAGAGATGAGTTTAATTTGGGATTTGGGAATCCGAAATTTCTGTTGTTGTTGTTATTGCTTTGTAGATATTATAATTTGATTTGTGGTAGAGCTATTTATATAAATATGTATAAGCAACTTCTTCTTTATTATGAGATAAAATTCCAAAAATGCTGTTTTAGGGTTATTATAATGGGATGTTATTTTTTTTTCTTTTCAAAAGGAAATGATATTAATAAATATTCTAACACAGTAATTTGAAATAATTTTGGTCTCTATGGTAATAGTGTTGATGAGTGTACCATTGGGGATGTCATGTCTGGTGATTTGGAGTGGAGAAAGCGGAAGTTAATTAAAATTTTATAGCACTATGATGTGATACAATAAAAGTCACAGGTTTGAACATACCACACATAATATAAGTGTTTTTTTTTTGTTTTAAGAAATAAAATGAAGGACTTGGTTGGGTAATTTATTTTTTTAATTATTTGTTATAAGCCACCAAGCTTATAAAAAATACTGAAAATATATAAACTCTGCTATCTCTTTTTAAATAAAATCTCAAAAGCTATAGATACACTGTGTGGTTAGTGGTATTTAATAATTGTATTATTGGACATCTGGAAATAATAAACAAGTAATAAAAGAATCAACTTTTCTTCTAATTTTAAATAAACACTGACAAGGGTTATTAAAGTAAGTCTAAGACTAAAAGACTAATGATTGTTAAAAATAAACATATTTAGAAGTTCGTTTATTTAAAAAAATATGTACATCTGTTTGATTTTTGATTTTTTTAATAAATCTAAATTTATGTGAAAAACAATAAAAAAAATACAAAAATTAAGGGATTATTGAAAACAAATAATTTTCTATACTTATGTAACATTTTTTAAACATTTAATACTCCAAAAAACAAATTTTTACACGTAAACAATAACAAATGATTTTTTGTTTTGTGAACAAACGATAACAAAATATTTAACGGGTCAACGATTTGGTCGACGCGACGATTGAAGATCATGACTTGGACGATATGTGGTCCCGACAAGATAGGGCAACATCAAGCCACACATCACGACCAATTATAGCTTTATTGCGTGAGAAGTTTCCTGGTCGCGTAATTGCATGTTTTGGCGACATCAATTGGCCACCAAGATCATGCGATTTAGATTTTTGCGTTATATTTTTTTTTCTGTGGATCTACGCAAAAGATCGTGTTTACGCGAATAATCCCCGAACTCAAGAAGCATTACAAAACAACATTACTCAAGTAAGGGCCAAGATACTACCCGAAATGTGTGAAAAAAGTGGTTAAAAATTACCTCAAAAGAATCGCATGCTGCGACTCTTCCCAAGGTGGCTATTTAAATTATATTATTTTTCACACTTAATGGCAAAGTCCGAACTTTATAATGAAATAAAAATTTCATCAAAAATGTATCGCTCTGTGTGTTTTATTTAGCTTTAATTTCGAATGACTTATGAATGACCCTGAATTTCTGGCTATTCACTTTTTCAAAAAAAACAGATCTAATAACCAAAAAAAATGTCTTAATAAATATTTTGTTATCGTTTGTACACAAAACAATAATTCGTTATTATTTGCGGATAAAAATTTTGCTGAGTTTCTTTTATACACTTTCATCAAAACACGGCAAACATTCCAAAAAAACATTATCAACATCAATTTTTCATTTTGAGTCCAAAGCACTTTTTTGATATTATTAAATTAAGTTTAAATCAGTTTTGCCGATAATGGGAAAGTCTAAAATAAAAAAAAAAACAGCTTTTGGTTATATTGATTCTACTAAATTGTTGATCATAATAATTTTTGCAATAAAAAAAAAAAAGATTGTATCCAAATCGTTTGAAAAAATTAAATTTTCCCTAAAGTTTTTAACAATTATATACATATGATAAGAATAAGAACCTTTTATTTTTGTGTTAAAAACTGTTTAGTGTCCATTTTCAGAAACATAGAACAAGTCGTTTTATGAAATATGTATTGAGATACAGGTCGATTCACATAAAATGCGACACAATACGTATAGATTGGTTTGAGACAAAACAAAAAAATCTTATAGAAAGGGGGTCTGTTTCCCCCAAAATGTATGAGGTAGGCCAATTTTCTTAAAAAAACTGACTTTAATATTCACAATATAATGCTATAGCTTTTTTCGAAAGCCAGAAATCCATTCTTTCTTTAGTCTAAAATATTAAAAACCACAGGTCTTATTTATGAATGCTGTTTAACTTTAGACAACTGTTCAACTTTTGAAAATGTGTTCAAAAACCTTGTTTATTGTTGTCTTATAGCTGCCTAACTTATCCACAAGAGTAGATTGTCTTAACCGTGAATAATGTGATTTATTTTTATCAAATATAAAGCATATTTCGACCAATTTGAAAAAAGTTAGACAGTGTCTAAGTAGACAAAAATCTAATAAATACGACTGCAGATGCTTAAGTATGTTTTTTTATTTCAAAATGTTGAGTTTGAAAATATTTTTTTCTAAATATAAAAGAATGTGTTATTTGCTTTAAAAAAGGTTAAGCAGTTTATTTTAAGTGTTGCTTTAATTTTTTATTTTAAGTACAGTCCCCCTCCTCCGTGTACACAAAAATTACTTTTTTTTTAAATCAAAAAAATCTAGAGATCATGAATAAAGTATAGCTCCAGCATTATTTAGAATGAGAATTTTGATGGATGTTGCATTTGAATTTAATTGGTATAACAAACGAAGTTCTTATACTCTTAAAATGTCAAGAAGTTATATAATTTGTCACCTAGATTCAAAAAAATACTAAGACTTGCATTTTCTAGAAACACTTATATAAAAAAAAAAATGGTATTCCCACTCTCAACATCTTTTTCATACTCATGCTGCTTGTTATCCCTTTAAGTCGTTGGTTTTATTTCCGCGTTTGAAATATTGTTTGTATTTGTATAGAAAAAAAATTGAAGATATAATTTCTTTCTACTAACGTATGAACAAAACTGAAACGTCCATTGATGCGCGTATATAATTCTTTAACGAATAAAATCTTCACCTATATAATGTAGGCAGAAACTCTGCACCTGCAATTTTCGTTTTTTTCCGAATAAAATAAAATTAAAAAAAATAAAAAAAAAATAAAATAAAAGCGAAGTAGGATGAAACAAAATCCTTTAAAAGCGTGAATCCATTTTCATAAAAGCAGAAAGGAGACTATATGAAAGAAAAACAATAGGTGACTATATAAAAGCCATCAACTACAAAAACATTGAATTGTTCTCTTTAATGCCACACATTGGCTTGAAAAACATCAGGATAGCATATTTGAAAAGTACATATAGTTGAGTATAAATTGGAGATGGGACTTCATCGTTTTGATGTGATATTTAAGCCTTTTTTAAATAACACAATCTGGTGTTTTGACCTTTTAGAATGAACAAAAAATACAAAACGCTGAGATATTATGTTTGTAGTATGTAGTTTTATGAGTAGTTGTGTCATTAAAAGCAGGCTTATACTCTGAAAACTAAAACCAATGAACCCTGAACAGGCTGCATTTATTTTTTTTTTTTTTTAAACATACAGTAAGTTTTTATTGAACACAATTTTGAAAAAGTTTTGTAACTAAAATATGAGTAGGTATGAGGATTTGTATGAACCCGGTGCGTTATGAAATCGAATAAAAAATTCTAAGGGCCTTTTTTCTCAGCATATGTTGGGGTTGATGGTTTAAAATTAACAAGCCATTTTTTTTCAAGAGTATTTGTTCGTTTTCTAAAAATAGGAAATGATGCTCTGTCATTTTATCCAAGAACAAAGGTTTTTAATTTTTACCATCAGATTAATTGAACTCAAGGTAAAACCTCTTTAGCAATTGTTATTGTTTTTTTTGTTTTGTAGAAACCATGGGAAACGAATGAGGAAATCAGGATTTTTTTCAAAAAAAAACGTAAAGATTTAAAATTATAGCCAAGATCCAGATTATAATAACATTAAACATTACAGTTAGACGTTATACCCAATTTGATCAAACTCGTTAGACCAATTCAAGTTCTTACAAATTGACTTTTAAGGGTACAAGCTGTTTGATTGGAAAGAGGATCGAAAGAAGGAGCTAAAATAATTTGAATCCGCGAAGTGGTTCACCCAAGATAAGTAGGTATAGGTACCCTGTCCAAAAAAACGCGTTAGGCACATCAACATATAGAGCTGCTGTATAATCATATTTAAGCTTAAAAAAAAATATTTCCGAATGGTCAGAATATATTGTGGCGTAAATTTTAATTTTTGACTTTTTCCTATTTGGCATAATTTCTAATATTTTTGGATTTATTTAAATTTTTTTTAACAATTTAAAGGAAAAAAGAAATTCTGCCGTTTTTCCAAAAATAATTTTTGGAACAATTATACGTAAGTTATAATAGTGTCGAAATTCTGTTCTTGCCATTCGAAACGCAATTTTTTACCAACAAATTTCTTAGATTACAAATTAAAAAACAAAAAATTCGAATTCCCCTTCTGAGAAATCACATAAAACTGCTTTGTACTAGATTTAAAGTAAAATGGTCCACCCGGCTCAAATTACCGTAGACGCATGGACGTACGGACGGAAGGACGCAAGAGCGCACAGACGTACAGACGCAAGAACGCACAGATACACAGACCGACCGACGGAATAACTAAACACACTTTCTCGGACTTCTCATCATCTTACCTACTGTTAGTTTTGATGACAACCTCAAATTCTTTTACACGAAACCAAAATTTGCCCTATTTAAATCGATTAAAAAGAAAGATGGAACAAGAATGATTATGAAATTATTGGCGCAAAATTTTAAACAGCCTGTTTCTAAGTTATTGGCATCATGTATGTACTTCTTGAAAATGTTCTTACTTTAAAACTCTTTATTAAAATGTAATAAGTCTTCTGTCCTAATAAACTCCAGCTGAATAATTTGTAATTGTCAAAATGACAGTTAAAAAGATAAAATAAGCGTCTGGTGATTTTTTTGCGGTTTTTAGTTAGGACCTTTGAAAGTCATGGTGTAGATTTAACCCATTTTGAGCAAACTGTACCTAGGTTTAAATTTTGCGCCATTGTGTTTGGATAAAAAAAGCCTTAGATTTCCATAAAAAAATATGTTTCTGAAAATATTTATTTTTTTTTAAGATAAATACAAAATATTTAAGAGGGTTAGATATTCTATGGTTTAAGTTGTCCTTCATCTGAGTAAGTCCTTATATAACAAATAACTTTCTTCCAATTGAAGATAAATACCGCGGATAAAATAAGCATCATGAAATTCATATCTATGTAATTTTATCAACGAATCCAGTTAACGTCGTCGTCGGTCGAGACAGAGGACAATAATGTTATTTGAGTTATTTTTCGCAATGCTTATCAAAAGTCATCAGGAGCTATGTAGATACATAATGTATGTATATTGTATATGTATTTTACCCAAATCTATTTGCCATTCCATTTTGTTATTCATATAAATTGAAAGACAATTTTACTTGAACAAATTAAAAATTAGCATCGTTCTTCAATAAAAGCCAAAAAAAAAAAAAAAAAAAAAACAATTTGAATTCGAATAATTTTGTTGAAGAAGCCCTTGATGTGTTATGCGGTATATATGTATGTATATTGTATATTGAATGGTAGTTGATGAAACTCCTTCCATCATCAGAAGTGGGTCTACTCGAGTCAATTGGTACTTCGAATATGCTTTTGTGCATCAATTGTATTTGTTAAATTGACCCACTTAAATAAGTTTTACAGGCATTTTCAAAAATAATAATAACAACAACAACTTCAGCAAAAAAGGGGAAAGCAAAACACTTTTAAAGAATAATTTTGTATTATATAAACACGAAAATAACTTCCGAACACAATATTGTCTTGTTGAAAACTCACAATTCAAAGATATTGATAAAGAAAACATAAATAAATAAATGAATATTATAGAGAAACAATTATAGAGAAGAATAATAATAGAACTTTCTGGTCTGTTATTGGAATCGTAAGACTCTTACTTTTTAATAGGAGTGTCCTTAAAATTATGAATGCCTTTTTTAAGCCAATTAGCTTGTTAAAAAGTCTTGTCTTGAAGCAAATATTTATATTTGTAAAATGTTTAATTGATGAAGTCCTGTATTCTGATAAATATTATTATTGTTGGCAGCATGAATAGCGTTTGAAAACAATTAATTCTAATTGGTCTAAAAAGTCAACACAAATTCTACAAATTTTAACGGCATCGGTAGTTATATTTGATGAATTTAAATTTAAGAATAGAAAATAATAAAAAGGGTCTGGGTGTGACCCACACGGGTAACTTCCAATTGGTGCCCGTGGAAATTGGACCCCGATGTCATTTTATTATAAGGAAATTCTTAATTCTTTTTAATTTTTAATCAGAAGTCGTTCCACACTTCAAAAGTTGTGCTAATTCTTGCGCTCGCTAGAGAGCGTCAAACTTGTCGAGTTGTAGAAGCTTAGTAAAGTAAAATATTCTCGAGATGAATTCTCCAGATGATTCCTGAAACCAAAGGTTTCCTCTTCTCTATCTTCTTACCTTAACCTTCCTTTTCTTTTCCTCGGTGGTATGGCGATGAGGTTGTCCGTCGTTACCACTTCCTCTTCAAACCCCTGCTCGTAGGCACGGCCATTGACTTCTCCTCAAAAATCCTCACGGTAGTACGGTGGCGATGACGCTGTCTGTTGTTCCTTCCTTCCTATGACGGTAGGGCGATGATGCTGTCCGTCGTTCCTTGCTTCCTTCTTTGACAGAACGGTAACGATGCTGTCTGACTTCTTAGCCTCTTCCCTCCTACTCCTTCCCAACTTCCAATTGGGCCGGATCAATTGTGTTACACGACCCGTGCCGATGATCATCATGGCTGAGGGCCCAATCCAAAAAAAGCTCAGTCGCTAACGGAGTATCCGGATACCTGGCGACCTCCAGATTAACTAGCCTTATCTGTATATGCGAATCTCTGTACAAACGGACCTCCTTTCTTCGCTACTCATGGGAACAGTAATTAACAAAAATAAACAGACAAAACAAACAAAACCGACAGACAAAATAGACAGGACCGGTCCTTCTTTCAAACCCCGTTGCCGTTTCTCCTGTGTTGCGTATAGGTGGGGAGGCTGTGGCTACTCGTGGCCCCCAGGTTGATGCGGTGGGCGAAGGTTATTCTTGCGAATGCCAGACCATATATATAGATCATTTGAGGGAACCACTCTGGAACCCAAACGGCCCCGAGTGCATAACACCAGCAATCCCCATAATTGAATGCAGAATCAAAGTTTTTTGTTTGTTTATATTTTAATAACCTTAAAACAAGCTTGTACGTTTATTCTCTGTTAATCTTTTTATTTTCTTATTTTGTCATTCTTGAAAATTTGTATTAATATTTATCACTGATCTACGGAAACTCTAGTCGAATATATTTTTTGACTTTTAAAATGTAGTCCAATTTAGTGCGAAAACCGTTTTCATTTTTCTTTCTCCTTGAGAGTATTTCATCCCCACATTTTAAATTTGACATTTGACCAAGAAAAATGTTGGGAACACAGCTTATAACTTCTAATGGGAAGCTAAAAATAAAACAAATATTTTATTTTATTAAAAAATGGACGTTTGAGCTGCATTCGGTTTATAGGCTGTAAAGGATTCGCTCCACAAATTAACATTGAAATGTTTAAATGGAACATTAAGAACCTGCGTGGGTACTCTATGGATTTTTACTTGTTAATATTTAACCGAGACTCCAACTGCTTTGCATAAGAAAACATAGTGTTTTCCATTACGAACTTCAACCAATTCTTTTGTATGCCAAGGGAACACATGACGCTGATATATTTAACAAACAGAGCTGAAGTTGAGAAAAAGTTAACAAAAACAACAACACATATACATTTACTTACCTACAGTCGAGTGTTAAATTGTGCATAAATCAGACATTTTAATACATACATAGGTATAGAGGTATATGTACATATATATCGTCCTCTTGCAATTGCAATAGCTCGTCTGTGAATATCAGAGATATAAAAGGGCTTCACATAAATACTTTATATAGGTACTTACATATGTACATATATACCAACGACTGACTACATTGTTCTGCCAAAAAATATATTATAAAGTCCGACTATCAACATTCTGGCTTAAATGCAGGCACTATACTGTATACCTAGAGCTCCTGCAGGTTGGAAGCCTTCTTTCGAAATATTCCTATAGGTATAACCCAAACCCAAAGTCCAAAAAGGAAGCACGAGCAGTGTAGAAATTGTAGGACTGTAGGACTTTATATAGAACTGGCCAACCAGGCAAACAAACATGACAGAGATTAAAATGTTCAAGAGCTTAAAATTCCAGCAATTTAACTTTTTCACATTTCTCACACGTGTGCAATGTCGTAGTAGTCGTCGTCGTAGTCATCGTCGTCATCGTTTGTTGAAATGGTTGCCGCTGTGGACGATATTGCAATATCGCTGCACCAGCACTCAAATGATGCAGAACCACCACTTTCATTTCTCCATTTTCTGAATACATATATAAGTTTAACCAGGAAAAAATAGTACCTACATCTTTCCTCCCACACTGTTTGTTACCTTAAGTACCATCAGTTATACCTACCTGACGCTACGTGTGTGTGGTATGATTTTGATTAAAATATTATGGAATTACATTCCCCTATATAGATCCACGGTGGTCATTTTCAAAAAGAAATAGTAAAGAATTAACAAATAAAGTAAAAGAACGAAAACAATGGTAGATCATATGAGGACTGTAGTTTGAGAGAATGGCTCGGAATGGAAAAAAATGTAAGATACATCACAAAAGTCACATTCATTTATTCAGGCGCGGCGGCGCGGTGGTAGGGAAAACTAAAAACTTGGACATTTCTGTGACACATTACATTGTGATCTTACACGTATGATACGTTGATGTAAATAGGATACGTTCAATATCGGGTACGTTCGTTCGTACCTACTTCAGACTAAATCGAAAGATCGAGTTAAGTTTGGAATAAAAATTGGTTGACAGTTCGAACTCGTCGCGTTCTGTGATGTTAAACCAGCACTTGAATATTTGATTTGATGTTTACACATCTTAACCGTGAGTCTCGGCATACTCATACTTTCTTGCTTTTGTTTACTTTTTGTTGACGTTTAAAAAGTGGCAAATAGTTTAGTTCAAAGCGTTCGTGTATTCTCGCACAGTTTCACTTCTTTTTGAGAGAATTACACCCCCACTCCTCAAAATTTGATAGATTGCCATTTTTAGCCCGGAAAGTACCCGAACAAACCTATAATTGCGTAAATACCTACATATATTTATTCATTAATTTAATAAAGAGAAGTCGCGGGTTGATAATAAGATAGAGATTTGAAATTTAGAGAATATTAGAGAATATTAGAGAATATTTTTTTAAATGTGTTTCTAACCATTTGAAAAGTAATTTGGTTGGTATTGTTTTAAATTCAAACTTGACACAAACTCTTGTGAGTATAAAAATGATCAGCTTAAACAATTAACTATCACAATACCTTAAATTTTGTACGATCATTGAAACACATTTTACACTTTTTGTCATTTCATCAACGTTGCATATCTGATCTCATAGTTGTCAGACAATCATTAAAAATATTCTCACCGGACGGAATTGCTTTTTTGCTGAATAACCATTCCATAGTGCAGTATATTTTATGACATTCTTATTATAAATAGTTTATTATCACAAATCTATACTTTTTTGTGTGTAAAACTACCAGGTCTTAAAATTTTAAGTTGACGAACAAAAAAAGTTGAAACAGAAAGATTGTTCTTTGAATTTCGACAAAAATCGAACAAGAAATGTTTAAGATGAGAAATAATTTTGAAATACCATAGTTAGATATGTACCTACTACGTGTCTCGAGTATTTTCTTTTTTTTGAAGACTTAAAATATGTCGGAACAAAAATATGTATATATATTTATACAGCAATCCAGGTAGAAAGACTAAGCCAAAACTTTTCACTACTCCATCAGGTGTATGAGATAAAATAAACGTGATAAAGGAAACTTCAGGGCAGCTTTGTTTCATAGTCATGTTCTATAGGTATGCTCTTTGTACGCACGCATTAGTGCAGGAAGTTTTCTACTATCGCCTTTTGTGTGCGCTCGAAATGAACGCAAAAAAAAAGAAGAAAAAAAAAAACCAGGAGAGCTTGGAAAAAGTTTATTTTTTATTCCGTCTATACGATTCTGGTATGTAAGCGCACCAGTATGGTAATACATTTTCAACATCAGGACAAAAGAATAGGAGGACTGTATATAACAACAACAAAAACCTACCTACCTTACCAACATACCATACCCAAACGGGATAGGAAATAGTCTCTATAAGAGGGTTATTCCTGGTTGTACCTGCTGTTTCTGGAATTCATTCTTGAGATGATTGTTGTTTTTTTGTTTTGTCTTTTTTTTGTTTGTTCTTCCTTCAACTTTTAGTTCAACACGTTTTTTAGGGAATGCGTAAAATTTTCAACCAGGAAGGTATACTCTACTCGTACCTACATATACCTTATGTCGAAGTTTTAATAGAAAATTTTTAATATACGTAGGTTCGTCCCATATAACTAACTTTATACAAAATATTAAACATTATATCATTATTTCAAATCACAATTCGCTTATAGCTTTGTAGCATGTACCTTCATAGCAGATTGCGTACTAGGAGATTAATGTTATTATGTAAGTTTGTTCAAACCTGAACGACTCTTTTAGGGAGACTATAGTAGACTCAGTCTACTAGTAAAAAATAAAAGATATTTTAGATGAATATCAAAAAACATAAAATTGAATAGGTATAGTTTACAAGAAAACTTCTGGTGGCAATAGGTCAAAAGAATATTTAAGCGTATACCATTTTTTTCATCATCTGATTTAAAGAGGATATTAATTATAATTGATTTTTTAAAATAATTGTATAGGTTAGGTAACTAATTAGTTTTATTTTTTGGCGAGGATTTAAATTATCTTTATAGCGATTGGGATTTTTGTAGAGAAAGGTAATAATATTGGTTAGACAATATGTTTAAAATTTATCAATTATTCACAATATGTTTACATCGCTCTCACGTTTCCACGGAAATTAAGAGCATACAAATTGTGACCATAGTTGGGTTGTGCAGCGTTGCCACAATGTTACAAGTGTAACAAAAGTGTTACACTTCTCTTAATTTTTTTGTATTTGTTACTATGTTACTATGTTACTTTTTTTTTCTTTTTGTTACACTTTTTTCTCCAAATTTTTTTTTTTCTTTAAAATTTTACTTTGCGCTTAAACAACACTTCCACCTATTTGTACACCTACGTCCTAAATTGAGTTGAAATCACCTTCATTCGACTCGATCGAACTCGTTCAGTTACAATTTAGTCGAAATCTTGCTATCTTTCACTTCAAATTCAAACTCGATCTCTCGATCCAGCTTTTAAACATAAATTCCAAAAAAATAATTTATTAACTTATTATTTAATGTATAGTTTTGTACTGAATTTAAAAACTGTGATGAAGAAAACTTATGTTCCTATTAAAAATAAAAAATTGAGTTCAAGAGCATTCTTTGCATTTAAATCATTTTTTCAATTTGTTACATTTTTTTCGCTTTTGTTACGTTTTTAAAAAAAATGTGTTACACTTTCGTGAAGCCCAGCGGCAACGCTGGTTGTGATTGTGTACAATCTCGAAAAAATTAGTTTCAAAAATAGTTTTAAAAAATTATTTAAAAATCCAAAACTTGAGTTTTTTTGAAAATCATTGCATACTAAATTTAATTAAAATATGTTAAACACGAAACGAAAATAAATAAAACGGAAATAAAAATAAAATGGTTCTATGATGATGTAAAATTTATTCCAGTTAAATGGTAAATTTAATGTAAATCGTATTCGTATTAACATTATAAGCTTACTGAAATCACAACCATGCTGTCGTTTCTCCCAAAAAGAAATTAGATTTTCCTTAACGTTAAAAATTTAAATGGCTAGATATCGTTATTTTTTCTTTTTTAAAAATCGAAAACATTTTTTTTTTATTTAATTAAAATAGTTTTATTTTAATAAAAATTCCTTTTTTAATGAATTAACAAACTTTGGTGTAGATCTTATTAGCTTTCGCATGCCAATCCTTCGTGGCTAGGTGCCAGGTACATTTTTACTTTTTACTTTATATACAATATATGTACATACATATAGGCACTATATGCCAAGTTATGGATTCTTAAAAAAAAAAATCGATCTCGAGATTTTGATCAAAGTTGACATTACGATGATAGCAAAGTCGAAAAAAGTGGGTCACGCAATTTTCTCTGTCTAAACGAATGTTTCGAATTTTACACTTTTTTGATTTTATTTTTTCAACAAAAAATAACGTTACCTGTCGTAAATTTGTTTTTTATTAAATTATGAAAATTTTATTTTTCTCAAAAACGTGCTTAAAACTTCATTAAAAAAATCTGCACTTTTTCTTACAAAACAACGGCTCCTACGATTTTTATTAGAATTTGTATGTGAACTTATATTAGTACGATCTATCATAATATTGGAAAAATGTCTTTTCTATTATTCTATCGATTAAAAATGGTTTCCCTCACAGAACCATTTATTTATTTTTCGACTATCTCATTGTTGAACCTATTTCAATGCAATTTTTTATGCCAAAGCATTTGATAAGTTTGAATAATATTGCGTATCAAAATTAAAAAAAAAATAATTTTGGGTTTTAAAAAAAAATTTCAAAATTATTTACAATAAATTCTATATTTCGAAAATGGGTAGATGAGTTTTTTTTCAAAATTAATTTTTTAACTCCGCATTAATAAAGACTTAAAAATGGTTTATCAATTATTTTTCATAAAATGATTTCAAAATTTTATAATTTATATAAATAACTAATTTTCAAAAAAATGGCTCCAACGATTTTTAAAATTTTTTCTCATAAATTGAGATTTGTGTAAGAAATCAGATGGTATTGTTTGGTGTGTTGTTGTCAAAAAAATTTTAGAAGTATTGTTTAATCAGTTTATTTCTATTTACATTGTTTTTTTTTTTTTGTAACAATTTTTTTTAGCATACGTGCAACATGGTGCTATATTGTTTATATTGTATCTACTACCTTTAACTAAACTACTTTTTTGCCAAGCAGCATACAATTTTGGCTTAATCAATGTAATTAATTTATTTCTTTTAAAATCCTTACTATTCAGTCTTGAAAACAGTGCATTGCATTTTTATTGCCTTTATTTTACATTAAATAAAGATAATTTTTCAAGAAGTTTCTATTTCTGTACAATACACGAACAAATTACATAACAGATTTAAAAAAAATATGGAATTCGATTTAAAAAAAAAAAAAAAAAAATAAAAGAACTTGTGTCATTTTTATTAGACATGAGAATGACACGGTGTTTTTTATTTCCACGGCAACACTTATTCTATTTGATTTTAACAATCTCTAAAATTTATGTTTATTGGTTCTTTTAATTATTTAAAAATATGCCAATGTTGAAATGTTTCCAAAGTATAACAATAGGCCTGTTTTCTTTATCTGATTTTTTGCGATTTGTTCTGCATTTATGTGAATTGAAAATAGTTTGCTACTCAAAATGGAACATTTTCCAGAAGTTAGCCTTCTTGAGTAAGTGTAAAAATTTTTATTGTCTGTGATTTTCTGTCTAAGAAAATTTTATTTTAAAAAATATAATTCTCCTTTAAAAAAATTTCAAAACTGGTTGGAAATACATAATAAACAAAAGAGATTTTATTAAAAAGGATATTGACCATAAGAGTATTTGACTCCTGAAATAATATAAAATACAAATTTAAATAGTAAAAATAAACAATTAAAAAATCAACAGCAACACTTCCAATGTCATGTTATATTTTTTTAAGGTCAGGAATTTTATTCTATTGTTAAATCAAATCGTTTTAGTTAACATTTTTGGAAAAATGAATTTTGAAACTCAACCTTAAAAATGTTGTTTAAACTAATTTTCTTCAAAATATATTTCTTCCTAATATTAATTGCTAACAACAATGTCTTCCGGTTATAAAATCTACTTTACTAATCATTAAGTGTAAATTGGAACTTAAGAGCAACGGATTAAAGTCAAATTAAAGAAAATTTATTTTTATCATTTTCGATATTCACAAATTAAAAGATATTTTAGCATTTGGTTTTTAGTATTTGACGAAAAACTGATAAGAGTAATGAATATTAAAAACAAAACTACTACTTAATAACAATCAATTTTGGAAGAAATATGTCTTGACCCAAACAATACGCCCTAGCGTTTTGTCGCATCTTATATCTTAAACAACCCTGTACAAATATTTTCTATTTTTTATATTTCAAACTTATTCAAATATTTTTAATTTTGTTGTACCTAAACATTTTTTTTTATAAAACTTTATGTCGACTATATCACTTTCTTTCGATGATTTTGAACAAGATAATGACAATTTTCAAATATCTAATTGAATACAGGGACCAATTGTAATATTTTGACATAAGAAAATGAGGGATTTTGAAAAATCTATATTGTGCTAAAAAAATATTTTAAATTAAAATGTCTTTAAGTATGAGTAATTTTTTTTTTTCTATATTTATTTTCTACCAGTTCACAATTTTGAAGAATTTAAAGAATCTTAAAAATTACATTATTTTTTCACGATTAAAGCTTAAAAGCACATATACCTGTAACCTATTGTTAATTTTGTCTTGCCTTATTCCTTTAACCTATACAAGTCATTAAATATGCAAAGTTGTCCCCGTAAATTAACAACAACAAAATTGACTG
Source organism: Epistrophe eligans (assembly GCA_951394125.1). Lineage (NCBI taxonomy): Eukaryota > Metazoa > Arthropoda > Insecta > Diptera > Syrphidae > Epistrophe > Epistrophe eligans. Next base: position 84,264,410 of record OX596029.1, read on the forward strand.
TGTAAGCTTACATAATATGTATGTAGTATGATTAAATCAATAGCCAATATTAAAAGTTTAATCCGTAATTACTTAATAGTATAATACATAATTTTTAATGTTACCACCATTCTGATATAATGTATGTTATAAATACCTACCAATTATTTTCAGGAATTAAATTTAAACCACTATCAAACACCCTCAAGGTTTATTCGTACCAATTTTACCTTCAAAAGGCTTAAAATATATCTTCATGATCTGAAATATTTTAAACAAGTTGCCATCAACTGACATAATCAAGTCGTTTGGCTTAACGATTGTCATCAATTTGACAACACAATTTTTATTATTGACACATCAGTATAGTACCAAAAATAATAAAAATCCTTTCATAGATACGATTGTGGTGTATTTTTTTCAACCAAATAAAAATTAAACCCCGAATAAAAATATATATATTTAATTTTAAAACAAACAGTGGCATTTTTTTGTTGTTGTTGTTTTGTGATCTGACAATTTCATTATTTTTCCTCGATTTATATTTAAATACATAAATTCCAACCCAAAAGCATAACAAATGCAAGTTGGTTACATTTCATATTGTGTGTGTGCAATCCGTTGGGTTGGATATCGTTGTTGTTTTTTTTTTGTTTTGCGTTCGCCTGTTTCTAGAACTTGCGGGGATGTTTTATTCATCTGATAGCTACATACATATATACTTGGGGTTAAATATTTATTTGTTATTTTTTTTTCTGTCGTTTTTATGAACATTAAACCCATTAAATAATATTACTCAACTTGATTTTGTTTGTGCTTCTATGGTTACAATAACACTGTGTATGTTTTTTTTAGTTTTGTTTTATCAATGCAAGTATTTTGTATCTAATTGCTATGTTGTGTTTGTTAATCGAATTGTGTGAATAGTTTAACATAACAAAAAACTAGTTTAAAAACAATTTTTTTTTTTGCTAATCGAGAGCTAAAAACTCCAATCAGATATTATGTATGTATGTATAGCCTTAATTGATAGGTAGTTAAAAACTTATTTAAAGTATTTGCACATTTCTATAGCAATTGTGACGCATAAAAGTGACAGCTAAATAAAATAAATTAAATTATGCAGAAAAAAAAACAAAAACTGTTTTGATTGCGATATACTCTACTTGCACTAATATTATTGGAAAACAAAGATTCAAATCACAACTGACAAATTTGTACATATATAATAGAAAAACTATAATATAGTTGATCTGTTTGTGTTTCTGAAAATATATTATGTCTATTCTTGTTGCCTTTATGGTTTTCTTTAAAAATTGTAGAACAAAGTGATAACAGTATATTTTGGGCGATTCCCTATAGAGGCTAGAAGTTCAACTCTTCAGTTCTGCCCTAGTTTTTATTTTAGGCAATAAGTCTTTTAACTGCAGTTAATTAACTATGAATATATAAATTAGAACAAATTTTTAAAATAAGATTTAATAAAATCCGCCCACTGTCACGCCCTCTTTACTTATTTTTTAGTTTCTCTGAATCGAATCGGTCGGAAACATCTCTTATTCTCGGAAAAAACTCAAATTATTTGAATGAAATTTTCAGAGTTTGTTCTGATGAATGAAGCAAAAATTTAGAAAAATGATTTAGAAAAATTCCTCCATTGCCACGCCCACTTTTCTAAAAAAAATTGGGTTCTCGGAAATGCTTTTAACAATTTGGATTAAATTGGCTGAGACTGTTTTGCTGGACGAAAAAAAAAAAAACATTCAGAAAATAGTTTAGGGAAAATCCGCCTACTGCCACACCCACCTTTATTATTTATTGTTCTCGGAAATAGCTCTATCGATTTGTATGAAACTATCAGGTTTTATTCTGATGAGAGGAAAAAAATCAGAAAATGATTTTATTGAAATCTACCCATGCCAGGCATATTTTTTATTGCTTTTTAGTTTTCGGGAACCGTTACGCCGATTTGAATGAAATCTTCAGGGTTGGTTTTGATAAACGAGAGATGATAAAATGAGATTTATTGCAGTACAGGACTTTCAACAGACTAAGGGTCTATTTCACAATCTCTGAGTAAAGTTCTAAGTAAGCTAATCACATTTTGACATAAAATTGTGGGAAAATCTATGAAGTAAAGTTCTGATTTGCTTACTCAGATCTCGTGAAACGAGCACTAAAAGACTACTACCATATTAAAAAGTACTGTAAATATAACTAACTTTTAGTCAATTAGGTAACTGATTTTGTTAACTGCAGTCAGAATATTAAAAAAGACTTTAACTGTAATAGGGTAGTTGCAGTCAGTAAACTGCCATATTACAGTTAAAGTCTTTTTTGAAAGTTGAAAAGATTAAGGATTTCCTTTTTTTTTTTATTCAATTAACATAACCTCAAAAGACTGCATTCTTTTCAACTCTGAAAGTTACATAGGTACCCCATATTATTTTTTAAGTCACTCCTGTGAGAAATATAATTCCGAGGAAGCATTTCAAGAATTTTTTTTCAAAATAACAGGATGAGGAACTATCTATTATTAATATTGATTGTTTGAGTAGGTATATGTAGATTTACCTAAAGAAGATTTTAACAAGTTCAAAAAGTGTTGGATATAAAAATTGTCAAAAAATTATACTTTGTATAAAAATGTTTATATTTTGTTGTTATGTAACTAGACATTAATAAACACCTACGGTATCTTTATTAAACGTTGGAAGACAGTAAGAAGACTGCAAGAACTATGTTCTTTAGTAAAAATGTCAACGGATCGTCCACAAACATTTTAAACTCTTTAAACTCCTGTCCTGTTAAGCCCCATCCAGCTATACATACATATATCTTCATGTGTATGCAAGTTCCCAAATCCCATAAAACTCTTTTATTTTTTTTTTATTTTTTTTAAATACTTAAATTTGAATCGCTTAACGATCCTTGGAAATTCCGCAAACACCTGGGGATGCTATCGGCTACAAAGAAAACAAATATAATATTTAACTATACAACCCATTTCCGCTGCTGTTGACTGCGCCACCAGTCAACCAAAAAATCCACACAAACAACATATACATACAAACATGGTACATATACAACTCAACATAATTTTATGACAAAATAGCTTGAGATGTATGCTCACCGCTTACAATTCGCTTCGTAAACTCGTTTCTCGTTTGTTGTTTAACTGACGGTTATAGTTAACGTTACCACGACAAAATTCCAATAACAACAACAAAAAGAAAAAACAACAGCAAACAAAAATCCGATTTCCTTCCTCCTTGTATAAGTATGTGTATGTAGGTAAGTAAGGGTAGAGGGTAGTGTATAGAGTGTGTGTTGCCTGTGGAGTTGGAGGTATGTGTTTTTCAATTTACATATTTACTCACAACAACATGAACTTGATTGTGTTTTGATAGAAATAATATCCTATAGACAATGTAGCAACTACTCATAGTTGTTTTATAGGAAAACATAGAAACGTCCCCAACCCTTTCTCATCGTCATCATAGCCGTGGTTTCCCAAGAAAAACAAAAGCAAATGCATATATAGAACAAAAAAAAAAAAAAAAATAGGATAAGTATAGATAGGAGATTACAAATTTCAAAGGCATGTAGTATAGGTACCTACCTACCTAGTTATCTACGGATGGGAAGCTGCACGGTTTGATTAGTGCAATACGGTTTAACATAATCGATGTGCAGTAACATAAATAAATATAATGTCCCATTTGAATTCATAAAAAACACTCTTCAAAAAAAGTTAATACCTTCATGAATTGAAATAATTAACAAAAGAAAGATTTCTAGAAAACCTGCTCTTAATGTATTTTAAAGAATTTTCTAGAAAAGAAAACATAAAACCATGTTTCTAGTCTTTGACTTAGATTTATAGATAAAAGGATTGAAACTTGAACCCAAATTAGTGTATTTGAGTTCAAATAAGTGTACTTATAGTTACGGTGACCATATTTTCAAATTATAAATAATGAACAAATGAAAAAATAAACAAAATTCAATTCAATTTTAAATTTTTCCATTTAATTATCCACTTAAGTTAAAATGAGAAGGTACAGAAATTCAGTCTTTGTTTGCATAAAACTTAAAATTAAAAACAAAATAACTCTAAAACAACGGAGTTTGAACTCTAAAGAACTGAGTTCATAATTATTGTATTTAGTTATCAAAATAGATTTTACATTCTCGTTGGCATCAGGGATCAGGGTTGGCTAAAATAAATTTCAATATTTTTGTTTGCTTCTAATAAAAAAAATTTTAAGTAAAAGTTACCAATTTTAACAACACAGACAGGAGACAACCGATATGTTTTTTTTTTTTAAATTTTAATAGTTTTTGATGATGTCAAAACCAATGGAGTGCATTCAGGACAAAATAAAATTATACTAGATGTCTTGTTCGTTCGTTCAATCGGTAAGGGCATGTTAGCATTACTATTTTTTTTTTGTCAATGAATTTTGCTCTAATATTTATGTTATTATTTTTAAGAATTTGTACGAAATACAGAATAAATAATGAAAAACTTCTGAAATACAGAACATTTATGTGTTTTTGTGAAATAAATAATTCATAATGAACATCATCATCAAATACAGAACTGTTCATTATTATAATGAACGGATGGTCACCGTACTTATAGTACACAAAACTAGAATTTTTCTAAAAAAAAAAAAAATATGAACTCGTTTTTGTTTCTTTAAACAAAAAATCCCAGGTTTTCATAATTCCATCACCATGACATGGACAATGAAGTTATATCTACGAATCTATAAGTGAAGATTTTTTAAAGCAATCCGTATTGAAAATTGGTCTAGTGGATGCGTATTGGGCTCGTAAGCTCAATTATAGAAAAACCAACAAAGTAAAATTTAAGTTTTTTCGAATAAAATAAAATTGTTACGTTTTCAGAAAAAAAAATAATAATCAGCTGCATTTACAACCACTAGCTATGGTGAAAACAAAATAATAAATTAAAATGTAAAAGCATAATAAAAAAATCTGAAACCATCAAAAACTCTACAAATGCCGATTATATATATCGGGTTTTCCAATACGGACTTGGTAACTTTGAATTTAATTTGTGAACGCACCCTTTCACTAATCATCGAACTGTCATTGTCAGTTTATTCAGTAAGCTTAAAATTTTCATGATGGTAAAGTACACGAAGGAGCAACGTCTGCAAATTATAAGAATTTTTTGCCGAAATTCGGAGTCGGTGACCGCAACTTTAAGAGCGTTAACTCCAATTTTTGGCTCAATGGGTGAAAATCCACTTTTTGCTTCATGAAAATATCTGGTGCGGCTTGCATGCCGGCGGCGTTATTGGGCGATATTTTTTTGTCGACGATAACGATCGTCACGTTACTGTGAATGGCCAGCGTTATCGCGCCATGATTACCGATTATTTTTAGCCCGAATTGGAAGCTATGGACTTTGACGACATGTGGTTTCAACAGGATGGTGCCACACAGCATACATTACAATCGATTTATTGAAGAGTAAGTTTGATGAGCGTGTTATCTCAAGAAATGGGCTAGTCGATTGGGCGCCTCGTTCGTGCGATTTAACGCCTCTAGACTATTTTCTTTGGGGCTACGTTAAGTCATTGGTTTATGCCAACAAGCCAACAATGACGTGGGAAGAGCTCAGAGCCAACATTGAACGCGAAATAGCGGCCGTTTTGGCCGAAATGTGTGGCCGAGTCATCGAAAATTGGGCCCAACGAAAAGAATTGACCGCTGCAAACGTGGCCGCGGTGGCCATATGATCGAACTCGACTTCCATTCATAAATATTTTGATTATACTTCAAGCCTAATAATGATCACTTTGACTACCGAAAACTGTTAATTTTACTGTGGTTTTTACAATTTTATTTTTTCGGTGCGACCCAAATGACCGAATGCTGTGAACTTTCGATCGTATCTACCCATGCATGCAAGAAAGAGAATATGCGCTCATGTGCAGTGCATAGAGTACCTATGTATGTATGTACGACTTAAGGGTTTTGTTCTCTTTCACCCTACAAGCTGTAAGTTGTTAGTTCAATGATGTCAACTATTGCATTAGCATGTGTTAGTTGTCCCGTACATTTTAAATGGGACCCGAATCAACACTACATTAAAAAATAGTAGGCATGCTTTGTAACCCTTATTGGGTTTAAAAATATTTACTTTGGTTTTTTTTTAGTAAAAGTGTATCTGGCCTGAGGCTGTCGCTATATAGGTACTAGACTATCATCCTCCTCTCCTTCTCTTACTTTATCAAAACTCTCTAAAAATTATAATATATAATAACACCTTAATAGAGTTTCCTTTAATTTTCGTAACCTGAACGTAACAGATGCAATAGATATATTTTACAAAGAAATATTTTTTATTATATTTCTCTTCACGTACGTAGAAAAAAACCTTTGACCAACATTTCCCATCGACTGTCTAATATTTTTCAAACTGCACCTTTGGTTCTTAAAAACTTTATTCTTGAGTTAGATTTCATTTTACTTGTCAAATTAGTATCTATTAAAATGTTAGTTTCAGATCTCTCTTATTCAACCTCCCTCTTTTGTTCCCACGAGGTCCCTCAAGACAACCAATTAGGTTCTTTACTTTTTATTTTGTTATCAAATATTCCTAAATCTCACTCTATACGCAGCTTGTTTTAAGCCGAAAAAATAGAGGTAATATTTTTTACCATTTGTTGGTCTCCCAGCTTTCAAATACTTGTGATAATGATTCATGATAACATTGTAAAGGGTTTTCCAATAAGAAGTTTTATTTTGATATAAGAACGAGTAGGTATTTTTTAAGAGAAATCAATGTTTATTTCATTTTAAAAGTAGTAGGTATGCCATTAACAACCGCCACGGCTACGGTTGCAGCACCATATCATTTTCATGAAATTTTCCATGACCAATTCACACATTTGCAGCTGTATGTTCCCGATAACTTCACGAATTACATCTTTAAGGTCTTGAATCAATTGTAGAGCATTGGCATAGACTCTATCTTTCACATGGCTCTAATGAAAAAATCTAAATGTGTTAAATCACAAGATCTCGGTGGTCACTTGTGACCACCTCTTCGAGAAATAACACGGTCGTCGGTCAGGAAACTTTTCTTGCAAAATTGCGATTGTTTCGTTGCTTGTGTGGCACATAGCGCCATGTGAATTTTAACAATTTCAATGCATTGTTGAAGCGTGTATCGTTCCATTTTTAGTAATGGCGTAGTTTTTACTTGTCAAATGTCAAGAGATGACAGTTTTAAATGTGACAGCTGCCCAAATATCGGGCTATTTAAAATAAAACCTCTTATTGGAAAACCCTTTATATAAAAAACAAAAACTAATCCCTTATTATTTTTTGTCCAGTGTAATTCAAATTGAAATCTTATCGATGCAATCCGACCAAGCAAGCGCTCAGCTACGTTTTCCTCATCGTAACACAACACAAAACACAAAAAAACACACCACAAAACACAACCATGCATATCATCAACACAATGTGGGGTGGGTGATGTTTTTCAGCATCAACCACATCAACAACATCCAGATAGAGCATCATGCAAAAACTATGCCAACACAACGAAGAGAGACGTAAATTTTCACGCTAAAGATGATCCTTGTTTATTGTTGAATGTCGTCGTCGTCGTAGTCATCGTCACGAAATTTCCACAGCATCACTATAGTAAAAATGCGGCCAACTGGGATTTTCATAAACAAAAAAAAATGCCTGGCGGAATACCAGCTAGCGGCGAACTTCACACCAATGCACAGCACATCAGCTTCTTTAACGGATTTATTGCCTCAATTTCTGCTGCTGTTGCTGTTAATGGTAATCGAATCGGGACCATGGAGGTTCCAACTTTATATGAAGGTGGTTGTATCTATATTCTCCATATTATTAGCATTTTTTTTTTCGTCCCAGTAGAAAAACGCATTTTCAAACTTGTCCTACTCTAGGAACTCAAAAAAATAAAAAAAATAGGTAAATACATATATCTATAAAAATTAAATAGAATCTTTCTAGAGACCCGGTTTATATGTAGGTATATATGTACAACGGTGTACGAGCGTCTGACCTACTTGCTATAGTGTATACTTTATGGTTATGGTTTTTGGAGCCGCAGTTGTTTTAATTAACCCCTTGGCCTAAATTAAATAATGTTGATACTTTCTCAGGCGCATTTGGCTGTGGAGCCTGTCAATTTTCCCTTTCTTCTATACTCGTATACACAAAGATGGCTAACCCTCAATCGTTCTCTCTTCCAAATAATATAACACTTGAATGGTGGGTATTATAAACATTGGCGGATACACCGTTAGACATAGATGTTGCCTACTTATGGGGCCGCATCTCTTAAGGGCGTCGTCGTCGTTGTGGTTTGAAAATTTAATTTTAACTGGCTATAGACTTAAGTTTCGTTAACAAAAATTATGTGCTCGTCTTGAAATTGTCTTGTTTTTCTGACTCATTCCAACACTTATGGCCTTTCATAAAGTATGCATAAAACTTTGAAATTTTAAGAAACAAAAATTTGAACAAAATAAAACCAGTTGCCATTAAACAGCCAGGACTTTTAAGAAAACATCTAACGCATTCTCCATCTTCTTTTTTTTTGACATTTATTCGAAATAGGCCTTAAGACTTGCATTACCTAAGTTATTCCGACCCAGAGTATTTATACACCTGTCTCTATGATTCGGGCTCACCGCTTTGATTCAGATTTTATTTGCAATTTGGGATTGCGAGGTTCGTTGTTATCCTAATCGAATGAATAATGCGGAACTAACTCCGTCATCGTCGCTCATTCATGCAGTAACAAGGTCCTTTTCAGGCTCAAACCATACTGCTAATTAAAATGTTTTTATGTCACCATCGAATCGACGTGTCGTCGTTTATGCTTGCTACTGTGGTAGCTGGTATAAGAGAGTATAAGTAGTCGTGGAGCGGCGGCGACGACGAACGCAAAGACCGGATAACTTGACTGGGTGAATAATAAATGTGTTATTTGTATATTTTACTCACTGTTTTGCTTCGCTTTGTTAATGAGGTCATTTAGATATGGCAGATTTTCGTCCTTATTGACTATAACTATTCGTTAGGTTTTTTTTTGTGTATCTAGTTGTGACTCTAAAACACAAACATTTTATGCATTTTTGTGCGCGTTGACAGGATTATGATTGCGATTAATAATTAAAATTTGAATTTGTTGTGGTGATGAGTTGGTTTTGGCATAGTTATTATAGCCTCACGAGCTATATACATATACATAGGTAGTCAGTCAGTCAGCTAAAAACGACTGCAGTCATTTGCATAATACAATTTATAGAAGCTGAAGCTTTATGAAATGAACGAAGAGGGAAAGAAGATTTTGATGCTTGAATGAAAATAATTTTAAAATCATGACACTGATGTGATAAAATCCTGTTTTTTTTTTTTTTTTAATATCTACTCTAGTTTACCACCACACTAAAATTTTAGAGTATTTTAATTTTTCAAAGCAAACACTAATACATAGTTTTCACGGGTTTGTGGGTTTTGAAATTTAAATAATAATAAATTGACACGTTTTATATCAAAATAATCTAATCACTTGGTGTTGAATGAAATATGTAGGTAGGTAGTGTATAATTTATATAAAATGTCTGGATGCGTTGTCGTTGTGGTATTCGTAAATAAATTTTAAATTAAGTCATAGCTTTGTGGTTGTTTATTTTTAGATTATACTTTAATTTACTTTGAATATTAAAAAGTATTTTACACAGGTGCAGTCCCAAAAACTGTTTTATTTGCTGGTAGTTGGAGACATTAAACTATAGTTGGGCATATTGAAGTTGTAAAGTGATAGTTTATTTAAACCACTCATATTCAAATAGTTAAGTTAGAAGTTAAAAAAAAAAAAAAAATCAAAACACTTACAAAATAATTAATTTGTAAACTTTAATCAAAATTATAGATTATTACAAATTCCTTTCCATACGTTTTTTTTCATTTATCTATCAAATTTTAAAATAAAGCATTCTTATAAGTTTGCTTGAGAAGAAATTCTAATTTTGTTAAAATTAATCTAAAACGAATACCTATCTTACAAAAATTCTGATTTTTTAAAGTTTTATCGAAAACGAGTCCAAAGTTTTTTAATTAAACCTTACACATTATTTAATGGCGTGACAGCTCGTCAAAAATTGGTGACTTGATAACCATAATTGGACGGGTGTTGTTGTTATTCAGCATGAATTTAAATTACACAAAACTTTCTATAAAATCTGAACAGCTAAAAAAAAACGGATGAGTTCCAAAACGTTAAACAAAAAGTATCTAGCATTACACTGTTCATGCACATCACTGTAACACTTCCCGTATGCTTTGTTTACATTTTACTTTGGGTCAGTTTGACATTTCGGAACAAATATTATGCAGTTTAAAATGAAAGAGAGGTTAGATGTCATTTTAGTAAAACGAAAACTGTAATAAGGGTAAATAGCAAGCAATAATTTCCAAAAAAAAAAAAAATAACTATAGAAAATTAAACTTACTTTCCCTGAGACTGCATATATATTTCTTTCACCATAAAATTCCATGCGAATTTGCACAAATTTTCAAAATTTGCTGTTAAAACCCATAGGAAAAAACTCAATAGGGGTATTCATGCAATGGTGTAAAGTCGTTGTAAACGTTGAAAACTGCGTAAACCTCTGAAATATGTTACGCAGTTTACTACGTTCAAGAAGACTTTACAATGTTGCATGAATACCCCTATTTTTACAGGCATACTTTTAGTTCTAACGTCAAACGTCAAATTGTTAAATGAAAGCATCCAAACAATATTTGATGCGATTGCTGCTCAGTTACTGCCTGAACACAATGGAGACAAAGCTGCAGACGAAGATGGACGATTTCACAAACTTTTAACTTTTCACATTTTGACGCAAGCAGCAAACGACTCCGTTTTGGATCCGCGCACGTAGTAAACAACGTATGGATGACTCCGTTTACGCATCCAAATATGGATCCGCCAAACTGCGTTTGTCGGCTCAAATTAGTACAGAAATTAAAATCACCACGGACCCATTATGTGCAGTGTGCATTTATTGTGAGAGAGAGAGCTTACCATTTCACCATACTCAGCGAGAACCGAAACCAAATCCGATCCAGAACGGATCCAAAAATATGAACGAATCGAAACAGGTGTTGAAATGCTAAAATCGAGTGCAAAAAACAAGTTGTCACAATTTACAACCAAAATAAAAAATAGTTTTATTTTTATAACAATTTTGTGATCACTTGAATTAAATAATTCACTTTTGATTTTAAACCTTTTTTTTTGTATGAAGCTAATTTTTTATTGCACATTGAAAAAAGATTACTGTTTTTGTAGTTTTCTTTCTCTGTTTTCCGTCCATAAAAAATACTCACAATTAGTTTATCGTCTACGCTCTCTCTTTCTCAGTAAAAAGAGTACTCTCGATTATCGTTTTTTTTTCAGCATGCATATACAGAAAGTGTGCTAATTTTGAAAGGATCTAAGAAAGACCGACAAAGTTGGGTCAGTGAATTTGCTTGAAGGTTCAGTTCCAGATCTAGTTGCAGCATTATTTTGTTTTCAGGCAATTAATGCGCATCGCTGACATTTGGAATGCGTTTAGAAACTCTTGATTTTGAAGATTCACTGTTGAACTGCTAACTCTACTAAGCAAGTCCGGGGACTTTCACAATAATTGTTATGAAATACATTTGTGTTCAAGTGCTTTAAGGTAAAATAAATAAGGTCCTAAATTGATTTTTAAAAAATAGAAATAAAAAGAAATTTGCCTCAAAAATTATATTGGGGTCCTATTTCATTGGAGTTTTTATTTATGAATCTTCAAATAATTAAATAAAAGTCTAAAACTTGAAGATTTTAGTTTTTCTTGTTCTTGTTGTTTTGTATGTTTTGGAAAGATATTTACTAAACAGCCTAATTTCGAGGAGGTTCTTTGTGAATTTTAATTAAAGCCAACAATGCTGCTAAAGTGTCTATAAAAATAAGGACATAGTAATAAAGGTCTGGTTACGAGATGAGATCGAGACGGAACTTAAATACAAGAGCTAAAATCGAAAAATTTCATTATCGCCTCGATATCGGTTTGATAGATCTGAAAATATGCCATCTTGTGTTTTAAAAATTGTTAAGTACCTAGATTAGATAGTCCTTAAACAATAAAGTTCAACCGTTTCATCTTTCTCTCCTAGATAGTTGATTTTATAGATTCCATCTGTACATTCTTCTTTTTCGGGTTTAATTTTTGAGGGTAGCTGCTGAAAGGTGCGAAGATGTTGAGTGATTTGTACATATATGGCATATGGATCACCTCTGTTTTCATCGAAACAATTTATTTGAAGCTTTTGGAAACTTTGGGAACTTTAAATTATTTTTATTTATTTATAGAAACATATATCAATAGTAACTTCTTAATCTCTAGGAGGTTTATGTTTACATTATTAGGTCGATCCTTTCATTCATTGAACCAATACAAATAATCCAAAATAAACTCCGAATAGTAACACTTTCTATTTTTACAATTGTGATTTGTTTTAATTTTTTTTTTTTTAGAATTATTTATACCTATATGAGCAACTGCTCCAAAAAAATTGTACTCAGTTTTATTTATACCATCCAATACATTTTGATAAACTCTTCTTAAAAATTCCCAGACACTTCTGTTATAAGATTATAAGAACGTTAATTTTATTTATTACGCTCATTGAAATATTTTGCATATGTTGGAAATATTATTATCTACTTCGGTATTGTGATTAGGTACTAGGTAGTACCCCTTGACGTAATTGACTATTAAGCCAAAGGTCTGGGTTTGAATCCAGCTTTTTCCATCTAAAATGTTGTTTTTTTTTAGGAGTACCTACTGCCGCGAAATGACAAATCCTCCCAGAGAATTTTTTTTTACTCCTCGTCTCAGCCTTTAAATTGGGCTTAAAATTTTAGGTCCCCTTCATCCCTGCTCACTAATGACATGATGTAAACAGAAATTGTTCTCCAGGCGATGTTGAGCCACTATAGTTTTATTATTTTTCATTTGTGAGAAAAGTTTTGTTTATGGAGTTTTGGTCAAAACAAATTAAGTTTAACAAAAAAGATTAAATGTGAATTTTTAGAGGATGTTAAGAATTTTAAAATTAACAATAATTATGATTAATATGAGCAAACGTGCCTAAAGAAATTCCAGGACTTACGGCTTTATCTTTATCAACAGTTTTCTTTACACCAACATCCCTTTTTTACCTCAATTAAAAACAAAATTATTATTTCCACCAGTTACCTTCGTAGATAGATATACTTTCAAAAGTTATTTTTTGAAATTTTATTGCTTTATTAAATGCCAGAAGCATGATGACCTAATGTTTTCACATGCTTCAAAAGTTATTTTATATTCGTTTAAATTAAAGTTGTGTCTTCTTGAAATCATTTTGAACTCATAATAAAACACACTCTCGTCTCGGTACTTCAAAAAGTTTGTGTCCATTTTATTACCTAAGAAACAAAACTAACAAACTTATAGTATAAGACGAAAACGACGACAGCGCATTATTTAAAAGAAATAAACAACACTCATGATTTTAAAGTTCTACAAAACTTTTTGTTTTACAAATTAATGTTGACCATTAAATGCTGTCAACTTAAAATTTTGCCAAACATTCTGTTTGTGTTTTTAGAAGAATTTGTTTTTATTTGTTTTTTTTTTTTAACTAAAGTGCAGCAAAATTTTTGCATCTACTATTAAGAGTGTAAGCAAACAAAATGATATTGTATATGGCACGGTGTATCTTTTCCTTAAGTTTTGTGTTTGTTTAGATACAATTTTAGAAACGACGAGGAAGTTGTTTCGGATATCAGAAGTGGATTCATGTTAAATTGAGTTCTAGGCGCATTTTGGTTTGGTTGAAATATTATTTGTCTAAATGCAAAAGAAATGAATGTTAAAGGGTCAGATAGTCTCTTAATATGCGATTAGATTTGGAACTTTGGTAAGATCAAAATTGAACCAAATCAAGCTTTAAAGTTAGTGAGTATTATGAATGAAAGTAGCATCTACTCAAAAATAAATTTTTTAAAAGAGGTGCTCCGTTCTATGGAAAAATATTTCTTAATCACTCGAATTTTCACAAGCATCTGCTCATCTTTTATGGAGAACCTACTCTGAGCATGTTCTAATCAGTTAACCATATAGTTCTAATTTGTAGTTTAACAACAACCAAAAAATGTCTAGGTCTACATTAATCACACTTCAGTATGCAGTTCAAGAGGCCTGGTGGTTGGGGTCTGCGACTCCATTGCCTAAATCCATTACTGACTGCAATTTCCCTCAAGATGATTTAACGCCTTGCACTCCGTCATATTATCAAATATAAAACTCGTGCGATCAAAGGGAATTTTTTACACCCAGCGAGATTGTTTGTGTTGTGATCCGACGAAGCTTGTGAACGAGATGGTAATCATCCATCAATCAATTAATCGCGGCAATGCTTCTGTCATCATGAGTGTTCATGGTGCCCCCCATGATGTACATTGTACAATGTGCTGTGCACCCTTGACGTGCGCCTCATATATGTACATATAAATTCAGACCTACATATGTAGGTATATATGGTGTGTGGGAGTTTGTATTTTTGCCTATATATCCGAGGTTACAACATTTTATTGATTGGATGGAACATATGTATTCAATTAGATTTTTCTTTGTAATCTTGTGTTTGATTGAATTTTGTTTTTCACCACACATCACGTTATACTCGTACAATATGTACGAATACCTATAAAAGTTTTCTATATAGGTACAGTACATATGTCAGGTTCTGTTTGGCGCTTGTTATCCCTTTGTCATTTCCTCTCGGCCATGTTGAATAATTAGTTATCACACGACTGAACGGACAAGACAAAAACAGAATAAGCCCAATAATTTGTCCTCAATGCCCTTAACTGCTTGGGATGGTGGTGGGATGGTTAAGAGCACTATTAAGCGTATATATATATATTTGTATGTATATGTATATTATTTGTGTGTTGTGTATAGGCACTTGGCATTGGGGACCAGGTTCATCTATCCGTCCCCGTTTACCTAGGAATTGTATACTACTATACCGTAGGTAGGTACTACTGATGGGTAGGATTAATTAACTTTGGAACTAGTCCGGTGAGAGAATGAAAAACAAGTCCGCAACCAGAGTTGCCGTTCTTTTTTTTTTTTATTTATTAAATTTAAAATTTTAACTAATTAATTAATTGATTACAAAAAAGATTCCTTTGTGAGCTGTAGGTCTTCCTCAAAATTTGTGATATTTTTTGTTGAAACTGAGTTTTGGTTGGTTCATAATTTGTTCTATATAAAGAAATCAACAAAACCGTCTTATGAATACAAAACCCAGGATTCGTTTTTTTTTACTTAAAAGTAGTTAGCACAATTTCAAGCAATTCAGTTTAATTCAAGGAACCAGCTTTTAAAGAGTACTGATAATATCTACACTAGACATAATATCTACAAAGTATCAGAATTACCAGTCAGAATTCTTTTATACCAAGAAAACAACTTAAGGAGGTTTGCTAGGATCATCAGTTTGGTTCAGAAATTATATTAAGTTTGGCTGATTAAGGACAAAAATGCCACAGAAAAAATTAAAAGTATTTTAAAAATTCAACAATCCTTAGAAACATTTCTTAACATGAATAAAATATCTCACAATTATTTAGATTCTTAAATTTAGACTTTTGAGAACACACATCATACTTAAATGAAAATTGATCGAATTTCAGTTATGACTTTGACAATCAGGTTTCGTAATTTTATTTTGTTCTTCTCTCGGTTTTCCTTCATCTTTTGTTCAATGGAATAAATTATTTTTGAAGGGAAGATCTTACCAAATTAATTTTATAAAAATAATTTCCGATTCAATAAACATGCACTCTGGTGTACCCCAAGGTAGTCACATAGGCCTGTTACTTTTTAAAGTGGCTATCAATGAATTATGTAGGTTACATAAGAAGTGTTTTTTTCTAATCCTGGAGGGAATTGGTTGAAAAACAAAACATCGACATCGGGTACGAGTGTAAGCAACGCTATCATCACAGATTATCTACGTTGATATTGTGTGTGTTGAATGAAAAACAAAATTAATTTACTTGCATAATACAGCAATAATTAATTCGCTACGGGCTAAGTTAAGTTCAGAAAAGTATCGACACTTATCCTGGAAATAGCTTTGTTACTGGCGGGAATTTTGTCTTTGTTATCGAAAATATGTATGGAAAAGTTAATTATTTCTGTGATAGCGTCGCTTATCCCCGATGGCATTTTTTCAATCAATTCTCTGAGGGATTTGAAAAAAAAAAACACGCCCTACAATATAACCTACATACTTCATTCAAAGCAACTTTTAAAGTAGTTAGCCTAGGTCAAAACCTTGAGGTACACCAGAATCAACGTTTATCGAATCGGAAATTATTATTTTAAAGAGAATTTCGCGATTTTTGCTACGATAGCGGTGGCGTTGACCAAAAACAGGCCTATTTATTATAAAATTATTTTAAATCCACAGAAAACAGTCTGATTCTGTAAAATGGCATACTTATTTTTCTGATGTGTGTTCCCAGAATAATCTCAGAACAATTTTTAATCCATCAACAATTGTAAGCAGATTTTCTGCGAGCAGTGGAGCCGAAAAAAGCTCTACTTAAAATATCAAAATATAGATTTTTTTTAAAAGGAACACATACTCAAAATCAAATAAAATGACATGGATACTTGCACTACCTAACCTACACGTAAAGTTAATTGTTTGTATAAACTGAATTAAATACCTGCTAAGAGTTGAGAGTGTGTGAGGTGCTTATATCGAAATAAAGACAGGTTCAGATCAATATGGAAATGCGCTGCTTTTTTGAATAAGGTCTCAATTTTTAAAGAACATAAACAGCCCAAATTGGGACAGATCACAAATAGGAAGGGGCCGATAAATAGTCCAGTTAGACAATACTGTATCCAAATCCGTATTGATATTTTTCTAAAGAAAGCCTAAATCACATTCCTCCATATATTATATCAATCCCCTTCTTTTCTTAAAAAACATTACTACTCTGAAAAAAATAAAAACGGAATGACACCTTATACTTTTTAATTATATGACTTAGTTGGTTCATTGGTTCTTTAAGAAGAAATTTAATAGTTATCAACTCACAGGTTCTCAGAACATTGACATTTGCACTCTAACTTCCATGGAGAAAAATACTTATACAGTACAACACGCTTATAAGAAAGTCTGAAAATCCCGGACATTTCTTTCTTATATCCGAGTTTTTCTTATATGCAAACAACGGATATAAGAAAGAAAATTTCTTATATAAGCAACACGGATAAAAGAAAAAAAAAATTTCTTATAAAGAACAACGGATTTAAGAAAAAAAACAATGCAAAAAGTTTTTCTTGTTTTCCCCGATTTTATTTCTTCTAAAATTTTTAGTTTTATTTTTACGGATACCGTGTTTCTTTTTCTAAGCATTTTAAACACACAACATAAAAACAAAACAGGAAAGTTAAACGAAAACGAAAACAAAACCAAACAATCAAATATAAAATCAAAATTTCACAATTTATAGACCACGGAGTATTCACGCTCTTGTCAATCTGACGTTGTCATTTTTATTGGAAAACTGGAAGTTGTTATTAAAGGTGGAAACATATTGGTGCGTATGTGTAAACAAATTTTTATTTCAATCAAAGTAAAGCTGAAGTTAGTTTCTGATATGCGTACATTTTTGTTCTTGAAAATTTGTATTGTGCATTAAAAGGTATTTCTTATAAACGTGTTTTTCTTATGCGAGTTTCTTATATACGTTCAATTTCAGAGAGAAATTTAAGAAAAAGACATGGTGTTTTAGGTTGCGTTTCTTATAAGCGAGTTTTTCTTATATGAGTGTTTCTTATATCCGTAAAATACTGTATTAAACATTACTGATGGCGTTTAATGCACGCAGGCATGTTATTGCACTGCCATGCTGATGCCACTACAATAATTTTTAACGAAGCATTAAATTTAAATTCACGTGAAGTTTATTGCATTTCCAACCACCGCCGCCGCCGCCGTCCTAACTTCTCTCAGCGCCTTAGATTATCATCCAATACACTTAAATCAATCACCAGCACCCTAAATTACCGTACAATCAACTTTTACATCCCACCACACATTACCCACTAATATCACAATGTATTATAAATATTACTTAAAATAATTATATTTATTTTATCGTCTTTATAGTTCACACTATGTCATAGCAGAAAATATAACAAGAGGATGCCAGAAATTTCAGTAATTTATTCGAAGTTTGTCTACTCATGATTTTCTTGTTTTCGAATTAGTACAGCAGAGAATGAGTTTCCAGCTGATTTCACCTTGCAGAAACTGTAGTAGTTTCAGATTTATTTTCTTATTTCTTGTTGCGTTTATTCGTGTTCGTGTATCAGTTAAGGAAAAAATGTTTGGTGCTTAAAACAACTGCGGGCTGAGATTACATTCGTACCGTTTTTCCCCGGTTCAATTCTTCTAAGTTTGGACAGTTTGCTCCTGTAGCTTAAAGTTCATACTTGAACACATTAAATGTTTTTATAAATAAATTTTTGATGAAATAGTAAAATCTAATGACCAATATTTTATTAAAATAAATATTTATAAATTACTCGCTTAAGGCGTCAGTTATATCGATCAGGAAAACGAAACAGGAAAAACTTTTAAATAGATTATTTACTAGGTTTTCATTCGATTTGAAACGCAAATGTTGTACTAATCGATGACAAATAACTCAATGAATTTTGTATGCAAATAAAATTTTCAACTCAACAATTATTTTATTGTTAAAAATGCATTAATGTGTTTTCCTGATGTAAATTCATTTTTCGTGCCAGCTGATTGTCACTTCACACAAAATGGAACAAATCGTTCTAATTATTTACGTTCAAGCTTTTACTTGTTCCACTGACAGATTTGTGAAAGGAAAAAAAAATCGTATCCATCTGTTTCAACTTTTCCTGATGGTTTTTCCTGATCGCTATAACTGACGCCTAAGCTTGATTTACAGATTCAACGGATAGTTGTGCTTTTTATTTTCCCTTATAAATAAAATACCTTCCTAATCCCGAATAAAAAAATTATTTATCAACTTATTATAATTTAACTTCAAAAAAATTAAACGGCAACTCTTATCAAGCACCTAGTATAACGATCCTTGCGTGCCATATACGCCTTTGATGCTTGTATGGTTATATATATGTATGTATGTAGAGAGGTAGTTTTCTGCTATATATTGCTGTATTGTTCTTATAGATTCTCCTCGATTCGTTCGATAAATTAATCGGTCATGGTGACTCTGAACGTGCGGTGCACCTATCATTTTCATTAATTAAAGATAAATACCGTTTTATTGTGTGCTGTACGTCATTGTTAGCAGATAGCCATTGAATGTCCGTCTGTTTAACTATATATATATATATGTATATGTGCATACGAATATATAGCATTTGTGAGCTACTAAAATGTGTGTTCGTGTGGATTCAAATGCTGGATAATAACATCCTTCAGGATGTGAAATTAGTTTCCTGTGGGCAATTTATAGCCCACAGACAAGAGTATCTATATAAAGTCAGTTTGTTTTAGTGGTCGTTCTTTTGCTTAGGCTCTTTTAGATTTTTTCTGTTGTTGTTGTTGTTCTTGTCCTTTATGACGATTATTTATTTGTTGTTTTTTTTTTTTTTTTATTAATTTTTTTTTATTCATCAAAAGTTCGCTTAAGCCTGGTAGTGGCAGCCTTCAAATGGATTTGTATTATGGTTTGAAGGACTGCATTATAAACGTATAGATATATAAATTATAATATGTAGATAGAGGTATTGCATTTTGTTTTTAATTATTCTGTTGGGGTTATTCGTGTTCATTTTGAACTTGTTAAATGTTTGGTACGTATATTTTATATATTATAAGGGTACAATAACTCGCATAGCTAATTATTTTGTAAGGACAAAGCCAAAGACGCTACCATTTTGTTACTCATGAATTGTGATGGTAAAATTTAAGAACATGAATGCTTTAGGTTTAAAGTTTAAACCTTTATTTAATTGATGGGAAGTTATGCATTTGTATCATAAACGTATGATTGAAAAAAAAAAAAAACTTGGGTCCGCAAGTCTGCTTGGATGTCTGTGCTTACAAATCAAAACCACTTAAGTCAAGTTAAGAGGAAATACGGTTCTTAAATTGTTTTAATTTAAAATTATTTATAGGTATGTTCAAGTTAAGTTTTTGTAAGCTAATTTCATTTAAAACTCTTCAATGTAAACCAATTAGTCTGTCCTTTTCTAACAATTATTATACAACTCTTAATTGATTACCAATTAACATCAATTTCACACCTAGAGGATTTACACAGATTTTTGTGGAATCATAAATATCTTAAAAGAAATTAGCTACAAATCAATTCTGAAGATTTACTTAACTACATACAACCGTTGCCATAATAGTTAAACCCTAAATAAACACCTTCTATAGCTTCTATAGTTCTTAATATTCACACCTCCCTTATGGCAAAAAAAACATTATTATTTAGGGGGCGGGGAAAAGAACAACAACACAACTGGAAGCAACTAAAATCATCTGTTCAAGCGGAAATCATGCTAACGCATTACTCATTGAACATACTGCCGGACACCATCATAGGAGGACTTCATCTTAAGGACTTCAGACAACAAAACTAAAACACATATGTTCTATCCGTAGGTATATACAGCAAGCATTTTTACATTGCCTATATAGAATGGAATTTCTGTCCTCCTTTGGGGTGTAAAAGTTTTTGATATTCGTTATAAAAGGGTGTTTTATATAAATATTTATGTAGAGATTTTGAAGTGTCAGATCCAGGGTTTTGTGTATAAAAATTGGTTTGGTATATTGCAAAACAATTTTGTTACAATTCAATATTCATAATAAACTCACATAAAATCGAGTAGTTTTTTCGAAATAACAGTATAGTAAAGTACTTGAATAATAATAGCAACATATGTATTTATATATAGAGTGAAAGGCACAACAAATAGTTTTGTATAAAATTTATTTTATATAAAATCGATAATTCGAATTTGTTTCATTTCGATGAACAAAATTGGAGTTTAAAAATTAACAAAAAAAAAAAAAAAATAAGGGAAGATAAAAGAAGAGGATGTGTATTTTTTGGACATGCATGCTGAGATTTTGTAATTATTTTTATTGTTGATGATAGTTTCCTTAAAAGATAAAATGTCCCTTTTTATGCACCTAACCTTAATTAAAACTTGTTGTATAAGGTAAAATATATATTGATTTCTTGTTTCCGAATAAATGCAAGGCATGATCGTAGGAACTTGCTTTTAAAAAAATAATAAAGCAATTAACTAGATAATATCTGCTCGGTTACTTTTTTATTTTGTTAAATTTACTATAACAAACTTAGAAAATTGGCTTTAAGTCTTGTTTACTGTCATGGCAAATCCAGATCTTATTGGTGTCATTCCATGGTCCATACGTCGAACTTTTGATATAGGCCCCTGCCTATCACTTCACTTCACTTGTAGCTTCATCACAAGTGTGGAGATATTTCTACATGCATCTCCACAAATTTCAAGGTATCTCCACATTTATCTGCACATATGTCAAGGTCTCTCCACAAATATCTCAACATGTGTCAGGTACCACCCGACAACAAATCCTAAAAATTTCATCCATATCGTTAGAATCGTTCCCTAAAACTAAGAAATAATAAAAGTGGGCGTGGCATTTAAACAATCCCTTCTAATGTCATCGAAATCGTTAGAGCCGTTCCTGAAAACCAAGAAACAATTAAAGTGAACGTGGAAGTGGGCGGATTTTCCTTATACTATCTTCTGAATTTTTTTCTCGTTCAGCAGAACACTCCCTGATAAACTGTTTTCTGAATTTTTTTATCTTTCATCATAACACTCGCTGTTAATTTCATTCAAATTTTTAGAGCCATTTCGGAAAACCAAAGTAAGGTAAGGTTAGGTTGAAGTGGCTGTCGGCGGAGAACCGACACAATTAGACCAATTGTTGGCCCATTGTGACACCACATGGATCTAGGAAAGCTTTTCCTTACTCAAGGAAGGAAACCAAGGAACAATAAAGGTGGGCATGCCAGTAGGCGTATTTTCCTTATACTATCTTCTGAATTTTTTTCTCGTTCAGCAGAACACTCCCTGATAATTTCATACAAATCGTTAGAGCCGTTTCCGAAAAACAAGGCAGTAAGCAGATTTCAATAAAAAAAATTCAAAATTTATTTGATTTCTCCCTCATCAGAATAAATCCTAAAAATTTCATCTGAATCGTTAGAACCGTTCTCGAAAACTATGAAAAGATAAAAGTGGGCGTGGCACTGGGTGAATTTTTCCAATTTTTTTTTCTCTATCATCATTACACTCGCTCTAATCCAATTCTTTAGAGCCATTTCGGAAAATTGGGCGGATTTTCCTAAACATATTTTCTGATTTTTTTTTCCTCATTCTTAAGAGCACTCCCTGCTTGATTTCATAAAAAAAACCGTTCCGCAAAAAACCAAGAAACAATAAAAGTCGGCGTGGCATAATGCTTGATTTACAGATGAAACAGCCGAACAGACATGAAGTTACATCGAAATGTTACATAACACCAATAAAAACTTGCTTGATATAGTTTTTTGTTGAAAACTTTTGACTGGATTTAAAAAAAATTTGTAAGGGTTTCTCGAAAAAGTGGATTTTGAAAACCGGGATTTCGATACCTTCCCAATTTTTTTTATTTAAAATTAAAATGCAGTTTTATTAGAATCAAATATTACAGATCCGAAGTTTATGCTGTTTTCGAGAGAATCCTAAACTAAAATTATTGATGTTACGTACAAATGATCGACAAAAAAAAAATATTGACTTATCGATTTTTTTTTAAAGTTTAAATACTGATATTTCTTTGAACTAGTAACAAAATATTGAAATTTTAAAAATCTCGACTTAACAAAAAGGCCGTGAAAAAAAGTCCAGGAAAATATGCCACCCAAATTGACAATTTTATAGATTTCGGTGTGCTCTTTCAGAATTTCAACTTCGCCATCCTCGTATCTTTGCCGCTCGTGCCATCATATTTAAAAAACAATCAAAGAATGAACTACTGACTTTAAAAAAATCTATAACATAATATTGTAAGTATTGTCGTTGTGTTATAATACTCATTTTTGATTTTATATATATTTTTTTTATTTGCCCCTCCCACCCAAACTGGCGTAGGCCAAAATCACGTTCATATAATGAATCATTAATTAAAAAAAAAATAATATGCTTTTATCACAAAATGCACAATTTTTTAATTAAAACGCTCAACGACATAGAAATGTAAAACCCTTAACTCTTCCGACTGGTTTATTTCGAAAACGGTTGTTTTTATGAAAAAAGTATATTAATGTTTTTTGTATGAAATTTTCTAAGCTACAAATTAGTACCTGACATTTTTTTTCTACAACTAATCATTCGGGAGTTATTCCTGAAAAACCATTTTTGGAGGGCCTTTAACCTCCCATTTTTTCAATATGATGGCGCGAACGGCAAAGATATGAGGTCGCAAAGTTGGAATTCTAAAAAAGCACATCGAAATCTATAAAATTGCCAATTTTTAAAACTCCCGGAAAACTTTGCACGTAGAATTACCAAATGACTGTACTACCTATGTACCACTTAAAAGATTAAGATTAAGATTGAACATAAGAGAGAACATTAAGGCAGTTTGTCTAACCTAATTTCAATAAAGAAAAACCTTACATAGAGATTTTCAAATTTTGTGAACAAAAAAATATCATTATTGGTTCAAAGAAAAAAAAATTAACTAGATATAGGTATAGCTTCACTAAACTTTAAGGTAAGATAATTACCTATCTGCAGATAATAATTTATCAAAAGAAAATTTGTCGAATATAAGCACTGCTGCTGTTGCTGAGTGCATTTTCTTTTTTTATATAAAGACAATTTTCGAGATGTCATTATAGTTTTATGTTGAAAACCTTTGTCTGTGCAAATTGCTTCAGCCATATTAAAAAGCCATTTTCTTTTCCCAAGGAACAATGTTTTACCTTTTTCTTTTTTTTTTATTTTTTTTTAAGGTAAAGTCAATGCCAATGACAGACTAACCAATTTTTAATTAACAATTTTTCTCCCACCGGATGCGATTTCCCGCATGAATGGCCAAAAAAAAAAAAATTAAAAAAAAAAGAACTCTTAACGGTTATGGAACGAATGATATAAGATTCATAATTATCCCGGGTTCTTTTAATAATTTTGTTTATGTGGTAGTTGGTTATGGGTTTGTTGGTATCAATTGTGAAGTCCGATGCAGTCTTCATAGTTAAACAATAAGAAAATACAACAACAACGAAAAATGATTTAAATCAAAAATCACTGTTTCGTTTTTTTTTTAGAGCCTTAAGCGTCTCACAGTAGAGGCGCACAATGTGGGTAAGTGCATTCATGCAAACTCAGTAGGCTGGTTTTATTTTATTTTTTTTACGGGGTAGACGAAGATAGGTATATGGCTGAAGGGGGTGGAATGAAGCCAGTCGGCACCAGACCAGGCCGGAAATAATCGAAGGAAAAAAAAAAAAAAAACACAATGGCAGCAGTTGGATGTGAATTCTGCGCATCGTGGCGCTTAACAATTATTTTAAAATGAGCATCGTCGTCGTATTGTCACATTTATTTGAAATTGAAAAAGATAATCTCTGGGACTGCAAGTGATGGACTTCAATTGAAACGAATTGAAACTTTCATCAGGAGAATGATAATATGGTTTTCATGGACTGGCAAATTGTCTGTGATGTGCACTTTTATAGAAAAAAAAAATAATGTCATTATTTACGAAATCGATTGAATGTGCGATGAGCAAAAGTTCTGATGAACATGATGACGATGAGTGATGGGTAGGTGACAAGTTTGGTAAAATGCAGTATATTTCTCCCAAAACATACATAGGAAGGTAAGGTACTCATGGACATGAATATGCCCTCAGCAAAA
This sequence comes from Epistrophe eligans, assembly GCA_951394125.1. Taxonomy (NCBI): domain Eukaryota; kingdom Metazoa; phylum Arthropoda; class Insecta; order Diptera; family Syrphidae; genus Epistrophe; species Epistrophe eligans. Next base: position 84,289,516 of record OX596029.1, read on the forward strand.
CCGTACTTTTGATGTATTATTGACAGGAGATACGTATTTTGAAAAATGCTTAAAATTTCAGGTAGAAGTAGGTAGTTACTACATTCTCTTAAAAGCTTGGTGGTTATATTGTTTCATCGCTAGATGAGCTGAAACCTGACTAAAATAACTGCTAATGAACTAGCAAAAATGGTAACCATTAATTTAATCATTGCAGTTCTCAAAACAAAGAAGAGTACCCGGAAGTGCAAATTAATATGCCCCCAACTATTTCACTTGTAGAAATTAATATTCCTACGATTTGCGGGCATGGGCATTATTTTTCTAATCCGAAAGCTATCTATACCCACATATCGATAGAGTATGGAGGGAAAGATTCATATCGACGAGCTTTAGAACTGATTCAAAATAGCTTTTTACGGCTTTTAGTCCACAAAAATGTAGGCGTTTCGTCCCGGCGATCTCACTTGGACGGCGCTTTAGAACTATTATAGCCAATTTGGTCAAAACTCTCAAAAAATGTTTTTCGGTAGAATTCCAATTTTCGGCTCCATTGTGTTCTTACCTGGTTCAATATGAATCTAACAAAAAAATCTCCATGCAGATCGGATGATGTTCAGCTGATTCTTGCGTGCACCAACAAAAAAAGACGATTCATTTTTATTTAGGTACCTATATTGTAACGATTTAATTATTATTTAGCTACTTTTGAAATTAACAACTTATTCAACGCCTAAAAATATGATCTTACAAATTAACCATACAAATATTAAATGGAGACTTACAACGTCATACCTGCAAGGGTTGTGTCTAAACTAACACAAGTGGTATAATTCAATTCGCCGTTAGGAAATGAAAGTGCTAGACCAGAATATTCAAGAGGAGTGTAGAACCATTCAACTCGCTATAAAAAGCGATGTGCGAGAGCGACTGGACACAGTTTATTTTTGAAAGTGATTGCATAAAGTTGGTTGTTAAAAGTAGTGGCGCAAAATTTTAAACAACCTATTGTTAAGGGCTTAGCATATTACTAGTTAGCAATTTGCTAAACATTTAGTAATTTACTAGCTCTTCGGAAATTTTAACCCTTTTTTTCGTTTTACTAACTAGTAAAATACTAACTCCCTTTTATTAAAAATGGTGCATCTAAACACGTTCAAATAATGACAGTTCGTGAAAGAAAAACAAAGTAAACAAACCTAAACCTAGGGAACGGACCTAATAATTTGATTTATCGTTGGCCAGATACACTCCAAAACGTTTTTCAATTTTCTTAATTTTTGCCATCATGAAGAAAAATTTAAAACATTTTGGAGTGTACCTGACCAACCATAAACCGTGCAGGGATGGTTGATACCTTTTTGGAATCAGCACCTCCATTAGCTTCAGTAACTCTTGATGTCTTCCGAAAACATTTTATTTTATTTTATTTACTTTAAAAAACAATAGCACACGGATCATTAACAAAAAACACAATTTAACTCTTTGCTAACAATTTTTTTTCGAGGAAAATGACAGATTTCATATGGATTTAGCAAGTTACTAAAAGTTAAAGTAGCCATTTTGTGATTTTAACTTTAGTAAAATGTTAAGAGATAGTAAGTTGCTAAAATCGTTTAAAATTAGCTAAATCTTCTTTTTGACTTAGTAACTTACTAAAATGGCTTTAACATTTTACTAAATCGTTTAAAATTTTGCGCCAGTGAATTTAAATTGCATAAACTTAAGAGTAGTAATTAATAAAAACGATTAGAAGTGAAATCAGGTGTGTTTTATTTGTAGAGGAAATAAGTGAAAGTTAATAAATAAAGGAAATAAATGTTATTACGAACTTTGAGTTAATGTAAAAATATCTGAATTTAATTTCCTTTAAAATTCCTAACTTTAAAAGATCTCTAAACAACAATCGCTTTCCACTTGAAAGCATTTCTCTTAAAAGATACAAATTTCACTTCTGAAATTTTGTAACATCGTTAAAACTTTTCACACGAAAATCTCAAATTTTAACTATCTATTTGCTCCTACCTGAGAACCCCTCTAAATATTTTAATTCTTTATCATTAATCAAATGGAATGTCTGAGAAACCAATGCATCCAGTATATACATAATATATAGAAGAAGAATGAAATATTTCAAGGGAAAAAAAAAAAGTAATTACAAAAGATATAACGTAATCTAAGAAATTGGGACAATAAATTTGTTAGTCATCAGCTCCTCACGACTACCGCACTCTAGTGTTTCTTTTCTCTTTCAAGGAGCTGCATTGTTTCTCCTTTTCACTGTCGCTGTTTCCAACTTCGTCGTCGTCGTCTCCGTCGTCATCATCGTCATCGGTATCGTTATGTCCTTTTTGGGTTTCTCCTTACAGCAGCATGAATTTATTTTATTTTATTTATTTTTTTTGGTCTTCGCCGAGCAAAGCCTCCTCCGACATGCTATTGAACACTGCTGCTGCCTTCCTTACACCAATTTGGGCTACTTTGTATCGCTAAATGAAATAAAGTGTCGTATTGCACGACAGTATAGCGCAGCACTCTAGCTTTGTTTAGATTGCACTAATTACGAGCTCATTAATTGCGCTAATTATTTTCCGCTTCTTGAATGGATAGATGGATGGATGGTAGCGGTAGGTTTACTCCTCGTTGACTGAAAAACGATAGGACGAAGAACCACACCACACCAACCTAACACCTTATACCACCATCAGCACTATATAGCACCACCACGACCACCCAGGCAATAGGGCGACGACGAAGTTGATGTTGATGTTGATGATGATGATGATGAAGATGATGCAATGCAGTTGAGAGAGAGAGAACAGAAAAACGGTTCTTCAATTTGCATCTGCCAGCAGAAGGTGCAGCTATAACCATCGTTAACCTAAAAGAACGATGAGGAAACCAAACAAATCAAAGCAAGAAAAAATGGGATTTATTATGACTATTTTTATATATCGCTTAAATAATGCAGAATGCAGTAGGTAAGCAAAATTCAAGCTGCTTGTTTTTCTGTTTTTTTTTTTTGTTCGGATTGGTAGGAGGGGGAACCTGACCTCGCAGCTGATTCACTTTCAGTGTTAGAAAAAAGTGTTATTTTATTTATGATCATTTTGAGATTTGAGACCTTCAAAATTAAGACCAACTCATTTCACACTTTCACAGGTTGTTCAAACTGATTTTTTATTCAAAATTATTTTTATTCGTACAATAGTTTGTGTTTTTGAAACAGCAGTGAAAAATAGTTACCACATTTATGTTTGTGTCATTCAAAATCTTACATAGTAAAACATCTAGGCCCTGTTTTATAATCATAAATAACTTGACAATTCTGTAGAATTGTCGGAAAATATTTACTTACTTACGGTGTCGCTACAGTTTGGAGTGGACCAGGACCTAAGCCAAAAAGGTTCTTTCAGTCAGCTCGGTGCCTACTTAAATGTCTCCATTTTCGCACGCTAAGTTCGTTGAAGCCCCCTTTTGCTTACGTGCGTTAGATTCAAAGACTCTTGGGGCCGGAGCTTCGTTCGTAATTAAACTTATTTCCTTTATTTATTAACTTCCACTTATTTCCTGTACAGATAAAACAAAGCGTTTTATTAATCACCACTCTTAATTAATTCAATTTAAAATAAATACTTATATCAACCAACTTTATGTAATCACTTTCAAAAATAAACTACTGTCCCAACTCGCTCCCGCAAATCGCTTTTTATAGCGAGTTGAATAGTTCTACATTCCTCTTGTATGATAATGGTCTATGCTTCTAATACTTTCCTTTCCTAGCGGCGAATTGAATTATACCACTTGCGTTAGTTTAGACACGACCCTTGCAGGCATAACGTTGTAAGTCTCCACTAAATACTTGGATGGCTATTTGTAAGATCATACTTTTAGGAGTTCTGTATCGGCGTTAAATAAGTCGTAAATTTTAAGAGTCTGTAGCTAAATAATAATTAAATTGGTACATTATTGATGTCCATTCGCTCTAAATGACCCAGGCTAGGTCGATGTCGCTGTACAGTCCGTACATCATCGTTGTATCTAATCCCCCACTCCCTGTTTATGCAAGCGGGACCAAAAATCAACCGGATAATCTTCCTTTCAAAACAACCTAAGGTGTTCTCATCCGCCATTGACAAGGTCTATTCTTCTGCATCATGTATAGCAGGGCTGGGATGATAAGCGTTGCTCGAGATAGGGCTTGCTACTCAATTGACTTTTTAGCTCGAAGAAGCTGTAATTGGCAAGAGTTATTCTTCCTTTGATCTCAGCGCCTCCGCCGGTATGGTTGTCTGAGTTGATAGCGGATCTTAGGTAGAGAAAGTCCTTAACTACCTCAAAGTTATAGCTGTCTATGGTGATGCTTTGTCAAAGACGTAGGTATCGACGACAGAATATACTTGTTCTTGCCCTCCTTGACCGCTAAACTAATTTTCTTTGCCTCCGCTTCAATAATCATAAAAGCGCTATCGACGTCACGCTTTGTTCTACCAATTATGTCAATATCGTTTGCGTATCTGAGTTCTCTTCTGCAAGTATAGCTTGCAAGCAGCTCGGGTCCTATGCATGCGCCATTTTGTATACATCCTGTTTAGGTGCATCTTCCGGCAATCATTATAAAACCAGGGTTTTCTTTGTGATGGTCATGTGAAACCCAGAACACCAGAGGCGACATCTCCGAGGGTGTCTTAGCAATGTTGCCACTGGTTCTCAATACTTGATGCTGGCGGCAAAGGAGGTTGTGAAGAGGATTAAGCAATCCTTTGTGGTTTCAGCCTCCCTACGTCGAACTTCCCCACAGGCTCCTCGGAGCGTTCGGGCATCAATGATGATGCTGGATGAATGTCTTGCGTGCGTCGATCGCAATGTGACCAATCTAGTTGACAGTTAATTGATCTCAAGATCTTCAAGTTCTCGTTTGAATTTTAAGAGTCGGAAAATATTCAAGAATAGTCATGAATTCTTTGATATATTTTTACTAACAATTTATTTTATGAGACAAACAAAAACAGCCACGGGATATACATATTTTATCGAAAATTGGTAAAAACTTACGACTTACAGCATCCCACAAGAAGTAATTATTCTTTAGATGCTATAACTAAATGTCGTAAATGATTCTCTTTTAAGAATTGACGCTCTTACTTAGTCGATTAGTCAGCACTGAATCGAGAGCATTTGTCAAAATCGTGCAACCATAAAAAATGTCACGACAAGTTCATTAAAATTAGACAATGACAAATTGTCTTATGTATAGCTAGCTCTCGTGATTAAGTCCTTAAAATAATAGAACATTATTGTTTAAGGCTCAAAAAAGTATGTATTTATTTAATATTTTATTTTTTTCCTTCAATAGTTCTTTTCATTTAATTTGCATAAATATTTACAACCCTTAAGCTGCTAAAGATAATAATGTACGAGAGCAGGTATAGGTACTTCCGAACCATTCGTCTATTTTGCAAGAAAAAAATATTGCAGATACAATATTCTGATTTGGCATTCTTAACATCAATTTTTAATTCATTCAGAATGTTTCTTCTTTCTTCTCTATATAATATGTTTCCTTAATGTTAAGATTTGTTCACTCCTTTAGCGTTTCCAAAATTTTAACCTGACAAAAAAAAAAAAATAAAAAAACTGATAGTGCAATGCGCCAAAATTGGATATACCTACACACAGTACACACACTGGAATATGGTAAAGTTTTTTGTTGGCAAGTTAACAATGTTGTTTCAGTCAGAGTCACTTATGAAATGGTTTTTCTTTAGGTACCTCAAATGGCAAAGAGTTGGTATACATATATGTAGTTGTTAACGAACCCAAAAAGGAACTTTTGGAGGAGTGGTCAGGTCATATATGTAACTTTTGTTTAGGTTCCAGAAGATTAGGGCAATCACTTTTAGTTGTATATGTGTATTTGGATAAAACAAGAGAGAAAAATAAGAAAATAGATATCCTCGACATTCACTAAGCTGGAGCTATTTTGCTTACCTATCTACGTTAAGGCTTAAGAAACGTTGATGCTGTGCTGTGGCTAGAAATTGTATTCTGCCAATTTTTCTGTTTACGTCAATTGGGCTAGAGCCAGTTTGCCAGAAAAAAAAAATAAATGCTTCCTCTGAATAAGCTGTGTGTATAATTTCGAAATTGCGGTACATTTTATTGGACTAAGCATTTTACTGATATTTTTTTTTTAAGCATTTGTAAGGTCTTTAAGTTTGTTTGGATTTGAATTAGAATATATTTTAATAAATTGGCTTTGGGAGATAATGCGAAAGCAAAAGGCATTTGATTTATTATATTCTGCTATCTTTAAGATTCATTTTGCATAAATTATATGTAAGTCATTTACTTATTTCCAAAAATTCTTTTCGTATAAAAAGGGGGCCAAGAGGATTTAAAAAAAAAGTTTTAAGAAATATATCAAATTTCAGAAAAAGTTATTTTTTTTATTATGAACGATACTACGATGCGCCAGAAGAAAGAAATTATCTGCCATCCAACCTTTCAAAAAAGATTGGAACATTTTTTGCTTCTTTTTACAATTTTGAAGAAAATCCACCTACATATAATAACATTTTTTTTCATAATAAAGCGAAAGATTAATCCGTATGAGAATTTTTACTTTGAAGTCTGATTTACGAGATAGTGACGAGAGCTCATTTATCTATGAGAGATTTCTTATCGTCTTGTCACACTAGATTCGAAAAAATATAAAAAAATAAAAACGAACTTCCACTTAGGTACATATGTGCGATCAGACTGTGGTTTTAAAGTTTGACTGAATAGTTTAGATCCGTTCATTTTTCATTTTAAAAGAAATAAGTTAGTTGTGGGAGCCTTGAACACTGTTCTCTGAACACCCATTTACACACAACGAATTTAAAACAAGAGCCGAAGAAGGCAGAAAAACCACGTCCTTCTTCTACAAAGACTAAAATTGAACTGTTTATTTAATTTAACTATTTTACAAATCTTATACCTAGCTTACAACTACATTTACATTTCTTAACCTATCTTATCTCTAGTTTTCTATAAAACTAAACTAACATTAGGGTTGTAAATTGGATAACGACGATGCGACGCATCCCTTGTTTATAAAACATAATGTTCACAGATGTATGTCATAAAATAACACCATAAACTGTTTCTATGAAAAAGGTCATCGCGGCACAGCGTCGCCGTCCACTTTTATCTTAAACTATATTTACAATACATTCCTACTGTCCAAATATAATATATAAATATATAAAGATAACTTAACAAGCCTATTTATGCCGCTTGTCAAAAACCTTAGTTCTGTTTAAGGTACATAGTATTATATGAGTAAATATTAACAAATTAGCACCGGGTTGCCCATATGCTTGAAACTTACTCTTTAGACTGAAAAATTGTTAAAAAATCAATATAATTAGAAAAAAAATTGACTAAACAAACTTCTGAAATTATTTTGACACCATCTGATATCTGATTTATTACACAAATCTCAATTTATGAGAAAAAAAAATTTAAAACTCCTTGGAGCGGTTTTTTAAATTGTTTTTAAATTTTTGTATATATTAAATTTTGAAACTATTTTCAAGAAAAAACATATGGTACGCTATATTTTAATATTTATTAATGTTTAGTTAAAAAATTAATTTCGAAAAAAAAAAATTAAAAATCCAGAAAAAAAAATTGGAAAATTTTGGTATATTTTTTACTGACTCCAAAAATGTAACTTTGACATTTAAAAATATAAAAATTTATAAATGTATTTTAACTTTTTTATATGAACTGTCACCAGCGTTACCACTTCCTTGAAGAAAAAAAGGAAGTAGATGAATTTTTTGTGTTTATGTTAATCTATATTTTTCAAAATTTGTTTAGTTAAATTCAATATATTCATTGAAAATAGTTTTTTACGGCCTTAAATCGACAAAAATAGGCGTGTAATTGCGGCGATATCACCTGGAGGTTTATTAGGCTTGATAATTAATAAAATTAAATTATAGAAAAAAAGTATCAAACAAATTAATTTGTATATTTACATATATATATTGCATATTATTTAATTACATTTTAACATTGAAAATGTTTATAGGGTCGTTTTGATAAAAGTATGGTGTTACCAAAATGAACAAAGATATAGAATGAACTCTAGCGTATAGGGGGAGAACGATTGAATTTTTGGTTGGTGTTACCAAAGAAACTACCAAAATGAATAAAATGAAGCAAAAAACACAAGTGATGAATTTCAGCCAGCGTACATAAATTTTGATCATCGCCAACGGACGAGATTCAGTGGAGGAATGTAAAATTCGAAAAATGCTCGATTTGAGCGCACTTAGAAGCCTATAACTTTAGTTAAAATTATTGGATGTTCGATATTAAGCTAGATAATTAAAGCATAAATGGCAAGCTACAAATCTGCATAAAAAATTTTGCAAAGGCGTAAAAAAATTCATACTAGAAACTTGAAAAATTGACTTTTTAGAACAAATTTCATCACGGCAAAAGAAAAAAAAAACAAACAAAATATGTATGTGAGTAGGTAGGTACGTACCTACAAAGAAGATATTGATAGAAGGGAGAAGACGGTGGAGTGTGTGCAATAAAAAAAAAAAACACCACGTGGCAAACAAAATTGGCTTTGCATCGGGCACAAAAATGATATACATTATGTAGATATATGCATGTATGTACATATGTAGGTACATATGTAGGTATGTGCATGAACATTATTTTTAGTAGGTATTTTACAAATAATAAAATCGTAAAGTTTGGATTTGGTTGGTTTGTTTGGATTATAACTTCTGTGCTAATAATCGGATGTTAGAGGTTAAAGTCTTAAAATTAAGGTAAAATGTCAGTCTAAAGAAATTATGTGACAAAAGTTGACTTTCTTTTAAATCAATCGATTGTTGAACCTATAATAGATATGCATAATAGGTACCTACTTGAACCTCTTTAATAAACTTATAACTTTAGTTCTAAGGGCCAGATGCGAGAGGTTAAAGTATTTAAACTAAGGTAAATCAGGCTAGAGGGAAAATCAACTTAGCTAAGCAACTTAAATAGTATATTCAAAAAGGGTCGATGTTGTAAGTTGATATATTCTGATCTAATTATCTATTTGACAAAACTTAACTTACTTTTGAATCAGTTAATTGTTTAACCTAGAATATATATAGGTAGGTACCTACTTAAACCTCTTACACAAAATTATAACTTAAGTTCTAAGGGCCAGATGCTCAAGGTTAAGATATGTTTAGGTAAATCAGGCAAGAGGTAGAATAAACTTAGCTAAACAACTCAAATATTGTAATCGAAAAGGGTCAATTTTGTAAGCTTATATATTCTGTTCTAATCATCGGATCTTTGAGGTTACGGCCTGAAAATGAAGGTAAAATGTCAGACTAGAAAATGCTTTTGACAAAACTTGACTTACTTCTGTTTGATTGTTTAACCTAGAATATGCATAAGTATTTACTTGAACTTCTTATATAAAATTATAAGTTAAGTTCTAAGAAAAAAACATCAAGGTTAAGGTCTTGGTTAGCTTATAACTTCTTAGAATTAACTTAGCTAAACAATTAAAATATTATAATCAAAAAGGGTCGATTTTGTAAGCTGATATATTCTGTTCTAATCATCGGATCTTTGAGGTTAAAGTCTCAAAATCAAGGTAAAATATGACAAATGTTGATTTTTTTCTAAGTCAACCTAAAGAACCTAGAATATGCTAGACAACGTTTGGGTAAAAACTTTACTAACTTCTAAATCAATTTGATTGTTTAACCTAGAATATGCATAGCTACCTACTTGAACCTCTCATACAAATTTATAACTTAAGTTCTAAGGACCAGATCATCAAGGTTAAGGTCTTGGTTAGCTTCTAACTTTTATTCTAATAATCGGATGTTCGAGGTTTATGTCTCAAAATTAAGGTAAAATGTGACAAAAGTTGATTTTTTTCTAAATCAACCTAAAGAACCTAGAATATGCTAGACAACGTTTGGGGAAAAACTTTACTAACTTCTAAATCGATTTTATTTTTTAACCTAGAACATGCATATTGCATAGCTACCTACTTGAACCTCTTTAATAAACTTATAACTTAAGCCCTAATGGTCGGATCTTCAAGTTTAAGGTCCTCAAATGCAAATAAAATTTTAGGCTTCATCTTAAAGTAGACCATAAATTATTCAATTTGGTTGTCAACTAAATTGATGCTCGCCGCTCGGCCACACATTTCATAAACTCAGTTAAAAGAATACAGCTCCAAGTGTCAAAAACATTAAAATTACGCGACTCGATATTGTTAAATTGATCAAAAGAAGGGTTCAAAATATTTTAAAATAAAATATTATAGAATAAAAACAATTAGCAGTGAGGTTGGGCTTCGCATCAAATTCTTTGTAAATTTTGTCTCGATTTAAAAAAGGTTTACCTGGACAGTAAATCAAATGTCTTGGCTTTATACAATATACATAGTTCAATGATTTGAAATACTTGTAAATCAATTTGAAAAAATTCAAAATCTTTTGATTTTCTCATCAACTGTCAAATTGATCAAATAACAAGCCAAGACACGGGTTGATTTGAACAACAACCGACTGAGTCGAGAACTAAGTTGAACTGTATTATATGTATGCTTTAATCGATCTGTAATAATTCAGTTACCTTTCTGCAATGCTTAGCTATGCAAAAATGTCAAATACCTAGATATACGTTAAGATAGATGGTATGTAACTTTATTTCGTGTATAAGTGCTGTACCGGTGCGGATGAAAATGAGTATGATTGTATAATTGCGAGTTAAGCTACAATTAAAACTAAGATTCACCTTATTAAAAAAATTAACAACATTAATTTAACCGCCAACTGGGAAGTGACATTAAATTTACAAATTGGAACTTCAGACTGTAGAATGGTTTCTAAGACAGTTTGTGAAATTATAATGCAACAATAGTATACAAAATAAAAATTACAAAGATTAGATATGTTTTTGTTTTATCGACGTAATATAACTCATTTTCAATGTCCCATATAGTTACTCTATGAGTGAAATCTGTAAATTTTTTAAATTAATTCAGTAAAAAAAAAAAAAACAAAATCAAAAACATTAATTATTTCCATACGTTTATTTTTGTATAATATTAGGACTTCATTTTGTTTAACAAAAACAAATATCTCAGAATTCATGTTTAGGTATTTCAGTAATTATTTTTTGTTAAATTTATATTTTTTCGATTTTTTGTGGAGATTCTACTAATTCTAGAAAAAAAGAAATTGATTTGGCCTTTTTTTGGTGAAATTAAAGTAGGTTGAAAAAGAGATTTTTAAAATAGTAGTAAAGTAGATTTCAATATTTCGATGATGGTGCGAAGTAGGAGTAGATTTTAATAAAAAAAAAAAAGAAGTAGATCTACTTTAATTGAAGTAAAGTGGAACCACTGACTGTCACTTTTTAAGCCGTATTCAGTTGACGTTTATTAAGAAAAAAGATTATGTATGATACTTTTTAAAAATATTTAAAACTAAGCTCATATTAGTATAAAGAGCATTAAAGTTAGTTAACATAATTTACATGAGGCTGTTTAAAATTTTGGACTATTGTTTTTAGTATTTTAAAAAAGTGCAGGTAGGTATATCAACTGTGTTCAAAATGATTTACTGTGCATTCAAAATCAGACAAATAAATTAATATAAAATCAAAAAAGTATGAATTTAAAACAAAGTTAGTGATTTTGATATAGAATTAGGTCTTTAAATAAATATGATATTTTAAAGAATATGTTATTCGAATTTGTCGTAAACAGAACTTAAAAAAAATGCATAGGTATATCATCAATGTGTCAAATTGACTATGAAGATAAAACGAAAAAACCCTATAAAATTGTTTGATTCGAGAAATAACATACAATTTCATAGACACACAGTCTTCTCATATATATTTTTACACATACATAAATCATCATTAATAAACGAAAATTTAAAGATATAGAAGTTGTCATAATTTAGGTATGTATATGAAAACTTCAATAAATCACAAAATACAAACACACACACTTAATGGCTTTTTGTCATTAAAAAATTGCAAACTCATTATAAAATCTGAATTTGAACAAATTGCCCAACAAAAAGGTTTTCAAGTCAACCCTTCTTGTATATAAATAAAACTACTTATATCTACCTATACCATACCCACCTATGTACATGAACAATATAACTATTATTATGGACCTCATTAAAATTGACAATGTTTAAAGATCCCTACCCATAATAATAATGCCCATCCTCAGTCGTCCAGTCTCTAGATATATTTTGAACAAAGTGCCCCAAATTATGAGACATGAGCGGCCATAAAACATGTCAAGAGCTAAGGCTACACGTAATGCCTCGTAAACATAACATCCTCCGAACTTATTAATATAATCGGCTTAATTTTCGATTTTTGACCATTAAGAGAAAGAAGCGATAAGCAATCGCAAATATACGTATAAATAGATATTCATATATAGCTATAATAGCACCAGAGCCAGAAACAGTTTATAGCCCTGCAGGGTGCTGCCACAAATATATATACACACACATACAAACACACAAAGATAGATATTAAGTTAACAACGATACAGTTACAGTTTACAGTAGGTATACAAAAACGCACATACACACACACACAGTAATGTCGTCCTGATATATGGCCACCGATAAAATTAAGTATTTTTTCATGTGTCTCGCAGATAACGCCACTGGCGTATAATGTTAGTGTATATTGGTCTTGGCCCACTTTAACGATGACCGACCACAATTGAACTGATTTAGTATAACGAGCGCTTTAAGGACAGTTTGCCCGCTCTCTACCAACTCTATAGTCTATATAGCAGCTAGAGCAGCAGAAGCAGTGCATAATATGCATGGCACTCGTATTATGTCAGTTTGTACATATGTATATGGTTTTGGCGCTCGTAGTCGTAATTATTGGCATATGGATGTGGATAATGGTCATTTCGATTTGTTGAATGAAATATTTTATGCGGACTTTTTGGCCCAGAAAAATAAAGGCGAAGACAAAACCAATTCAATCCAAAAACTCAACCAAAAAAATAATCGCTGATATCTTATAAGTTTGGAAGGAAGTTTGTGGTGGTCAAATGTTGTGAAGATTAAGTTTTCATTTCTTTCCGTTTTTTTTTTTTCCTCTCGCAATAATATCCGTACTTTTGCTTAAGAAATGTTTACATATTGAACCATGAAACTGGGTCAAATTTTAGGTCGAAGAAATAAGAGTTTCGTAACTCAATTAAGAGATCGTTGTTGACAGAATAATATATTATATCTATGTATGCTTCACACTTTCATTCTGTTATCCTTGTGCAATGTCCATGGTTGTCCAGTTGTTCACACCGCACTTAAACTTATAGCTTGGCAAATATAAAATGATTCAATTAAGATGTATGCTTTTCTTGGTTTCTCTGAAGGAGTGTTCTTTGAAAAGGATTTTATCAAAGATATAAATATAAATAAGATAAAGACTGTTATATCATCTTTGGTTTTATGTTCCATCATGGAACGAAAAAAAAAAGCAGAACTTTCATATCTTTCGCATTTATTTTGATACATCTATTGCATAAAATATTATTTTAGTTAGGTGTCTCTTGAATAGGTAATAATCAATGCAGCACATTTTTCTATTCCCCATGTGTGTATCCTCTTAATAATGTATATATATTTAATACATATTCAAATACCTTATGACTTATGAGCAATAGAATCAAAGAGGTTTTATGCAAATTCTTTGATAGGAATAGTTTTTCTTTTTTAGATGCTTACAAAGGATGCTGTAGGTCAAGCTTGTAAAAGAATGAAGTCTTTAAAAATCATTTATTAAATTGAATTAAAAGATTGCAATTATTGACTTCACTTTGTGATTTAAGACTTCAAATTATACAATCACCATTTATTTCAATCAAAAATATTGGTGCAAAATTTTAAACGATTTAGTATGATGTTAAAGCATTTTCAGTATGATAAAAATGCCTTAACATCTTACTAAATCCTTTAAAATTTTGCGCCATTGCAATTATTTTTGTTCCTATATTCATTTTACAAACTTAATCAGTTATGAATGCAATCTTTTGGGAATTCTCGTATTCTTTGCATACTTTTGCATTATTTAGGGAAATAACAATGCAAAAAGAATGAAAGAATGGAAAAGAATGCAAAGAATTTTTAGTTGGAGCTGCGTACCCTCTCGGCTAAAATGCTTTCCTTAATTTTAGCGTGGCGAAATTTTGGAGACAATTTTGTATGGAAGCTAAAATTTACCACGATCTGCATATTGTAAGGCTTATAGCTAAAGTTAACGGCTTCTACCAACCTTTGAGCGCATGCATGTTAAACTAATTTTAATGAAATTTTTTACGCAAGAGCTTCTTATAAGTTTAAATAATATTACATATCAAAATTTTCAAAACAAACTATTTTTGGATTTAAAAAAATTCCAAAATTATTTTTTGAAAATTCGATATTTAAAAATGATTTTTTTTTATTGGTGTTTGGTGTTTTTTTTTTAGAGGTATAGAACTTTGAAATGGAATAAAACAAAGATGATTTTTTAAATTGACATGAAATTTTCTTTATTCGAAAGATAATCTTCTGGCATTATAATTTAAATATGATTTCTGGCATATGACCGCCACGGCTGGCTCGATGACTATTTCCAACATTTGTGGCCGTATATCGGCAATAATGCTGCGAATGTTCTCCTCCAAGTGGTCAATTGTTTCGGGCTTATCGGCGTAGACTTCACATATCCCCACAGAAAATAGTCAAGCGGCGTTAAATCGCACGATCTTGGAGGCCAATTCACGGGTCCGTAACGTGAAAATATGCGGTTACCAAACGTTTCCTTCAGTAAATCAATTGTTGCACGAGCTGTGTGACATATTGCACCATCTTGTTGAAACCACAGCTCCTGCATCATGGTTGTTCAATTGATGAATGAAAAAGTCAGTAATCATGGCTCTATAGCGGTCACAATTGAAATAACGATTACTGCTGTTTGGAACTGGTCTGCTGCTCTTGCTCATTTTATATCTTTTTCTTTATGTTTTTGAACACAGAGATGGATAAGGAACTAAGTTATAAAAAATAAAAATTCCCTTGAAAATAACAGATATATTGTATATACCAAAATATACAAAGCAACCCAGTCATTGACCTTCTCCATTAAATTGCAGTCAGTTAAGTCGGGCAATAAACTTCTTTTCATCAATTAATCCCGACAGATTTTTCAAAAAAAAATAACACTCTCATTCCATTCACATCACGCCAGACAAGTGTGTGTGTATGAAAAATGTTCACCTATAAAATAAATCCATCAACTTAAACTAATTGTGCAAAAGACAAAAAAGCTCCAGCCACAAGATGATTGAAGCAATTCAAAAGACAATAAAAAAAATATGAAGCCGACGACGACGACAACATTATGTCTCTCACCTCAACAACAATAATATTCAATTGTTTACAATAAAAACAACAAAAAGTGAACACACTTTCAAAGATGACATATCTTCCAGCTATAGATATCTATCTTTTCAATTTCTATCCATACCATAGTCACCCCCCTAAAAATCCCGCCCCAATTCAAACCCACTAACATACAAACAAAATGAAAGTGCAAATAAAAAGCAAACAAACCGCAAAATTGTAAAAGCAAAGTGTATAATTCCTTTTTAATTTTTACCCTAAGTGCATTTCAAAGTACCAAAACAAAAACAAAAAAAAAGAAAATATATCTATGCGATGCAACTGCAGGCATTGACGCTACATAAAGATACGTGATGCTGTGTCATACAGGCGCAGGGTGTCAAACTAGACAGAAAGGATAACTCTTCCAAAAAAAAATAAAAATAATAATACAACAAAAACAAAAGCCTGTGTGTGTGAACATAGCCATAGAATATCAAATGAATTGCATTTGCCTCGAGATAAATAGAAAAAAGGATGCCAACGAACGGCAGGCAACTCACCGGGTCCGGGGTCTGTACTCTATACTCTACTTCACCTGAGCGTGCACTGCTCTAAACCTATACCTATCAAGTTTTTCCGCACTTTCATATCTTCATCTATACATCCACCGGGAGTACATGAACGAATATGTAGGTGTACTAGCTCACACAGGCTCTGCTGACACCTTTTGCTGTTTTTTCTTTGAGCATAACGAAACGTAACTTTTCTCTCTACCGAGTATTAAAAAAATATGTTGGATGTTTAGAACTTATAAGGCGAATCCTTGTTGGATGCATTCATTCACTTTCACACTAATCCATCATCTTCTTTTACTTTTACTTCAACATGGATTAAGGCTTAGCGTATATATGACAGCAACGAGTTGTGCAAAATTACTTTTCTTCTTACTTACCTTAATTTTTAATTTGGTTTTTATATTTGCGAGACAAAAATAATATTGAGGAATATACCTACTGTATCTACATTTTTGTGTTCTAAAATTCTATTTGACCATATTTTTGTTTTTGAAAGAAAAATTCTCTCTCGAAATAATTTAAAATATTCAAAATCCTGTAAGTAATTCAAAAGAAATAAATTAAAATATATTTTAATCGTCTATACTATAGCTCTACATTTTGTTTATGATTCTCCCAGAAGAAAACAAAAGTATTGGTAGGTGACATGATTTCGGTATATTTTAAAAAATTTCTTGAAAATGACTGAAAAGATTTTGATTAAGTTTGGTACCTATAGCTATAGTATATAAGGCAATTTCAATAATACTGCGTTTCAAAGCTTTTTGAAAAATTTACAGATTTCACTCATAGAGTAACTATGGGGAAATTGAAAATGACTTGTATTACGTCGATAAAACAAAAACATGTCTAATCTTTGCGATTTTTATTTTGTATACTGTTGTTACATTATAACTTCACAAACTGTCTTAGAAACCATTCTACAGCCTGAAGTAACAATTTGTATATTTAGTGTCACTTCCCAGTTGTCGGTTAAATTAATGTTGTTAATTTTTTTAATAAGATGAATCTTAGTCTTAATTGAAGCTTAACTCGCAGCTACACAATCATAGGTACTCATTTTCATCCGTACCGGTAAAGCACCTATACACGAAATTAAAGTTACATACCATCTATCTTAACGTATATCTAGGTATTTGACATTTTTGCATAGCTAAGCATTGCAGAAAGGTAACTGAATTATTACAGATCGATTAAAGCATACATCATATACAATTCAACTTAGTTCTCGACTCAGTTGATTGTTTTTGAATCAACCCGTGTGTTTTATTGAATGTCCAGGTAATCCTTTTTTAAATTGAGACAAAATTAACAAAGAATTTGATGCGAAGCCCAACCCCATTGCTAATTGTTTTTATTCTATAATATTTTATTTTAAAATATTTTGAACTCATCTTTTAATCAATTTAACAATATCGAGTCGCGTAATTTTTTTTTTAAACAAAAATAATGTTTTTGACACTTGGAGCTGTATTCTTTTAACTGAGTTTATGAAATGTGTGGCTGAGCGGCGAGCATCAATTTAGTTGACAACCAAATTGAATAGTTCATGGATTACTTTAAGATGAAGCCTAAAATTTTATTTGCATTTGAGGACCTTAACCTTGAAGATCTGACCATTAGGGCTTAAGTTATGAGTTTATATAAGAGGTTCAAGTAGGTACCTATGCATATTCTAGGTTAAACAATGAAGTTGATATATATATACATATATAGCCTAACATTTTACCTTAATTTTAAAACTTTAACTTCAAACATCCGATTATTAAAACAGAAGTTATAATCCAAACAAACCAACCAAATCCAACCTTTACGATTTTAATATTTGTAAAATACCTACTACAAAATGTTCATGCACATACCTACATGTGTATACATACATACCTACATAAACATAATGTACATATATCATTTTTGTGCCCGATGCAAAGCCAATTTTGCTTGCGCACGTGCCACGTGGTGTTTTTTTTATTGCACACACTCCGCCGTCTTCTCCATACTATCAATACATTCTTTGTTGGTACGTACCTACCTACATACATATGTACATATTTTTTTTGTTTTTTTTCTTTTGCCGTGATGAAATTACTTCTAAAAAGACAATTTTTCAAGTTTCTAGTATGAAATTTTGTACGCCTTTGCAAAAATTTGTATGCAGATTTGTAGCTTGTCATTTAAACTTTAATTATCTAGCTTAATATTGAACATCCAACAATTTTAACCAAAGTTATAGGCTTCTAAGTGGGCTCAAATCGAGCATTTTTCGAATTTTATACATTGCTCCACTGAATCTCGTCCGTTGGCAATGATGAACATGTAGGTACGCTGGCTGAAATTCATCACTTGTGTTTTTTTCTTCATTTTATTCATTTTGGTAGTTTCTTTGGTAACACCAACCAAAAATTCAATCTTTCTCCCCCTATACGCTAGAGTTCATTCTCTATCTTTGTTCATTTTGGTAACACCATACTTTTATCAAAACGACCCTATAAACATTTTCAATGTTAAAAAGCCCAAGAAAATTAGGTAGACGAAAAATTGGGACAAAAAAAATTGATGAAAGCTTAATTTTTATGTGATGAGAAAGTCCTAAAATGCACCCTAAATTTGGATCAAGGCTAAATTTTTTAGGTTGCTGAAAAGGGGTGAGGCGTGAGGATCTGTTTTTTCCGAGATTCTCGAAAATTATCAGTTTACTTTTTTGAAATGTTATGGTAAAAGCTTTAGCCTATAAACATTGTTTCGCAAACTTTTTTTTCAGAAAATCCTACGACAAATGGGAGCCGATAAAATTTATAAACAAGAACAATTAATACTCGTTAGTACTCGTATACTGAAGTTAATAGTCAAGATTCCTTTCAGAATTTAATATTTAATAGAGGAACAAATTTTAGTTTTGCCTTAGTTAAATTAAATCCTCGTTATTGACCATGATCAGGATTTCCACAATTTTATTTTAAATAGCGAACACGTTTTTTGCTGTTTTCTAAACGGGTTGATATATATTTTAAGAAATATTTTTTCTAAATTAATATTATTATTATTGATTCAAAATAGCTTTTTACGGCCTTTAGTCCACAAAAATTTAGGCGTTTCGTCCCGGCGAAGAACAAAAATTGCGTATTGACAAGGTCCTCACTAGTCAACTGATGAGTCCAAGTGAGATCGCCGGGACGAAACGCCTAAATTTTTGTGGACTAAAGGCCGTAAAAAGCTATTTTGAATCAATAATTCAACAAGTCCAATTAAATAGTGCTAAGTCTTCTACTTGGCTGATGTATTTCAGTAGTATATAGAGTTTGTATTATTAAAAAAAAAAAAAAACCTTCTTATTATTATTATTATTATTATTATTATTATTATTATTATTATTTATTAAAACTATACATAAATGTACAGTAAAATACTTAAAGCTACTAACTACCAGGGCTTCTAGCTACCAGGGCTTCTAGCTATTAAATTAATAAATTTTTGAATTATAAGAAGTTTTTTGACATAACGAAAATTTCAGAAAAAAAAAAATAAGAATCAAGAAAAGTCTAAAATAGAAAAATAAACGTAACATAAATAATTTACGATAAATTAGATTTTTGATGGTGGGGAATTTTATTTTATTGGAAAGTAATAAAAAAAATATCTTACCTATAAATTTTAAATTTGTATGTGTTATTTTCAAGGTTCGAAGAACGATAAAATATGATTCGTTCTATTGCGAAAAATTCGTAAAGAAATTTTATTTTTGATTCGATCGCGAATCTTATTTTTTGGTTCTTTTAAAATAAAATTCGTTTTCGCGAACAAATCATATCTGTTGCGATCTTTAAAATATGGTTTGTTCGCGAATTTATCACGTAGGAACTATTGAAGATCCATTCGCGAACCGTTCGAATAAGAAAAAAATGTAATTTTAGATTTTATATAAATATCATATATTATAGTAAATAGGGATATTTTTTTTATCGTAACTAATCCCACACAACATTTAAAAATCACTCTTCTTCATGTCAATTAAGACCGAGATAACCAAATCATATTCTACTTGAATTTTATTTTTCCGATCTCTCACGAACGAGAGATACAGAAAAAAAATGGATATAGTTCGTTCGTGAGAGAACTATAAATTTTTATAGATCGAACATTTTATCGTTCGCGAACTATATTTTTTATGATTCGTGAGAATATCGGTAAAGAATGATAAAGATCTGTATTTTATTATTCGGGAGCGATATTTTACGAACCCTGAAATATACCCAGCAATCATATCCCAAAGTAATAATATTTAACTCTCGAAAATTACTCTAACTATTTAAATTAAATTTTGCTTTAAGCTAAAATTTTACTTTCTGAATAGGTGGTCATATACAGAGCTGAAGAATGACGATTATTAAAAAAAAAATATAAGTTTATCTTATAACGGCATTGAATAGCCAACATGGTGGTAACAATCGCAAGCTTAATATAAAAAATAATATTAATAATTACCTTTGACCTTTATAAACGTATACACAAAAATTTGCAAAAAAAAATGTTGGTATGAAAAACTAGCTTATGTCGATATACCTAAGTGATTTTTTTTGTTTTTTAATTGATAGTAGTTCACAGTTTAAGAGCTACTTTTATGTGTCATAATTACCCATTGAGAAACTATCTTATAACTCTTAACCACTTATGTTTGAATAGCTATAAAAATGCTTTTAACATAATAGCTTATGTTATTGCGTAAATTTTTTTGTCTAAACAATTTATTTTAGATTTAAACCAAATATCTTGTGTCATAGTAAGTCGTGCTTTTTAAAATAAGAAACTTAAACGCCTTAGGGTTTTGTTATTTTTTTTGTTTTTGTTTCAGTGACTGTTATGTTAATATTCATAAGTTGAATTTGGATACTTTATGTTCTAAAAGAAGCTTAAGCTTAACTTATGTTATTTAAGGCATTAATTAGTTCCAAATTGATTTAAACAAAAAAATATAACATTAAAAAAAAAAAAAAAACTTAAAAATAAATTTAAAAAAGTACGTATACGCCACAGTGTATCATTGTTTCACAGAGTTAACTTGTTGAATGTTGAATTGATAATTTGGATGCGAGAAGTTATAACATTGCCACACCAAATTTGAAAGATGACACCGGCCAAACCTAGAGAGTAAGTCAAACGACTAAGGTGGCTGGGTTATGTAATGTGGTATGCATTATAATGATCCACTCGGGAAAATATTTGAGTCTACCTCTAAGGGACGACTTGATGGGGGAAGGTAATTCAATCAACTTGTTGAACTGACTAAAGAAGCTTGTTTGTTAGAAGCCCAGGTAATAAGATCCATAACCAGCGTTGCCGCCCCAAACAAAAATCCCTGCCACATTTCCTAAAAAACCGTGCCATTTTCGTGCCATATAAAAAAAAAACGCAAATTCTTATATTAAATTAATATAAATAAATTTTGGGGTGGAATAAAACAAAAAATTAGAAGAAATAATTAGCTCTATTCGTGTATTGTCAAAAAAAGGCAGGTTTTACTCCATTTGTAGCAATTTTCTTGCCACTTCGGCAACGCTGCCCATAACGCATTGTACCGTTAGACTTAAGTAACGCAGTAAATAATGGAGAGAGAGAGAGATTCCCAATGAATCCGATTCTGATTAAAATCAACCGTATGATTAAAATTTACAATATCAGGCTTATTTATTGACGTAAGCTTTATTTACCCTCCAATATGCGGCTAAAACTAATTTGTACTTCAAAACCAAAATGTAAAAATTAAAATGATAATCTCAGGCGTTTTGATTTTGATTTGCTTGCTTTGCTTCAGAAAAATTTCTGTATGGTTTGTGTTACTGCTTTTATTTGTTTTACTTTATGCAACAACACCAACAACGATAATAACTCGCAGAATGGCCACAGTTTGCCATTGTTTTGATCCGAATGCAAATGAAGTGTAGAATTTGTGTCACACGGTACCCTGAGGATAAAGCTAGAAACAGAAGAAGAACAAGAGACAAAAAAAAAAAAAAAATAGAAATGTAGGTAAGGTAGGTTAGGTAGGTAGGTATGTTAGGTAATAATATATCCAAACGCAAATCCGTGCCTATGCAGAGAAAAGCATCTGAATCAGAATCAGCATCAGCATCAGTACAGCAGCGCGCATTCCAGAGATGACACAAATATTTATCCCTGTTCCTGGAGTGCTTTTGTTTTCTCCACCATCTTTGTTTTTTTTTTTATTTTTTTTTTTTTTCAGTTTTGCTTTTTGCTTTTTGTGCTGTGGTGATGTTCATTGTGTGTATGTGTGCGCTGCACCGTGTTGTACAATGACTTGGAAATAAAGGGTCTGGAAGTTCTGCGACAAACGCCGGTCTTTTCTCTTCAAATGACTACCGCGACTGCAGCAGCATTACACTGCTTTTGAGAAAAAATAAAAGATGACACAAGAAGAAAAGGAAATCATCCTGCGATGCGGTAAATCTGTGTGTTCACAAACAAAACGTCAAAAAAATAATAATAAAAAAAAAAAATGAAGATGTTTTCCCTTCCTCGTTTTTACTTATATTTTTTTTTCATATTTTATTTTAATCTCAGCTTAGATTTTAGATTTTTTTTTCTTTGCTTGTAGTAGTGTACAGTTGTATCCAGTTCACAGGACTCAGGAACCATTGTCATTTTGTTGTTGATAAATAAAAGGAAGACACACCAGGGGGAGGGATGAGAGGAGACCCTAATAGCGTTTCCCTACTCAAAATTACTAACATGGCCCGGCCCAGCCCGGCCGGTATATGAAGGCAAAAACTTAACATTGCACTATAGGAAGAGGACGAAATTGACGACGACGACGACGAGGACGACTATGACGACAACGACATAGCGGAGTTAAATACGTGTGTTGGCCATATTTAAGGATAGCTAAGTCTCTCAGGGCCAGCAGACGAGTAGGACTTCTTGTTCTTCCTGGATCATGGAATATATATGTATGTATTACATACAGCCAGTCAAACCAACCTACTTGGGCCGGGAATATGAATATTCATTGTAATAATTATAACGTGACACTTGAGCGAAATGTTAGTTGCGCTTAGTTGAACCAATTTTTTTTTTTTTCTGCATTTGTGTTTTTTTTTTTTCATTTTTTGTTCGTCCACACCGTAATGAAAATCCTTTTTTCAAAAGTTACACGAAACCATACAGGAATATACGTATAGGTAGAGTACTGAGAAGGAAAATATTTACTCCGCCCTGAAGTAGCCTGAATTTTTGAGGGAGGCGTTCTTCTTCAGCGTTTCTCCCTTGTAGATAGGCCATAAAACGCTCCGGGGTAATGTTAAAAAATAGAATTTCTGGAACAATGGAGTTAGGCTTGTTGGCTGGTAGTTATAGTTGGGGTTGTAGATCGTAGACCGCAAACGCGTTGAAGAAAAACTTTATTTATTTTTTTGTAACTTTTCGTTTTGTTTTTTGTTTTTTGAGCTGGAGAATTTTTTGTTTTTCCTTTCAGTCCATAGAAATTCCCTGTCCTCATGAATGATAGCACCGAGGGGGAGGGGGCGGGGGTAGGTCGTGGTGGAGTTGTTCTTGTGTGTCATATTGGTTGTTGCACTTTGGTACCTACTCTGCAGATGTATCTACCATGTAACACACTTCTGGCTTTTGGGCAAAGAAGAAAGCAGAAGGTTCGCTCGTTTTTTTTTTTTTTTTATTCTCAGATCATGAATTGGACACATTTTGATAGTTTCAAACCAATTTGGAGTGTAAGACCATCATTGTAACAGAATGTGCTGGTTGTTGTTTTTGTTACTGTTACCTAAATAAATGTTTTCGTTGTTTTATGTTTGCAGTGGTTGTAATTTTTAATGCAGAGAGACTTTTTTGGTTTTTTGTTTGTTTGTTTGTTTTTTTTTTTTGGCTTACATTATTAGGTACTGTTTTTCTTTTGTCTAGGGGGGGTGGTTGTTTTTCTTTTCGTTGTTTATTTTTTTTTATATTTTGGTGAAAGAGGGCGCTGCAGATTTGGATGCAGTAAGCTGATTGTTTTTGCGTTAAAAATTTGGGTTGAAAAAGTTCAGTAGTTCGCTTACAGTTATTTAAGTTTTGACCATTGTTAGAAAAAAGTATATATTTACAGGTGGATTTGGGAGCTAGAGAGAGTCTTTTTTTTATTTAAGAATGCTTGGAAGTTACAGTTAGTTTGGAAAAAACATAATACCCATAGGTATGGTATATATGTTTGGTAATTTTTTGTATTCTGGAATTAAATGAAGTGGCTTTTTGTTGTTGTTTTTTTTTTTTTTGTTGCAACAATTCCATCACATAAAATGAATGTAGTTACATTAAGGTGCTTTAAAAAGACTAATTTCTTTCGATTTAAAGTTTTGATTATTTTTATATCTTTATTAGAATTTTCTATTAAAATCATATCTGACCGTTTTTTTTTTTTAATTTTTTCTTCTAGGTAAGATTAATAAGAATCTGTTCTGTGGATATATACCTAAAATAAAAATCACGGAAACGGTAAGTTTATTGAATATCTTTTGCAAAAGATTATGGACATACCAAAAAAGATTTCTTCCCATGGAATTTGCTCTTCATAAATCCTTGTAGGTTGTTAACAATATTTTTTTAAATTATTTGTGTATTTTATGGTTTGCTTAAATGTAAGTATATAAATTCTTAGAAAAACATGAAATTGTTTCCACAAGTTATACAAATAAATATTAAGTTTTTTTGGTTTTCTATTGGTAATAAAATTCAATGATCCTAGAAATTTTTAGATTTTTCAAATTATAGTCGTAACCTCGTAACTCATAAGCACCGATTGTGGGTATACCAAGGAAAATCAAATTTTTGAGTTAGGTGAATTCATCGATTTTTTGAGGAAAGTTCTCTATAGTAAAAGTTTGGATTTAATTTAAATTGAACCTGGCACTATAATATGATAGAGAACAAGAACAAGTTATCAATTATTCTGTTTGTCTTTATTAATCAATAAAACTCGACCTATACTCTAACCAGGGGTCCAGGGGAACAAACTTATAGTATTTAGTTTTTAGGTAATTTCCTTGATAGTAGTATACAGATAAAATAGTTATAATACTCAAAATAGTCCTCTCTTATGAAATATTTGTATTTACCATTAAATTGAAGATAGAAGAGTCTACACAAAATCTATTGAGAATGGGTATTTTTTAAGGGTAAAGAGGAGGAAGTTTCAAACGAAAAAAAATACTGTGGCACAATGAATTTAAGGTATTTAAATTTAGTTTAATGATGAATCTCAATTTATTGAGGCTTAGACCAAGATGGTAAAGTAAGCCTTAAGAAATGTATAATTCTTATTATGCAAGTATGTACATATAGATATCTTCAATGTACAGCAGGAAAAAATTGTTAAAAATCAATTTTCAATCTCCGTTCGCTGATGAAATTTTGTGTTAATGTTTAGTTTGTCATAAAAGCGAAAATCAGCCATTTAAAATTTCTATAGGAAAATGATGCTTTTTGAGAGAGGGGTAAGTGTTATTATTACAACAAAAAAATTATGAAAAAAATGACACTCTCAATTGCTACTTGGTAAACATCTTACAAATGTCAATAACCAAGAATTATAAGAGTTTATAAAAATATAAAGGATAAAAGTTAGTATTTTTTTTGCGATGTGGATCCTTACCTGCTCTACGAAAAACTTATCTTTATTTAAAGAGGCTCTTTTTTTTAAGATATTACATAAAGCCTTAAATTATATTTATATTAGTTTTTGTGTTGAAAAATTGCTTGTACGATATAAATATTATTATGTGTACTTCTATTAAAAGAATAAATTCGATAGCTTGATCCCATTCATAAAATTTCTAAAATTTCAGTTCCACATTTTCTCTCCCCCCCCAAAAAAAAAAAACATTCATCATACAAAATTTTGTAGACTCTTTGTAATCTTTATTCTCATTTTCACCGAGTTTCATTACGGGACGTAAATTCCTTGTTTTGTATGTCCTATTTGACATATAGGTACTAAGTAGGGTAGTTAATTTTTTAACTAAAAAAATAATAGTATACCATCCATATAATTATTAATGAAAAGCTTATTATATCGACATAATGCTCTAAGGCTTTTGATTTAATTTCTGTATAAATCCTTGCCTAAATCAAAATGTTTTTCGTAGTTTTTCTTTAAATATGAAAAAAAAATTGAAAAAAAAGAAGTAGATCTACTTCAATTGAAGTAGTGTGGTACCCCTGGCTTACTCTTATATAAAGAACAAAATTGAGAAAACTGTACTGTTCCAATTCTCTTTTCTCTCATCATAATATGTATTGCTCGCTATCTTTTGAAAGCTTGTGCGATCGAGGACCTCCTAAGCTTAGAAACTATAAAATCTTATATAGGTATGTACATACATATATGTAAATAATTACAATAAAAAAACAAATTAAGGAGATGCCATTTATTATGCTTCGAAAGACACAATGACGTCCCTATATATGTATAAATAAAATGTGGGATAATCTGTCCTGAAATGAGGCTGGTTATTAAGTCAAATTATTTATTTTTGTCTCCCTTTTTTTTCTGTGAAAGATCTGTTTAATTTTTGATGTGAACTCACTTTCACTCTATTACCTGCTTTCCTGTAAAATTTACACATATGCATACATAAACATATTATGTACATAATCTACATAATAATTTATTTTATAAAAGGCATGAAAAGCGGTGGGTACTCAAAAAATGCAAAAGAAGAAAAGGAAACTAGTGCATTAGTGTATCTCTTCATAGAGTGGGTTTCTTTTTTTTCCTTTTTTTGGATGTGATTGACATGCTAGCTGCATCATATAACGACGTCGTCATGTCTCCTGCATGTCTGGGGTTGATGAACCTCTTTGCTGCCTCCAGGCGACGACGACGACGGCAAGAGGTGGACTCGTCACTCGTCGTCTTTTTATATAAAACGAAAAATTCCACATCCTCTTTTGCTCTTATTACTCCTGTAGTTTTTCTCTAGCGTAAGTAGTTTTACGTGCGGCTCAGCAGAACTTCATTAGGCTCGTAATTCATTGTCTCTTTTGTCTGCATGTATATTGTGTATGTACATACATTCATGTATATGTGGGTGGTGTGATGCAAAATTTGTTTTCATACAAGTGCACCCTTGGTTTTATGCAGAGAAATTTTATTTAAATATATATGGATGTATGTGAAGGTATGTATGTATGTGTGCACACTTTCTCTAAGAAGAAAAGAACTACGGAGGAAAAAGTTGATGAAAAGTATCCGGGATAAGTGGTATAAGTGGATTTAATCTTTCATTTCCTTACATCTGCCCGACCGAAGACGAAGATGAGTTCACCTTGTTATTGGATGTCACCGAGTCACCTGAAAGTTGAAAGTTTTATATATGTATATAAAAAAAAATCTATCTATCTATATTTGATAGATATACACATTACACATGTACACATACAACAAGGTGATGTTGAATTAATTAATATAATGATGAGAGAAAACTAATAGAATTAGATCTGCCAGGTAAGCACAGCACACCCAAGTCAGGAAGAGCAATTTAAAAGATCAAGATTATGTAAGAGTGTAAGGAAATTCTATTACGGTTAATTTAACATTTCTTTATATTAATATAACTTCAAACCAACACCAATATGTTTATCCAGGAAGTGAATGACGAAGAGTTTTTTTTATGCCATCCATTTTAATTTAGTGTGTGGTGTAGTAGAGTTGGACTGTTTCGCCGAAGGTCTTGGGTTCGATTCCCAGTATGCCACTTAAAAAGAGAAATATTTTTTAGAGGTTACTGTCTCCTGCGAGGAATTGACAAATCCTCCAAGAATATCTCTTGTCATGAAAAAGTGCTTCTCACTCTAGCCGTTCGGATTCGGCAGAAAATTGTAGGTCCCATCTATTCCTGCCAATAACACGGACACAGGAATGGTTGAGAGTTGTAAGTCACAGGGCTTAGTTCTACACGAGCTGTCGCGTCGAATAATTTATTTATGTTATTTTATTGTGGTTTAGATGATTTGAGAGCTATATGGTTTAATGGAAAGAGCATTAAAATAAGAGCTGTGTTTTGGTGAGAGAGTGTAGCCAGTTCAAAACTCTTTTTTACAATAAAACAAACAAAATTTTTTGTTATTGTTTGCGTGTAAAAATGTTGCCAAGTTGCTATACCTAAACTTTCATCAAAACACGTCTAATAATTCTAGTGGCCGCTGTTCTGTCACAGATAAAAGAAATATTTCAATAATTGTTTTTAGAAACTCATACCAAAAAGAATTGTTTTTTACTTGCGATATATATGTATGTAGGTATTACATATATGGCAAATTATGCATTCGTAAAAAAAAAGAACTCGAGATTTTGATAAAAGTTGACATTACGATGATAGCGAAGTCGAAAAATTTGGGTCTCGCAATTCTGTCTGTCATTAAGACTAGAGCCTAAATGTGTGGGTCGACTTTCTTTAAACTTGGTACCTAGATTTTTTAGGTATTCCTCCACACCTGTACCTGCCGTACAAATGTTTAACCAAATAAGAAAATCTTATTTTTCTTAAAACTGTGCCCACAACTTTAAAAAATAATCAGTAATTTTTTTTTACAAAAACGCTTCCATTTTATAAAAAAAATGTCGGAAATATGGTTCCAAATGGTACTTCCCATTTTTTTTTTTTTTAATTTTCGATTTTCTCAAAAACGTTTCAACTGATTTTAATCAATATTTTTATAGAGAATGTTTACAATTATTTTAAAAATATTGTGTTCCAAAACTAAATTTTTGAGAACTTTATAATTGGAAAACGACTTGGTCGATTTTTATTAAACTGAGCACACAGCAGTTTTTTGACGTTATCTAACAGATTTTAAAAACAATTTCTTTTTATAACCAAAAATAACGGTACCTCCCATACAAATAACGGGTGATTTTTAAGCTGGTTTGGTTTTGGCAACACTGGTTTTGACAGCTGACGTGTGTTTAGTACCTTGTGTCACTGTCAAACAGCTTCAGTTTGGTTTGCAATTTAACAATGGATCGTCTTACAAATGAAAAACGCTTGCAAATTATTGAATTTTACTATCAAAATTCGTGCTCGGTTCGAAATGTTGTTTTATCGAAAAATTGTCTTCAGCGATGAGGCTCATTTTTGGTTGAATGGGTACGTAAATAAGCAAAATTGCCGCATTTGGAGTGAAGATCAGCCAGAAGCATTGCAACAGCTACCAATGCATCCCGAAAAAGCCACTGTTTGGTGCGGTTTATGGGCCGGCGGCATTATTGGGCCATATTTCTTCAAAGATGATGCGAATCGCAGCGTTACTGTCAATGGTGAACGCTACCGAGCGATGATAACAAACTTTTTTTTGCCCGAAATGGAAGTTCTTGACTTGCATGATATGTGGTTTCAACAAGACGGTGCCACATGCCACACAGCACGCGAAACAATGGCGCAATTGCGAGGCGAGTTTGGTGAACAGTTAATTTCACGTTTCGGGCCGGTCAATTGGCCGCCTAGATCGTGCGATTTGACACCATTAGATTATTTTTTGTGGGGGTATGTCAAGGCTAATGTCTATAGGGACAAGCCCGCTTCGATTGACGCACTGGAAGCCAACATCCATGCATTCATTCGTGAGATACCGGCCGATATGTGTGAAAGAGTATGCCAAAATTGGACTCAGCGGATGGGCTACCTGAGACGCAGCCGCGGTCAACATTTGCATGAAATTATCTTTAAACATTAAATTGCAAGGTTCAAACTATCGATTCAAATAAATATTTCATTCATTTTTTCGAATTTTTTGTGTTTTTTTTTTTTTTTAAAGTTCTAAACCTCTTAAAAAATCACCCATTATTTAAAAACCGGTATTGAAAATCTCATTTTTATCAAAAACAGCTCCTACAATTTTGATTAAATTTTTTGTGTGAACTAATATCAAAACAATCTACTATATTATTGGGAACAAAATTTATTTATTCTTTAAAAATGTTACCCCTCATTTTTTGGGCTTTCGACTAAGTATCTCATAATCTGGTTAACCAATTTTAATGAAATGTTTTACCCAAAGTCCCAAAAGCTATACTGATAAGTTTGAATAATATTGCGTATCAAAATTTTAAAAAAATTAAATTTTCGATTTTTAAAAAAAATTTCAAAATTATTTTTTTGAAAATTACATTGTTCGAAAATGGGGTGATGATTTTTTTTTCAAGATTAATTTTTAAATTTGCATAAATAAGTACTAAAAATTGGCATTCTAATTTTTTTTCTTAAAAATATATTTAAAATTTTATACATAAAAAATTATTTTTCTAATAAAAACCGCTCCAACGATTTTTGAAATTTTTTTCTCACAAATTGAGATTTGTGTAAGAAATCACTTGGTGTACATTGCGTTGGTCTCAAATCATATTTTTTTAATTAATTTATTTCTAATTTTACTGATTTTTCACATTTTTTCAGTCTAAATTGTAAATTCCATGCATATGTGCGTATTGTTCATAATTATGTACTCACATAATACTTCCTTAAACTAGACTATATTTTTGGTAGATGGCATAAAATATAGGCTCCAATAATTAATAAATATCTTTATCAAACGAAAAGTTTTTAAAATTACTAAGATTTTAAAACCAAAGTGTGATCGCACATAAGAGTAAGTTCGTGCGACCTAGTCGTGTATTTTATTTATTTATGCGTAAATAACTTGACCGCACATCATCTGATTTACATGGAGTGTTTTTTTTGTGAATATTTGTATGGTTGTTTCTAATGATGCAGCGACTAGTTTTTGTAGGCACTCGAATCGCCATTTTTTTTTAATTCCGATAGTTTCAACTTTGACAACCTGGGCAATATATGACTTTAGATTTGAGTACTGTGCTTTTTCGTGACATAAGATATACTTTTAAAAGATAAGCCAATTCCTTGAAGGAGGCACTACCCAAGACATAAAATTTTTATTTTTTTTTTTAGGTGACATAGGTTGTGAATCAAATCCAAGATCTTCGGTGCAACATTCCTAGGCACTAACCTTTACGACACGGGTTACTATTATTTTTATTTGTTTATTATTACAAAATAATTGTCTAGTTTTTTACCTAACAATTACATTACAAATGAATTTTTAATTCGAAATTTCGTAATAACATCATGCTTAGTCAGAATGTTCTTCAGTTCAAGTTCAATAAATTATTTTCTGGTAATAATAGTCCCTCATCTCCATTAACCATTTTAGCAAAAAAAGCATAACTTCAAATGCCCAAATTATGGGATTTAACTATGACGATTTTTAATCATTTAAAAATCACCCTTCAATTTAAAGTTTCTAAAAAAAAAAAAACATGAAAAAAATCGTTAATTTCAGGAGAAAAAGAAACCCCAGCCGCAGCCAGCCATATTCCCATCACCACGAATAAAAGTTGGAGTGTTATTTCGTTTTGCGGTGGAAGAGTGGATTCTGTGGATTCTTTCCTGTGGCTGTTTTTTTTTTTTTAATTTAATTTCTAAATGTTGAATAAAGAAATTTAAGTCTGTTCAGTTAAGCGAAAATTAGACTTAAATTTCAACGTTCAAGTTTATCTAAGCTTACATAAAAGCTGCTTATATACAATTTTGTCGTTTACCCTCCCTCCGTCGCCGCCGCCGTCCCAATACACCACTCAATCTGAGATTTGGGAACAAAACGTAGGTATATATAAAAAATAGGCAACCACTTGAAAAAGAAAACACAAACGAAAAGTAAAACAACCTATAGGAATTATTTTCAACAGCATCCGGTGTAACCCACAGATATAAGGATGCATTATTTATTTGATGGGATAAACGAATTAAGTATACATTAGCCTTATGCTCAACCACACTGCGCAATCCCCATAAAAGCTAGAAACTTCTTCAAACAAAAACAACAACAAAAAATAAAAAAATAAAAAAAAAAGTAAATTTCACATATTAAGATACCAGTAACCAGCCAGCATCTATCTATAGCTACAAACTAGACGTCCTTATACCAACTTTCATATAGTCAGAGTTTCTGGCAACAAGAATAGAAAAAAATTCAAGTGTAGTGTATAGGAACAGGAAGACAGACCAAGATGTATCTAGCTAGGTGTATAGATATTTATATACGAGGAATAAGTTAACCATCCTGAAATTAGATTCAAGATCCTCAAGTCACTGTGAAAATGAATTTTTTTTTTTATGCTTTTTATTGCAATAATACATTTCCAAATGGCTGCCTTTTCCTTTATAGTGATGTGCACTCTGTGATAGTTCTTTCTTGTGCTATTGCCCTCAAATCCTTGTTCTTTCTCAAATATTAATATTGCACGAGCTGGAATCCTGGAATTATCAAAAAAATAAAAAAAAAAAAAAATACAGTGAGTAAGAGTGTATACCTCTACCGAGTCTAGGTACATACATTATGAATTCAATTTGGCGTCTCGTTGTTGGACAGAATAAAGAATTGAAAAAAAGTCTAGTATAAGTATCTTTACATGTAGAATACATATTTTCTAGGAACAAAGGTGAACTTTTGATCATGTTTGGTTAGTGTGGGTATGTGTATGTGTGTGTGTGTGTTTGGCTTGGTTTTTATGAGGCAAATAGAATTAAATCGCGCAGAGCAATTTCTTTGCATATAATTTTGGTATTAGTTTTGCACAGATTGTTCAAAACGAACGTGATATAACGACAGCGTGGCATAGTGATTTTATTTTAAAAGCAATCAAACATCGCATTAACCTGATTTGTTTGTTTTGTTGCTAATAATGTAAATTTAAATTCAATTGAGAATAAAAAAAAAATAAAATGTGTGAATATGAGTTGTAACTACTTGCTCAAATAATTCATGGGAAGAAAGTTGCGATGCATTGATTTCTTAAAGTATTGAATTATTAATCTAATGTTGATTTCTTGGAAAAAGTCTGAAAAATTCGAAAGAATCTTGGGGAAATGGATACCGTACCACTTCAAAATAATTAATATCTATGTATGTATTGTATACGTCAATCAAGGCAAATTATTTGTTAAATTTTTACAGATATCATATTATATGTTACTGTAAGCCCCCGAACCGAGCTGGGTCAAATCATATAAGACTGCTAAGTTGATAAACAAAACCCCGGCAATTAAAAAAAAAAAAATTAATCAAATTTAAAGAAAATTTTTGAAAGTTAAATGATACATTTTGTTTTCATGGTTTTTTTCAGCAATGCAAAAAGTTCCAAAACTTTTTAAAAAATGTATATATTTTAATGCAAAAGTTTAAGACTAATTATTTATTTCTAAGAGTGGACTGTATTCGATGGTGGTTGTTAGCGAAAGAGTTCGAATTTTACGATGCACCATAGTTCGAATAAATCTTATAAAAATAAAATAAAAATTAAGATGACAATGTTTTAAGGTCTTAATAATTTAAAAAAACTTTTCATCATATAAAAGAAATTTATTAAATATTGAAGCCTATAATTTATACCACCTGCCAAAAATATAGTCTAGTTTAAGGAAGTATTATGTGAGTACATAAATATGAACAATATAGCAAGACAGCAGTCTTGCACTTCATACATACGCATGATGGAATTTACAGTTTAGACTGCAAAAGATGTTAAAAAAAAAACAATAAAATTAGAAATAAATTGATTAAAAAAATATCTGAAATTGATTTGACACCAACGCAACGCAATGTATGTACATCAAGTGATTTCTGGCACAAATCTCAATTTATGACAAACATTTTTAAAAATCGTTGGAGCGGTTTACAAAAAAAAATGTTTATATATAAAATTGGTAAGCCAATTTTTAGTACTTATTTATGCGAAGTTTAAAAATTATTTTTGAAAAAAAAAATCATCGACTCATTTTAGAAATATCGAATTTTCAAAAAATAATTTTTAATTTTTTTTTTTTTATTGCAAAATATGATTTTTTTTTAAATTTTGATCTGCAATATTATTTAAACTTATTAGTGTAAAAAATTTCATTAAAATTGGTTCAACAGATAATGAGATAGGTGAAAACCCAAAAATGGTTCCATGAGAGGAACCATTCTTAAACGATAGATACATTTTTTTCCCAATATTATAATAAATCGTTTTGATATTAGTTCACATAAAAATTTTAATCGAATCGTAGGAGCTCAACATGAAACAAAATATTAAATAAACCAACAACAAAAACCTTTAACAATATTGAACATATTACAAAAAAAAATACAAGTAGGATACAAATACAACAAGAAATTCCTAAACAATTTTTTTCGTGCCAATTATCTTAAAAAAATGGGAAAACTTATGTCCAATAACAATTAGGTTTAATAGCCACATAGGTTTTCATTTATTTCATTTTCAAATCAAATTATAAAGAGAGAAACAAATTCAACTCTTAATTTTGAAACAACAGATTACAAATAAATTTATTTTGATTTTTTTTTTCAAAATTTTACCCAATTAAGTATAATTTTCAGTCAAAATCTTAAAACCTGATTTTTTAATTGAAAATTACTTTTTTTAAAGACCAATCGTTTTTTTGCAACCAAACCATTTAACGATTTTAATTTTGTTGTATTTTAAGGTCTTAATAAAATAAATACCCAAATTTTTTACCCGTATAGCACTTATAAAATGATTTATTCAGATTCTATTACTTAGAGCAGTGTTTCCAAACGTTTCTTTTTGACTATGTGTCCCACTAGAACCTTTCCAAAATCCTCATGTCCCCTCATGATCTCGAAGATTTCAGCAATATTAGTTAAATAAACATGACTCCCCCTGGTGAGGCGTGGACCCTACGTTGGGAAACACTGAATTTGAGTGAAAAACTGAATTTACCGAGAATTTGTTTTTTTTTTTTTTCATGATTAGACCATAAAAATTAATCAAATCAATGAACTTCAAATCTTAAATTTCAAGAACTGGAAAAATGTATAGACCGCATGCTTGAAATTTTTTTTTTTTTTATTCTCAATCCGACTAAAAGGAATTTTACCAAATAATATTTGTTTAAACGGTAAAAATGGAGGGAAGTAATTGGTGACTGAAAATGGAAATTTTTTAATTTATGCATTTACGGAAACATTTTTCTTAACCAGGGTTGGATCAAGGTAATTTTTATGATCACAGAATAAAATGAAAAATAATAATTCTTTCTATTTATTCTATTTAATATTTATTTTTATTTTATTTGATTAAACAAACAAAATAAAACTAAAATTAAAAATTAATCATAGTTTTTACTTTTTACCATTACATCATGTCAGTTTGAGAAAGTGTCATAATACATTTCTGTTTCCAAATTTTGGGATGTTATATGCCTTTGTAACATTCACAATCTGCAGGTTTATATAATAGTGGAAGTAGAATCCCTGAAAGATTAATAGTGATAGTTCTACTGCACATTTACCTTAAGGACAGAAAGGGTTTTTATATTTTTTTCATTTTTCTTAATCCGATGGATTATATTATTCTCTTGAGTTGTAGTTATATTGCAATTTAAATAAGAAAACCTTTTTAAAAATAAATTTAAATTTCATTTAAAACTCATTTGTCAATATTCTGCTCTCTTTCTTCTTGGAGTATCCAAGTTAAAATATATAATATATACATATATATATTTTATTTTTGAAAATTCTACTTCTAACGTAGGTATCTAAAGTATTTTTTTTTTGTTTTTAATATTTTAGTCTGTGACAGGGAAATGACACAGTTACAGTGACCTTAATACGTTTCGTAATGTAACTTCTATTGTCTTATTGTCGTTCACATTTTCAAGAGCTAGCGACTTATTGAAAGAAAACACAAAAACAAAATGGAAAATAAAAAAAAAAGGAAATTGATGTCACTTCAGTATTGATTTTTTTATTATTTACAATTTGTGAGGAATGAAAGAGGTTGAGTGTAGGATTTTTCTGTTTTTTTTTTTTTTTTTTTTTTTTTTTTATAAAACTGTATACATTTACCTACCTATAAGTATACATATAGTTGATTGTTGGTTCCAATGTTCTGAAAATCTTATATTTTTGCATAATTCATGAGTAGGTGTTGTACTATGAGTGCGAAACCATTGAATTTGAATGAACAAAAAAAAAAAACAAAAACAATACATTTTAGCTTAATTAAATTGATTTGACCAGATTTGCTATACCAATACCCATGGCGGAGTGGGTATTGACATATTCAATTAAATTTTCAGGTAAACGAAACTAAATTAAATTAAATTAAATTAAACAAACAAACCTTGCCACTGGAGAAGATTGGGAATTTATTTTCCTATGCATCTGCTTCAATGGAAAATTAATAAAAAAAAAAGTAGGTATATTAGAAGTTTTATTGGCAGAAGTGAAGTTCTAGACGCAGAGATTGGGAGTTGGCACAGAAAAAGCGATGGGGATGAAAGTACCATGATGTGTCGACACAGTTAGATCAATCAAAATCGACAAACAAAAATTACAGTTGCTCGCTTGTCAAGGACTAGCTTCAGTTTATCTGGATAAATAACATCCAGGTCCGTACCCCAGAGGTGAAAAGACGTCTGTAAAGTTGGCATATCAATTTTCACCTAGCCTAACAGGACCTTAATTCCTATATTTGCAGTTTTTTTTTGAATATTTATTCCGGATTTTGCAATTCACCCAATAGTGGGTGTAACCCCTGTATTGCTAACTTCACTGTGAAGTTAGCAGTACGTGCTGTTTTTTTCGCCAACCAGACATGCTATCACTTTGAAATAGATATCCAAATTTGCAGTTTTTTTTTTGCAGTTCAAGAAAAAAATTTACCAAAATTTTGAAGTTCATTCAAAAGTTCATTAAAAATTTCATATTGCACGGCCGACCTAAATTTAAAGTAAGCATGAAGCATTTCTCAGCAACCACGTAAGGTCATCAATTGACTTAATTTGTTTCTAATTTTTTTCTGGAACTGCAAAAAGAACTGCAAATTTAGATACCTATTTCAAAGTGATAGCATGTCTGGTTGTTGAAAAAACAGCATGTACCGCTAACTTCACAGCGCTAATGGTAATATTCAAAACATGCGGATACAATTTTGTAGAAATAAAATTCTTTGATTCCTACGTTTATCAGATAGATGTCGTCTAGTCCTCTATAGTTCAAAAGCATCAAGGAACGTTCAGAACCCAAACAGCTCTAACGTTTTGAATACAAATTTTTATTCAGATAATATTTTTATTTTCAAGATTATAATTATGTATAGAAAGGTGTCACCCAGGACCGAAGGCAGGAAAAGACAATGGCCCCCTTCGATTTTTAAAGACCCCTCTTAAAATTTAATTTAATTTTTTTTTTTAATAAAATAATATATAAATAAATTTATTTATAAATTAATAAATTTAGCCTATAAAAAGTTACAAAAATAAAAGCGTAAAGTAAAAAGTTAACAATTAGTTTGGAAAAGTGCCTTTTTTTAAAGTTTATAAAAAAGAAACGCGTTCGTCTAAAAAACGAGCCTGCAATGACATTCAAATGTCACTCACAAGTCACAATGTACAATTTATTCATGATTTATTTTTCAACAGGCTTGTAGCTTTTATAAAATACTTTTATATACTTTTATATTTTTTGAATTCTTGAGTATTCTTAAATTCTGTTTATTCGAAAATTGTTAAATGTAATATTTGGGAAACTGTTTAGTCAACAAAATAAAATCTGTCATAATTAAAACACCAGAAGTATATTTCTTAATTTTTTAATTATAACAAATTATAACTAATTGTAACAAAAAAAAAAAAAAAAAAAAAACAAAATAATATTGTGGACAAAATAAGTTGGAAGCTTATATCTTGTTCTCGAGTTTAAGAGAACTTGGAAGGAAGGCAACACTTATGTTCAGTATTTCCAACACAGCAACACATGTTATGATATGTTCTATTAGTAAATAAAAGTTTGATTCTTCAGATTTAAGCGCAAGTCTCGTAATAATCCATAAAGAAATGATACAGTGGACGCTCGTTAATTGAAAACAAGATACAAAATTATTATTTTTTTGAATAATAATTAATTTTAATGATTTTAAAAAATAAATAATATTATTATAAATAAAAAAATTGAAATGCGACGTTTTTAAGACCACTTCGAAATAAAAAATAGTTATATTTTAAACTGCTTCTGGAGAACTGTAAATTATTTTGGTTTTAACCTTAGTGTCCCAATCAAAGATTTCAATTGCATCCTTGTCAGTTACATCATTTTGTACTAAGTATTACATCTTTACAAGAATCGGATTAACTTTCAGTTTCAATGTCTTCCACTGAATCAGGAATATTTTCATCACGTACCCATTTTTCACTTTTCCAAAATTTGTTTTCCTAAATATGCAATATCAGATAATTATTCACTTCGATTGTGATAAATTAAGCATTATAAAGAAAAACTTAAGAAATTTACCAATATCTTAAGTACCTTGCAAAAATTCAAACTTTAAACTTTGATCAAGTTATTGGAATGTTCAAGTTATTAAGAGACCACTATACATACATATATCAAAAGTAAAGATATAATTAACATATATTTTTAAATTATAATAATTTATTATAAAATTTCATACATTTTTCTTGGCTATGTTGTTATACGTTTATCAAACAGCTTAATGTAAAAAGGTTCTGACAAAGCGACATAAAATAATGAAAATCTACATACATGTATGCATACATAAAAACATTTTAAACCTTTTAGAGACTTTGCATATTAATTTCTTCATATCATAAAATTCAAGTATCTTTTAACAACAATTATTTCCCACATCATTAAGTGCAAAAAAAAAAAAATTACTTATATTAAGTACTTATTAAATCAAACGTCTTCATTTATACGATTAGTTGATGCCATTTCCCTGCTGCGATTTACTCGATTAGCTTGAGCTGTTTATAAACATAATAAACTGTCGCATTTCCATATTCATCGTTTCAATCGTATTTTTCATAATTCTTGATTATGGTGTCATTAATCATAGAAAATAAAATATGAAACTTAGAAAAAAAAAGTACCACAATTTCCATAGAAAAATAAAAAAAAAAATAAATAATAACTTTTCAACTGTCGTATATATAGTACAGAGTAGAAAAAGTATGTAGGCAATGAAAAATGTAAACAGAACGACGACGAAGCTGATGAAAATGATAATTACAACGACGAGGACAAATGAAGATGATGTAATACGAAATAGTGGGGGGGGGGGACGATATAATTTAAAGAATGCTATGTGAATATAAGAAAATACAGGAAATAAAGAAGAAAAGAAGAAAAATAAAAATAAAAAATAAAAACAAAGGACTATTGAAGTAAACTTCAACCACATATATATGTATGTATACGAGTATAGCAACGGCAAACTAAAACCACATCTTCTTTTGCTTTACCTTTTACTTTATTTCAACTTTAACTATACTTTACTTACACTTTTCTTTATACATACTTATTTCTATAGATATGTACCTACGTACCTACTCATCTTTTTCCCGGAAGGAAATTCTAAAAAAAATGCCACAGGAATGGCGCTTAAAGAAAAGCTTTATCTACCACTGTCACTGTCGCTTGCATTGCCCCTCTTCATCAGACTTTTAATGAATCTCAAAACTATGGTATTTTCTTTTTTTTTTTTACTGCTTGGATGTGCACCTATAAATGATGAACATGGATTTCAGAAGAAAAAAAAAAATACTCTAAATAAGAATTAAAGAGATTTTTTTGGTGTAAACGTTTTTAATGCACTTTAATTACTGCGTAGATGGTTCTTCTCGAAGGATTTTATTTATTTTATTTTAAGCATTAATTCCTCGTGATGGATTTTTATGGCTCACAAATTCTTAAAATTTATGTTACAAATTTTGCAAAATAATAGATAAAGTTCATACTTGATAAAATACATAGCTACATTTGGATAAGTCTAAAAGATATTATACCAATTAGACAAATTTAGCAACAGCTATACTGTACACTGTACTGAGATAATACTTAATTAAGTCTTTCAAAATGTACATATACAATTAAGGAAGTAAATTTTTGCCTAAGCATCATAAAATGGAAAACCAAGTAGTTAACCATCAATTGTCGTGTTGTTGTTCAATTCAAACAGCTTAGCTTCACCTTATTAAAAAAATACGTTGAATGTTATTTTTTTTTAAAGATTTGTAAGTAAAAATTTTTCATGACATATGTAAATAAAATTGAAGTATTGCTGAAAGGCAAAACAAGATTTTAAAAGAAATAAATAAATTAAGAATGGGAGTATTTATTTAATGCATTTTTTTTAATTTGTTTTTTTCTTTTTTAGAATAAATAAAATGCATGATTGGGTCGCACGGACTTGCTCTTATGCGCGAACACACTGTGGTTTTTACATGCATGTGCAATGTGCATGTTACTATAAAATTTTGAAAACATTTTTGAAAAAAAAAAAAAAAAATGTTAACGCCATTTTTTAGGACTTCTTAATGCGGAGTTAAAAAAATTAATTTTGAAAAACAATCATCTACTCATTTTCGAAATATCGAATGTTCAAAAATTAATTTTGTATTTTTTTTTTGAAATTTTTTTTTTTTTTTTTTTTAATTTTTAATGTGCAATATTATTTGATCTTATCAGAAACTCATGTGTAAAAAATTTCATTAAAATAGCTTGAACAGATAATAAGATAGTCTAAAACCAAAAAACTGCTTCTATGACAGATACCATTTCTAGACGATAGATAAAACTTTCTTTTCAATAATATAATAGATCGTATTGATATAAGCACACACAAATTTTAATCAAAATCTCAGGAGTTGTTTCTGAAAAAAATGATATTTTCCATATTGGAAAATTATGAACACAAAATTCTGGCTAAACAATATTCTGTATGAGAAAAATTCTTCATTTAAATAAAAAAAAAAAACTTTAAATAAATATGTGCGCACTTTAAGTAATTATAATCGACATTTTGTTTGGAGCAAGTGAAAAATTTAGAGAAAAACAACATTTTTGGAAACAGAATTTTCACTTAAAAAATTTGCAGAATGTGTAGAATTTTGAAATGTAGAATTTTAAAATACAGAATTTTCGTGTGCAGTCATATTTTCCAAAAAAGAAGGATTTTAAAACTCATAATAATTTTGTCCCCATCTCAAAATATTAAACAAAAATGCAATATTATTTTTTACTTTTGTTAAAGAATAACGATGTTTGCATTCTAATAGAAACGCACCTATTAACTTTTTTTTTGTGATCTGTCAATGACAAAATTTCAGTCCAAGTTTAAATTTTTATTAGAATGAATTTCAGAAACGAGTCACGTTTGGAAATTAGTAAAAATTTTCCCGAAATTCTAATTCAGTGTAGCGACTTTGAGAGCGAGTACTCTAATTTTTGGTTGTCTTCAGCGATGATGATGCACATTTTTGGCTTAATTGTTTTATTGGTTTTGTCAATAATCAAAATATTCCTATGCGGGTTAGTTGTTGTCTACGTAACCCACTTCCTCGTAAAATGGAATTTTCTCGTCTTCTAAAATATATATCTAGGTACCTTGGCTCGGGATGTCTCTTTATAATAGTGGATCGGATGGTTTCATTGGTTGCTAACCAGTTATCATGAATTTATCCAGAGGAGTGATTCCTGATTCGCTATAGAACCTTTCGTTGGTGAAGTGTTTCTTTCGTTGTCGGTCAAAATGGAGTCCTGGTGCAGGCCTACAGAATTTTCTTCTGCTGCGTCCTCGTAAAATTGGACTACCTCGTCATCGTTGATAAAAATAATTCCTTCATCTAGAGGAGTGATTCCTGATTCATCGTAGAGCCTTTGGTTGCTAAAGTGCTTTTGTCGTTGTCGATCAAAATAAATTCCTGTGCAGATCCGCAGAATTTTCCTCTCAAACGCTCCAAGCTTTTTCATGCTAGTTTTGGAAATGGTCAACCAGACTGGGAAACAGTATGTGATGATGGGCCTGACAAGTTGGTTGCATAGAGAAGCAACTTTGTCTTTTGACGGCGTCAATTTCTTTTCCACATTAGGAGGTGGATGAGATGGAAGGCGTAATTCCCTTTTTTGAGGATTGCCATTGCATGTGGGTTGAAACGTAACCTCGCTTCAAAGTGGATACCCAGGTATTTTATTTTTGACTTCGTTGAGAGTTGCAGTCTCTCAAGTCTGAGAGTGATTCTTTAGCAGCTTGCATCGGAGCACATGTTTCGACGTCCTACGGGTCTTCTGAAAGAAGCCAATTCAGATTTGGCTGAGTTGATTTTGATACCCCATCTTTCGTAGTATTCCCAAAGACGTCTCACGTGCTCTATTACTTTTCGGGCCGCAATGATCGGGGATGACTTCGCTTACGTTAACGAGTCGTCAGCATAGAGCAAATTCATTGTGTTATTAGGTTAAGGTTGGTCGGACTTTTATGTGTTTTAGAGATACGCCCCAAATTTTGATCCTTGAGAAACTCCCGCTCTGATGGTTTTGCTTATCGAATGGCTGTTTTCAATCTGGACGAAAAAGGAACTGGAATTGAGATGAGCTTTTCTTCACTTTCTCTTATTAAAATCACTACTGTAAGTCAGTGTGAACTGAAAAAAAAGAAATTATAAAATTGTATGGAATTTTAAGAATTATTCCAATTTTGTCGAAATTTAACGACTTTAGAGGTAGGTTTGCAGTGAATTGTGCAATATGCTATGAAGAGAAGGTATAAAGGTGCTTGGCTGTTATTAAAGCTATTTTTGTCCTATTGTTTTGTAAACTACAGGATTTCTATTTTTAAATTCAATGATCCATTTAATGGTTTAAGGAAGAAATAAAGCTAAAATATCAGTTTTCCCAAGACATTAAAAAGCAGTTACGTCAGTTCCTGATATGAGGGACGATATGATTAGAGTCCATATAGGTGTTGTAACAATCCGTTAAAATCTATTTAATGAATGACAACAATTTCGGTCTTAATTATTGATTAAAAAATTAAATAAAATCTAAGATAAGTCGTCTGTATGCAAATGATTATTATAAGAGAAATTTTGATTATTTCTCAATATTATTGCTGTGACGTTTGAGAAAATCCCAAGAAATTCAAAGGGACACGGTTGCTGTTTTTTAAATCCAAAGAAAACATTATTCGATTAAAATTTTTCGCTCGAAAAATATATATTTTTTTTTTGTATTTCGTTCATTTTCCAGCAACACTTGTTACACACCACCTCGGGAAAAATCATTTCAAAATGAAAATCGATCTTGAAAGCCATAAATATTTATAGGGAGAATAGCGCGTCACATAGATTTCATCGCAAATGGAATCTGTCAGGTGGAAACAATATCATAGATGGCTATTGCTGATATGGCATCATCATTTGTCCGAAATGTGCTAAATCATTCGGAAGTAAAAAGCACTATGTGTTTTTCATTTTTTTTTTTTCTGCTCATCCTTTGGTCCTGATTGTATACGATGTACCTCTGTGTGTTTGTGTTTGCACGACTATTTTGTGTTGTTCATGTTGACCCTAAGTTAAATGCGGCAAATTTAATTTTTTT
This sequence comes from Epistrophe eligans, assembly GCA_951394125.1. Classification (NCBI taxonomy): domain Eukaryota; kingdom Metazoa; phylum Arthropoda; class Insecta; order Diptera; family Syrphidae; genus Epistrophe; species Epistrophe eligans. The sequence goes on from OX596029.1 coordinate 84,333,029, forward strand.
TCTTCTCTAAACCATGATCTGGAAAATGTGTGTTTATAAACTGACAAAAGCTCCAACCATGATAGAAAACCTCGAAGAAAGGAGCACTTTTGGTGAAATATTTTGAAGGTGGTTTTTCCGGGATGTCATATAAAATACATATTATGTATTGGTTTGGTATAGAGGTACTATGCGGGTGTGGGAAGATGGTTGCATTTTTGTCATCCTGTTTTCTGGTTCATGTGTTCTATTCTCAAATAGCCATATCCTAGATTGTATCTTGTGTGGTGGTAAAAAAGAAAATCTTGTGAAGGAAAACATTTTTATTATTCTGATGTGATAGCTAATACAATGTAAAGGGATTTGATATTTGTGTTGTGGTGTGGTTTTATATGTTTAGAGAGTTTGAGTTGGAAAAGGAAAATTGTAGTTTCCTTTTTTTTTTTGTTTTTTTTTTTTTTTTTTGCTGATCATAGACAACGAGCATTTTAAGTGTAAAATGGGTTTTTCGTCTTAGTTCGATAGTGCAGATGTAGAGAGAAATACATATTACAAAATAGGTTTTTTGGACAGACTTTGTAAGTATGTTATGTGGTATGTTATAGTTTCTAACTACAATTACAAATTTTTGGAAAATTTCTTAATTGAATATTAAGAAGAAATAATATGGAATGTATTAATTTTTGTAAAAAATAAATAGGTAAGTAGATATACATAAACATATTGCAGCGTATTCATAGTCGCTTAATTAGCTCATATTTAAGTAATCTATACAGTTTAAAATGTAATGGCTCAATGAATGAAACTTATAGCTCCTATTTTATAAACAAATTGTCTTCTATAAAATAGTGCTAAGTCATTTACTTATGGCTGATTTACTTTAAATTTCCTTTCTTTTTATTCAAATGTAAATGTATTGAATTATTTTGCTTCATAAATAGTTGCAAACTTTGGCTTTGACAAAACAGAAGATTAAAAACTAATCTCAGAAGATTTAACTAAAACTACTTAGGGCCATATTATTCACTCGACTAATTTACATTTTAATACAATTTTTTAAATCCAATGTCAATGAATCCAATTAGATTTAAACTATAGTCTTGGGAGGCTAGTTTAACTACTTAAATCCAGATGAAAACTATTTGTTTCTTTTTTATAGTTCTTATATTTGTATGCTCTCAAAATAAATTATTAAATAATAATAAATAAAAAGAAAAACAAAATTGAAAAGTGGATATCTGGTATCCCTTCGCTTATTTATTTTTCATTTTAAGGCCTTTTCGTTTGAAAGAAATTTGACATTTCACAAAATTGACATTTTTAGGTATTAAAGCATTTTACAACTGAATTTAAGACGAGTTAAGGCGTGTTTTTTTGCAAGCTTGGAGGGAATTGCACGAAAAAAAAACGACCACATGGACTAGCGACAGCATCACAGAAATAAAATGGAGTTTTCATACAAACTATCGATTACAAGTATATAATTTACGCCGGTAACACAGTTTTTCTGTGTGCTTAAGTTAAGCCCGGAGAATTATTTGGGTTTAGCTTACCCCGTAGGGGATTAGTTATAGTTGTTGTATTTAACATGGTGATTGTTTAGCGCCGGCGGCGTCGTTTTTTTCGTCCAATTTCCTTCGGGCTTACAAAAAAACACGACTTTAAATTCATTAGATTTAATGCATGTTTTGTAGTTAATAAAATATGAACATTTATTAAATTTTTAGACTACCTATAATAAATCCGGATGTAAATATTTCTCAAATCCCATATTAATCAAAAATGAATAATATGGCCATTAGTAATATATTTTATAACGGCTTTAATAATAACAAGACAAGATTTAGTTTTGGAAGAATGACTTTTAAAAATTGTTTTTTTTTTTTCTGTGTCACAAGTGACAATTTTGACGAATTCATGCTTCGTTCCAAACTTTGGCAATTTAGAAATTTGATGTTTTTTTTATGTTTTAGAGTTTGCAAAATTTTTCATTTCGGAAACTTGAAAAAATTGTATAGTTAATTTATTTTCCTTTGGAGCTTTTTTTTTTTCTAGTCCCATCCAAGGCAACAATTTCTAAAATGAATATCAAATTGGTGAAAAAACATTCGACAATTAAAAAGTAGTTAAGTGGATAACTTGCGTTTATTTTTTGTAATAATTTCGAATTTTTCGTTCAATATTTTCCGTTTTTTTTTTTTTTGCTATTTTGCTAAGTTAGCAAAATATCCCTTCAAAAAGAATTCGGATCATCATGTATAATGAATGGTTTATTGGTCAATAATTTGCCATTAGCTATAGTCTTTAATTAATATTAAGATTTTCAAGTTTGTCATTCAATATTTTTCTGTGTTTTTCTTCTTTTTTAATAAATTTAATGTGAAGTTAGTAATCCACACCCGAAATAAAGGTTAGAACTTGTTATATTGAAATTTTTTTTAAAAACGTGGTCAAATTTAAAGTTTTTTTTGGCTTTAATACGTACATATATAGAAATTATGCCTGCTTGAAAAAATATGTTTAAATACAAAAACTGGGGAAACACTATGCCATGTTATATAAATAAATATCCGTGCGATCGAGCTTCGTTTGGGTACGGTTTTATTTTATTAATACCGTTTAGTTTATTAACTAAAAAGATTTGAGTTTTGTGTACTTTCACTGTCAATGCAGATGCAGACGTCAATTGAAATGTATGCCATTCCATGTAACATCTGTCAAAATGACAGGCGCCTTCCTGACGACTGTACAAAGTGTACAGTATAGGTACACCCTTAGCGGCGCAACGGGGTAAGTGGCACGTAAAACCCAAACGAGAGTGAAAATCCTTTGAACCCAAGAAGCATGCCGCACCCAAAGTACTGTGGTTCCCCGACCCTCCACCGTTATATGAAGAGAGATATCCGCATCTATCTCCATTCTCCATATATGTGAATGTATCTAAAATGTATCTCAAAATAAGTGAACGTATCTCCACATTTATTTCTATATACATGATCTGATCGTATCTCTACATGTATCTCCACATAATGTGGAAGTATTTTCAATTGTATCTTCACAAGTGTGGTGGTATTTCCACATTCATCTCCACATATGTCAAGGTATCTCCATGAGTTCGGCTGGGTAGTGGACGTAAGAGTGCGCTGAATACATTTTGTATATACATACATACAAGTCATTCCTGCTGCTGAAAAACTGTGTGACAAACAGATTGTAAATCTATCAATAGAATAAATAACTATAAATTGAATTTCTCATTATCTCTACGAGGATATACTCGTTATTTAATTCGATTTTAAATTATTGTTCTTTCTGTAAAAAATGCTCAAATACTTTCTGATAAGTTTGTTCTGAAACATTTTCATTTGATGTCATTTGACCATCAAAAAATCATCATCATCCAACAATCAAGCTAAAAAGACTGTCAAAAATAATAAATAATTTTCACCCAAACTCAATATAATTTTTCCATATACTATACCTTTTATATTTTCGCTATTAACTAAATAAATATATGTATAGCGAAATTTAAATCCCAAGCGAAAATGCACCCAACTTGCGTGAGAACTTGATTGATCAATTGATTGATTACATCTCTCCATTAATCCGCTTTCATATTTTAATATGAATTGCTTTTGAAATTCCTGCTGTGCGCGCACATAATTGCTAAATGATTTCGAAATTGGATTACCATTCAGTGCGTATAACGTATATATGTATGTAATGTACATGAAAACGTTTTTCCAATAACCGATAATATTCCCCATCATCAGCCTTGTTTTGTGAAAACACCAGCGATGATATTTTCCACCTCAATGGCTGACGAGAGTAGGCCATTGGCTTCCACTATAGTACCTATACATATATGCAATTAAGCCCTATGCAAAACTATGCATATCACCCATCGCAGACCCACACCCACAAAATCCGGTGGCGACGACGACGCACGGCAGCAGTGGTGGCGGGTGATTGGTTTGTTGTTTTCTATATTTGTTTGGTTGAAGTTTTCCTATTTTTTTTGTTTTTCTCCAGTGGCATTGTCGGATTGTTGTATGATATTTACACATCGGTGGAATTCAATTGTGTTCCTCCAATCACATTCGCATTAAGACCTCCACACGTATATTCTATGCTCTAAATTTAAGTACTACCAGTAACTGTATACCCGCTCCGCATGCAGCATTGTACTCCGCTAACCTAAATTCCCACCACAAATCAGATAACTTGCACCAAACAGGGTCGCGGTATAGGTTGACTGACATAGGGGTGTGTGGGTGGGGTGACCAATCGATTGGTGTATAGGGTGCATAGTTCGCTGATGTGTGTGCGGGGCTGATATTAGCACAAGTCCACTCGGGCGTATGCGTACTCTCATTCATTAAATCGAGTCTGCCGCAGAGAATGTGTGCTAGTAGTGCATTTGGGATCATATCGATTTTAGTTATTTGTTTTTTTTTTTTTCAGCATTTTCTTTTGTGTTAGTGGTAATGATCAAAGAAACTTATTGAATTATGAATTTTTTTTTTTGTAGAATAGGTACCTACATATATGCCCTAAGAATCTACGATACATTAATAAAGATGACTGGGTCACTTGAACTTGTTTTCAGCGAATTGTTGTATTCTTGTTCTTGTTTTTTTTTTTTTTTTTTAATTTTAAGACAACAAGTGATATTTCTTAGGAATTAAATAAAAATATATATAAAATTTATGATGGAGCATGGAAATTATTTAAGGAAATACGATTAATAAACTAATTTTAACCGAGGATAACTTTCCTACATTGTTGATAAAACGAGGTAGGTACCTTACCTATAAGTACAAATCAAAAATTTTATCTAATTTAAAATAAGTATTTCTGTATTAGGTGCCAGTTGGAACTGTTACAAACCATAATTGGAAATTTTGAGGTAATTAAAAAGCGAAATCAGTGAAATCTGATGACTCAGTTCTTATTTCTAGTCAAAACAATATTTCATTTTGGACAACTTATCACATAAAATATTTTTTTTACATATTAATGGTAGATCAATCATTGAAATAAAGAAGTTTATTTCATGTATGGGTCAAAATGAAATGAAACAAATATGTCATGAGTTTGTTTTTTAAATGTCTCAAAATTAAAAAAAAAATTAAATTTTGAATGATCGTTTTCGATGAAAGCTCTAACTGATGGCACCTTATAAATATCCCAAATGGATAAATACTTAACTAATTTTGGAAAAACAAAGTAACACGTTTTCCAACTCTTATGAAATCTTGTGGTTATTCCAGACTTTTTTTTGAATATAATTCTGGCTTTGCCAAATAAAAGATAAAAGAGACAAATTTACATTTTCATCGTTCTAATTCTAAAATAAAAAAAAAGAAGTCACCTAGTTTTTGGAATTAGGTGGCGATATGTTTGTGAAGTTTTATTGAAAGAAAAAGTTCTAATAAGCGGATAAATATTATCCTGCCCTCGGAATTTGTTTTTTTTGTTTTTGTTTTATTCGTAGAATATTTCAACCTATTTCGAAGTTTTTAACAATAACTTTAAAGTTAAAGTAAGTTGTTGTTGTTGTTGAGTGAGACAATATTATTCAATATATATATATATTTTTTTTGCACTTTACAGTTCACAATTTATCTTAATTGAAAATAAAATAAAACAACGCATATAAGTCCAAATAATTTTTAAATTAAAATTAAGTTTAAACGAATAATTCAAATTTTGTCAATATATTTTAATTCCTGATTAAAAATTTGGAACGAGAGCGAAGTAAGGTCCTAACTAATCTCATTTCATAGCAATTTTCGGTCGCTTAAGGTAGCTTTGTTTGGTGCAGGTGTCTATACCATTAGAAGTCAACCGATTTGGTTCAGAATCAGAATCCTATCTTTGTTCTTCCTTATCGCTCCTTCTGAGAAATTTTTGCATCAAATAAATTTTCCCTCGGATAAGCCTTGGGGAGGAATAAAATTTTTACAAAATTTTTGTTGAATGTAAATCTTTCGAAAACGGTAATTTTTATGAAAAAAAAATTATTAAAATATTTTTTACAGTAAATTTTCTATGCTACAAATTAGTTCTTGACATTTTTTAGCACAACTAATCATTTGGGACATATTCCGGAAAAAAAAAAACATTTTTGGGGGCCTTTAACCCCTCGTAAAATTGTTAGTGGTGCTTATATCGATATGGATAGTTATTGAAAATGTATTCATTTATTCACAAATTAAGTTGCTTTGCATTCTAACTTTGATTATGTGTTTCATTGTTACTTAATTTATGTGTGCTCCCTTTAGTTTTTAAGAGCTCTTAAATAGCTTCAAAAAATTATCAATCCAGTCCGTCATTTCCCACGTCACTATGGTTACATAATTGTAAGTCTTCTACTTATCTTAATTAATTGAAAAAAATCGGTTTCTAGCTCAATGAATTGTGAAAGTAAAAGATGCAAATACCATCGGACGGTAAGGCAGAAAACCTCTTTAATGGACTTCTCCATCATCCTTATTATTAAAGAAATTCGTGATTTCTACGAAATTAATACTTGAAGTAAAAAATTACATCATACATATTAGTGGATATGTACCTATGTATGTTTGCAAAATTATTGACTAAGTTGTTATTTTTTGAAAAAAAAAAAAATAAAAAATTTTTTGTAGAACAGTTTTTGTTGATACTCTGTTTTTATTTGCAACCCTAATATTTATATTAATGTATTCCTAGTAATTGTGTAAATCTACATAATCAATCCGGATTTTTAAAATGTAAAATTTGGATAGCTCAATTATCTATCTATAGTGTTAAGCTGAGAAAACTGCATACACAACTTTTAAGTGAAGTGTCAAAAAATTCATACAAAACCTATAAAAAAAAAAAATTCTGTACCACTCATATTAAATTATGTTTCACACTAGAATACAAATAAAAATTATTTCGACATGAAAAATTAAACCAGTTGAAAATACCGTGCATCTTAAGAGTTGAATCTAACCCAGAATTCATAATTTAACGGTTTTTTTTTTTAAATGGCGTGTTTGTTACAAACATTTTATTTATTAACATACATTTTCGGAATAAATAGGTACTCCTCCAAAAAAAAAACTTCCTTAATAAAAACTAAATGTTTATAAATTATCCACCTTATTTAACTTTCAATTTCTAAAACACTCTAACACACTAAAAAAAATATAAAAACTGAAAACTGCCATTTTGTCGAAATTAGCTCCAGAACTACAGAAAGCAAATCTTTAAGCGATATAACAGCGATATTGCAGCTCTGTAAGCGATTTAACAGCTCTATTTAAAGCAATAATTATATGGCGACCAGCGTTGCCGTCCAAAAAAAAATGTACGTGCCACATTTTCTAAAAAGTCGTGTCATTTTCTTGCCATATGAAAAAACCAAAAATTCGTAGATATGTTAAAAGAAATATAAATCAATTGTGGGGTGAAATACAACAAAAAAAAAAAATAGAAGAAATATTTTGTTCTATAAAAAATAAGAGTTTTTGACAGTTTTTCCTCTATCTGGCCTCCATTAGGAGCAACTCAAAATTTCTTAAAAATACGCTTTATTTGGAGTAAAAAATGAAAACGAAGAAAGCGTGCCATACTTATTGAATTTTTTCGTGCCACTGTGCCATGATAAAATTTGCGTGTCAAAGAGGCACGATCGTGCCACTTCGGCAACGCTGATGGCGACGAGAAAAACAAATTAGTGCAATATTTTTTTTATTCATCTAAAAATAGAAATAACTATCTTGTTCTCACTTAAAATAACACTAAATAGTATTTTTTCTTCAAAATAAATTTATTTCAGCTTTAAAATTTGGTTGCTTTAATCTTTAATTATTTTTGTTGTTATTTTTTTTTTAATTGACAGCTTAATATGCAGAATTTCGAAGGCGCACTGTAATTTAGCAAAGTACCGGCAATACGCTTGTGAAAAAAATTAATTCGCACTTAAAATTCGCTAACATTTAACCGAAAAATATTAACTTCTTTCTTATTTCATTTTCTATTGGTAAATCTAAGAAAATTATGCAAAGTACTTATACTATGAAACGGTACATTTATTCTTTAGTAGTATTAAAGTGTTTATTTTTATTTGGTATCAATTGTATTATTCAAACTAATACAAACAAAAATCTTTAAAATGTAGTTCCTTAAAGGTGTATTGTATACCATAGATGTTCAGAGTCACTTTTCCAATAATAGCCGTGTTTTTTTGGGAATCTATACATAGTACAGTAAGAAATTCCCAAAAAAACGCATCGGCAGTAGCCTAGTTTTTATATTTCACGTTTGGCACTACCGAATAACAGCTGTCAGAATAATTAAAAAAAATATAAATAAAAGCAAGTTTGCTACAAATGAAAAGGAAAACAAAAAATAACTTAAGCCAAAAATTAATTATAGTTACATAAAATGGACAATTTTTCAGAAGATATGGTAAGAAAACATAGAAAAAGATATTCTTTCTTAAATAATTCATGAAATAATTGTAGATTTTGCGTGAACTGTTAGAGTCCAGTGAAACTGGAAACGAAGCTGAAACTCTTCGGCCCTCGCCGCATAAAAATCCAATAACGCTTCAGTTCTTTTTTTTTGTCCAGTTCGTTCTAACCCTCCTATCCTACTGATTAGAATTGTTTAATCATATAATTTATATTAATTTTCTTTTTACCTTTTTCCTTTGTCAGACATTTCGGTTTCAGCAATAAAAATAAATTCTTCAGGAAAAGGCAGCGATAAACATATGTTTCAGGAAAGGGGTTTGTTCGTAGATTAAGGTCGAAGTAAGTTGTGGTTTATGTATCATGTAGTAGATGACGTCATCGGCGATCATTTTTGTTAGATCATATAATGATTTTTTAACTGAATTATTCTATTTAGTTCTTTAATCAGAAGTGCATTTAAATGCATTTTTATTTAAATCAAGTTTTAAAAAAACCGATAACGAATAAAATCAATTGATTTTTTTGGTCAATGGAAAAACAGCCATGAAAAACACACAACTACTTTATAAACACAGCCATCGAGATGCAAATGATAGTAAATCCCACCAACATCTGAAAACAAAACCACCAAAATTCCATTCGATACTCGAATAAACGTCACAAACCTATCCGCAGTAGGATTCTACTTCTGCTTTTATTGGCAGTAATTCTACTGTGGATGTTGTATTTGTAACTCGTGTAAAATCCTACTGTACTGTGAATAGCTTTTCCAAGAAAACACGACTAATAACAAGCTTCTTTAGGGCAAAAAAGGGCTCTCAAACTTAATGAATTAGCTGCAAGTGAGCTCTATGTTTGCTCTAAAGGCACATCTAGAGCTCATTCCAAAACCACCAAGCTTTAAGATTAGCTCTGGAAGCGCTGTTAAAACATTTAAAGAACTTAAAATGTTTCTTGGGTTACGTTCCTCAATTCCCAAAAAATTAAGATATTGGTTTAAAAAGATACTATTTTCTACTTTTATTTACTCTTTAAAAATGGTTCGTTACACAAATAACCGTCATTCACTAATATTTTAAAGAATTTATTTTTTTTATTATTTTAAGTTCTCAGAAATATTTTTATTTAAAATTAAGCTTGAAAATTATATTATCATACTTATATGGGTTGTAAAATTTGTGACAATGAAAGTGAAATAAATTAGAATTTTCAGATCCTTCGAGTTGTGTGTAAGATACAAGGGTTCTGTAATAAATACTCTTGTAACAAAACACCCATGTTCCGGAAGAATTTTTTGTTTTTTTTTTTTTTTCTTTTAAACAGATCAAATAAATTTGTTTGTTTTTTAGGCTTTTTTTTTCTCAGAGAGATAGATATACATAATACACAAGATGACAGCTTCCAGTTCCACTAAAAAAAAGAGACGCATTGATTTCCGCTTCATTTTCCATTTGGGACATTTTAGTTTCCTATTTAATTTCATTTTATTCTTATCGGCATTTCCCTTTTGTCCATCAAGCTCCTTAAAAGAAACCCAATATCTTCTTTCTATGTGGTTCTTCTGCCAGCCGCCATATCTTTCAACATTTTTATACTTACGTATGTACGTACCTAAATAACTGCGGGAGAAAGGCATTCGAATAAATATAAAAATACGTGTTTTGCTTACATTTCAATATCTTGTTAAAACATATTTGTGCCATGGACAGCTTTATTTTCTGAATATACAGTTTTTCGGAATTGAGAGAGAGAAACTTTTTTTTTTTTTGCCCTTTCCCGATATATAGTTTCCATAACGCAGCAGCCATTTAGGAAGGGTCGAGATTATATTTCCGTTGTTTTTTTTTTATTATTTTTATTGACAAAATATTGGGGCTGACTTTGACTAGCGATTTGTTGATTGTGTTGTTGTTTTGCACATAAACGACATATACGACATACATCATTCTGCACAACTTCACCAGGCAAGGCAAGTTCTATAGATAGGTATTGTTCCTATAATGGAGTTCGAGAAAATCAATGACAGTGTTTTAGATTTAATATTGGTTAGTGGAATCAATTTGAAGAGTGTAACTCGTGTTGTATAGACAACTTCTCTTAGCTGGCATATTGACGACGCAAAAAGAAAAAAATATGCTTATTATATGTTTGGTTGTTGAAGATATGGCAGCCGGGATGGAAGATAATCGGATTAAGTATTTATATTTGTTGTTATTGGCTTTAATTAATGAGCATTTTTTGGAGCTGCGATTTAACGGGCCATATCTTAGTTGATTTATGATTTTTATGTGACAATTTATTATTGATATATATTTTATTTTCAAGAAGATAAACTTACGTAAATAGTCAAGTTGGCGGGCGGTCAAAAATGTCTGGAAGTTTATTGATGAAAATATGATTTTTTTTTTTTTTATTTTATTTGCCATATGGATATAAATTAGGGATTATAATGACAAGTTATAGAGCCGATAAAAGGTATTATGCTGCCATAGTAAAATTTTCAATTATTTACTGTAAGTCCATTTTTATAAAGAATAAATAATAAATAAATAAATAAAAACTCTCGTGTTATTTAAAAAAAAAGTAAGTCAAACCCAACAAATAATTTCATTCTTTGCAAAAACACCTATTGCACAAAAGTGTGGCTGGAGGCGAAAAAAACAAACACACATCATTCTTCAGGCTCAAGAGATTTGTACTTCCGATTGTATGTACGGGTGGGCCAAATATAAGTTTCTTTTTAAAAATGTAATAAAATGAAAAAAATTAAATTTAATTATTAAGAGCAAACATTCCCATTAATTATGGAATACAACGTCGTTCGTATTACATAAGGGTTTTATTTTGTAGAATTTTCCCTTAAGTCAATTATATAACCTCTAGAATCTTTTTAATTATATAAAACTAATATTAAAGCTGAAAAGAACAAATTGTTAAGTTCTAAAACTCTTAAAAAAATTATTCAAATGTAAGACTTTTTTGTGTTTTGATCTACAATAAAGAAAATAATAATAATAATTCTCGACAACGTCGTTCAAGTGGCTGCTTTGGCTGGTTTCGCAGTAGCGAATTGTGTCACTCAAATTTTTTTCCAAGACCTTGTTGATTGTTTCGGGCTTTAGCTCACGGATTGCTTGGATGATATTGGCCTTAAGTGCTTGAATCGCTTGATTGTTAGCATAACATCTGCCCTTTACGGTTTCCTACAAAAAAAAGCTCAAAGGGGTAAAGTGGCAGCTTCGAGGCGGCCAATTGACATCGCCAGGACGGCTGATAACTCGATTTGGGAATTTGGAGCGCAAAAAATCGATGGGCTGTGTGACATGGCGCGCCATCCTGCATGAACCAGAGGTCGTGCGACGATGGGGACCATGAGTGTTGCTCCTAACATACCAGTCTCACAAACTTTTTGCATAAACTTGCGTACAGCAGGCGCGGTGGGTACTTCATTTCGGCCAAAATTTCTTTTCAAAAAACGCACTGTTTGGGCTACACAGCACTTATTTTGGAAATAAGTTTTCAATATTTCCCAACGGTGTTCAAGCGTAAAGCGACTCATTTCGTTCTGCGGAGGTATGATACTGACTTTCTGTCAAGATTTCGAGCGGGAAACAGCTGTCAGTTTCAAACTAACCTATGATTTAAAAAGAAACCACTAGATGGCCCACCCGTTATATATGTAGGTAGTTACTATGTGGAAAGTTATGGATTCGAAAAAAAAATCGAATTCGAGATTTTGATCACAGTTGGCATTACGATGATAGTGAAGTCGGAGGAAAAATGAGTTTCGCAATTCTGTCTGTTCTGTCCTTTTTTTTTTTCATTTTTTAAGACTAAAAATAATGGTACCTACGATAAATTTTTTTACCAAATTATGAAAATCTTATTTTTCTCAAAAACGTGCCCATAACTTTTTTTTAAATTCAGTAATTTTTTTTTAAAGAAAAATGCTACCATTTTATAAAAAAAAATGGTTATAAATGGTATCTACCTCTCATAGAACCATACTGTTTTGATTTTCCATTTTTTCAAATACGGCTCAACTGGTGTTGACCAATTTCTTTAATAGAAAATCTTTCAAAAAGTTTTAAAAGTATTGTAGATATGCAAAATTTTTTTTTTTGAATTTGATTTCGAAAAAAATTTAAAAAAATATTTTTTGAAAATTCGATATTTCGAAAATGAGTAGATAGTTTTTTTCAAAATTAATTTTTTTTTTAAATCCACGTTAAAGTGGCGTATCAAGATTTTTTCTTAAAAATTTTGTATATACATAGGTACAAAAATATATTTTTTTTTTAAATCTCTACAACGATTTTGAATTTTTTTTCTCATAAGTTGAGATTTGTGTAAGAAATCAGATGGTTTACATTGCGTTGGTGTCAAAACAATTTTAGAAGTTTTTTTTTTCTAATAACATTGATGTTTTTTTTACAATTTTTCAGTCTAAAGAGTGGTGACACATAAGAGCAAGCTCATGCGAACCAGTTGTGCATTGTATTTATTTTGTATAGCCTCGGCTTTACTGGAGCTAAAAACACTTTTTATTCCAAAAAGATAAAAGAGTATACAAAGAAGTAGTCATCTTGTCCTGTCAAATGCGTGTTTCGTCGGTCTAAATAATACAAGTGAACAAATCTAGTATAAATTCAAGGTATAAGCAAAATTTCTGTTTATAATATAAAGACATATTCAATTTTTCGTAATATTTATCTTTATCGATTCATTCTAAAAAGACAAATATAGAAAGAAAGGAGAATAACTATTGATTGTTTTTTTTATGTTTACTGAAGCGAAATTAAATCAAACTAAAAAGTTATAAGGACTCTCAAGGTCAAAAACTTGAATTTAATGCCGACATGCTCAACTGAATAAAAAAATCCAAAATTTGCATATTTTACTACTTTTTTATGGAAAAAATCATAGTGTTGGAGGTGAGGTCTATAAGAAAGATGTCTTTTACATTTCCATTGGCACTGCCTCTTGCGAGGATGCGATAAATTCTCCAAGAGTATAGATATCTTCTCTTGTTATGCTAAAATGCCTCAGATCTTAGCTATACGTATTCAGCTGAAAATTGTAGGTCCCCTCTATTCTTGCCAACCAATAACACACATGAAAAATGGTGAAAACTCGTAAGGCACCACTCGCCAGGCCCTTGGTATCCATGAACAAATGTGGTGTCACCAAATTTATTTATTTAGGCACCTATACATACATGGAAAAAAAATCACCCACTGACTGTAGGTGTTACTAATGATTTTTATTTTCGAATCAGCTGATTTTAAATTTTTCAAAATAACCACACTTCATTTGTCATTCTGAATTCTCGACCCCCAAAAATCGAATTACTATACCTTTTCTCAAATAATATCCAACAAAACCTTGTCACACCAAAAATAAGCTAATTTATGGTACGCTGTAATTTCGTTTAAATAAGTTTGTCCACTTTGCATTTTTTTTTTTTTATCGCAAATCATTTTAAAATCTTACTTTAAAAAAAAAAACAAAATCTTTTCATCATTACCATCTGCCATCTAATAAACACTTCATTTCATTTTTAATACTACTGCATCAATTCTATATCACATGATGTGATGGTGTGACGACCTCAAAGCCACCCTTCAAAATAAACGTACAGACATTACATATGTATGTATATACATACATATATTCATCATCCACAGCCACAAACATAGGATCAAGAATAATGCAACCTGAAGTCGAAGTGGTGGCATTGACTAGAGGCATCCACATAATCGCAACCACAATCCTTCGAGCAACATCATCACGGATATATATGTATGTATATCATATAAAATGTGTTGGAGCACGGAGGGTGCGAAAATGTCATTTATCGACAACACAAAGCCCCACATACATACAAACATATTATATATAGACACAAACCGGGTATAAGCACCAGAGTGAATACAAACAGAAGAAGCGAAATTCCCCCTGAGGGGCTCAGATTGTCAAAGCTTATTTAGCAAAATTTAATGAGAAACAACTTCCGCTTTTAAGTACTCAACTGAGTAAACAGAATCACGGTACACTCTATACAAAGTTAGTAAATGTATCTACATACATATGTATATGTGTGTACATTACAGCCTTTTGTCGGCCTAATGTTTAAGTCGATATATGATGGCTGATGATGTTGCTGCTTTCAATTGTTGCTACCTGAAATCAAGTAGGTACATTGTGTACAGAAGTGGCATAGTGATTTATATACATACATAAATACATACATACATACATGTATAGGATGACAACAAAGCATGCCTTTTCATATCGTATTTGCGAAATCTCAAGATCAAATTCTCAACGCCTGCAACCCTGAAAACTAATTTGCCTTCGCACCATCAATTAGGCAACATGTTCAATTACTGCTTACGCTTGCAGTTTACCATATCACAAGTGCTTCGTTGGATAAAGTAACGCAAAAAAGGCAAGCCACACACAATTCCCAGAGAAGATGATCCCAAAACCATCAGCAAGTCATTAAATAGTCCTCCAGAAGCTCTTTGGCTATATAATACGTACATATAGTTATACATATGTATACGGGTGTCCCAAAATGCGCCGCCTGCGGTGTCGAAATGGTTTTCCTCTTTTTTACTTGCTCCTGTGGGTAAAGTATTGCAATCGGGAAAATTTTCAATCTTCTTCAGATTTCAATCAATCTTGAAGTTTTTTTGTTATGAGAGAAGCTAAAGGAGAATCATGCACAAAACCGGAAGCATCATAGAATCGAAATCAATACATTTTGACAGTTGACTAGAAGAGAGAGGGAAGAGTATTTATTATATGACGTATAAGTCGTGTCGTGTGGTTGGAAATGGAGTGTATGACTAAATTATTGATGGCGTCGTGTTTATAAAACAAAAATTATGTTTGTTTTTCTTTTTATGTGAAAATGTACATATTTTATATGGAATGATGTATTGTTGGACATTACATATGTCAAGTTAACGACATGGTCACATGGACAAAGTCAAAGGCAATTCAAATGAAGAAAAGTGAATATAAAGTTGGATGATAATGTCGGAACGGCTTAAGGCATAAATTAACTTTTAGACTTTTTGCCAGAAATTATTAGGAGTAGAAGTTTTGTAGTTCTTGGGGAGTATGAAAGAAGAAGATCATAGATAGGAATCGAATTCTAGACCTGAAGATAATTAAATAAATGTTATTCATAGTTTAAACAGCTTTGATTAATAAGAGTTTAATAATTATTTGGGTAGTTACTCAGAAGATAAGACAGAAATTTAAATTAAAAAAGACGGGCAC
This sequence comes from Epistrophe eligans, assembly GCA_951394125.1. Taxonomy (NCBI): domain Eukaryota; kingdom Metazoa; phylum Arthropoda; class Insecta; order Diptera; family Syrphidae; genus Epistrophe; species Epistrophe eligans. The sequence continues at coordinate 84,348,751 of OX596029.1, forward strand.
AAGATATGGAGTTCACAGGCAAGTCCTTGAACTCCATATCTTGTGCCCGCCCTTTTTTAAAATGAAAGATGAAAAATGGGAGATAGCCCCGTGTTTTCTGTGAATCATGCTTTTTTTATTACAAAATACATTAAAAAAGTTTTTTCATCATATTAGTTTATTTAAAACGCATTCTCTCACATTGTTTTTATTAAAGTATGTATAATTAATTGAATTTACTTACATGGGTATGTAAAAGTATGCTACGAAAAGAAAATGACATGTTCCGATTTTTAAATGTATTTCAAATATTTTCTTTTTGCAAAAATCATATTTTAAAATGTTGTTCGTTTTACTCCCATCAAAAACTTTTTATTCACAAAAAAAATCACAAAAAATTCCAGAAGCCAAATTCTTGGAATATTCATTTAAAATAATAATAAAGGCTTGAAAAAAATCAGTTCTTTACATATTTTGACATCAAGATACGGAGGTAAGCAAAGCTAAAGTTAGACATTCTTTAAAAGGTATAATATTTTATTTCAGTATTTAAAATAGTCAGATATATTTTAGAACTATTTTAGCTAAACACTTTTATGGAAAATGATTTCACAATTTCGATTCTGTCCTTAAAGAAATACATAATAATACGGAGATAGTCAACGCTGATAACGTCATGATTCCTCTTCCACCGATGGATTATGTTACGAATTAAGAGGACATTGATGAAAACAACATAGAGATAGTAGTGTTACCACAAGATGTTCCAGGTGAGGTTGAGATTTTTGTGGAATCCTCTATAGCGGCAGACAACGAAGCAGTCGAAAGCTATGATGACATTTCATTGTATGGGTTGAATAAAATGGCCATGAATGACAAACAAATCGAACCCTGTGAAAATGTCAAGAGGTGGAGCAAGGAGCATCAGAAAAAGATAAATATTCGTCAGCCACTACATGAAGATGGGTGGTGTTGACCTGCATGACCAATTGATTAACACGTTTTCTACTGAAATTTGAGGAAAAAATAGTGGTGGAAGCTTTTCATGCTCCACAAAGCTAGTAAATAACTATAGAGGCGATCTACATTGAGTTTAAAAGAACAGAAATACTTAATTATCAACGTTTTGAAGCAGGCACATCCTAGTTCTATAGTTACTGTCAAACGAAGGATTGTGGAGAGCCCAGGTTACCACTTTAAAAAAAAAAATAGCAAATTAACTCAGAAGTGGCGAGTTCTATTTTAAATCAAAATGGCGCTGTGAAGTGTGAAATGTAACATTTTAATGTATCTAGGAAGATTGTTTTAAAAAGTTTCATATCAATGAAAATTAATATACATAATAATGTATGATTCCATTTTAATAAAAAAGAAGAACACATTCATAACAAACAAAAATTATTTTTATATATTTAACTTCCATAAACAAAAACTTCCATAAAAATAAAATATATATTAATATTGATTTTTGATACCCTTGGGTGATGTTAAAGGGTTAAATGATGGTATGAGAAAAAAGTAACACCAGAATTTAGCATACAACGAGGTTTTATGAATTAATCATTTTTCAACCGACATAAACGTGAACAAACAAAAATAGTAGCAAAATTTGATAAAATAAAGAAAATTGCGTATACGCCCAAGTGTACCACAGTTTTTATGTAATGAATTTTCTTCTATTTTTGATTGCTAAGTTAGTTCTTTTTTTTTCAATTTTGTATAACTACATTACTTAAGTTAAAGCTATTTGCATATTTTTTATATAATCTGTTAGCGAATATTATGACTGTCCGCTCGAAATGTGCGCAACGCGATTTTGATTCATTGCGTCATAGTCATATGATGTGTGTGAACATTTGAACAACCAACCCTAAACACATTGTGTTTTTTGCACAAAAGAAGTCAACCGAGTATTTCACAATACTGGTTTTTGGTGTCCTCTTTTGTGCCGGCCTTTAACTTGTCAAATGTCAACTGTATAATTGCATTTTTAAATTTTGTCTCGACATCGCCACAAGTGGGCTTCCTAAATCTCTATTTTTAATTGAAATTCTTTTTTTTTGGAAATTATAATATTAACTTAACCTATCTTAAAATTAACATAAAAGAAAAGCAAAAAAATCAATTATACCTAAAGGAAACAAAATAAAACCTAAACTAATTTAGTTTTTTGGATGGAAATTGGTTGTTGGTGCTCTGGCAGCCGTTTGTGCGCAGCTTATTGTATAATTCATCATGATAAATCGCTCCCCCTTTTTGACCAACTTACGTGCCAAACATAATCCTTGATGACCGCATACCTCTATAGTTAAAAAAATGTTCTCTTGAAATTGGAGCTTATTTATTTTGTTTTGTTGAAAAAAAAAATCTTCAAGCTCAAATTCAAAAATTTGTGAAATTTTACTCAGTTCTTAATTTTAATGTTACTGTATAATTTTTTGCAATGTATGGGTTCTATTTAATGAAGAAAAATTACATATGTACATATTAAAATTATTTATTTGTACATTTTGTTACACATAATGTGCATCTTTTTGACTATTCAAATTAAATTCATCAACAAATTCAACAACTTTTTGTACATTCTCTATGTTCTTTTTTATTTGAGTTATAAACTGACAATACAAAATTTTTGATTTCATTTTGGATTACATTCAAACCTTCAAAAAAATGCGTTCATTTTACTAGAAATGTTTTATATACAATTTATTTAATTGAATAGTTTTTTTTACTGAATACAATTATAGTATAAAACTAACAACAACTACTTACCAATATATCATCGTATAAAAAAGGTACATTATTATTAATTTAAATTTATTAATAAAAAAAAACCAAACGAAGTGAAAATTCTTCTTAGATTCTGAAGTGAACCTTACGAAATTTTTTGCAGATTTTTTAGGAAATAGAAAATATTAGAAAACAAAAATCTTTTAAAAAGAGCTTATAGTTTAAGATGCTGCCATCAGGTTACCAGTTTTTTTTTTTTTTTTTTTGTTAATCATACGATTATAAAGCTAATTAGCTTCTATTAGTCCGGTTAAACTCCTTCTGTACATAAAATGTACAGTACAACACGTCTATAAGAAAGTCTGAAAATCCCGGACATTTCTTTCTTATATCCGAGTTTTTCTTATATGCAAACAACGGATATAAGAAAGAAAATTTCTTATATAAGCAACACGGATATAAGAAAAAAAATTTCTTATAAAGAACAACGGATTTAAGAAAAAAAACAATGCAAACAGTTTTTCTTGTTTTCCCCGATTTTATTTCTTCTAAAATGTTTAGTTTTATTTTTACGGATATCGTGTTTCTTTTTCTAAGCATTTTAAACACACAACATAAAAACAAAACAGGAAAGGTTAACGAAAACAAAAACAAACAATCAAATATAAAATCAGAATGTCACAATTTATAGACCACGGAGTATTCACGCTCTTGTCAATCTGACGTTGTCATTTTTATTGGAAAACTGGAAGTTGTTATTAAAGGTGGAAACATATTGGTGCGTATGTGTAAACAAATTTTTATTTCAATCAAAGTAAAGCTGAAGTTAGTTTCTTTAGTTTCTTATATGCGCACTTTTTTGTTCTTGAAAATTTGTATTGTGCATTAAAAGGTATTTCTTATAAACGTGTTTTTCTTATATGCGAGTTTCTTATATACGTTCAATTTCAGAGAGAAATTTAAGAAAAAGACATGGTGTTTTAGGTTGCGTTTCTTATAAGCGAGTTTTTCTTATATGAGTGTTTCTTATATCCGTAAAATACTGTATATGCAGTTTTTACGCTAAGTTTAAACAAAAAATTTGCGCATGGGTTCCTTTGTTAAATATAGTCAAGATATAGGATTGCCAAGCTTGAAAGATCAATTTTTGAATTTATTTAATTGTGTGACAAAGCTCATATGGTCATTTTGCTTGCTTAACCTCAATCCCTTCAATCTTCATTATCCGATCATTAGAACCCAGATATAAGATTAATAAGTGAATCCATGGTGGGAGTGAGGGGAATTTAAAGTGTTATTGAATATTGGAATATTGCAATTTTCAGCAGTCATACAAATTCGAGAGACTGGGACATTGCATAAACTCATTAAATGTTGTAATTTACCAATAAAAGTTAATATTTTTCAGTACCATTGCTAAAAATTTAACTTTTTTTTTTTTTTTTTTTTTTTTTAATTCATTTTGGACTTTTACCATCATGAATTTTGTAAGCTGACCATCCAAGGTACCTACTGTTGCCCAAAAACATTGTTAACAAAAGAACGGAATAAATTATAAAAACAAAAGATTTTGGATTTTTACAATTGCTGCTGAAAAATTCTAAGCTTTACTGGTGAATTTTAGAATTTCGCATATAAGTAACATATCGACGACGACGGTTAAAATGCAGAACCTCGTAGGTGGTTTTTTGGTGTTTTTCAGAAATAAAAGAAAACTTGCCAAATTTTATATCCGATCTATGGCACAAGGGTTTGAATTATGTCTTTCTCTGTAAAATGTTCAAAACAACATTGTAACACTGAAATTGCCAACAGGTGGCTCTGATTCTGCTAATTTATTTGCATTAATAATATTTTTTTTTTGTTTTTGATATTTTGACTTACGAGGTCCAACACTTTAACTATCGATATGTATAGTATATGTAAATAATAGAGGTCTCTAAAGATTATGATTATACATAAATGGAAAATAATTTTACTGTCTAAAAGTTTGATATTATAACTCTTTCACTAAAAGCAATATTTTCGGAACTTTAAGGCAATTCCCATTTCCAATATCGTGGCTTTGATCAGGGTTATTGCATGCCTCAAAATCCGATATTGAGCTTCTCTAATAGTCCTTTTTTTTCGTATGAAAAAATACGACTTAATAAATTTCATTCCACAAAAGAGATGTTTTCTGATTAATTTTTTCCTATTCCTCAACTTATATGTTTGCAATAATCTCCTACAAAAAGTTATGCAATGAGCAAAATCCTACGACCGATTCTGTGGTTTAAATATAAAAATTTTGATTTTGAATACCTACCCTTTTTCGAAGTCCTTCAGATCCTATCAAAATGTCATTTTGCCAGATTTGGTGGTAAATGTTACTTAGACCTTTTATTTTTATTGTGGAACTTGTGAAAAAAATAGAATTGCTTTGGTATATTTTCGACTCAAAAGACTTCTTTCTGGATTTTGTTTTTTTTTTTTTTTTTGTTGTTCTCATTCTCATGGTGGATAAAGTTCTACCAGAAACTTCATTCAATTCTTTGTATGATGGGGAAAGCCTTTAAGTGAACATCTTCATTATGACACGGATAGCCATCTTGGTGATGATGGCGTATAACAGTATAACTATAATACTTCCATAGAAACAAAATGATTTTCCCACATGATGTTGCCATCAGGGTATGAGGGATAAATATTTCGATTTTACTTCGGAAAAACCAGTCCGATATATGTATATGGAGAGGGGGCATGAGTATCTAGCTAGAGTGGCAGCAGCGCAGCGGTAGGGTATATCTATAGTGGTGGTGGCGTGTGGCGTTTATCACTTCACGAAAAAAAAAAAAAAAAAATTCACAACAAAAAAAAGGCCTTACAGTATTGGGCGTATTAATTGCGGTCAATCTTTTTTGACGATACAAATCAGTGACATATTTTATTTTCAAGGGTGGGGCTTTGGCTCTTGACTGCGGTCCTGATATTGTGGTACGTATATATTTTGTGTTGTTTAGTAAGAAGAAAAAAAAAAAAGAGGCAACGCCACCACCGCCGCCACCACTGCTGCTGTGAGATGGAATTTCGAATCGAGTTGCGATAATGGGGTGCGATTTTTGAACAGAGAGACAGAACTTTTTCTCCATATAATATTGTCAGACATTAATTTTCATGAACAATTCGTGGGAGGAGTATAATAATACAGACGCAATGTGATAAAAAAAGGGATTGAGATGTTATAATGCCTGGATTTGGATTGGTTTTGAAAAAGCTGTAGATATATCTATATTTTATGCTAGACGAGGATTTATATTCGAAGGACATCTTGTTTATTATTATTATTTTTTTTTGTTAAAGTATCTATCACGTATTTTTTTGTGTGATTTCAACTCTGAAGATTAAAGCCTGATAAAGGTGTAGTTTTCAGTCTTACATTCAGAAAGTTCAGAAATTCAAACGATGCTGCCGTAGATACAAACATTTTAGTACTTAAGTCACCATATTTTGGAGTAAACTCGTTGTTTTCTGGAAACTGTTGTTGAAAACGGCGAGCATATTAAACGTGTATTTCTTAAAATCATTGCGATTCAACTTGCGAACCGTAAAATTCTTCGCAAAGACCGCTTAGATATCAGCAACTACCTAGTGGATAATTCGGGTTTGTACTTAGCTCGCATCCGAGTCAATTAATGTTTACATCATTTTGAAATCCACAAGGAAGAGACATATATTAGCACGTTGTTGGTAAAAAAAACTGAAAAAATCAATAAATTTTTGGAGTATCTACTAGGTGAGCTACATTTTGCATCAACTAAACTTTTCATCTGATAAAATTGAAAACACCTTCTACGGGCTGGACTAGAAAAAATACGATTCTAAAATTATATTAAAACCCTTAAAGTCGTTAGCGAGGAGGTCAGAAAAGGTTAAAGGTCAGGTACCATTATTTTTAGTACTAATACAAAATATTTAAAAAAAAACCGCTGGATAAATGGCAACGAAAAAAAAGCTAGATAATGTAATGATGTAATGTATAAAAAAATACAAACCTGTCAACACTCCCCACACCCCTGACCATACCACTAAAACCATCTCTGATCAAATATACTAAAATACGAATATATTTTTTTTTTGAGTTATAATTCACACTCAGTTCAAACCAAAATTTATATAACAGACCGTGAACAAACACATGAAAGGGAGCTCTGCCACAGTTTGAATATTGTACCAATCTCAAGTACTTGGGGAGTTCCTTTTTAAAAAGCTAAGGCTCTAAAAGTGACAGTGGAAGTTCAGGTTAAAGTATTTATAAGTGGCTCTGCTATCTCAGGCTGTAATTAAGTGGAGGCTGCTATCTCAGACTGTAACCATTTTGAGGTAATTTTTAAACCACTTTTTCGCACATTTCGGGCGGTATCTTGGCTGTATCTTGAGTAATGTTGGTTTTTAATGCGTCTAGAGTTCGGAAATTATTCGCGTAAACATATGGTCTTTTGCGTAGCCCTACAGAAAAAAAACCTAACGGTGTCAAATTGCATGATCTTGAACTGACGCGTTGCCAAAACGTGAAATTACGCAACCAACAAACTTTTCATGCAATAAAGACAAGACATAATTAGACGTGTGGTGTGGCTTGTTGCTCCGTTTTGTTGGAACCACATATCGTCTAAGTCATGATATTCAATCGCCACCGGTAAAAAAAAAAACGGTTATCATTCGAAAATATCGCTTCGAATTAGTGCGAACCCCGGGAAATTCGGGTCATCAGCAACACTTGCACTTCCAGCAACAATATTTTCGATTGAGCGTGCGTTACTTTGATGTACAGGCCTAACGACATCAGTAACGCTTCCACGATCCTAAATTTTTTCACAATTTTACCGATTGCTGGCGCAGTCGGTCGATTATGTGATGACGATCATAATCATCGCGTAATGTGCGAAAAGTACCTACGTTTGAATCACCACTTTTGTGGTAAGTTTTAATAATTTTAACGCGTTGTTCGATTGCTAAGCGATCCATTATCGTGAATGGAAAACATTCAACTAATATTATGACAACTGAGTTTGACAGGTGTCAAATGCCAGCGCTACAAACTTGAAACCACGAAATGAATGAATTATTATATAATCGCATTGTGGGGGTTTTAATACTTTCCCATCAGCCATGTGATGCCTTTGCTTACAAGTAACTGTGGCAGCAACTCACAATGCCATTCTTTGACCTTTAGTCAATTATAATTAATTATTATTGTTATTGTAATAAATTATTATAATTTTAATTAATAATTGACTAAAGGTCCACAAACATCAGTTTAGATTGGAACATTGGATATGAGAAATTTTACTGCACGCATTTTGTCTACAAAAAAAAAAAAAAAATCAAAAACGCATATGGAATTTGTTCGGTTCAGCCTAATCGAAGAACTTCTTTTTCCGAAAATTCACTTCAGACGTAAAGTTCAACAATGCTGAGGTTATCAATGATTTCGCCGTATCCTTCGTTCTTATAAAATTTTAATTATAACTAATTTTTTATACAAACAAAATTTCGCTACTATTTCTGACTATGTTAACGTGTAACAATTTAAAATCTATATTTTATTGCACAAAAAATAAATAAGCTCATAACTTGTTTTCATTTATTGCAACTCTATATCCCAGACTATTAGCTCAAATTAAAACAAAACAACAAAAAATAACTATAGGCATATGTAGATAGGGCATAATAAACATACAATAATTATGAAGATGTATGTAGGTATATATGGTATACCTAGAATGAAGAGCCGAGAGCGCAGCATCATAAATCCAAGTGTATTACGAAAGGAATCAGTTTTTTCGGAGCACAACCGATTGAAGATACGACACGTCTGCCACACTAAAAGTTCATGACACAATTACCGTCGGATCACTTGTACCAGTTCCAACTTGCGAATCTCAATATTTTCACCCATCTCTTTGGTTATTCTTAAGATACAAAATATACTCGTCGTCGTAGTTATGGATAGATACTTCTTTTTATATTTTTATTTTTATTTTTTTGTTGTTGTTTTAGATCTGTTGTTGTCGGTCACCCCTCTTTTCTCTTTTGCTGCTTCATTGACATCGGAAAATAATTTTTCTTTAATGAAGGCAGAGAGGCGTCAGCGAACCCAATTTTCCAGATTTTCTATACAAAAGTCTTTGAAAGTCTTCTACACACCCAACGTATCTATCTCTAGTATTATTATTATGCTCTGCTACTGTACATCGACATAGGGTTTATAATGTAGGTATAGCTTAGAGGGGTTAGGGTGGTTTGGTTTGGAACATAAAACTGGCTCTTCTTCTAATATGATGTGAGTTTATACAAAGTGCCATAGTGATGTGATGCTTCATTTATTTTTTCCTTAATTAGATAGACACACTAAATATACAACAATTATTAAAAGCTTCATTTTTATTTTTTTTCTTTATAAATTTTAATTGTTACAATTTAAACATTGTGATATAAGAGCAGCAGCAGTAGGAGCAGTATATTGTATCTGCATATAACCTAACCAAACCATATACTGGATGTGGCCTGCTGTAGGGCATTATGGCCTAAGGAAAGTCCATAGTGTAAATTATGCAAACTCAATTGAATGGAAAATTAATTAGTGCGAACAATAAAATCTGTTCTATTAGAAAGGCACTCACGCAGTACAATAGATTTTGGATGGAGTTTGGAGAATATTATATAAAGCAGCTTGTCGTTGTCATTGCACAACCGACCACTCACCCTTTTTATTTTAGAACAATAAAATTCTATTAGGGTTGAACGTGCGAATAAATAAAGTGAGCTTCATTCATTTAGTAGAAGTAGGGAGTATTTTGAAATAAAAACAGTCGTTTAAGCCGTTAACGAAAGAATGAAAAGTTAAAAAGGTCCTATGGAAGACACATATATATATTGCGTACCGCGGATTTTGTTAAAAAAGGCTCTGCCTAGTAAAAAACAATTCTATAATTTAAGTTGGGCACGATTGACCGAGTTTATATATCAGTTGCGTCGATATTAGTGTTTTTGGGAAACTGATAAAGCTTTGAAAATTTTGGACTGTATTATTGTACGAATGCTTTAACTGTGTTAAAAGTAACCCAGCCTCAAGATTTTGTTAATTTTTTTTTAATCAAGTTAAGATAAGTTACCATTTTAAATCAGCCTACAAGTTTTTGCAGACAGGACTATCAAGACGTCATCAGCTATCCATACAAATTCATATATCCGGAAATTTTTTAAAATAAAAAAAATCTTTTGGCAACAGTACCAAAAGTTTTTTGGCCAGATTTAATTATTAATATTTAATTAATTAATTAATTTAATTAATATTAAAATTGATGTTTATTTTTTTTTTAATTTATTTATTTCATTTACAAGCATTTTCTTAACAGATATGTGTGTATTAAAAATAATAAAAACATTATGTTTTTACAAACTCGATAACAATCATCATCAGTGCTCTTAATTTTTATAAATAGTTTTAAATCATCTGCGTAGAGCAGTTACAATTTTTTACAATTTTTGATTACGTCTCCTATATTATTAATATATAATATAAAAAATTAAAGGACCAAGATGACTTCCTTGTGGAACACCAGAAGTACATTCTATACTTCTTAAGACTTTGGTATCAATTAGTACGCGTTGGGTTCTGTTCTTCAAATACGAACAAATCCATTTAAGCCTCACTGAATGAAAACCAAAATACTCAAGCTTTTTTAATAAAATATTAAGATCAACTGAATCAAATGCCTTACTAAATTCAGTGTAAATTGCATCGACTTGACATCTATCCTCTAATGCATTTAAGACATATGACGAGAAAACTGCTAAATTTGTCACGGTGGACCGCCCAGATACGAAGCCATTTTGTGACTCTGACAAGCATTCTTTAGTCAAAAACTCAATTATATTTTTAACCAAACTTTCAAAACAGCTTGGGGATCGCTGAGAGTTTAGAAATACCTCTATAGTTTTCAACTAGATTTTTAGAACCTACTTTGAATATAGGAATAAGAAATACTTCCTTCCACTTTCGCTCAGGTAAAAATAAACCCTCCCGTAGTGATTTTTTAAATATTATGTAGAGCGGCACATCTTGACCGTGAGTCCCGGCACTCACACTTTTTTTTTTAAATATCATAAATTTGGACCAAGCGTCTCGGACTCTTACACAAATACTTTGCCACGGATTAATCTAAGTTAATCCCTTTAAATCGGTGGGCTAAAATTGCTAAACCACATGGCTTAAATGTTTGTACAACTACTCATAGAAAATTTAAATTTAAGCGATCAAGCTAAACAGATATCTACTCCAGTTTTTAGCTAATTGTTATTTTAAACTCTTCTTAGGTTTTCTGAGGTGAAATCATTAACGTGGTCAGTTTTCTGTTATAAATTACAATTCAAGAGTTCGATTTATAAGAAGCTTATTGTTTAACTATAAATTTTTGTAAGAAATTTTGTATAAGAAGCTTCATTTAAAAATATGCATTTGCAAATGTGAAGAAGGTTCTTTACGATCATTTTCCAGATATGTTTTAAATTAATTTAAATTAAATATATTAAAGACTTCATAATAATTTTCAACAAATAAGATTTAATTCTAAAACCAATCAAAATAAAATTCTTGCCACGCTATATGCCTATTTACTTATGTATGTATTATTGTTACTCTACAAATAAATTACATTAAATCAAATCAAATAAAATCTATATAATGATATCACCTTTACAATAATTAATTCAATTGAATCACAGCAGCCTCATTTCCAACTTATATATCGGTTCGGTGGATACCATCAATAGGTACTCTCTCTCTCTCCATTATGGCATTACCATTACCTATACCTACTCCTCTAATTCTCTAATACCATCCTGCTATTGACAGGCACTTTGATTGCACTAACTAACTTAATTTCAATTCTATCATCCTATTTCGTATTTATTATTGCGTGAAGGCTGAAGGTCCTATAAATAAAATACCTTACCTATACGAAGTCATGCAGAAGCTTCAATATGCCTCATCGTGTTATAATTGTGATTAGTTAGTAGCTACATATATAAATATTAATGATCATTGAATTATTTTAAAATCGATTAGCAAAATGCATTTTTGGTTGAGAAGTTTTCATTATTATTGATTCAACTCGACAAACATCAATATTGTTAAAGAAGATGAGTTCAGAAAAAAAAAATGTGGATTAGTTTTTCTTTTTTTTTTTTTGTTAAATAATTTTCTGCCACTAGTGTTAGAGAATAAAGAGCGCCACAGCTGCCTCGAATGTAGTGTAATTTGAAAGTCCAATTATTATCAAACACTTTATCAAGCAGCAGAGAATATGTATCACCAGTTACAAGTTGCAAGCGTTGTTTTGTGTATAAGTCTAATCTATTCATAGTGAAATGGAAAAATATACATAGCACAAATAATTTAACAGCTGTTTAATTAACTCTAACTAGAAACAATTAAAATAAAATGCACGATTGGGTCGCATGAACTTGATCTTATGTACGATGACACTGTACTTTTAAAATCAATAAAATTAGAAATTAATTGATTAAAAAAATATCTGAAATTGATTTGATACCAACGCAACACCAACACCAAGTGATTTCTTGCACAAATCTTAATTTATGAGAAAATTTTTTTAGAAATCGTTGGTGTGGTTTTTTAATAAAATATTTTTTATAAATAAAATTTTGAATATATTTTTAAGAAAAAAAATTGGTACGCCAATTAATGCGGAGTTAGAAAACTTGTTTAAAAAAAAAATAATTCACTCATTTTCGAAATATCGAATTTTCAAAAAAAAAAAAAATTGAATTTTTTTTTTTAAATCCAAAATTTGATTTTTTGAAAATTTTGATATGCAACATTATTCTTTGTTATTAGGAGCTCTTTTGTAAAAAATTTCATTAAAATTGATTCAACAGATAATGAGATAGTCAAAAACAAAAAAAATGATTTTATGAGAGGAACCATTTTTAAATGATAAATAGATTTTTTTTCCAATAATATGGTAAACCGTTTTTATATTAGTTCACACAAAAATTTCAATCAAAATCGTAGGATAAGTTTTTGAGAAAAATGAGATTTTCAAAACCAGTTTTTAAACATTATGGGTATGGGAGGTACCGTTATTTTTGGTTATAAGAAAAAAATGTATTTAAATTTGCTATACAATGTCAAAAAACTGTTGTGTTCTCAGTTCATTAAAAATCGACCAAATCTAAGTTTAAAAAAAAAAATGTTTAAACTTTTTTTTAAAAATCGAAAATTTTTTTTTTTTTTAAATTTTGGTACAAAATATTTTTTAAATTATTGTAAACATTGTCTATAACAAAATTGATCAAAATAAATTGAACCGTTTTTGAGAAAATCAATTTTCTATGGGATGTACCTTTTGAAACCGTTTTTTTGTTTCATTTTTTTATAAAATGGTAGCTTTTTTGTTAACAAAAATTACTAAAGTTATGTTTTATGAGAAAAATAAGATTTTTATTTTTTGCTACGGTTAGTTTTGGTCTTAAAAAAATAAAAAAGACGTGTTTTCCACACATTCCCAAAAAACGATAGGTACCAAGTTTAAAGAAAATCGACCCACCCGTTTAGGCTTTAGCCACTTTTTTCGACTTCGCTATCATCGTAATTTCAACTTTCATCAAAATCTCGAGTTTGTTTTTTTTATGAACGCATAACTTGCCATAATATAGTACCAGATATATATCGCAAGTAAAAATAACACCTAATAATAATATTTAAAGAATTTCTTAAAGATTTATTCCTTTTTTGTTACCTTTATTTCTTAATTCAATATATTTGAATCCTATTTCTGTGGGCTTCAGGTCTTTCTTTGTTTATCTACTTTTTAATAGACGACGTTTCGTACCTGTTTAAGTACTTCTTCAGGTCTATTCTGTCCTAAAAATTATTTGGAAAAAGAATTGTGTTTATATCTATTTTGTAATCTATTATAAAATTATATTTATCTTTTTTAATTTGAATATCTTGAAAAAGACGTTTCAAATTATTAAAATTTAAATAATAATATTTAATTCTGAATACACATTTCAAAACGTCGTCTATCAAAAAGTAGATAAACAAAGAAAGACCTGAAGCCCACAGAAATAGGATTCAAATATATTGAATTTCTTAAAGGCTTAAAAATGTATTAATACCCAGATTGATTTGGTAATTATTTATTATTTTAATTAATTATTATTTTAATTAATTATTATTTTAATTATGAAAGGTTGATTAAACAAATTTAAGTAAAAAATACCAACATCATAATATAAGCAACTTTACAGAAAACAAATACAATTTTAAAACATTTCAATAGTATTAACAACAGGATATAATATGTTAAATTTTTCATGAGTGTTGTTAAATTTGCATTATTAATTTCAATTAAATCTTTATTTTTTAAATTGAATTTAATTAATGATCTAAACCTAATAGCTTTACCTTTAACGGTTTTTTTTTATATATTTTTACTATATTTTTGTATTATTATTTTAATTGCAGAGTTATACAAAAAAAAAAAAAAAAACGGACCTGTGCTGCTGCAACACCAATAGCCATGGATTGGACTCGGTGGCAGTTCACATTCGTTTGGAGCACATTTACAACAGGGAGTTTAATGTGGCTGCCAATTTGAGAAGCAGGACCGCCGTCTGATATAACACACATTCAAACATCAATCAATATCGTAAATATTAATAAAAATTAAATTCAATATTAATAACTATAATTCTATGAACATATGCGTACTTCAGTTAAACAAAAAAAAAAAACAATAAAAAAAAGCATTCACGTTAAAATGGATTAAGTGAAATTGCGCGAATTTTGTGGAGCTAAAAAAAAAAAAAAAATATTTTAAAGTACGATATAACATTATTGGTCAATCATATATCAGTAAATTTAATTGTACATACGCATATGTCTTCATACATATATCCATTTGTACTCGTATATTAAATTTTATATTTTTTATAAACCACAATTAATTGTTTCGTATATTTACATAACGTTAATAGGTAGATCATTATTTGTATTTATAAATTATTATTGTTGAATTACTCTTAATCACTTTCAATCAATTTCACTACAATTTCAATAAATTAGAAAAATATCATAGAATTTGAAATATTTTAATAAGGAACAGGAATAGAGTCACTTTTTCACTTTGATGTCGAGAGAGAGAATTATTATCATCTCTTTTCTTCTACTCTGAATAAAATTATTTTTCTCAGTTTTTCTATTTCTTTATCAATTTTAAGATAATTAAGGTTTGTTAAAGATGGGTATAAAAAACATAGACAAAACTTTTTTCTGTGAAAAGATGTACTTTAAGAAATCGAAAACGAAAGGCGCTTAGTAAGATGCTCGTGTACAGTTTATATTAAATTTAACTGTGCTTAATTCTATAACACAGTTTAAAACATCTCCTGTCTGTTTGGAGTCGAATTTGAAAATTTAAAGAAAATATTTTAATACATTGTGGAATCATTTGCATTATCAAAATAATTTACAAAATTTTGAATATGTGTTCTTTCTTAGTTATATTTCCGAAAATTTAATTCTTTAATTTTACAACATATTTTATACTCTTAGTCTTAATGTAGGAGTTACGTTGATTAGTTTTTATATATTTTCTGAAGTATTAAAGGTTGAAAGTAAGTTTTAAATTAATTATGTGACTTAAAATATTTCAGTTAGTTATTTAATTTACTGTGCTAAGTGTGGATAAAATTTTTAAAAGAATACAAAATAATTAAAAGAAAAATTATTCTGTTCAATAGAACTTAACCAGATTATAATTCATCGTTTAAAATTTCATTTTCCAGAATTTCAATACTTAATTTTTGATTTAACTACTCGTTCCCATAAAAATTGATATGTTAAAGTTCAAACCAATTTAATAATTAAAAAGTTGGTGAAGTCATTTTGTATCTTGTCTGAATAAATTTAATACTAAATACATACATCTTTATTAATATTAAATATACAAAAAGAGAGTACGAAAAAAATCTAAATTGAGATTTTGATCAAAGTTAACATTGAAGTCGAAAAAAGTGGGTCTCGCAATTCTGTCTGTCTGTCTGTCCTTTCGGCTGTAGCATAAACGTGTGAATCGATATTCTTTAAACTTGGTATCTAGCGTTTTATTGGGTATACTTTCCACCTTATTTTTTAATTTTTTTTTAAAGCCAAAAATAACGGTACCTGGCGTACAATTTTTTTTTAGCAAAAATAAAAATCTTATTTTTCTCAAAAACGTGCCCACAACTTAAAAAAAAAAAAAAACCTAGTTCTTTTTTTTTATAAAAAGGCTACCATTTTACAAAAAAAAAAATCCGAAAAATGGTTATAAATGGTTCTTCCCATAGAACCATTTTTTTGATTTTCGATTTTTTTTTTTAAATGGTTGAACTGAATTTGATCAATTTTTGCATAGAGAATTTTTTTAAAAAGTATAAAAAGTATTGCATACCAAAATTTTCCAATTTTTTTTGTTTGGATTTTTAAAAAAAGTTTACAATTTTTTTTTTGAGACTACTCGATTTTAATTAAACTTGGCATCCAGCAGTTTTTTTTGACATTTTCTAGCAGATTTTAAATACGAATTATTCTTATAGGCAAAAATAAACCTCCCATTCAAATGTCATAAAACCGGTATGGAGAATCTTATTTTTCTCAGAAACGACTCCTACAATCTATTATATTATTAGAAAAAAAATTATCTATCGATCCCATTATCTGTTGAACCGATTTTAATCAATTTTTTTTTCAACAGAGCTTCTAATAAGTTTTGATTATATTGCATATCAAAATTTTCAAAAAAAAAAAACAAATCTTGGATTTAAAAAAAAAATCATAATTATTTATTGAAAATTCGATATTTCGAAAATGTGTAGATGTTTTTTTTTTCAAATTTAATTTTTAAACTCCGCATTAATAAACCCTAAAAAATGGCGTAGGTACCAATTTTTTTTCATATAAATGTTTTTAAAACTTTATAAAAAAAGAATAATTTTTTAAAAAACCGCTCGATCCCATTGCATATCAAAATTTTCAAAAAAAAAAACAAATCTTGGATTTAAAAAAAAAATCATAATTATTTTTTGAAAATTCGATATTTCGAAAATGTGTAGATGTAATTTTTTAAAAAACCGCTCGATTTAAAAAATCAAAACAAGTTTTCAGTCTAAAGTGCAAGTACCATGTACTGTACATACACCTACTTTAAAACCACAGTGTGATCGCACACAAGAGCAAGTTCGTGTTTCGTACATATAAGTAGGTACCTAGTTACGTTCATTCCTGTGGTTAAGTATTACTTTTGTCCACATGCTCTCAGTTTTAAAAAAAAAAAAAAAAATGATTTATTCAGATTATTAGATTTTTTTAAATGATGACCAAATATATATATAAAAAAGAACAATATTTTAAATAATGTTTCGGTAGAAACTTGCCTCAAAATATTGACATTCATTTTTTGAATTTTTTTTCTTACCCCAGCAGTCAAACACTTTTTCTTTCTTTTACTGTGGCATGTGAACATCTCACGACCGATCAAGAACAACGGGCTGGTATGAGAAGAGTTAAGTTTTTTTTTACAAAATTGCATACAAGAAAATACTTTAACACATTTATTGAGGCAATGAATGGGCTTGTTACTTTCATGACGTCTTATTTTTGTTCCCGGTCAACCCTATTTGATTATGTTTAATCTATTTACAATCTTGGTTTAAAAAAAAAATATTTTCTTATTTTAATTATGGAACGGGGTGATATATAAATTTGAACCCACAAAATTCTTAAAGTAAAAGGTCGGATTAACGCAAGAAAATATTAATTATAAGGGAGGTAATAATCCATTTTGTATTTAGTTCTACAAAAATCAGAAGCATGCATGTCTTTTCAAAACATTCTTCAAACAAAAAAAAAATTCTACTTTTCGTGTTCAGATCATTGCACTGTCTCAGTCGAAACATAGTTCTCATTTTGCATGGTTTGAAAACCATTTTTGGTGTTAAATAATAAATCAGAGTCATTACTGTGTATATACCAACGTAAGGTTAAAACTCTCTATACTTAGTCAACTCTTCTCTTTGAAATTCACACTACACCTATATATCTATTCAATATACGTCATAACTTCTTTTGTCCTTTGTCATAGTAATTGTTAATGTGTGTGTATAGTTTATATTACCACACAACAACAACAACAAGAAAAATAATCTTTTAGTACATATTTCATTATGTTTCTTGCTACTTTTTGCAACATAAATAATTCACAGTGCGTTTTGGTGGATCCCATATAATGTCATACCCACGTGGAACATAATGTTGTTTTTACACTTTTTTAGTGTCAACCAAATAATTTATGAACTTTGAACGTATATACAAATTACAAATACAACAACAACAACAAAAAAAATAGCGAGTGGAAGTTTTTATGGTGAGGCTTCGAAGGATTTCAAAATTTTGTTAAATTTTATGTTTTGAAAAAACCGACACACAGAAACAACAGAAAAATAAAAAAAAATGAATAAAAAACAAAAATCAATAGAACATCCAGAAGAATATTTTTTTTTTTGTATAAATGGTTTGTCCTTCTGAGCTGGAAATCATAAATCAAAATCAATGTTTAAGGAAACACAAACTGGTCGTGGTAGTTTGAGATCTCTCAGAAGTGCCCCATTGCTTAGCACTGTTATAGAGAGTACCTTATCATTGACACGCATCCATCCGATAACAGCTTTGGAATTGCCGGGTGTGGAATTCAATGTTGAAACTGGACCAATCATCCGAACCCCAACATTGCGAACAATTTCTGGATCCATAAAAGGACCACCACCGCTCACAGGAGCTGTAGTAACTGGCCATTCGTCTCTACGAGTTCGACCGGAATACAAGCGTAGTTTTCAACAAAAAAGGTATGTACATTTATATGCAGTTAAAACAAAAAATTTAAATTTTAAAAGATTGAAGTTTTCGTTAGAAAAGGGGTACTGGGTAAAAGGGGAAATTAACTTTTTTTATGGGAATGTTAAATTCCAAAACAACTTGGAATTCCTTCGCAAAAAGTTTTTTCTATTCTCATGTGACGATTTAACTTGTGTGCGATCCTATTTTGTTTTTTAATCTCTCGTTTAAAGAATTAAACCGTCTTTAGTAAACATATTCGTTTGGTTACAAGCCCTTGACTAACTAAGTATTATCTTATTCTAAACACAAACCGGGTTTGCCGCTTAAAACAAGAAAATTAAACTACAAATTCCTCTATTTTTTCTTTTTTATTAATCGAAAGGTATAATTTTTTTTTTGAAAATTTTCGCAGGTTGCTAGTTTAGAAAAATGAGACCTTAAAAGTTTTGCTTCTTCAAAAATTGAGCAAGCTTACCAAAAATTTGAACGAAATCAATACTTCCACTATTAAGCATCAAATTAAAAATTATTTGCACTCTTTCTCAATTCCTCCGATACATTTAATCAAAGTGCATTGTTTTCAGTTTTATTATTTTTGTTTGTATTGTATAAAATGCTGCAAAAATAAAAAAAGTAAAAACAAACAAAAGCGTAATTGAATACTTTCATCGAGCTTAATTAATTCGTATTGAGGTGTAGTGCTGGAGAGCGAACCATTATCTGGAAAAATTCCTTAGAAAAAACTTCCGTCTTTAATTTTGGTGCGGTGTTTTAGTCGACATGGTAGTGAGGTAAAATGAGAAAAAGAATGTTGCAAATAAAAGCTTGAGCTTTCGCGCACGAAAGAGTTGCGGTATCCCAAAGAAGAAGTTTTATAAAACGCCATTAAGAAAAGCATATCTTTTCCTTGTAGGTATACCATACATATACATTTCTGAGTAATGGGTACATTAGATACCTTTTTATACTAAGTTTAAAATGACCTAAAATGAAGAAAATTTCTCGGAAGATAATAATTTTTTTTTAATTAAACAGAATTGTTGTTAAAGTCTTTGATCTTTTGAAAATTAAGTGATATGCAATATTTTTGTCATGGGTATAACAGTTTTATTTCATTTATTAAAAGGAAGGATATATGGAAATTCCAGTTTATAATACTGTTGTTATTATAACAGTTTATCAACTTTAAAAGAATGCATTAACGCGCTTTGTGAGACTTGAACAACAAAAGTCTCAAAGTCTCAAAAGTAGATATAACTATGTCCAACTACATAAGGACCTGGTTCTATGGAATCACGTAAATAGTACAGTACCTGCATACAAAAAAATAGTTATAAAATGGAATTTTTTATTCACTTCCATTAAGAAATAGAAAATGATGCCATTAGGATTCATTCAATTAAAAAAATTCATTCAAATCATTAGGTATTGTCAGAAGAACATCATATTAAAAGTCTATGATTTAAGCGATAAAAAAAAATATATCACATCGCTAATTTGAGAAAAACATAACAGGACATAATATCTAAACTATTTCAGTAGGAATAAAAATGGTTGATTACAAAAAAAAAACGCTTGACAGAGTGTTTCAGAATCTCTGTTGAAGTAATTTTTTTTTTTAAACAAAAATAAAGATTAAATTTTACTTAAAGAATTCTTTAATGTCCACAATTTAAGTAGTACCTATATTTTATGTCTTAAATGTAATCCGAGCTAAAAAGTGGTGAATAAAAATAAAGGGACCATTTTTATTTTAATTTAGGTGCAATTTTCTTTTCATATTATATATTATTAAAAATTATTATTATTATTATTAAAAAAAAAAACAATCAAATAATTTTTAAATTAAACGATCAGTTAAAATGAATGTAATTAATAAAACACTAATTCATCTATGTTAACATTGCATTTTGCAGGCTTGTTTCAAGCTTCCTCAGGAATGTCCTTTCGGCTATAGCCTAAACGGGTGGATCGATTTTCTTTAAACCTGGTACCTAGAGGTTTTTAGAGATTCCCCCCACTTGTTTTTTTCATTTTTTTTTTTAAGACCAAAAATAACGATAACTGCCGTACAAACTTTTTTTACCAAAATATGAAAATCTTATTTTTCTCAAAATCGTGCCACAACTTAAAAAATTCAGTAATTTTGATCAATTTTTGTATAGAGAATGTTTTCAATAATTTTAAAAATATTGTGTACCAAAATGTTTTTGGATTTTTAAAAAAAGTTTTAAAATTATTTTTTTTTTGAGAACTCAATAATTCGAAAACGACTTGGTTGATTTTTATTAAACCTAGCACGTAGCAGTTTTGGAGATTATCTAGCTGATATTACAAACATTTTTTCTTATAACCAAAAATAACGGCACCTCCCATACAAATAATTAAAAACCGGTATTGAAAATCTTATTTTTCTCAAAAACGGCTCCTACGATTTTGATTAAATTTTTTGTGTAAACTAATATCAGAACGATCTCCCATATTATTGAGAAAAAAATATATCTATCATTTAAAAATGTTACCTTTTATAGAACCATTTTTTTTGGGTTTTCGACTATCTCATTTTCTGTTGAACCAATTTTGATGAAAAAAGCTACTAATAAGTTTCAATAATATTGGATATCAAAATTTTCAAAAAATCAATCACAACAACTTGTGTGTGGCTAGTAAAAATGCTGGTTTCAAATGCAATTTTCAAACAACAAAAACCTTAATTGGGATTGACTTGATCAGGTGGCCTTGGTAGCTTGATGCGTAGTGCATTGGCTCTGAGTGAGCTTGGTCCATGTTTGACCCCCAGATGGGACAAAAAGTTTTTCAAATTAAAATTGAACAATGACCAAATACATGATTTTATCATTCTTTAATTTTAAGAGAGCATAAATACAAAATTTCAGGTTTCTTTTGTTATTAATTAAAAAGACAACAAACATATAATAGAAGTGGGCGTGGTAATAGGAGCTTTTATTTTTTTTCTCAATTTTCTAAGGAAATTTTTGAATATTTTTCCAACCAACCGTTTTTGGGCTATTACGAAAATTTAAAAAAATAAGCGATATCAGGCCAGTTCTTCCCAAATCATGCGCTTACCAAAAAAAAAAGCATTTCATTATACAGATAATAATAAAAAAAATATCAGAATACAACAGTTATATGCAACATCTGGTATTTAAGTTAACTATATCCATATGAATGTATGTAAACCTATAAAAAAAAGTTTAACTAGAATGTGTTACACTTGTCATGATGTCGTCATAGTCATCGACTTATTTAATTGATCCGCTCTTTTCTGCATCTAATATAGGCATTCAAAGAGATTTGAGAACATAAATATAATCTAGGACGCTACTAGGTGCCGTATACCTATCCTCAACCGTTAGAGCATACTCCTGTTGGAACACATTGTTTGCTAATAAATGCATGCCGTGATGCCGTATAATATACAAGCTAAAAGGAATGTGTGTCAATGTGCATCGGAAGAAGCAAGTGAGCTAGAACTTTATCCTGGGGAGCATCATCATGACAATGCCCCATTGCCCCACTCTACCCATATATGTACTTCCCACACAGTGTGTGTATATTGTATGTGCATTGTACAATGCCACTATTCGGTTTTAGTTTGCCTCTTAATTCCTTTTCTTTTCCTTCGATTCGTTTATAGAAACTTGTGTGTTTATTTGATTTGGCATTTGGTTGAGACAGAAACATGATTTGTATGTAGGTACTACTTTTGCAAACGTGCAACTAAATTGTTGCATATAGGTTTATAAATCATAGCCAAAGACTGGCAAGCAAACAAACATAAGTTTGGTGAATTATTGATTTCAATGTCACAAGAAAACCATGGCTAAGAAATTGTTTTAAAACTCACAATAGGTGATGGTAAATCCCACTTCTGACACCATGTTTGTTTTCATAATTGATTTATTAGTAATTCAATGAAGTAAAAATAAAATTTGAAAATTTAAGGATGGTTATTCTTGAAGCTTCTCCTTCGATCCTTTATTATATAAAACTCTTATAGTTTTCATAAAAATGTTAGATTTTCATCAGCACTACACTTTACTATTCTTGCAACAATAAAATAAATAAATACGTAAATGTTATTAAGTATTGAAGACTTTACTAGTATTAAAATATTTTGGTGATTTTTTAAAAGATCTACAAAAAAATTAAGGTTACGATTGAGCTTTGAATACAAATTCAACTGCCGATCAAACTTTGCCTATAGTTTTTAACATTATACAATGTATTGATTCAAAAGGTCTGTCTGCAAAATATTTATATAGAAGAAAGTTATTCCAGCTACCTAGCTATGTATGTATATTGTCAATGAAAATGTCAGAATTATTTAAAAGCAGCCGTTGTTTGATAGCAATTTGCAAGCAAATATTGTTGCATACATTTGGTTCATTATATTATGTTCTTGGGTTCACGCAAGCCAACCGTGTATACCTAACCTAGTATATATGTATGTATGTAGGTATGAGTTGAGTAGGTAATGTATATTGTGTTTATTTCCATTAAGTTTAAAATTGAATACCTATATTTGCTTTTGTATCATATTCTGAAATCGATATCAACATAATATGTATTCAAACATACATATATATATATAAATGCAATTAAATGAATGGGTGGTTTGAATAGAAGTTTGCTTCATCCAACATCCATTTGTAGGTACATATATTATATTGAATTTGGTGAGGATATCGTTTTTTTTTGTTTTTGTTTATATGCGTTTCGTTTGTTTGAAAATTGTAAGTTTGGAATTAAATTAAATTTTGGGTTTATCGTTTCAATAACCTTTATGTTATAGAGGTATTGGAGTTTCTCTGATACTATATATAAATTGAAAGAAAATCATGCGTTGCACTTCAAAATGTAACAATATGTAAAGTTTAGAAACTTTTATATATAAATAATTCAAACTAATATTATAGGGTATAATAATATGTTATACACAAATTCATATAAAATATTTTCTACAAAAATATTGTACCACTTTTTTCCATAGATATTTCTACTTCAAAAAGGCAAAGTGTTGAAAATATAAATTTTTTCCAAAGATAAAACTCTTAACGGGTAAATTTTACTAGTTTTTTTAACAAAATATTGATTGTAGATTAATTTGATCCTTCATAAGAAAGCATTAACATTTTTTTCTAATAGATATAATTTGAAAGATTTCATTTAAATACAAATTCTGAGGTTAAAATCAAAAATACCGGTTTCTTGGTTTTTCGATTAAATGGCGAAGTAATATTGTATTTATTAAAAGAAATATTATATCGTCACTTTTATTTTATGGCAGACATCAGTTAGGATATCTCCCGCCTTAAAAATTGGTCAAATGTTCAAGTTATATGTCAAAATCCGAAATATTTAATATTTGATATTGAATACATTTTTATATACAAACAAATTCGCAATGGATTTTTTGGACAGTATTTTAAATGATAAATGTGTTTAAAAATCTTAACATGGATTTTTTTTTCGCAGATTGTCTTTGTAAAATCATCCCTGCCTAACTTTCGAAATCAAAACTTCGATTCGTTGCAACATTTTGTAAATCATGAATTACATACATATATTGAAAAAGAGGTTATAATATTTTTTTTTTGTAGAAATCTTTACAATATATAAAATAAGTTGGTAAGTTTCTATTATTTTGAAACTCTGTGATTTTCTGTCCAAACAGAGTTTTGTGTAGTTTTGGACAGAAAGTCACAGAAACTACGAAGAACAAACAGCAAACTACTACTATGTCGAAGAATAAGACAACCATACTTCGACGAAGACTGCAAGAGGACCAGAATAAAGCCTTTTGTATTCCTCAAGCAATTTCGCAATTTAAACTACGGTAATTTTAAGGAAATGTATATATTGAAGAAAATAGAAATTTTGGCAAAGAAAAAAAAAAGAACATATTATGAAAACCAAGATAGATAGAAGACTAACTCTATGTAAAAATGCTACATAATTTTGGAAAACTGTGAATAGCTTGAACGGTAAAGCTTTTATCATCAAGAAGATCGAGACCCATTCATTTTGGTGAATCACTCCAACAAACTGCTGAACCCGGTCATGATATAGGAAATACTCTCCAATTTACGGCACCTTTAGTTGAAAATGAAATAATAAATGTATTCATAACAGAGTGAAATCAAGGATGGAAAAGCTAATGGTCCTGACAGAATTTCTACCAAGTTCTATAAATATGTATCCGCAGAACTTAGGAGACAAATCACAACGTTGTTCAACAAAGTGGTGGAGTACGGCGAAGTACCATAATAAATAACAATAGGCACTTATTTTTCCTATCTATAAAAAGAAAGAAAATCAAATCCAGAAAACTATAGCAGCATCTCTTTTCTCAATACGACTCATTAAATTTTCATGGCGATCTGGCAAAAAACGACAACGTCTAACAAGATGAATAATCAGCACAAAGCGACCAAAAGAAAATCAAGCAAGTTCCAGACCGGGGTATTCAACAGAAGACCACATATCCATTTTAAGAAATAAAACGCACAGAAGTTCAAAGTGAGGGAACGGACCTAATAAATTGAACCGACCTAATATCACATTTCAATTTTCAAAAATTAATTTGTTTGCATTTTTAAAAAAAGTTTCAATTTTTTGTTTTGAAAACTTAACAATTCGAAAACGACTTGATCAATTTTTAAAAAACTTAGTACCCAGCACCTTTTTGACATTATCAAGCAGATTTTTAATAAAATTTTTTCTTATAACAAAATATATATTGAAAATCTCATTTTTCTCAAAAACGGCTTCTACGATTTTGATTAAAATTTTTATGTGAACTAAAATCAGAACGATCTACCATATTATTGGAAACAAAAATGTATCTATCGTTTAAAGGTACCTCTCATAGAACCATTTTTTGGGTGTTCGACTATCCCATTATCTGTTAAACCAATTTTAATGAAATTTTGTACGCAAATAAGTTTGAATAAATTTTCAAAAAATTAAATTTTTGATTTTTAAAAGAGTGCGTTTTATAAATTTTAATATTGGCACTTATGTCTTTTTCATGCAAACACAAAAAAGTAGCTCGAGTGGTAAATATGGCAGAAGCTGTAAGTACGACTGCTGAGATAGTTTGAACATTGTTTTTCTTATCCTAAAAAAATATTCCCAATCGACATTGGATCTTCCTCTTCTTCAGGATGAGTATAGTGGATTAACTGTTTCGACTGTTCCTTTCGAAGAAATTGAAGCTATTTCTATCTTTCCTAATTGGTTTTAATGATATTGGCCGAAAATATTTCACTCATCTACTTATATTCGCTGCTTTTAATTTTGGCTGTTAATGTTGAAGGACCAATTTGTAAGTCTTCTTAATAACCATTGATGACGGATAAAAAATATGTATAATACCTTGTCTGCGTATCTTGTACACAACTAAATTTACATAGTTTACCCAAAAGAAGCGGAGTTTTTATTCAATACTTTTTTCAATGTGAGCAAGAAAGCAAGATGTAGATAAAATCCTTTAAATATTTTCAATTGCCATAATGGATTCGCTAGACCGCAGACAAAATTTTCAATCTACAAAACGATTTGCTAAAAATAACAAGCGAACCACTCCAAATCTGATTTTTTATTCAATTGCATTCATCTTTGCTGATTTCCGTCAATCAAATACGCAAAGTATCCTATCCTTGTATAGCAAATTCAGCTACCGTAATAAAATTATTTGTGCATTTCTGAAAAGTAAAAAGGTATCCGAGTCAAAGAAAATCAATATCTGTAGGACGACGACGACGCAAGACTTGGCAAAGTATTCAATAAACAGTCACTGTCAACCAGCCCATCAACACCCCCAGATCTACTGTACCTACTCTAATTATTCAAGTATTTGTCACCTTATCCTAAGACTTCAGTGACACTTTACTGTGATTTGAATTACGCTTAGTGATTCGTTTGCAATTTCACATCTAAATGCTGGAAAGTTGTTTTGCAATTGAAAAAGTAATTCACTGCAACAGTGTAAACGGAAATGTTTACACAAATTATTCTGGTCCTGTGATTAGAGATATATATACATGCACAAACCTACCCATACCCCCATAGCTAAGCTACCTTGCCTACCTACAAATCTCTAACGCGCGTCGCGTGGTTTTCAGATCCTTTGAGAGGAGAGCTTTGAATAAGCGAGGAACTAAGGAAGAGGTAAATTTGCTTTTTATTTCTAAGCTGGCAACTTAGATGATGAAAAAACAGGAAGGTGGTGGTTCTCAAGTCAACAGCGGCGTGACGGTGGCGGTGGGACACGGCGACGCAGCGGCAAGGGGTTATTACTTTTCAAGAGGTACTCTGATGCACAGCTAAAGTGAAATGAATGGTCATTCAAAAATGTTGAAGTTAGTGCGAGAAAAGTAGTAAATTAGGTTGAAAGACCATTGAGGAAAATGGGTAAACATCCTTTGCTAAGGCTTTTGGCCAGACAACCGAATGACTGCGGTTGTAAAGTAGTTTCTATAAAGTTGAATGTTAAAATATGGAAAATGAATCTAATTATAAAGTTCTTTTGTTTCTATTTTTATTTTTATTTTTATTTAAATGTAATTGAGGTAGAGAGTTAGTTATACTTACTAACTGAACATAATGAAATGTAGCTGCGGCTATAGTAGAAGTTGAAATTTGCTAAATTTCTACTAGGTATACTATTATAAAGGGTCATTCATTTTTCAGTTACGAAAGTAAAGCTAAATAAAACACACACAACGATAAATTTTTGATGAACATTTTATTTCATTATAAAGTTTGGACTTTGCCATAAAGTGTGAAAAAAAATATCATTCAAATGGCCGCCTCGGGAAGATTCGCAGCATGCGATTCTTTTGAGGTAATTTTTAACGACTTTTACGCACATTTCGGGCGGTATCTCGGCCATAACTTGAGTAATGTTTGTTTTTAATGCGTTTAAAGTTCGGGGATTATTCGCGTAAACAGTCTTTTGCGTAGCCATACAGAAAAAAATCTAACGGTGTCAAATCGCATGATCTTGGTGTCCAATTGACGTCGCCAAAACGTGAAATTACGCGACCCGGAAACTTCTCACGCAATAAAGCCATAATTGGTCGTGTTGTGTGGCTTGTTGTCCCGTCTTGTTGAAACCACATATCGTTCAAGTCATGATCTTCAATCGCCACCGACCAGAAAAAAAATCGGTTATAATTCGACCATATCGCTCCGAATGGAGTGGCTACGTTTGAATCACTACTTTTGTAGTATAAGTTTTAATAATTTTAACGCGTTGTTCGATTGTTAAGCGATCCATTATCGTAAATGGCAAACATTCAACTAATATTATGACACTTCAAATGACAGCTGGGTTTGACAGGTGTCAAATACCAGCGATACCAACTTGAAACCACGAAATGAATGACCTGTTACATTTCTTGCTTCAGCTACAGCTTTACATTATAATATAACACTGTGTAATTTTTTCGACCTTTCACAGTTATACGAAATATAAGCTATATTATTGTGGTCAGCCCTAAGATAGAGAAGTAAAGGAAGATGTGTAAATCACATATACAATGTATGTGAGTGAGGCACCAACTTAAAAAAAAAAATTATCCCCACCTGTCATTTTGCCGAACTATAGGAAAGTGGTTTTTGAGATTTTAAAACGTTAAAATAGTGAAAAAAAAATAATTCAAAAAGTGAAATAAACGATAATATAGTAAAAAACAGGTGGGCCATCTAGTGGTTTCTTTTTAAATCAGATTATTTTGACACTGACAGCTATTTCCAGCTCGAAATCTTGACAGAAAGAAACCTGTTTCCAAAGTGAGTGCTGTGTAGCCCAAAAAGTGCGTTTTTTAAAAAAAGGCGCATTTTCATCTCAGTCGTCTTGGGGATGCCAATTGGCCGCCTTGGAACTGCGGTTTGACCACTTTGGACTTTTTTTTGTGTGGGGAACCGTGAAGGACCGATGTTATGCCAATAATCCGGAAACGATTCAAGCACTTTAGACCAATATCATCCAAGCAATCCGTGAGCTACAGCCCGAAACCATCAACAAGATCTTGGAAAATTGGAGTGACAGAATGCGCTACTGCGATGCCTGCCGAGGCAGCCACTTGAATGACGTTGTGTTCCATAATTAATGCATTTGGATTTTTTTTAATTCACATTATTTTGAAAAAAACCTCACTTTTTCCCCGATAATCCCGTTCCTTTATTTCTTCTTCGAAGTTCTTCGAAGGTTCAGCCAGTAAATGTAGGAGTAGTTTTAGTACTAGATCAGAGTCTTATAGATTTGATCGTCGATTCGATAAAAACCAATTTGTAGATAGGTAATCGCACGTTTCGGAAGTTGCCTCAGGCTTTTGGACAATTGGATGACGTCTTCGTTTATCTGGCTGAGACCTTTACAGGTGCTTTTCGATAAAGGTATGCACTGCGGTGCAATCGTTCGTTCACTGAGCATTATGTGGACGTGGTCGTTTTTTTTTTTTTTTTTTTTTTCGTTTTCAGTTAAGTTCGGCATTTTACACTCGTGGACTACTTGGAAAAGGTGCACTGAGGTAACTGGAGCGTTTTGTTTTGTTTGTTAGCTTTCTAGGGCGTTCTCTGGCTTAGAGGGTTCCTCAAGCTCGAACGGTAAATAGAAACGATTCTACAGGTCTTGCGGTCCTGCTTAACGAAGTTTCTAGGGTGTTGCTAAGCTGCCTATAGAACCCGCCTAAGTTAGGATTTGTTAAGTGTTAGTGGCCGAGAGTAGATACAGAGATTCTGCTGCGTCCTCCACTGCACGTGGTGGTATATAATTTTCAGTATTCGCAGAGTTGTTCTCTATGAACGT
The DNA here is from genome assembly GCA_951394125.1 of Epistrophe eligans. Classification (NCBI taxonomy): domain Eukaryota; kingdom Metazoa; phylum Arthropoda; class Insecta; order Diptera; family Syrphidae; genus Epistrophe; species Epistrophe eligans. Next base: position 84,378,252 of record OX596029.1, read on the forward strand.
GGTTATTACATGATTTTAATCAGTTCTTTTGACGATTAAATAAAAAAGAATTAAATTTAAATTTTACCTTTTCTCTTAGTTATAATTTAGAATTAATTGGGACGGACTTGATCAGGTGGCCTCGGTAGCGCAATGCGTAGTGCATTGGCTCTGAGTGAGCTTGGTCCAGGTTCGATCCCCAGCTGGGGCAAAAAGTTTTTCAAATAAAATTGAACAATGACCAAGCACCACTAAAGGAGTCTGATGATCGGCCTGGCAGTCGTGAAATAGCTATAACTCCAGCCTAAATCTTGGTGGTAGCCCACCCAATTGTTGTTGTTTCATTCAAACCTTCAACATAAATTAGAATTGTTTTAGGTTATAATGGAGCTTTAAATCCCCTTGAATGGGATTACTTGGAAAACTTTCACTCATGGCCAGACTCGTAAATCAAAAGGGAGATAGATCTATTAGGAAATGATTCGATGGGTTACATTCATGATGTCTCCTGTATCCTCCTACACCTAACGAAGGGTAGTCAGCTGATCACATTTGGAAATCCAAATGTCTAAATTACAGGGTGAGACGATATTATTTTTTTTAGCCGCGCGGTCACTGTTCGATATAGAGGAATTGATTTATGGTATTTATGTGTCGTTATTAAATAATGTCTTTAGAGTCCCTACAACTGTCAGCTGTCAAATTGTTTTTTTTTTTTTCTTTTTTTTTTTTTAAGTTTACCAACACTTTACTACACAAAATGGCGGTAAATTCAATTCTTCCGTTAATTTTTGAACACCATTTATATGGAGTTCCGAAATTGTCGATCTTTATTTTTGTTTTTTTAATGTTTACTTTTTTTTTGCTCATTCACTGTTACTGAAAAATATTTATATCTAGCATTTTCTTACTATCTACAATCTTTGCAGTTAAAATGTTAATAACATTTATTATATTTGGACTTGGGATTACGATTCAACTGGTAAGATTGTTTATTCACTTTCAATGTTGGATATAAGTAGCTATAGTAGTTGAATGAAATAGCAGAACACTCAAATGCATTGCATTAAAAGAACTTAGCTCAAGACTTTCATATGACTTCAGTAAACCCCTAAACTACACTATATATGTATGACACATCGATAAGACTATAACGGATACACCTAACTACTACAACTACTCCATATTCTATTTGAATGACGGATTAATCCTTTCATAGAGAGTATGTACATATCTAGTCTCAACCTGTTTATTGCACTGATGCGAGACTGGGCTTTTATAATGTTCTTGTTGTTTTGCACCGCGAAGGGCGCTTTTCAGCCATAGATATAGATAAGTTGCTTCAAGTGGTATTGCGATGGGAATAATGGTGGAAAGGTGGCACAATTCAATGCAATCGATGACATTTAAGATATTGGTTTTATAAGGTGCTTTATTTCATATATACACCAATTGTTTTGTTCGCAGAAAAAGAAGGGAGGTTTGAATGAACTACATAAATGCACAACAATAGGATGAGTAGGTAAACTGAATAAGGTATAAGGTGTGCATTTGGCAGGCTAAAACAATTGAATTGCACGTGTATTCCAAGGAAAGTTAGGTAGGATACATATAATTCAGGGTTGTTTTTGGAATAAGCAAAGACAGCTTTAATGGCCGACTCCGAGGACAAAGATATAAAATGTGCGTCAAACTCACATAGCATACATACATGTACATTGAACAATAAATAGTTAGAAGGAGAGGGAAAGGAAGATATAACCTAGGGGTTGTATATTGTGTCACATGGTATTACACGAGATCTTCTTTAAAATTACCACCGCACTAAAGTAAATTATGTTCTTGCAAAGTAAGTCAGTATAACCACCACCACCACCATCTTAATTCAATCCGTTAAATCCAGGAAGAACACGTCAGCTAAAGAAGGAATTAGATGTGGTCACGTCATGATGATACTATACTCGGTTTTTGTTTTATTTTATTGAATAAAAAAAAAAACATATTTAAATGTAACTTTTGTTTCTGTAGGTATTTTTTAAGAAAGGGTAGTTCCGTATGTATTAATATATACCTTGTTTTTGGGGTGACAAGTTTAACTACATTCTATAGGCACCTAATGGTTTCACTAATTAGTTTTACACTTGCAAATTGTCGGAAGATGTTGTAATTAAAGGCCTACGTCCTACCTTACCTTTCTAGTATGTGCTAAAGTGTTCATAAGTCATATATAGTCAATTTTTAATCTAAATTATTGAAATTAACTAACCCATGAGTTTGTGCGTGGATGGGTTTTAATAAAAACAATAACAAAAAAATGTCGGCAAAAATTAAGACTTTTCTACATAACAAGGAGAGAGGTTGTGAAATATTCTCGAGGCGTGGGATTATCAAAACCAGCATGAAACATCGGATATGAGAATCTTCATTTACCTTAGTAAGAAAAGTCTAAAAAAAATATCTTATTCTTAAAAATCAAATTACGATTTTAAATAATGGTGAAACCGTAAGTATTTTTTCAAAATTTTGGGTTTAAAAATAATAATTACTTCGGATTAAGTGATATGATTAGATGTGGCCATTATTTTAAATTAAATGACTAGCAACTTCTTAAAAAATTATGATTTTGCGGGAAAATAATAATTTTTGCTCTTATAATTATGGTTTACGACTCTAATCATTGTTAAGAATTATTGAAGATTAAAGGTTTGTTGTTCTTGGTAAATCTATTCATAGTGAAGTAAGATTTTACAGCGTAGGATCATAACGACGGTGAAAGTGTAGGACTTTCAAGTCGAAAAATTCAACAAAAAAAAATGATTAATGTATAAACACATCAACAAAATCAGAGCGACCTTTTCCAATTTCAGCGTAACAATGTTGTTCTGATTTTTTTTTTTAAAGAAAAATGCAGAATTAAAAACCTCGTTATTTAGATTGCATATAAATTTTTGCAGTTTTTTTTTTTTATTTCTGCACTTTAGCCGTTGAAAAGTGGACAGGCCAAAAGTCCAGTATAAAAATATTCAAAAACTTATTTTTGAAAAATTAAATTTTGTTTTTGTTTTTTTTTTTTTTAAATTACTAAATAAAAATAATTAAATTTTTTAAAATCCTTTTTTGTACATTTATAAAACTACCAACACAATAATTACATACATACAACTACATAATAATTTAAAAAACTTGGAAATGTAGTTGACTATAACATCTTTTGTGAATTTTTTTTTGTCATTTTTGTCAAAAAAAAAAATGAAAAGAAATACTACATCAGGGTCAAATTTTAATCAAATTCTTATTTTTCCACTTGAGACTAAGTAAGACTAGACTACACCTGCAATAATTTTCTTGAGATTCTATCCGTCTTTCTTTTAACTCCTTACTTAGCACATTTTGGATATTCTCTCGATACATTTTTTTTATTTAATGATACCTGACCTGACATACGATTTTTTTTTTAGCAATTAATGAAAATCTTAATTTTCTCAAAAACCTGACCACAACATAAAAAATAAGTATTGTTTAGAATATCTTTATTTTTTTTTTTTAATTAATTAAAAAATTGAATTTTTTAAAAAATAATAAATAAAATGAAAATATTATTTTTCGAAAAAAAAAAATCCAGTAATTTTTTTACAAAAAGGCAACCATTTTACGAAAATTGATAAAAATTGTTATAACATTAGTTCAACATAATATTTTGTTGAATTTTTTTATAGAGAATGTTTAGAATAATTTTAAAAATATTGTGTACCAAAATTTTCAAACAAAATTTGTTTGGATTTTTGAGAACTTAATAATTCGAAAACGACTTGGTCAATTTTAATTAAACTGAGCACCCAGCACTTTTTTTGACATTATATGACATTTTTTCTTACTACCACCTCCCATACAAATGTTTAAAAACCGCAATTGAAAATCTCATATTTGTCAAAAACGGCTTCTACGATTTTGATTAAATTTTTTGTGTGAACTTATATCAGAACGATCACCCATATTATTGTAAAAAAAATTATCTATCGTTTAAAAATAGTACTCACCTCTAATAGAACTATTTTTTTTTGGGTTTCGACTATCTCATTATCTGTTGAACCAATTTTAATTACAAATTAGCGCTTAATATGTTTAAATAGTTTTGCATATACAAATTTTCTGCACCATAGAATTTTCCCGATTTAGTGATCGTAATTATTCTAGACCCATTACAGGTTTTTGGCTTGAAGGTCATATGTACCACACATTTTTGAAACAATATAATCTAGTAAAAAATTATTTCTTTTGGAATTGAGAAAACTTAAAAGTTAAATGTAAAAATTACGTATACGACCGAGTGTACGCCCATTTAATTTTTAATTTTTAAAGATATTAATTTTCCCTTGATTTGTTCTTTTAATTTATTCATTGTATTTTTTTTATTCGAGAAAATATTTCAGTAGGAACATAATGGTATCAAATCTCTGAATTGTAAAATGTGCGGTCACAGAATATTTTGATAATATGTATTATTACGAAATAAATATATCTATCTATAAAATAAGCTAAATTGTACACATCTTCGCTAAAGTTAGCTTGGCGCTGTTTTTTTCGTTTAAAAATAATAATAGTTATAGGACTGTGGGTATTTTCATAGAATCTCCGAGCATTAGGAACCGATACACGTGATTTAAGTATTTTCGGTGTTCAGAATGTTTAAAAAAATGCTCCTGGATCCACTGAAGTGTCAATTTGATTGCAAAATGTGTTTATCTGTCAGCCATCAACAAACTTTTTTTTTAATCAGATCAAACATATGGTTTTATAGGGTAAGTTATTGTTAACGAACTACCTGAAGAATTTCATTGATGTAATTTAAGTTTAAGATACTCTTACTTTCAAAATTAGTACGTATCAAAAAATTTTAATTTATGTAAACTTAATACACACTCATTTTAATTTAGTTTAGTTTTATTTTATTTTATTTTTTTTTTTTTTTTTGAAAAAAAATCACTTTATGGCTCGACTATTTTCTCTAACGCTTTCTAGACCGACCTATTTAAACTTATACTCTATTTTATGTTTAACTCTTGGTTAAGAACTGGGTCACCTCCAGATTGAATTCAATGTCTCACATCCCGAGTGTATAAGCTAGATAGGTATAGGTATAGAGGATAGAAGTTCCTAGGTAGGTAGAGGTACTTTGAAATTCCCAACTGTCATGTCGGCTCTATTTTAACTTCTCTTTTCTCTTTGAAAATAATGTCTAACTTTATTCATTCTGCATACAGAATGAATTCGTCGAAAGAGGCTTTGAAGTTATGCAATAGGTACTCCTGTGGGTGGGAGGAGAGGGGGTCGGTGGAGTTTCGGATGGAATTCTTTAAAGAATGTTATCTAATTTATGGTGTGTGTTCGCTTATATGCTATATACCTACCTACACACAAAGTTTGCTCCTATGTGCAGTTTGCAATGGATATTGCTTTAAGTCCTCCTCCTCATTGTCCTGTTCATACATATAGATAGAGTCGTCCTCGTAGTCGTCGTCAACGTCATCGTCGTAGTTGTTGTAGTCGTCTATTTCTTCTATTTAAACATTTTCAATATGGCCTATTTCTCAGGCTGATCGGAAACGGGAATGATGATGATGTGTGGGTAGGTACTGGTACATATTATATTATGTAGATGGTTTCGCGATGGTGGAGATAAACTACTAAAGTTCGTAAACTTTATTGTTGGCCCACTTATAACTGTTCCTCGGGGGTGGTAATTTATTTGTTTTCAAATTGAACAGCCTTGAAAGTTCATTTCATAGATTTTTCATCAGCCCCCAACCCAACTAACACTACCGTTTTCGTTCTTCCCCCTTCAACCACTTCTTGTTTCTATATTCAGCCTGCATTTGCAGCAGTAGCGCACCGGTTAAACAGTGCATGTGGATGTGGCTCATTTCCTTCTTTGCGGCAATTTATATATATAAATATATACGATACGGACTTGTGTCTGTCTTTGGGGTTCGTGTTACTGTTTGTATTAGTTCTTGGCTCGTTTTGTCGTGTGTTAAAGGTAATAACGGTCTTCACGTATAATGAGGCTAAATTAAAACTATTAATTTTCCCCCCTTCTTTTCATTCTTGATAGGGATATAACTTGCTGGCTGGTTATGCTGAGAGGAAACTTATTATTGTCATAATTTCACTTCTCGAGAGGAAAACTGGTGCAAATGAGATTGAGAAGGTAAAGGATTAAAGAGGAAGAAAAGCAATTTCACGTCTACTTACCTATGTATACTATATAAATGCAGGATGGAGGAATTTATTAAATTGCGGATTTGTAAAAATATCATTTGTGTGACATTCATAGTTCCGGCATCATGAGACTGGGTTTTTAATTAAATTTTTTTAAGGATAAAGTTTTTTGATATTATTTTACTCAAGAAAACTGTGTCATTTAGCAAAAATTTTAAGAATGTCAAGATGATTTTCAAATAGAGTTTTGGGGAAAAGTTAAAAAAGTGTTGAGTGGCATACAATTTGCTCTTATGGGAAAAAATCATTAATATTGTTGGCAGAAAATAAAGATAGAGTAATAAATTTATGTCATTGCAGGAGTAGAATCAGTAGCAGCAGCAAGCAGCATATACAAATACTAAATCTTAATCAGGTTCTCCATTAAAAAAAAAAAATATTAAAAGAAAATTGAAAAAGTTCCAGGCTAATGATAGAACTTATACGGAATTCAATTGTGAGCCATAAAAGTGCTTACAAACTTAAAGACTTTTTATTCATAATGAATAATGAGAACACTGGAAGAATAAATGTATTATGATTTGATTTTTCTTTCATTATAATACAAAATAATGTCCCCTATAATTGATTACTATTTTGGACTTAGCAACACTTCACTTTTCTGACGAAAAGATTTTTTTTTGCGTGTGGGTTTTAACGTCTTCAAGAGAATTGAAGAAAGTCTGGAGTATCGGATAATTCATCCATGTTTTCATTTTTGTAATCCAGTTTAAAAACTATTTGTTTCGCTTTGCCAGATGTAACCTATTTGTATAGGGCTTATTTTTTAACTCGCGTTACAAACCTTAAAGTTGCTGCTATCAATAGTTACGATTTGCTTTAGGTGTTGGACAGATGCTTGTTTGTTTTGTTTTAAGGGAGTACTTGGTATTGTCTTCGTTTACTTCAAGACTAACAAGTTTCGTCTATTCTTTAATTGCCGCGAATTACCTTGGGAGCTACAGATGATTTTGATATTTTTAGCATACCCAAGTTGTTGAACAAATCTGTTGAAGATAGAGCCTTCTGTCTAAATGCTTGCCCTAAATGTATTATTTGATCCGTAACGAGATTAAAGAAGTCACATATAGAGCGTTTTTCTTTTTTAGTTCAGAGTAGACCTCTGAATAGAGTCTGAACACTCCGAACATACTCTGAGCGATCTCTGAACTGAGCATGCTGTGCTCTGAGAGTTCAGATTTATTTAAAGAAACACGCCTCACCAGCTCTCACTTGTCAAATTTGTGTTCAGCTATTTAACTCGGTCTATTCTATCAATTAATTCTGAGCTCATCTCATATAGCGCGCTCTGAACATGCTCAGAGCGAAAAAAGAATCACGGCTCTGCACTGAACTAAAAAAGAAAAATGCCCATAGTAGCGCTTTACCTTGCCGAAACTCTTTACATGTTCCCAAAGTTCCGAAGGGCTATTTTCCAGTTAAAGATTGGACAGTGTTTTTTAATATCGCGTGACAGAACTAAATCAGTTTTCCCAAGATTCTGAGTTCAATCCCCACCAAATAGAGCTCCTGACGATGAGTTCCATCAAATTTTATCATAAATTCGATGAAAAGATGGTGGGTCCCAACGTGGTACTTGCCTATTAAAGAGTGGTCGAAGGGCTTGAAAAGCTCACATAGTAGATATTTACGTTGGATAGGATCTTATAAAGAGTTTTTCAATAGGGATAAGTCAATGTTGACAGTCTGTAGCGGCCATATTGTTTTGTTGGCGTTTTTCAAATCTGATTTTATTATGCAGTCATTGATGCCTAAAGCACCGTGATGTTTAGTGGCACAATTGTGCAGCACGTTCAAATAATAAAACTTTATTTTCAAAATTAGTAACGTTGCGCCCAATTTACGGTAGAAGCGCTTGCTGTTCTCTATGTACAGTACATATTTGGTAGCCAAATTCGAGACAACTGATTTAGTAAGAATTCAGCCAATACCCGAACGTCAAATTACACAAGAAAATCTTCGATATTGGTGAAAACACACAGAAGAACCCGAGGCTGTCAATTCCTTGCCATGCAGAAGAACTTTGCCTTTCGCAGTGTTTTTGACGTTTTGGTAATGATTGGAGTTTATTAGCTGCTGAAAATGCTGCTTGAACATATTATTTTAACTGAGAGCCTGCATTTCGGTCTTAAAACAATCAGATAGTTGCATGGATTTATTTTTTTTTTTTATAAAAAAGGAAGTTAGTACAAGATTAATGATTTTCACTTATGAATAATTTTCTCCTCCAAAAGAATACGACTATTGTCAGTAATTTTTTTACAATATTTGAATTTATTAAATAAGCGAACAAAGAAGAATATCTTAAGCAGTGTTTTATGGTTGTCGCTTTTGGTTGCCATTGTTCTTGATTCCATCCTATGAAATATGAAATCTCTATACAAAATGCAAAAGTACAAATTTACTTGAATAGATATTTCAGGAATTTTTAATTTTGTATACCTCCTTCAATTACAATTCATAAAATTCATTAACAATATGAATTTATGATGAACAAAAAGGGAATTCATTTTATAAAATGCATTCATAAAATGCATTTTATTTTATGTGTAAGATACATTTTAAAACCAGTAGATATATGTAGATACCAACAATATACTATACACATAAATCTTTAAGGCACTTCATTGGTCATAAAAGGGCAGAGCCATCGCCAACTCAGTCATGAGATAAATGCTAGCGTAGGTAGAAAATATAAAATATTGTAAAATCAGGCGCGGCTTAAGAAATTCACTTTGAAGGGGGTCACGTGTGTTCTAGACCAGATCAACTAGTACATTTCTATGTACTAACGTGATACTTCTCTTAAATAAACAATGTTTTTGGGTGGTTTTATAGGTTTTAAAAATTAATTTATTCAATGAAAATGGTCAACGCCTTGACTCTCCGTCGCCAAATTCTGTCCCAATGTTGTCAAGTATTGTGATTGTCAACCGTAAGAATGTGCTTATGGCTGCGTTGACACGAATAATAGGGCCAACGCATTAGTAATTTGTTCTGTCAAAGCAGTTTGGGCAAATTGACGGACTGCTCGTCATCGCGTTAACTGTATCTCAATCAAACTTGATACTACAGAATTTTTAAACCGCCTTACCGTAGCCTACGTTGACCTTTTATCTCAATTTAAAAAATGCCTAATTTTGTAGGTGTTTTTCAATCAATTAACACCTTAGACATCCTTACGGGTTACTTCTTTTGCAAGGAATTGACAAGTCCTCCCAGAGCATCTCATATCATAAAATAGTGCTTCTTACATTAGTCCTTCAGATTCAGTAGAAAATTATAGGTGCTCTCAATTCCTGCCATTAAAACACACAGAGGAATAGTTGAGAGTTGTAAGTGACTATAGGCATCAGTTCTATATGATCTGTCGCTTCACCCAATTTATTTATTTTTAAACAATTTTAAAAACTTATTTATTTCATTTATACATATTTATTACATAATTAAAGTGTACTCTCTCCAAACGGACAGCTCCCATAAGCGGAGACCACTCATATCCGGAAAAATTTATTGGTACTGTCAGTGTCGGGTTGTGAGAGAGTTCACTGTATTAATAAAAATGAATTTGTTTCTATTATTAACAAAGTTTTTTTTAAAGATTTCTATTTGCTAGCTAGGAAAATGTAAATAATATAAGTCGTTTTAAATGAACATACCAGAATTGTTTACCTATTTCCATTGTTTTCGCGGTCATTACTTTCATGAATACCCCTTCTCTTGGATACGTGCTTATTTAGAAAAAAAATATAGAGCTCAATAGCCACTGCACAACGTGCTCACTTCTTTGGTAGCATGTATTTTGTATATGTATGTATCTTCATAACACACATACATATGTACATATTATATCTGTGTAGTATATTGCATATATTTAGATATATATATATATGTAATGTATATATAAAATACAACATACATTTTATAAGAGCAAACAATTCGGGTTTTTACATACATTACATGTATTTTATAACTTTAAGAGAATTTATGAGGCTCCTAGAGCAATTGCCGCTGCTTGGTGGTAAATCATAATATTATTTCATATATGCAATACTTTATAAATATATGTATGTATGTATATATGTATGTTTCAAAAGAGAGAAGACAAACAAAAAATCAAAACAAATCGTCCCTTCAGGCAGACTCCGTGGGGGTGTGGTTTTTTTTTTTGTATGTGCCATTTAATATATTAAAATGAAAGATATGAACAGTTAAAATAGCTATATAAATAAACAATACCGCAGTCCATATAGAGGAATAAAAAAGTCTAAAAATTTGAATTAAATATCCCTTTAGAAATTTTGAAGTGATTAAAGATTTTAAGCCAGCTAGTTACAATATACATAGTAACATTTAATATTTTCAAAAATAAATTTGTCAAAATAAAATAAGTACTTTACAACATAAGTACCTTTGACCAAATAAAAAATTCACTCGGTTAAAATTATATATTTTCTTAAATTAAAAACATATTAAATTTAGAAAAAAATTAAAAATTTTTAAGCGAAATTGAAAATCTGCTGCCTTTAACCCACATCGGCCCTACTTCAATTTGAATTTAAACTTCTTAATTTTAATTATAAGCTTAGTAAGAATCAAGGATAGTTTTAAACACCCTTTTTAACTTATAAAAGCTCGTTTTTATCTCATTAAAATTTTATGAGCGTCATTTTTTAAGTATAATGACATTAGATGCAGTCAACAAGTAAGAATTGTGTTGATGACATTTCTTATACCTACCAGTGATTCCATCGGTCGTTTTGTTTTTAATAGTACTTTTAAAATTAGTACAATATGAATAAGAACATTTCTACTTTGGATATTTGTGTATGTACATAGGTACTATATGACAAGTTATGGACGAGATTTTTATCAAAGTTGATATTACCTACCACGATTGCGAAGTGGGTCTTGCAATTCTGTCTGTCCTGTCCTTTTAGCTGCAGCCTAATTGAGTGGGTCGATTTGCCTTAAACTTAGTAACTTGCACTTTTGGGCAATCCCCCGACACGTATTTTTTTTAAGACCAAAAATATCGATAGCTACCTGTAGTACACATTTTCTTACAAAATTATGAAAATCTTATTTTTCTCAATAACGTTATCAAAACTTAAAAAAAAAAAATCGATAATCGATAAGAAAAGTTTGAATTTCTTTTTTTTTTTTTGTGAACTTAATAATTCGAAAGCGACTTGGCTGATTCTTATTAAACTTGACTGTACGCCGCCGTTATTAAGCATTATCTAGCTGATTTTAAATAAAAATAATTCTTAGGACCAAAATTAACGGTGCCTCCCATATAAGTGTTTAAATAACGGTAAGAAAAATCTAATTTTTCTCAAAAACGGCTCCTACAATTTTGATTGAAATTTTTATGTAAGCTAAAATCAGTAGTACGATCAACATATTATTAGAACAAATTTTTTATTTATCGATTATTAACTAATGGGTGATTTTTTAAGAGGTTTAGAACTTTAAAAAAAAAAAAAACACAAAAAATTCGAAAAAATGAATGAAATATTTATTTGAATCGATAGTTTGAACCTTGCAATTTAATGTTTAAAGATAATTTCATGCAAATGTTGACCGCGGCTGCGTCTCAGGTAGCCCATCCGCTGAGTCCAATTTTGGCATACTCTTTCACACATATCGGCCGGTATCTCACGAATGAATGCATGGATGTTGGCTTCCAGTGCGTCAATCGAAGCGGGCTTGTCCCTATAGACATTAGCCTTGACATACCCCCACAAAAAATAATCTAATGGTGTCAAATCGCACGATCTAGGCGGCCAATTGACCAATTGGTCACAATCTTCCGAATAGACTGCTCAGAAGGTCGAGAATGCCGACCATAAAATGGAAGCAGCGCGCGATGAACATTTCGAACCGAGCACGAATTTTGATAGTAAAATTCAATAATTTGCAAGCGTTGTTCATTTGTAAGACGATCCATGGTTAAATTGCAAACCAAACTGAAGCTGCTTGACAGTGACACAAGGTACTAAACACACGTCAGCTGTCAAAACCAGTGTTGCCAAAACCAAACCAGCTAAAAAATCACCCGTTATATGTCTCATGGAACCATTTTTTGGTTTTTGAATAACTCATTATCTGTTACTTTTAATAACTTTGGATAATATTGCATATCAAAATTTTGGAAAAAACGTTTCGGATAAAAAAAAATCAAAATTTTTTTTTTTAATTCGGTATGTCGAAAATGGGCAGATAATTTTTTCAAAATTAGTTTTTATACACCGCATTAATAAGTACCTACTAAAAAATGGCGTACCAATCTTTTTTCTTAAAATGGTTTTCAAAATCTTAAATATAATAAAAAATATTTTTTTTTTTTTTAAAACCACTCCAACATTTTTTTTTCTCATAAATTTCTACCTCGGTGTTTTTTTTTATTCTTTCTTTGTGATTTTGTCTGTATCGTTTTTTTTAGATTTTCTGGAATTTGTATCCGCATGTACAGCTTTTTCATATATATTTCGAATGTGGGGTGGAAATAACGTATTTTTGCGTTCATGGGATCTGAAGCAAACTCAAATTAAACTAAAATATCCTCTAAATTTCCCTTTTTAGATTGGTTAAACTAGAAATATTGATTCAAAATAGCTTTTAACGGCCTTTAGTCCGCAAAAAGTTATTTTGAATCAATAATTCAACAAGTCCAATTAAAATAGTGCTAAGTCTTCTACTTGGCTGATGTATTTCTGTAGTATATAGAATTTGTATTATTTAAAAAAACCTTCATATATAAACTAGAAATATTTATTGATAAGAGGATTTAAGATAAAAGCTCTTGTAAATTGTTGCATAAGTTGGTTTGCATAATATAAAAAGGAAGGTTATAATTATCATCACAAAAACGATGCGTATAAATCTGGAAACAATATTTAAAGATCAAAATATTTCTCGAACTTAATTTAGTATTCCGTTTAAAAAGGCATAGTAATATATGTCAAGGACTCAAATTAATACCTCTCCTATATACCTGTACATAGCCCATTCAATTATGCTTTCTGAAAAGTTGTTTTAATTTTAAATTATAAATTTGTCTTTTGCTGTCAGAATATTCACAAACAATTTAATAATTTATTTCTCATGTCCAAAACTTCCTCCCATCGGTGACCAAAAACTAGCTTTTGCAAAAGTGTAACCATCCGAAAATAAATTTGATGTAATTAGTTCCCAGGTACCCAGGTACCCAGTTGGCAGTGCAAATTAACAATTTGATAATTAAAAACCAGTTGAAATATGTATTTATATCCATTACATTGACTGTAACTGTATTTATACTCGTATACGTATCTTTACCTTTAAGTATCTTCGTTATTAAAAGTAGGCAACATTCGATTCAAAACTCTTCTACTGAACCCGAGTTTATGCCCACCAAGGATTCATTACGTGTGTTTAGTAATGGATATGGATATCCCTCCCTGGCCATGGATGTCATTAATTTATCATTGTGCTACCTTGATTCAAAAATCCTCCCTACATACAACCCGTCCATCGCTCATTCGTGGCACAATTTCTAGTCCTAATCGTATTCAGCTTGGTTCTCCCAAAAAAAAAAAAAAACAGAAGAGAGGAAATCTGTGCGATGATATAGTCATAGTCAACAAGCAACTTATCACCGGACCAGCGCCAGCACCCGAATAGTCGAAGCAAGGAAGCGAGGATAACCACTCGCTGATGCGCCGCTGATGCTGTAACCAGACACCGGGTAACTTTGTATCTAAACTGTAATTAAATCTGAATTCGTTAGCATATTCCAAAAAGCAATTATCACCACGTTTATGAATTAAGTTTGCCGCGGTGAAATATTTAAATATTCATAAGGCAGCCATAATCTCTGGCGTACGGTACCTACATATATATGTATGTATGTTTGGAAAATGGATCACTTTTGGTGATAAAGTGAGTGACTGTGTGAGCGTTGATGGGTATTTTCCTCCTTCTTCTTGCATAATCTGGCGGAGAATCACTTTGTGTACTTAGCTTCTTTAATATCTACTCAATTTGTGGTCCTCATCATGTTGGTTGCTGCAATATAAATCTAAAAATGCACGACTTGGTCGCACGAACTTGCATTTTTAAGAAAAAAAATGTGTACCTACGCCATTTTTATGTATTTATTAATGCGGAGTTAAAAAAAATTAATATTGAAAAAAATCATCATTTTCGAAATTTTTGAAATTTTGAATGTTTTTTTTTAATTCCCAAATTTGATTTTCTGTAAATTTTGATATGCATATTATTCAAATTTACTAGAAGCTCTTGTGTAAAAAAAATTCATTAAAATCGGTGCAACAAATAATGAGATAGTCGGAAACCAAAAAAAAATGATTCTATGAGAGATACCATTTTTAAACGATGGATAATTTTTTTTTAATAATATAGTAGATCGTACTAATATTAGTTCACATAAACATTTTAATCATTTTAATAAACAAAATCGTAAAAGCTGTTTTTGAGAGAAACGATATTTTCCATTCCGGTTTTTAAACACTTGTTTGGGAATTGGGAGGTACCGTTATTTTTGGTCATAAGAATAATTTTTATTTTAAATCTGCTTGATAATGTTAAAAAACTACTACATGCCAAGTAAAATACAAATCGGTGAAATATTTTTGAATTACTTTTGAAGTACCTATTGAAACTTTTTTTTTTTAAATCCAAACAAAAAAATTAATGAAACTTCTTAAAAGATTTTCTATAAATGAATTTTTGTCAAAATCGGTTGAGCCGTTTTGTAGACGTGAAAAATAAGATTTTCATAATTTGGTAAAAAAAAATTGTACGGCAAGTACCGTTATTTTTGGTTTAAAAAAAATGAAAAAAAAGTGTGGGCGGATAACCCAAAAACCACTAGGTACCAATTTTAAAGAAAATCGACCCACCCGTTTAGGTTGCAGCCGAAAGGACAGGGCAGACTGCAGATGGACAGATTGCGATGCCAAAAACTGGGTCTTTGATATAAAAAAACCTTTTTTTTTTTTGGATTTTAGTTCAACGTTTTTTTTTTAACAAAGTGCCCGTATTTAAAATATCTGAGTAAAAAAAAATCAGTGGATCCATTTTGAGAAAAATAAGATTTTCGAAAAATACTAAAAAAAAATAAATGTACCGTTATTTTTGGTCATAAAAAATGCAAACAAAAATATCGGAAGAAAAACTCTATAATTGTAAAGAAAATCCACTGATCCGTTGTAGGTTGTAGACGAACAAAGAGGCAGACTTGCCAGACTCACATTTTTCATCTTCCCTATCATCGCAATGTCAAGTTTGATCAAAATCTCGTGTTCGATTTTGTTTACAAATTTATAATAGGTATCTAACTACTTACTAATTTATTACAAGTAAAAAACATTTTTTTTAAAGCCTTTTTAAGGACACTAACTTTAAAATTGGAATGAAGTCTGATTAAAAAAACACTAATAATTTATTTAAAACAAATATTTTTATTTACGTGCATACCACTAGTCTTGTATTTATTTTAAATTATTTAAATACGGTTTAGTTAGTTACTACCAATTTTATACCTTTCTTAAAACTCTAATAATATAAATTTTGTCAAAGTGCTGCAATATCAATTGATTTCGTGTGTGGGTAAGAACAAAGAAAGAATAGTTTTTTTTTTTGCTGCAAAACTTTTCTTATTGGATGCGTCATCCCTTGCAACATGAAGTCTAAAAGTTAACGGCTAATAACTTTGCAAATTGCTGAGAACTATCAATTTTTTTTTTATTTTTATGAATATCATTTTGCTAGCTATACCATACAAATACTCAACTTTAGTCTTCTTGTTTTTGTTGTTTCAAGCAATGAACTGTGTATTCTTCTTATTCCAGCACCTACATACATGCATATTCGTATATCCTTTATAATATGTGCATGTTAAACTATAAAACCCCTTATTCTGTTGATGTTGAAGCAGTCGTCCTGCTTTTAGGTCATATCAGCGCAAAGCAAGCTCTTCAAATCCATAAGCCAAAACAATAGCAAAAACCCAAAACCAAACTATCAACTCAAGATATAGAATAACTACTACTCGTACCTACTATTTTGTATCTATGGATATAAAGATTATTATTGTTTGGAAAACTATGCAGCCTGGTTCTGGTAGTAGGTATACCTACCTACATACCTACCTACCTACACCCTCTTGTGTGGCAGCAGTGGCACTATCAAAAGTCGTTAAGACTAACTTTTTGAGTAACATCAGAGTGCCGGTTTGCAGTAATTGCACCAGGAGAACCAGGGGCTGGGCTGGGCCGGGCGGAAGGCTTTGTTAACCTAAAAATTGATTGGTAAGAAGGCAGTAGAGCGGTGGCATTGGTATTTTTCTTCTTGTTTTTTTTGTTTTTGATGGTTTCCAATAGAAAGTGGGGGAGGGGTGATGGGTAACTTAGGTAACTTTGCGGATGATGAGGGGCAGATTGCGACATGGCCCATCTTTTTCTGCACAGGCATAGGCACAGCACATGACGGTATGCTGTATGAACACTGAGTGAACATAAATAAAATATATCTATTCATGTATTTGTATATAGGTATACCGCTACGTTACACATATAGAGAAATAGTTTTGTCCTTTCTCCGTGTCAGCGAAGAAGAAGAATGAATATAGAGAGAAAGTAAAGGGCAACTGGAAGTGGGAAATGGTAGCTTCCGTTTTGCTTTGCGATTGTTCTATACTTCGTCCATGGACAACGACGGTTGTTGATGGTAGAAGGATAGTGATGGAAAAGATAGTTGTTTTTTGTGGTTTTGTGTTGGTATAGGTATAGGTATGTATGTACATATATATTCTTAAGAACTGATGTCATGCAAAAAATAAAAACAAAGAACTAACAGATATGTGTAGAATAGTCCACATGCGGTCAGTTTGGCGCAATTTTTTTTTTTTTTTTTTTTTTAATTTCCTTCTTTTCGTGTTTTTCTTTGAATTCATACGTTTTTTTTTTTTTTTTTTTTATTATTCTGCTGCATTGTCCTTCATTTCGAACATTGAAATGTTGAATTTATTTGGGTTATGACTTGGCCCAAAGTAGGACAATTGAAATTTCAAGGCAATTCGAACCATTTTGAAAAGGTAGGTAAATTGTAACGCTGCTCAGAAACAAGAAAAAAAACTAACAAAAATGAAGTCCTTAAAATTTAAAATTTACTAGGTACATATGTATAATTTGAGAGTTAATAAATTAAAATTATACCACCTGTTTGCAATTGCATAATTAGATGCTATAGTTGGTACCTACGTAACGTATACAGAAATTCAAACTTATTTAAAAAAAAAGCTTTTGAATAGATCAGCTCTTTTGTATACGAAAGGCAATAAAACTTACCTATAAATGTGGTATAAAGAGATGATTAAAATCAGGTTCGGGCTTGGTTGTGTCCCGAATGATAAAGAGACAATACTTTGGAAACTTTTAAAATTATTTGAAATTTTTGCACATCGTGTTTACGTATTTATTTTCTCTCCATGAGGTAGCAGGTACTTACTTTACTTACTTGAACAATTTGTTGATGTTCTCAAAGGACTCTTCTTAAATGCAAAGAGAAGGCATCGTGTTTTTCTATAAAATTAAATCTATTTTCCCTGATTTCCCGTTTAATATGTAGGCTTCTTCATCCTGATAGTAATTTTAAGGACAAAATATTCATGTTGACAGTTCCTATTCCTACTCACTATATTCCATCCACCAATATCAACTAGTTGAACTTTGCGAAGCAGATATTAAAAGTATTTCATCCGTTTTGTGCTCCCTCGATGATTCCGAATACTTTTGTTTTTGTTTTAGGTGACTTTAATCTCCCAGGGATAAACAGAATTTCTTGTGCTGATAATCACTTAATATTTAATCCAATTAATTTAGTAAGTTGGTAGCAATATTCTGGTATTGATTTTTGTTACCTCTATCTTTAGGTAATCAAATTTGTACATCAAGTTCAAAACAATTTTTGTAAT
Organism: Epistrophe eligans; assembly: GCA_951394125.1. Lineage (NCBI taxonomy): Eukaryota > Metazoa > Arthropoda > Insecta > Diptera > Syrphidae > Epistrophe > Epistrophe eligans. The sequence goes on from OX596029.1 coordinate 84,396,493, forward strand.
CTTCTCGACTTTGTCTGTTGTCGTTATTAATGCTTGTTAAAGGTAATAAGGAAAACTAAAAAGGTTTTTTTTCAAAGAACTTTTAAGCTTTGTTATTTTTATCGTGAGCCTAAAGGTGAGAAAGTTAGAAAATCATTATACTCATATTAGCTTGTATGTATGTATATTTCAGTATTTTGACTATTAATTTTGGAAGTGTCGACTTTCATTAGTTTTAAATTTTGATTTTGAAAATTGAAAAAAAAAAGTAGAGTAGATCAGAGGGCCATTACAGCAATTCTACCTGGGGAAATCGAAGTTTGTAGGCGAGGTATATGAGGAATGCAAAATGAAATGAACAAAAAGTTCCGCCATGTTTTGAGTAGAATAACAAAGTTTAATTACTAATACAAACACAAGTTGTTTGTTTCTAAGCAAACAAAAAATCTGTTGTTATGATTTTTTATTTTTCTAAAAGTCAAATTAAAAAAAAAAAAAAAAAAAAAAACACTACTACAATAGAAGCTAGTTCATTTATAGACAATTTTCTGCCAGCTTTTTTTGTCACGTGTGTGACTGAAGGAAAACTTATTCTGGGGTAAGTTCAGCTTAAAATTGAGCCAGTATGTGACGGCCCAGTGGGATTACTTTTCTACTGAAACTTATAAAAATATTTAACTAATCATAGTACAATCGTAAATTCATATCAATGAAAAGAATGGAATTATAAAAATCTATAAAACGTCAGAACACCATAATTACAAAGTATGGCTTCAAAATTACATAACTAACTAACTTACTTCTTAACCCTTGTAAGCTTGTAACCTTTGTACTTTGTAAAAAAAAATTAATTAGAGATTTTGATTAAACTTAATATTACGATGATAGCGGAGTCGATAAAAGTCGGTCTCAAAATTCTTTCCGCTCGTTTTTTGTCTGTTCGTTCGGCGGCACCCTGAATACATATTCTTTAAAGTTGGTATATGGGGCATTCGCTACCTGCCGTACAATAATCTTTTGCAATGAATGAATATCTTATTTTTCTTAAAAACGTGCCCACAACTTTTATTTATATTTTTCTTTTACAAATTCAACTACCATTTTGTAAAAAACAATCCAAAATAAATGGCACCTCCCCAGTCCCCATACAACTATTTTTTTTTTATTTTATTCAAAAAATGGCGTAACAGATTTTGATCAATTTTTTTAATGGAGAATATTTTAAAAAGATTCAAAAGTATTTAATACCAAAATGTTTTTGGATTTTCAAAAAAAGGTTTAAATTTTGGATTTTAATAAACTTAATAACTTAACTTAATAAACACACATACGTCGAATTTGGCACACAGATGTTTTTACTTGCGATATGCATAGGTTGGTTTGGTACTATAAGGCAAGTTATGGATTCGTAAAAAAAAATCTAACTCCAGATTTTGATCAAAGTTGACATTACAATGATAGCGAAGTCGAAAAAAGTGATTCTTACAGTTCTGTCTATCTGTCTGTCTGTCCTGTCCTGTCCTTTTGGCTGCAGCCTAAACAGAACGGTCGATTTTCTTCAAACTTGGTACCTACCGGTTTTTGGGCATTCCCCTGAAATGTTTTTTAAATTTTTTTTAAGACCAAAAATAAATGTAAATTTTTTTTTACCTAATTATTAAAATCTTATTTTTCTCAAAAACGTACCCACAACTTTAAAAAATAAAAATTCAGTAATTTTTTTTTTACAAAAAGGCTACGATTAAAAAAAATCAGAAAAATTGTTTTAAGTGGTACCTCCCATGGTATAATTTTTTTTATTTTCGATTATCTCATTATCTGTTAAACCAATTTTTACACAAGAGCTTCTAATACAGGTCTTAGCATGTATAATAAAATTCTGATATTCAAAACTATTTTTCAGCCTATACTCACTTATGGTGCTCCAGTGTGGTTTGACTGTGTGCTGAGACCCATTAAAAAAAAAAAATGCAAAGAGTGCAAAATAAAATATTAAAATTAATACTAAATTTGCCATGGCATTTTTCAACAGTAAGGCTTCATGATAAAGCTAATGTTAAGCAAATTAAGCTTGTACTATATAAACTACAAGACAACTTTTTTTAGAAGATGTTCCTATACTGATAATGAGCTAATTCTTAGTCTCTTAAATTAGATATATATATATTTTTCTTTATGTAACGCATTTGGGTTTATGTGCAATTTTAGTTTTTAAGTATTATATAAGGGTTTTTTTCTTGTAGCTTTTCTCTTGAATATTTGTTAAAATCTTGTAAATTATATTCATTTTAGTATTAATAATATTGAAGTTGTAAAGAATTTAATTTTCTATATCTCTTAAGTAAACATATATAAATGTAAGAAATTTCGAACTGCAACACAAAAATAAATAAATAAATGCATAATATTGCATATCAACATTTTCAAAAAAAAAAAACGAATTTTGAATATTGAATGTTTGAATGAAACAACAACACTTTGGTGGATTTACAAAAAAAAATCAATTTTTTTTTGAAAATTCAATTTTTCGAAAATGGGTTGTTTTTCAAAATTAATTTTTAAACTCCGCATTAATAGTTAAATACTAAAAAATGACGTACCAATTTTTTTTTTTTTAGTTTTATGAACATTTTATTTAAAAAAAACCGCTCTAACGATTTTTATTTTTTTTTTCTTATAAATTGAGATTTGTGTAAGAAATCAGGTGGTGTTTACATTGCAGTGGTGTCAAAACAATTTCCGAAATTATCTAGTCAATTTATTTCTGATTATTTTGATTTTTTAACAATTTTTCAGTTTTAAGTGCACAATTTATATATAGCGGTGTGATCGCACATAAGACCATGTTGGTGCGAACCAGTCGTGCATTTTATTTAACATTATCTCGCAGATTTTAAACAAAGTCTCATAACTAAAAAAAGCGTTACCTTCCATACAATTTAAAAAAAAAACCGTTAAGGAAAATCTTTTTTTTTATTTTTATCTGACTAATGTCATTACGATATATAATATTATTGGAAAAATTTAACCTTAAAGCATTATTAACGGTTTCTCTTTTAAAAAACATTTTTTTTTGATTTCGGACTGTTTCATTATCTGTTCAACGTTTTTTTATTATTTCAAAATTAAAAAAAAAAATATTTCAAAATAATTTTTTGATAGTTCCATATTTCAAAAACAGAAACTTAATTTTTAAATTTAATTTTTAACTCCAAACCAAGCAAGTTCTTGCGACCAAGTCGTTTATTTTATTTATTTTTTCCAACCAATTGCTTGTTATTATGATGTTAACATTATCACACTTAGTTCATCGTATAATTGCACTCTCTTTATTGTTGATGTAGAACACTTCCAAAAACATTGTGCTACTATTACCAAAATTAGTTATGAAAATCAATAGCTTAGTTGACTGGCCTAGTTCCTAGTCCTCATCATCACATCATAGAATCTTTTGTGAAATTTTGCTTTAATTTATTTCACATTGTTAGCACCGTTACTCGCAAACAAATTGAATATTTCATAAAGAATTTCATTTTTAATTTTCTACTTCAATTTTTTTTTCGATTGCCTTACTTTTGATAATCATTAATTTTTATCTGTCAGAAACAAAAAATAAAGAATCTCTATACTTTTTATTTAACTTTCATAGCAATATTGATCTCTTGGGCACTTGTTTTCGAACGAAAAACCTAAATCTTTAACATTGTTTCTGCTTGTTCTTTTTTTTTTTTTATTTAATATAAATTCTCTATCCTTTCCAACTAAAAGGCGTTGCCTCTGTGCTTACTCTTAAGAAATAATCACATTTCCATCTCTAACATTCCTTGGAAGTGTAGTCTTCCTTATAGGCATGTGCTGTTTATGTCTATATATGAAGTCAAAAGCATACTTTCATCTATGCTCCAATTCAATCGCATCCTTAAATTCCATCCTCGCGCAAAGGAGATGTAGCCAGCACGACTCAATAAAAATTTCAGGCCAACTATGTATGTGCGCCTAAGCTCCCCGGCATATGAAATACGGTACACTGCCATCGTAATGATCATCGTTACCGAATGAACTATTTTCTATAGGGAACAATGTCCTTTCGTTAGAAAAAAGGCAAGAAGGAAAAAAAAAAAAGAATTGCATAAAGAGGAATGCGAGTAGGTAGTATATGTAGAAAGTAGAGGTACACCCAACATTTTGTATAGTTCATATATATGACATCCACATCAGGGGGAAGCATATTCCCACTTCCCCATTGTCATTCATTCAGAGAAAGGAAACGAAACGACGACGACTACGACTACGACGACGATGGCGATGGCGAACAAAATGTAGAACTTCTCAACGTCTCCCATCCCCACGACTCCCCCCATTCCCTCCCTAACCCTTTCTACTGTGTCCTGAATCCATACTCCAAATCATCATAGGCTCATAGAAGAGTGAAACAAAATACTGCGAACGAACAAGAAGTATGTAGGGAGTCAAAAATAATTTCACTATGGTATTATATTTTCTATATTATAGTCTTGCCTCGCTTCACCTCTCCCGGATTTCTTGTTCCGTAAATTATCCCTCTTACCAACCAGCTGATGCATTGTGCATTTTGTTGTTGTTGTTTTGTTGAATTGCCTCAGTTGGTGTTTGTTGGCCCTTAACTAAAAATGAAGAAAAAAAAAAATCTTTTTGTAATCAACAACAACACTGTAACTGAGTTTACAATAAAAAAAATATTTTTTCCTTAGTAAAGTAACAACTTTAGATTTTTTTCATAATACTATGATGTTAGGTTTGGAATAAAAAAAAGATGGTTAAATATCATATCAATATTTTGACCCAATTTGGTTATATGCTATAGTCAGTGGTTGAAGGAATATTTATTGAAATTTGGTACTTAAAATTCCGTTACTTGATCAACAAATATCGGGAAATAAGTATTTTTTTTTGATCAGATCACACGCGAAATAAAAATAAAACTTCAATAATTTTGTATACATGTAATATCTATCTGATAATTTGTTCTTATATTTTTTTGATACAGAAATTAATTTTTTTTTTGAAAAAGAATTGAAAATAAATACAATTATATAAATTAATTATTTCTTTTGTCAATTTTAGCATCAATCGTTTTTTATTTTTAATATTCTCCAAAACGATTCATTAAATTTAGCTTTTAAATCAAAAAATAATTTAAACACTGATTTGCTTCAAACTTGATGAATAATATTTTTTATTTAATTAGTTAATAAGCAAAGATTTCAGCTTGGACTCGTTTTCTGTGTAGAACGGGTAAAGGTTACATTCAAAGTGCTTTTAAGTTATTTATTTATTCCTCTAAAACAGCTTAAACGATTTTAATTAAACTTTGCCTTTATAATACTTTAAAAATAGTTTGTGTTATTTCTTATTGTTTTTGTATAGCGAGTATTGTTCAATACCAATATTTTAAAAAAATTTTCAAAAAGTTAAATAGAAACAAAAAAAAACGTATCATTTTAAAATTGTAAGTGCCACCGAGATTATAAAATTGACATGTAAAAAAAAAATTAATGAATTATTTATAATAACGGAAAATTTTGTATAGTAATTAAAAAAAATCTTATATTTTTCCAAAACGTGACCACGGATTTTAAACAAAAAATTAGTTTATTTGATAACATTAAACTTTTTGATATTTTTTTTGAAAAATTATTATTATCTAACATAGAAACATTTTTTTTTATTTTCGCATTTCTCGAAAAGAAGTGATTTTGATCAATTTTTTAAATAGAACGTTTTTAAAATTTTCTTTAGTATTCTACAGATACCAAATTTAAAAAAAAATATTTGTTTTTATTTTTAAAAAAGCATTAAATTTTAATTTCTGAAAATTAAATAAAAAAATTGATTTGGTCTTGGCACTATATTCTTAATTGACATTAATACAGTAACTTTGTCGTCTCATAGGAGGAATCCGGTAATTCTGGTTTTTAGCTGAGTTTCGCTGTTTGACTATAAATTAATAAGAACATTGAATATTAAACACAAAAATATTGCTTAGTAACGTAAAATTTGTAAAAAAAAACTAGTTTAAAATGTCTGTTTTTCTTCTTGTTTTTAATTCTGTGTTAAAAAATAAATTTTTCAAAATTTATTGATTAAATAACTTTATTTAAAAAGAAAATACAACAATGAATTTCTGGCTTTAAGGAAAGCTATAGAAATTTTTTGTAAGTTGTGCCATTATTTATGTATGGCGCTTTTTATATTTCAAGTTTTTTTTTTTTTTTTTTTTTAAATTGCCCCTCTCATCGAAACGGGGAGAGATAGACCCAGATAGATTTGACCCAGTTTACAAGCCTTAATAGTTTGATGCATCTTATGCCAAAGACCCTAAATTTGTTATAATTCTGTTTTTTTGCTACTTGTTGTTATTAAGCAATTATTGCTCATTTTTGAGAAGCTGTATTTTGGAAACTGTTGGGTCTACAGACACGATTCATAGCTCAAATTAAAGAAAATTTAGTGAGTTTGAAATCGTAGAACAAAGTTAAAATCGAAAACTAGTTCTAAAGGGTTAAAATCGCCAATAACTATAAAAAACGCAAAAATTTCACGGTAAAAAATTAATAAAAAAGTCTCAAAAATCAACTGAACTCAAGAAAAATTTCAGAGTTTTATTCCCTATAAATAAAGAATTATAAGTGGTTACATCCCTGACATACCATACCAATTGCAAAAAAAACAGATATTCAAAACCCTTCTCCCCCACCAGAGCTTGAAAAATCAACCTGCCATTCATATCTATATAGCTATATCTAGCCACTTTAAAGATACCTCGCTGCTGGTGAATGTTTGCTGCCAAATATTAAAAAAAAATAAAAAAAAAAGGATCCCTTAATTTCAATCGAAGTTAGGTGTTTTGAAAACGAAAATAGAGCTTAATTTTACTTAAGCCTGCCAATCAGAGGTCTAAAGGCTCATTAAAGTACCTTTCTAGGTAAGGATAGGTAGAAGTGGCTTTCGATACACTAAGACCAATTGTTGGTTCGTTGTGATGTGATACTACATCATGGATCTAAGAAAGCTCTTCCATATCCATACTCGTTACTTTACCATTCATTTGAAGCTCCCTATGAAGCGAATCGACCTAATAAATACAAGCGTTGAAAATTGAAACAGGATTTTGTTAAACATTTTATAAATCCCTAAGTAAACTTTTTCGAATGTTTTTTTTTTTTTTTTTTTTTTGGTATCGTCTTCAAAACTATGGTCCATGCCTAATTTTTCTACCAAAAGTGGGGCTCTCCCTAACGAGCGTCCACTTTCCTTTCCTATATAATAATATACCTTTACTTTGATGTGAACTTCTTTATTTGGGCTAACAAAATGACTAACACTTATATGGCTCAGGAAACGGACCATGTGATCTTACATTATGGTCCCTGTTGTTATCATATACGTCAAAGTGTTGTTGTGCTATTTTGTCTTCTTCGTCATCGTCGTTATTATTGTCAACATCGACGAAATGCCATTGTTTTGCCTTATTGTGCCGTGTAGATACTTTTGTTTAGTGCAGATACTTTCTAAGGGGGATACAATTTAACCATCGTCGTCGTTGTCGTTGTGTCGGTCGTGTGATAGTCATATAGTCAACCTCATCGTCGGTCGTCATCGGTGATATATAGTTAGTTGTGGTGGGAACCAACAACAAACTACAACGACGCCGAAGTAGTACAACAAACGATGGGCCTATTTAGGCTCTGTGGCAAAGATTTGTTTGGGCTGTGCATATGCAAATTTATTTTTATTTAGGTTACTCTCAGGAAATGCAACACTGGTAGGAAAACAATACACAAGGAATCGGGGCGCGAGAGCGGAGAACCCATGTGAGGGAGTGAATGTTAGGGTTGGGGAAGCAACATACCTTACCTATACCCTACCCTCGAAGTATAGAGCTGAAGCTCCTATATATTCCTATATATAGTTTCCTGAATCCTGAGTTCTGTGTTAAATGAAATCCTTTTTCTTTTTCTTGCTCTACTTCTTCCTGCTGCTGCTACTTCCTTGTTGTTAGTTTTATTTATTCATTGGTTTAGTACTTATACTATATGTCAGATATGGTACTCGCAAACTCGTATATGAGTGAGGTTTATATTTTTGCCTATCTCTATCTCTCTAGGGGATAGAGAGTGAGAGAGTCTCCCCCCCCTACTCGTCAAAAATTTGCGTCTGATTTTTGTGTATATATATGTATGTATATTTTTTTCTTTTTTATCCTGTTGCTGATAGGTTTATATATCTTCTTCGACAACTTTGTGTCATATCGCATAGAAGAGAGGCTTAAATTAAGCTCTAGGACAAGCTACATAAAGGTTTGTAGGTACGAGTATATGCGAAAGTTTATTTGTGTGTGACTTTGTTCGTTCTTTTTCTCCAGATTATGCAAATTCGCTCCAAATAACAAATAGGACAAACTATTTTTTTTTTTTTATAGTTCAAATGACGTACAGGTGAACATTGTACAGTGCACATATTATGTTGTGAATGAGTGCATTTCATTTGAAGAAAAAAAAATATGTTTATATATGTATTACAAAGCACTGAACAAAATAATAATAATAATAAAAAAAAAACAACATTGTTCTTTATAATGTGTAGTAGGTCATAAATTGTGCTAAGGTCCTTTAATGACAAAAATTATAAAAGAATAGGTACTCTTACAAACAAAACAAACAAAAAATATATTATGTACTTATGAAGAAACCATCAATTAACCTAAGGAAAATTTTATAAAAGAAACTTTAAAAACCTTAAAAATGAGGTTAACTCATGAAACAAAAATAAAAAAAAAATAAACTTGCTTTATTTTATTTGTTCCTTATGTTCCATAATATGCTTACGCTATTGCTGATGTATTGTTGTAAATGTTGTTCTAATTCTCGAATGGTGGTTTCTTGTCATAGAGGGCTTGTATCCGTTTTGGACATTATGGTGAAATTGACCTTTGCTTTTATTCAGGTCTCATAACCGCAATGTCTTCTTTTTTTTATCTTTTTTTTTTTGGACAATGTGATGTTATGAACTCGAATGCCGAATTAGAATTCAAAACCCTTCTATTTGACTGGTTATCTGGCTTTTGTGGTTCACCGATTTGACCTCAGAAAATGGAAAAAAAAAGACTCCCGGGTTCAGATTGTTGCATGTTTAACCAGGCCAACTAAATGTTTTTAGTTCGATTAAAACGGAAAGGACTTGTACAAAAGATTTGCCATCGAACTGCATCGAGCGATAAAATAGTTGGGCCAAATTCAATTTTTTTCATAAAACAAAATTAAATAAAAAAGTTATTCTGAAAAAAACATAAAAAACAAAATTTGTATGTTAAAAAAGTTGGGACATGTAAAAACAAATACAAATGTGTATGTGATTATCTGTCCAACTGATGCGTTAACAGATTTTTCGAGCGATAAAGTAGGCGGGCCAAACTCCTTAATTTTTTGTTCACACATTTTTTGAATAATTAATTAAAAATAGAAATAAATAAGATTAAAAAAAAAAATAATTTCATAAAAAATTATTTTAAAAAATATGCAAACGATTGCATGCTTTCAAAAATTTTAACAAATTAAAAAAAAAAGTTTGTGGTAAAAAAATCTGAGGACATGTAGGGGAGAGGGGGATATGTTTGAACGCAGGGTACCTTCGAACATGGCTAATAAAATCTCAACAAATAAATATTTCACAGCGTAAACTTTATTTTAAACATAGCAATACCGATATCTTGACGTGTAACAACGATTTTGAGGTGCATTTCTTATGTTCATCTCACAGTAGCTATAGATATGCAGTTTTTGTATGTAAATTGTATTTTTGTAATATTTTGTTTGTAAGAGTTTAAATTTTTTTGCTAAGGTTTTCGTTTTTGAAAAATTATTATTAAATTCACACCTTTATTTTGATTAACATAACGGTAAAGTTCTTGATAAATATGTTAGGTATAATAACTATGGCCGAGTTTTATGTTGTTTAACATGTTGGGGCAGTTTTGAATGAAATGGTGGGAGCCACCTTTGAACAGGTTTAAAACTAGTTACTGAAAAAAAATTAAATTTTTTTCTTCGTAAGACAAATGGAATGTTAAGGGCTTTAAAATTAAAGCTTCAAAGAGACTTTTTGCTTCAAAAATTTTGTTTTAATCTATTTATTTCCAAAAATCTACTTTTTAACAAGTGATTTACACATTTAAAAAGATTTTATATCCTATTAAAGTTGTTTGTATATTCAGTTTCTACATAATTAATTTATTCATACAGTTTATTGTTTCCTTCAACAGATATGCTCTTATATACCTTTGAAAATAAGGACCTATTTTGTATTTTAAAAAAATAAAATATCAATCTTTTTTAAATTTAATCAAAAATGAGTTTAAATTAAACTTTAAATACATTCCTCGAAGTGCCGATAACTAACAGTCCAATAATTCCATCACACTAGATTCTTGGAGACTCTACACCAAAAAGTGTTCAAAGTTGCAACCCTCTTCCCTACTAATATCATTATGGATCTCATGCAACGAATAGTAAAACTTTTTACGATGTCACACAGTGGGGTACATTAAATGGCAGACCCGACATAATTTTATAAAAACTTAACCAATTAACCGATTTTGACGAGATTTTCAGGCATGAAAATTAATGGGATAATAAATTCTCATACGATTAATTTTCTCCCACTGCCATTCTACTTTAAAAATAATTTAATATCCTTGATAAAATTGGAAAAAAATCCTAAGTTTTATCTGAGTATGAGCCTTAAAGATAATGTTTTTTTTTTAATCAGTTTTACAAATTTGTTTCACCCCACCCAATTATTGTGTTTCTTTTTTTTTGGTGGCACAAATGTCCCACGCCTAACAGGATTATACCTACTACAAAATGTACAACATTAAATAATTCAAAATAAACTATGTACTTAGAAAAAGAAAAAAATATAAAAATGTCTTATTTATAGCCAAAAAATACATTTTCCCAGATTCACAACAGCAAAACTAACCTCTCCTTCAAAAACACATTTTAGGAACTTCGTGTTAGACATTATGTTTTAATTTATTATTCTTGAAGTAGCCGAGTTAAAATGTTAACTTTTAAATCATTTTAAAGCGATTAAAGCGAAAAAAATAAATAATATCCTCCAAATATTCATTCAATCCACACATTTCCCAAGAAATTTTTTTGATGCAATTGCAACAACTACTTTAGCAATATAGAATGAAATATAAAAATTCTAGGTATTCCAGTTGACAGCCAAATAAAACCAAATCAGATCAAGGGTATAATAAAGTGCACATAATATTTTCCTAATTTTGACATTTCTTTCATACATTTGAGTTGGTACATTTTTGTAACAACACATTTTCAGAAAAAAACAACTAAATCAAAGTCATCATAAAATTTCGAAGTACCCAATAGCTTTAAATGTCCTTTATCAGCAGCAACCATGTAACGCTTCTTTATGAATCAAAAATTGAAAGTAGGTATCCATAAGTAGGTACCTAAATATATATAACAAAAATTCAAACCAAATGGTCAACAGATTTATTTCAAAGTTATGATCTAAATATTTAGGTATTATTATAAAAATAAAGGATAAGTAAAAGTGAAACATTATGTAAAAAAAAAACTATAAAACAAAGCAGAACACAGCAATAATAATAATTATATATTAAAATAAAACTTTTAAAGAACAACAAAAAAATTACAAAAATAAATCAACAGAAGAATTCATGTCAATGGCAGTCAAAGGAAGAAACGATGAAAGACGGTAATTTTTTTTTTTTTTTTTTGAATTTAAAACGGTAATGCTACATTATATTCTTTTGTAGATAGAAATAGAGAACTCCCCTTCTAACAGACCGATGTGTTTCTTTTTTTTGTTTTCTTTCTCGTCCATTTAACTATGGTCATTATTTTTGTTCATCCTTACACAAAAAGGACAAAGTTATTATTGTAGTACATAGTTGTTATTATGTGGGTTTGTTGGGGGTTTAGAAATTGGGGTACATCATAGAAGGCGGTCTTATTCATATTATGTTCTGTCCTGAATGAATTTGAATTCAACTGTGTATAGCGGTGGTGGTCAGTTTGACATAATTTCACACATAACCCTGAAAAATTGCAAGAAATTATGAATCATGGGACAAGTGATTGACGTAGAAATATTTTTGTTTAATGTTGTGTTTGTTTTTTTTTTTTTGGTTGGGTTTCCTTTTTTATTTTTTGTTTTGTTTTTTTTTTTTTTATGAATTTCAATGAGCTGCTAGAAAAACAAATAAATATTTTATGAGATTTTTGCTGTGAAGGAGAAATCATTTTTATTAGAACTTTAAAAATATTTAAATGATCTCACAATAATTTTCTTTATGGAACTTAAGATTCTGTTGATTGTTTTATAACATTTGAAAACCTAATAAAAAGACAACAAGGTTCTAATCTAAAATCTTAATTTGTTTCACGAAGGGAGAAAATTGGCTGCGTATTGACAAGGCCCTGACTAGATATAGTCAACTGATGAGTCCAAGTGAGCTCGCCCCGGGACGAAATGCCAATTTTTGTGGAGTAAAGCTATTTGGAATTGAAATTGACTTTTGAATATTAACCTCTAAAACTATATGACTCTAAAAAAACTATATACAAATTAAACTATTGCCTACATATTACAACAACAAATAATTAAATGACGAAGAGAAGAGAAGAAGCAAACTGCCTTTCACCAGTTTGCTTCTTCTCTTTTTTTTATCCGGCATCAGTGTTGCCTCTTCAAGAAAATTGCCTATAGTATTAAAAAAAAAAAAGCAGGTTTTTTATTTAAAAAAAAAAAGTTTATCGATTTTAACAATATTTAGAAAAAAAAATGGTTATGGCAATTGGCAATCGTATGTACAAATTTTAGAATAATTTGTACACTCAACGTTTTTTATAGAAAAACACTTCGAAAAAAATGTTTGGTGTTTGGCCCATCAACTTTATTGCCTGAAAAATCCGCAATACCAACGTTTTATAGACGTTTGTTCTTTTTAAAAAGTCTTAGCGGATAGGGGGGCACCTTTGAACACTTTTTTGTTTAGAGTCTTCAAAAACCCAGTGTAATGGAATTATTGGTTTGTAAGTTAACGACACTTCGAGGAACCTATTAAAAGTTTAATTTAAACCCATTTTTATTAAATTTAAAAAAAGATTGATATTTTATTTTTATTAAAATACAAAATAGGTCCTTATTATGTTCAAAGGTACCCCATATGTAGGGCGGGTTTGAATTTACCTGGGGCACTTTTCAACTGAAGTATTTATAATTATTTTTAACAGTAAATAATGTGAGTATATTGAAGGAAACAATAAACTGTATGAATAAATTAATTATGTAGATAGATACTGAATATATAAAAAACTTTAATAGGATATAAAATCTTTTTAAATGTGTAAATCACTAGTTAAAAAGTAGACTTTTGGAAAAAAATAGATTAAAACATAATTTTGAAGCAAAAATTCTCTTTGAAGCTTAAATTTTAACGCCCTTAACATTCCATCTGTCTTACGAAGAAAAAATTTAATTTTTTTTTTTCAGTAACTAATTTTAAACCTGTTCAAAGGTGCCCCAACGTTTTGTTCAAAACTGCCTCAACATGCGTCAAACAACATAAAACTCGGCCATAGTTATTATACCTAACATATTTATCAAGAACTCTACCGTTATGTTAATCAAAATAAAGGTGTGAATTTAATAATAATTTTTCATAAACGAAAACCTTAGCAAAAAAAATTTTAAACTCTTACAAACAAAATATTACAAAAATACAATTTACACATACAAACTGCATATCTATAGCTACTGTCAGATAAACATAAAGAGGCATCGAAAAATCGTTGACGTGTAAAGATATCAGTATTGCCATGTTTAAAATTAAGTTTACGCTTTGAAATATTTATTTATTAAGATTTTACTAGCCATGTTCAAAGGTACCCCGCGTTTAGACGTGCCCCTATGTCTCCCCTATGAATTTTTTTGATTTTAACGTGACCCATACGGGAGTTACAAAAATCTCTTTAAGTCTCGTCTGTGGTGCAGCACAGCAGCCCTTTAAGCAAGTGGTGTGTTTTGGGAGTTTTAAACAGCCCATCAATTTTTAAAGGTACCGGGAATACTAAAAATCTTACCATATCGCACCGAGGCTGTTGAAGACTAGACCGTAAAACTTATTGTCTCTTCTGGGCATTATAGGGATATTCATATGAGCTAGAACCCTCTTATGCACTACTCACGCAGATTGTTGAATGAGAAAAACACGATATACATGGTATATAAGACAGGAAACAATCCTATAGAAAGAGGGCCTATTTCCCCGTGTTTAGGCGAGACTTAAATCGACTTAAAATAAAAAAAAAAAAAAATTAAAAATCAACTCAAATCAATTTCTTAATTCTGTTTTATAATCAATCGACTCACGGTATACATCACATAGGAGCTTTGTATTTAAGTTTAAATTTGCAAATGCAGTTGTCAAACAATAAAACCTAAATTGGATAGTTCTGATCACGTGACTTTGATGGCGCAATGCGTAGTAAATATAGCTTTGAATGTAGCACGGTCTGGCTCGCTTCCCATTTACGGCAAAAAGTTTTTTAAATTAAATTGATAAAATGACCAAACACCACTAAAAGGAGTCTGATGATCGGCGTAGCAGTCGTGAAATGGAAAGACAACTCCAGCTTATAAAAAGTTAGTATGGTAGATCCACCAAAGTATTTGTTGTTTCATTCAAACTTTCAATATTATTTTTGTGTTATCTGAAAAAGTTCTGAATTTTTAACCAATTCTTATATTTTAATTTAATTTAATAAATTAAATTTCTAACGGTATTCTAAATACATATTCAAAACAGTAAATTCATTTGATGTTGTAGGCTGCTTTTGAAAACGTTTGTTTGTTCCGCAGTCAAATTCTTAAAGTAATCTTATTAAATTGATGTTTAGAATTCAAAAATAAGTGCTTAAGTGTCCAGATAATTTTTTCTAATAGATATCAATATCTAAAACAGGAAATTCTCAAATTGCAAGAAATTACTCCCAGTTATCTTTAAGCTGAGCTCCTTTATTTCTAAATCAGATACTATTTAGTGGGTAGGCCCAGAGTACCCATAGAATCTTTCTATAACTATATGAGATAAATGTTATGATGTATATAAGTAGCTAAAAATAAACACACAAAATTAAATCCTTACAAATAACCCCTCCTTGTAGCAAAGTGCTATGATTTTTATTTAAAATTGAAATAATAATATATTCACCATGTACACTGTACAGTACAGTATGTATATGCACAGAGTATTATAAAATGTATTTTTAGGTATTTATATATTATAATGATTGCAATTTTGTTATTCATCTCCACATCAATGTCAGTGTTTGTCATTGACATACTCCTCTGATTCATCAAAAATAATGAAAATAAAAAAAAAAAAAAAAAGAATGAGAAGGAAATTATTATGTAAGCCTACATAAGGAAAATAAAAAAAATAAAAAAAAAAAACATACAAACACAAGTTCCACCCCTTTAATGAAGACTGACTGACTGTGACGATGACTACTGATTTCAGTTATTTTTGAAATAAAACTGAAAGTTACAAAAACAAACACTCCTCTTTACCTCCATAAACAGCTATCACAACAACAACAACAAGAACGAAAAAAGTAATCAATTCTCTCTGTTTCGCTTGTCCTCTTCAACCATCATCAGCCCCCTTAAAAAAAAAAAAAAAAAATAAAATAAAACCCCTAATAAGAACAACAAATAAATTTTCAAGGCCACCTCATTTGGGTTCCTACGCCACTGGCTTTCGATCACCCACCCGAGAGATGGTAATATAGCTCCTTTTTGTTAGATATAGGGGTTGCATTTGCCCATCCTGTTTCCCGAGTCGTCCCTTATACCGCTCCAAACTAGTAGAAGGTAGGTTTCGATTGGAGTATGTATATTGAAAGGTTAAGATACCAAAACCAACTGTCCGTCCGTCCGTGCGTCGTCGGTCGTCCGTCATCAGGTGTGTAAACGTATGTGTGTGTGTAGTGTATGTGAAGCAAATAATATCAAATGGCAAAGTGGTTGGCTCTGGTGGTTTGTTCTTGATGGTTTGATTGCTAGCTTTTATTATCCTCGACCTGAGGTCGTCGTCGTCGTTGGCGGCGATGGGTTTGTTGATTGCTATTCATCTTGATTTCGTTTCATTCTCTTTGTTTTTTTAATTTTTTGCATTTTTTGTTGTTGCTTGTTCTGCTGGTATTTGCTTTTTGGTTTCTTTAACCACTACAACACTGCGATATGATTGGAAAGTTTGCCAGCTATAGTAAAGGTGCTTGTGTCTGAGTGGGTGTAAGCATAGACACTGCCCTACCCCCTTAACTTGTCTATAAATCCCATTTGCTTGTAACCATTGCACTTTGTTTTCTAGTACTAGTTAACGACCATCTCCACCCTCATTCCACATCCCCCCATCAATCCCTATCCTCCATCCTCATCGCCTCCATCCGAAGGTTTTATGATCAAAATATGCAAAAAATTGGGCACAAAAAAGTAACCAACTTTCTGAATCAGTTCGAAGGCGGAATGCACTTCAGACTCATGGTCGGAGGAAAAAGTCCTGATTGCGAAATAGCAAAAAAGCATTTTCGAGTTAAAATGAATTTCAAGTGCTAGAAACTGTTAAAGAGTCTTAAGCATCGGTTTGCAGGATAAAATAACAAACATAAAGCGCGACCGTGTGCTCCAATTTTCTGAGTGAAGTTTCTATTTTTTTTTTTTATTTTCGTTTTATTATTTTTAATGCATATACACACATTCGCATTTGAACGTGGTGAGCTGTCATAGTGTGTTGGCTGAATGGTGCTGCTTCTCTGCTGCTGGTGCAGAGCAAAGTGTCTAATGCTATTGTGGTTAAGAAGAGTTCCGCAATTGTTAGGCTGGTGAACTGTTTGAGACTAGAGACCGCATAAGGGCTCTAACCCATCGTATCTACATATACCCACCTTCATATAGATATAGTATCGCGTGTGTGTGTGTGTGTGATGGGGTATATTGCTGCACATATGATATGGGTCTGGCTGATGGGGCTAGAAGGGTAAAAAATGAAGCGGGGAAGAGAATTGCGACGACCCAGTTAAAGCGAGTGCGAAACGAATTTGTTAAGTGCACGATGTTGCGAAAGTGGTAAAATCGATAAGTTATTTCGCATTTAGTTTGGCTTGTGGGCAACAATTTTAATTTTTTTTTTTTTTATTTTTCGTGAACTACTTATTATTTTTTGTGGCTATCTCAATGCACCCATAAGAGTCAAGTGAACATTTGTCCTGTCAAAACGAGCCTGGTTCGCGCCCCTGCTGTTTGTTAAAGCGGTAGGTATGGTAGATATGTGTTTGAATTTTTGTATATGAAATTCATATTTCCCGTTGCTACACAATATGTATATTGTATAATATATGGAGAGGGTTTTATTTGTATCGTCTCGTGGACGACCAGAAAAGACGGGTTAATTTTTTGTATATAAGGTTTAAATGTTTCGATCAAACTTTTTTTTTTATATTTTCGTTTTGTTAGCTTTTGCAATGATATTTAATTGTTTTTTCTAGCTCGAGGTTTTTTTTTTTTTTATTAGTTTGAGAGGGGCATATAAAATCGTTTATAATTATCGTTACGGTAGTGATACACGCAAATGGATTTAGTGCGCTGCATAAAATATGTAGAATGTAGATATGTACATTGTACATACCTATGTATATATTATTTTGTCGTTTGAAGGAATTCGGGTTAAGTATTTCATTTATAGTTTGAAGAGATAAAGAAATTATGATTTTCAAGTTTATTTTTTTCTTTATTTTTTAAATAGACTTAATTAATTATTATATAACATCAAAGGCGAAATCATGTGTATCTTCGTTTTGTAGCTTATATATATTTATAAATTTATTTTGAGTATAAACTTTTCGAGGTTAAGATTATAGTAAAAATAAAGCAGGAAAATAGAAACGGAGTTATAGATAGGATTAAACAAAATAAATAGAATCGTGCATTATTTATTGATCTATCTAAACACTTCTGATATTTAAATGAGTTATTTAGTCAGCTTTTGTTACTGGTAAAGCTTAACAAGCGGAAGTAAATACACTGAAGGTCGTGTTAATGATGCTATTTTTGACTGAGTTTTGTAATTCTTCCATAATAAAGATGAATTTTTTAAACTTTTGTAATTGCTTTAAATAGCTGCCAAAGAGCTGACAATTATTGCTTACACTATGCTTAATTGTCAATTCAGATGACTGGCAGAGAAATTTTTGTTTATAAAAAATTGATTAATTTTCTTTTAAAAATTGAACAAAATTTGGCTCTTGTAACTATTTTAACTGCCTTAGTGATAGAAGACTGCAATGATAATCAATTGCTCAGAGAATTGGGAGCTACTTCCTTTTCCATAATATTAAGCTACAAAAAAAAAAAGAAACACAAAATTAGTAGATACCTACTTAAAAGTTCGATTCGATATTATCGTTGGATAGTTTTTCTGACATTAAAAAAATTGTGAGAAACATTCAAATGTCATAAAAAACGAAATCTGATAATTTCCTAATTGTGCGAACATTTTTAAAATTTTATATTCTGCTTTAATATGAAATATTCTATCTCAAAATTTCAAAATATTCAAAGTGGCCCGTAGAACTGGTAAGCCGAAGGTTTTGGGTTCAATTCCCAGTCTATGCCACAAAAAAAAGAAGAGAAATTTGTTGCCAAAACAAAAAGAATTAGTCTAAAATTTTGTATGGTGTCGTTTGATACACGGCAGTACATAACAGTAATGCCAACTTCTCTCAGCAACGCTACCTGTCTTCAAACACAGGCATACACTTATTGTTCCAGTTTCGTATCTTTTAAAAATTTGAGCTGATGATCTGTCATTTTGGGTGATCTGTCATTTTTCAGAATTAATAAAAAATAAAATCTCATTTTTTAATTTTTATGAAATAAAATTATTATTAATTATTAGTTGGAACACTTATTTATTTATGGAGGATTCCTAAACACAAATCTGTAAAAGGTTAAATTTTTTTTTGTGGTAGGACCTCTTTAGGCATTAAGGATTCTGAAACAATGATATCCACGAGTGGGCTGCACGAACTTGCTCCTGGGGTTCGAATAGCTGAAAATTTTAAAGACCTTATTTTAACATAACATTAATAATAACAATGGAAATAAAAATGTAAATGAAGAATTTAACTCGTTTACTATAATATTGCTATTAAAAATGTCTTAATCTCAAAATTCCTGAAAAAAAAATATAAATTTATAAAAAAAAAAAATATTTCAAAAATTGTTGAAGTGGTTTTTTTTCAAATAATTTTTCTGAAAAAAAAAAAAAAAAATTTTGTATGGAATTTTTAGTAATTATAATAAACACCTTAAAACTTAATTTAAAAAAATCACCGTTCAAATTTTAAAAATATTGATTTTTCAAAAAAAAAAATGTTTAATGGTTTTTAAAAATCCAATATATGCAATATTATTTGGACTTGAAAAACCTCCTGTATAGAAATTTTGATTGAAAGAAAATATAATAAAATAATAATAATAAAATTAAAAACAATTAATTTTGTATTTATTTATTTTAATTTGGCAAACATTTATTTTCACAACTTTAATAATTTTAACTGAAATTTGCGACTCGTTTCGGAGTGTCTACTTCATCATCAAGCGATACACTTCCTCTGCTAAGCCGTTAACGAGAAAGTCGGAAATCAAAAAACAATTCAATGGTAGATCCCGTAAATGTAAATCATACCTAAAATAGTATCTACACATTTTGTTTTATCAAAATCTTTCAAGCTGTTTCTGAGATAAATTATCTCTTTCATCGGGGTTGTTTGGCAGGTACAGTTATTCTTACGGCTAATGAAAAGTTCAATTTCTAGTAAAGGGAATCACCTAAGAACTTTAAGTTCCATAGTTTGACAAAAAATTCACTTCAGTGGTTATGGTTGTAGGTCGAGTTACAGACAGACTGTCATGTTATAACCTTTTTTATTTGAGACAGTTTATATTTAGAGGCTCTAAAAATTTAAATTAATAATTTCCTTAATAAAATTGTTAAAAAATTTAAACAAAATTTGATCCAAATTTGGGCAATCTGACAATAACAATGGGTAAAAATATGTCATATGGCCCTGAGAAATTAGGCATTTTGAAAAAAAAAAATTATAATAATCCTTTCTCTGGTTGGTTAAAAATGTTAAAAATTTTATTTTAACTGTCTGACTCAAAATTGCACTATACGTAATTTTAATTCCTTAGGTTTTTGGAGATTTGAGTTAGATAACCACTTCTAGTCAAATTCATGCCAAAATAGATTGAAAAGTACGACTATAATATCAAGGACACACCAAAGTTGCGGTTGTAAAAATTATATGTTTTTAAATGAAGAATAAGGAAAAGAAAATTGTTTCGAGATATTATGTCTAAATACTTTCGATATTTTGGCTCAAACATGGAAGACCGTCTTGAGTAATATTTTTTTTTTTAATTTGTTATAATATTCCATTGAAAATGTTTGGATTAAGGAAGTTTTAGATTTGGAAGTAGGGAAATAGGCAAAGGACTTAAGGAGCTTCCACAGAATTTTTGTTATTTTATAATTTAACTTATTTTATCAATTTTGTGCAAAAAAAGACTTTGGGGATTTTTATTGAACTATGACAATAACAGACATCTACTATCTTTTGATCTTTTCTTCGTATTTGTTCGCTTTTGAAAATTAACTCGGAAAATTTGAGTAGAATTTTTCATTATTTGTTTTTTTAATAGAAAAGTTCAACAAAAATTAAATAAACCTCCGAAATTGAAGAAATTTTTTCCAATTCCATTATTTTTTTTTTTTTCAAAATAAAATAGGTACTTATTCTAAGAGAACAATAAATGTATTTTTTTCTGTGTTAACCATCGTATCTATAACACAAACATTTTAAGGTCCTTAAAAACTATTTCCCTTAGTAAAACAGAATATTGATACTTCAGATTTTTGTGATTTAAATTTGATATATTTACTTTCGGATAAATTGATATAACTGTTTTCAATTGAGAGAAATGATTAGTTTTTTCAAAAATATAAGTGGTTAATTCAGAAATGAGACAGTTATTGGTTTTGTTGTGGATAATTTCAAAGGATAATTGACTTGTAATCCCTAAGTTCAGATCATAACACATTTTGAAAATAAAATATAAAAAGCTTATGTGTATATTATAAACTAGCAAAATCATTTTTTAAAACACTAACCATTGTCCTAGACATACTTTATCTCAGCCACCAATTTTCCTTCAAAGAAGCCAAATCTAGGTTATCACTATAAAATAATCAATAATATAACTTCTTTTATAACAAAAGGCTTTTTGTGTTTCTTTTCTTAAATTGTTTTTTATTTACCCTCTGATAGATTCATGACGGGTGTTGGGAGGAGGAGGGGGGGGGGGCTTTTGGTTTTTTAACACATTATATATATTTCCGTAACAAGAGGGAGTTCATAATGCTCGATTGAGTCGTCGATAATGGAAGGACAATGGCTTCCGAATGTTGACTTTCAACCTCAAGCTGACGCTTTCAAACACGCTATATTTTTCTCTCCTCTCATCCACTTGAAAAGCTTTGTCTTCATAAAATTGGCAAGGATAATATTGAAGAGAATACAATAATAAAAAAAAAAAAAAAAAACTTGATGAAAAAATTATATCCTTTCCATTGAAAGAAAAGTAGAAAATTCTCGCTTGTTCACATCAAATCGAACCAAGGACGAATAAAATGTTTTAATAATTTTTTTTTTTTACATTTCGACTAGAACAACAAATTTTACATAGACAAAAAGAAATGTTAGAGGAAACATAGTGATTACATATTATGTACTTTAACCTAATGTGACACGAATTAGGATATGAAGTTAAACTGAAGACAGACCAATAATTTCACAAATGAAAAAAATGTGTTAAGAGGCAATTTTAACTTATGGGATTTTTTAGAGATTTAATTATTTTAATTTTTAATATTTCTGCAGAAATAGAGTGACATTTTTAAAAATCCAATGCAGGAAAAGTGCATTTATAACCATTTTTAGTTTTTTTTTTTTTTTTTTTGCAAAAAGCTAGTCTATATATTTTAAAAATTTGATCTTAAAAAAAAATTAAAAAACCCTTTCGGGAATGTCCAAGAATTTCTAGGGACCAAGTTTAAAGAAAATCGACCCATGGATGTAGCCGAACGGACAGACAGACAGAAAGAATTCAGAGACCTACTTTTTTGACTTTGCTATCTTCGAATTGTCAAGTTTGATCAAAATTTGGAGTTCGATATTTTTACGAATCCATAACTTGTTATATTGATATAGTAAAATCCACTTGGTGTGAGTTAATACAACTTTTTTTAATTTTCAAAAAGAAGAGCGTATTGGAATCCCCGTTTTTCAAAAATCGCTAAAAAGTTTTAAAATCCCATCCACTAATATACATTTGTTCTTTATTTATAAACGTTGTCTAACTTAAGACAACACGGTCCAACTTTAGAAAATGGGTTCAAAACCTTGTTTATTGTTGTGTTATAGCTACCTAACTTAGACACAAGAGTAGATTGTCTTAACCGTGAATAATGTGATATATATTTTTATTAAATAAAGCATAAATTTCCACCAATTTGAAAATAGTTAGACAGTGTCTAAGTAGACAAAAATCTAATAATTACGACTGTTTATTTTTAAAATCACTTCTTCGAAAACTACGTTTATTCAAAATCCCGATGTATTATAACTCCGTTAAATCCCGCAAACCAAATTTTTTGCAAGAGCTGGGTTCAAAATCCTGTTTTTTATAGTTCCGTTTTTTTTTTTTTAAATCCCGTTTCTTATAATCCTATTTTTTATAGTCCTGCTTCTTATAATCCCATTTCTTCTTATCCTACTTTTGCATTCAAAACTAGTTGTTTTATTTAAAAAAAATTGCAAGTACATTAACTTTTTTAGTTTTATTTGCGGGATTACAATACATCGGGATAAGCTGTATTTTAGAAGAAAGGATATTAAAAATACAGCATTTTAGTAGACAGGATTTAAATACTTTTTTCGGGGTTTTTCAAAAAATGGGATTTTTGAAACTGAGATTCCGATACGCCCCTGCATATATTAAACTAAATAACATAATGTGACTAAAAGAAAATAATATTTTTGATTTTCACTATACACGCTTGTTTTTACTTACAAAATCTAAATTATTTATTTACCCATATCTATAAGAGCTAAAAGCTTTTGCAGCTAGACTCATTAATTTTAATATTACCAGGTAATTTTCAATATTTGTAAATAAAAGATAATAGTAATAATAATACCCTATTTATATTCGGTAAGAAAAATCATACTCTTCATAAGTACAAATAATATATTTTATCATTAATCTCTCAATTGACTTTCCAGTCTTCAAAAATTGCATATGCTTAATTAATTGCTGGAAAATAAACAAATTAAATAAATTATGTATTCTTAAAATGTGTTTTAATTCTTTAATTTACAGAATGTATTTGTTTATTTTTTATTAAAATAAATACACTACAGACCAACCGGGTATTATTTAAATTGAAAGAAGTTTACTTTTACTTTCATCGGAATAAGTATAAAATGGTTAAGCAAGAAAAAAAAGACCTCCGTAAAATCCTTTTTTAATTTTTATTTTTTGGAAAAAAAATCTTTTTGCAGTCTCTTATTAGTGTGCATTAAAAAAATGTTGCTTTCCATAAAAAAATCTGGCACATTACAAGTTTGTATGTATTTTTAGCCCCACATATGCTTTATGTGAGAAAATAAATACATAATTTTTTTATGGACAAAATACAAACAAAAAAATACCTCTTTTCATTTTTTATAATTTGAAAACGAATAGGTGGGTGGACGACGACGATGACAAAAACAAAGTATATACAAAAAAAAAAAAAAACTGCATCACAAAGATGATGAAAAAATGCAAAAGGTTGCAGAATAAAATTAGTATGAAAAGATTTCTTGAGCATGTTGCTTTTCTGCGCTAATATGCTAGATAAGCTGTTGTTTTTTTTATTTTTTATTTTTAATTCAGCCAGCCTTTTCTGTGAAATTCTTTTGTATGTACAATGTACAGTACATATATAATATAACAAGTATCTTATTGTTATTTTTAAGCACTTTTTTATCTATCCAATATATACAATATATGTAAAAGCTTGTAACAATTTCCATTCAATCTTGGTATAGAAAATATTAACTATAACTAAACCATGTGAAGTTTTAATTTAATAAAACTACTAATAAGGCACATAAATGGTGTCGGTACTGTACAGTATCTTCATATACATAAATGCATTATGTAAGTATGTAGGTACTGTACAGAACGGGTTTTTTAACTTAAGATACTCAAAGAGAAAAAAAAATGTTGTATAAAAATAAATAATAACAAAAATTATGTAAAGTAAGTACACTTTTGAATTATGTAGGAAAAGAGATACTGATGGGAATCCCTTCAAAGTATCGTCATTGCAATGGATAAGAGTGCCTTTTTTAATGATTTTGTTCCAGAAAAAGGTATAGATAGACAACAGCATTTACTTTATTTGAGACATTTGATTTATATCTGCCTGTAAATTGAGAAAGAAAAACATAAAAGATTGTTTACTTAACGCAACACTTGCATTATTCCACTGGTTCAGCAACGTCTCTTTGAATTAATAGCCGGAGCTCAGCCACATTTAAGGAGCCGAGCCTTAGGATAGTTTAACATGCAAGTGGTATGTGGAAAAACTACATTGAATACCCATCTCTTTTCATATTCTCTTTTGATTTGATTATTGATACCTATAATTAGAAATGATTTTTATGATTTTAATGTTTTTATTATTAGCATTCCTAAAATGCCTAAAAATTCTTATACTCTCGCGAGTATTAACATCATTAAATTTAAAATACTTTAACTTGCTTTATTTTAATCTGACATGTTTTTTTTTTTTTTTTAAATTTTATTTAACCCTTTCTAAGCTTTAGTAAAAAAACATGAAAAATTCACAACAACAAAAAAAACATCATTCATTCATTCATTCATTCATAGTAAGGACGTTTTTTTTTTTTTGCTATATATATATTTTTCCCTTTGCCAATAAAATCTACATAATGGGCTATAAAAATGCATTTAATTACAAAGGCCAATTAAAATAAAATAAAAATCAGATTTCATTAACTTGACCTATCTCGCAGGCAACAAGAGCAACGAACGTTTAAATAATTGCTTTTGTGATGAACCCCTCAACTACATTTCTATATACATACATATGTACATGCACATAGCAACGTGGTAATTTATGTAAAAAAAAAAAAAAAAAAAAAAAAAAAAAAAAAAAACAATTTAATATTATACCTACACAAACAGGATGATTCTTTATGAATTTGAATAAAATTACTTTTATAATAATTTTATTTTTATCAGAATAGTCTGCATAAAAAAAATCAGTAATTTTGCAATTCTACTTTTTTCAATCTGTAAAAAGTAAAATGCACGACTGGGTCACACGAACTTGCTCTTATGTGCGATCACACTGTGGTTTCAAAGTCTTATTAATTTTAAAATCTTTTCATCTGATAAAAGAAATTTATTAAATATTGGAGCCTATATTTTATGCCACCTGCAAAAACTATAGTCTAGTTTCAGGAAGTATTATGTGAGTACATAAATATGAACAATATAGCACAGTGCTGTTTTGCACTTCATACATATGCATGGAATTTACACTTTAGACTGAAAAAATGTTCAAAAATCAATAAAATTAGAAATAAATTGATAAAACAAATAACTGAAATTGATTTGACACCAAAGCAATGTACTTGTACACCAAGTGATTTCTTACACAAATCTCAATTTATGAGAAAAACATTTTTGGAATGGTTGGAACGGTTTTTTTAAAATTAATTTTTTATATATAAAATTTTTAATATATTATTAAGAAAAAAATTGGTAAGCCAATTTTAGTATTTACATATTTATACGGAATTTAAAAATTAATTTTGAAAAAAAATCATCTACCCATTTTCGAAATTAAAAAAAATATTTGGAATTTTTTTTTTTAAATCCAATTTTTTTTTTTTTTAATTTTAGTACACAATATTTTTAAATTTATTGTAAACATTCTCTAAAAAAAAAAAGCTGATCAAAATCAGTTGAACCGTTTTTGAGAATATTGAAAATCAAAAAATTTAAAACCATTTTTCTGATTTTTTTTTTTTATAAAATGGTAGCACAGTATTTAAACAAAAATTGTTGAATTTTTTTTTTTTAAGTTGTGAGTACGTTTTTGAAAAAAGTAAGATTTTCATGTTTTGCTAAAAAAAAGTTGAACGGCAGTTACCGTTTTTTTCTTGTCTTAAAAAAAAAATAAAAAAAACGTTTTGGGGGGAATGCCTAAAAAACGCTAGGTACCAAGTTTAAAGAAATTCGACCCACCCGTTTAGGCTCCAGCCGAACAGACAGGACAGACAGAACTGCGACTTTATATCGCAAGTAAAAAAAGGGGGTAGACCACAAAAAAATGTGTAACAGCTTAGACTTTGAATTTAATTTGTACCTCAAAGTCCAAAGCATTTACAAAAAAATACGTGTTTCTTTTCCACTCCCTAGCATTTTACACCACTGTACAGCGATTTTTTAAAAATAAATAAATATGTACTAAATACTAAAATACTAAATACCCAATTTTTACATTTTTAAGAAAAAAATAGTCGATTTATAGGTGTTTTAATTTTTATTGCTCAGAGGGGAAGTGTGGGTAAAAAAAAAATATCCTGTTCAAGTACCCAGAAAAAATAGAAGGCTTCTTCAAAATTTTCAAAAAATAATTTATAAAAAGTTTCAACGAATAAACTTACAAAAATATCAAGTTTTGTAGATCTCAAAACATTAAATTTGTTTCCGCTTATTGGGAACTTTACCGAAATTTTACATTTTCTTATTCCAAATGTTGCAGTTCATCATAGAGTGTGTGTTATACCGTCGTTTACTGATTATTACAAAGAGAAGTAAATATGACATTATTTTTTCTCAACAATTGGAAAACATGAATTTGAAATAAGATTCTAATTTTGCCGTTCCAGAAAAAACTCGGCATACATATTGAAGGTTTTACTGAAATTTACAAAATTGCATAGTTTCTGAGAGAAAATTACCCTTATGTTAACTTCACAGTGAAGTGAGCAGCAGTGATACCAGATCTTAGGATTTGTCCCTTTTTGTCAGAATTTCTAGTTCAAAATAAGCTAAAATGGAAAAAGGGATTTTTCGAATCTTATAGTACAAAACATACTACGATTTTACGTTATGCTTAAATTTTTAATAAATTTCTCATTTAATTAAAAAAAAAAAACATTTAAATATGATGAAATACAACATTTTTTTGTAAAGAGTTTAACTCAAGCCAATATGGAATGCATAATTGTTTCTTAATTAGTTACAATGAAATATATTTTCAAATTTATTTTTTCGTAGAAGAAATTATGGAATATCAATCATAAAAGCATAGAAAAAAAAGGAATTTTTGGGTATCAGTGTGGGAAAACCTGCTCCCAAAGTCTGGCATTACTGGTCAGCAGTTGAAAGATAATCAAAACATTTGATCCGTTCAGGCTATAGTCCAGCGCACAGATAAACAGACAAGCATAATTTCAGGTCCCAATTTTTTTATCATCATAATAATCAAGTTTGACCAAAATCGAGTTCCATTTTTAGGAATAAATAACGTGTCAAAATATACTTACCTGTAGGTGGTCCATAATCCAAGTAAAAATTGGGACTTGATAAGGAACAAATTTTCCCATCATGAGATTTAATTAATTTTTCTTTTTTGGAAGCTCATTCAAACGTTGGGATTAATGTAGTTACAAAAAAGCCAATGAGAATCTGTTCATATGAAATTAGACCAAATTTAGTTGGAAGTTGGAAGATAGATTTTTGGGAGCTAATTCATAGGGCCATATAAGAAAATGCGGGCAGTTCAATGAAGAATTATTAAAGACTTCAACAATTCTAAAAGAAGAGTTTAAAGTACCTCTACCAACAACAGAAGATTCTGATAGTCAATGAAGTCGATCATATTATAGCACACAAGCTGATTAACTGTGATGCCTCTTAAATAAGTGATGGTCAATTACTCTCTTTTTCTCTTTCTTTTAAAAGTTTTTGAGCATTATATAAATAAACTTAAAATTAGAGATATAAATCTTGAACTTGGAATTAAAACTGCAACATATCAGCATATCAGTTTGTAACGCTCTTGCAGAAACATTACAAAAAAACTATAAACTATCAAAAATAACAGACGAAAAGAGTTCTTATTAAATTTTAAGAGCCACATCATTGCTAAAATTAAAACATCGTCATAATCGATATTTATAATGAATATAATATAAATACATTAATTTTAACAACACACACAATATTGGTTATGGCTCTTTACCCGCATCATATTTATAATGAGTGCCACTCAACACTTACCCTTTTCGACAACCACACACTCCAGGAATTGTTTTAATTTTAAAAAGATAATATTTACTTATTTCTGTTTAAAAACAACACCAAAATTAAAGCGGAAGTTAAAAAAAAAATGCAAACAAACTTTAATTAGAACCAAATCCTATTAAAACAAAAACTTAAATTAAAAAAAAAAAAAAACTAAACTTAACCTAACACCCCGTGAGTTCATCCGTTTTAATATCCTTTAATCTGACGGAATTTAAATCCTGTGGTATTTAAAAACCTTTTAAACACTTGCCGCCTTTGCTTTTTTATCATTTCTGTTTAAAAAAAAGAACTACGTTATAATTCCAACGGAATATAAAGAGGAGATTTACAACAACAAAAAATTAAAAAAAAAAAAAACAACCTAAAACTATGCTTCACACGGTGTGCGGCGCGCAACATTAACCACAGTCATCACCCACACTTCTGCACCTCTATACAAAATGTAAATGAGCAGACAACATCATCTTAAGTAGGCTTAACATCTTGCCTCAAGCCTTTTCACAGCTCCATATACCCATAGTGTATCTTTTCACCCAATTTCGAGCGCACTTTGATGTTCGTGCAAAAAAAAAAAAAAAAAAAAGAAACAACATTTCATATCAAAAGCATAATCATTTTCAGTGCGGTGAAAGGTTAGATTTACATAGATCTGCTGGTTAAGATTAAACAAATTTTTCATCCCCATCAGAGGAGGGTTGTGAGTATTTACATCTGCATTGTTGACACTCTCGACGAATTTATATAATTATGTTAAATTGGCAAAGGTTCGGTAGCGTTTTAGAAAGAACTGAATGATGGTGTTTCATAGTCGTCGGTATTTTAATCCTGTGTTAGCATAAAAGTAGTTGGCCTAAGCAAACAAAAAAAAAAAAAATATATAGGGCAATACTTGGGGAAAATTATACTCAACCTTATTATTGTTGACAAGTTTAACTTGTGAATAATAATAATGAAAATGGTAGAGATTTGTAAAAAAAATGACAACAAAATGAATAGTTAATCAAATTAAAAACCTATTAATCTTTTTTTTCATAAATATGTTCAAAAATTTAAAAAAGTATTCAAGCGATAGAAAATACAAAAATTTAAAATAGTATTAAAAAATAATAGTAAAATAATATACGTGCGAACAAGATTTTTTAAAATCAATATATCTGAGTAGTATTTCATCAAAATAGAGAGAGAGAGAGAGAGAGAGAGAAAAGAGAGAATCCAACAGCTTTGTAAAATACAAAAATCTTTTCATTTATTTATTTATTTATTTATTTATTCACATAGGTTACTAAAGACTAGCTCAAAAAATACGTAACTAATTAGTTCTGTAGTACAATTAAATAACTGAATAAAAAATTGACATAAATTTAGTTGAAAAATTTAGTGATTTTTCAAATAAGTTATTAAATCTTTTATTAAGAAGATTAAATAATTTAAACATTTTATTTAATGAAGAAAATCTTTCGTAATAAGTACGATAGTTTGAAGTATTTATGCAGTTGGGTATATTTCTAAAGTTTCTCTGAGGAATATTAAAATTTTAAAATTTATTCGGGACAAAAGGTAAAAAAAGTCTATATTTCCATTTATTATTTTAACAATAAAAATGAAACTTAAATAAGATCGTCTGTTCTCAAGACTATAGGCAAGTCAATAAGTTTTAGTCTATTGATGTATGCGGGGTAGGGATTTTCCCAGCCTAAGCCTCTTAAGGCAAATCGCAGAAATCTTTTTTGGACACGTTCCAGTCTCGCTATATGGCAATCATAATAGGCTGCCGATTGACCAAACCTGGCAAGCATATTCAAGAATAGGTCGAACAAATGTTATGGAAAGCTGTTTTGTAACATAGGGGTCTGTAAATTGGCGTGACTCTCTCTTTATCGATCCAAGAGGTGATATGGAGTTGATGTGTTGAATGAATTCAAGCTTACGATCGAATAAGACACCAAGGACAGATATATTTTCCGCACATGGCAAGGGAATAATTAAAAGTAGTGACTGAAAGTTTTCTTGTAAAGTTCATAAAATTAAATTTACCGATATTGAGAGTTACGTTACGTATAAATATACACCAGTCGAATAAATGAATTAAGGTCACATTGTATAACATTTCACAATCACGAATATTATAAATGGTTTTAAGGATTGTAGATGTTACATATAAATGAGACAATTAGCATGCTTTAAGACAAATGGTAGGTAGATAAATAAAATAAATAAAACAGAGCCTAAATGACTTCCCTATGGTATTCCAGAACTTACAGTAAAATAATTTGATGATTTCATTCATTAAATAAAGGGTGTGCCAAAATTCACGTAAGATTTGAATTTCACGCCATTTGTGCGGTAAGGTGTAAGGTCAACGAAAAAAGATAAACACTAAACAGCTTGACAGCTGACTGTTGAGGGATATTGAAAATGGAGCGCTACACGAATGAATAAGGTTAAGCATCAGATTAAAAAAATAATAAGGTTTGATGGTGATTTTTACATCAAAATCATTTCAAACTATATGTGGATCATTTTCACATCTTTGTTAATATCTTCAGAACTATCGTATTTGGAGTTCAGAAAATACATTATTGATTATACATTATTGTATTTATTGTATATTTTATAAATCAATAAGAAAAATACATTTTTTTAATAAAAAATCATGTTTTCTATAAAAAAATCATGTTTTCTATAAAAAATACTTCTTGAGTGAATTTTGGAACACCCTTTATAAATGAATTCTTATAGAATATTTTACATTTTCTTAAAAAAAAAAATATTAAAATATATGATTTATTTGAACCATTTCTTTTTGATTGTTGAGAATTAAAACAAAGGCCATTTTCGAAAACTTGTAATTGATCATCAAATAATCATCAGTCAATTTTATTGCAAACGCATTTACGTTTACAAATACGCTCAAAATAATATCTAATATGGATTTTAATAAATTCACAAAAATTATAGTTGAAAATTTTTGTCAGAAATTTTTATAAAATAAAAAGAAGGCAATTATGTTTAAATTCGAAAGTTCCAGTCGATAAATAATTCCTAAAGGTTCGCACCTTTTACATAAAAATCAACCAAAAGTAAGAAGAAATCAAAAATAAAATATTTTGGTCAACTCCATTTCTTAACTGCAGAGTTGCAAGTTAGCAAATATTCTTTTTGCATAAAAATTTGGTTTTGGGTTTTGGAACAGATAGTTTTTTCAGTTACCTTTTAAAAAGGTCAAATTGGTTTTTTGACACAAATGATCACGTTTTCGAAAGTAGTAGTTACATTATTTTACATTAACCTACACTGCAGTAATACATAAATTAAATATGTATATTTCCCCTATTTGACTAAAGGCTGATCGTGAATGATTAAAAAAAATACAAAATTATTTTATTTACAAAGATTGATCAACAACAGACGTTTGAAAATATATTTTTTTTTTTATTTAAGCATTGAAAAGCAAAACTAGAAAATATAATTGAAATTATAAACTGAATTTATATTTACATTATACAAATAAACAATTTCAACTTCTTTTACTTCCAGAACACTATCACGTAAACTTAAACCCCATCTAGTAGCTGAAGGTGTCAAATCATATATTAACAGGGCCCAAAACCCTAAAACTTCTTCGCAAGACCAGCAGCCTAACATGGAGTTTTTACGAGGTGTCTATGCGTTTATGCAAGTGAGTAGATCATCGGTGAGTGTCGCTACGTAATTAAATTCCTTACTAATCATAAACTTCTTTTTTTCTATTTTATATAATTTGCTCTCGAAAAAAAAAATCAAAAACAAAAATATAACACTCGAGAAATTTAAAAAAAACTAACAAGATACTAAAAAGATCTTATTGCGTATACCAGTAGAATAACAAAAAAAAAAACAAGAAACCAACAAAATCTATGTTAGTTATATAGAAACAAAAAAAAATAGGAACTTAAACAAATAAATAACGCACATTTTTTTAAGGAGTGAAATATATTATACCCAAAAAAAAAAAAATATTTGGTGGTGCGTAAAAGACATCATAATATAATCAGTTGTATTTTTTGTGAAGAGGAGTTTTGATGTTAAGAGCTTTACAATTTAACTAAGTGTACTCGAATCTCTATTTTTGTACCTAATTTATTTAAACAAAAAAAAAAAAAAAAAAACTGATACAAAATATATTATCATCATAATATCTTCTTTTTTTTTTAAATTAAGATTAATTTGCAAAAAGATTTTAGTGATACAAAACCATCTCGCGAACGAACAGAAGAACAGAAAGCAAAAAAGACATAAAAATTAATAATATTATGCAACATTATTCATTTTTCAAAAAAACAAAAAAAAAAAAAAAAATAATAACAGTTTCTCATCATTGTTATTGTCATTATTTTATTATTTCATATTTTTTATTCTTCTTCTTCTTTCCACTTCTTTGGCTGTGTGTGTTGTATTTCGGGGGCCTGTCTTATCCTTATACTACTGCCTCTTCCACCCCGTATATACGAAATGCTGTTTATATATATTGTCGTCGCGATTCGTCCTAATACAAATACATATTTATATATGTATTAATGTAAATCTATAAAACACTTCATATATACCACAGAAAATGATCAAACAAACAAAAAGCTAGAGACTTAATAAAATATTTAAAAAAAAAATAAATCTAATAGAAACAATACACGCGCCATAAATCCAATCTACGTGTGCGATATGAAGTCATAGCCAGTTGTTGCAGAAAATACTAAAAACCATACCCTACCGAAATATAAAAATATAAACAAAACAAAAAAACAGACATAGATACAATAGATACATATATATATATTATATACATTTTGTGGGGAAAATACAAATAATGGAAAGTGGACAATGGAAAACGAGCAAACGAGCAAAACCATATAAATAACTAAAAACTAATAAAAATTAAAATTACATTGTCAATTCATAAATAATAGTAACTTTTTCAATATTCACATTGAATACAAAACATAGACACATATGTAAATATATAAATACGAAATATAGATAGAAAAAAAGTTCAAATCTACCTCCGTATCACTATATCTATAAATACACGATATTTGTATAAATAACTGCCTATAAATATATATATACATATATGTACATGACAGTTGACTAAAACTGCACAAACAACGAATTAAAAAAAAAACGTATACTATACTATACTATCTCCGGGTGTATCTATGAGACTAACAACAGAGAGTTAAACAGAAAAAAAAAACTCAAACACAAAATGGCAATACGATGCGTTTTTTATACAAAATTTCCGGAACAATAAGGAACCCGCAAAAAAAAAAATTAATTCCAATGGAAAATTGCAAAATAAATTCAAACATAAAATCGTATTCACCTACAAAAATACCGATACAGAATTATACCAATATACGTAGATAAGAGCTTAACAACTACAACAAACAACAATAACAAAAAAAAAATAAGAATAACTTAATAAAACATATAAATCTCGCGCTGAGTTTTCTCTTTTCGAGGAGAAAAAGCTCGCAGAAAAACTTAAACATTTTCGAAAAGCGAAAAAAATGGTAAAGTTAACAATTTTTTTAAAACTCACAAAAATCTTATTTCTTAATTTAATTTTTTTAATTCTTAAAAAAAAAAACCAAAAACAAAAAATACGTTCCCTTTTTTAAAATAATAGAATAATTTATTTATATGTTTTTGTTTATTATTTTTTTTTTCTTATTAAATAAAATCAAAATTTTAAATTATAAATAATTCCAATTGATAAATTAATTCTTCTTTCTTAAAATAAAAAAAAACATTAGCTTCCTTAAAAGTATCCCTTAGCATAGAAAACAAAAAAAAAAAAAAACTAAAGTTTTCCAATTAAATAAGAAAAATATGTATAAATTCAACTTTCTGTGGGGATGCAAATGAAAATAAACAAATCAAAAAAAAAATTCTATCCGAACGAAATCAATCGATATTTTATTTTAAACATTCCCACTGTACCCACTGCGCCATGGGTGGGAGCAAAAAAAAATGACCACGAAATATGATTTTCCTGCCAAAGAATCCTTCGATCAAAAAATAATGTGAAAAAAAAAAAATGAAAAATGAAAATATAATCTTTTTGCTCGGATGCTTAACATAATGCTGTCTCCAACGTTCGAACACTTTTTGCACCTTTTTATGCATAGATACAAATTTAAATATAATTTTTTTTTCAATCTATATAATAAGAGGTTTATCTATTTATTAAAATGAAATTTTGTGATAAAATTCACGTTGTTATAATAGAGTAAGAAAATATGAAGGATATGAATACACAAATGAAATATTTTAAGGTTCTCTAATTAATTTTTAAGATACTCACTTTTTTCCCTTTATTACAATTACAATTCCCAAAAAGAAATTGAAAAAACCATTTTTTGTGTTAATCGAATTAAAATGACATTTTCACAAAAAAAAAAACAAAAACAAATTAAAAAAAGGATATTTAAAGAAAATGAACAAAAATATTTTTTATTTGTTAAATAATTAGAACATCTGACGTGCTCTTTTGCCACGTATATTCTGTCTGTGTGTGCTATTTAAATAGAACAAAAACAAAAAACTCTTATTTATTTTTTTTTCTTACGACACAATATTCATATTGATGTAAAATGCACAATGTTGAAAAGATTAGTAAGCAAGTAGATTTGCATGATCCTTAGTTCTTTCAGAATTTTTTATATTTGAAAAATTTCTAAATAAATTTTGTTTTTAATTTGTAATTACTTTAAAAAATATTATTTTAATATAAATGATTCAGTAAATTAACATAAATTTCAAATATCTGAAAGAACTCAAGGAATTAATTGTTGTAAATTGATTATCTATATCTGAGCACTTATTATTAAAAATAAATAAATACAATATTTAAGTCTGTAATGTAGGACATATTAAAGAATATGGTCAAGTTAAATAGGGGAACTATAGGCATGTCTTTTTGCAAACCTGCAGGGAATTGCACGAAAAAAAAAACAACAACAGGGATTAGCGACAGCATCACAGAAACAAAATGGAGTTTTCCTACAAATTAGCAATAGCAAGTATATAATTCACGCTGGTAACACAGTTTTTCTGTGTGCTTAAGTTAAGCCCAGAGAATTCTCTGGGTTTAGCTTAGCCCGTAGGAGATTAGGTGTTGCTGTATTTAACATGGTGATTGTTTAGCACCGACGTCTTTTTTTTCGTCAAATTCCCTAATAATTATTATTTACCGGGCAATTGGTGGTCAATTTTTGATTGGAATTCAGTGAATGTCAAACAAAGAAGAAACATCACTATTTCTGGAAAAGAGTTTTTATTCAAATTTTTAATAATTTTAATGCCTTTTGAAGTTACTAAAAGTAACTAAATCGTAACTTGTCCATCGAGTCATGTATTTTATTTTGTACACTACACATAAAATTTGTGCTCACTTGACCCCAATAAATCTTTTTTATTTTTATTTTTATATCAAAGTTAACATTTTAAATTTAGAAAGATTTAAATAATTTTTTTGGTAGTTCAAAACCAAATTTTTAAAAAAATATAATTTTTGGAGTACATTTTTACATCAACAACTGTTTGGAATTTTATCTCAAAAACGGTTCTAATTAATTTAATAAGTTCTGCCTTATTTCAAGTAAAGTCTACATTTTCGCTTAAATAAAATTCAAGACTGGATCGCACGTACTTGCCCTTGGGATTCGAGTGATCAAAAATGTAAAACAATTTACATTATACATTTATACATACAATAATAAATTAACAATAATATTAAAAAATAAATATATAATAAATAAATTTAAGAAAAATAAAAAAAAAAAAAATGAAACTCGTTTTTTAAATTGCTAAAACAACTCCTAAAAACCTTAATTTGAAAAATTGTATTGTCCTTTTAAAATGGTTCATTTATACCCAATTTCAAAAATTTTGAAAATTTTGATATGCGATATTATTTCGACTTAGAAGGACGTCTTGTATAAAATTGTCTATCCAAATTAGTTACTATATTTAAAATATATTGAATTTAAAAAAAATAATATAAAATATTTGTTTATATTATTTCCACACAAAAACATTAATTGAAATTCGAGCCGAAATTGAGAAAGTCGAAAACGGAAAAACAAACGGTTAGTTGTTTTTATTCATTTTGGGAACCGTTTTCTGAACGTCTTTTTGTCAGTTATGTATATTTTAGATACAGTTGATTTTGATTCTTAGAAGACTTTTAGAGTATTACAAGTATCAACAAAATCGACCTCATCATTTTTGTTTTAATCAGAATTTTATTTTGAAAATTTGGATATACCTAAATAACTGTTGATACTTTCTTGGAGCTTCTGAATAAAAAATATAATCAAAAATAAAAAAAAAACAAAAAAATGTTTCTATGAGAGATATGATTTTTTGGCAAATTGTTTTTACTTAACTGTAGTAAGTTTTTTTTTTTCATTTTCATAAAAATCTGTGGAATAATTTTTCAGAAAGGTAGAATTTTACTTAATGATTGCCAATAGATATAATTGGCCTTAAATGCACATATATTTGTGTTTCATTACAAAAAGATCTCACTATAGTGAAAATACGCAATTTTATTTTTTGACACGAATCCAAAAAAAAAAACTTCTTATAAAAATAATGTAAATGATTAAGAATTTAAATCTTGTTAGATTTAGTTTTTACTCCCAAGATAATTGTAATGGTAATGTCATATGTTACGATTTTATATAACTTGCTCAACTCTACCTAAATCAGATGTTAAATTTACAAAAACTGTTATGTACACTACTCATCAGTTTATTTTTTTTTATTTTCAACTTTCTCTACAACGACTTGACCGATTTAGGTTAAAATATTATACAGGAACTCCTTTTAAGTTTGAAAAGTAGTAGATATTAAAATGACCAAAAACTGATCACAGAAAAATAAAAAAATATTCGTTTGAGAAATAGATGATTTTTGAAAATTTTGTATAATAATTGTTAAATAATAAAAATTGGCATAACCAATTTATTTTTGAAAGAAATTAAAAGAATACAATTTTTAAAATTCTTAACCTCTTGAAAAACAGCGCAAATACATGCGATCCAGTCTTCTATTTTATTTTTTAAGTCTCATTTAGGATGATTATTTTAATTGAAAAAATATTTTGTTATTACAAAAATGATGAATTTCAACATAAACAATTTTTTTGCTAATCATTATTATTTATTACTTGATTTTGATGCCGCTTACAGTCCAAAGTGAACCATATCCACTGTCGCAATTTAAAAGCAGCTTAAGTGTTCCCATTCCTTAGCTACTTGTCTCCGTTTCAATTATGCATTGACTATAGTGTTTGAGGTTGGGTCTACTTCCTAATCCATCAAGTTCATATTCAAAGGTTTGGCTATTTGACAATGTTAATGTAACAATACTAAACTTTGTCATGTTCTCATTAGCATTCAAACTTGTTTTTAAAAATGGATAAAAATGCCTAGATCTCTTTGTTACTTTCCAACAATTTTTTCTTAAATGATGTATAACCTCTTAAATTTTTTTGACTTAAAATGGATCGAAAAAGTTTGACAGCGAAAGGAATGAGTTGGGTAAAGATCGACTAAATAGGCGATATAAAAGGGTGTGTATACCTATGAATATCAATTTAATATGCATGTCCGCAGTGGTATGCATATGACCCCAGTGGTAGAGGATGAACAATAATTGAACAAATTGTTGGGAAAAGTGTTTATGCCTTCACCAGTAGGTACAGATAAGAAGAGTTATTACATATCGATATGCTAAATTCAAGATCCTAATACCTCTGTACCTGTTCCAATCAAAAATTTTTAGTTAAAAAGCGGCTAACTAACCGGCTTTTAGCCAGAGTTCTCCAAATCATTGGATCATAAAATAGTTTAAAAGAAGTATTATATGGCTAATTAATGGCTAGGAATAAGTGATAAAAGTACCCAAACTTAATGTAAGTTTTAAAAATGGTTATTCCCATCCTATGCCACCTAAAAACCGAAATGTTTTTCACGGGTTACTGCCACTTTCGAGGAATTAACAAATCCTCCAAGAGTACCTCTTGTCATAAAAAAGTGCTTCTCACCCTAGCCGTTTGGATTCTGCAGAAAATTGTAGGTCCCCTCTATTCCTGCCAATAGCACGCACACGGAAATGGTTGAGAGTTGTAAGCCACTAGTTCTTGGTTCTACACAAACTGTTGCACCAACCAATTTTATTTTTTTTACGGTATAGCAAATGAGGGTATAAAAATATGTTATTTTTAGCCAAATTATGACCAGAGTAATGTATGATTTTTTTTGGTAATCTCGGTGTTTCTGGAGCTGGCGCTAAAAATATTGGTTGGGGTGGATTGGGCACATTGCGTCAAGAATAATTTTATATTATCAGATTTGATAGATATTTTGATATAAATAATACGTATTTGGGTTTTAGCATTAACAAAACAAAAATTGGTAACATCTCGATGAGAAAATTACTGTTGTATGAAAATTATTAAAACCAAGTTCCTTTTCTCTCTAAAAGGATCTTATATTTTATGTATTTTGTTGTTTTTTGATTTTTTTTTTAATAAATTAAAAGTAAAATAAATATAATATATTTTTATAAATGTTTATTGCTTGTAACGTGCAAAAAGTATAATGTGTATCTGATGTGTAGTTAAGTGTATCGTAGATATTGTATTCATGTTAATATATTTCATCGAAAGTATAATAAAGTTAATTTGAACAAAAAACTGTATTTGGTTTATTAAACAAAAAAAAACATGTACAGTTGGCAAATGTTCAGTTTAACTTTATACTGACGATGTCTAAATATGTGTGTATTTTTTTGTGAGTAAAAAATATATATTCTGCATTAATAATATATTTATTTGTAAATATTTTACTTTTTTTTTTAATAACGGACAGCATATATGTTGGCAATCGAGCAATCAAGATTATTGCATTCATTTAATAAAATTAGAAAATTTATTTAGTAAAAATAAATAAAATCAAATTGTTGCTCAAAAATATCAATCAAGTAACATTATCTTGATCCCATATACATATATTATGCAATAGTTTACAAGACATAAATGATGTATACAAAAAAAATAGTAAACTATTATATTCTGCACTGAAATTTCGATAATCTGTTATAGAAATAATTAAATATCTTTATAATCACCTGTAATGCTATTTGTCTACAAAACGATTAAAATATAAAACATAAAACTGCACCTTTAAATAAATTTTCCTTAAAAGAGAAGTCTTTAAATTAACAATAAATAATAAAACAGCTTAATATAAAAACAGGCACAAGTAAGATGATACAAATTTAACACCAAACCACGTAATTCACAATATAGTTTAAATAAAATTGTATTTGTTTAAATAAATAATTTTTTTTCCTTAAAAATTTTATCGTAAAAAAAAAAAAACAAACAAATCACGATTATTTTCCAACCCTTTTCACTGAGAAATGTGTTTAAGACTTTTTTAGCGTCTTCCGTCTTTTGCTGCTATATTTACTACCACAACTATAACACCACCTTTTATTAAGAAAAAAAAAAGCTAATTATTTTAATATTTAGTTTATTTTATTGGCAATCATGTTTGAAAAAGTATTTTAATTTTTTTATTATTATTATTAGAACACTGCTTGAGGTAAGAGTACAATAAAACAGAATAACGACGAGGTTTTTTCTCTTTTTTTATTGTTTTTTTTTTTTTTTTAAGAACATGCTAGCTATAAATGAGTTAGTTAAATTTTGTTATTTACTAAATTCGATACATAAAACTAGATTTGCAATATAAATACCTGGGAGTGTATCTGTTTCTTGAGATTCTTTTAATTGAAGTAAAAACAAATTTGAAAAAAAACAATATATCGTCGTCGTTCTATGAAAACTCCCTAAGTCCATTTCATTAGAAACTGATAGACCTTTCATAAAAACGGCATAGTTAACAGAATATCAAGATTTAAGTTTTTTAAAATGTACCCAACTCTTAATTACGTTTAGTCTAAATACAAAATTTCTTAAACTCAAAAATGTTCAAGTTCTTGTCAGTAAAATTCCTTCACAAAGGCAAATGTTAGAAAATTTACAAAAATGGACTTAGGAAGTTTTAATAGAACGACGACGATATGTTCAAGAGTGGGGTCTCATTATGATCCTTGCACTAATGTCAAGTGATTTTTTTTTAGAGAATTCTATCTTAAGCGAGTTTTCAGGACCTTAACATTTGAGAAAAAGTAAATAAAAATATGTCTACATATATGTAAATTGACAAAAATTGTGTATTTACGTCTACTATATATTGAAAATTTTTGGCAACCTTTTTACAAAAAATTGGCTTACATTTCTTGGATAAAATAAATATTTTACTAGAATAAAAAACAATAAATAAAAATTGTGTAGACAAAAATTCCAACGTGCTATTCTGTCACGATATTTTAAAACAATATTGCAGAAACGAAATCTTTCACCACTCATCTAACTCAATTAAGCTTAATTTTCATAAAAAAAATAAACAAGTTTTCCGAAAAATTTACATTTAAAGTTTACTTGATTTTCCTTAAAATGCAATTTATTCTTTCTTCGAATTAATTTAATGCAGATCCCCTCTGAGCATTGTGTACATATAAATATGAAGTTTAGATTAAGAATCTCACCTCGTTGGCATTTCCTCAACGCCTAGCTTATCACGAAAATAGTTAAATTGTTGCAAAGTGTGACCTATTCAGTTCTTCAAAATAAATTCATTAAATTAAGAAATAAACAGAGCACAACTACTTAAAGAATTTGTTGCATTCTAAGGAAGAGCTTGATGAGTTTTTTAAAAGTTTAAATGAATGTGAAGAAAAAACAAATCCTTTGTTGATTCAAAATAGCTTTTTACGGCCTTTAGTCCACAAAAATTTAGGCGTTTCGTCCCGGCGATCTCACTTGGACTCATCAGTTGACTAGTGAGGGACCTTGTCAATACGCAATTTTTGTTAAGTTCAGTCCATCTAACATAGATTTCATGACGAATATCTAGTGTGAACTATATCCAACAAGACTAGAATTCCTAGTCATTAAAATTGGAAGTTTTTGTTTTTGTTTTTTGCCCGTGGCCTGGCATTGTTTATAAGAAGGTTTTTTTTTTTTTAATAATACAAACTCTATATACTACTGAAATACATCAGCCAAGTAGAAGACTTAGCACTATTTAATTGGACTTGTTGAATTATTGATTCAAAATAGCTTTTTACGGCCTTTAGTCCACAAAAGCTATTTTGAATCAATAATTCAACAAGTCCAATTAAATAGTGCTAAGTCTTCTACTTGGCT
This sequence comes from Epistrophe eligans, assembly GCA_951394125.1. Lineage (NCBI taxonomy): Eukaryota > Metazoa > Arthropoda > Insecta > Diptera > Syrphidae > Epistrophe > Epistrophe eligans. The sequence continues at coordinate 84,438,416 of OX596029.1, forward strand.
GATGTATTTCAGTAGTATATAGAGTTTGTATTATTAAAAAAAAAAACCTTCTTATAAAACCTTTGTTGTTTTGAGGTTTGGCCTATTTTTTGTTTTATTTTCCTGAGCTAATTAAATTAGTTTTATTCTCGAATCTCAAAAAATTAACAATAATCCAAATAATAAGCAGTTGAATATTGAATTGGACATCTCATTCCAGATGTAGAGTATTAATATTAAACTAAGTTTTCTACTTTAAAAAAATCTCGATGTTTAATGCAAAATGTTCTCCTTTTTTATTTTAATAAATAATAATTATCAAAAATTTAAATAATTATATTAAAGAAATTAAATGGTTATTAGTAAAAAAAAAGAATTATTAAGTATAGGTACGCCCGACTGCCACAACTAAATCTTCACAATCCATTTAATATTTTTATACGCAAATTGACAGTTTTGTTACATGATTTAATAAATTTTCAAATTTATAAATTCCAGCTAGTATCACAAAATTAAAAATTGTTTGAATTTTTAGGTTGAGGCACTTGGGCGTATACTTAATAATTCCTTTTTTTACTAATAACCATTTAATTTCTTTGAAATCATTATTTATAATAATTATTATTTATTTAAATAAAAAAGAAACATTTTGAATTTTACACTATCGAGATTCACGTTTCTGAGATCTCAGATATTTTGCTTCGTGAATTTGATGGAGGAGGAAAAATATTTCTTCGAAATCATGCAGTTGATTCGATCGACAGTCATTTAAACGTGTTCATTTTCGTGTCTTCACGAAACGTGTTAATGAAAGTTTTGCTAATGGTCTCTAAAATTGTATCCTTCCTTTTTAATAATACACAACGCGTAATGTATCTTGAATATTTTAATTGATCTGAACTATAACATAGCACTTCGTGTTATTAAAATAATCAAATAAATAAAATTTTACTATAATAATAGAAGGAGCTTAACTTCCTCTGATATTATGATTTATTTTGTTTTGACATCCTTAGAGTAACTATTAAGGGATTAAATCAGAGATTATGACCATCGACACCTTACGGTGTAAGGTCTTACAGAGTTTTCAGTATCCTTAAATTAAGTTGGTATAAGCTATTTTTTACCGACAGATTGTTGAAATTTAGGAAAATTCTATGACCAGACCATGATGTTACAAACACAATATTCGGGAGAATATAAATTGTGAAATATCGAAAAAAGGTAAAAAGCGTTTAAGAAATAATTTCAAATAAATGAGGATGATGTTGGTTGTTATTAAATTACACTTTAAAAAAAAAAGAAAATACAAAAATGTTAAAATCAAGTTTTAGGAATTTTTTCAAGTATGGTTTTTTTTTTGAAAAATGCATATTTTTTGAGATCCATTTTTAAAATATTTTTTTATTTTTTCTCTTATCTTAAAACATTGGGTTGAAAGATCTAAAATTTTTAGATAAAATTTGCAAAATTTGTATACACAAAGGACATATTAATTATTAACGTTTTTTAGATAAGCCGCGAGTTCGTGCGTGCTGTTAGTATTTATTTATATTAAAATAAAAGACAAAATTGGAAATACATATGTGAAATTCACAAAACATAAAATCAAAAAAAAAAAAAAACAAAAAACGGTTCATAAGTAAAATTTGCGTGTTTAATACATATTTTGTTTAAAACTTCAACTTACAATATAATGGTTTTATTTTTATGTAAAATCCGGCTTTTTTGGTCATTTACTTCTATATGCAAATAAAAATAAAAAAATATTATCATTCAAATAAACTTACAACATAACTTTTTTTTTGAAAATCGAAAACGACAATGCTCAATTTACAATTAAGGCACTTAGCAAAGTAGCAAGGATACATATTTTTGTATGTCTTCGGACAAAGTTTAAATAAAGAAAAATACAAAACGACTTTAATTTAAGAAAATCATAATTTGAAAAAAAAATCGATCCGTAAAATTAGCAAAATTTACTATTTTGTTTTTATTTTTTTGCAAGTGTCAGCGCAATTTGAGTTTATTAAATTTTCAACTGTGAAAATTGCAGATACACTCATTTTTTTATTTTATCTCTTCGAGGTTGAGGTACTAAACAGCACAAAGAAAGAACCGTAATTGAGAAAAAAAATTCCCATTCAAAAAATTTGCAATATTTTTTTTAAATATTTACGGCTTGTAACCGCGGTGTAGTGCGCACCTAGTTCAGTTTTGCTCAAAAAAGCTAATATTAATCGAATGCACAATGGCCCCTAAAGTTACACATATTTGAATTTATTGCTTATCACTTAATTTCTTAGCAGCATAAACTGAGCAACGAACAACTTAACTTTAGAAAATAGTCATTTTGCAAAAAAAAAATCACCCATAAAATTTGCAGATTTGCAAATTTGCAGTTTTCTTAGATATTTAAAGCACATGACAGCAGCAGTGACGATCATTACAAAACAATGTTTTGTTTTACGAAAATAAAAAATGGCGGTGACATCACGCGCAGCGCATACCTTAATAAAACTAACTCCCAAGTAATTGAAATTCAAAAAAACATCTATCATATTTATTAAAGATAAATTCAAGATTTAAAAGAATAATAGACAAATCACAGAAATAAGCCCAGAAATGTTTCATCATTTAACTAATCTTATGGAGATCTTTTACTACCTGCAAATTTTTAACAACTCACCATCCGATTAGTCTTTTAAAAAGAACGAAATGTCTAACAGTTCAAAATGAGATATAAAGTTTTGTATAAGCGATCAGATACACTCACGGGTATAATGCTCTCTAGATACAAATAGTGCAATATGTATATTTATTTTTGATATTATTTTATCTATAGGTACCTATAACTATGTCAAAAAATACAAATTAAAAAAAAAATAGCTTTTTATGCATCCTTTTTGTTTTCGTTATTTTGTTCTCAATTTTATATTTTAACTTCGCCGCTTTTAAAATTTGTTTAATATTTTTCTTTAATAAATTAACTTTCAGTACGTATAAATTTTTTTTTTGTTTTGTTAATTTTATAAGCCTCTTAAATAAAGGTACCTACCAACTCAAAATCAGTTCAGTTTTTTTTTTTTTTATTGTTTTCCTTTTTGCTAACTTATTTTTCTTTTCCTTTCACATGCAAGGTAATTTGAGTCTAGGAAAGTTCTTGTCGTATAATGATTCGCTTCTTGCTTCTTTTTTCACAACAACTCGGCTGTAAAATTGTGAAGCGCATACAAAGTTTTGGCAGAAAGCGTAAAGTTTTCTTTGTTTTTTTGCCAGTTTTTCTTTATTTTTTTTTTTTTTTTTTCATTATTAAGGTTTTGACTTGCTAAAGTTTTTATTTTTCTTTATATTTTTTTTGTTTGTATTTTGTATTCAGAGCAAGTTTATTTCTTAATTTGAATTCTGTCACACAGTTGAATTCGACGTTTATTTTAACAAAGATGTATACATGTTTTTTTTTTTGATATGGTAATACAAAAAAAAACAATTTGCCTAACACGTTTTTATTTTTCACAGGCGTAAAAAAATCAATGGAAAATTTATCAAAAATATCTAACTTTCAAAAAATATAAAATAAGATTTTTTGGCTTTTAAAAATATAATCTTGTTGAGAATGCAAGTTACTGCTTTAACACTGCGCTGCAATACTACTTTGCTTAATTAAATCTTATAGGTACTCAATTAAATTATATTCATTTTAATTTTATTCTTTTTGTAGAGTATCTTTTGTTTTCTTGTTAAGGTGTTGTTAAAAGTAAAACTTTTGTGTGGAGCACTTTAATAAACTATAAAATCAAGATTTTATGTAATTCACAAAAGCTAGTTTGACTGTATACTCGTACAATATATTAACTTGATAAATATTATTTTTTTTGTATAATTAAAATAAATTAATTGTTAATTCTTTAAATAAAAATTCTTAACTATAATGCTAAATAATATCGTATGTAGTTTTTTTTTTTTTAATCAGTGTCATGTTTTCATAGAGTGTATTCAAAAAGTGTGTCAAAGTTAGGAAAACTATAGGCGCAGGTTCAGGAAAATGAGATGTCAGGGATTTTGCGTATTTTTGACAGCAAAACTAAAAATTTTTTCTTTCTGTCATGTAAGGTGAGATTGTTGAGATCTAATTTTCTTGTATTTGGTTAGTATAACTTTAACTTCTTAAATTTAAAATACATTGACTTGGAAAGTAATGTTATATAACATTGTATCAGTATTTGTGTGTTATTTTAAGAATTTTCTGTGTATTTTTTTTTTTTTTTTTTTTTCAAAAGAAGGTGGTGTTTGATCAGTTAAACATTACGCAAAGATGCATTTTTTATGTTGATACAGAAATATATACATTGTACATTGAAGAAAATGAATAAATAATAATTTAGCTCAAAGACGAATGGGCGTATTGTGGACTTAAGGTAAACAGAGATTGCTCAACCAACTGTTTCGGTTGCAACAAAGAAAGTGATAAATGTGTTCTAGGGACGTGTTATAGTTCAAGATGGACTTAAGCTCAGCAAAGTGTGGTCGACTCGCGTTAAAATCCTAAAAAAGTCTGTCTCACCATGCAATGGTTTTGTAATAAAGGGACATTCTTGCTTTAAGTTGATACCCTTTTTGTAGAAGTCGCTAGGTAAATGAATGCAACCAGAAAAGTGCCGATGTGATACAACTTGAAGAACCTTCTTCGACTATCAATTTATTTATGTTTGGTTAAAACTTAAGCTTTATTTAGTGACTCGAAAAGTGCGGGACTACATTTGTATACTTTTGTGCACACAACGGGCAATAATAAAGTTTTTTCAACATTGAGAATATAATTTGGCGTATAAAAAAATAAAACAGTGTCCAAAAGATTTTCAGAAAGCTTACCAAAATTAAAAAAAAAAAAAAAAAATATTTTCATAACCTTACTTAAACAACTTCTGTGCTTGTAGTCTTACGCCCAATTTCTTCACAAAAGTACTTTACCAACCTAGTTCCCAAACTAGCTAGACCCGGTACTAGCTCTGATACTCTGATACTCTGATAAGCGGTACTAGGAACTTAATTTATTAAAACTGGTCTAATTCAGATTTTAACTCTATTTTGACATTTTTAATTATAATTTTGATATTACGTAATTGAAAATATATAGTGGTATTTTTAAATAAAATGTCGTTTTTAAAATACCCAGTTATGCTGGTTTTTGCTCTCTTTAATCTATTTACATGGCTCTTTCTTTGGAACTCATTCTCTATGAGGTATCAACGCCATATATTAAAATACTATCGGCAAGTTGATTGGATAATTGTTAATTTAAACACTTTTCCATGCCCAAGCAACACTAAGAGGACGAGGAGCTCAAGTTGATGGCAGAATTTGGAGACCTACGTTTGCAATTCTATCAAGAAGACTGAACTGGTCGTTTGGATGAAATAGAAAAACAAAAAACATTCAGTCTTGCTTTGCATAAAAAGCAATTAAAGTTTTGGAATATTCTTATCCAATGAATGCAGTCTAGCGCTCTCGTCGGTAATTCTTCAGCACAATCATTGCCAGTCGGCATTGTTAAGCTACGAGCCCAAAGTTGTCAAGGCATGTAATTTTTAACGCAGAACACCGTCAATGGGTTGACACTCGCGGTGACATGAATTTGATTAATTTGTGAGACCGTGTTACCACCCGTTCAACGCAGTTAGGACGCATTGACGTAATGCTCGTCAGCAGGTTTATTGTATCTCAACGTACACAACACAGTTTTTACTGCGTCAACGTAACCTGCGTTGACGTTCATTTCAATTTCAAAAATTTCTGATTCTTTAGAGATTTTTAAATCCATTAATATCGTAACCATCCTCCAATGGAATTTGACAGTTTATGGCTCGACTGATAGATAACAAACTATAATTTTGATATAATTCAATATTTCGCATTTTTCCGGACCAAAAAATTTAATCTTAAAATTTCGAATTTATAAGAAATTGAAAAACAAAAAATAAAATGAAAATCAACAAAATTAACAAAAAATTTATTTATTACCTTTTTCTAAACAATTGACAACCGATAAATTATTAAATGAATAAAATTAATTGGTCTGATTTGTGTATTAACGTGCTAGACTGCCGATTCCGAGGTACTAGCTAATACCAAGTCCTAACTAATACTCGATAGGTACCAATTTGACAGAACTAGAGCTTAGTACTTGTGTGAAGAAATCACTTGGTACCGATTTGAGTACCACCAACTGGTATAATAATCAGGTACTAAGTGATTTTGAAGAGCTAACTGGTACCGAGTCCTAACTAATACTCGGTACCAAATTGACAGGTTTAGGCATTAGAACTTGTGTGAAGAAATGATTTGGTACTGATTTGAGTACTATCTTCAGGACTAGTACCGGTACTAGCGTTTGAACTCTGTGAAGAAATTGGTTGTAAGAGTTGGCAACGTTTTTGAGAAATCATTTTAACAGTCATGATTTTTTAATATGTTGTGTGTGTGTACCTCACTATGTCAAGTGAAATTTTGAAATTCTGGCTGGGTGCGATTTTGCGTTTTTTCGTACGCTTGACTTTTCCAAACTTTAAAATAATTAAGCTTTAAAATCATTTCAACAGTCTTGGCTTTTTTTCATTCCATTCTTTAAACTGTCCGGAATATGAATTTACAGGTCTGGCAGGTGTCTTATTTTTTGTTTTATTGGGTTTCACAACCATATTTTAATATTTATTTACACGTCTGGCAGGTATTGTAATTTAAGGAAAAACATAATATGATGTGGTTAAACTATCAAAAGATATACAGAATGTTTTTTATAAGATGCGACAAAAAGCTAGGGCAGGCGTATAGGTTTGGTAAAGAGAAAAAGAAAATATGATAGAGGGGGGCTTTTTTTCCCACTGTTCAGGTGGGAGGAGAAATTATAAAAGAATAGATTCATAAGTTTTAAAAAAGCTATAGTAAAATATTATAAGTGTTATCGTTGATTTTAATTAATTTTTTTTTTCTAAATTTAAATCCTCAAATCCAATTTTTTATGCATTAAAAAATTGCTTGCCACACATATTTTGCAACGTCTGACACAGGCCAGATCTGTAAATTTATATTCCTGGCAGTTTGGAATGAAAAAAACCAAGACTGTTGAAATGACTTTAAAAAACAAATGTTATCACCCATTCATTTTTATTTTGACAATCAGCAATGTTGACCTATATCATTCAAGACTCTTTCATATCAGTATTCCATCTATGATAAAAAAAAAATAAATCTTTTCTACTCCAATATGATCTTCCGTTATCTCGAATCTCCTCTGGAATTGATTTCCCTCGAGCAAAAATCCAATGAAATGACAATCAAATTCCAATGAAAATAAAAAAAAATTGTCGTTTCCCAGGGAAATTTTTGTAAGCGATATAACCCTCATTAGTTATTTTAATATGTTATACCAGCTCTGTGAATGGTGGCGATTTCGCATTTATGGATTAATTTTTTAATAACCGATGTCAGTGACACATTCCCAATGTAGGTACTGTGTACTTCACAATAACTATCCAACCTCTTTCCCTTTTCAAACCTTCAAAAACACTGTCTATCGATTTACTTATTGCAAATAATATTTAAATTTACATTTTTTAATAATAATTATTTGGATGAACTTACAACATTCAATAAAATTAATAAAAAAAAAAAACATAATTTTTTGATGTCCTACTGACTGGTAATTTGTATATTACATCTAAATCTAGTTGAATTAATTGGATTAATTGTATAATCTTCAAAACATTAGGACCTACATTTTTCCAAATCCTATACCCATTACCAGATTTTCTTCAAGATTCAAGTTCTTTAATTCAATTTCAATACCATACGCTATTGAAGCTATTTTTTTTTACTTGCACCGCACATCCTTTTGAAGGAATAAATATAAATATTTTTATAAGATTTTGAATCCTTTCATACAATCAACCAAAGCATATTTTTAAGCTTGAAATCATAAGATTCTTCCTGGTTATAGATGCGACAGAAGGTATATTTTATTTACCTTTCAAATAAAATTTTCTTTTAATAAAAAAAAAATCGTGTTTTTTCTAATGACTTTCATCAAATTAATTCACTCGAGAGTAAAATAGCAAAAAAATAAAATGAAAAAAAAAAAAAATACTAAATGGTCCTTCTGTATGACATCAAGACAAAGTACCATGTCAGGTTGCATGTAGCACCATTAGTCTAACTCTTTCTCTCTTGCTGTTGCACTTTTAATGTTCATTGAACTTAAACATATTTTTTTTTAATAAAAAGAAGACAACTAAAAAAAAAAAAAAAATTCTCATTCAAAAGCAATAGGCACTCAAATAAAAGTGCACAGGAAAGTTGTGATATTGCAAAAAAAAAGAAAGAAATTCCAGTCGTCAACTTTAGTTTCTCAATCGTAGGTATATAAGTTATAAGCACACGGTATCCTATATCCTGTATCCATATCGCATATAACATTCATAGCTCGCTGGCCGACAACGACGTCAAGAAACAGAACGACGACGACGACGTTCCCATTTACCAAACATGTAATTTGAAAAAATAGAATAAACAACCAGCTACACAAAACGCCAACGCCAACGACACAATCATTCAAAGGATCACAAGGAAATGTATTAAGGAATGAAACGGAAAATCTTCTCGCATGAGTCGACCTCGATATTTCCCTTTTTTTTTTTCCTTCTAGAATCTGAAAAATGAGTATCAAGTAAAATATATATGAAGAAAAATCAACTCCTTCTTTAGAGTTAAGACTCCTTGGTACATACTCGTACAATGGATCTGAATCCTCAAAACTACTTTTCTTATAATATCTACGGTACCTACCTATACCTACATACCTACATTCGTTCGATTTAAACGAGGATAAAACAGGATGTCTTTGATTTTGAAAAATGTATTGAATCTACAATCATACACTACATATTTTACACAGGCACTCGGTGTATTGCTATCGACTTTTATGTAGGTATGATAGATAAATCAATGCGCCCTGTGTAGTATTTTCTCACAATATTATAAAAAGTGTTGCACATATGAAGGAGAAATCAAATCGGCTTCTAATGAATAATACATTTCGCAAACGCGATTGGTGAGCATTATAAGAATGATTTCTGTCATTGATTATTATTATTTTTCGAATGTAGGTTAGCGAGAAGAAGACATTCAAAAGGATTTGCATAAATGTTTAACATCTATAGGGAATAGATACCTACATTCTTATTCTTCTTATACATCGAACCAATGCGTTATAAATTTTTAAAATACATCAATGACTATCGAGTGGATTTTTTTTGTTTTTACTCAAATTTTCAAGTCTAGGATGTGATACAGGTTAATTCAACATTTTCTTGGACACAATACAATGTTATTAAAACAATCCAAAGTCAAAAGGATTATAAATATTGTAATCTCAAAATACAATTTTATTTTCTGAAAGAAAAAATGTTTCAAACATTGATCTGGAACAATCTAAAATAATAATTACTTACATTTCTTTTTTTGTAACTAACAAAGTAATAATAAGTTAGGCGACTTATTTGAACAGATTGAACAGTAATAATAATAATTAATATTTTTCTATTTTTAAAAAAGATGAAAAACGATTTCTATAGGTTACTAAAATAACAAAGGGTAAATTAATTTAAAAACACAAAGTAAAGAAAAGCAAAGTTGAAAATATTTAAAAATTAAAGTCGTAGTAAAAAGAGAGCATTTTAATAAATTTAAAGAAAGAATGAATTAAAGGTTTAGCTCGATGACATCTGAGACATTTGGGCTGAGAAATTGGCCAGGCATCATAGTTCACTTGCGGAAAGAGTCAATATGTTCTTCTTGGAGTTACAAATAAGGGCAATGTATTCTTAATTTTTCTTACTGAATGCAATCGTAGATGAGGCAGTTTAGCAAACTACATTATTTCAAGAAAGATATGGCCCCCACCTTTTATAAATCCCAAAAAAATTATCCAATATGCAGACCTAGGCACGACATAGCGAGAGTAGTTTCAACATGCTCTCGTCACTGCCCAATCGGGGAACATGAGGCGAAGCTGGGCATCCCCGATACTACCTATCTGTTGTAGCTGTTGGGACCAGCAGGAAAAGGAAACAGTCGTTTATTTCCTCTGCCAGAATGAGTGTAGGTACAGTCATTTGGTAAGGGGTTCTTCGACGACCTCGACAAATTTGTCAAAGAATTGAGTTAAAGATCAAAGATTTGATATTGATTTCTTTCTTCAACCTCAGGCATAATGGCTCTAGTAAAGGGTGTTTTTTTTTAGAGGTATAGGACTTTGAAATACAATAAAACAAAGATGATTTTTTTTTAAATTGACATGAAATTTTCTTTATTCAAAAAATAATCTTCGGGCATTATAATTTAAATATGATTTCTGGCATATGACCGCCACGGCTGGCTCGGACGTAGTCTAATCTGGAGGTCCAATTGTCGATGACTTTTTTCAAAATGGCCGTATATCGGCAATAACGCGGTGAATGTTGTCCTCCAAGTTAATCGTTTCGGACTTATTGGCGTAGACTAGCAACTTCACATATCTCAACAGAAAATAGTCAAGTGGCGTTAAATCGCACGATCTTGGAGGCCAATTCACGGGTCCGTAACGTGAAACTATGCGGTTACCAAACGTTTCCTTCAATAAATCAATTGCGGCACGAGCTGTGTGACATGTTGCACCGTCTTGTTGAAACCACAGATCCTGCACATCATTGTTGTTCAATTGATGAACGAAAAAGTATAAAGGTCACCATTGACTGTAACGTTCTGGCCAGCATCGTTTTTAAAGAAGTACGGACCAATTATTCCACCAACCTATAAAGCACACCAAACAGTCAGTTTTTGTGGATGTAACGGTGTCTCAACAATATACACTTGAGGATTATCATCACTCCAAATATGGCAGTTTTGTTTATTGACGAATCCATTCAACCAAAAGTGAGCTAAACAAAATTCGCTTATAAAAATTGGGATCAACGGCAATCTTGTTTTGGTCCCATCCACCGAATCTAACGAAGCGTTGTTCAGGCGTAAGTCTTTTCATGTTGAAATGCCAAACCAAACCTAAAATTAATAACTTGACAGCTGAAAAAATGCCCGCCAGTTAAAATAGTGTTGCCAACTTAAAGTTCTATACCTCTAAAAAAAACACCCGTTACAAACCCTTATAGCTACCTATCACAACCATAACCCAAAACCTCAGATTTTACTCTAAGGATGAGGTCTAGTTTAATTGGCATATAAAGACATTCATTAAAGACCTTTTGTAGTGTTAAGAATGCAGACAGAGGTCCCTTGAATGGTCACATCCAAACATATTACTGCACAATCCTCCTTAGGGATCAAATCATTTACGTCTTTGAACTAATCAACATATTGCCTAGCTTAGCATATTGCTGTAGGACTCTGGGTGTTAGTGTTGATCGACAAGGAGGAACATCCAACGAATCCCTTTTTTCAAGTCATCTTTCACCCACAGGTTAGACGAGTTATGCTATCAAAACGGTGTAATCTAACGCTAATTGACGTCTGTGAAGTTGGCATAACAATTTTCATCTAGACTAACGGGACTTTAACAGTGGAAATTTTTTGCATTTCTATTCCAGATTTTGAAGGTTTTTTTTTAATAATACAAATTCTATATACTACTGAAATACATCAGCCAAGTAGAAGACTTAGCACTATTTTGAATTGGACTTGTTGAATTATTGATTCAAAATAGCTTTTAACGGCCTTTAGTCCACAAAAATTTAGGCGTTTCGTCCCGGCGATCTCACATGGACTCATCAGTTGACTAATGAGGACCTTGTCAATACGCAATTATTCCAGATTTTGCAATTCACCAAATAGTGGTTGTAATCCCCCGTATACTGCTGTTTTTTCAACAGCCACGCAAGTTATCATTTTGAAATAGGGCTCCAAATTTGCAGTGCTGAGCTAGTTTGCTCGTGACCAAAATTTCTAAAAAAATAGTCGATTGTCAATTCCGTAGTGTTTGTTATTCCGTAGAATAAATATTTTCTCCTTCCCACATAAAATTGAATTTTCAGATATTGCCACCATATCCACTCCTGAAAGTATGCAATTTCATGTTTTGAAAATTTTCCCACTTTACGATGGAATTTCCAATTTTCAGCTCCATCGTGTTTTTACCTGGTTCAATACGAATCCAATAAAAAAAAATCTTAATGCCAATTGTAAAATTTTCAAAAAAAAAAAAAATCATTTTTATAATGGGTGATTTTTTAAGAGGTTTAGAACTTTTTAAAAAAAAAAACACAAAAAATTCGAAAAAATGAATGAAATATTTATTTGAATCGATAGTTTGAACCTTGCAATTTAATGTTTAAAGATAATTTCATGCAAATGTTGACCGCGGCTGCGTCTCAGGTAGCCCATCCGCTGAGTCCAATTTTGGCATACTCTTTCACACATATCGGCCGGTATCTCACGAATGAATGCATGGATGTTGGCTTCCAGTGCGTCAATCGGGCTTGTCCCTATAGACATTAGCCTTGACATACCCCCACAAAAAATAATCTAATGGTGTCAAATCGCACGATCTAGGCGGCCAATTGACCGGCCCGAAACGTGAAATTAACTGGTCACCAAACTCGCCTCGCAATTGCGCCATTGTTTCGCGTGCTGTGTGGCATGTGGCACCGTCTTGTTGAAACCACATATAATGCAAGTCAAGAACTTCCATTTCGGCCAAAAAAAAGTTTGTTATCATCGCTCGGTAGCGTTCACCTTTGCGATTCGCATCATCTTTGAAGAAATATGGCTCAATAATGCCGCCGGCCCATAAACCGCACCAAACAGTGGCTTTTTCGGGATGCATTGGTAGCTGTTGCAATGCTTCTGGCTGATCTTCACTCCAAATGCGGCAATTTTGCTTATTTACGTACCCATTCAACCAAAAATGAGCCTCATCGCTGAACACAATTTTTCGATAAACAACATTTCGAACCGAGCACGAATTTTGATAGTAAAATTCAATAATTTGCAAGCGTTGTTCATTTGTAAGACGATCCATGGTTAAATTGCAAACCAAACTGAAGCTGTTTGACAGTGACACAAGGTACTAAACACACGTCAGCTGTCAAAACCAGTGTTGCCAAAACCAAACCAGCTTACAAATCACCCGTTATATGTATTTACGTAGTTTAGATATGGAATTTTAATAATTGATATTTTTTTTAATTGAATTTATTTCATTAAAAATATAATTTCAAAATTAAGTGGAACCTTATAACTTTATAATTCATATATTTAAATAAAAATATACTTTTAAGTCAAACGAGCGTATGTACTGTGTTAAAAAAAAATTAACAAAAACTCAATTTTAAAAAATAGATTATGTACCTATAGGTACATATTTATATTGTACATATTTGTTGGTTTGCCAAGCTTATTGTTAAAACTGAAAAGTTTATGCTATTTTTGATTTGTCCTACGTGATAATCAAATTACACACCGTCTCAGTTAAAATCGAACAATGAAAACCAGATGCTCTAAGATCCTTCTAAATGTTCTTAAACTAATTTACTCCTTTAAGTTTAGTTTCACTCTTAAAGGAGTAAGAAAATATATATGTATATATTATGTAGATCCTTGATATCTTTATCTTACAAACCACCCGCCATGTTTAACAATACCATTTCCATGAATTTATATAGAGAGCTCTTGACTCACCATCTATAGTCATTACAAAAGAACTTTTAATTTAAATTCAAAACTTTTAAAATAAATTTAAAGGTTAGGGTTAGGTATTGTGATGTTAACCTGATGTTCTTACATTTGCTAAGGATGTCTTTTTTAATCATTCATATAAAAGTTTCACAAAATTTAACCAAACTTTACATATGTACATCTAGACCTTTATTAATATTGACAACAACAATAAATTTCAACCAAAAATAACAAAAACAACAACATAAACAACAACAAAAAAACGAGCAGTAATTCACTTCATTTTTTTTGTTTTTGCTTTGAAAGCAAAACATACATTTATACTGCTTCCGCTTCAGAACTCAAACAATCCAAACTTAATCCATTTACAAATCTTTTTGCCACCATTTGTGCTTACATCATTTAACACAGAAAACTTGATGATATGAATTTGTTGTTGTTTTTTTTTATTTTACTTTCGAAATCATTGAAAGAGATTTTAACAGAGTATCTTCAGTTTTGTGTAAGTAGATTGAGAAAGACAGCTACTTGTATACGAATATTGTAATAAGAACTTTTATGAGCACAAGACATAGAGGAGTACAAAAGTATATACGAAACATCCCCGAGAACAGACAACAATAAAACAAAAATAAACAACTCCTCTTCGGCAAATAATGTTCTGACAAACAGTAAGGCAGTGGCAGATAACTTTCACTCAAATAATGCTGCTGATATAAAGAGTATAGGGGTTCAGTAAGAGAGAATAATATTATAGATTTTTTTGAAATTTTTCAAACACTTTAAAATTTTAATTTTTTACTTAAAAAAAATATTAAATTCGCTCGAAATTGATTAAAGATCGGTTTAAATGTTTCCAAATATTGCATCGAAAACTGGTTGTTAAGGTATTGGCCTACATCAACAATAAATTAGCTGCCCAGGGTCTAGTGACCCTGTGTGCGTATTACTAGTCAGCAGTAATGGACAGAACCTGCAAATTTTCTACCAAATCCAAACGGCTAAGATGGGATGCGTTGCCACTTCGTAGAAATTGCAGCAGATCTACTGGAAAATACTGTACTAATTTTTTATTTTTTTAAATCTGCCCACTCTTAAACTAGTATCTATTTAATTTGTTAACTTAATTTTACTAAAACATTCTTAAACTTTGTATTTTTATTTTTAAATGAAAAATCTACTGCGGAAAGGTAAAATTTTCTGTAGTTTTTTTTACCAATCTACTGCACATTTTTTTTAAAGTGGCAACGCTTGTAAAACCTCTTCATGATGTTTCAAACTGAAGCATTCCAAAAATACTATACCTAAAAATACTCTTGATCTTTCTATACACTTCAAGTTAAGTTAACAATTTCTCTGTGATATTGATCTTAAATTCGTACAGATTGATTCTTAGAGAAGAATAAAGGTCACTTGAAGGGCATCAAAAGCTTAAAAGTTGAAAATCTTCAGTTCGGAAGAAAACTCAAGTAGGTAGCTGAAAAAATCTCAGTTTTTAGTTCTGAGAAGAAAATTAAAACAAATAGAAAATCCACTGTTAGTTCCAAATAATGAAGTTTGTAGTATTTTTATGTTCTTTAATCAATTTTTTTTTTTTCTTGAGAAGAGAAGCTTTAAGAAAGTAAATGGAAGTGAATTCCGCAATACCTTAATGCAACGTGTGTACTTTGATCAGCCGAAATGGCGTAGAAACGTGGCGAGATCATAATTACATAGACTTTTGTAAGTCTTGTGAAAATTTAAAAATTTCAGACTTGTCAAGTTTTGTATTTTGTGGTAGAAATAACTAGACTATGAATCTACAAGCTGCTACACATTTAATTTTAAAACTTTAAAATGCAATTTTTTATAAAAGGTGTTACCAAAATTCACGCAAGATTTGAATGTCACGTAATTTTTGCGGCAAGGAATTGCCAACGAAAAAAAAGACAGACCGACAGCTGACATTTAAGGGTTATTACCAAAGGACTAATACTCGAAAGAACTACGCTTTTTCATAGTTAAGCAACAGTTTGATAAAAAAAAAATAATAAGTTTTTAGCGGTGATTCAAAAGATCTTCTGCAATTTCAACAAAATAATTTTCCGCTAGGAGGCTCATTTTCACCTGATGGCTTCGCTTATCTTCAAAATTGACGCATTTGGGGTTCATCCCACGATTTGAGCCCTGCATCAATGCAAACACATTTATACACTCATGTCAAATGTCAACAAAAGAGAATATGTCCCAGCAAAGCTGAGGAGTTTACTTACCCGGCATTCTATTCCATAAATAACCTTACATTGTATGTTTTATGAATTAATAAAAAAAAAATACAGTTTTAATATTTAATATTTTCTATCGAAATTACTTCCTGTGTGAATTTTGTGACACCCTTTATAATATTTTCTGTCGAGACCAGCTTGGCCAACCAAACTCTCAGTTAACTCGAATCCAAAAAATAGGTCTTGATTTGATCTCATCTCGATGCTTTCGAAGAGGCAGTATCATTCAATGACCATTGACCAGACATATTTGGAACCCAGTACAGTTGGCAAAAATACTCGCTTCGTTGGTCAAAAATCCACAACCATTTAAACCAGTTGAAATTTTTTATAAATTATTTTATTTGTATTTCTATCGATATTAATGCTTTATTTTAAAATACCGGAATCAAAATATACAATTAAAATTATGGTGGTCCAAAGTGTACTTTTTTTTTTTTTGTAAAAATTGAATTCTGGTCAAAAATGGTTATTTACCACACTGTAATCGAAAAAATCGATTTTGAAAAATGGGCGGCCGAAAAAAAAATTACTTCAGAAAAATCAATTTTCTTAAACTAACTTTTTTGACCACACCTATTTAAAAAAAAAATATAAATTTTTGTTTTTTAATTTGAAAGACGACAGTGTAATAAGTAAACAATAAGATAAAATCCCCCCCTTTCAAATTATTCTAACTTTAAAAAAAAATTCAGTTTTTTTTTTCAAAAATAAAAACAAACAAAATTTACGTGTGGTCAAAAAATTTTGAGGGTGGTAAATAATGTTAATAAACAGATCAATTGAGAGGATTTATTAATTTTGAAAAATATTAAAAGGAAACGGCCAAAATCCCTTTTAATCAAAATCGATACTACAAATAGTTTTATTTTTTGGTTTTTAAGAATATTTAATACAAAATATTTTTAATAAATTTATATTATTTTAAGTAGATTAAGTGCAAAGGATCATTTTGTTTTATAAAATAAGTAGGTTCAAGTTATTTATTTAAGAAAAAAAAAAAAAAAGTTAATTCAAATATGTATAATAAATACATACCACAAATTAAGAAAATAAAATCCATATTAATGTGTATGGTATTAAAAAATTTAATATACCTGAAAGAGGTGGATGATGTTAAAACAAAACTAATGGGGATCATACCAAATCAAAACTGCAAATAGAACAAAGCCAGCAAAATGGAAACTACGAAGACAAACAAATTTAATTTAATGCTCAAAATTGAAAATTGAAAAATAAAAACAAAAAAATACTGATACCACATCGATATAATGCCGATTATTTACACTTACGTTATGTCTCTAGCCAAACAGAACAATAATGATAATCTAGCCAAAGAACTTAAATTGACTCAATTTCCTATATATGAGAAAATCTTTGCCTTATTTTTGTGTGTTTTTTTTTTTTTTTTTATTATATTTTTTTATTTCTTAAGCATGTTACCATTTCGAGATTTTTGTAATTTTGATTTGAACCACCTCACCAAATCTGTGTTTTTATTTAATTTTCCACCCACCCCAAAAAGGATGAAATAAAAATCACTTTATCACGTAAAATAAAGTTAAAAAAAAAAAAAATAGAAATAAAAATCACTGTACTTTTATAGTTTAACTTTTTTTAAATCACGATTTAACCATTTCAAATTCAATGCATCTGCAGGATTATTATTATAATCAATTATAATTTAACTTATATAATTTTGTTTATCGTACCTATTCGTAATTTATATATTCATTCACCATTTTTTCTAGACACCACACACGATAAATGAAATAAAAAATAAGATCGCAACTGTATATGCAATAGCTATACAAAAAAAAATAAATCACAAAAAACTATACAAATATAGAGCACCATTTTTCGCAATGAAGAACTTATATCAGCCATTTTCTTTCATCACCACGTTTTTTCTCATCACGTTATTTCATCACTTTCAAGCATTTAAATCGCAACATGAAGATTTAGAAATTCTATATATATGCAATAATTCGTTTAACTATATATGAGAAAATATATATATATATAAATATTTATATTTATCAAAAAAGTGAAGTTAATGATTATAAAAAAAAAATTAATAAAAATAACTATGTCTATATATCTATACAACACAATTTCTGCACTACACATAGCAGTCAGCAATAATTAATTCTTTTTGTTTCTAAATGAAATCAGCTTCATGTTATATATTTTAAAAGAAATTAAAAAAAAAAAAAAAAACTATCTATAATAATTCACCAATTCACCATTTTCAATCACAAATGATAATCACCAACGTATTGCACATTAAAAAGAAAATAATAAAATTACAAATCACCACTTTTTCCATATATATATTTAACTATATACACGAAAACTATTTTTTAGAAGTGGAATGCTCACAGAATATATATCTACCTATATATCAAACAAAAACCAAATACAAATACAAAACTCTTATAAAGGACCACATTTATAGAAAATTTAACAAAAAGTACCTACCTACCTACTGAAAATAAAATCAAACACTGAAACAATATTAAACTGGCAATATATATATTTACCTACATAATAACTGAAGCACTTTATATGCAAAATACATCCAACCACAATAATATTATATCACAGAAATATATTTTATATCCTACCTAACTACACCGGAATCAAAAAAAAAAAAACCAAAACAAACGGAAATATATTTTTATTACAATAATAAAATATCAATGAAAAGTTAATTGACACACTTCTTTGACACCACGCCCATCACTATAACATTTAACTAATTACCACTGCATTTTGTACAATTTCACCACAAAAATCCAGTGACAGTGAATTCAGTCAGTACCTACAGTAAAAGTCGAGCACAGCAACATTTTCCCCTACTACTTTTTTTTTTTTAAATATTATTAAACAATTTACCACCTATATACCTAAATACCTAAATACTTTCAAAAAAAATTAGAAATCCGTTAAGTTTTAAATTCAAATATATTATTATCATGGTTGTGTTCTTTGCTAAACGAAATAAAAAACGCCATCACTCCTCAATCACACTCACAATTTCTATATATATAGTTTTTTTTTCTTCTTATAATTCAAAGAAACTTAATCAACGACTAAGAGTTGGAAGCTTCACATAAATTATTTGGTCTGAGAATTACATTAATTTTAAATATTATGACACTTTTTTTTATTCACTACCCCGAATAATGGAAAAATAAATAGGTACGAAAAAAATTTACTTTATTGGTTATTTTTTAAGCTTTTACAAAAAACTAGTACATTTTCACAGTAACTAACTAAGATCACGCAATAAATAACAAGAGATTTGAAGTTCCCTTACACTATGTGTGTGCTCATTTAGGTGAGGTCGTTCTCTGATGCGTTGTCTCCCCGAGTTAGACTTAAATACTCTAGGCAAAGGAGCAATTTTTTATCCGATGGTTTTCCATCTAGGCCAGTGTTTTTTCCTAAAAAAATCTGTGCTACTTGTGTTTCCACCCTTGGAGATATATTTCTGAACGCATCCAGGATCTGTCAATTATCAATGCGGATTTGTGGATACAAAAAAGAAATCATCTGGATTAAAAATAAGTAGATGAAACAGAAGTTTTCTAATTTTTAATTTGGCATAAAATCTATTTGCAGAAGGCATCTGGCGCAAAAATCTCACTTAATTTAAATATGTTATAGATACATACATATTTACATAATATTACTGAATTATTTTTTATTTGAAGTTCAGTTCAGTGTTTTGACAGAAAAACAGAAATTTAGCTAAGGAATCATGGTCATGTAAATGGGATTGCTAATATCTCCGAGATCTAATTTTACTGAACATGCCTAATATTATTTATTGGAACATAAGGATTTTGGAAAGGTTGGGACATAGCTAAAAGAAGGTTAGGAAACACATTATAAGCCTATCAGTTTATATTTGTTTAACTCTAGTAAAATGTACACTGTACAGCTCATCAGTTTGTCTTTCTCCAAACTTTGGACTGCCTCCTCAAACTTTTTGTTTACATCTCTGTACTTTTTAACCCCCACTTTATAAAAAGAAATAGGTGGTCAAAGCATCTCTTTCTCGCCATAAAATGGGAGTGAGATAAAGTACAGAGACGTTATAAAAATTCGGAAGAGAAGGTCTAATGTTATCGTCGTCGTCTAATATGGGCGTTTTTCGTTTTTAGTTCAGAGTAGAGCTCTGAGCATGGTCTGAACACTTCGAATATATACTCTGAGCGATCTCTGAACTGAGCATTCTCTGCTCTGAGGGTTCAGATTTATTTAAAGAAACACGCTTCACCAGCTGTCACTTGTCAAAGTTCAGCTATTTAACTTTGCTCTATCAATTTATTCTGAGCTCATAGAGTGCGCTCTGAACATGCTCAGAGCGAAAAAAGAAACACAAAATTGAAACTCTGAATGCTTTGGGCTAAAAAAGAAATACGATTTTTTTTGACAGTTTAGGATCTGCTTTGAACTAAAGAAGAAAAACACTTTATGAGAGGAAAAGATAAAGAAACTTAAACAGTGTGTTTCGTGTATGTCATTCACAATCAGTATTACGGAATACGTGAGTTTGCGTTCTTAGTTTTTTTCTCGTTGTTCAAAATTCGACAGTTTTTGATTTTTTTGCAAAAATTAATGGCTCAAGACTTTTATTATTTACTTGACAAAACTGTCTTTGACATTTTTTGTCAATTCACAAATTGTCACGACTGTCAATTCCTTTATCACAGAACCCAGCTTTTTCGAATTTTTGTTCTTTGCAAGGTCCTGCTCTCTGTGGAACGCTCAGTTATTACTTAAGTTTGCATAAAAAGACGCGCGGATAACCCCGTGGAAACAAGTAAGCAAACTTTTTTTTGTAGATCTATGTTATAATATATATTATTTAGATTAAAAATACAGAACCATAGACTTATAGTTACATATATGGTTCTCAATATATCGCGACAAATTTTATGTACACCCTGTTTTGTTAGATGACGGTTAAATGGAAGGTTTGTAACCCCAAAAACACATAAAAAAGATCTTGTCCTGTGTAAAATTCAAGTTTAATGTATTTCAATGGAAAACAAAACTTTTATTAATATATATATACGATGCGTCGTGTCGTATCACTTTTCATATTGAACTAGCGGCAATGGAACCGCACCGATGACGCACGTGACTTGTCAATAATTTTTTAAAAATTAGAAACTTCGTATTTTTTATTCATAATAGTTAAAAGCAGTCTCCTGGCAACGACCCAGCGTAGTCGTAACTAATGGAGTCGTAACTAACTCCCATGCCTTATATGGCCTCTTGCTGTTCTGCTACAGCCACCTAAGGACATGCATCAAAACAAAAATAATAACCCTATCACGGTTGTCAAATATTAATTGGTTGATAAAGGAACAAACTTATCAATTGGTAGATTTTTTTGGATTGTCAGTTGGTACATATTTCTGTTATTACAAATACATAGATATTGAGCAAAATTTGATGTGAATAGATATTTGCTGAACGTTTCTTAAAATCAGTGTGTATTTATTATATTATAATAATTTTAACTATATTAATTAAGGCATTTATTTGAATGTTAAAAAACATTGATTAATCAAATTATATTAATGTATTTTTTTTTCTAACTCTTTAGTTAAATTCCTAGTCGATAATATTTTATTCTTAAACAAATTGTTCTTTCGAGATTAATAAAATACAGTAGACGCTCGATATAGTGAATCTCAGTAGAGTGAACTATCCAATATAGTGAACACACAAAATTTTATATAGACTACTCTAAATAGTGAACAAAATGTATCTCGATATAGTGCAACACCCACTTTTTTTCAATATTTAAGAAGAATATTCCAGCTGAAATGCATTTACAGCTTTGTCGACTTTCTTTTAAGATATTTTACCGTTCATTTATGTGCTTCGTACAGACAGGCACGAAAGAAAATATCTACTTGAGCCAGTATAACACAAGTTGATGTTGTATTTTAACTTTTTTTTATATTTAATACTTTTAATTAAAACAAAAATTAATTCCTACCTAGAGTTATGAAGTGTTTCGATTTTAATTGTAGGTATATTTTTGTTAATGATATGAAATAATTGTTTGTTTTACCCAATTTAAATTGTTTTACGCTTAAATAAATACAAAAATTATTCATTTCGTATCGAAATTACATTGGAAAGCCTATTCAGCTGCTCTCTCGAAATAGTGAACAATCTCGAAATAGTGAACAGGCCTGGTTTTAATTACTTCACTATATCGAGCTTCTACTGTATTTACTTTTAAAAGAAATACCAAATACAACGGTTTTTAATAGAATTATTGAAAACAAATCTCAAGTTTGATATAAATAATAGTACAGAGTTAATAAAAAATTTAATGATGTATAAGTACATTCAATTTTGTTCTAAAACTTCAAATATTAATAAATAATTGACAAGCGTAATAGGGCCCACATCAATTTAAAATTATTTATAATATTAGTAAAATTATGAAACTTTATCTGTTATTTAGTTATATTAATATTATCTCTTGATTATTATTAATTATAATTTTCTTTTATATGAAAGTGTTAATAATTGTATTTTGTGAAAATTCCTTTTAGATGATTTTTATTTTGAAACTATTTTATATTTTAATTTTATTTACTTATTTATTTATTTTTTGTTTTTATTTTTTTTAAATATTGAATTAAAATAATTTCATTAATATGTTTGTGTTGTTTTGTCCTAAACAAAATACTTAAAATCTAATAATCTTCAAAGTTAAGTCTGATCATCGAACCAACAATTTCCGAATAAAATTCTACAACTTCAAAAAAAAAAAAAAGTAATTTCCATAATTATTTAAAAAGGGGCATATTAAAAAAGCAGTTCTGTAAGGTCTGACAGGTCCCAGATTTTGCTTTCTGTTTTTAGTTTTTATTTTAGTTTTAAGTGTTTGACACAATATCTTAAATTCTATGTCAAGTTCTTTTTTTCTTTTAATTTTTGTAAATGTTCAATAAAATAAAACCACACAAATTCTCTATGTGAAGTTTGCCACACTCTTAGTCTCAATCACAGTAATCAAAAAAAAAAAAAAAACTATATAAAGTAATTTAGTTCATAAGTATAATAATTTAAAAAAAATGCTGTAGTTAACTCACATTACACACGCTAGTTGTTATTTCACTCACCAGTACAATAATAAACTTATTTCTTAACCACCGACACCAAGGATCTACAATATTATCGAAATTTCATTCATTGTTATAAAATATCGATTATAAGGACTCTCTGCCATATCGTCCAGTCTCATTCATGTTCATTGACAAATAAAAATAATTAAACAAAAAAAAATCAAACAAAATTGTTTGCATAAAAAACATTTTCATAAATGTTTTTTTTTTTTTTTTATTTAATTTTTCTCAGTCAATATTTGTGTAAGCATTATTTCGTTTCAACTAATTAAAACATTCGAAACGAAACTTATTTTGTCCATTTATCTCTCGAACAAATCCATACGGCATCGACTAAAGAATTAAAAACCAAAAATAAAATAAACAGAAATTTGCATTCCTATCACTTTCAAAATTAAAAATCAATAAATATGAACAAATTTAAAAATGTCATTTTAATTCACGTTATTTATTTTATGTATTTACACAAACACACACAACACACTCAATTATTAAACACTCTCATTCGAAATGTACCTATATTTCAAATTTACTAAATCAATATAAACTTAAATATTACATTATGCCACACATCAATGTAATTGTAAATAAAAAAAATAATACTAAACTAATTAAAAGTAAACTTATTGATTTTAGATTTTTTTTTTAAATTAACGTTGAAAAAATTTCAATTGCTTTTGAAAAACTAAAACCCATAAAAAGATTAAATTTTATTTGAAGCTTAAATTACAGTAAATTATATAATTATTAATTAACCTATATTTTATTTTAATTACATATAACATAATTAAGTAAAAGCCTATTTTTGAAATATACATTGATTATAATAGTAAAAGTACATTACAATAATATTTAACACAAAATTAGTATTAAGATTATTTTTATAATTTCATTTTTTATACATATTTAGTTTAAAACAAAAGCCATTTTCTCCAACCATTTATAATGTCAACTAATCTATTTTATTTCTTTTTTATTTATTTTTTCTAAACGAATATCACGAATATGTGTAAACAAATATTCAAAACAAATCTTCAAAACTAAATGCAGGTGTCTCATGTTAAAATCGACTCGCCTGTTTTTCGACTGCATACAAATGCAACTGTTATACTGTTAATAACATTTTCAATAGCTGTTACAACACGCCAATACGTAGGAAATCCAATAGACTGCGTTCATACGAGGTGAGTATAATTTTTTTTTTCTGCTAAAGTTTGTTTTTTCAAGTTTTAAAAAATGGTTCTTGTCTATGCTAACAGAGATATACCGGAAGATGTTCTCAATACATATTGTTGGATTCATTCAACGTACACAGTGGTGGATGCTTTCATGAAAAAGCAAGGTTCCGAGGTGCCTTTTCCTGGGGTTCATAATTCACAGGGACGTGGACCTCTAACAATAAAACATACAAAATATTATCAATGGGTGGCGTTTACCCTATTTTTTCAGGTGAGTTTTTTTTTTTGTTTATTTATTTTATCATAAGATTTAAAAATATAAAAAGCTTTTGAGAATTTGGTGAATATGTGAGATTTAATGGTAGTAAGAGCTTTTGAGAGTTTGGTGAATAATTAAGATTTAACGGTAAGTTTATTCGATAAATTTGCTATTGCTAATTTATTTCACCACAAACACATCCGGTGAAAGATGGTTTGAGTATTTAAATATTTGGTGAAAGCTTTCTATTCTTTCCAGTGATGCCAAGTTAACTCAATAAAGTAAACAGATACAAAATATTTAGTAAAACAATAATATAAAAATAAATAAAAATAAGAAAAATACTATTTTAAATTTCGTATGAATAAGCGCGTACAGCTTATGGCGGAATTTTTGAGTTTCATCTTCTTAATTGTGTAAAATAATATTTAACTGGGTAAGAGTAAAAAAACTATAAATAATCTTAAGGAAATTGCTATAGTTTTAATTTTTTTTTAAATTTTATTCGATAGTTAAAAATTTAGGCAAAAGTCAGTGTTTGTTCAAAATCTAAATTTCCAAAAGTTGTTCACCAGGTCTTTGAAATTTTGAACGTTGTTTTTGAATACTTAAGTGTAGTGTATACTTTTTGAAAAACAGCAACAAAAATGGATCTTATATTGATAAATGTTTTATTAAATGTCGGTAATTATGTATGGAATAAAATATCAGGTAAATGTCCGCCTCTGTTAGTCTCACAAATGCGAGCCCTTTTGAGCACATTTTTCATCACATTCTCACCCATTTCACGCGGTATTTCATTAATTTCATCACGAATATTTTGTTTGAGTTGCTCAAGCGTTTCTAGTTTGTTTGCATAAACCTTGCTTTTCAGATATCCCCACAAAAAGAAGTCCGGAGCAATCAAATCAGGCGACCGTGGAGGCCAATCAACATCACCATTTCTTGAAATAAATTGTTGTGGAAAGAGGTCTCGCAGTAATTCTATTGTAATCCTGGCTGTATGCGATATGGCACCGTCTTGTTGATACCACATGTTAATCAAGCCCAAAGCATGCAGTTGTGGCGTTAAAAAGTTTTCAATTATCACGATATCGCTCCCCATTCACAGTTACCGTTACGCCGTTTTCATTTTCAAAAAAGTAAGGTCCAATGATTCCTCCTGACCAAATTGCACACCCAGACTGTAACTTTTAATAGATGCAAAGGTGACTGATTGCCCAGAACCGACTATTCTGTTTATTCACATATCCATTCAAATGAAAATGTGCCACGTCAAAAATTTCACGTAACTTTCTCATCGTCACAGTAATCGATGATTGATTTTGATAAAATGTTTTAACGATTAAAACACGTTGGTTTATCGAAAATTTTTCCATAATAAATTTTCCACGTGTCTACTACACGACTGCATAATATGAACTGTCAAGACTAATGCTTATACCAAAATGGCTGCAAAACAAAGTAGTATACCTTCCCGGCGGACACCCTGACAAGACAAAACAAACAAACAAAAATTTAGTTTTTTAAAATTTATATTTGTGGGATGGACTTGGAGAGTTGATAAAGGGCTACTAGCTAGTATATTGCTGTTAAAATACTGAAATTGGCTAAGTTATTTAAATTTGTCAACCTGTGCGAAGACGAGGGGGGCCAATTAGTTTTAAATAAAAAAAATAATATATTTATTTGAAAATTGTAAAACTTCTTCAAATAAAGATTGATGTGATTATAAATGTTTTAGAAACGAAAATATGTACATACATACACAAAAAAGAGTTTTAGAATAGAATTGATTTAAGAAAAAATTACCAATAGCACTATTCCTTAGTTTTTTAATCAAAAATAAAAGAATTAACCAAACAAAATAATAGATTGATGGTTTTTGTTCTCCTCTGATCTATGATTAATACTCCTTGAATTGGAAACAATCACCGATCAATTATTTTTTGTATATTGTAATATGTTTTAGATATAGGGAATTGAACTGTATTCAATTCTTAATTCATGCTCTATCCTTAAAATGGGCGAGTATACATTTTTTTTAATAAAAATAAAAATGGTTTTTTATTGTCAGTTTGCATATTCTGAGATAAATAAAGACCATATAATATATTAAGAACACAAGAACACTTAAGGCAGAACCAGTAAATTTTTCTTTGTTTAATTTGAGTGGACAAACATTTACGTAAACTCCTCAAAGTGCGATAAACATTTTTGTTGGTTATGACACTTGTTCCGCACACTCCTACACAGCACATATGTATAAAGATTGGTACAGTTGTTTATTAACTCTCAAAATGTTGGGACTCCGACACCAATCTGTTTTAAAAATAATAAAACGAATTTAAAAGAAAGTCTTCCGTAAATATTCAAAAAGTTCCCTATGGATTCACCATCAATTGAGCGATGATGATAATATTTTGTTTATATTGCACGAAGGAAAAGTAAAAAAAAAAACCCCCGAACGCCAACTTGACATAAACATTTTTCCGTTTCTCACATAGTTTGGTTTAACATAAATAGCTCCCTCTGCGGTCCTAGTTTATTCCCGCATTTTCCTGCAGTTTAGGTATATTTTCAAAAAAACCTACTAGTTAATTTTATAAACAGTGATGTGAAAAAAAAATTTAACTAAAAAGAATTTGAATCCTGGACTTTTATATTGATTTTTGGTAAATTACCTTTTTTATTTTAAGTTTATGGAGTCTATAAAATGTAGAGCTGTTTTTGAGATAAAATTGCCAGATTTTGAATGTATAGCTCCCAAAAATAAATAAAATTTCAAGAATCTAAAAAAACATTTTTGTTATTAACACAATTAGAGACTTCGCTTGAGAAAAGGATGCTTGCCAAGATGGCGTAGTCTTAAAAAGAAAAGTAAAAGTAACAAAAACTGAGAACTTGCTTATTTGACAAATCAAGGTCCTATTTATAAACGTTGTCTAACTTTAGACAACTGTCCAACTTTGGAAAATGTGTTCAAAAACCTTGTTTATTGTTTTCTTATAGTTGCCTAATTTAGACACAAGAGTAGATTGTCTTAACCGTGAATAAGGTGATATTTATTTTTATTAAATAAAGCATATTTCCACCAATTTGAAAATAGTTAGACAGTGTCTAAGTAGAAAAAAATCTATAAATAAATACCTACGACTGTCAGTTTTTAACAGAAGGGAAATTTTTTCTATTTTTGTCTATTTTTTTGTCTATTTTTTAATTCCCCCAATGTTATAAATACAGCCCTTCTATTAGAATTTAGAATAAACCTTATATTTATATAATCTTCATTATAATCTTTAGAGTTTAAATATTTAATAGAAAATCAATACTTCATACTCATTATCCATACGATGCGCTCATAATAAAAGATTGTTGTTTTTCATCCAGTTTTCGTTCACTTTTGTTTTCGTAAAGAAAGCTTCGCATTGTAGTTCGGAGAGTGAAGCGATTTCCTGAAATAATCATGTGTGTGTTTTTGCATACCTGGGTAAAATTGGTTGAAAAATACGACAACGGGGATTAACGACACCATGGACGTATTATATATGGACTTCTAGTTTCCAACCTCAAACTGGTTCCATTATATTTTCAGTCATTTTTGGCGACACTAGCCCTCAACAATGCAACTAGCTGAAAAAATATTTAACTTCAATTTTGACATTTTTTCTAATTTCTACAGAAAACAGTGTTCCCAGACTGGTGGTTTTTGAAACCGAAATGGTGGGAGAAAAATCATGGCGGAAAAATATTCTAAGCGCTTTTTATGAGGGGAAAATGATTTTTTATCATAATCGCAACTTACTTTACTTAATTTACCTACCCATCTATTTTCTTTAAATTATGTTTTTTTACCTTACATTTGAAACTCAAAAAAACTATTTTGCCTGTCCACCAATGACTTATAAAACCTATTAAACAAGCGGAGAGAAACAATCCTTCGTTGTTCTTCATAAAAAAAAAACATTTTAGGTACAGTTTTGTGTTAACTAAAATGCAACAGCAATCATCATTCCTAATCTTAAAGAACAAACACTTCTTATCTCTAAAATTTGTTTTAGACAAGGAAACCTAGGGCTAACAACTTGTCCTCACACTGGACTGTACTTTATTGCGTTGAACGTGTCTATGTCTATTAAAGTGTGTTTTGTAATTAAAGCTAAAAACAAACTTAAGATTCCGCGCGTTCAATACATGACAATTTACACT
Organism: Epistrophe eligans; assembly: GCA_951394125.1. Classification (NCBI taxonomy): domain Eukaryota; kingdom Metazoa; phylum Arthropoda; class Insecta; order Diptera; family Syrphidae; genus Epistrophe; species Epistrophe eligans. The sequence continues at coordinate 84,467,196 of OX596029.1, forward strand.
TGAAAATTAAGATTTCGAAATTTTTTCAAGCTAGTGATTGATCAGCTGTCAGATGACTCTAAAAGTCATCTAAATTTTTATGACAGCTGCCCAATTAAAATCCAGAAAAATTCAGAAATCTGAATTTTCAGATATAAATTGTCATGTATGAAAATTCACGCGTTCAGATTAAAAAATCGCGATCAAATTTTTGCTAGGAACCATGAACGTCATTGTGGTTTTCAGTCATGCGATTTTAAGAATATAAAATACTTGTAATGAATGAACGCATTTGCTGCAAATAAAAAGCACCGTTAAAAAAAATTATTTGTTGACAGTTTGTTTGTCGAATAATAAGGCTAGAACACACTTGTCATTTCAATCTCGAGAATATTTAGTTGCAAAAATATATTTGATCTATTTAATTTTGTAACCAAACAGTTAAAAATCGTTGTAAACATAATGTTATGTTAATTTCTTGTTGCAACTACGATTTTTAAGTCATTTACGTTAAAACTCTTGGATTTTTTTTCATATTGTATTTTGGTACCTAAAATTGATGGCAGAAAATATAGGTTTTTTTTTTTTAGTACATAAATGATCGGATTTTTTTCTTTGATTTAGGTGGGATTTTAAAAATTTCGTCATCACTGTCACTGAATAAACACTGAACAAAGAGGCATAATACCATAAATGTCGTACATTTTTATGCATGAAATTAAAAAATTTCTGGTTTGGTTTTTTGGTAAATGTGACTTTTATGAATTTTTTAAAATAGATGTCGCGAGCTTCTATGAAAAAATTGTAAAGTTAAATTTTTTTCCTGAAGTGGCGTGTGGAGAGCTAGCATCGCGGTCTCTAATCTTGGCGACATTTAGCGTCGACGTCCTTTTTTTCGTTCAATTCCCCCGGGCTTGCAAACAAAAAAACACATCTAATATAACTGTACTTTTTCTAAACATTCGATTTTAAATCCAATCTTTTTTCCTCTGTATATTATGACAGAAAAATTGAAAAAACTTTGTTGAGCAATGTTCAAAGTTCATTTAACTAATAAAAATCGGTTCAACCATTTAAAAAAAAAAGTTGACATTTTTTTTAAAAGTTCTATTAGTTAAAGATGGTATAGAAAAAAAAAAAACGAAGGGAAGACCTACACATACATTTTTCCGTAAAGAACAAGCAAACATTACACTATAAAACATAGATTTGACAATATTGTTTGCACAGCACTGTGTTTGTCTCCACTCGATTTGAAAAATGCTCACGCTCGATCAACCACCTCTGGAGCTGATGCATGCGGTGTTGGAGGAGTTTATGGAATCTATTTTTGAACTCTTATACTTGATAAGATAATTTATTTGGGATTAAATCGTGGAACATTTTTACGGTCTATTATTTGATTACTGATCATACGCCGTCCAATTTTCAAGTTTTTCTAAGAAAAAAAAACAACAATTTATGATGACACTGCCCTTTGAATGGAACACGCGTCCCATCACTTTCACATTTTAGGGAATGTGCCCTTCTTATGTACATACTTCTACAGGATTGGGGCTCCCTCTGTTGGCGACACCCATTTCCAGATTCCGACCACTAGCCCTTTATAATTATATTTTGATTCTGGTATCATTAAAATATTTTATCCAATAAGTCAAAAAGATATGGAAATAAAATTTATAACGATGCGGGCAAGATTTATGTGCTTTTTAAATGAGTTTGCTGATTGATGTCTCAATTAAAGAGCTTGTTTTATTAAGTTTTTTTTTTTTTTTTTGCTTTTGCTGTTGTTGTTGATTTTTGTTTGGTTTGTCTATTGTTTTTGAGTTATTTTTATATTTTGAATTTATCTGGGAATAATATAGTTGGTTAATATTTTTGAAAATAATTTTAAGTACTTCAAAGACGCCATTCCCAGTGGCAGTGATGCAGCAGCTGTGGCTGGAATTGCAAATAACTTACTATTTAGTGATCGAGTTGCGGGCGTTTTGATATTGCGAATTTACGCGTCGTTGTTGGTTGTCGGTCGTTTTGGGAATGGACGGCGTTTTATTGCGGCTGACGTTGTATATGATTTTACGATTAGTATATACTCGCCTTTAATGAACTGTACGGTGTACAGTATGCTTCTCTTATTCTTGATCTATTCTCGGATCCTAGGATCGTATAGTCTTTGGCAAGGTGTTTTCAAATGCCGCTGCCTCCTGTCCAAAAAGTTGATGTCTATCAAAAGTAAGACAAAAATAAACATCATCATGCCACCACCACCACCACCGGCAAGATGTGATGCACCAGTGTCATGTTGTTTTGGGTGAATTTAAGGAAGGCCCTAATGTAGTATATGGCACGACGTCAATAACCGTCAATCAGTACGTATCCAAAATTAACCAACAAAAAAATAGGCTACCATATTTACACATAAAGGGAAATGTGAGTTGTATAAATACAAAAGGATTATATACATACTCGCAAAAGATTCTCCAGAAAGAGTAAGCAATAAAATTAATCCAGAAGATAATAAATCCATTAACGATCTGCAAATGCAAAAACAATCAACCTGTCAAAAGTTGCGTTATCGCACAATATACCAGATGCAGCTATATGTAATTATAACTGAATACAATCATATCCACTGTGTAGAGATGAAATGCATAAATACTCTTACTAAAGAAACTCTGCGGGCCCGTCTATAAATGAATTTGAATTTGTTCTCGTTTATAAAACAATGGACTGAGAATAAATAGTATTTTTTATCTTATTGTAGGGGCGTTTTAGGTTTTTCAACTCATAGTCTTGATTTTTATCAACTTAGGTTGTCTTTCTTGATGACCGATACAAATAAGTTTCAATGAAGCAATCCTAGGTTAACTTATTCGATTTCTACATACATATTTTATGTACTATATTCTTAAGATTAATTGTTACCAGCTTAACTTTGGCGGTACGGAAAAAGTTTCACATAAATGTTGTTAGTCACACTTTTATACTGTCGCACTTTCCCACATTTGAAAATCCATTATGTCACATTGTCAAACTTTATCCCTGTCATACAGTCACACTTTAACACCACCCCGTCATACTTTTACACTGTCATACTGTCACTCTGTCACAGTTTCCCATTGTCAGACTTTCACACTTTCACTCATTTTTACTTTCACAATGTCAAATTTTCGCACTGTCACACTTTCATGTTGTTACAATTTTTTGCTTTCCAACACTCGCTACTGTCACATTGTCACAGTTTATCACTGTTACACTTTCACACTATCACACTGAAACACCGTCACACTTTCACACTGTCACACTTACACAATGTCAAAATTTCCCAATGTCACACTTTCACACTGTCACACTTTTATACTTTCACATTATCACACTTTCACACCGCCACACTGTCACACTTTAACACCGTCACACTTTCACACCGTCACACTTTCACACCGTCACATTTTCATACCGTAACACTTTTACACTGTCACACTTTCACATTACCATACTATCCTACTGAAACCGCACTTAAAACGGAATACATTTTAAAACGCTGTACATTTTAACACTGTTAGACTAACACGCTGTAACACTTAAAGCCGAAGATGCCCGACACACTGTAACATTGCCACACTGTTAGCATGATTTGCGTTACAGCCTTAAAAGGAGAATTTATTTTAGATTTGTAGATAGCCGAGCCGTGGTCCGTGGGTTGGATAATTATCTACACAAAAATTTTATAAATAAACTAGATACACATTTTCCCTTCAAAAAGTATTAATATAAGATAAAATATTGTGTATAGTTTTTTTTTTTTTAATTTTGTGTAAGTCAAGTGGCGCTAGGTAAACTTTGACACAAGCCAACGTCGCTAGAGTACTTTTTAAAAAATAATATTAAATTTAATAAAGCCATTATGATTTTCAAGGTTTACCTACCTAATAGTTTGAATCATACGAGCCAGTATCCCCGACATAATTTGCATTTAACTTCCTCTGAACAAAAATACTTTCTCTTAAAAAAAAAAAAACAAATATATTCGAAAATAATATAAGAGATAAACAAAATGCTAAATGCATCTACAATCCAAAATGATTCTTAGTCACCTTAATTCATCGAAGTAAGTATAATTATATCTAGCACTGGGAATTACCAATATACAAACAAAACAAAATTTCCAACCGGAAACTGACTCAAAAGAAATATGTCCATAGAAATATCTTGTCACTTGAATTTGTTTGTTAATTAATTTAAAACAAAAAAGCTTTTATGAAAATCGTGTTCAATTTGTATGGTAACATTTTATTGTTGGTCGTCACACGAAAAGAAAAATATTTTTAAAAATATAATAAAATTGAACTAAAAATTTAAAATTATATAAGTTTAGTCAAGAAATAAGTGGTTGTAGGTATATGCAGACTTTTGTGTTTACTGCATTGGCGCGTTTTGGTTGCGATGTGTGTGGAAATAAGTCTAAAGTCCATCAGGAGTAATTAAGGCCATCTTACATCAGGGAAGTTATTTTATGGATATTCGTTCTGTGCTTCTTACCAAAGGTGAAACAATGCACTGTCCAGAAGTTGAGCATTGATAAGAGTGCATAAGAGAGATAACATTTATAATTTTGAAGTTTGTTTATTTATAAGTTTTACAATAATATATAAAGTACAGTCAATCTAAACAAACACTCAAGCCAGAACCCCACTTAACTCGTGTTGTGTGTTGTGGATGTGATTTGTTGTGTCGCTGAATGTGCACAATAATCAGAATTTTGTCTTGCAAACTTTCATTTTTTATTTCGCTATTTACTTATTCTCTTCCCCGAACACTCTCTTATCTTTGCCACAGAAAAATATGTCTCTGACACAGCGTTGTATGGTGCAATCGGTAAAAGATATAATTTCTCTTCATAAGGGTGATTAAAAAAAAAAAAAAACACTTTTCTCAAAAATTCAACCGGGCTTAATTATTGGTTGGGTTCAATATCCGGCTTTTTTTATACCTGTTTAATTTAATAATTATAAACAAAATAATTGTTGTGAATCAGACGTAACGTCACGTCTTTTTTCAAATTTTGACGTGACGAAATGCTTAAATATGAATTATTTCGTTATTTTAAATTCGTGATTAAGAAAGAACATCTGCGAAGAGATCTCGTCACGTCGACGTCTTGTTATCTCGTCGCATTGTGAATCAGGCATCACACTTCCTACTCCACTATATGTGTATGTGACTTCTACAATGCTTATAAGCTACTTCACAGACAATTAGCTAGGGATTTTTATTTAGGTATATTTTATAAAAGGGACTTAGTAAAATAAATATTTTCTCTTAATTTCTATTTAAATACATTTTCCAATTTGTTAGCATAAACATATTTTTTGTTCAATCTTCAGCCTACTTACAGAAGGTTTACATGTTTGAGTCTAAAAACGACACTCGAACAATAACATATTTACCATGAACCTACTTATCTTGAGTTGAAATATTTCCCTCTTATAGCGTCCATCATTTTATTATTCCTTTCAAGTACCTTTTCATTGTTCTCCTATACCTATGTATATGTACATAAATAAAATTTTCACAAATTCCTAGCACAGAATAATATTATTCTTAACATCTGTGACATGACATCTCGTGAAATATGTAATTTGCAAGCTTATACATCTGCTTTAACTTTTTTCGATGTTGTGACTTGACTTCTATGACTGCCTGAATTGTTTGCACTTGAAATTCCATCCGGTCTAGTCTAGTCGGGCCTTGAGATTTGTCAGGATGATTAGATTCAAGATCTTTGATTTAAATAATAATTATCCTCTTTAATTGTTTGTAGTGTCACACTGTCCATCTTTTCGAATGCATTTTGGATGAATGCCACATATATCTACCCGATGATGATGACGACGACAGAATGTGAATGTAAAATAAAGTCCAATACAGAGTGGTATGCATGTATATGTATGTATATAATATGATGTGTTCATGATGGTGTTTCATATATATGTGCTGTGCAACGTATGAAACTATTGTTTTTATTTTTCTGTTTTTATCCTTTTTATTTTTAAATTATTTGAATGGAATGCATATCCGGTACAGACGACCATTCAACAATACACAAAAATAGTGTAATTCTTTTTACCAAAATAAAAAAAACACAATGTCAAAAAAAACTGTCTGTTAACTTTGTTGTTTTTGGTTTTCTCACAAAGCCACTTCTATAGGTATATGATGGTTTGCATTTCATTGATTAAAATTCGTAGACATTATATATTTTAATTGATGAGGCTTTCAGAACAAAAAAAACTCTAAAATTATGAGTGAAATAGAAATCAAATCATATAAACAGAATACAATACCGCGAAAAAAAACTTGGCAGGCGAAAAAAAATAACCTTGATTAATGACTGCACTAAAGATGTGAGTGATGAATTACATTTTTTTGATTTTTGGCTAGAATTATCAGTAAATTTTAGCTTTTTTTTTTTTTTTTTTTGGCTTTTAAATTTTAAGAACAAATATTATTTACACAAAAAACCTGAGAGTATTATTAAAAAGTGATGAAAAGAGGATTTTAGTTTTAAAATCTGTGTCAGTAGGAACTTTAAACAATTAAAAACATTTACATTTGAAGGATATATTTTAAAATTTGTTTTAATAAAAAAAAAAAAATAACATGAGAAAAGTAAGTAGACTGGCAAAAAAAAATAAAATAAACATATCGATTATGGAATCCGCAGGGATCTCTCTTCTCTTTACTCATTTGTCGTGAAAAGAAGAAAGAACACTATACTGCTAATTACTGCGGTTCCAGTATTGCGGATTCAATAATCGGCATGAATATGATTCATAATCAAAGATTTTTTTGATTCCATTAACTTTTTTGGAGGACCTAATAAATTTTTCAAAAACACACATTTTTAGGTAATTAATTTGTTCTTAAAATTGTTTGCTTCTGAAAAAGTTCCCCAAACGATCTGATCTCATTTTTTCAATAAATTAAAAAATAAATATGCGTGACTGAATCGAACGATGTCCTTGCCCTTGTGGTTAACAAAACAACTTTAATGGAGCTATATTTTAACAAAGAAAAGAATTATTTTTATTAATTTCAAAATACATATTAATACATATTCAATATTTTTTGAACTATTAAAGAGCGCCAGATTTTAAAATTATATCAAAATCGGTAAACTATTTAAAAGCTCTTGGTGAATTACTCAAAAATAAAGCAATTTTCGTAAAAACGCAAAACTCCTTTTTCGATAATTTGAATTTTTGGCAAAAACCTGAATCCGCTAATTTCTTACAATCACTTTGCTTACAGGTACGAGCTTATAAATAAAAATATTTAGTTCCATTTTCGATAAAATTTGAAAGAACCAAAATCTTTGTCCAAGTTTTAGATGAATTAAATAAAAATTCGTAATTCCATCATTCATATAGAAATGTACTGTACCAAATTCAAAGTAAATCGAACAACCTTTAACAGCTGACACGTGTCCAAATTTTATCAGTGAACGCGTAGACATAGAGACTTACGAAAGGTATGACTAAACCCATTTCTTTTGGACTTCTCAATCATCAAAATGTTAATTTTGATAACGAATAACGATACTTCGAATTTTGTTCAATACGAAAATAATATCTACTTGACCTCTATGGAAGGCAGGTCAAAATAAAAATAAGTAATTTTGTTAAAATTAAAAAAAAAAAGAAGAGATTTGGTTTGACAATTTTTTAGATTAGTTCTACTCCTAAAAACTTTTTTTTTAAATAAAGTACGAAAAAAATACATTTCGTAAAATCCGTTTTTGAGATATATACATTTTTTTGAGATTTTACAGAAACGATAAATAATTATCTATTATTTTTGGCCCCCAAAAAAAAAGTATTTTTCAAAAACTATAAAGATTCAGTTAAAAAAATCGTGATTTCAATTAAATATAAAAAATAATTTCGAACTTCAAAAATGTATTTATTAATTTTAATAATTTAGTTTCTACCAAGAGAATTTTGTTTTTGTTATAGCGGAGGGCTGATAAATCGATGTTATTCTAGTGGTGGTTGCAATTAAAAGAGGAAGAAAATAATTTGACAAATTGGTAAATGCTAAGACAATTAGAAAAATAAGTCTCATATATGCAAACATAGTTAAGAGAGAGAGAACCCGCTATTGATATTGATTTATACCCGATCACTTGAAAAAATTTCTTACCAAAAAAGTTCCTAAATTTAGAAATCAACTTAATTTTTTTTAATCAAAATGTTCCAGAATAATTAAATGACAAAAAAAAATTAAAAATAGCATGTACTCCATTGTTTAAACTAAAACTATATGTTGGAGATGACCAAAAGTAACAATTTTAAGCACTGTAGCCAAATAACGTCTATTTTTTGCATTTCTTTTCCGGATTTTGCAGTGCTGACCGACATCACTGTGAATTAAGCAGTAGGTACAAACTATTTTTTCAACAACCAAACATATGATATTAATATGCAGTATAAAAAAAAAAACATTTAAAATTGTGTCTTAAAAATTTTTGTTCAATTTAATTTTATTTAGTGTGATATTTTTTGACTGTATTTTAGGCTGTTTTTAATTATAATTTTATTTAACAATTTTCTTTCGCAAAGAAATCCATGAGATTCGACAAATCATTTTCCTTATAATCTAAAAAGACATTAATTTTAAAAATTTGTCAAAACTTCCGGTCTTCTTAGACAAAAATTGCATGAAAATCAAGTTTTTTTTTTTTATTTTTTTTTACAACCACTTTGAATGAATATGCGATGACTGCTTTAAGACTGACACGACACTTTTAATAATATACGAGCATCACTCAGCCTCAAGAGGATTCCCCCCCGTTCTGTTCTGGACGATGATGTTTTCCATACACTCAACGCACATTCTTATTTATCTTTGGTATGAAAATTGTCCTGACTTGATCCATTGTTTCGAATGCTCACATAGAACAGAGACAAATTGTAAACGACATAATGCAGTTTTTGGTCATTGAACGAAGGACTGCATGCAAATCTTAATTATTATCACAAAAATGACATACATTCTTTTGTTAGAGTAGTGATATAGGTACCCACAAACGACAGAGAGATCCTGGATTTTCTATTTGTGTGAAGGAATATGACGATGCGGTGGTAACCGGTAAAATACTTGTTGCAAAATTCTTGCTTAAATTCGAGTAGAACTGAACTGGAAAATATAGGAATATACGCATATTCAATTTTTTGTTTTGTTTTTTAGTATTTCTTTCTTTAAACAATTAAAAACATTTACATTTGAAGGATATATTTTAAAATTTGTTTTAATAAAAAAAAAAAAATAACATGAGAAAAGTAAGTAGACTGGCAAAAAAAAATAAAATAAACATATCGATTATGGAATCCGCAGGGATCTCTCTTCTCTTTACTCATTTGTCGTGAAAAGAAGAAAGAACACTATACTGCTAATTACTGCGGTTCCAGTATTGCGGATTCAATAATCGGCATGAATATGATTCATAATCAAAGATTTTTTTGATTCCATTAACTTTTTTGGAGGACCTAATAAATTTTTCAAAAACACACATTTTTAGGTAATTAATTTGTTCTTAAAATTGTTTGCTTCTGAAAAAGTTCCCCAAACGATCTGATCTCATTTTTTCAATAAATTAAAAAATAAATATGCGTGACTGAATCGAACGATGTCCTTGCCCTTGTGGTTAACAAAACAACTTTAATGGAGCTATATTTTAACAAAGAAAAGAATTATTTTTATTAATTTCAAAATACATATTAATACATATTCAATATTTTTTGAACTATTAAAGAGCGCCAGATTTTAAAATTATATCAAAATCGGTAAACTATTTAAAAGCTCTTGGTGAATTACTCAAAAATAAAGCAATTTTCGTAAAAACGCAAAACTCCTTTTTCGATAATTTGAATTTTTGGCAAAAACCTGAATCCGCTAATTTCTTACAATCACTTTGCTTACAGGTACGAGCTTATAAATAAAAATATTTAGTTCCATTTTCGATAAAATTTGAAAGAACCAAAATCTTTGTCCAAGTTTTAGATGAATTAAATAAAAATTCGTAATTCCATCATTCATATAGAAATGTACTGTACCAAATTCAAAGTAAATCGAACAACCTTTAACAGCTGACACGTGTCCAAATTTTATCAGTGAACGCGTAGACATAGAGACTTACGAAAGGTATGACTAAACCCATTTCTTTTGGACTTCTCAATCATCAAAATGTTAATTTTGATAACGAATAACGATACTTCGAATTTTGTTCAATACGAAAATAATATCTACTTGACCTCTATGGAAGGCAGGTCAAAATAAAAATAAGTAATTTTGTTAAAATTAAAAAAAAAAAGAAGAGATTTGGTTTGACAATTTTTTAGATTAGTTCTACTCCTAAAAACTTTTTTTTTAAATAAAGTACGAAAAAAATACATTTCGTAAAATCCGTTTTTGAGATATATACATTTTTTTGAGATTTTACAGAAACGATAAATAATTATCTATTATTTTTGGCCCCCAAAAAAAAAGTATTTTTCAAAAACTATAAAGATTCAGTTAAAAAAATCGTGATTTCAATTAAATATAAAAAATAATTTCGAACTTCAAAAATGTATTTATTAATTTTAATAATTTAGTTTCTACCAAGAGAATTTTGTTTTTGTTATAGCGGAGGGCTGATAAATCGATGTTATTCTAGTGGTGGTTGCAATTAAAAGAGGAAGAAAATAATTTGACAAATTGGTAAATGCTAAGACAATTAGAAAAATAAGTCTCATATATGCAAACATAGTTAAGAGAGAGAGAACCCGCTATTGATATTGATTTATACCCGATCACTTGAAAAAATTTCTTACCAAAAAAGTTCCTAAATTTAGAAATCAACTTAATTTTTTTTAATCAAAATGTTCCAGAATAATTAAATGACAAAAAAAAATTAAAAATAGCATGTACTCCATTGTTTAAACTAAAACTATATGTTGGAGATGACCAAAAGTAACAATTTTAAGCACTGTAGCCAAATAACGTCTATTTTTTGCATTTCTTTTCCGGATTTTGCAGTGCTGACCGACATCACTGTGAATTAAGCAGTAGGTACAAACTATTTTTTCAACAACCAAACATATGATATTAATATGCAGTATAAAAAAAAAAACATTTAAAATTGTGTCTTAAAAATTTTTGTTCAATTTAATTTTATTTAGTGTGATATTTTTTGACTGTATTTTAGGCTGTTTTTAATTATAATTTTATTTAACAATTTTCTTTCGCAAAGAAATCCATGAGATTCGACAAATCATTTTCCTTATAATCTAAAAAGACATTAATTTTAAAAATTTGTCAAAACTTCCGGTCTTCTTAGACAAAAATTGCATGAAAATCAAGTTTTTTTTTTTTATTTTTTTTTACAACCACTTTGAATGAATATGCGATGACTGCTTTAAGACTGACACGACACTTTTAATAATATACGAGCATCACTCAGCCTCAAGAGGATTCCCCCCCGTTCTGTTCTGGACGATGATGTTTTCCATACACTCAACGCACATTCTTATTTATCTTTGGTATGAAAATTGTCCTGACTTGATCCATTGTTTCGAATGCTCACATAGAACAGAGACAAATTGTAAACGACATAATGCAGTTTTTGGTCATTGAACGAAGGACTGCATGCAAATCTTAATTATTATCACAAAAATGACATACATTCTTTTGTTAGAGTAGTGATATAGGTACCCACAAACGACAGAGAGATCCTGGATTTTCTATTTGTGTGAAGGAATATGACGATGCGGTGGTAACCGGTAAAATACTTGTTGCAAAATTCTTGCTTAAATTCGAGTAGAACTGAACTGGAAAATATAGGAATATACGCATATTCAATTTTTTGTTTTGTTTTTTAGTATTTCTTTTTTAAATCAGAATCAAAATATACTTACCATAACGATGAAACTATATTTACTTCCCCAAATTTTATTATTAACATAGAAAGCTCTATATAATAAGATGTCCTTTTGTTTTTCTCTGCCTTGGTCGTACATTATAGTATGAATAAACTATATATCCTCTTTGCCACACTTGCATTTTATATTCTTCTTCTTTTCTATAATGTGGCTCGTCATCGACCATTTTATCAAAAGCCTATACGCTATTACTCATGAGTGTTTGTTTGTTGTCTGCTATTCTATTCGACATTTTCCAGGGGCGGTTCGTTCAGTATAACATTTAAAGGGCCTTTATTTTTATTTTTTTAACTAATTGAGAAATTAATAAAATAAATATTGAATTGATATTAATTATGGTTAAGTAAAAGCTTCCTAAATGAAAAAAAGAAAAAAATACATTTTGGGTTTTTGCATTGTTCGCCTAGGTCTAAAGACAACACTTTATAAATAAAATCTGTTTTTAAATAAGTTTTAAAGTTTTTTATTTTTTCATGGAGGGATGTGTGTTTACTTTTGTTTGTACCAATTTTTCTTAATTTATAGAGGCACTATTTTGCAATTTATGGATTCTTACAAAAATCGAACTTGAGAATATGAATATATATTATATGTACCAAAATTAAAAAAAAAAATGATTTTTAAAAAAGTTTCAATTTTTTGCTTCAAAAATTCAATACATATTTCGAAAACGATTTTAACTTGGCATGAACGTGTTTTTAACATTATTTAATAGATTTAAAACAAAATTTATTCTTATGACCAAAATTAATAGTTGGTCGTATAAATGTTTAAACAAATTTTATGAAAATCTCGAAAACGACTTCTCTGATGTTAATTAAAAAATTTCTGTATGCGCCAGAAATTATTTTTGGCTTAAAATTGAAATAAAAGCGAAAAATATTTTATCAAAATAAGCCAAAAATTTCGGAAACTGTCCCAGATGCCAAAAACTAAAATGAAAATTAAGCCAGAACTTTTCCGGGCTTTTCCATGAAAAGGTTTTTGAAAAAAATCCAAAAATTCGGTAAAGATTTACAGAATTTTTTCGTTTTTTTTTTTTAAGAAAAAAGACGTTTGAAATAATTTTTTTTTTGCAAAAACTTATAATAAATTAAAATAATATTAGAATAACAAATAAAAATAATATTATATTATTTTTGTCAAGAAAACTAGTTTTAAGCATAGTACACAGCTGAAACGAAACGAAAATTTTAATACAAAAATTAAAACAACAAAATCATAAACGAAAACTTTTCGTTCTCATCTTTGTTCTGCATCCTAGTCCTAAATCGTGGATTTTAACCGATGCTCGGATGTATAAGCGGCTGTTTGAGCTAAGAATGACCAACAAACGAACATCTTTACAGTAGATATGCTGTTCAACCAGCAAAGTTAATATTTGTAGCTTTTTTTTTTTATTTTTTTTTTTTTGTTTGGCAATTAGTGACAATTTCAATGGGTATTTTTGCGTTGTGGTTTCCGTTAGGATTTTATTATAGTGTCGGATACTAAAGACGAATTTCATATCGCATCATCTGATAAAACTCTCCATTAAAATTTGTTCGTTTACGTTTTCGTTATCGATTTGGAGACCATCGAAAATTTTCGTTTCGCTTCAGCTGCGTATTAGGCTTTAGATTAAAATAAAAAATTCAATCAATATTTCAAAAATGGGTACATGATTTTTTTTTGAAATTTAAATTTCAATTCCACATAGTTAAAGGTTTATTTCATGAATTTTTGGCGGCTTTCTTTCATACTTAATATCAAGGAGTTATTTTATGGTGAAGTAAGTACTTGAGTACAAGTTTGAAATGAATTAAGTCTTAAATTTGGGATAACATGTTGCTAAAAAATTCTTCTAGAAAGAAAAGAATGATAAGGAACAGTGAAAATTTCCTTACGTGATGCAACTCCACAGTGTAAGGGCACCCTGCATGCCCGTTTGGAAAGCTATAGGCATATTTTACTTTTCGTAATACAAATTAAGATTCTTTGGATGTAAAAAATTCTGCGCACCGGTAAAGAACTCTTGGCCTTCAGCGCTACATCCATAGTAGGTACTTCAAATACATAATTCTAAAACCTTCTTCAAAAAATCTATAAATTCTAACATATTTATTTATTTATTTGGTATTATCTATCAAGTACATTAACTTTTTTAGACTTAATATAACATTTTACGTAAACTTAACAAAAAAAAAAAAAATACTGATACAAAATAGTTAAAAAGTAACGTAACAATAAACAATATAATTTACAAATTTAAAATAAAAATAAATACTACATGTTATTCAAGATCATTTTTTTGTAAAAATCTCTACTCATATTAAAATCGATTACGTGTTCATACTTATTGTAATTAATAGAAGCCATTGTAATTGGATTGTTTAGACTATAATTTGAATTATGGAAGGGGATGAAGAAGAAATCGCCTCCTCTAGGCCTTAAACGTCGCCCAGGGACATACATATTAAACATAGAAAGTAATTGTGAACACTGAATGTGCCCACATAAAACATCACATGCAAAAAGAACAGAAAAATAATCACGTCTAATGCCAAGTGGCTTAAGATTTATCAAAGCACATCTAGCATCATAAGGTGGACTATAAGCCCAATTAAATTTTCTTATAGCAAACTTTGTGAAACGTTTTTGAATTTTTTCAATACGAAAACTGGCATTGGCATAGTATGGGCTCCATACCACACAACAGTACTCGAGACATGAACGTATTAACGAAATATATAGCGACTTTAGAGTATATGGATCTTGGAAGTCATTTGAATTACGAAACAAGAAACCTAACATTGAATTTGCTTTGGATATTATATAATCAAAGTGGCAGGAGAATTTGAATTGTTCGTCAAAGATTACACCTAGATCTTTTTGACGTGACACTCTTTTCAGACTCATATTGTCAATATTATAATCAAATATAATAGGACTAAACCTTTTGGATACGGTTAACACCGAACACTTACTGATATTAAAATATAGTCCATTCCAATCACACCAATCAGATATATTATTTAAGTCACTTTGTAATTCAATGGCATCGTATTCAGACTGAATCTCTTTAAATATTTTAAGATCATCAGCGTATAATAGGCATTGAGAGTGAACTACAATATAATTTTTGTAATGAAACCAAAAATTAAGAACTTATTTCATACCTATGTACAATGTACATATTATTATAGGGAGTTAATTCACGCCTTTGTGGGTAAACATCACATCTTCTTTATAAGAATGCTCATAGTGAAATTATACCCCAATTAGGAAAATTATTCTATATCCCATTTTCGCCGATAGTGTGCATGGTGCAAGTGAATATGAAAAAAAGTCGAATTTTTGAAGAGTTCAGCTGTCTATTTTCATATAAAAATATTCAAATAAAAATAATTGAAATTCCATAAAATGTCCATATGTACCTACACAAGGAAGGAAGAAAATCTCATTTTAAGAATTTGGATATCCTCTTTGGCGAACGCAACAAAAACGGAACGTGAATATTTTCCGACGAATTAGAAGCTTTTCCAAATATAATAGTAA
Organism: Epistrophe eligans; assembly: GCA_951394125.1. NCBI lineage: Eukaryota > Metazoa > Arthropoda > Insecta > Diptera > Syrphidae > Epistrophe > Epistrophe eligans. The sequence goes on from OX596029.1 coordinate 84,482,693, forward strand.
AGCATCTAAATAGATAAAAGAAAAAAAAAACATTAAATCAAATTTTTTTTTTTTTTGCTTAACTGAAACATGATAATCACCGGAAATGTCTAAATGGTATAGGTATATGTATGATTATTTTTTGGTTAAAATTCCAATACTTAATGGTGATACGGTGTTGATGTTTTTTTTTTTTTAAATAAGTAGATATCATTTTTATTTTTATTTTTGCGATTTTCTCGTTAGTGGTGAAATTGATTTTATTCTTTTTTGAATCAGATACACTTAAGCAGTCAAATAATAAAACATGACAAAATTTAAAAAAAAAATTGGTTTTGTTTTGTTTTTTTTTTTTTTTTAATTTTATTTTGAATTTAAATTTTCTGTTAGCTGTTTCATTTGCCAATAAAGAATTAACATAAATCTTTAATGCCATAACCCACTTTATTTCATAGGAATATAAGAGCAAGATGCATTTTAATTTTATATTGCTCGAAAATGCCTGATTTTGAGTATTGAGTTTTGACTTATAGCTACTTCACTTTATTTCAAACTCTTTAAAAAAAAAGATACGTTATTTTTTAAGTATTTATTAATACGAATTTAAAAATAAAATCAGCTACCTATTTTTGAAATATCGAATTTTCAAAAAATAATTTTTAATTGTTTTTTTTTTTTTTTTTTTTTAATTTTGGATATGCAATATTATAAGTTCTTGCATAAAAAATTTAATTAAAATCAGTCCAACAGATACTGGGATAGTCGAAAATAAAAAATGGTCTTATGAGAGGTGCCGTTAGGTTTAATGTAAAATTTGTAAAATGGTAAATCGTACCAATATTTATAATACAAAATCTTAAGATCCGTTTTCGAGAAAAATAAGATTTTCTTAAACTGTTTTCAAACATTGTTGTATGGAAATTATCGTCAATTTGTTTAAAATATTCAAAGTTATGTTGAAAACCGCTCGATGATAACATAAATCAAAATGTACCAACATATTAAGTTAAAAAAAAAAATTGATTTTTTTTTTAATTCCAAATACATATGTATACATATGTATTTTTGTCTAAAATAATAAAATGATTAATGAGAAATGCCATTAATGGTACCATTGATAAACAGTTTTTTGGAAAAAATTTCACCCAATGGTGGTCTCTACCTATTTAAATTAATTGATTTTTTTTTAAATATATGTGAAGACATTTTTGAAAAAAATGCTAAAAACAAATGCATGCTTGGTACCGTTATTATTGGTCATAAATCGACCTATCCCTTTGGGCTGTAGTAAAACAGACAGACAGAAATGCGGGACCAACTTTTTTCTTCTGCCTTATCATCTTCTTGCCAAGTTTGATTAAAATCTCGTGTTAAACTCTTCTTTTTTTTCGAATTCATTACTTGCCATAATACATAATATACACATATGGACTTCTTATTTATAAACGTTGTCTAACTTTAGACAACTGTCCAACTTTGAAAAAGGGTTCAAAAACATCGTTTATTGTGGTCTTATAGCTGGCTTACTTAGACACGGGAGTAGATTGTCTTAACCGTGAATAATGTGATATTTATTTTTATTAAATAAAACATTTTTCCACCAATTTGAAAATAGTTAGACATTGTCTAAGTAGACAAAAATCTAATTAATCCGACTGATAGTATTCATCCTACAATTATATTGCAAGTAAAAATCAAAATGAAAATAATTTCGTTAATTTTTTTTTAAATACTATTCAAAATTTGTGCACAGAATAAAAAATATAAATATAATATGTTGGTATCAAATGAGCCCTACTACTCAACCTATTTACTATTAGACCGGCCCTGTTTCTTATATATTTGTATTCAAAAGGACATGTAAACAACACGAATATAATGAATGAAGATATGACCGGGATGTGGAAACGGAAGCATTCACGCCATAGTTGTATCCTCGGCTATTTGTATTAGAACTCTATACATATACTTTAGAATGCAAAAAAAAGAAAAAAAACAAATTATTATGTCGCTCAGCTGTTCCAAAAACAAAAAATCAAAATTCACCATCTTCACTCAGGAATAGTGTACGTTGAGTGAGATTTACACTAAAACTGCAGGCAACAACAGACAGATAACATCAACATCAATCGATTGTTCAGCAGCATCTTTAGCATCACAACAACATCAGAAGCAGCCTCCATAGAGCCAGAAGAGAATAATAAGTCTGCCGTATAAAATAAATAAAAACCGCTCGGCTCTATGGATACGGACGCGATTCTTTGGCCGAAATCAGTGTTTATTTCGGCGTTGGAGCGTGCGTATCTTGGTCTAACAAAAAGTGTTTTTTTTTTTTTTTACACCGAACCGTCTCACTAAACGATACGATCGTGCTCGAGTTTAAAAATAAAACAAAAAAATCAAAACATCATCAGTTCCTCGATAGATACAACTCCCGATGGAGTATCCGCACGCACCACGTTATTGGGACTCCGTTTTGGTTCTAATTGAGAGAACTTTTTCAATTGATTCCGAAATTTGTGTTTTTTTTTAAATAAAAATAATGTAATTGCATTTTTTCGTCTAAAATTTTTAATTAATTAATTTGTTTATTTTATATTTACAACCTTGCGGACGTGTTGTGTGTCTGTGAGACATGTAGTTTTATTTTTTTTTTTTTGTAAAACAAAACAAAAAAATATTTGCATGAGGACATTTAATTTAATTTAATTTTCTGTTGTTTGTTCCTCGAAATGTTGATTTTAAATTTTAATGTTTATATTTATATTTAATTCAAATTTAACCAACGATCTTGTGAAATGATGGCATTCGAAAAGGCCACATGATTCTATTTTGCGGTGGTGGCAACGATGACGAAGGCGTCATCAGCGGCGATGATGGCGTCGGGCGGCTGACAAAAAACACACACAACATAATATTAAACGTGAAATAGAAAAAGTTTATTTCACCAAGTTATTTCTGTGAACCGTGAAATTGAATCATTTCGGATAAAACCCATTCAGTTTCAGAGATATATACAGAGAGAGAGAGAAAGAGCGAGCATTTATGCAGTGTTTTATAGACGTGTTCGGAGTTTTTATTTTTTTTTTTTCAAAATTTGATTGCGTGTAAAGGGAATTTCCCGGAAAGAAAGCGAAAATGCACGTTTTCTTCAAAAAGCATTTCGGCCTAACCAAACAATAACTTTTGAAAAAAATAAAAAAAAAAAATTAAACAGCAAAAAACAAATAAACACAAACATTGTTTTTGAAATTAGAAACAAACGAAAGAAAAAATGTTGTAATTTACGAAAGAGTTTAAATGAAAATCTTTATGTTTCCAAGTTGATTGACCTAATTAAATAAAAAAAAATATGAAAAAAAAAAGAATTGATAAGTAAGGCACGTTATTTTGAAGAGTTTAATAATTTTGGAATTATTGTTTTTTTTCTAAATTTTGTTTTATGGGATCATAAAATAAAAAACAAATTATAGATTTTATTCTTTGTTTTTAAATACCTTTTTGTTGATTCTGTCTTTTCGTTTTGTTGATATTCGTATATAAAATAATAAATATTATGACCAAGCCACTCAAGTCATAAATTAATAAGCATTAAAGAAGAATTTAAGAAATTTCAAATGCAATAAAAAAGATGGATTAGCCCCAAAGTGGCATCACATTCCATTTTGAATTATTGTCCTTTTTATTAATTAAGTGTTGCTTAATTTAGGAAAAGATCAAACTTAAACTATAAAATAATATAAAAAATAGTTTTTTTTCGGGGGCAAGGCGAATATTTTATAAGCAGCTGATTTATCTGAATCTTAATTAAGAAGAATATAAACCGTTATTGTTTAAATCCCTTTTTTTTGTATTAAATATTTTTGTATAATTATGATAATTTTTGTATTTTGTATATATTTAAAATAAATAGGAAAGATTAGGAAGGAATGTTCTTCTTAAAATTCTGTCTGCCTATAAATATGTTTGAAATAACAATTTCTTCAAAAAATCTTAAAAATATTATTTTTATTTCAAAAATTATTTTCAAAATATGATTTACTTAATATAATATACAAAAAAAAGTAATTTATGTTAAAATGTTAGAAATATGTAATTTTCTGTAGATATATAATTTTTAAACGGTGCAAAGTGTCACAAAATAATTCATGTCATGTTTGTAGATTATGTGAATTTCTAGAAAATATGTTGCGAAATTTGTTTTCTTACGAGTAACCGTTTAAAAGATATGGACAATTAAAGTGCAGGACTTCGTAAGTCGAAATATTAAAAAAAAAAACATTATTGATGCAAAAAATAAGAAAAATCTGAGCCAAATTGCCAATTAACTGTAACAATGTTGTCCTGAAGATTTTTCATAAAAAGACAAAATTCAAAACCTAATACTGCAGATCGCATTTATTTTGCAATTTCGCATTTTTTTATTTCTGAAAAACATGCAAAAACGGCTTAAGTGGTGCTTTACTTGCGATAATAAAAAAAAATATGACATTTTGATAATTTCATTAAATTTCGCTAGGTATATGGTCTTGATTTCTGATAATCTTTTGACCAATCAACATAATAGATTCTGTTAGAATTTATAATCTGGTACTTCTTAATAAAAAATATTGTATTTAAAAATAATTTATATTTTTCTTAAAAATTCAATGATTTTTACTTGCGATATATAGTTACTATATGGGGAGTTATGGATTCGTAAAAATGGATTTAAAAAAAAAATTAAAATTTTTGTTTTTTGATAACTTAATAATTCGAAAACGACTTGGTCGAATTTTTTTAAACTTAGCACCCAGCAGTTTTTTGACATCATCTAGCAGATTGTTCTTATAACCAAAAATAACGGTACCTCCAATTTTTTTTAAAAACCGGAATTAAAAATCTCATTTTTCTCAAAAACGGTTCGTACGATTTTGATTAAAATGTTTGCATTAACTAATATCAGAACGATCTACCATATTATAGGGAAAAAAAAATTTATCTATCGTTTAAAAATGATACCTCTCATAGAACCATTTTTTGGATGTTGGACTATCTCATTATCTGTTGAACTAATTTTAAAGAATTTTCTTACGCAAAAGCTACTAATAAATTGAATAATATTGCATTTCAAAGTTTACAAAAAAATCAAATTTTGGATTAAAAAAAAAAATTTCAAAAGAATTTTTCGAAAATTCTATATTTCGAAAATGGGTGCATTATTTTTTTTTTCAAAATTAATTTTTAAACTCCGCATAAATAAGTACCAAAAATTGGATCACCAATTTTTTTTCTTAAAAATATATTCAAAATTTTATATAAAAAAATTTAATTTTTAAAAAAACCGCTTCAACAATTTTTAAAATTTTGTTCTCATAAATTGAGATTTGTGTAAGGAGTCACTTAGTATACATTGCGTTGGTGTCAAATCAATTATTTCAGATATTTTTTTTATCAATTTATTTCTAATTTTATATATTTTTTAACATTTTTTCAGTCTAAACTGTAAATTCTATACATATTTGGGAAGTGCAAGCCAGCACGGTGCTATATTGATCATATTGAGGTACTCACATAATACTTCCTTAATCTAGGCTATATTTTTGGCAGGTGAAATAAAATATAGGTTCCAATAATTAATAAATTTCTTTTATCAGATGAAAAGTTTTTAAAATTATTAAGACTTTAAAACCACACGTGTGATCGTACATAAGAGCAAGTTCGTGCGACCCAGTCGTGCATTTTATTTTAAGTGCTTTGGACTTTTTTAATATTTTTATCGTTTCATTTATAAAGTCCATAGATAAATTAAAATTTCAGACAATATTTTAATATGAATAATAATTTTACTTAAAACATCAATCTTTGTCGAATGTCGATGTTTTAATTTATAAAAAAACATTTTTCAATAATTATCAAAAAGAACTTTTCCAAAGCTATTACATAGCTATATATACATAATTTAAATAATAAGGTATTGAACCGTTGAAATACATCTTTTATATAAAGCTACATTATTAAGGGTGTCCCAAACCAACTCTGTCGTATTTTATACATTATCGTTAAACAAATTTAGATTCGAAGAAAACCTCAAGTTCGTTTTATTTTATACGAATCAGATACCTAGGCAAATTAGGTACAATAGTATACCAATGCACATATGTATTTTTCAAAAAAAAAAAAAAAATTGCAATTATCTGAAAAATTAAATCAAAGTCATAATATTTATTAAATGTTTGTTTTATAATTTTTCTGCAAATACATTTTTCTATTTTTATTTAAATGAGAACTAATTAGCAAGAAGGTCATACAATCAAACCTACATAAATTGTTTTATGTACATAAATATATGAGCATTTTATTAAGACTACTATCTATAAAAATGTTTGTTTGAGAAATATGTATATACGAGTACTCATATTATATTTTATAAAGAAATACAAATTTATATTAAGTGGAAATTCCTAATGGTTTTTGTTTAATAGTTTAAAGAAATATCGTTTTGTGTAGAAATAAGAAATTAGTATAGCAAGATTAATTAAAAATAGATCTTTAAACAGCATGAGCTTTTTAAATATACCTTTCTATAATTAAAATCTCTTTGGGATACTTAAAGTACAATTACTTTTCTAATTACTCAAAACAATCAATCTTCTCTGGCAGTTCTGTGTGTATTTTATATATTCAATAATTTCGAATGAGGTTCCTAATTCATTAAACGAGGAACATACATATCTTCTAACACGCCTTATGATTCAAATAAACAACTACCTATACAAAACGAAAAAAAAAAAACACTACAAAAAAAATTCACATCTGGTTAAATTTAAATTTAAATTTAATAAATATTTTTATCAGATAATGAAGAAAAAAAAAGTTAAAATTCAAATATTTTGTTTTCTGAATCAGCACCACTTTTTTAGCCAATAATTCAGCAACAAATACATAATCCCCCATGCGCCTCCGAACCAACTAAGTTATCTGCTCTAGCCGTTCGTTTGTTAATAGCTCATTTGTTTATTTTTACTTGCTATAAGAAATTTTTGCAATATGTCTGTCAATTAAAACAAAATAGTTTGACAAATTTTGTCAAAAACTTTTCAACACCTTCGATTTTACACATAAAATAATATGAGATGACATATTGCAGTGTTATTTATATTTAAGAAAATAAATTGTCAGACGTTATATTTATTTTTATTTTTTTTTTGATTATATTTATTTTTTTATTTAATTTTACCACAGCGGATTATTATCGTCATGACGATTGTGATTAAAATAAAATTAATTCGAATATATATTTTATTTTCTATATTAGTTGATATATTTAATTAAATAATAAATTTCTTGAAAAAACAACACGAGCTGTTGACTCGCACACTTAAAATGACAACAGAAATTGAATTATTCAAAAAATCATTTCTCCTAAATAAAATAAAATGCATGACCGGAGTGTACGGACTGGCTTCCTTTTATTAATTTCTAAATACATAATCGAATAAGGTAGAGAAAGTTTTCACTTTTTCATTCTCAAAAACAGAAACTCTGTTTTAGATGAATTTTTTAACCAAGGGTTTGGGATAAACAAAGATTAATTATTTGAGAAATCTGAAAAACAAAATTGCTATGCAGGAAAATTTTTGGACCATGGGAATATTATTTGGACCACAGACCAAAAATAATTTAAAAGAAAAAGAATTTTTGGACCACCCTAATGAATAGCTTGTAGAGATATTCCTATAATTTAGATGTATTCTTCTGATACAGGTTAAGATTTGTGCTGGAATTGCTATGGCGAAGAAAGATTCTTCTTATTAACTTATTACAAGTATGCGTGAATCGTGGAAAGCTTTCTTGAATGCTCGATCGAATAAGATGCAGACCAATCCATCATCTTGTCGAGTCCCAAAAAAAGATATTGATTTGTCTTTACATTAAAAATCTATATTTAGTAGATATAAGGCTATATATATTTTTTCTTGAGTTTTATTTTTTAACGTTCACTTTTTTATGTTTTTGGTTGTCGTTCCCTTCACAGATTATTATCAATTGAAAAAAAAAGCTGTCGTAAATATTTACAGCTCTGATTTTAATGAGCATGTCTTCACGTGTTCATGTTCAGGTTCTGGACATAAAATTATTTTCTGAATGCCTACCTACACACACTGTCGGTACTGAATATATTTAAATGTTTAAGTCTCCAAGACTTAGCTATGTATGTTTCTTTTTTCTTATTACAAACAAAAAGTATATCTATGTATATAACCGTCGATTTTTATCTGTGAGTAAATTTGTTTTTTTGCTCATGCTTCACCAATTAAAATTTTAAAAATCTATTAGCTAGATCAGATTCAACAAGTTATTAAATAGACAACAAAAAAAAATTAAACTTCAAAAAATTTAAATAGCATATAAGAAAGAATTTTCTTATATCAAGTGGAAGTAATTGACTATATTGTTAAAACAAAATAAGGAAGACTTCACCTTGAAAATATGTATTTTCAAAATATATTGCCTATATATCTATAAGAATATTTTCATTATATACATAATTTTATATGCCTTCCTTTGAACACAAAAAAAAAGAACAGAATCAATAAACTTCAGCAATGCAGAGAAATTATTTTTTTTTTTCAAAAAGTTCAAAAGAGAAAAATTTGAAACCTTATGAAATTTACCACAGAATATATTTGTAAATAAACACATTCTAAAATTATCTTTGTTGTGTTGTTATTATAGTTAAACACTTAATACCTATTGTATCTTTCAAATATTTGGTTTATTGGGGATAAAATTTTGTTTAACTAAAATTCGATTTAATGTGTTTGATATTAGCTAATCTGAATTTAAAAAAAATCCTTGTAAGGTCAGTCAGATAGTAGCTCGTGGCATAATGGTGAATGCGTAGGACTGTTATGCCGTCGTCGCCGCCGCCGAAGGTATTGGGTTATGCTACCTAAAAAACAGAAATGTTTTTCACCGGTTACTGCCTCTTTTGGGAGGAATTTACAAATCCTTCAAGAGTATCTCCTGTCATGTAAAAGTGCTTACCACTATAGCCGTTCAGATTTGGCAGAAAATTATAAGGTCACCTCCAAGGCGACCTCGAGAATTTGATCAAAGTTGACATAGCGAAGTCAAAAAAGTGGGTCTCACAATTCTGTCTGTCTGTGTTTTTAGCTGCATCCTAAACAGGTGGGTAAATTTTCTTTAAACTTGGTGCCTAGCGTTTTCTGGACATTCCCCCCAAACCTTTTTTTCCATTTTATTTATGACCAAAAATAACGGTACCTCTCAAAATGTTTTTAGCGAATAGTGAAAAACTTATTTGTCTCAAAAACGTGCCACTACATTTTTTTCAGTAATTGTTTTGAATAAAAGGCTACCATTTTATTAAAAAAAATTCCGAAAAATAGTAACAAATTGTACTTCAAATAGTTAGAACCATTTTTTTTTTTTATTTTCAATTTTCTCAAAAATCAATTGATTTTGATAACTTTTTTTATAGAGCCTGTTTCAAAAGGTCAAAAAGTATCGTATACCAAAATTTTTAATTTTTTTTTTATTTTTAAAAAAAGTTAGAAATTTTTTTGTGAGAAAACTACCGGCTCGATTTTTATTAAATTTAGTCTCTAGTAAGTTTTTAGCATTATGAAGCAGATTATAAATAAAAATTATTCTTATGGCCAAAAAATAACTCCCATACATGTGCTTGAAAACCTTAAGGGAAAATCTCATTTTTCTCAAAAACGACTCCTACGATTTTTAATAAAATTTTTGTATGAGTATATCACTACGACCTACTCTGAAAAAAAATTGTGTCTATCGACTACTGTATCTCTCATAGAATCTTTTCTTTTTTTGAATTTCGAATATCTCATTGTCAGATGAACTGATTTAAATGACATTTTTTTACACAAGAGCTTCTAATAAATTATTGCATAGGGTAAATGTGGGTGAGATGGCATACCTTTTTTATTTTTTAAATATTTTCCAAATTAAAAAACATAACACAACATTATGTACATACATATTATTTATTGAATTACTTATGTTATATTATTTTTAAAGTTTTAAAAATAACTTTTAAGAAACTCCCGCTTCGGCTTAGCGGTAAGGAAAAGGTCGAAAATTAAGATTTTTTTAAATTGTTTTCTACTGGGAGGACTGATTATGATAATTTTTTTTTTATTGAGAATTTATTAAAAAATCCTTTATATATATATTTTTTATACTCGATATTTATCTAAATTATTTTAATCTCTTAACATTATCTAACAGATTTTTAAGGACAATTTATTCTTAAGCTTAATATTAATTGTACTTTTCATAAAACTGTTTAAAAATCGTTTCTCCAAGACGACTCCTTAATACAATTTTAATTACATTTGTTTTGTAAGCTAATATTAGAAAATGTTTTACATTAACCCTTTATTAAGAGTATCTCTTATAAAACCTTTTTATTTGATCTTTGACATTCTCATTATTTTCAATTGATAACGAATAAGGTCTCTTAAAGATGTCCTTTCAAGTTGAATTTAGCAGTAGGAAAATTTAATATAATCCCCACTCTCTGTCATTGATTTATGTCAATGACAGATGATGCTCTTTTTTTTCAAATCAACATATTATTTAAAAAGAACTTATTCCAAAAATAACAAAAAAAATAACAAATTGCCCATCGCCTACATACCTTATAATTTTTGTGCCTTAATCAATTTTAATTCTGTAGAATAAAACATGTGATAAAAGACAACTGCCATCTTATAAAAATTAATTTATAAATCAATGGACTTGGAACAAATTTAAGGTTTTCGGATTTAAAAAAAAAACAAAATTTAAACAATAGATTATAGCTAGACAATAAATTTATTTTTAAATCTTCTTTTTGTTTCGATCTTAAAAATGATCAGCTGTTTATAAAATTTTAAATTATATTATATATACAACTTAAAACAATCACTTATTATTTAGAAAGAAAGAACAAAAAAAAATAAAACAAAACAAATTATTTATCGGATGTGCCTTAAAAATGAAGTGCTTTACAGAAAAGACAAAGGATATCAAAGCGTAGTTAGTTCTTATTATTCTTAAATGATTTCAATAAAATGCGAACGTTATTCGAAAAAATTGCTACGAATTCGATATTTACATTCAGTCACTGGCCAGGACCACCACCGGACAGGAGACAGGATCACAGATGCCTTCAAGGACAAACTATGGAAATACGACAACATCAGGTGGCAAGAAAAAGAAAGTTCCATCACAAGTCTTGTTATTGTTAGTGATATGAATAAAATATTAAACAAAACATTTTTGGTTTTGGGATTTTCCTAAAAATACAAATAAACAAAAACTAAAAAAAAAAAAAACAGAACAACAATATTCCAACTCAACGTGGGAACAATATTGTTGTTTGGGTTATAAAAACAAAATATATACACCTTTAACGGTATATGAAAAACATGTTAGATATATTTCGTGGTTTAAAAAACCTTGTAAAGGTCAGTCACGTTAAAACCGATTCACCAGTATTTCGTTTACATTATTCAATCACTGTGATGGTACTTATGGCGTTTTCATTGATAATAACGACAAGGCAGTATGTTGGCAATCCAATTGATTGCGTTCACACTAAAGATATACCGGAGGATGTTTTAAATACATATTGTTGGATACATTCGACGTACACGCTTAAATCTCATTTTCACAAAAAAACTGGCATTGCTGTGCCTTATCCAGGAATTGGAAATTCTGAAGGGGAGGACCATGAGAAAAAACACTATAAATATTATCAATGGGTGTGTTTTTGCCTATTTTTTCAGGTTTGTAATTTTTTTTTTTTTATTATTTATTCATTTAATATCTTACAAATTTTTTTTACCAAATTAAAAAAAAATTAAATTGTTTGTTATTTTCAAATATTTCATAAATGAAATTTCAGAGAATAAGTTTCATTGATTGCGAGGAATTTTGTACGTATGTTAAAATTAATCAATCCGTACGCATTAATAGCACTTTGATTAAATACAAAAAATAGAATCAATATTTCAACCCAGTAATAGAAATGACTTATTGAATGCTGAAAAAATGGTACTGAAAATTACCAAAATAGTAATGAAATGTTTACAACTGTTCTTGGATGCGACCAAGTGCAGCCTATTAAAAACAAAACACTCCACGTTAAAAATTGCTTACTGCTAAGGGTGGCACTTTGAAGATGTTGGCAACATCAGGAAATATTTAAAGGTAGTTCAATATAAAAATTAAACAAATTAAAATGGAAAAAAAAATAAATAATATTTTTTAAGTCAAATTCAAAATTAGCTCCTAATCCTGATGTAAATCATGTTAACCCAGCTCTATTCAAAAACATGTAATACACACAGTGTTGCCGTTGAGAAATTTGAAAATTTCGCACAGAAAAGGCTACGTGGAAAAAAAGTAGTATTACGAAAATTTCATAATAAATAGCAAAATCAATCGGAGTCCGAACAAATTGCAAAGATATCTACTGAAAAATATTATCTGTAGCTTTTTTATTAAAAAAAAAATTGAGCATGGGAATAAAATCATTTTCTTAATTTTTCTTATCGATTTACAATAAATGTAACAGTAAGAAGTTTAAGTTAAATTAATTTGAATACAAATTGTAAATTAAATTATTTTAATTTCAAACGTTCTTTTAAAATTAAATAATGGTGCATTAACCTTGTATTCCGTCTATTTTAAAATGCTACCAAAAAACCTATAAATGGTGTTGCCAAGCATTGCTGCAGGTCAAACCACAGGATGACTTAAGAATATTTTAGAGCAACATGATTTAAGTGCACCTATATCTTTAATACCAACAAATTGTAAAAACTTCCTAAATTTTTGGTACTCTTTGTACAAAATAATTTTTTTAGGAAGGAGTTTCGCTTAGACTTATGCTTAAAGGAGCAAACAAAACAGAAAAAAACTGACTCAAATCCAAATAAAAATCTGAAAAAAAATCCTTAACTTAACACCTTTCTATCTAGTGTCAAAGAATTAAAGTTTTTTTTGGATTTTTTGCTTGTAAAAAATTTTCTCCAAAATATTTGGTCAATAAACCAACAATAAGAATAAATCAGAAAAAGCTTCACTTGAAAATAAAAATTTCCTTTGAACTTTGAAATAACACTCAAAATTTGTATTATAATTCGATAGAACTCAAACATTTCATTAAAATTTTTTATGCAATTCAAAACTTGAAGAGGATAGGAATTTTTTTTTTCAAATTTGTGTGCAAAAACACAATTATCCTAAAGGACCACTTTTTTGAATTATTGTAATTCGTGTAAAGAAAATATATTTTGGAAAATTAAAACGATTCCATAGTATGTATAGTCATTTTAGATGATTGAGTTTTTTTACAATGGTCATCTTTCAAATTGTGTAAAGAAACAAAAATAAAAAAAAAAAAAGCGAGAGAAAAAATTCAAAAATTATCAATTTTTTTGTCAAAAGTCAAACAAAAACGAACAATTTGTGAGCGATGGTAAATAATGTTCAAAAAAAGACTAATCGAAAGACCTATAAAATAAAAAAAATATATTATATATTATATATTATTTTGTGGGCAACGCTCTTTTGACTCCCTTTCTTCAAAATCAATTTTTTCGATAACTTAGGCAACAACCCAAATTCTTTATAAAAATAAAAATACAAAAAATGTACACACTTTAGAAACACAGCTGTTTGGTAAGAGTGATATAAATTATAAATAAATGCCAATTGTTTTTTTTTTTTTCTTCTAAAAACATGACACTAACTTGCAGACATTCTCTTAAATTAAGTATTCAAGGATATAAAATTGCGTTTCGTAAGTTTCTTCTCTGGTCATCGAATCCTTCATATTTTTTTAGGCTTCTAATGAAGCATACGAGATATCTCATGTTTGTGTTTAAATTATATGAACTATAAAACCCATTACAGCGAGCTAATGGTGTAATCTTTTTAAAAATATCATTATCAACTTAAATTCTTTTAAATTCAATATTAGTAAATCATAATCAGTGAGATGCGGAGGTAAAACTCAATTCTGACATTTTTACTATTTATTAGGCGTGTTTTCTTGCAAGTCCATATGGACTTAGACGAAAAAATCACATTGAGACTTACCAAAGTCATTACAGTAAATTATCCCGCCACTGTAACAAAATGCTATCAATATACCCATTCAGCTTTCTAGCCAAAAACCAATCAGCCATGCCACAATAAAATAAAAAGAAAACTCATATAGGAAATTCTTTCGTTTAATGAAATAAAATTAAATAAAACCATAGAACTTAATTTCAAGGTAAATTAATAGATAAATTAAATATATTCGATGACAACGATCGCCATTTTGTTTTCATAGAAAAAAATTGTTTCCATACAAACTATCGATAGCAATATTTTAATTAGTATCGGTAATACAATTTTTATCTGGACTAAAGTTAAGTCCCGCCAATTATCTGGAATTAACTAAGTCCGTATGGACTTAAGTTGTTGGTGTATTACGTGTAAATCGCTTTGCTGCGATGTCGTTTTTTCGACAATTCCTTATGGACATTAAAAAAAAAATCAAGCTTCTGCAACTCTTCGGACTCTGTTAGTGGTGCCATTCATTTGTCCATCACCTATAAAAATTGCATTATATTTATAGCATCTTGCTTTATTCTAACTTGGTAAGTTGCATTATAATTGTATAAATTAGGTTTTTGTAGGTTTCTACACTAAATCCATTAATATCCAAAGCAGAGCAATATAGTGTTAAAGATGAAGTAATAGCCCGTGGCGTGATAAGTGCGTAGAAGCTGTTAAACCGAAGGTTTTGGGTTCCCAGCCTATGTAGTTCTACAAGAGCTGTCGCGACACCTAATTCATTTATTGCTCTATACTGAAATCATTCATCTACAATACAGACTATAATTTCACCTAAAAAACTTGTTCTAATAAACACAACCATTGAGTTAAATACATAATTCTAATTTATATGTGAATAGAAATCAACTAGGTATGTACATGTTCAGTATTAAAATTATTTTAATTAACTCATGATATTGCTTCCTAAATAAAAAATAGAGATACAAAAAATTCAACGCCAAGTTACTGTACTATGTACATACATTGGGGTGGTTCAGATAAAATTTCCTACAAAATTAAATAAAACAATATTATGATCATCTCCTATTTTTCTAAACGTGCGCTCGCGTGAATTTTTGTATTCCAATATCCGCGCGCGGGAGGAAAATTAATGTTTCAAAAAGAATATTTAATGCGATAAGAATAAAATTTATACAATTATAGTCAATTTCAAAAAATAATTATTGATATGCTTTGGAATACGAAAGATTGAAGATTAATTTGTGTCAAATTAAGTGAACAATTCAATTGAATCGAAGAATTTGATCGGATCAGAATAGCAGAATAGGATTGATAGCTTCTTAAAATCCAGAAATCCATTTTTAATTTTCATTTTAAATCAAATTATTTTGTTAATATTTAAAAAAAAAAAAACAAACTAATTTTCAAACAAAAATTTTGTAGAAAATGAAAAAAAAAAATATTTTTAATAATTTTTAGTCAAACATTAGAAAGCAGATGCTAAAATGTCTTACAGATTAAAAAAAATGAAAACAACTGAACTTTATAATTTTTTTATTTGACCCACCCTATTTTTGTGAAGGTAAGGTACCTATGCATATGTAAGTGCTTCTATACCTATATATATACGCTGTATTCTGTATTCGAGTATATTTATATCAAAATCGTGCAGCCATCAAAACATAAAAGAGCTCTCTAGTTGAACAAAATTGATTAAAAAAAAAAATAAAGAATATATATAGCTTTTGCAAAACTTGCAGATGGCCTTTATGTCGGAGATCAATACTCTTAGTTCAGAGAACACGTTCGATCTCATATATTGTATTGTATATTTGTACATTATGTACCTTCTCATAATACCTATACCCATTGGGATGGAATTGTTAAGTTCCCAAAATAGATCGAGATTATCCAAAATGTTTCTCTCGACGCTCTGGAATCTTAAGTTCCCCGATTTATGACTATATACCGTTATATGAGTACTCAAGAACAGTACTATAGTATCTAGTTTTCTTTTTGGTTTCGTTTTTCTGCCCCTTTCGACTGTTTTTAAAAATGCATTTTTATTTTCTTCTTATTTTCTCTTTTTGAATTGATTTCAAAATAAAATTTTTAAATTTTGAAACCATGCACTTAAACGTAATCTAATCGGCTGTATACAGTTTGCCCGTTTGACTTGCAGTCAATAATAGCATTTTGTAAATATAGACGAAAAGAAGCAAGTGATTTTTAAAGTTTGACTGTAAACATGAGTTCTCGTCTGTCGGCAAGTAAATCCATTAGATTTGAACTACCTGTGAGATGTGATGAATAGCTGACATGAGTTGGGTATAGATACATAATACAGAGTAAATGTTGTAGTTTCAGCGTTTTCTAATTGAAAATGTTTCTATATACATACCTTCTTACAGTTTTTAAGGGGAAAAGAAATGATGTTATTCTAGCATTTCATCTTGTCTTAGCTTAGGGATTTTTTGTAAATAACTCAAAGCCGAAATCTTCATAAAAATTAGAGATTATTATAGTTGAATGAGAAAAAAGATTTGTTTCCTCAAAACAAGTTTCATAGGTTTTTATTTGTTTATTTTGATTTTTCAATTAAGGTATAATTTCAATGGTACCTATATATAAATGCCTGCTTTGAGATTAAAATTAAAAAAAGCTTACTAAATCAGACTTATTTCATCCGAAATATATTTCAACTTAAAAATTTTTTTTTCTCCGTGAATTTTAAAAGCCATTGTGAGTTTCGCCAGAACGAAATTTCGTTCGCCTACAAAAAATAAGTGAACATTTAGGCTCTCAATGGCATTAAATTCCGCCCGAAATGAATGTTCACAATAGGGGAATTTTTCAAACATAAAATTTCGGGTGAAACTCACAATAGGCGAAAAGTGAAATGTCAAACTTTCCGGTTGGAATTTTGTTCGGGCGAAACTCACAATAAGGCTGAATTCTTTCTTTTGATATTTCCTATGATTTTTCTCATAAATATATTTCATTCCAATGAGATATTTGACTTACAGTGGGTACCTTCCTACTTAGAGTAAAACCTTTACTGTTCAGAATACTTGTTTGGAAAAATGTTGAAAATTCATGTAATTTTCTTTAAAATGAATATTTTTGTGTTTGTCAAATTGAATTTTACCGGAAATTTGGTTTTTCTATTCGAGGCTGTACTGTGTAGGTGTTCTATCCTATTGTACTAAACAATTTTCTATAAACTTAATGCCATTTAATATGAATCAGTAGTTATAATTTATTCACCAAAGTTTTTAACTTCCAACTTCTATAAATATTTTGTAAGGGGGTAAAAAAAATAAAAATATTTTTAAAATAAAAATAAAAATTTGTATGAACAGAAATAAGATGCGACGAAAAGCTAGAGCATGTATGTATGTTAAATTTATACAAAAAATAACGTATGGAAGGGAGTAAATTGTTTTTCTTTTATAGAATTAAGAAGCAATTCTCTATAAAATAATAATAAAATGGAAAAAAATATTATTGAAATTGTTGCTTACAATTTTTTTGATGTGCAAAAAAACTATATATTCTGTCTGTTTAAATTTTTTTTCGAAATGTAAATTTTACAACAACTATCTATACAAATTAATAATGTCTACAGACTCTACAATATTGAAATTTAAAAAAATCACAAAAAAAGATAAAAATTAAAACCATAAAAAAACATAAAATCATAAAATCAATAATTTCTTTTGAAACATCTATTCGGAAAGAAAAAATCAATAAATCCAAAAAAATCGTTAAATATTTTTTTTTTGATTTATTTTCCTGTATTTCAATTAAAATGTTAATCTGATTTAAAGCTACTTATTTTTTAAATGTCTGGTTTGCAATTTCATACTTGCCGAACGCTCAAATATCGACCCATATTTTTTTTTTATTTTTCTATATGTGTGTACATTTTTCTTTTTATATATTTGAGAAATCTATCAACTGGAAAAAATAAAGCATAAAATTTTGAAATAAGTGACCTTTTCTCCCTCCCACACGTTTCAACCCCTTTCCTGTCATTTTCAAAATGACAAAATAGGTCTGTTTCTTTACTCGACCGTGGAATCCCGTGGTATCCAAACTCTATCCAAAATGTGTTTCTTTAGTTTTTTTCTGGCATGAAAATGCCAGAGTTTTTGTTTTTTAATTTATTTCATTTCCTCTCCGGTAAGAATTTACCCGAATATCTTACCTACGGGTTTTTCTTGCTGCTTTCTGTTGTCAAATGTGACGTTTACGCAGAAACGAATCAAAAACATCCCAAATGCGTTTTTTTATTTTTTATTTCTGGTCAAAAATTACCACAACAACATCAAAAAGATTGAGCCCAAACTTTTTCCCAAACAGTAAAGAAATAGACCTAATATTTATATTCAAATGCATATTTTTAAAATACTTCTAAAAGTATTTTAAATTGTCAAATCATTCTGATCTTAAACTATTTTCTTTAGTATTTAAGCACAAGGGGATTTATTTTTTTTAAGGTTCAGGACCTAAGCTCTGAGTGGAAGAATTAGTAAGGTAACTATTATCTGATGTTTAACAGAAAAATCTGATAATCGTATAAGAAAGGTAGCTACACAAAAATCTGAGTAATGGGCTAGTTACACCTAGTTGTAGCTCAATTAGTGATTATTATAAGGTTGATGAGTCATAAGTTAATTATTAATTCTTGGGAAAAAAAATTTCATTTTGGCCCGATTTTTCCTAAAAATTTTAAAATTTCAATGATTAAGGTAGTTTAATCATTGAACCATTTATTTTATGTGAGAGGTTGGAAATATTTGTATAACTTTTTATAATAATTGAGTCATGAGCTGCATATTGGCATCAAAAAATCACAGATTTGCCTATTCAAGTTTCTCAAAACATAAAATCAAAATTTCAAATGATTAGTTTCAATATAACAACTGGCCCATATCGGCCATAATGAAATTTCACCACAAACTGAAAATGAAAAAATAAATCGATTTGCAAACATACAAATTTTTTGAGCAATTCTCACTTTTGTTTTCACCTTATCGGCCTTTTTATTGAGGCCTAATTTCATGTTAGTATTCATTTTTTTTTTTTAATTTTTATTATTTTTATAAAATTGAAAAAATAAATGCAGCAGAGAAACGGTCCTATGGGAGTTACTCGTTATTTTTTTTTTTGAAAATTGAACAATATTCTTTGAACTATTATCTATTTAGATGAATATTTTAGTAGTTAAGAATAAATAATTATAACAACTGTTTTGTAAAAATAAAATACTGTGCATTGAATAGTTCTGTTTTTATGATTTTTTTTTTTCATTACGTTAAATTTTTTTATCACTTGTTAAAGGACATTTTTGCAAATTAAAAATGATATTTTTATAGGATCAAGTATACAAGTTTATTCAACAATAGTTCTAAGTTTGTTTTGCTAAATTACGTACTTTATATAAGCCTGTTATCAGATTCATAAAGTCCTTCTCGATAAAATGAGGGCAATTTCATATTATCTTACGTTTAATTGTTTCAATTATCACCTCCATATTAATTATAATGCCTTTTTTGTTTGTAGACTTCCCTTGAATCCCCAAAAGTTCTTCATAATACTTTCATCAGGTGAGACTAATGTGATAGCTAATGGCCATGTCAATGTGTTGTTATTTTGGCCTTGAATTCAAACTTTTGATGTCTAGTAATTTGTATTATTTATAGAAAGGTTATTATCCTGATATAGAAAGCCCATCATCCATGTTCATTTAATAAATGCCGAAAAACAACAAAAGCTCTTTCGAGTATAGATTATTTATTAGTATCAATCATTGTTCCATTTTCCATAGTGCCAAGAAAGCTTATTACTCCCAAAGTACCATCAAAACGTCTCATTTTCACTCTTCCAAATCATTAAATTTATCAATGTATTTAATAATCAGGTTTATCTAATGTTATTTAGTTAATCATAATTTACCAGCTTTAATTGCAGATAAAGCATTGATATTTCCGAGTATATTGATTCGAGAGTATTGATTCGATGCAGTTTTAAGAGAAGTCAGTAGTTCTTAAGGTTTTGTAGCCTATAGATAACACGTTGCGAAAAGATTACCGATGGATCGAATTTCTTTCAAATATTTTAGATTAATTTTTGATGAGTGCAAACATCAATGCCGGGGGTTGGGTAGACTAAAAACGTGTGCCGTTACGTGTAATACGTTACGTGTTACACTTTCATGGTACGATATGTAAGCCAAAGCCATGGGACTCGAGCGAAAGTTTATGCTTATACATCTTATCCGTGAGTCCCGACACTTACAATTTTTTTTTAAAACGTAGTGAACTCTTATATTATTATGGAAAATTGTATTTTTCTGAAAAATTGGTCCTTTCGATTTCAATAATTTTTTTTTTTGAAAAATTCGAGATTTAAAAAACGATAGTTGATTTTTTTTGTTAACTTATACCACAGATAATAAATTATAGTTTATTATTATATCTACCTTAACCCATAATTACAAATATAAAAAAGTCAAATTAATATAAAATTTTAAACATATTGATCAATATTTTTTTACAATAAAGAAAAAGATTTTATTTCAGTATATTAATTAATATTAATTTAAAAGTGGAATAGGCTGGAAGTCGCAGTCGATTCCCAAAACTTCGACTACGCACAGTGGTAGGTTGGCTGAATTTTGGTTATAAAAATAATTTCGCATTGTTCTTTTGATAAAAATTAATGAAATTTTGGTACACCTAATAATTAAAGAGCGCTGAATCCAGAGGTGCTGCCTTTTTTTTGGTATTCAAAATGGAGGTTTCACAATTTAGATCAGAATATGTAACAAAAAGCCAGAAATTTAGTGAAATTTATTCAAAATAATATTCTTAAATGTGTACTTTTACATGAAAGTTATTTAAATTTCAATGCAGGTTTGTACCAAATTTCGAAAAGCATAAAGTCAAAAATGTTACACAATATTCCCAACTCCTCACTTTTGCTGTCAAAAAGCTGAGTTTGCTCAGTGAGATCTCAGAACCGTGAACTGGTTAAATTTAAAACAAATTAGTTTTTAATTTTATTGAAATTTTTTTGCTTGATGTATTTGAATCTGACGTTAGAATAAGAATTCTGACAGTTGACAGGTGAAATAATCTTCATAATATTTTTCTTCTTATCTTAACAACAAAAATGTATCTAGTTTAACCTAAGTATATAATATAAGCTCTTCGTTTTACCAAATTATAATTCTTAAATACGTTTTTAAAGGTCGACCGATTAAGGTTCAGTGTTGCCGCTGAGAAATTTGAATAGGTGACAAAAAAGGGGGCACGAGAAAAAAAGTCGCATTTTGAATTCTTTTTTTAATAGATAGTAAAATCAAACGAAATTCGCAAAATAAAATATATTTTGGAGTAATTTTCGTTTTTATTAAAAAAATAACCAAAGCAATCGTTATCCACAATGTATATTTGCACAATCTGTGTGGGTTACAAGTTCACAAATCAATGAGACTTATAAGTTATATTATAACACCCGTATGAGCAAGAAGTTCACAAAAATTTGGGTCAATATTCTCTAATTTTAGAAATTAAGTGGGTCATTTCTGATTTCTCCGCAATTATTTTCTTTATTTTTTTAAAATCATACTCAAGGTATCTACTATTTATTAAGAAAACTGTTGACATTGGCGCCTGCCTGACGACTCAACATACCCTTAGCGGAGCAACGGAGTTGCGTGAACTGTGCAGACGACCCAACAAGGGAATAAAAATCCTTTGACCCCACGAAACAGGACACTCGATGAACTGATTTGATTGTTCAAGAAAACGCGTGGGGCACATGAACCTAGAGCGGTTGTCTGGGATTTAAATGAAAAAAAAAAAATATTATTTCCTATTGAGCTCTTAAGCTTAAAAAAGTCAGAATAAATATTTTTTCAATAATAATAAACTAAATATGTATTTTTGAAATCACTAAAGTGTTTCAGATATTCACAATCTATGGGTCACACAAATTTCCTGTGGACTTCTGGCCCACCAATGTGCGTTAAAAAATAGATTTGTGGACCCCTCTAAGTGGGTCAAAAATTCGTTATGGACTTTAAGCCCTTAGACTTATGACCCTGCGTCTGTAGAATCGGAAATTCAAGTTTAATTATCAAGGCAGAATAGCAAAGTTTCAACTTAACGTGCTTGCTCAATGTGATCGAGTCGAACCATTTCAACACATTTCAACTCGATTTCGTTTTATAGGTTGAAATTCTGTGTGTCTGGCACTTTGTGATGTGGAATAGGTATAATAATTTACTGTTAGTTAAACAAAAATAGATATTTCAATAGATTAATCATTTTTTCAACAAAAAAGAGAACTTATTATTTTCCATGTATTTTTCTAGAGAGGGTTCAGATAAGTCACAAGACTTTAAAAAAGGGTCAAAATAGCCAGTTTTTTAAAAGGTCACATCGTGATCGCATGAGGAAAAAAGAAGGGTCAAAATGGGACCAAAGTTGCATAGCGGCAACACTGTTATTAGTTAAAATTTGAACAGAAATTAAAACAATTTAAAGCATCTTTTCAACATCAAGGTACTGGATCTGCAGATGAGTCATTTTTTCAGGCTTGTTTTGAGAGTTGTAAGTCCATGAGTTATCGTGCAAACAAATTTAAATTTTGTAAATATTATTACAACAGTATTTGATGCTAATTGGATTGAAATTCATTGGGTTTAAAATCGATGGTTCACTACCACCTCGGATATTGAAATAAAACTCCTTGAAAAATACTTAGCTAATTAATGCCAAAGTTTCGGAATAAAAACTCAAAAAGCATATTTCTTTCAAACGCCTAATTGGAAAAAGTAAATAAGTATAGGTATCATTTTCAAGGACTTAAATGAAGTATACAAAATAGTTAAGGTACTTTTTTTATAAATCTTGTTGAATACGTTTAAGTTGCTATATTATGTGCAGCTTAGACATTTATATCTACTTAACTGTATAAATGTAGCTTGACAACTTGAATCATCATTATACATCATATTCGAAATATTTTATCTTGAAAAATCTTGCATACTCCTTTCCTAGAACCACTCAACGTCGTCGTCGTCGTTGTTGTTCTCTTTTTGTCGTATTTAACTTGTCATCCATTAATATCTTATTCTATGAAAAATCATTGATTTCCAACGAACAGATGTTTGACTCGGAAGGGAAATTTTTATTTACACATTTCTCCGAATTTATAATATCCTGTTCAATGGCATATATTCTATTACCAAACAAAAAGCATAAAGAAGATAGATACTTTTTCAAAGACATAAAATAAATAATATTTCACTCATAGAAATATGAAAAGGTGAATTTTTCACCACATGTGTTCAGAAATGTATTTCTTTTTTTTTTTCTTAAATTTTTGCCATTTAAACTTCAGTTTTTAACGTCGACATATTCTATCATCACTATTAAATTTTGCTAGCTGCTCGCATTTAGATACTTTAAGTTCAAACATAATCCTGCCAATGATAAAAAGGAAATCTCTGTTCAGTAGACAATAACGAAACGAGCATGTTTTAGAAAAAAAAAACAATCTGTTCACAATACAATAATTTTGACATTGTTTAAACTCTCAGTGGCTGTTGCCGATTCGAATTTGATCAGGCATAATATATGTACATATATTTCTGCATGTGAGCAGCATTTAGAATTATGATTTTTAATTTTAGCTTTCTGGATAAAGTCAGGGAGGTAGTGTTGTTCTAAATGTACATAGTTTTTTTTTTAAATTAAAATTATTTCTTTTAAAACTTCAAAAAGATTTCGAAATCTATTGAAAAATATTTTATGCAAATGATGTTATGTTCAAGTTGAAAAAGATCGCATTCAAAATTTGAGTTTTGTGATAAGGCTGTTTAAAACATTTATTACAAAATAATGGACTTTCATTTTTTACCAATCCTACCCAAGTCTCTTATTTAAACCTGCAGACCTTGCTGCAATTTTTACCTTGAATTAAGAAAGATAATCTCTAAAAATTTCAATCAATCTAAATTAATTTTTCATCATTTTTTCAACTCTAACTTTCGGACTATTAAAGAGTATTTTATATTCTGTCTCAATGTCTATGAAGCGAATGTGGCTTCGTGGCGAAAGTGATGTCGTGCTCAATGGTTTTTGGGGGAGGCTGACGCATGTTATATTTAATTTTTTGGAAGCGAGTCAAATGCTTTATGCATTAAAATTCTGCTCTATTTCATTGTTTTGGTTTTTGTGTTTCTTTTTTTTTTTTACGCTTCGCATGGGCCCAATTAACTGACTGCAGTTCGTTTAGAAATATAAAACGTACAGAAGAAGAAAAATCTACGAACACACTGTGGCTGTCGTTGAATGCAGTGCATCACTTTTTGGACAGCATCTCATGGAATTTTTAATGACGGTGAATTCCTTTAAGTTTGTTTTTGATCGATTTATTCAAGCTTAAGACTCTTTCCTTACCTCTTGCGAGAAGGAATATTATTTATTTTTCTTTTTGTTTAGGTCTATTAAATATTTTTGTTGAAAAATATTTAGTTTTATGAGTAAAATAATGTAGGTACAGATTCTTTATGGGTGGATAGGGAAGTCCAGAGAAATTAAATGTTTTGTTATATAGTTGACGTTATTAAAAAAATTATTAATACCCTTTTTATGACCATAATAAAATTTTAAATAGAATTAATTATGTACATATGTACAAGAAAGAATAATTAAGCATTTAACATAATTTTTTTGTTGAAATGCAATTTGGCCAGCATAAGTTTATTTGGAAAATTTAAACTAAAACAACTTTGTAAAATTCAAATTTGAATTTTCGGCATTGTAAATTGTAAATGTAAATTTCACTCCTTGTCTTATATAATAATGTACATTGAAATAATTAAAAAAATACTTATTGTTTGGTGTAAATTTGATAGCATTATTAAACGATTAAGAGAAAGAGAGCAGTGAAAGAGAAAGTAGGAAATAAAAACAGAGTCATATGGAGCTAAGGTTTTTGGAAAAATTATTTCAACAAAAAAGTAGGAGATTTTAAGAAATTTAAATTGAATTTTTATTGTATGATAGGTACTTACATACATACTATATGGCAACAGCGTTGCCGCTGGGCTTCACGAAAGTGTAACACATTTTTTTTAAAAACGTAACAAAAGCGAAAAAAATGTAACAAATTGAAAAAATGATTTAAATGCAAAGCATGCTCTTGAACTCAATTTTTTATTTTTAATAGGAACATAAGTTTTCTTCATCACAGTTTTTAAATTCAGTACAAAACTATACATTAAATAATAAGTTAATAAATTATTTTTTTGGAATGTGGAAACTGGAATACTTTGAGGAATGGATATTTTACCATGTTTATATGCTGGATCGAGAGATCGAGTTTGAATTTGAAGTGAAAGATAGCAAGATTTCGACTAAACTGTAACTGAACGAGTTCGATCGAGTCGAATGAAGGTGATTTCAACTCAATTTAGGACGTAGGTGTACAAATAGGTGGAAGTGTTGTGTTGTTTAAGCGCACTTCACACTGATTAAAAAAATGATAAAGTAAAATTTTAAAGAAAAAAAAATTTGGAGAAAAAAGTGTAACAAAAAGAAAAAAAAAGTAACATAGTAACAAATACAAAAAAATTAAGAAAAGTGTAACACTTTTGTTACACTTGTAACATTGTGGCAACGCTTGGTAAGTAATGAATTCATTAAAAAAATCGAACTCGAAATTTTATTCAAACTTGAAACTAAGATGATAGGGTAGTCAAAAAAAGTGGGTCTCGCAATTCTGACCGACTGTTCGTCAACAGCATTAAACTTGGTACCTTGTGTTTGGTTGACATTTTTTTTTTTTTTTTTCAAACCAAAAATTAAGTTACCTGCCATACATTTTTTTTAGCATTCTTGGAAAATCTTATTTTTCTCAAAAATGACTCTACAAATAAAAACAAAATCAGCAATTTTGAATACAATTTTTTTTTTTTTAAATAGTTGCTAATGGAAAAATTTTCTATTAAAATTTCCGAGAAAAATTTTCTTTTTGGATTTATAAAAGAAGTTAAACATTTATTTTTAAACTTGATAACATTTTATCAAAAGGCAGGGTAGTGCCCAGCCATGTTATTGCAATATACACACTTTTTACGGGAACAAAACTGAGGAAATTTTCCACCCCCTTTAACGGTACCAATAAATTCCAAAATTACAAATTCGGAATATTTTGTTAGGCTAGCCAAGCTAGCTAGCTGTTAATCTCATAACAGAAGCATTTCTTTAGATATAGGATTTCAAAAATCTCAAAAACCATAACTGAGTCACTCACTTACTCACTAACAGTTCATAAAAATTTTAAGAACTTCCTTCCCAACTCCACAGAATCGTTTCATTTCGCAGAACTGTAAGTCTTGTGCTGCATACAAAAAAAAAAAAAAATGAGGTTTTTCATTCAGGGTGTGGTATCCGCCTACTTTCTCAGAATTATATTAAGCACTTCCGACTGCTGTAGAGTGTATAGAGTGATGAAATTTGGTAGAATGGTAGGACTTGGTGTGGATATATAGAAAAAAAAAAAAAGAATATTTCATGTTTTCCATTATTAGAGGGCGTTATATCCGCCCACTTTATCGGTAATTACTTTCAAGATCTTAGCCTGGCAAAAATACAAATCTTTGCAAAAAGGAGGACAAATGAACCCACCAAATTTAAGTGAGTAAGTAATCATTAAATAATAAATTTCTCTCATAATTTGTAGTTGTTTCAATACTACTCTACTTTAAATATTTAATATTTAAACCTTCATAAAGTAGGAATGTAATTTAAGATCTCACTACTTTTCCCAGCTGACTTGTTATACGTCCAGACTTGTTGTAAAGAAGAACTTGGCCTTTTTTGACACTTATATTTTCGGTCTGAAAAAACTAGCCCTATAATGAGCTTTTAAACATTATCTAGCAGATTTTAAACAATTTTTATTAAGCCAAAATTACAGGTAAAATCTTATTCTTCTCGAAAACGACTTCTATACAATCTTGATTAAAAATTTTATGTATACTTAAATTATCAAGATTTACCATTTGACAAGAACAAATTTTCAATGAAGCTAATAGACATTCTTTTTATTTTCAATTATGTCATTCTGTTCAACCAATAATAATAATATTGAATAATATTGAAAGCATATCATTTTTTTTTAACTCAAAATTTGAATAAAAAAAAATAGATTTTTTTTTTTTGGAAAATTTATTAGGTATTTAAAAAATGGGTAGAGATTTAAATATATGTAATTTGTAAAAAAAAAAAAAAATTAAAAAAAAAAGAACTCCGTCTAAATTTTTGAAAAAATATGAATTTATACAAAAAAAAAAGTAAAAAAATCAAAATTCAAAAATAGTTTTTTTTTCAATAAAATTTCATTTGGCAACGTTTCCAAAAAAATTGGTAAATATTCCATTTAACGGTAATTTAAAAAAAAATCATTGACCCGTTTCATTATTATTTTTGTTTAAAAATGCAAAAACATGTTTTTTTTTTTTTAATATTATGCTTCTAGGAAATCACCTAAAACCTAAAAATCTTAAGTTCCAAAGCTTGAAGAAAATCGTTTTAGTGATTTAAGCTGTAGGTCGAAATACAGACAGACATACAGACAATATAGACACAGAAATTATTTAATAATATTTACGACAGTAAACCAATTAATATAGCTACAGAATTTTGCTTATTTCATAAAGGAGAATTTGTAACTTTTGATTTTTGTTTAAAAATCCAGAATTTTGATTCGCTCATTGATTTATATACAATACCTCTTTAACTTACTATTCACCTACACATTAGGCTTAGAATTGCATTTAATATGAAACGAAAAATTCCAAAAGAACAAGGTTTCCATTGGAAAAATACTACATAGCTTAGTCGTAGACTAGCTTCTCTTGGAATCAGTTTATACTTTTTCATAAAATGTCTAAGATATGTGCGAATTGTAATATCATTATAAAACGTTCTAAAAACATTGAATATGTTGAGTGCGGCTTTTACTGTGGTCGTCATTTCCATAAAGACTGTGTTGATTTATCCGAAAATGATTTTAAATCAATAATTAATCGTAATATTTATTGGAAATGCAACTCGTGTGCTAATCTCAACTTCTCTTCTTTCTTAAATAATTTTTGTGAACTCTCTAACAGTGTTATAGAAATCAAAAATGAACTAGTTTCTCTTAAATCGCTTCTAAATAGTTCCCCTCCCAGAAAAACTGCAAAAAAAAATGATAAAAGTTCAATAAAAGACAATGACGAGCTCTCTCTAAATCTGCCACCTGCCATCAATAACTCAATAAATACATCACCTTTGACCGCCATAAGTGCATCATCTTCATTACCTTTATCATCGTCGTCATCATCATCATCTTCATCATCATCTTTATCTTCATCATCATCTTTATCTTCATCATCATCAGCTTTTGTCTCAACTCTAAAGCCCATTAATGAAAATAATTCCCAAATTAATTCTGAATTGAATCTTAATAAAAAAAAGGTCGCTAAATCTAATAAAATAATTGGTTCTGACACCAATTCAACTCTTTGTGCACTTCCGAACTTCAAATGGCTTCATTTGTCAAGGTTTGATATTAAAACTAAACCCGAAGATATCGTTCATAATATCTCTAATAAAACTAATATTCCACCTGATCAATTCAAATGCTTTATGCTAACAAAGAAAGGTGTTGATTTATCCACTCTTAAATTTGTTACATTTAAACTCAGTGTTCCTTCTGACAAACTCTCTGTTGTAATGGATTCATCTGTTTGGGGTTCTTATATTCAAATAAAAAAATTCATCATGCGTGAGAGTAAAGAGAACACACCTCAAACAAATACGCTTGCACCCCCACAAGACAAAATACCATCGCCACCGTCGCTTCCATCTCCGCAATCTCATCAACCACAAGCACAACCGCCTCCGCCTTTATCCCACTGACAATCAACGCTACCAACTGCATATTCTCCTGTTACGCTCTCCAAATCTTCGCTCAATCTAAATCACTTTCTTGGTTATTATCAAAACATTGGAGGCATGCGCACTAAATTCAAGCAATTTTTGTTGTCTTCTTCTTCGCAACAGTTTGATTTTATTGCACTCACTGAGACTTGGCTTACTGATGATCATCACAATGCAGAAATATTCGATAGCCAACAATACAATGTATTTCGTAAAGATCGCTGCACTCAAAAAACTGGATTAGAAAGAGGGGGAGGAGTATTGCTTGCAATACGCTCCTCATTTCTTAGTGTTCAAATGAGTTCTCATTCCCCTACTTCTTCAAATTCGTATGATATAGATCAAATTATAGTGAAAGTTGTAATTGAACATCGATTTGAGATTTTTTTAATTGTAAGCTACATTCCTCCTAAGAGTTCTATTGAAATTTATAAACTTCATGTTAATAACTGTTTGTATTATTTATCGCAATTTAAAGATAAACAACATGTTATAATAATGGGTGATTTTAATTTATCTAAAGTAGATTGGATTTATGATTATGAAGACTTGCAACTTATACCATTTAATGTTAATCATGATTATGAATGTGAAGTAATTGATTCTTTTCTGAGCAATGATTTAGTTCAAATAAATAAATGTAAAAATGAGTTGAATCGCACTCTTGATTTAGTTTTTGCGGATAAAGAATTAAATATGTATGTAGAAAAGTCATTATATCCTATTGCTCAAAACTCTATTCACCACAATGCTTTATCTGTTTATTTTGAATTTTACGATTACTTTAAATCAAATTGTAACAATCTTAAATTAATTTACAAAAAAGCTAATTTCCAGGGCATAGTGAGTTATCTGTCGCGAATTCCCTGGCATTTAAATTTCGATCAATATAGTTTGTCTAATTCTTACAATTTTTTCACTCAATCTCTAAAAGAGGCAATTAATATGTTTGTTCCAAAAAAATGTGTCATAAATAATTCGAAGCCCCCGTGGTTCAACAAAAGACTTTGCAATTTAAGCAATAAAAAAAACAGAGCTTATAAATTATTTCAAAAGTCGTTAAATAATCCTTCATTTAAAGTAAAATATGCTCGGTTAGAAAGGGAGTTCAATTTTCTTAACAAGTTTCTCTACAAAAATTATATATTTTCAATAGAATCTGGCTTGAAAAAAAATGGGAAAAGCTTCTGGACGTTTATCAAAAACAAGAAAAAATCCATTGGAATTCCTAGAAGCATGCAATACTTAGGTTCAACATACTCTGATATTCCTTCAATCTGCAACTCATTTGCTGAATTTTTTAAATCAAACTATACAACTCCTTTCCAACAACAATCAGGTAATTTTGGTAATGTTAATATAGAGTGCTCGATTGATGTTGGACGGTTGTATATTACAGCTTCTGAAATTGAAAAAGCACTGCTCGGCTTAAACCGTGACGAACAGTCTGGGCCAGATGAAATTCCACCAATTATTCTTAAAGAGTGTGCTGCTGTGCTATCTGAACCTCTTTCATATATATTCAACCAATCTCTTGATAAAGGTGAATTTCTATCCGTATGGAAAGAATCGTTCGTTATTCCAATTCACAAATCGGGTTCTAAGCAGGAAATTTCAAATTATCGCCCAATTTGTAAATTATCAACAATACCAAAACTTTTTGAAAAAATTGTTTATGATAAATTAGCATTTCTACTAAAGGAAGTAATTTCACCTTTCCAACACGGCTTTATTGCTGGTAGGTCTACAACAACCAACCTTGCAATTTTTTCAAACTTCATTCTTAATAATCTCGAAAAAGGATATCAAATTGATGTAATATATACCGATTTTGCAAAGGCTTTTGATAGAGTCAACCATAATATTTTGATAAGCAAACTGGAAAAAATAGGTTTTCATTCTAGTTTTTTGAAATGGCTTGCTTCCTACTTAGTTGGACGTATTCAATTTGTCTCTGTTGATAATTATCTTTCTATTCCATTTTCTGTATCATCTGGTGTTCCTCAAGGAAGTCACCTTGGACCTCTTCTTTTCCTAATTTTTATCAATGATTTACCCGAAGTTTTCTCAAATTCTCTTCGTCTTCTCTTTGCTGACGATCTTAAATTCCTTAGGTGTATTAAATTTGTAAATGATTGTAATCTTTTACAAGCTGATCTTGATAGACTGGGTGAATGGTGTATGATTAATGACTTGTTTTTAAATGTCTCCAAATGTCAATGTTTTTCTTTTTGCCGTAATTCCTCACCAATTTGTTTTGAGTATAAAATTGATAATAATGTTCTCGAAAGAGTTTATGAAAAAAAAGATTTAGGTGTTGTGTTCGACACTAAACTCAATTTTATCAAACATATTGAGTACATTGCTGCTAAAGCCAATTCTATGCTGGGTTTCATCAAACGGAATTCCACTGATTTCACGGATCCCTATACTCTAAAATCTCTGTTTAACGCCTACGTCAGATCTATTTTAGAGTATTGTTGTATAATATGGAATCCATATTACCTTATTCATTCAAATAGAATTGAAAATGTTCAAAAAAAATTCACAAGGTTTGTTGTTTGGAAGCTTGGCTGGAACATTGAAATGCCCTCTTATTCCACTAGATGTCAACTTATTGGCATTCAGTCATTAGAAAACCGTCGTAAAATGTTCTCAGTAATGTTTATAAGTGATATTTTGTCTAATCATATTAATTGTCCATATATTGTATCTCTAATAAATTTGTATGCACCGTCTCGTCATCTAAGAGAACGTTTCCTATTTTTGGAGGATAAACATAGAGTTAATTATGCACTCAATGAGCCCATAACTCGCTGTGTCAGGGAAACTAACAGAATTTTAGATGTAATTGATTTTAATTTCCATTATAGTAGATTTTCTTTAAAATCCAAATTACTATTATACTTCTTAAATTATTATTGAATGTTATTTAGTTATTACGTATTTATTATTATACACCCTTTTTTGTAAATTCGATAGTCTGTAAGATAGTAAATATCTGATTGATTAAGAATAAATAAATAAATAAATAAAAAAATAAATAAATAAAGCTAATAAAATAGTTATAATGTTGTTAAGATTTTATTAAGCTTCTAAAAATACTCACTGTTCCTTAACCTATTTTCCATAACTTTAACGATGTTTCATTTTTTTTCTTCATTTTGTGCGGAGATACACATTTATTCTTGAAAAAAATAAGCAAGATGTTTTAAATTTGGATGTCCTGATTTTCAATATAAGTCAACATTCTTTTAGTTAGCTAGAAAGGAATCGGAAGGAATCAGCTTACTTTCAAATTTATGGATTTCTTATACTCAAACAACTCAAGTTGAGCCACAATTTTGTTTATGTTTAAAACTTTTCGTGTAGTAAAATTTCTTATTTTACGTAAAATGTTATTTTGGTTTATTTAATTACTTGTGTAGCGTTTGTGTTATTTTTGGACATGTAGCGCGAAAATTGTTAATTTTTGAAAAAAACCTCAACATTGTAAACACTTTCAGATTATTATCAAATAATTTTGCTATGAAGGATGGGCAAAATACAAGTTTCATTTTAAAAATGCAATAAAATGACCAAAATTAAATTTGTTCCATGTATTATGGCTTTATTAGTAAGAACAAACAGCTGCCTCGGCTGGTTTCGCAGTAGCGCCTTCTGTCACTCCAATTTACCAAGACCTTGTGATGGTTTCGGGCTGTAGTCCATATGATACCACCACTCAAAAGCTGCATCAAACTGTCACTCTCTGTGGATGCATTGGCCTTTCGACAATAAAGTGCGGGTTTTCCGAGCCCCAGATGCGGCAATTTTGTTCGTTGACGTAGATGAAAATGCGCATCTTTTCAAAAAATGCACTGTTTGGGCTACACAGCACTCACTTTGGAAATAAGTTTTCAATATTTTCAAACGTTATTCAAGCGTAAAGCGACTCATTTTGTTCCGCGGAGGTATGATACTGACTTTCTGGCCTACCGTTATTGATCTTAAAAGATCTTTTGTCCCACAAAAAAAAAAAAACGACCAAAATTTAAAATATACTTAAAAAGTTTTTATAATGACGTTTTTTTCAATACGCATAATATTGGTCAAGTTAAGGTTTACTGACTATGATGACTGAAGTAGAACTTATGATTTTTTTGAATATAAATTACTTAAATAAAAATATTCCCACGAAATCATAATGAAATCACCATCAACACACTCAGTTGCTGAAAAAGAAGAAAAAAAAAATATTACGACCATTAAAAAAAATATTTTAGGAAATTCCCGTTTTCTTTGACGAATTGGCCATTTGCCAAAATAAATATGTCAAATTCAAGTTATGATCAATATAATTTACCGCATGATATTTAAGCTCTGAAAATAATTTTCACTAATTTGTTATTTTGCATATCTACATATATATATGTATCATACTATAGCTACCTACTATTTAGATAGTATTCTTTTCTTATTCACTAAAAGGTGATTTAGCTTGTTAATGAATGCATTGTGACGCGTGTTTAGACGTTTTTCATTAACGAAAAACGACATAATTTTTGAAAGACAAGAACATGACGTTTACAACAATTGACGTGCGAATATAAATACATTTTGCCTGCCACCTTTTGTGTTAATGTTAAATGCTTAAAATGTGCTAAGCTCCTGATATTTGGGGAGACAATAAAAACTGTCAAAATGAAATGTGCTTATTTTATACACTGAAGATCACTCGATTATGATTAAATATTTTTAGATTTTTTTTTATTGGAAAACCGGTTTTTGTTTGAGTTTTAAAAAGTAAACGAATTGGATGGGGCGTTGCTAAACTCATGTTTTATTAAAATAGAGTTAAAAATCAAGTGAATATAGATAATACTCGTAGTAAATTAACATTTGAATCTATTAAAATTTAAGTTAATTGATTTACATATTTTACTTTAAATATTGGCATCAGGACAAATTATACAAATGAGAATTAATCTGAGGAATTTCAGTTAAACTCACTTAGCAACAATTTAAAAAAAACTATTAATATAGCCCAAATTTTGTATTTAAGTTATCGAAATTGCTAAACATTGAAATACGAAAAAGCTTCACCTTTTTGGATTTCACTACAAAGCCTCCGTAAATAAGTTACAGTTATATTATTTTTGAAAAATGCAATAAGATGAAATTGATTAAACGTCTTCTAAAGGTTTTCTGCATACATGGTGTTCCTCATGGCAGCCACCTGGGTCCACTTCTTTTAATTATTTTTAGGAATGATATTATTAGTTGGTTGGTATGTTGCTTGTTTGAAATTTGAGATTTGAAACTATTTTTTTAAATAATGAATTAACTTATTCAGTTTGATCTTTATTCTTTAACTCATTGGTGTCATATCATTCTCTTACGGCTCGCGTACACCTAGTCGGTAGTCCGTCATCGGCCGAAGTATGCTCGGCCGTTGTCAGCCGATCTCGGCCGATCGAACCAAACGTATAGAAAGGAAAGAGAGCGCGTACACCACTGAAAGCGACATCGTCCGATGACGTCCCTGTTAATAAGCGATCAACCGGCATATCCCAACATGTTTGGATTTTTCGTCAGTTGTCCGGTTGATTCTTGATAAAGTTCATACAAATTAAAAAAAAATGGATACTAAAAAGTTAATTTATTGCATTCATAAAGGGCACCTTTCTGGGACAAATTTTCTATAAATTATAACAATAGAGAAAATTATCTCTTTCACATCACAGTCAGACCAGACCGGCACCGTCCGAGATCGGGAGGAGTGTATGCAGACGAACGTCCGAGACAATCGTCCGAATACATCCGACCCAATATCGGCCAATAATTCGGTTTTAGTGTACGCGAACCGTTAGAGTTTAATATTTAAATATATAGCATTCGATCTTTTTTCACTGAAAATCTATTTTAGATGTAAAGCGTTTTTTTTTTAATGTAGTTAGGCACAAATATTTTTTTTTTAAATCGAAAATTTAAAATACGATAGATTTCGTTGCTCCGTAAAAATTAAAATTTTTACATTTTTCCCAGAATTTTTTGATAATTTTACACCTTTAATGCTTTATAGCCACTTCATATACGCAGTCTTAAATCATTAATGAGTAATTGAAAAATTAATTCAAAAACATTTTTATTTCATTTACCTAAAATTCGGTTCTTCACATTTTTATTAATTATTATTCAAAAATTTTTAAAAAGTTTTTAGTTTTATGAATTCATTGAAAACTGCACTGCACTGTAATTGTCACTTGTTTACTTTATCTTAGTATTTATTTTGATCCCTTTTCTTCATTGCCCATATTTTCTTTTATAAACATACGACCTTTACTAAGTGACATGGAGTGTATATTAAATGAATGCATTTTTGAGCGTCCAGATGACAGTAAAAGTATTCCAATGTAAAATTTTGTAGTGTGTTCAAATTTTTTGACACCCGCAGTAAAATACAAACTATTCAGCCTTGTTACACATTTTAAAATATTGTCAAGTGTCAAGCGTAAAAAAAGTCACTAAAACATTTTTTTTTGTCTTTTAAAAAATGTCCCCTCTAACCACTGGTTTTGGAAAATGGAGACACCAATTATAAACTAACGATAATGTGTCAGCACCCACTCATAGAATGATTTAGTGCTCTATTGATAGTTTCCTCCTAAAAAGTGGACATATGTATGTTAAGTTGCGCATTGTCAGTTTTTAAAACACAGATATGTATGTAGATATACTTTGGAAAAAAAAGAAAACCATGCTCTCATGTATAAATAATTATTATTTATCTACTTTATTATGATAAATTACTTTTTATATAGTTTCTGGCCACTTAAGGAGAATGTGTAGTGTATATTAATAGGTGCGGTGGGAACATGATTTGATAATGCAGCGTGCATGCGATAGAGATGTATGAGTTTGACGTATGAATATTAACGTTCAGCAAGCTTATCCTGCAGACAAAAAGATACCGGGTGACGCGTGGAGTACCCTGACTCTCCGAGACCAGATTTATAGTAAGGGTATTCACGCAATGATGTAAAACACTGGATCAGTTTACCATTTGGTTAAGTTTACCATTTGATTAATGAACTGTCAAATTTTGTATGAGAAACGATTTACATAATTTGGTTAAAATTCCCCAAGGATTTTGCTACGGAAAATTATCCAAATGTTTTTGGTAAACTTAACCAAACGTCATGGTGACTTTTTGAACTAGGCGTGTTCAGATATATGATATAACTAAAATAAACTCTGTCCGTGTTCTGTAATTATCGCTTTGAGATTAGTTTGCGATAAAAGTTGTTAATAAAAACGTAGTTTATGCAAAAAAAAAAAATAATAATTAGGACGTCTAAATTTCCTGACTATTATTGATCAGCATTTTTTTTTTACACAAATCCATATGGATGAACATAAGTAAATGCTTTTACTTGTATTTGTTTTGCTTCTCGAATTGTCAGTTGTCATCGAAATGAAAGAAACCTTTTATTTTAATGATTCCTTTTTACCGAATTTCAGTTGAGTTGAGCTCGGGACAACTTTAACTAACGAAAGTGAACTTAACTAAAGGAAAAGAAGATATCCACCATTATCGCTAATTTTTGTTCGATCACTTCCGTGAGTTCACGTCTATTACAGTTAAACATTTAGCCCCGAAATCGTTTTCTCATCTACTTCCCGAGGGGCTTAAAAATAAGTTACTTTTGTGGTGTATCTTACATTTTTTACGTTCTGAGATATTCGGCTCCGATTTCAAGTTGGCTTGGGAGAGATTCTCCATTTAAAAATAACTTCGAAATCTGAACACGCTTATTTGTTTACCTACATATTTTGAAAATTAATATTTTATGTTTAACAAAAAGCTGATTCAATTACACAGCATTTAACTAAACTAAATGAATTAAAAAGGGCGTTCATGCAAACTTTTGTGTAAATTTATCACTTTACACAATTTGTAAACTTACGACGTTGCATGAATACCCTTAGTACTTTCGCTATGAAGAATCGAGCAAGTAAATATAATATTAGACTTGGTGTGAATACACGAATGCACATACAATAAAATGTGTGAGTACCGGGACTCACAGTCAAGATTGTGTAAACATATAAATTAGTCCAAGTGCTGAATTTTCCCCAATATTCACGATCCAACCATATCGTAACGTCTACGTTTGTCAGGTAACGTATTACACA
Source organism: Epistrophe eligans (assembly GCA_951394125.1). Taxonomy (NCBI): domain Eukaryota; kingdom Metazoa; phylum Arthropoda; class Insecta; order Diptera; family Syrphidae; genus Epistrophe; species Epistrophe eligans. Next base: position 84,519,952 of record OX596029.1, read on the forward strand.
CGTATTACGTTATACGTAAGACACATGTTTTTAGTTAACCCTACCGCCAGCATAGATGTTTACATATCAACAATATAAACAGAAGATTCCGGGAGTTAGGAATTCATGCCTCCATACCTCCACAATGAATTAACGTCCTATTATGAAAAATTAAATAAATTTCCTAAATTTGTATCAATTACATAGTAGGAAATTTTGGCATTTTTTATGAAAAACTCCCAAAATTTGGTATTTATTTATTATTTTAAATGTAAAATAGTAGTTATATAAATTTAGGAACTTTAATTTTTACTTAATCTGGTGATAATAATTAACTGTTATTCCAATGGTTTTCACTTGTTAAAAAAATAATTTTACAATTATGTAACCTTCATATGAGTTTCATTCAAAAGGTGTTTGAGGTTGGCCTTACCGGAAGTCCAATTTAAACTCGCTGTTAACTTGAATTAATAAAGAGTCAATTCATGTTTCTTGTGTTTAAAAAGAAAAAGAAATAGTAAGCATGTTTTTTTGCAAGTCCATGTAGAATTGGACAAAAAAAAAACACATCGGAGTAAAACCATTTGCACACAACTACAACAACAATTTAATTTTAATTTTCGGGATTTAACTTTAATCCCGGCGGCGGTGGCGGCGGGGCTTATTATTATGTTGCTATTGATAGTTTGTATGAAAACGTGAAATAATTTGAGTCATCAAATGAAACAATTTTTTTTATGACAAAAAATGGTGATTATTGCCATGATGGAATTTATTTTATTTTCCTGTCGATGACTTGAAATTAAGATCTACGTATGTTTTTATTTAATTTTACTTAAAGTTTTCTGTATGAGTTTTCTTTTTATTTTAATGTAGCTTCGCTAATAAGTTTTTGTTTTGCATGCTTGCCACAAAGTTGAAAGGGTAGTGATGACATTTTGTAAAAGTAATGGGCTTGATTGTTGGGATGGTGATTTATAAATTTGCAATAAAACACGCTAATTATCATTATTCATCTAATTTTTCTTTTCGACATACAACTCCAATCCTAAGAGAATGTGCTTTTCGCGATTAAAACAAAAAACAACTAAAGGTGTCTAATTTTCTTTGCAAAATTGCAAAATTTGCAAAGAATGCGAAGAATGAATTCATTCCCAAAAGATTTCATTCATTCAATTTATTGCTGTAAATTCAATGGAAAAAAAATTATAGCAATCTTTTCGATTGAAATGAATGGTGATTGCATAATTTAAAATCTGAAGTCTCAAAATAAAGTCAATTAATACGATATTTTGATTTAATTCAATAAATTATTTGCAAAGACTGCATTCTTTTATAAGCCTGCCATGTAGGGCTGGATCGACATCCCTAAACATAGGTATAGTATTTTGTATTCCAAATTCCAGTTTTTAAAATTCCGTACAAAATATTATAGTTATGCACTTTGGCCTTTTGCACAAGTATGGCATATTACGAATATTTTTATATACACAATTTTAGAGTTCGGCAAACCACATCGATACTTTTTTATTTCTGTAAAAATCTTAAACAGAATTCAAGTATTATCTACTGCATGAAAATTTCCTATTTTTCCTACGTTCAAGTTCCCGACATTAGATGGTGCATGGTTAGTATAGGAGAAAGCATTGATAGCATCGTAGACAGCTACTGATTTTGACGTTTTAGCCTCGCGAGTAGGTATGAGTTGAATTAATGTTTTTGTTTTTTGTTCATGGTGTGTTTACAGTCCACTTAAAACATTATGTTTTCCACTCAAAAATACAAAACCATTATTATTTGCACATCTTAAACCAAGGTTGTTGTCCTAGATGAATAAAAAGCCGTCGCGATAAGTCAGTTTCCAGGACATGATTGTCTCTCAGGGATGTTTTATTGCTGGGGAGTTGGCTGCGTCTTAATCGCTGTCCGTTTTTGTACCAATGATATTCTTTTCCGACGAACATTGCAGGCCAAATCATTCAACTTTCTAGATTTTTTTCAGGATGTTGTTTGCTGCATAGTGATTGGCTAGTTGAACCACAACATTAACTTTACCTACTTTGTTAAAACGTATTAAATATGAGAAGCACTTTGACGTCTTTTTCTGTTACGTATACTCAATGCTCATAGCGGAAGTCTTCTTACTTTTTTCTTCAGACAGATGCAAAATATTAAAAATTGTTTGCGTTTATTCAAATATAATTCAAAAAACGGATTTATAAATAAAAAAAAAAAAAAAAAAAAAAAACAAATCAATATGAAATATCTTATTCTTAAATGAGGCCAACACGTTAATGAGTTATAAGTTTAAATGAAATATTTATTTAATCCAGTTTATGTGGTCACAAAATATATTGTTTATAAAACTTAAAAAAATGCTTTATGTTGTTTTTTTTCTTTTTTTTCTGACGAAAAAAAAAATTAAAAAAAAAAAAACAAAAGTGGAATTTCGAGTGAAATGTATTAATTAATTTTATATTTTTTATTTATATGTCAGTTATTAGACAATTTCTCAAAAATTACTCTCCACGCGGTAACCATTTATAATAATCTCAAGATTTATCTTTTTCGAACTTATATTATGTCATTGATGCTTGTGTTCGTGACCTTAAAATAAATACCTTGTTAATATCTATGATGCGTATGTAACTATAACAAAAATAGGAAAACTCAAAACAAAATAATATATATATTTTTTTATTTGTCTTTTATTCTAATTTCAGAACATTTATAATATAAATTAAGTTACAAACTCATGATGATAGGCTAATTAATTCATGACAATAATAATGTCTGAGACATTTCAGGAGATTTGAAAGATTAAATCTAAGTACATTCCAAATGTCTTGTCAACACATTTCATGATTCTCGGTATAAGTTATTTGAATTTCGTCAATAATTTAGAAACAAATATTAAAAAAAAAATTAAAAAAAGAAAAAATACATGAGTTTAACAAAAATCGTGTTTTTTTTTATAAAATTGCTTAAATTAAAAAAGGTTAAAAAGTATAGGTCAATATTTCAGAACAAAAAAGTATTAAGAATAAACTCATTATATCGTAAAAGTTTAAAATTGATAATTTAGCAAAATTGTATTTTTTTTTTGGAATTATTATTTATTTTTTTAAAGGGGTACAATTTAATAGTGTTAATTTTTTTTTTGGCAGTGTTGACTTATGTCAGACTGAGAACTATTAATTAAACGAAGGCGTAAAGTGTTAATTCAGTCACGCTTTACTTACCACAAAATTATTTTCAAATTGAAAGAACGTCAACAGAGTAATAAAATGGTTTCACCCCCAATCAAATTAATTACGCCTACTACACAATATAATCTTAATAACTTCGAGAAATTAAATTAAAACAAAACAAAAAATCAGCAAATTAAAATGATTTATTTTCTGTTTTATCAAATTAAAATATTTTTTTTATGCCTACATTTTTTTAAAATATTTTTAAAACTATATTATATCCTGAGAGATTTTTGTTTTTTATTAAAACTGTCGTACTAAAACAAAACCTGATATTATGTCAATTTTTAAAGAAATTTATTTACGAGACCACTATATAATAAACATAGAATGTCACATTGGATAGATTTATATTTATGAGACAAGCAGACAAGTTCATTAAATTAATATCCGCAAATACATAGCTAAAGAAGGATTTTTTTTTTAATTCTTCACAAGACTGACATCTGGCAACGAAAACGAAAAATAGATTTTTTTATAAATATGAATCGGGTGTTTTGATTTAAAAAATAAAACAACTGATTTTATCTGATGATGAGCTAAACTCAAATTTCTATTTTAGACAATTTAAAAAAAAAAAATGCTTTGTACCAAACTTAAAATTGGGCAATGACTTCCATCATTTTAGGATCTCGATTTTCGATGTGCAGTAGAACTTTTCAACATCTTCACAGTTATGTAAAGTTCGATTAAAATATCGACGTTTTTGTTGCCATGCAAGGATCAATTCCTTTAGGAAGTTTGAAGAAAATCTAAAAAATAAATCAGGTTTTTAAGGGACTGCCAGTTCCTATCTACGTTCTGTAATTCTCGCATTGATAAAATTGGCCGAGAAACGTTGAAAAATGGAACAAAACTCATAAGATTTGTTTCAAATGTCATTGTTTCTCGACTGATTCTATCGATGCGAGAGTTACAGAATGTAGACACGGTTAAGATTTTCATAAGCTCTATTAAAATATAAAAATAATAAACAAAATGGTTTACCTAATCTTATATAAATAACTTGTGTAATGAAGCGTTTAAACTTTCATCTTCACCAAACACCAGCATTCCCTGCTGAAGCATAACAATAAATGATTATTTCAATTCCCCGCATACCGAAATAAATTAACACACCGAAACCTGAATTAATGTTTACCCACCGAAATTTTATTTTATATCAGAACATACTACCGAACCCTGATTTGTTTATTTTATTTTCTGCTCCGCAACACCGAACCCTGGATCGGTAAAGCTTTACTCCTGTGAACTGTATTACCATGGACGTATATATATGGACTGCTAGTCTTATGTCAGTTTCATACACAAATTGTCAAAAAAATATCGCCAAAATTAGAGACCGCGATGCTAGCTCTTAGCACGCCCGCCACTTCAGGAAAAAAGATGAATTTTACAATTTTTTACATAGAAGCGACATCTGTTTTTAAAAATTCAAAAAGTCGCATTTATTTTTGTAAATGTTACTATTTATTTGCAGCAAATGCGTCCATTCATTAGAAGTATTTTATATTTTAAAAATCGCTGAAAACCACAAACGAATGAAAATCCAAGCGTTCAACACAAGACAATTTACATCTGAAAATTCAAATCTCTGAATTTGTCTGGCTTTTGTTTGGGCAGCTGTCATAAAAGGTTAGATGACTTTGGAAGTCATCTGACAGCTGACCAATCACTAGCTTGAAAAATTCTGGAGGATGATTGCTGATGCTGTTGCAGTTTAGTTAAGAGAAAACTGTAAACAGTTTGTTTTCTTTTTTGTATAAGAAAGAACGAAGGATTTTTGCTCTCTGCTTGTTTGACGGGTTTTATACATATGTCGTTGATGGCCAGGCCAAATTTTGTAAACTTTGACAGGTTTACGCAATTTACAACGTCTACCCCAAATTTATGCCGTTGCATGAATACCCCTACTGTCTTTTTTCTTTACACACAAATTTCACTACCTTACCTTTTGCAAAATTGAAAAAGCCATCTACCCGCCAGAGTAAAGACTTATTTCTGGATCCATAAAGGAAACCCCAATAGAAACCTAGATCTAATGTTGTTTTTGTATTACGTGTTAGGTCCCAGACTCAAACCCCCAGATAATAAAACGTAGCTATTATATTTTTGGTATGAAGTGTGCCATCAGGAGTTTCACCTTATTTGTTGGTTGTTAGGACACTATACGTTTTGGCTTCTCCTCCATTAGGTACTCCAGGAAATCTAGAGATTTTTGTATGGAGCAAATAGAAAAAAATTAGAGGCAGATTAAAATTTTTCAGGAAACAAGGATATAAGGAAAATGGAGTTAAAGGTGTGCTTGGCCACCTAACTTTTTTTCTGCAAGAGTCTCGAATACAAAAACTGAGATTTAAGTTTTTCAATATCACCAGAACCATCCTGCGAAATTTCAGTTGGCCTCTAATTTTTTTCTATTTCAAACCTTAACTTTCTTGGACAACATTTATTGAATTACTGCCATTGTTTAGGGCCAATCACTTGGATTTTGGAACCTCTTAATCTTAAGTTTTGTTCTTTATTTGGGAGAAATTAAAAAAAGTGTCACAGAAAAATGTTAAAATGGCTGCTTTAACTGCAAATGAATAAAAAAATAGACAGAAAATGTTAAAGAAAATTTATAAATTTAAAAGAAATATTGCATGGAAACATAACTGACCACAACTATCTAATGTTTGATCTGTAAAAAAATTGTGGGTAATACAAATAATTCATAAGCTTAAATCAACAACCACCCACGAAGTCATAATATAATTTAATTTAATTTTACCTTTTTTTTTTGTATTTATTTACAGGCTATTTTATTTTACACCCCAAGATGGCTTTGGAAATCTTGGGAAGGTGGAAAGATTCACGCTCTAATTATGGACTTAGATATAGGAATATGCTCCGAAGCCGAAAAAAAGCAAAAAAAGAAATTACTTTTAGATTATTTATGGGAAAATCTTAGGTGAGTATAAAATTAATAAAATATCTAGAAAACAAACACTTTTTAACTTCCATAATGATGACTATAATTTTAATATTAAATTTATAATTTAGATATCACAACTGGTGGGCCTACAGATACTACGTGTGCGAATTATTAGCACTTATAAATGTGATAGGTAAGTTGGTTCGATAGAGAGAAAGCTAGAGAGAGAGAGACATTGAGAGAGAGAGTGAAAGGAAGAGTAGATACAACGATGTTTTATTGTTTACTTTAAAAAACAACACATGGTTATCGATTAAGGATTCGTGTGTAATTTAAATTTTTTGAGTACACGTAAACTTTTGTAGGTCATCAAAAATTTTGTTTTATTTATTTATTTTTTTTTTTTTTTTTGTATGAAGCTGATTTGAACACAGAAAGGTCGATGTAACGATTATATAGTTTGATATTCAATTGAAAAGCAACTCTTGTTTGGAATACCAGGAAGATTAGTGTAAATAAAAGAGAACTGAATTAATGGAGATCACAGCAGTCGTAAGCTCAGAAGTATATGAATGCAGTGAGATTTGTGTTTACTTTTTTAAATTTGGTGGAACATTATTATACTCTTTTTTTTTGTATAATTTTTAGTATATAAGTAGTACTGAAAGCAAAGATTGTACGATAAATCATATGTAAATACGTGACATCAACAGTTTGTCTTTGTTATTATTTTTTATTTTAAACATGGGTCGCCTTACAAATTTGAATACAATATTTATATGAATCATACAACAATAATTGCTATCAAAACATTTTTAAAAATTGTTAAACTATAAAAGAATTTTATATTTTTATTTCACGGTTTTAAAATCACTTGAGCAAAATTACAAATATTCTGCGAGTGGTAAGACTGACACTTATTACTTATTTTCTTAAATTTAATAAAAGTACTGCAATTAATTTGTATCTTGATAAAATTTCGTAAAAATTTACGGTTGATAAAAAAATATGAGTGCCTGGTCTCAAGGTAAAGATGTGTAAACATACGTGTTGACAAACGGCTTACTTCATATTGCGTGGTTTAATTAACTTTAAAAACCGTCCAAATAAAATAAATAAATTCAAATTTTAACCGAAATATTTTAAATATTTCCCTCGAACGAAACGAAAAAAAAAAAAAGTGTGAGTGCCGGGAATCACGGTTAAGATGTGTAAACATCAAATTAAATATTCAATTGCTGGTTTTACATCACGGAACGCGGTGAGTTCAAACTGTCAACCAAATTTCAACCCAAACGCAACTCAACCTTTCGATTAAGTTTTAGCTACGAAGGATCGTACCAAATATTGAACATATCCAATATATTATGTACATCAACGTGTCGTTACGTATAATAGCACAGCGTAATGTGCTACAGAAATGTCAACGTTTTTATTCTACTGTCGCCGCCGGCATAGATATTTACACATAAAAAAAAGCCACTGCATATTATGTACAATAACAGTATCCGGGTCGTATTTTCCAGAGACAACAATCCTACTCGCGTTAGTCCTTTCCATTACCGTAATTACTGCCATTGTTGTTATTTCTATTTCCGTGACTTTTGCATTTTCAATTTCCCTATACGGAGGGGTAAGATAAAAAAATAAGTAGGTACCTACGACTGGTTCGCACGAGTTACATTTAACGAAATAATTTCTTAAAAACTTTTGATTTTTTAAGAAGAATCAAAATGAAAATTAAAAAAAAAAATATCAAAAATGCCAAACCCTAATTTCCGAAATACGATTTTTTTTAGAAAAAAAAAAAAACATGAAACGCAGTTTACTTAGAACCACTTTATTTTTTACATCTATAAAGTTTAGTCAAAATCGTTAAAGCTATTTTCGAGAAAATTTGAAAAAGCCGAAATAGAGTTGTATGACAGCTAATTTGTTTTGTAAAACTTGCTGGTATTTTATTTGGTATCTGTTTAATTTATTTTATAAAACAATAAAGTTAAATAGATTACAAAAGTTGTACAAAATAATAAATGGTTAATGAGTATATATCTAGGCATTTATTTAATTAAATCAAAAAAGAAAAACTAGTAAATAAAGTATATTTATTTATTTGGTTTTTTTAATTTAAATACTTTATTAAAAAATTAATATTAACTCATTCATTATTTATTTATATAATAAATTATAAAATTATCTAAGCTTAAGTATAATTCTGTTACTTGTTTTGTTAATAAAATATACAACAATATTGATAAAAATGATTTTAAGAAAATAAAAAAAAAAACTTATTTTCATTTTTTTATCAAATTTTAAATTTAAGGGCGGGTAGCACCTCTAAATTATGTTATATTTAAAGGTGGTATCTCTATAGATATCTAAGTATATATGTATGTATACTTCATCCTCCATCACACAATCAAAATTAAAAGCATTATTTAAAAAATAACTTTGGGTCAAATTCAAATTGATAACGAAAATAAATGTCATTAATCCTTCGATCTGAAAATTTGTTTTTAGAAATTATGAGAACCTGCGCTTAGTACCAAAAGACAAAAAAAAAACACATTGATGTTTAAGATTTATATTTCATAATTCTTTGGCTCATTTTTTTTGTGCTTGCGTCCAATTCTTGTAAAAATATAAATCTTAAATTTTCTCTCCTCTTCCAGGTCAAATGTTTCTTATGAATAAATTTTTCGATGGCGAATTTATGACATTTGGCTTAGATGTGATAGCATACATGGAAGCCGATCAGGAGGATCGACTAGATCCAATGATTTACATCTTTCCCCGAATGACCAAATGTACATTTTTTAAATATGGCTCAAGTGGGGAGGTAAACAAATATTGCTGTTAATTTGTTTTTTTTTTTTTTTTCCTGAAATTTAATTTAATTTTATTAAAAACAAAAATCAAACAAACTTTTTCTTCAAGGTGGAAAAACATGACGCCATATGTATTTTACCATTGAATGTTGTTAATGAAAAAATTTATATTTTCCTTTGGTTTTGGTTTATATTGTTAACGATTTTAACAACACTTACACTTATATACAGGGTGGTTATTATATTCTCGCCTCGTATGAGAGTTTATTTATTTCGTATGCGATTTAGGTGAGTAGATTTTTTTAATTAAAAAAATTTTAGACCTGAATAGAATAAAAAAATAATTTTTTTTTTTTTACGAAACACATACTAATTTTTGTTTTGTTTTATGTTTATAGGTTAGTGCGTCGAGACGCTATAGAAATAATTGTGCGGCGATCGAAAATGGGCGATTGGTTTTTATTATATTTATTAGGAGAAAATATAGACACCGTCATATTCCGCGATGTTGTACAGGATCTAGCGAATCGATTAGGACACAACCAACACCACAGGGTGCCTGGCCTTAAAGGTGAAATTCAGGATGCATGATATTGGGAGTATTAGCAAAATACAAACAAATAAAATAAAAAAAATAGTTGTAACAAATATTAAGTTCATTGTAAATTATTATGTTTAAGGAAAAAAAAAACATTTTTTTTTTTATTTTCATGTTAATTTATTTCTTATAATAAATTGTGCATTTATTTAAGTGAAAAAAAAAATGCATACAGAAATGATGATACTGTGTTCATGGGAGAGATAAAATAAATTTTATAGAAAATACAAAAAAATGTAAAAAAAAATTAATAAAACCATCGACTATGAAAATACAAAAAAAAATCAAAGTAATTGAAACGAAATTTCGAACGAATTCCAGAATCTGCGCGTAATTTTATACAAAACAAAAAAAAAACTTTATAATTTTCAGTTTGTATTCATAAATAATTATTATAATTAGGTACATACATACCTATACTGAATTTCTAGACATGAACTAGGTATTAATATCAGAATAGTATTAAAATTAAAATTATATTATGATGGTACCATATTGGGGAGCAACAAAACACACACAAAAAAAAATCGAATAATTTTGTTAGCAAATCTCCGTCCAACGAGATGATGTTGAGGCATAAAATGGGTGACAATTTTCTTCTTTATAAAATGATTATTTCCAATTTATGTTTGTACAGAAAAAAAAATAAATAATTCTTAATTTTAAAAATTGTAATAAAAAAAATACACAATAATAATATTAAACTGCCATTTTACAGAACCATATCATACGAATGTATTTTTCTCCTCTTCTTATTTTCAAGTCACCATTTTGCCAAGAAATAATAAAATAATAACCTCACCATCTCCCAAAAATTTATATATTAAAAAAAATTATAATAAATTATAATATTTATATGAATAAATAATATTTCGTCAACACTGCCAACAAATAAATTTTATGAAAACTTAGGTAGATTTATCAACAAAAATAAAGCCACCCCAAGAAAAAAAAAATAAAATTTGAGAATTAAATGCGAATTCCAAGTTGAGCCCTAAGAATTTCCCCAAAAAGTTACCATCAAAAACCCAAAAATTCAATATTGATCTAAAATTAAAAATATTTTAAAATTTATTTCCAATTGTAAAAAGTAATAAAGAATTTTTAAAAAAATTTAAATTATTTTCAAGGTTTAATTATTACAACAACAACAAAAAATTAGATTCGTTCCTGACAATTTTACGCATTACTCATTCTTAAATAAGGCCCATTTTCATTTCAACACAAACGTATATAAATATATTAAAGACGAACTAGATATTGAACAAAAAAAAAATATATATATATTATTTTAAAACAAAATACCATCATAATTAGAGCGAATTGATTTTTTTATAAAAATAAACTAGTTAAATCTATAATAAGAGTAAATAACAAAATAAAAAACAAAGATTAGTAATAAAAAATAAAAATTGCCATTAGCTTTTAGTCAATTTAAAATACTGAAGTAGCGAAATTAACAAAAAAAAAAAAATCTATTAACTATAAGAAAATAAACAAATTGAAAACTTAAATAAAAAACAAAATAAAATTAGATATGATAGGCAAACAAAAAATATTAAAAAAAAACTTTATTTTCAAAGTTGAAATAAAATATAAAAAATGTAAATCAAAAGAAAAAAATAATAATAATAAAAACTTAATTAAGAAACAAGAAAAATACTAATAGCAATATTTTCGACAACGAAAATGATAAGTCAATAATTCAGTTTAATTAATGAAATAAACTTAGAAATTAAGATTAGGAAAACAAAATTTAAGTAAATAATAATAAAAATACAGAAAATAAGAAATATAAATAATAATAATAATAAAATCAGAAGCAAACATCATAATAATATTGTTTTTAGAAGACGTGTATGAATTCGAATGCGATGTATGAATTGAATTTTTTGTATGAAATTGTAAAATAAATAAATTATAATAAAATAATAAAATAAAAATATCAAATAAAGTAAGATTTCTTTTATTTTATTTTCTTTTTCTTTTAATTTTCTTTCAGTTTTTATCTTCATTTTAAATAGGATTTAAAATTTTACTAAAAAATAAAGAAAGAACTGAAGTCTTTATAAAATGATGCTCTGTGTTTTTTCCAAAGAAAGCAAATTATTATTAAAATAAAAAATAAAATTTCATATTTTTGTTCCCTTCAATTATAATACATATTGATTATATTCATATTTTTTTTTTGGGTTCAAGTTAAAAAAAATAACAACATCATGTCAATTCTTCAACGTATATATAAACCATAATCTACTAAATTATATCTATATAACACAAACAAAAAATCTATTTCAAGACATTTTTGTTCGTAGATACAAGAGCATAATATATTAATAAAATTAAAGAAAAAACAAAATATCATACAATTTTATACTGCCAATTTAACTTAAAACGAAAAAAAAGTAATAAAACAATACAAATTAGTTCTAGTACAGTTTTCCCAAAAAAAAAAATGCTCTTATAGTTAAATTTTAATTTTTTCTTTGTTATTTAATTTTTTTTTAAATTCAGTTTTAAATTAAATTCAGTTTTTAAATATAAATCAAGAACTTAAAAATAAATATAAAACTGCCAAGTGGATTGTATAGGAGTTGAAATCATGTGGAGGGATTGGTACACGTGCTTAAAATAAAATATTACTTTTCATTTAAATATATCTTAATAATTATTTTTTTTTATAATTTGCTTGCTTTATTTATTATTTTTAAAGAATTAGTTATGTTTATTTTATTAAGTTTGTTTCTTTTTTCTTTTTCATCATGACGAAAAAATTATGCGTTGATTGTTTTTCTATGGAGTAGGTAAAAAAACTTAACAAGTTGGCGTCTTCTTGCTTACTGTAACCAGTTAAAAGATCCTTTATAATTCAAGTTATAATACTAGGTATTAGATCTGTTAATTATTTTTGCGAACCTGCTGTACAGTGTTCCTAGATTGGTGGTTTTTCCAAGCAAAATGGTGGGAAAAAATTCATGGTGGGTTTCATAGTCCGAAGGCATTTTTATGGGGGGGGGGGGGATAGTATTTTAAACTTCCTATAATTTTTTTCTTACCACACAATCTTTCAAAATCGTAAAAGTATATTTGCATTTTATTCATTTAACTTGCGACAGTAGCGTCACCAGAAAAATAAAATAAATTTAACTCTTTTAAGCATTTGCTGGTATTGTTTGATGTAATTTACTAATTTCTATGATTTTTTGCGACTGAATAATTACGCGATCGTAATCGTAAGTGCGTTCTTTGCATGTATACTTTTTATAAAAGCTTTTGGTTTTTTAAATATTTATGTAGTAGTTATTGCAGAAAAAATATTTTTCCTTCTAGTACAAAAATTTTGGGATTATTTTTCGAATCTGGTGGGATTTTAATAATTTCATCTGGCACCACTGCTTTAAGAGCATTCCTAAAACAGTTTGGTGTGACGATTATACTACTTTCATGCAGTTGAGTACTATTACTATTTCGTCTGTCTTCGAAGTTGCAGTTATTAAGCTTTACTAGATTATGGCCCATCTTTTCTTCCCATAATGCCTAAAACGTAATTGAATTTTACGTATTATATTTGCTCCTTAAAAATAGATATTGACTTTACAATAATTTTAATTAAGTTTTTCCAAGTCAATCAGACAAACGCTGCTGTTTATCAGTCACTGCTTAACGAAAAGAACAAAGGGTATCTATGATTTCGATAAAATCAGATATTTTTGACAGGGTGATTACACGGTTACATAAAATGTTTAACGCGTTCACCCAAAAATTTTTGTCATCACGAGTGTCAAAGCAGACATCAACTCATTAAGTGTTCTGCGTTGACGATTACATAATGTCTTAAAAACTATGAGACAGAATTTGGTTTGTGCGTCCAGTCTGTGTAAACAACATAAACAATGCGACCACGATCTCATGTTGTGAAATCGGTATCAATACTTTGATCTTTTAGAATACGACCAAATATGAATCTACTTCAAGGTTTACATAAACTGTAAATCTATCAAATATCATTGAAAGATGTCTAAGATGTTGGTGCGTTAAAAAAACGTCTAAGAAATCATAAATTTTGTACAAGTTACATAAAGAAATAATTAACGCGTTGAGTGTTGACTCAAACAAAATTCTGTCATCACCAGTATCAAAGCAGCCGTCAACGCATTAACATTATTAAGCGTTGACACTTCGTGACCATCATCATTAATTCTTCATTTTGAAGAATATTAATAAACGTCCGATTCATAAAGGTATCACCCTATAAAGTTTCAATTTTTTTCCAGAAAATCTTTACAAAACTTGTCAAAAGATCAATACCCTTTTAAGTTCTATTCCTATGAAAGGAGTTTAGGTTTCTTCTTTCACGTTTCGCGAGGTACATTTTAGGCCTTTTTTCCCACGGTCAATCTACCTTAGAAGTGTATTTTTGAAAGATCTAGAATTTTATAATTATCTTCTTGGAGAGCAATTTTATAATATATCTAAAATCTATCGTAAATCTAATGTTTTTCTTCACGGAAAAAAAAGCAAAGAAGATGAAAGAAAGAATTCAAATTAGATTATTAAGTTAAAAATGAATTATTTGGTTACTAAGAAAAAACACCTAAAAATTGCACACACCTACATGCTTAATATTAGTCGCCAGTTTCGCACTATGTATCCATACATAAATGTGTATGGGCAGAACCGATTGTAGCAATTGGAAAGAAATATTCTTGGTTTTATCTCACAGTGATGAATAACCTCAAAGCTTTAGTTATCTATACTGATGTTGATATTAAATCTCCTTTGAGTCATTCTGATATCTTCTGATAATATCAACATTTTCAATATAAACTATAGAACCAACAACCAGATACAAAGTTATCATTCGTCAGTAAAACTTTTCGATTTCATTAATTTAATAAAATATTAAAACGGCACAAGATGCAAGCGTGGCTTAAATTACTAATTGGGAGCTTTGTTAATTTTATTGTAATATGTGTTTGTAATTTTTACTTAAATAAAAATGTATTTTTTTTTATTTTTAATATTTTTATGCAACGATGACTGCGTAGGCTATAGTAGGCTTGAGGGTGAAGATAGGTTTATGATTGTTCAATATAAAAATTTGGAACACAAAAACTTTTAAGTATTTCTCATAAACAGAATAAATGATATTATCAGATTCTTAAAAATAATTGTATCTTTTTTTTTTAAACAATTAGATTTGATTTTCTAAAAATTAATTATATAGCTAGCTATTTTAATTATGTTAAAGATAAAATATTATGAGCATTGTTATACAAAAAAAAAACAAATCTGCGCTTTGACATGACTTTTTCTTTTTAACTAATTAAAATTATTATTGTTTTATAAAATATTTAAAAAAGAAGTAATTTAAAATAGATAATAGCAGTCTTCCATAATCTTAGGGCAATACAAATTTCTTTAAAACCTATATTTTCTTTATATTATTTTTTTTAATTATTTTTCATTAAAAGAGCTTAAGCGGCTTTATCAATAAACCTATCCGATCTTAATGCACTTTATAAATAATTTATTAAAGTAAAACACTCTCTCCACAGACTTAACCTACAAAACCTATAGTGTTGTATTTGATTTTGTTTTCAAAAAAAAAAAATTAATAAATAATAATATAGAAATTTTGTTTTTTTGTTAAGTTTTGTGCCTAAATTTCGTTCTTCCAAATTCCTATAAATAGTAGAAGAACATTAAACATTCCAATTAATTATATTATCTTTACAAACCAAAAGGCACCTCTTTTTTCTTTCTTCACTGAAATTTCCTCCAATGGCACTTTTATCCAAGCACTTTAATTAAAACAAAAATTATCAACATAATATTACAACAAAAAGAACTTTCATTCTATGGAATGCTAAAAATAAAAAAAATTAAATAAAATTACTCCTAGTCCCAAGGAAATGAAAAATTGACTTATATTTAAAAAAAAAAAGAAAAAGGAATATGAAATTTATAAAACTGCCTTAAATAATAAAAAAAAAAAACAATACATAAACTTGCATATATATACACTGTAATGTATGGACAAAAATTTTAAATATTTTATTATCTTTGTTCAAAAAAATAATTAATTATAATAAAAGGTATATAAAATAACACACATTGTAAATAATAAATAACTAACAAAAATAATAAAATTAAACAAAACATTTAAATTAAATTAAAAATTGTTCTCCTGTTCGGTTTTTGTTTACAAAAATATATATATATATACAATATATGTATATATATTTGAAATTATATACAAAACTAGTCTTAAATTCCTATTGTAATATATATATAGCTAATACAATATCAAATTTATATAAGAAAATCTTTAGACAAAAACAAAATATACTTAACAAAATATGATTTGAAAATTAATTCTTTATTTGCCATGAAAACGTAGTTATTAGTATAAAAAAATATGATTTATTGTTTTATACACTAAAAAAAATAAGAAAATAAAAATGTAAAAATAAAATTCATCGAAAAAAGAGAACAAACAATTCGCCGATTGCCTTCAAATAGAAGAATTTCGATATAAATTCACTGCGAACACAAAAATTAAAAAAAAAAAAAACAGACAAAGCGTTATTATCAAACGTGAAACTTTTATTAAATCATATTTCAATACAAAACAAATAAAACAAAGCAAAAAAAAAAAAATATACATACTAAACCTATACAACAACAAAAAAAGCAGTCAACAAAAATACAAAGTTTTAACGAACTCTTAAAAACATATAACATGGAAACATTGATGTGACACTTCTAAATTATGTTCAAAGTCAAATCTTTTGAGAATAAAACAAAGTGTAACCAGAAAACACAAAAACCATACAAGTTTTACCAGCAAAGTTATTAATTTTTATAGGTTTTCGTGTTTTTTAGTAGATAAATTATAAATTGGGACCAATTCATTCATATCTGAATTGATTGGAATAGTCGAAGTCAAGATTTTCAAAATAAAAAAGAAACAAATGGAAGTGTTTTTTAAAGTTGATTTTTTTTAGAAAAACAAAAAAAAACTTGTCTGATAATCCCTGCGTTGTTGGTATATACATATTATCATAGACTAAATAATAATAAAGACAGGACACTTCATAGAAAGAAAAAGGCACCAATTTCAGATTGCCTCCACCGAGATTGCCTCCACCATACATATAATAAGTTTGAAGTGTTTTCTGCTTCATACATTTTACTTCATAGAATAAAAAAGAACTTAATTGTTGCATGTTGCAACAAACAGCACAGACCAAAAGAAAAGAATACAAAACAAGGAACATAGCGTCACAGGTCACACTCACAGCAGCGCAGCGACAGCACAGAGACAGAGTGATGTATGATTATATTCAGTCTAGTGTGAAGTTCTTGAATCCTGGTCGTGATTGTTGTATTTCTTTTTATTATTTTATATTCTCATTCTCAATTCGATTGCCGAAGAGGTTGGTTGTGCGGTTGATGTATGAGACTTTTCTCTTTTTTTCAGCAAAGTGGATAGGCGGGTAGGTAGTTGATTTGTTTTCTTAACATTACTTCTTTTTGGTCTGAATATGTCTCTACGAAAAAAAACTTGGGGCGTGCGATGCGTAGTTGTTTCATGTAAAAAATCCAAGCGTGACCATCCGCACTTAAAATTTTTTAGATTTCCAAATGAGGATACAGATATTTATGAAAATTGGATGAATGCCTGCTCTTTGGAAAACGGTCCAAGAATAAAAAATGCATATATATGTTCTAACCATTTTTCAGAAAATGATATTGGCAAAAAAAAACTTAAAAAAAAGGCTGTTCCTTCAATTTTTTGTACAAATAATGAATCACCAGCAACTGACAATTTTATTCATATACCTGTTCAATTTGAAGGGGTTTGTTATGAAAGAAAAAGGGAAGTTCAAAACGAGCTTTTGCTGGAAGAGCTTCAAGATTTAGAACCCAGTTCGTCCTTTGTAAAACATTCAGAAGCAGAAGTAGAAGATGCAAAATGCAAAAACTGTATGAAGGCAGAAAAAAACTGTTTTTTTTACCAAACAAAATATACAGATATATTGAAAAAATATAATAACTTGAAGAAAAAAACAAAAACTTTTTCTTCTCAAACTAAAAAAATTTACAAAAGAATTAAAATTGCAAAATGTAGAAACAAAGGATTAAAAAATAAAATAAGAGTTCCATTGACTTCTTTAATAGAATCTTTGCCGAATGTAAGTCCAAACGCTAAAACATTGAGCAAAATGATTTTGTGTAAAAAATCAAAGTTTTCACATTGGGGAGAAAGTGAAAAAGATTTGGCCTCTGAATTAAACTATAAATCTCCATCCGTATATCGATATTTAAAAGATATGCTCAAAATAAATCTTCCTTCAGAACACTCTATACGTCGATGGCAAATAATTAAAAAAACAAGGCCGGGATTCAACGAAGATATCACTAAAAATTTTAAATGTTTAATTGCGAAATGGACAGAAGACACTAGGGAAAGTTCTTTAGTATTTGATGAAATAGCAATTAAACGAAATCTGACTTACGATGGCTACTATGATGAAATAGTTGGGTATATTGATGATGGCAAGGAAAAGAAAAAATTATTTGGAAAATATGTCTTATTGTTTATGATAAGAGGTCTTTTTTCCAATTGGAAATATGTAATAAGCTACTTTGTAACTGATAAACCAATAATTGGGGAACAACTAAAAAATAAAGTAATTGATAATCTTAATTACTGTCAAAATATTGGGTTACGGGTCAGAAGTCTTACATGTGACCAAGGTTCGATAGTAGGAGTTGCTTCAAATGTCTAGGTATAACACCAGAAAGACCTTTCTTTTATCACAACTGTCAGAGGATTTTTGCGTTGTATGACCCTTGTTACCTCATTAAAAGTGCACGCAATACATTATTAAACAAAAATATAAAATGTACTGGAGGTATTGCAAGTTGGAAGGTTGTAGAAAATCTTTACGAAGCAGAACTAAATGGAACAACAAAAATGTCACATAAAATAACATCTAAACATGTTAAGCCAAACAGTTGGCAAAAAATGAAAGTAAAGTACGCTACTCAAATTTTCAGTCATACTATTAGTGCTTCTATAAAAACTGCCTTTCAAATGGATATATTTAGCTCAGAAGTAGCTCAACACGCTTTGTCTACATCAACTTTTTTTGAGTTCATGAACAATTTATTTGACTGCCTAAATTCTAAGGGACCTTTTAACAAAAATATTTATAGGAGTGGTTTACAACAAGACAATATCGTTCGAACATTTTTAGAAGAGAGCATTGCTTATCTAGAAGCTTTGACTTTTGAGAATCAAAATAAGACTTTTTGGGTAAAAGGCTTCTTGCAAGTTGTAAAAGCAGTTTTACAATTGTCAACTGAATTGTTTGAGGACTATCCAGAAAAAAAATATTTTCTAACATCTAAAATAAATCAAGATCCAATTGAAAACTTTTTCTCATTAGTAAGAAGCCGGGGAGGATTTGATCCAAATCCTTCTGTGTATAACTTTACAAATATTGTTGCAAAAATAATGTCTCATAGGTTCTCAACCCTAAATACTTATACAGCAAATTGTGAACAAGACACGGAAGAATTTTTGTCGGAAACTTTATTTTCACAATCAAATACCGATGATGTTTTCCAAAGTGATGCAGAAAATCTTGTTTCTTCTGAAGATGTTGAAGAAAAAAATGAAGATGTTGACCTTCCAGACTTTAATATTATAGAGGAAGATATTTTAATAGAGGATCTTTCCCTGAGATATTTCATCGGTGCAGCAATTTTGAAGATGAATACAAAAATACCTTGCAAATTATGCGAAGCTGATATGAAAAGATCTGGAGAATCTATAAAAATGAAAAAATCTTCTGAAATATTCTTGTTTCACAAAAATTTCTCAAAAGCATCAGATTTTGGAAGCATGATTGCTCCGACTGACTTTTTCTTTGAAATCTCTAAGGTTCACGTACAAGTTTTCAAAAAGTTTATTGGTAGTACTCCACATATAAAAAACATTAAAACAACAATAATAGAATCCTGCATTAGGGAAACAAATACAATTCTAAAGTTTTCTTTTTGGTTTTCTGATGAAAACGTATGCAGTTCTCATCATATAGCTATTCTAGATTACATAATTTCTATTCTCCTAAAAAAGTTTTGCATTTGGGAGAGTGCAAAGCTTGCAACTACTGAAAAGACTGAAAAGCAAGACAGAAAACTTAAGATTATAAAAGAATAAGTTCTCTTCAAAGTTTTTTAGTTGTTCAGACAAAAACAAATAACGAATAAAATACAATACGAGTAAATTAATTTAAAAAAATTGAAACAAATAAAAATAAAACAAAATAAAAAAAATTAAAAAAAATATAAAAATTAAAAAAAAAAATAAATAAAAAAAATCAAAATATCGAAAAAAATTAAAAAAAAGATTTATAAAAATATTGAACGATGTTAGTTAATGTGACAAAATGGTTCTCGTTAATTTGTCTGTCAGTCCTTAGTATTTAGCCTTAACCACTCAAATAAATTGGTTCAAACTCACTTCTTTGGATTTTTGGTGATTCTCTTAAGTAGTTAATTTTTTGTTTATGTGTTTATTAATTATAATTAAGATATGCGTGACTATACTACAAATTTAATTTTGAAAAATTTAGATTATAGATAACCCTTTGTTCTTTTTTTTCTACTTAATATAAATAATCTGAACATTTTGATAGATCCTGCTTCCCTTGTAATTGTTATAACCAAAAAACCAAGTCAATGGTCGCGTTCGAGTAAAATTTAAAAAAAATACGGATTGGTTGGTATTGTTGTAATCCTATATAAAAAAAACAGCTGATGAACAAACCAGCTATTTTCAAAAATAAATCTTAAATGTATCCTAATTTTTTTTAGATTTTTGTGAAAAAAAAAAATACATCTGAAATATGTGTCAGCTGATTTTCAGCTGTCTAGTCTCTCACTTTCTGTGTCAAAGGATTAAAGAACACGCAGGATTTCTAGTTTGTGTTTCTTTTTACATACATTTTGATTTTAACTGAACAAAATAAAATATAATATAAAATACAAAATACAGCAAACCTATCCAATCTGGTGTTGGTCATTCGAAAACATATCCGATGCAAAACGATCTCAGATACCCTATCGGCCTATCACTCGAACGCGGCCATTCATTTGTTTTAACTTTTAATTGCTGTTAAAATAAGTATGTTTCAACACGTTAAAATAACGGGAAACAAAATGAAATTTAAATATTATTAAACCTATTATATTTTGAATATTTCAATTAAGAAAATTAGGGTATATGTTTGACAATCTCGAAAAAACGCAATATTTTGTTAATAAGTTTTCCACTGCAAGGAAACAAAATCAAAACGCCGCGCCGAATGACATAAACCATGAAACCAATAGTACAAATACTCGCTTTATACGCAATGAAAAAAAATCGCAAATTATTTTTTCCGTTTTAGAACAAATAGGAACATGACCATAAAAATTCTTTATGATTCCAATATAAAAATCTAGAGGTAGAGAGACAAAATATTAAATATTAAGTGTGTGCTTTCATTGTAAAACCACTAAGGAACAAAGGAATGAACTCAAAAACAGTGATGTTTAAAAAAAATTTAAAACAACACAAAAATTATTTTTTTTAATCAATTAATCAACTTCAAAAACAAGATTAAGCTAAAAACTAAAAAAAAACAGAATGTTCCTGGGCAAATGTAAATAACTTAAAAATCGTTGAAGCGGTTTATTTAAAAATTAATTTTTTATACATTCATCCTGTCTCAAGAATAATGGTCCAAGCTAAAACTTGTGAAATCAATTCAATTTGCAGCATTTTGTATGTATTTTGAAAAAAAAAACATACTTTGTTACAGTTTTCAGCATATGCCAGGCAACCATGGATTTTTTCATTCATCAATTTATTGGTTAACAACTGGACAATTTTAATTCTGCTGTCGCTGTACTGTGACCTGTGACGCTACGTTGTTTCTGTGTATGTATGTATATGCGTTTCGTTTTCCTTGTTTTTGTATTCTTTTCTTTTGGTCTGTGCTGTTTGTTGCAACATGCAACAATTAAGTTCTTTTTTATTCTATGAACTAAAATGTATGAAGCAGAAAACACTTCAAACTTATTATATGTATGGTGGAGGCAATCTCGGTGGAGGCAATCTGAAATTGGTGCCTTTTTCTTTCTATGAAGTGTCCTGTCTTTATTATTATTTAGTCTATGATATTATGTACACAGTTTAATAATAAGAAACCATTTATTTTAGATTGTTTTATATTATTATTTATCAGTATAAAATCCAGAGAGATAAAGATATTAATACAACAAATTTGGTAAACTTTTGATTTTGGCATCAATATTTCCATTAAAGTAAATTGAAAAAAAGGAAAACAAAAAAAAAACACATGAATAAAAAGAAAAGACGATTAAATAGAGGAAAACATTCAGGATTGTATAACATATTATATACTTAGTAAATGATAATTCATTAAACTGTAAATAATATACATGCACACATAATTTAGATATATACTACTTAATAACAACGTTGTATGATTTTGATCAAAACAAAAAAAAAATAATAAAGTATAATAAAATTTTTCGATTTGTTAAAAAAAGTATGAAATTGTTTATTTTGTTTTTATCCAGACGTCAAAAATAATTCCTAGGTACCACCAGTCACCACTGCAGGAAAGATATTAACTGCGAAAAGTAATTATGCTAATAATATTTTATCAGGTTCTTCTTCATGATACTTCGGAATGCTGTTAGTTTGTCGCTAGTAGTTCGAATCGATGCACGCATCATTTTCTTCATTTATCAGTATATATTTCGATATTTACTTTAAAGCCCTTTTTAATAATTGATAAAATAAAAGGAAGTTGAATTTTAGGTTGGCGGAAAGGAAATGCAAAACAAACTTAATTATTTAAAAGGAATTTTCAAATGGGATGGAAATTTTGAGAATGGAGAATTTTAAACAAAAAGAATTTTTAAGATGAACTGATTATTTAAATAGTTGAGAAAAAAATTTGATTGCAAATTGATGAACATTTTCTAGGATTTTGTAACCTCTTTTATATCTACACAAAGTTGTTTTTCAATCAATTTTTTATTTTGGATTTCAGGTATGGTGGTAATGGGGTGCCAGATGTCACATTGAAAATTCAAGTGTGCCAAAAAAAAAAGTTGTGAAAATTGTGCCCAATTTACCTGCAAACAAAGGTTTGCTATAAACTGAAGTATTTATCATATTTTCCTTCAAAATATACTAATTTTCGAAGGTTTGAATGAAACAACAACAATTTAGTGGGCTACCACCAAGATTTTACAGGCTGGAGTTATAGCTATATTTCACGACTTTCAAGCCCGTCATCAGACTTATTTTTTAGTGGTGTTTGGTCTTTGTTCAAATTATTTGAACTATTGAACGTGAAATAGTTATAACTCCAGCCTATAAAATCTTGGTGGTAGCCCACTAAATTGTTTTTGTTTCATTCAAACCTTTTATATTAATATGATGATGCGAAAGCTTCGCAGCCTAACTGCGAGTGTATTATAACACAAAAAAACCCTTATTAACTAATTTTCTTTTATTAATGTATGTATAAACTTAAATTACTTATTCAGTAGAAGGATTAAATATTAAAATAACAAATATCTGTGTAAAATGGGCGGTAGAAACCAATAAAATATATTTATATACAGGGTGTCCTGAAATCACCGCCACAGAAGAAAACCATGAGTTCCTGAGGTCATTTGAAAAATTTAAGCGGTAATTTTCCTTTTTTCGTTTGACTGGCTCTAACTTTGCCAAACTACAACCGATTTTGTAATTAGATACTAAACTTACTTAAAACCAACAGCAAAGTTGTAGAGTTGAATATTACTACTTCTTGAATAATTTCTGTTTATTTAAGATTTACCATTTTTGAAATTTCACCTGGTGCATACAACTGTTCTTAACTTTATTTAATTTGTCAACAAATAAGAATCAAATATCTGAAATAGTTCAACGCATAACGTTTTTAAGAAAATAATTATAACAAAAAATAAATTAAATACTTTTCAATACTGAAGCATCAAATTTGTCGTCTTCTCTAACAGTGTATGCTTACCAGGTTACTAAAATATTGACTTCAATTATTATGTTAACAATAATGTTAAACTTGTCTATAATTATAGATATCTAATATCGTTTATAATACATGCATTGGATAAAATAAAATAAATTTGCCTTAAAATATGCAATGATTTAATTAATAACCAACGTCGTATATCATTCAAAAGCCGCTGTACAGTGTTAAACACATAAAAGAGTGTCTACTTTTAGAGTATAATTCAAATATCAACAAAAAAAATATGAAATATGAACACATTTTATCCATCTCTATTTTAAATAATATAAAATCATTTTCAATAGAATTAAATTTATGTAAAAACTGTACAAAGATTGTTACCCAACATTTTCAAATAAGATGTCCCATTATAATATTGTTTTGCTTTAGAAAGACTTACTTATTAAATTAGTTGTGTGGCTCAAAACAGTTTTTATTGTTTTGTTTTTGAAAATATTTGTCATTTGCGTCACGGCTTTTCGTTAAAATATGAACTTGTTATTAAAAACTTGCTTTAACATCGTTAACTGTAACAGATTTTTCTTAAAAAAGCCATTCATTGAGTTACATACGTCAAAAAACTGAAATGAGAAAAATTAATTTATTTGATTTTTGGTATTTTCAAAAAATAGCTCTTATCCAATCTTTGAGATGCATAAAAATAATTATTATGTTTCAAAATTTTGGAAAAGACCCTAAAAATAATTTTTTGTAATGAGTTAGATCCTAAACGGTTGGAGGAATTTGCTTTAAATTTGAGAAAGCCAAAGAATAATACACTTAATTAAAAATTGATATTTAAGTTTTAGTAGGCTCATTTGTTGAACTGATTTAGTTAAAATTTTGTTAATAGATAGTTAAATTTATATTTCGGGAAAATAGTTAGTAATATAAAATTTATAACATTAAAGTGACCAATTTTGTTTAGGATGTTTTGACTTTTTACAAAAATTAATCAATATACATATATAAGAAAACAAATACAAACAATTATATAATATCCCCAATGATTCACCATTAACATTCTCAAACCACAATCCAGTCTTGAATACAATCATTAGACTTAACAAATCTTGTACCGTTCTTTAAATCCTATTCAGGAAAAAAAGTAAATAATATCAATGTAATAGTTTTAGTTTCATTCTTTTATAAAATGATAATAACAAAAGCAGTTTACTGCATTAAATTCTGCAAACAAGTTTTGCCATAAATTAATTTTGAACCAAGACATAATTTAATCAAATATATTTACACCACCGATTAACTGTCTTAAATCTAAACCAACCAACGCAACGTGAGAAACAATTCTTTGCTCCCATAAAATATTACTTTACTGACGTCATCTTTGATAAAACAACTGGTCATTATGAACCTACATTTTATGTCAATGTTGCGTGTCTAGATCTGATGATGAAGTAAGTGGGAAGATGGTAGGCACATAAGATAGAGAAGGTAACACAAAAAATAAAAAAATAATACAAATCTATTCGAAGAAATAAGGTAAAGATGGATACAAATGCAAAACAAACAAAAAATTATAAAAAGAATCGCTTGGTCGAGAATAATAAAACTAAAATGTAATATAATGTGTTCGATGAAGGTCACATATGTATATCATCAATAAAATAAGCACATTTTAATCTCCACTGAACCAGAACTAAGAAAATGCAAACAACTCATTTCATTTGTTATTCTAATAATTTTATTTGGAAAAAATGACAAATTTATATTGATCAAACAAATTATAAGAGATACTAAAAATAAAAATAAAAATAAATTACATTGACCAATCAAAAACTTAAAATTAAATTGTTTTTTAATAGACCATATGCACTATCACTGGTGGAGAATTGATCTCTAAATCTTATAGTGATATTTCATAAAATGCTTTGCTAAATACTCTAGAGAACAAAATAATGGGTCATTCATTTCGTGGTTTCAAGTTGGTAGCGCGCTACAAAAGTGGTGATTCAAACGTAACCACTTTTCATCCATTACCTGATGATGATTATAGTCGTCATAATCGACCGACTACGCAAGCAATCGGTAAAATTGTGAAGAAATTTGAAGAGAGTAGAGGCGTTATTGAAGTCGTAAGGCATGTGCATCATTGTAATGCATGCTCTGTCGATAATATTGTTGCTGCTGATGATCCGAATTTATTGATTTCCCGGCATTCGTAGCAATTAACCGATTTTTTTTGGCTGGATTTTGAAGATCATGACTTGGGCGATATGTTCTTCCAACAAGACGGGGCAACAAGCCACACAAAATGATCAATTATGGCTTTATTGTGTGAGAAGTTTCCTGGTCGAGTATTTCATGTTTTGGCAACGTCAATTGGCCACCAATATCATGCGATTTGACACCGTTAGATTTTTTTCTGTGGGGCTACGCAAAAGACCGTGCTTACGCAAATAATTCCCAAACCCTAGATGCATTAAAAACCAACATTACTCAAGTCATGGCCGAGATACCGCCAGAAATGTGCGAAAAAGTGGTTAAAAATTACCTCAAAAGAATCGCATGCTGCAAATCTTCCCGAGGCGGCCATTTGAATAATATATTTTTCACATTTAATGGCAAATAATAAAATAAAGTGTTCTTCAAAAATGTATCGCTGTGTCTGTTGCTTTACTTTCGAAACCGAAAAATAAATGTCCTTATAATTAAATTTATCAACTACATATGTCAAAAAATTAATACTGAACAATTTTATAGCTGTAAACCATAATATAAGAAAAATTTTATTTGACAATGACAAAGCTTATGTTCCAAGTTTAAAGGCAAAGAAATGCGGTGCTGATATATTCACTGAAAAACAGCGCTTATTGTATGTTACCTACATTTTTTACATATTATGTAAGAAAATTTATTTAATTTTTTTTTCTACAAACCCTTATCTTACCTAAACCTTTATTGCAAGAAGAATTCGTTTAACAGAATTCTTTTTTTTTGAACTTACTTCATATAGTTATTTATGAACTTAGGTAAACGAAAGAGCTGACCATCGAACTTTATTTTAATAATAAATGAACAAAAGTAGATATATTTCTCCTTTTTTACTAAAATGATGTTATATATTTTACGTTAAATATGAAAAATTTTAAGGGTTTTGGATTACCTTTTCAACATTAGTATCTATAATAAATTGTATTATCGATTAAAAATGAGCCTTTAACACGTCTATTTAAGAGTAAGTAGATAAAAACTATTTCATGAACATTTATAATTTAAATACGAAATTAAATTAATTATTTTCTGTTTAAATAATATGAATAGCTTTATATGAACTTATGCTTTGATATAATAAGCGTACAGAAGAGCAAAATTTAACTAACAAATCGACAGCTGGCGATGAAGACTAGAGTAAAATTTATCAAAATTTATTCAAAAACACGTAGATAGAATCGAAGAATGTTATAAAATTTAAATCAGTGGGTACAAATAAGTTGCATTTTTATAAAATGATTACTATGGAAGTTGTATCAGATCGCGAACTCCCAAAATGTTTCGTTTGTTCATAAATTGGTTTAGATAGTAAATATTTCAAATCTTTTGCCCTCTACCAATATTTAATTCATAACCATGAAAATTCATGTCATCTGAAAAAACAACCCAAGTAACATTTTTGCTCTCATAAGATGCTCCAAGAGTTTAACTAGACTAATGTAAGGGAGCTAAAAGTAATCTTGAAGACTACTACTAGATTGTTAAAATACTGTTAAAAGCGTTAAATGGCCTAGTTATGGGAGGCTCTCACCTCAACTTAGTCTTGCTATGAGTATGCGTCTCTTCTAATGAGATGCGCTCAAAAGAGAACAATATTTGTATTTGTATTTGTAAACTTTAAAAAATTGTGTATCTTTCTCTTGGAATAATATTGTCTTTCTTATTTTCTCAGAGAGCAACAAACTACTTTTTTATTTTTGTGTGTACGTCTCATGTCAAAAAACTGATAGGCTTGTGTGAGAATTTATTTTGTAAGTCAATTATATTACTATAATGGCGAAACTTTATATTTATTATTTTTCACACATGGGAACCTCAATATGCGGTTGAAAATGTATCTACTAATTTGGACTTTTACCTCGAAAAACAACAACGCGCCTTTAAAATAATGCATATTTAAATTATTTTATTTATAATTTTCCAATATTAATGATCTCATTAGCATCCTATTGCAAAGCTTTTGGTATTTTAACTCCCGATATTCTTGATATAGGAGGTATTATACTCAGATCCTGTAAGCGTTTTCATAGAAGTATAGAATGGCTAAAACTCTTATAATGGTGTTGTTTTGGGATCATGAAGTCTTCGAACATATGTTTAGAGCTGAAGTTTCACAAAAGGATTATTATAAGACTATAAGTTTATAAAATCCTATTTCAAGAAGAGAAATTTATTTAGAATTAAGATTTGAGTATTTTGAAGAGAGAAAAGTGTTTGACTCTCAAAATAAAAACGCTACGAGACTATTTTAAGTTTCATAACAAGATAATAGTTCTTATGTATAGCAATGGGATATAATAGAGTCTTATGTGAGTTTTTTTCAGATTTCGAGAGCCAAGCTCTGGAGAGTTTGTTAGTTGGGAATAATATTGATTGAAATATATTAATTGCAAAGTTCCAAAAAAAACCTTTAATTACATACATAATTTTCTGATCAATAATCCGAAAATGTACATTCAATTGACGAAAACAAGTTTTATTGATATTTCTTGTGCATGACTTTTGATTGCAATGCTCAAATCATCAGTGCTTCCTTATTAGGTAGGTACTAACATTTGTTTATCTTTTGACAATTTGTATTCGCCGCCAAGGTTTGACATTTTTTTAATTTTGTTATCTAAATCCCTTTGTCCCGTCCCCTAAGAAGTACTCAACTGGCAGTATAAATAAGTTTTTAACTTTTATAGTTAATATTCGAATCTTCTGCTAAAAAAAAAAAAAAAAATAACATGACATGATATGATATTTCTACCTCCAACCCCAAATGAAATTCTTCAGATTGACAATGAATCCGCAAGCCTACAAAAACACTGGTGTTTTTTTTTTTTTTATTTTCACTTCATACTTAAAATAATGTAAAAACAAAGATTAAAATATAAAATATAAAATTTAATCGAAATATTCTCCCCAACACTATGAATTAAATCATCTTCAATGTTAAGCTATTTCTTCATAATAAAAAAAAATATTTAAATTCAAACTCAATTACGGATTTTTTCAGAGCAAGTACCAAATCAATGTTAGTGTTTAATAACAATTCTTAAAATTTACCGCTATTCGGGGTCTTACATTTACTTTATATGCATGAATTATTAACGGTCTTATAATATAAGGTTAAAATAGAAATAATTTGTTTCTGTATCTAACTCTTCACTCCCCACGTTTTATTAATGATCAGATCACCTCCAAAAGTTTTGATTTTTCTGTCAAAACATAAAATTTATCGATTTTTTTTTTCTTAGACAGATACCTATAAAATACTCATACATATAGAACAGGTTCAAACTCCCCCAACCAAAAAAAAAAAACAAAAAAACCGTCTGCGGTCAGTCATTTCAATATAAGTCATCTATCTATATACTTTTTTAATGATCACAAAAAAAAATACCGAAAAATAATGGAAATGAAAACAAAACAAAATAAACGAATTCAAATAAAGGATAGAAGCAAAAATACATTCTTCAACTTTTAAAGCCCCAAGCCATGCTTTGAAAATGCTAAGACTTTCCTCTCATATTTTGCCATATAAATATTATGTGGCTAACACTACATTAGATACAAAAATGTATCTTTTTTCATTTATTTGAGGTTTTTGCAGAATTATCGTTAACAATAGAGAGCTTATATTTTAACTCACCATACCTCTCTCATCTAACACTTGCTTTTGCCTTCCAGCAAAAAAGGCTTACAAAGCATATAAAATAAAATACCATCATAATTCCACTGGAAGTGAGAAGCCTATAGAGATTCGTAGAATCGAGGCTTGTGTAGCTGAACACTGGCACCGGCTATCGCTCTTTAAGACTTTTCGCACAGAAATCAGAAAATAGTGATGAAGTCACGGAGTGGTGAATTTACTTTTATAACGATCAGATCGCCATCAAACAGGTAGATACTTTGTGAAAATGCACTCAATGGCCAGTCGAAAACAGGTAACCGACGAGCACGGGTAACGTTTGTTTTATAGGTACGGTCTTTTGTAATTCTAATTTTTGTTTGAGTATTGTTGTTGTTTTTTTTTTTTTTTTTTTTTTTTTTGTGTTTTTGTTTCTCCATTGTTTTGCTTCTTTTTTGTATGTACTTCTAACGTGTCTTGTAGTGTGGGTCGGAGTAACCCTTTTATGTACACGTTTCAAATGATATAAGCGTTGTATAAGCAAGCTTAAAAGTATACTGTTGGAAAATCATAATTGTATTGTAAACAAGATCGATTAAAACTTGAGATTAATTATTTTGAATTTATCCAATTGGAATTGCTAGTTTCCTACTTGATAGTTAACCAAAAAAAAAAAATAATATTTTTATTCGTGTTACCTAAATTTTTTTGTATATTTTTTTTTCTTTCTTTTCGCCAATTTCGGTTTCGTTAGATCTTAATCTATGTACTAATACATGTTCAAATATTGCGAAAAACCTGTTAAATTCGTGCCATTTAAATTGATTTATAAGGTTTTGTTGTAATTTAGAGACATAACTTTTTCTTACAACTTTTTGCAAATTTTAATAATCCTACGGTTTTTATTTAATTTTTTTTTTGTTTAAACTTTATCTTCCCATCCCATCACCAAACGATAGATGTATTAGTTTAAATAACAAAAGGTGTATCTCAAGGTAATCTGGAAGTTTTGTGATATTTTGTGTGCGAGATAATCTGTGACTGTGTGTAACTTGAAGTTGGTGTCGACTATACAGCAACAAAAATTAAAAAAAAAAAAAACATTTACTTGGATTATTGAAAGTAAATACAAAAAAAAATTTACGACATTTTTGCATTTTGTCTTTAATGCAGTTTATAAAATGGTAAGCTTTAAAACAAACATAATTTTTATTTTATAAACCAATTTTCATAATTATTTAACACCTACAGTTAAATTATATTTAAGGTTGAAAATGGCATATGTGTCATCAGATGTTAGTATTTGCTATTAAAATGTTAACAATTGTACACTGCTGTGCAAAAAATATATATTGACCCCAGTTTTTATTTTTTTATTTGCAAAAATGATTCAATAACTTTTTTTTTGATAGATCCATTATTATATATAGTTTATTGTTTGTATTAATTGTTTGCTTTTGCAACAGTGTTTATTTATGAAATAGAGAAAGTAATAAGATACAAAATTAGCTTTTAGGAACCGGACTTATGTTTTGCAATTAAAGCAATTTTTTTTTTTATTGGCTTTCATTGAGAATTTTTATTTAATTTGTGAGTTGTTATTCAATCGAATAAGAGTCCATAAAAATGCATTCATACCGGTTTAGATGTTCCGGATGGGGACTGGACAGACATTTATCAGGTTTAGAGGTCTTAAATTTTATTTAGATTTTAGTTAATAAAAATACTATATTATATTCAAATACATATTTGAAAAATTCTAAATTTCTTTAAATCTTTATTGACTTTAAGAAGTTAAAAAGGTCATACAAAACGCCAACTTAAACAGTCTCAAAAATATTTCCACTTGAAATAAGACACCTTCAATTTGGAACATAGAAATCCGAATTGGAATTCATCACTGTGACTTTATTTTAATAACCTGCGTACTCAAATCTTAGTACTTTAAAATTCATAAACAATATACTTTTATGGTAAAATTCGATGTGTCAAAAAAAATAGAATTCCCATCCGAAACATTCTAAAGAGTTTTTCTCCTAAATTAAATATAAACCCTTCCAGTTTGAAATTTTATATTTAATTCCATAAACTTTAAAAATCGTATAGCTTGACATAATGTACGATTAACGTATCGGATTTTACTTTAGTACTTAAAACAGAAATAACCTCACAGGCTCTCATTGACTCTCATTGAATAGACAAGCTTTGATGCAATACATATGCAAAATATTATTTTAATACAAAAATGAACTTCCCAATCATATGTTGATTTTTTTTTATATTTTCCATTTAAAAACATTTAATAGTTTTTGATTAAATTTTAATTTTTTTTTTAACAAATAATAAACATATAATTCTAATGTGAAAAAAAGAAATAAGAAACGAGAAGAACTGAAATGCACAAACCTGCTGTTTTAGCACTAATAGTTATTGCTTCTTGAATAGAATATGGAGTGGAGGGTATTGCTATATTAATACAAAAATAGAAAATCTCAAAAAAATTTTTGTAAGAAGTTATGTAAAAGAAGGCAACAACTTAAACAATTGTTTTTTATAGTTTTTTTTTTTTTGAAAATTTAAGCCCTTATTCTATATTTCGTTTTCCTTATTTGTGTATCCAATAAAAGGATGAATATTTTAGTTCGAAGGAAAAACAAAACAAGTCTTTACTACCCTTTCCTATCTGACTTTATTCTAAGAAATAACATATGGGAAACCTCAAGTGTTTACAAAATTTAAGAAATTTTTTGAGTCACTAAAGAAAAAAACACTTTTCTTTTTGTCTTTTCATTATTTCTTTTTCTTTCCCCTTTTTTGCCATATCACTACAACGTTTTGATGATCTGGTGACTTACTGGCATCAAAAAAAAAAAAAACATCAAAGTTCAGTAATTGAATTAGGGACATAGCTATTTCGAACCAATTAACGGTGTCAAATCACATGATCTTGGTGGCCAATTGATGTCGCCAAAACGTGAAATTACGCCACCAGAAAACTTCTCACGCAATAAAGCCATAATTGGTCGTCTTGTGTGGCTTGTTGACCCGTCTTGTTAGAACCATAATACCACATATTGTCCAAATGCAAAATACGCCATAGTGATGTGTACGATTAGTTCAATTGCTGCGAACGGCGGGTAATCGATTAATTCGGATCATAAGCAACACTTGCACTTGCAGCAGCAATATTTTCGACTAAACGTGCATTATGATGATGCACACTTCAAATGACAGTTGAGTTTGAAAGGTGGGCAAATGCCAGAGCTACCAACTTGAAACCATGAAATGAATGACTTTTTATCTTGAACCAGCTGGAACTTTGCTTCGCACAAAATTTATCATCAATTTTAGGGTTTGGAAAAGTGAAACAACTCCTTACAATTTTCGGCATATTTTTTGACAAAATAAAATAAAACTGAAAGTTTAAAATATAAACATATATAAATTAATAGATATTTTACCTTAAATGAACATTGAACAATAGAATTGTTTTTTTTTTTTAGTTACTGTTTGGTTTATTTCATCAATCTACTATTTATAATATTAATTTATTTTTGTAAAGTTAAGTAGAAAAAAGTAAGGTTACAAAAAAGCAACAACAAACAGTGCCTTATTTTTGTGTGAAGCTTAAAACTAATAATTTCAAAAATTGAATGTTTGGAAAAAATTATATTTTTTTTTTACAAAAAAAAAAACGTTGCCATTTTTGATTTAAATTGGTAAGAACTAAAAGTTTTCAGTTCTTTCTTTAGTTCTTTAATTATATTTAATAAATGTAAGGTAATATCAGAAACATTCTAAAAAAATTATAGCTATTTAAAATTTAAGGCTATCAGGAAACAGAGCTAAAACTTCGCAGTGAAAAATGTTTAAGGGTTTGCATCGCGCCAGTGTGATGGGTACTCTCAGTAATAACCATGTAAATTAATTTAGAAAAGAAAAAAATTCATTGACGTCCGAAGTATCGGCATTCGATTCAAAGTATACCTAATACATTTTCAAAAATTCATTTATGGTTTGCAAAAAATAAAAAAAAATAACATACGAAAAAGAGGATCATTAAAATTTGGGTATATCAATTTTCATTCAAGAAAACATGATTTAGACTTCTTTGAAGCTGAATTAAAAAATATATACGTGGTGATTCGCTTAAGGTGTGTGTTGGGTCCAGACAAGAACAAATTGTATGAAAGGGGAGTTTATTCCCCCGTCGTTTAGCCATGAGGGGCAATTTTCTAAAAATTTGACTTAAAACTGAAAAAGACTTATCCAAAAAGAATGTAACACTTACAATGCCTTGCTATAGCTTTTTGTTAACTCAGAAATCTCATCTTTATTTTCTTTTTCAAACAAATTTTCAAACATAAAATTAACTTAAAAATATTGTAACAATTTTTTTTTTTTTAATGTTCGTAATTAATGAATAAAAAAGTTCCTACTATCTTTGTTTTCAAAATTCAATGCTTATATTAATTTTTAATCAAAAACAAAATCTGCATGCTAGTTTTCTGGCTTTACTATTGTTTGTTAATTTTCTTTTCAGTTTTATTATTTTTTTTTTTTAGAAAATTGCAACTCCGGCTAAACGATTTTTGCTTTTTGTCACATCGTATGCAAATCACCCTACATATATTTTTTTCAATTCATTTTTAAAGTAGTATTATATTTAAACAAAAACTTTTAAGATTACATTAATCTTAGGTAATAATATTTTTGCACATTACTGTTTAAACTATACACTCCTTAAAAAACTTTTTGGACTTCATGGCCACTTCATGTTGAGACATTTACTTTACCTTCCTCGTTTTAAAGCGTTGGTTGGTACATTATGTCTATATATAACATACAAAATACGTAAAGACCTTTTTTGCGTGGGTTTTAACTTAGATGTTTGCAAAAAAAAAAAAAATGAATATATACTCTTAAGTAAATAATGATGGATGTTTTTCTTAAATTATCTATATACACTTAGATACTTAGATATATTTATGTTTGGTTATGAACCGGATACGAATTAATCTGGAATTTTGTTTAAAAAAAAGAGTATCGACCAGTTGTCACTCTCGAAATAAAATTAAAACTCCTACGAAATACGAATTGAATAAACAAAAATGTGAAGTCTTATTTGTATAGAGTTAAATTTGATGTAAAAGGTCAAGGAGAGTCAATTTCTGATAAAACATTAAAGTAATGTTAACTAATTGAATTTTTTAAGGACTTAAACGGGAATTTATGGAATTTATTTTAAAGACAAAAATTATCGCCAGCTAAGACGATAGGATATTATTTATAAAAAAAAAACAACTTAAGTTCTACATTTTGCATTTTAAAGGTTATATTTTTTGTAAATAAAGAAAAGACTATAGTCTACAAAGTGAAAAGTGTTTTTTTTTTTTTTTTTTTGTATTTATTTATATATTATATTTTTTGACCTTTTTAACGCTTTATTGTTCCTACACCTTATATGATGACTAAAAATGATTCAGCTATTTAATTTCAACAATATAGTCAAATTTTTATAATTTTTGTTCAAATGAGGACTGTTAAATGCTATAATTATGAAAACTAAAGAAAAAATATATAAAAAAAATATATATTTGAGCATAATAAGACGTGGAAGTCTCAATTTTGACATCTTCTTAATCTTTTAGCTGAATCAGCTGCTAAACCTCAAATTTTTGAATCCATATAAAAGCTAATTTTAACTACATATATACCTTAAATAAGTATATATTTACATTTATAACTACTCGTAAAAGTAAATGAATTTTGTTCCACCCTTTTGACCTAATTTTAACCAATTTCATATATTTACTTTGTCAACATAAAATAGATCTAATTTTAATCAAATCATTGCCATATAATTATTCCAAGAACTAAAAATTAACAAGACCGTTAACCCATTAAAAATGATGCTTATTGATTAAAATTTCTTACCATTGTATGAGGAACTTTACCTCGTTTATATAGATAAACAGTTTACAACCGTTTCTTGTATTTTATATATTATTCACAAAAGAACTCAGTTAAATTTTTCCCATCGTTTTAAAATAAACTTTGATGCAAAATTAATATGCGTGTGATGGTAAAATTAATAAATAAATATTTTCACAAACAAAAGAAAAGCAAAAATATTTTATTCATCATCTCAAAAGCATAGCTCTTAATGGAGTTCATTAACCTAAAGCTGGGAGCTATGTACATATATTTACGTAATTTCATCTATCGGTATTTTATCTATTTTTTTTTTCGTTTGTCGCTGATGGTGGCTGCTTTTCTGGAATACAATGATGAAGAAAAGTAAGATGTTTGCTGGAAATCATTAGTTCCGTTTTTATTATGTCTTTAATTTTTACCCAGAGATTCCATAGAATATATACTCGTATAGAAGATGTTTGGGAGGACAAGAAGTGTTAAAACATCAATTAGGTATGGGTTGCAATTAAGAAACAGTAGTTTGCATTACTGTTAATGATTAAATTTTTACTTCGTAGTTTTAATTTAATAAAATTGTAGGACTAATAGGGAGATCCATGAATTCCCCTTTTTTACCGTTTTTCTCTTATAGTTGTATTCTCATGGTTCCAAACAGCGTTGCCAAAGTGATACGATAATGTTTTTTGACACAAAAAAAAATCATAGTGGCAATGTGAAACAAAAACTTTCAATTTTTTATAATTATTTGATGTATTATACCTCACAGTGGACTGATATGATTGGGTCTTGCAAAAACTGTGACACGGAAATTTCTTTTTGGGTGGCAACGCCGGTTTCAAATATATAACTAGAATTTTTGATCGAAATGACAAAAAGGAAACTATATTATAGTCATTTATTTGTTCACTTTAAAATAAATTATACAAAGTTAAATACAACTGGGTTCTACGTATTTTAAATGGAACTTTAAACAATTTATACGAAAATGATTAAATACTTCCTGAAATGGCTTAAAAATAGAAAATAAGCTCAAAGGGAGGTATACAAAATAAAAAAAGATATTCAATCGGAAATTACGAGATCAATTTTTTAGAAAATAATTTATAAAATAATTTTTTATTTTATAAATTATTTTCTAAAAAATTGATAAACCAAAATTGTACATACCATTATTGACTATTTATTAATTAGCATTTTAAAGTACTAAGTCATAATAATAAGTACAAACTTAACCCATTAGAACACAATAGGTTGGTCAAAATTTATTTTCATTTTTTTTAATATTTTTTTTTTTGTTTAAATGATTGTGTATACAAAATTTAGTATAAATTGGTTAAGCGATTATACGTTCGTTTTACCATTGATCTCAGTTTTGTACTCAAATTATTTGCATTTATTATTTTAGTTTTTAAATTTTTCTTATATCTAAGAATTTTTATATAAATGATTCCATTCCTGAAAATTTTCCAATTAAAGAGATTAAGTGGCAAAAATCTTTGGAAGCCTTTAAAATACAAATTTTTGATTCTCTCGGAATAATATAATATGAACAAAATCTGTACCAAATATTAAGTGAATCCGTCTCTGAGTTATATTAAATAAATTAGAAAATTAGATTGGGAAAATTTATATCGATACACGTCAACTGCGCTGAGATATAGAGAACGTTCTAGTTATAGAAGGAGAATTTTTAACAAACAAAAATAATAAAATAATTGAACTTTAAAATAACTGTCAATCTGGTAGACGGCCTTTGGTCAAACCTTATGAAACATGATATAAACAAATTGTAAATTTAAAATTATGTAGCTTAATAAAGTTTTCAACTAATTAACTAATAAATAAATTGTGTGGCGTGACAGCTCGTAAGAACCAGGTCCTAGTGACTTATTTAACTTTCACTGGCAGGAATGAAGGGGATCTACAATTTACTACCAAATTCGAATGACTATGTATACCTACTCATACCAGTTACAAAGTTTAATCAAAATCGTTGATGCTTTTTTTTTTAAAATATTAAAATTGATGTGGATGGGCTTAATCAAAATTTCGAATGTCTCCTCTAGAATTTCTCATAAAAATAAGTAAATTAAAGTCTCTTACCGCCAAATTATTAACTTTATACATCTAGATTTAAAATTAAATCCGGATGTATTAACATTGAATTTATATAATTTACATCCGGATTTAAGTTTTAATCTGGATTAATTGGGTGAATAATATGGGCGTTAATGTTCAATGTTCATCAGTGCACAAAATCATTTACTGGCGGAGAATAGAAAAAAACACTTTTTTTTATTTTTCTGTGATCGTAAAGTTAAGTTTGATTAAAATCTCAAAACTTACATGAAACTTATATACTTGGCTTAAAGAGGAAATATATACATAAAAATCATGGTACAAATACACAGAATTATTGATGGTCATATTTACTCCCAGTACATATTTGACATTTTTCCGTTGTTGTGTATGCACTTTCTCTCTTTAATTAATAAATAAAGATAACACTAAACCTTAGTGGAAGCTATAGCTTCACCGTCAACGCACTTGTTGAATAATTTTTCCTTTTACTGATATAACTTTAATATCTGGTTCAGCAAAAAAAAAAAAAAAAAAAAAGCATAAATTATACCACCACACCACCATCAAGACAAATTGATACAGCCTTGTCTGCCCCAACCAGATATCATTTATTAAAAAAGTCAGCAATCATCTGTGCTTTATCTAAAAAAAAAAAATCATGGGATGTTTCATTTGTTTCATTTAGGAACTCTGCTTAAAAATTCTATTTTTGTTTTGCTTTTATTCATTAAGTTCAACACTGAATGTATTTTATTTAATTAAAAAAATTATATTAATTTCAATTTTAATCTACTTAATCGTTATTTAAGGAAACCAGTATCGAAATGCTGCTCTAAATTTAAATACACATTTATTTTCAATAAGGTGTGTGTGTGTATATATTATAAGACAAAATTGTCTTACTTGTATTCTCGTCCCTTCTAATAAACTTAAACTTAAAAAAATTAAAGTTTAATAAATTGATCAACAAAGAAAATAAATAATTGATGTGGCGCCTCTCCTTGGCAAATAATGAGAAACAAGATAATGAATTCAAGATTTAAGTATTTTACCAGACAAAAAATAAATAGTGCAAGTTTTCAGATCAGCTCTTTTATTTTGAAGAATAAATAACGCAAGTTTGCAGATCAGCTCTTTTATTTTGTTGAATAAAACAACTTTCAACTGTGTTATATCAATACATTTTACTTTATTACCTACTTTTATCCAGTATAAAATGTATGAATGTATGTATAGTAGTTTGTATAAAAACTTGAACCAATATCAAATATGGCGGCCACACTCCCACTGCTCAAGAAGCTTATACGGTTGGACTTGCATATAGAATTAGATGTATTTTTTCATAAGTACAGTAATATTCTGATGGTATAAATTACCATTTTATTTGCAATGCTACGTCGTCGTCCCGGCCTGAAAGCTTTAAAAAAAATATTCTATGCGTTAAATCAGAATTCCGTAAATATAATTGCATTCAAACGATTTAACTTTTCTTTTTAAGTTATTTTAAAATTTTTATCAATTTTTTTTATATTTTCTGATTTTATGATAATAATCATTATCACTTAAATTCTTGGCTGCAGAAAAAAAAAACAGTTAAGTTAAGAATAACATGCAAGAAGGTGAAGAATATTTATGTATCCCGTCTACAAATTACAAGAGTCTGACAAGACTGCTGATAAGTTTGTGAATCGTCAATAATTTTCATTGAATTTCTTCAGGTTCTTGGACACGAGTTTGTGTACACACACCTTAAATTAATTCTTCTGAGTTGCATTCATAAAACGCAGCCATGACGTTGCGTCGTTGTCTTCGTCGTCGAAGTCGTCGCCAGGTATATAATAAAGATAATATCTTATGGGTTATTATTGAATGCATTTGTGTTGACGTGGTATCAAATTAGGAAGTCGTTGTAAGCATACATAACAACAACAACAACAAAAAGAACTGAAATTTATGGTTGATTTATTTCTCAAGTGAGATGAATAATGAGTTTTTTTAATTTATGAAATTTTATGCTAAAAAAAAAACCTGATTATGTACAAACATATGTAGTTACAAATTTATTTTTTTGTAATAACGCCCAAATATTTTTTGATAGCTGAACTTTTAATTCATAAATCAATGATTTTAGTTAGTGCTGGTAAAAAAAAAACTATTGTTTGCAAACAGTTGGCTCAAAAATTTCATTAAATAATTATCTCTAAGTCATAAACTTTAATTTTGAAAACTACATTAAATTAAAATGCTTTTATACCGTTAACCAAGGGATACTATAATCACATCCAAATTTTGCAAAATTGGAAAATTTTGATCGTGAATTTTAAATTTTCTCAAAATGAATTTCATTTCATGTTTTAGTGGAATTTGGGATATTAATTGTTCCACCCACTATCATGCCCAAACCAAGGAACCATTCGTTCTTAATTTCTTGAATCTTTGTTATCATATAAAATGTTTTCTTTGAAATTTTGTAGTTTGACAAATGTTCAATAGGTGGTGTTACGAAGCGTGGTAGGACTTATAGTCTCGAAAACTACTAAACGTCCTAAGAAAGCTAAAGTTTTATAGTAAATTTTTGTTTGAATCAAAGCCATGACATGTGTAATTTTTTTTGAAAATCCGCTTACTACCACGCGCATTTTCCTTATATCTGAATATATATAAAGTTTAAGTTTTGTAATTAAAATCTCTTGAGCCTAGAGCATGACATGTGTAATTTTTGTTAAAGTCCGCCTACTTTTACACCCACTTTTCTTATAACGGGTGTTTTTTTTTTTAGAGGTATAGAACTTTAAGTTGGCAACGCTATTTTAACTTGCGGCCATTTTGTCAGCTGTCAAGTGATTTATTTTTAGTTTGGTTTGGCATTTCAACATGAATAGACTGACGCCTGC
The DNA here is from genome assembly GCA_951394125.1 of Epistrophe eligans. Lineage (NCBI taxonomy): Eukaryota > Metazoa > Arthropoda > Insecta > Diptera > Syrphidae > Epistrophe > Epistrophe eligans. The sequence goes on from OX596029.1 coordinate 84,560,421, forward strand.
AAAATGTGTGAATGGGCTTGGAACGAGATTGCTGTTGTTCCCGATTTTTACAAGAAAATTTTGCAATGAAGCTCATTTTTGGTTGAATGACTACGTCAATTAGCAGAACTGCCGGATTTAAAGTGCAGATAATCCTCAAGTCATTGTTGAGAAACCGTTACATCCACAAAAACTGACTGTTTGGTGTGCTTTATGGGTTGGTGGAATAATTGGTCGCGTACTTCTTTAAAAACGTTACAGTCAATGGTGACCGCTATAGAGCTATTATTGCTGACTTTTTCGTTCATCAATTGAACAACCATGATGTGCAGGAGCTTTGGTTTCAACAAGACGGCGCAACATGTCACACAGCTCGTGCCACAATTGATTTATTGAAAGAAACGTTTGGTAACCGCATAGTTTCACATTACGGACCCGTGAATTGGCCTTCAAGATCGTGCGATTTAACGCCGCCGCTTGACTATTTTCTGTTATAGGATATATTGTGAAGTCGCTAGTCTACGCGGATAAGCCGAAACGATTGACCACTTGGAGGACAACATTCGCCGCGTTATTGCCGATATACGGCCACAAATTTTCAAAAATTTGACCTCCAGATTATTAGAAAAATTGGTTGAGAGATGGTGTAGAGTATACGAGTTTAGTAAAATCCGCCCATTACCGCACCCACTTTTATCATATTTTAGTTTTCTCCTTATTGGAAAATTAAAATTTTGAAATAAAGCTTTATGCAATCAAAAGCATGTCACATCTTATTTATTCCGCCCACTAACACGCCCACATTTTCATATTAAAATTTTATCGCTATATATAACGTCCTAAGACAGTTGAAAATTTATATTAAATTTTTTACGATTCAAGACCATGGCCAAAGTAGTTTTTTTTCGAAACTCACCTACTACCAATTTGCATTTAAAAGACCTTAGACACACATATCTATAAAATTATACTAAATATATTAAAAATATGTTTCCAAAAAAATTTTATTGTGCAGAGTGATCTTTTTTTTTTTTAATTGCATGCATGATTTTTGACCACTTTTTCAATAGGTTCTTCATTTTCTAATTACCAGCCAGTTAATATAGAAGAATATTTATAACAAAAACCTTTTGTTTACTGCTCATTGTTCATGTTCATATTTTACATACATCACACTTTATATTATAATTAAATAACCACATTCCATATAAATGAGTGTGTATTTATATAATGCTTCAATGGAGGTGATGATGATGATAATGATGCGAGCCTCGTTAATGAAAATTTTAGGACATACAAGTAGATAATACAAAACATTGTATAAATATTTAATGCTTATACAAACCAAAATTAATTTTATAATTACTTTAGTAGGCATATCTGCATAATAATAATTAAAGCACACATTGCATAACATTAAATCCCAATTAATTTAATAGCTATGATGGTTTATTCCCTGAAAAATAGCCAATGGTCATGCAAAGAGTAGGTATAATATAGTTGCATGATAAGCAATACATGTGGTGTAATAATAATAGTTGTGACCTAAATACATACATATATGAATGTACATATTGTGGAAAGGCATTATTCATAATTGAAATAATTTATCAATTAAAAGGCCCAAAATATTAAAATTATTCTTAAACATTATTCGCATAACCATAATAATTTATGTTTGAACAAATTTCTGTGTGTATCCTTGAACATTAAGGAAATTATTTTAGGAAACCATTACAAATGTATAGTCATAAATAAAAAAAATAAACTTTTATAACGACATTTCGTGTGTAACTAGACGTTAAGTGTTTGAAATTGTAAAATATTTGTATAGTTCTAGTGGATTATAAAAAATTAAAACTGGTCAAATGCGTTGTGCTCAGTTGCATGTATAATTTGTATGGCTTTTTTTTACAGGATATATGGTAAAACACATTTTATTTTATTTTTTTCATAGGTAATTATTAGAAAACGTTAAGAATAAAATGTCATTCAAATGCCCTACTTCAATAAATTGTTGTTTTTAAAAGAAACATTTTACAACTGGACGCTAAGTGATTGGATGGAAAAACCAACACACGCTATTATTGAGATCTTAGCAGTCGTGGTTTCATTAACATGATTCTCAACCAAAACTTCTTAATTTAGTTGTATACTGAGAATAAAAAAATATAAACACTTATTCAAAATTAAAATTTTTATAGGGTAAAATAGGGTAAAAAACCAAAAATACCATTAGAATAAAAAAAATTGTTTTTAAATACTTTTACATATGTTTGAAAGAGTTTATTTATTTAAATAAAGAAAATTGTAGGTTGAGAACAAATAGACAATTGAAAAACTTTAGATTTCTCTTATTTTTGTGAGCAAGAAGAACTGTTAATCTCACCTAACTTTATACCCTTTTAGCTCGAAATAAATTTGGAAATAAATAAGTTATGTTTCTTATTAATGTTTGTATTTTTATTGTATTATAATATGTTTGTTTTGATTTTTGTCCTTTAATCAAACACGAAAGGCAGGACGTTGGGTTAGCATACTTTTATTTAAAAAGGGGTTTTAGGTTAAAGGAAGCTTTGCAAGTGAGACAAGTATAAGCTGTATATTATATATATGTACATACTTAAACTATACAGGGTGATTCGCACAAAGCTAGAGCGTTTATATTAGGTCGAGACAAGAAAAAAATTACGAAGAAGGAGAGGTCTATTCCCCACCGTTTAGCCGTATAGGAGGGGCAATTTTAATAAAACAAAGATTTGAAAAGAAAAAAAATATTTAAAGAACAACGGTAACACTTACAATGCCATGCTATACTTCTTTGTAAAGCCAGAAATCTCTGAACAATTTTTGAAAAATTAATTTTCACACAACATTTTGAAAAAAAAAATGATTTTTTTTTAAATTTTAACTAATTAAGTACTATTTTTGTTTTCAAAATTAAATGCTCCTATTAATTAAAAATCAAATTTGTTTTCAAAATTAAATGCTCCTATAAATTTTTAGTCAAAAAGAGAAAACCGGATGCCAAAATGTCATCAAGTTTTTGAGAAAATTGAAAATAACTTAATCTACTTAACTAGTTTCTAAGTGAAATAATATCCTTAAAGCAACTAAACAATGGATTAAAGTAAAATTTAGGGAAAATTATTTTGGTTTTTTCAAAAATTGTCTCTCCCAGCTAAACGGAAGGAATAGGCACCCAACCAGCCTCCCATATCATTTCTTTCTTATAGCAACCTAACCTACACGCTCTAGCTGTTTGTCACACCTTGTGCGAATCACTCTGTGTATAAGAATTATTATAATAGAAAAAAGCTGCAAAAGGACTTGAACAACTATTGAAAATCTCTCATTCCTCCAAAACATCACTGAGATCTTAATTAAAATTGATAGGTATACCTACATAGTATGTACATAAATACTAAATAAAATTAAATTTCGATCTGAAAGTAATTCTTGATTTTGGACACAAAAATAAATAAATACAATTTTTGCAAAAAATATTTATGCAAATACAATCAGAACTTCAAGTTGGTAAAGTCTGTCCTAATTTCATTTTATTTTAAATCTTTAATTTTTTGTTTCTATAACATTTTGAATTTAATTGAAATTTAATGTTGAAATCATGACTGTCTGGAAAGTAGCAATACAAATAAATACAAATATTCTAATTCTAACTGTAGAGTTGGAAGATGTGTATCAGTAAAATACCAAAGTCTGATTCGGTTTTTTGTTTGCATCTTAAGTGTAATTCATCGCGTGTTGGGAGTGAGTTTTTTTTATTGTTCTCAAAGGCAATAAACCTACATTTACATTAAATGTTCAAAGAGAATTTTGCTATTTTATTATTTTTATTTCTTTTTACTATTTTTCTGGAATTTATCTGCCATTAGTACAACAACAACAAAAAAAATCAAAAACATCGTGGAATTTATGTAAGACCAGAGATTAAGTAGGAAAATTACAATTTAACCTCGTGAATAAATGGTTTCAAGCTCTGAAGTGATTATCTTCTTTGTGACTTTCTTCTTTATTTCGTCTATATAGTAAACTTTCAGCAATGATAAAAGAAAGGTTTGTTATATACCTACCTATTTGAATTCGCTACAACAGCACTTTATAATTTCTATACTGTTTGTTGTATATTATAACCTCAATGTATAGACGAGCACATACACCGGATATACATACACGCACGCATCAAACATGAAATTGCGAAAAATGGATATAAATTTATCTCATGTACCTACATATCTAACATATCTCTCTGTAGATTATAGGTACGTGACTATTTCAAAACATTTGAGCTTTAACGTCACCGATCGATTTTTACCTTGCAATTGTTTTTTTGTATTAGAAGAAAATACTTGATTTTCTGTCGATTTGCTTAAAAAAACGGTGGCCATATTTTCAAAATCAAAAAGGAGATTTTATTATTTAACTATAATTGATGATTAATTTTAATATAATGTATTTTAAAATTAAGTTATTTATTTATTTTCTTACAAATTGTAAAATTTCTTAAAAATTTACACTAATTCCGATGGAGATGCCAGAAAATGATGAATTTGTTTTTTTCTTTTTTATAGAACTGCTTATAAGACCACCCTAGCCCAATCTTGGTACCAAGCTCTTTTTAAACATTCCCCTGAACATTTTTTTTTTGACACATAACTTTAATTGCTACTCATTTCGTCTAAAAAAAATCCGATTATGTGATCACAATAATTATTACTACGATGATGGAAAAAATGGTTAGCGTCTGTACGTCCACTGTATAATTTGAGCTGCAGCCTAAATTGTTGGAATGATTTTCTTTAAACTTTGAAAAGAGTATTTTTATCTAACTTCCTAGGTGGAAAATTCGAATTTTTGACTTAGCTCACCTAAAACGGGTAACTGCCATACAATGATTTTGGTATTTTTCACAACATTTTCTTGAAAACGGCTGTAACGGTTTTGATTGAACTTCGTCCCTTTAATGAAAAAAAATTTACAGATTTCACTCATAGAGTAACTATGGGGACATTGAAAATGACTTGTATTACGTCAATAAAACAAAAACATGTCTAATCTTTGTGATTTGTATTTTATATACTATTGTTGCATTATAACTTAACAAACTGTCTTAGAAACCATTCTACAGTCTGAAGTACCAATTTGTATATTTAGTGTCACTTCCCAGTTGGCGGTTAAATTAATGTTGTATAATTTTTTTATTAATAAGATCTTAGTCTTAATTGTAGCTTAATTTGCAATTACACAATCATACTCATTTTCATCCGCACCGGTACAGCACTTATACACGAAATTAAAGTTACATACCATCTATCTTAACGTATATCTAGGTGTTTGACATTTTTGCTTAGCTTAGCTTTGCAGAAAGGTAACTGAATTACAGATCGATTTAAGTATAGTATACATCATATACGGTTCAACTTAGTTCTCGACTCAGTTGGTTTTGGTTGTTGTTGAATCAACCCGCGAGTTGGCTTGTTATTTTATCAATTTGACGGTTGATGAGAAAATCAAAAGATTTTGAATTTTTTTCAAATTGATTTACAAGTATTTCAAATCATTGAACTATGTATATTGTATAAAGCCAAGACATTTGATTTACTGTCCAGGCAAACCTTTTTTAAATCGAGACAAAATTTACAAAGAATTTGATGCGAAGCCCCACCTCACTGGTAATTGTTTTTATTCTATAATATTTTATTTTAAAATATTTTAAACTCATCTTTTAATCAATTTAACAATATCGAGTCGCGTAATTTACCCAAAAGTTGTCTAGTATATTCTACGTTCTTTAGGTTGATTTAGAAAAAAATCAACTTTTTTCACATTTTACCTTATTTTAAGACTTTAATCCCAAACATCCGATTATTAGAGTAGAAGTTAGAAGCTAACCAAGACCTTAACCTTGATCATCTGGTCCTTAGAACTTAAGTTATAATTTTATATAAGAGGTTCAAGTAGGTACCTATGCATATTCTAGGTTAAACAACCAAATTGATTTAGAACTTAGTTAAGTTTTTACCCAAACTATGCATATTCTAGGTTCAACAATCGATTGATTTAAAAGACTGACATTTTACCTTAATTTTAAGACCTTAACCTCAAACATCCGATTATTAGAACAGAAGTTATAATCCAAACAAACCAACCAAATCCAACCTTTACGATTTTATTATACTACAATTAATGTTCATGCACATACCTACATGCATACATATGTACATACCTACATGCATACATACATACCTACATAAACATAATATATGTACATATATCATTTTTGTGCCCGATGCAAAGCCAATTTTGTTTGCCACGTGTTTTTTTTTTTATTGCACACACTCCACCGTCTTCTCCCTTCTATCAATATGTTCTTTGTAGGTACGTACTTACCTACATACATATTTTGTTTGTTTTTTTTTCTTTTGCCGTGATGAAATATAGTTCTAAAAAGACAGTTTTTCAAGTTTCTAGTATGAAATTTTTTACGATTTTGCAAAAATTTTTATGCAGATTTGTAGCCTGTCATTTAAACTTTAATTATCTAGCTTAATATCGAACTTCCAATAATTTTAACTAAAGTTATAGGCTTCTAAGAGGGCTCAAATCGAGCATTTTTCGAATTTTACATTCCTCCACTGAATCTCGTCCGTTGGCGATGATCAAAATTTATGTACGCTGGCTGAAATTCATCACTTGTGTTTTTTGCTTCATTTTATTCATTTTGGTAGTTTCTTTGGTAACACCAACCAAAAATTCAATCGTTCTCCCCCTATACGCTAGAGTTCATCCTCTATCTTTGTTCATTTTGGTAACACCATACTTTGATCAAAACGACCCTATAAACATTTTCAATGTTAAAAAGTGCTTGAAGAAAAATAGTGTTTCAAAAAATAGCGTCACGGAAATTGGGTTTTGAGGTTTTTTGAGAAAATTACCTATTTCTTTATAGATTTTTTATGGATTGACCAATTTTACCTCACCTCCATAAATCAATTTTTTTTTTTATTTTCGCTTTTCTATAGAACATTTTCAGCTGATTTTTATATCAATTTTTTAACATTCTCCATTAGATTTTGAATAAAAATTACTCCTTTAATCAAAAATAACGGTACTTACTTAGCGTACAGCTATTTAAAAGCCGTTAACGAAAAATCTTATTATTCTTGAAAATGACTCTTATAAAAAAGTTATAAAAATTTTCTGTGATTTTATAATAAGCACTATCTATCAACTGACAGTAATAAATTTGACATTAAGCCATATTTGAACTATCTCATTAACTGATTTTAATTCAGTAAAAAAAAAAACTTCAAAATTAAGTTCAATAAGTTTGCATTTTTAAAAACAATTTCAAAATTATTTTTTGATAACTCGATTCATCGAAAATGCGTAGATTTCTTCTTTTTTTTAAATTGATTTTTAACTTCGCATTAATAAATATTTAAAAATATGGTGTTCTGATTTGTTTTCTTAAAAATTTTAGCAAAATTTTATTTATACCTAAGAAATTAATTTTTTAAAAAATCTTTCTAACGGTTTTTAAATTTAACTCATTAATTAAGATTCTTTTATTAAATAAAAAAGTTGGTGTACATGAATAATTAATTTATTCATATGAATTACAATTTTTTAATCCATAAGTCACCCCCTATAACTTATGACTTAAATTTTTTTAAATTTTTAAGTCAGTAACAAGCTTATGAATGAAATTTTTTTTTTATATTCATAACTCAAAATTCACCAACTAACTTGCTAATTAAAGCCAAACTTAAACTTTTGCCTGATCAATTTATTAAAAATTATGTTGATTTTTAAGAATTTTGTCTATTTTAAACTGTAAGTTTAATGCAAATACATTATGTAAAATATTTTTCAATTTACATCCTCTCATGTTACTACGTTTTTAGCAGGTATATAGGCTATAAAATAAAGGCTCCAATACCAAATTTATTTCTTTTAAAGCATGTTTACATAAGAGCAAGTTCGTGCGGGACAATCCTGAATTTTATTTTTAAATCAAGTTATTTTTAACGAAGAGTGTTCAGACCACAAGATCACTTGCCCTTAAGTTCATTATGGGTTAAATTTATGAACGCGACCGCCCGGTTTGTCAATTGAATTTTATTTTCTAGAGGTTGGTACACCGGTTTTTTCATGTGGACATCCATATCCAAACGCCTTGCAGCTGCAGGTAGCTCGCTTGACATTCTCTTTTTGGCCTTCAGCAAGGAAAGTTCTTCTTTTTGCAAAACTTAAATCTATAATTAAAATTAAAAGTAAAAGTACAAATTAAAACGTAAAACTTAACCTTAAGTAATTTATAAACACTATTTAAACTTAGATTCTAATTAAAATTGTAAAAAAAAAGAAAAACTAAAAGTCAAAATAAAGAAAACAAAAAAAAAAAACAAAACTCCTCCATTTTATCGTCCATCAACATTCTTTCAACATTGTAACATTTATTCAAATATGAAACAAATATTTTCAGATTCAAAATAAATAAAAAAACTATAAAATTGTATATGGTTGTTGTAAATTGTGTATAGTATATGGTTTTAAATTTAAATAAAAACTTAGTCAAATTATAATGATTCTATTAAAAAAATAAATATAAAATAAAAATATTTTTCCCCTTGAAATAAGGAGAATGGTAACCTACTTTAATATAATATTTTAATATTTTTGGACTGAAGGTGAACAAATAAAAAAGTATAACCAATGTACCTACCTACCTACTCGTTTATTATTTATAAAAGAGCAAGTTGCACGTTTGGGTATTTTTATTAAAATTTAACAAAATTTAATATTAATTTAAAATTTATAAAAATGTTATGTTTGTACATTTATATGTAATACATTTGGTTTTGTAAGTAAATATTTTTTATAGTGCGAATTGAGTGTGGGTTTCAACCATCAATCTCTTCTGGCATAGTCGTGGTGCTTATGTAATAAATTGTATTTAATATATTTTTCAAGTGTTCCCACACATATTCCGACATTCTCAATACACATCATGTTTTGCTCTTGATTCTAGCACTTGTTACTTACTGAGTTCAATAACACTCAAATTCAATTATAGGCTTGATGCCCCCGGTAGTATTTTCGTTCTAATAAAAGTATACACTTATATTAGGTACTCGCAATAAGTTACATGATATTAGGAATTTTATATTTTTATTATTTGTCAATTTATTTAAAAAAACGAAAATTTATTTTGCCACGTGTTTAATTCCGACATTAAATTTTTGCAAGAAAACCATTTCAGATTATTAAATTTTATGACATAATCGACCATCTTTGTAGTCAAATACATAATATGTAGCATCAATACTACCACCTGTTGTATAAAGTGAACATAATAATGTTGGTTAGTGATCAAAAACCAGCTTTCTCTATCTGACCAAAAATAATGCAACACACTATTACTCAACGACAAGTTCAATCTGTAAAATGTCTTGTCTCTTATACATATATTCCAAAAAGGAAATACAGCATTAATTCAACTTGAAAGATGAATAAATTAATGAATTTAATAAAAATAAGAAAAATGATTTAGTCCTCTTAGGGTAGTTTTTTACGCGTTTACACGACTTTTAGGGTCAACCTGCCAACGCAATTAAAAACACGTTAAAAGACTGCTCTCAAAACCGACTTGATTTTTTGTTTGCGTCAAGAAAGCCTGCATTGACCTTTTTGTTGTTTGAGCCTGTAAAAATTGTTATTTAATTATAAAGGGTCATTAATTTTTCGATTTCTAAAGTAGAGCTAAATAAAACACACACAGCGATACATTTTTGATGAAAACTTTATTTTATTATAAAGTTTGGACTTTGCCATTAAGATTTTTCGCACATTTCGGGCGATATCTTGGCCATAACTTGAGTAATGTTGGTTTTTAATGCGTCTAGAGTTTGGGGATTATGTCTTTTGCGTATCCCCACAGAAAAAAAATCTAACGGTGTCAAATCGCATGATTTTGGTGGCTAATTGACGTCACCAAAACGTGAAATTATTCGACCAGGAAACTTCTTACTCAATAAAGCCATAATTGGTCGTGTTGTGTGATTTGTTGCCCTGTCTTGTTGGAACTACAATACCACATATCGTCCAAATGCAAAATATGCCATAGTGAGGTGTACGACAATTTCAATTGCTGCGAACGCCTGGAAATCGATAAATTCGAATCATCAGCAACACTTGCACTTGCATTACAATGATGCACATGCACACCACATCAGTAATTCGCTTCCACTCTCTTAAAATTTCTTCACAATTTTACCGATTGCTTGCTTAGTCGGTCGATTATGACAACCATAATCATCGCGTAATGCGCGAAAAGTGGCACCGTTTGAATCACCACTTTTGTAGTAAGTTTTAATAATTTTAATGCGTTGTTCGTATTGTTAAGCGATCCGTTATCACAAATGGCAAACATTCAACTAATATTACGTCACTTCAAATGACAGCTGAGTTTGACAGATGTCAAATGCAATTGTTACCAACTTGAAACCACGAAATGAATGACACTATAAGGCGTTTTATATTTTTGGGTCAAAAACTATCGGAACCCTTTTATAATAACAGAGTTTCTTCTGAAAATAAAGAAAATTTTTAAGATTCACAAAATATGAGGTGACCATTGATCAATCAAAAACGCCTATAATTTAAATCGTCACTATAGAAAGTACTAAAATTTGCAGACGATTTTGAATCCCATTACATAATGTAAAGGCACTCAAATTGACTTTTTCTGGAGCGAATAATAAATTTTAATTTATGCGTTCTTCAGTTAAGTTTAATTTATCGACATTTTACAAAATCCTTCGATGAAATTTTTCACATAAAAGTTCTTGAGACTAGTGAAAGTTCTTAGCCCGATCAAAAAACGCCATACAATCGATGAAGTCAACTATAACGTTAGCTTTACATACTGACGTCGCGTTGCGCCATTGTTATCGTCAATGTGATGACAATTTCGACAACGCATTAACACGACAATGTATTTAGAAGAATATTGACTGAAGTGTCATTCATGTGATCTGTCAATATTTATATGCATTTTTACAAAAATATTTAAAAGACATGATAAGAAATTTTTGAACAGCACTGTTAGCTTTGCAAAAAATTATTTAAAAATCAGTGCGACTTGCAAAACGCCAAATAAATCTAAATGAATAAGTATAATAAATATCAAGATTGTTAATCCTTTCACCAGATTCTTTTAGAGCAGCCTGCTGTCTGTTCCATTTTACTATGAGTTCTTATGTAATATTTTTGTCCGCTTAGCAATTTTAAATTTAAATTGACGTGAAAATGTACATAAGTAATCTTTGTAGCAATTTCAATTTAAAAATAAATACATATATAAAAAAATTGGCAGAGTTCAAGCCTTAAAAAGATTTAGATATACATACATAAGAGATTGTCTTTGATTGTTTTCCTATTTAAATTCAATACATCACGTCAAATAGTTTAAATTTTATTTGCAAGAGGTGTATTTTTTTGTTTTTTTTTTTTTTTTTTTTTTTGTTGCCTGTTACTAAACCAAGGCTAAATAAGGTGCATTATAATCCATTAAGAGCTCCATCATAATACAAAAAAAATATATGTTGCCTTTGTTGGCAGCGACTTGATGTGGAGGCGCACTCTTGACCTTGAATTTCGATTTTCGGAATAACCAGTTTCGATTTTTATTTTGTCTTAAAGAAATAAATTTAAAAAAAATTAAGTGACGTTGAAAATGAGTAAGCGAATATTAATGTGCATTCAGTCACTTTAAATAAAAGTAAATATAATAACTGAACTTAAAAAAGTTGTTTTCCTTCGAATTTTTGCTTTGTTGTTTTGACTGGAAATTCTTTAATTGGAGAAATATTATATATTATTGTATTAAAGTAATACTTCCTTTTCAAGCAGTTGAAATAACGGTATTTTTTTTCAAATATAGACCAGTTCATTTTGGTAGCATTTATTTAAAAAATAATTATATTTTTCATTGTTTTCAAGGTTATTTTATATTTGACATTTCTGATATTGTATAGTTGGATATCGGTATTTGATGGATACCGGCCAACATTAGAAGGCTACTATGATCAAATTATCTGTTTATATTGTGATAAAAGCCCCTCATCGCCTATCTTGATCACAAAACCATCTTCATGGTGTACCAAAAAAGGAAGAAAATATACCTACTGCTTATATTGAAATGACTTGATATATCAATCTAATATCCATGTGTATTCAATTGGGTCAAATTTGCTTATCGTACATCATAAAATGATACTTTTACTTCAAAATACATAATTTCTATTAAAAAAAAAAAAAAACATTTTTTAAAGATTTTTAGTATTTAACAATTGGCGTATTATTTTGTGAATCTAAAGGGTTGCCCAATAAGAGGTTTAAATTTGAATAGCCAGCTATTTGGGCAAGCGTCATTTTTGAAACTGTCATTTTTTGACATTTGACAAGAAAAAACGACGCCATTACTAAAAATAGAACCATATACGCTTTAAGAACGTGTGGTAGCTTCTTAAATAAAAACCAGTTCTATTTTTACATTCAAAGAATCAACTTCTTTTATTTAAGAAGCTACCACATTGGTAACCCCGACAGTCAGGGTCACCAATGTACTAGCTTCATAAATAAGAGAAGTTTTAATTTATTTTTCAAGCACTATTTATACTAAAAGTTTGTTTACATTCGATGAATAAACTTAATATTATTTATAAATTATTCTAAGAATGATTAATATTCTTTATAAATTGTTCGTGCCACGCAAGCAACAAAACAATCGCCCTGACCGTGTTATTTTTCAAAGAGGTGATCACAATTGGCCACCGAGATCTTGTGATTTAACACCTTTAGATTATTTTATTTAGGGCTACGTGAAAGATAAGGTCTATGCCAATGCTCCACCATCGATACAACACATTAAAGATGGAATTCGTGAAGTTATCGGGGACATACAACCGCAAATGTGCGACGAATTGGTCATGGAAAATTTCAAGAATATGGTGCTGCAACCGTAGCCGCGGCGGCCGTTTGGCTGATATAGTTTTTCATTGTTAATGGCATACCATCCTCTTTGCAATGAAATAAACATCCATTGATTTTTCTTAAAAAATACTCGTTTTTCTTTTTAATATCAAAATGAAACGTCTTATTGGAAAACCCTTTATATAAAGTACAGTAAGAAATTCCAAGAAAAAAGCATCGGTTGTACCTTGGCCAAATATTTCACATTTCACAATTTATTATTCTGACATAAATTCAATAACACCAGTCAGAATAATTTTAAATTAAAAAAAAAATCAATCAGCAGCTGGATTCTAATTTAGCTTTTATCGGCTTTAATCCTACTGGCGATGCTGTGTTCATAATGCATGTAAAATTGTACTATACTAACGGATAACTTTTCAAAAAAAAAAAAACGTCTATATACCTATATATTGTATATACTTCGGCATCATCATCCCAACTATTTAAATCTCAACTCTATTTATAATTTCACGGTATAAACATTTTCCATACAAAAAACAACAAACCTCTATGTATGTATGTACATATATTTGTTTCTTCTCCTTAATTAATGGCAGGAACACCCCTTTAATTAATTTAATTGCGTAACCTTAATAAATTAGCTTTGATTCATGGCGTTCATCACTTGTAAACATTTATTATATTCCCACTACTTCTTCTTTTTCTTTTTCTTCTTCAATGCCCAGCATCAAATTATTCTTGTTTCATTTTATATTCCTTCTAAAAAAAAATTAAAAAAAACAAGTTTCGAATTGAATAAAAATATAAACAAAAAAAGAACTTACTTAAAAGAAAAATATTCTTTTGACTTCTTTTTGATGCAACTGAATAAATAAAAAAAAAAAAAAAACACTATCCTTGGTCAACGCAAACTAAAGAAGAACTCTGGACATATTATAATAAGTTGACATCATTCCAACGTGCAAGATAACAAGACTTACAAGTTCAATGTCATCGCATAAATATAAGAGACTGCTCTCTTTTTTTATTTGTTTTTTTTTTTTTTTTTTTTATTTATTTATTTTCTTATTCCCTGTTGCATTACAACTTAAAACTTTAGAACTTTACAAGGATCTTCCTACACACTCAGAGAAAAACTTTGTGCAGTGTAATTATAAAAGATAACATTAACGTTTGGTACATTTGGGTATATAATGTTTTAATAAGAAGTTCTTGAAAAAAAAATTATAAAAAGAAAAATAAATTTCTATAAGTTTAGTAAACATCACAAATTTTATCTTTAGAGCGAGCTTTTTAGATTTTTACGTAGATACTTAATTGAAGGATAAAGTTACATTACTTACTTAGTCGTTACCCATAATCAAAGGAAAAAATTCATAAGAGGTTACTGTAAACTTTTTTCTTTATGAAACCATAAAAATGAATACTCGAGAATTCATCAAATTTATTAACCAGTGATGTAATTGGGTTTCGAGCTTTTAAACTATTCTTTTTTTTAATTTCAAAATGTATACATATTTTGAGCAAGACAATTTGATTGGTAAATTTGATGTCACACTTTTCCACAATAACTAAGATTTTTTCTACTGCTACGTTGAGAAAGGACAATTATTATTCAGTGAAATTGACTGATATTGACTTGTCCATATTTCACTTTCATATTTTAATACTCTATACTCACTTCTGTTAAATGAACTTCAGACCAGTGGACTAGCTGTCAATTTTGTATGAAAATTTTATTTTCACTTGAATTGAGTACTAGACTTAAGAGGTTAAAAAACTCCATTAGTATTGAAATTGAGTCATGTTTGGATTAATGTCAATGTTCGTAAGTTTTGCTTAATACGTCATTTTCAGGTTCATTGTCTCATTAAGAGTAAAAAAAAAGTTCAACAAGTCTTCATCTAAGTTCTTGAATTTTTCAATATGGTCATTTTGAAAGGTTACTTGAATATTGCTTTACCTTTATATGCACTGATATCTGCTTGAAGAGCAGGAGTTGTTATTTCCAAATTTATTAAAATAAACGTAGGTAGCTATAACAGTTATAGACAATCTCTGTTTTTTTTGTTTTTTTTTTCAAAAACTGGTTAAAATTTGTACAGTGCCGTGTAAAGTAAATAATATAAATTGTTTTTATCAAAAAAAAAAAATGTTCGAGGTTTTAAATTCATACCTAAAATTTGTACGATGAAGAGATGTCCAAAAAAGTAATATTTTATTTGTTCATGTAAGTCGTGTCTGTCGTACACTTCATACGGTAGAGTGGACAAAATGTCATAAAAATTGAACCACTAAATCGATTTTGTTTAAATGTTGAGACATGACATAGGAAATCGTAAGAACAAGGTGGGGCAAAATGATTAAGTTTAAGAAATCAGTAAATTTATCAATTTATTTCCTTACTCAAATAAAAGACTAGACTATGTCCTAAAAACGAAATATTAATTTTAACATATTTACATATATATGTACTCAACTTAAGCTATTTTAAAGGTTCAGTCGAGCCATAAACAAAAAATATGATCTTTCGTGGCCTTTTAAGGTGCCCCTTAGCTGAAATAAATTTTTTTGAGTATTCTGAAAATTATTTTCGTAAAGTTAATGTTCAGAAAATAACTTTTTTATCGACTCCTGAGTAATTCGCCAAAAATTACATAGTTTTTTTGTCATTATTATTTTTCAACGTAGTGTAGATAGTGGCCTTTTTATCCTATAAGCCAGGTAGGTTATGCGCCGTGGCATAAGCATTTTAATAACTTTCTTAAAGAATTCCACCGTCATCTTCTTCTTCCATTTAAGGACCTCTTGTTTATAAACTTTTTGTCGGTTGAAAATTTTTTTCCACTCATGTTAGTCTTCAGCCAGGTGAAAAATATTATAAACACTGAATGTGCCAAGTCGGGGGAATATGCCGTGGGTGATTTAAAATATCCCAACCGAATAAGTTATAAAAGGACATTGGTGAAATTTTTCAAGTGTAGTTGAGTGTTGTCGTGGAGCAGGCAGTCAGGCACTGGCACATTGCCTTCCGTTTGTTTTAAAAAGCTTCATGTTCTGTGAAAAAAATTTCAGTTTGTGTTTTTACTTTCACTACAAAAAACCTGATTAGATTACAGCTTGCACCTAGCACTTGGCGGAAATAATTATTACTGAGATCTTTTGCGAAAACAGACAAAAGATGAGTTTTGGTGTGCTTAAGATGGCCATCGTGTCGGTGCTTAATGTTGTGTCAAAGAGAACCCGCACCAACCACCCAGTGTCGCCAATCTTTAAATCGTTTTTATTTTATTATTTTGAAATTTTGTTTATTTAAGTAACCTATCTACGAATTTACAATCAACAGATTTCAAATTAAGTATATAATAACAATTCATTTTATAAATACATATTATTAAATATTATGTATAAAATTCAAAAATTGAACAAATTAATTAAGTAAAGTGAATAATCGACTTTTAAATAAGTTTCTATGTTTTTATATGTTATCTTGTCATATCGGTTTGCTATTTTTAATATATCTAGATACAAAATCTTTTTATTTTGTTTTTAGGCACAAGTATTTATGTTTTAAGCTTTTCATTAATTTAAAGTGAAATTTTCTTTTTCAGTGGGATATTTTATATTAGTTTAGCAGCAGTACTAATTTGATTTGACATTCGACCGGCTTTGTAAAGAATTTTTCATCAATTTCAGGATGTTAAAAAGGCAAAATAAAATAGTATCACTAAGGACTTCAAACAACCCTATACAATTAATTTTTTGGCACGCTTCAATAATTTTTATACACAAATGTAGCATCATAAGACCGTAACGCCATCTGATGGCTATCCCATTTCAATGAGGAACAAATTATTTGATGTCAATTACGTAGTGTTTGTCCTTCCTTAAGCATAGTACGCAGCTGAATAGAAACGAAAAATCCCATACAAAAATGACACAACGAAATCACTAACGAAAAACTTCGATCTGCTTTTCATTTTTTAGTACGCTGCTCAACGAGCAAAATTGAAAATTGTAGCATATTATTATATTTGGAGAAGTTTCCGGTGCTTTTTTGCACTGAATTATTTGCACGAACCATTAATTATTGTGTATGGAAAAGTTAGACCACAAACAAATTTTGTTACGCATCATCTAATAAAACCCTCCATTAATATTTGTCCGTACGATAGTCTTTTCATTTACGTTTTCGCTACGTTTTCTCTAAAACTGACCACAGAAAATTCGTTTCGTTTCACTTCAGCAGCTGCGTACTAGGCTTTAGAATCAATGTTAAAGCATTTTTTAATATGATAAAAATGCTTTAACATCTTACTAAATCGTTTAAAATTTTGCGCCAATATATGTATTTTCCTACCTGCTATACATGGGATTTTCAGATATCGCCACCAACCACTCCTAAAAGTATGCAATTTTGGGTTCGAGGATTAAATGATGCAAGGTCTAAGCTGAGTAATTTTTACTACCAATAAATAAATTTGGTGTCACGACAAATCATGTAGAATCAGGGACTAGCGACTTATAACTCTCAACCATTCCTGTACGTGTTATTGGCAGAAACTCAGGGGACCTACAATTTTCTGACAAAAACGAACGGCTTAAGTGAGAGGCACTTTTTTATGACAACATACATATTTCCAAGGTTGCAAATATTGAAATTTCGATGATAAATTTAATGACATCAATTTTGACGACTTTTCTCTCAATGTATCAAAAAACGAAAATAATAATATATCATTTTATATCAACCTATATATAGTTGGTGCAGACAGAGGAGTTTAGAGATACATAACTCTTATACCTACAAGTCCAATCTGAAGACGAATTGAGGTACAAGCATTTTATAGGTACATATATGTAAAATGTAGGTAGATACATTTATAATATTTTTTTTTTAATTAATGTTTACTTGTTTTTTACATACGACTTTTACTGACTGTAAATAATGAGATTTTATTTTTATATGACAGCTGCAACGTTCCCACATGCGAGAGATAACCACATTAGTGTAATTATGCATTCTGTCCAAATGACCCACAAGCTACCCACACTTAGCAAAATCTACATAAAACTGTATAGGTAAAGTTATAGTATAGATACCTACGTGATTTGCCAACTTGACTGACAGAACGGTCATTTTAGCATCCAAAAGAATTAATGATTTCATTATCTCATAATATGCGGAGTCGCACTCTTCACTCTACACTCTACACTGATTATGTAAATATACTTTATACAAGTTCACCAGCATCAGGGCAGTGATGTAGCCTTTCTGCTCGTTTGGCAAATGAGATTCACACTGCATCAGAGATTTTGTAGCAACATGTGTACATGTATTTACTTTTGTATACCTATAGGTACATCATTTCGTATACATATACATATAATAATCGAAGCCACAAATAATATCGTGAGTGACCATCAAAATTGTTAACCCCTTCCTATATGAATTGTATTAAAATCTACATTGTCTCATCCGTCATTATTTAATGATTCGCGTCAGCATTAATGTTAAACATATTATAATTAATGAATAGATGGTATCAATGTATATTATACCCTGTAGCTAATAACTTCTTAAAGGGAATTAGCAAAATCCAACTATCTATATCCGCCCTTTGAACTTGAAGTTTATGTATACTTAATGACCTTTTAATGGGGATTTCAGCTATTTATTAGACCATTTATCATCTTTTTGTTAGCAAAAGATTATTAAGTTCTTCAAAACATATAACATATAACTGGGAGAAGGAGAGGGAGAGGGAGAGGGAGAGGGAGAGGGAGAGGGAGAGGGAGACTTTGAAGAACTTGTTTACACATTTTGGCCGAAATTAGTAGGTAAACAGTTCTCTGGATGGTGTCGTTAGTATAATATTTTGTTTTCCCTTTTTTCCCCAAAATCCCGAACCACACAATTTTTTTATAAAATCGTCAGAGCTTTTTTCGAGATAGGTAAACAACCTCTTTCATAAGGGTTGTGTTGCAAATATACCTACTGTTATTTTTGAATCTTAAAAAATATTCAATTTCCCTCTAGGAAATAACCAAAGAACATTAAGTTCCAAATTTGAAAAAAAATCGATGCAGTGTGACTATGGCTTCAGCTGCAGTTCAAAGTACAAACAGACAGAGAGTTTTGCGAGACCCATTTCTCTCGTCTTCTGTATAATCGTAAAGCCAACTTTCATAAAAATCTCGAGTTCGACCACCTTTGGTTTTTGTTATTGTTGTGTTATTGTGAACAAAAATTGTAAAAAGAAAAATAGGTAGGTACATTAAAAAGTGGATCACTTGTATTTTCAATTTAAATTAATAGTTTGTATCTGATATCCATATATGTAGCTAACCTCATACCATTAATGCTTTCCCAATGGAATTCTTTCAAATGGAGTATTATATGCAATTCTGAAAGAATGGGGTTTTCCTATATTTGCTTCGTCATTCTTTCACTTACATAAAATTTCTCTCCACCTGTCCATTTTCTTTTCTTAACTCTCATCCATAAAATGAAAAATAAATTAAAGTCCCATTCTATGTATAACAAAATATAGGTACAAAAAAAATATCCACGCCATCATCATTGATCGGTCGGTCGGTTCGGTATGGTGGTCTGCTAAACTAGAGCTTATACCAAATGACTGTGGTAACCGACATTGATATATTATCGAAAACACTTTTGTTTGGTATTTTAAAAGAGTATTTTTTTTTGTATTTAGACTTGAAAATTTACAATTTATAACTTTCGCTATAGATATGGGTACCTATTGGGTATATGCATTCATGTTTTTTTTTTTAATGTTTGAGAATCAGCTTCAATATTGATTTTTAGATAAGAATCATTTTTAAAGGAATGTCTATTGTTGCATTTAATAATAATTAAATTCTAATGGTCACGCGATAAAATAGCATTGATATGACTTTTTATCTTATTTGATCGAATCTTTTGTTAACAGTTTTAATTAAAGTTAATTACGGATAATTACTTCACCACGGGAAAGAAAATTTCATAAATGTAATACTAGGTATCTTATCACTCAAAATATATGTTAATTTCTATGAAATTATCTTGTTATTTGAACTTAAAGAAAAAGTATTAAAGATATAATTATGTAGATGAATTTTGGTTAATTACAAGACGTGCTTTTTTTGATCACTTTCTGTCAAAAAGTGAACAAAATTAAAAAAAATTGTTTGAGTGGTTTTTTAAAAAAAATAATTTTTTATAATGTATGTTTGTACATACAAAATTTAAAAAAAAATTTTAAGAACAAAATTGTTATATTTTTTTTAGTATATATATATGTGTTAATGTCAAGTTGAAAGATTAATTTTGAAAAAAAATTATCTACTTACATGTATTTTCGAAACATCGAATTTAAAAAAAAAATGTTTTGAACAATTTTTTAACAATCCAATATTTTTTTTGAAAATTTTGGTATACAATATTATTTAAACTTATTAGAAGCTCTTGTGTAAGGAATTACATTAAAATGGGTTGGAGAAATAATGAGATAGCCAAAAACAAAAAAAAATGGTTCTATGATGAGAGATCGTTAATTAAATAAATATAAAATTTGTTCCAATAACATTTTAAATATTTTAAATATTATTGGTATTAGTCACAAAAAAATTAATTTAAATCGTTTTTTCAATACTTTAATGATAGCTACCATTATTTTTTGCTATAGTTAAGAATAATTTTTGTTTAAATTTTGTTTTGTTTGATAATATTGAAAAAACCGCTTAGTACAAAGTTTGATAAAAATCGACCAAATCGTTATCGAATTAGCTATTAAGTTTTGAAAAAAATTTCTAATTTTTTTTAAAATTTGGTTGTTGCAATTCCTACTTTTAAAACTCTAAAAAAATGTATATGAAAATTAATTGGAAATGGAAAATATAAAATATGATAAAATTTTAAATTTTTTGTATCACAAAAAGGAAAAGTTGTGGGCATGTTTTTAAGATATATAAAATTTTCTTTAATTGCTAAAAAAAAAATTATGACATGTATCGTCATATATTTTGGTCCTAAAAAAACGTGTCGGGAGAGTTCTTCAGCTGTAGCCGAACGGACAGACAGGCGAATATAATTGCCAGGCACATTTATTTTGACTTCGATTTCGACTTCGAAATGTCAAGTTTGACCAACATCTCGAGTTGGATTTTTTTTACCAATTCATTATAATTTGCCATCTAGTACCTACCTATTCACATATATCGCAAGTAAAAACAAAATTCGCCCAACAATTAATTTTCAACAATGAACTTAACATGTATACAAAGTTGTTATATATAGTTTTTATTTTAGTTTACATAGTTTGGTTTATTTAATTAAATGAATGCATACATATTAAGAATAGGTAAGGTGTACTTGTTATAAATTAGCGTAAGGCTAACTTTGGCAGTTATTTAATGAGGGAAAATCTACTTGACATATAGCTATCAAATTTCATAAATATTTGTTTTTATAAAAAAAAAAAAAAAATTTCAAAATCTAACGTTAAGTCGGAAAATCTAAAATGAGGTTGTAGAGCCCTGCACATGAGGCGGGTGCGTAGTGCGTAGAACGTTAAAAAGTTAATCATGTCGAATATGGAATCGGCAATACTTGATCCACAGTGATTCGCAGTGCAGTGCTCTTTTTTCTCATTAGCCATTTGTCGTGAAAAGAAAAGAGAACACTCAACACTATACTATATGAATCAGTGCGAATTCAGTATTACGGATTCCATAATTGACATGAATATTTTACAAAAAATCATTAAAATCGGAACTATTTCTATAAGGATAAACAAATTAAAACTTTCGTTTAAGTATTTTTACCTTCGAAAAAACCCTATTTCATATAAAAAAATAATGAATATTTTTTTCAATACATTCTCCTCATAAAATAAAAAACAAAACAAAGTCATGTTGTAAAGGGAATCGCATATAGCTACGGTGTACCGTATAAGAACTCATTTTTTCGACAATTTCACTAAGACTGCTTTTAGTGTATATATATGAATCAGGGTACGAGAAAATGTTGTGGGTAACTAAATTTGTGCTTTTAATTCTGGAAACAGCCAGTCATTCAGATCTTTATTAGAAACCTATTCATGCTTCAAAAATTAATGTTCCAATCAATGAAACGAAATAAATACTTCAAAAGAAAACCGAAACAATAAAATATAGGAAATAACATTTCATTTGTGTCAAATTCGACTCCACCTTCATGTAATATCAATTAAAAATCAAGTTGAAATACGAAAAATGTTTCTATGGAATTATTTGTTTCCTCGGGCTGTGGTTTTTTGTTTTTATTATCAAGCCAACTACAATATACCGGAATTCCTATACAGCACTCTCTAAAGCACCAACAGATTTGATCAAGTCAAAACTAAAACCAAGGGAAAACATTTGTTGCATTCTATAATACTTGTACTCGAACTCGTACCTACTCTTATATTGTTTTGGTTTTTAACCCGAAAAGATAAAACCATTAAAGCCAACTATATTCCAACACATAATCTCTGAGCAGTGTAATCCCACTTCTCCTTTGGTTTCTGGGTAGGTATAGATCTACCTTTGCCATTATTATACCAACCAGCTCCATAGAGAAAAATATTACGTGGAAACTGGTTTATGGCTTTTCCCAATCACATAGTAGTTGGGCTTGAGGCGCATAACAACTCTACCATCATCAGGCAAATGCATCGAATATGCATCGAATGTCCATTTCCAGCTTCAAACGTATATGTATATAGGTATGTGTATATTTTTGTATCTAGTCTAGTCCTGGTCGTAGTCGTCCACGTCCAGCCGATGACGAAGAAGTTGTTCATACATACATATATACGAACAAAGGAATTGTTGTCAGTTTTCCCTTAGTAAACCGCCAATCAATGCTGCCCAACGTCCTCTCTCTTGTCGCCTCATCTATACAGGGTGGTTGTTGTTGGCTTATAAACCCAACAATATCCATGGCAGGGCACAAAGTGAGTGGGCATACCGAACCGAACCGAACCGAACCACCGCGATATCAGGCTAGTTTCACTGCCATAAAACTACAACTAAACTGGATGCAAACAGAATCGGAATTGGATTAGAATTTGTGTGCTATCGGGCAGCGGCGGCGGTGGTGACGGTGGTGGCGTCGGCGATGGCTTTGTTGTCCGGACAACAGATGTAGCTATTTGTGTTGTGCAAATATTTTTGCATTGCCACGAACGGACAATGGTCATAGATTGTGAACTGGTTTTTCGATTCGAATGCAGCTGGTCCCAGCAGTTACACATATTGGTATGGCTCCTGAATGAGACAAAATCAACTTTTAGCCAAAATCAAATTTGGAATATTGGCCATGGATGGATATCTTTGTTCAAAGAATTTTTTAACGCACCGTCAGACGTGTGATATCGATATTCGATATTGATACTACTTTACTTGTCCTCAAATTGCTTTTCTGCACAAAATGCATACATAAATCTGCATGCCAGTTCGTTATTGGTTGTACCTAACATATTACGACACCCTTCTATTCTATAAATGCTTTGATGGTCAATTCAGAGGTTCACTTATGGTTAAGGTACAAGATTTGTATCCAAAAAAATCGTGATTTCAATCAAATACAATACCTACGATTATAGATAACAAAGCCAAAAAAGGAAAGTCCTTAAATTTTGTAGCAATTTCAACCTTCAACCCGAACCACTGATACAATTTTGTTCAAATTTATCAAAGGACTTAAGGTTTCCAGTGGATTCTTGTAAGAATACCCTCACTTGCTTGCTATCAAGGAAAGACTTATTTTGCTCAAAAACGACTGCCGAAATTTTGATAAGAAAAAAGAAGTGCAAACTGGGTTGCAGGAACTTGCTCTTATGTGCGATCACACTATATGGTATCAATAAAGTCAGAATATGTTAGAACTATTCATCTTATTTTAAATGAAGTAAAATCGTTATGGGTCCCTATATTTTATGCCGCCTGCCACAAACGTATAGTTAAGTTCGAGGTAATAATATTATGTGAGTACAGAAATGTGAAAAATTTAGCACCGTGTTACACATAATATGCATGTAACTTAGACTTTATGTAGACTGAAAAATTGTTAAAAAATCAATATAATAAGAAATAAATTGTTTTAACAACTGAAATTATTTTGACAGCAACACGATGTAAACCAACTGATTTCATACACAAATCGCAACTCATCAGAAAAAAATTTAAAAATCCTTGGAACGGTTTTTTAAAGAAAATAATTTTTTATATTTTATAAATTTTGAAAACATTTTAAAAATGAAAAACGCTATTTTTTAGTATTTTTTAAGCGGAGTTAAAAATGTAATTAAAAAAAAATCATCTACCCAGTTTCAAAAAATAATTTTGATTTTTTTTTAAATCAAAAATAAGTTTTTTTTTTTTTTTAATTTTTATATGCAATATTATTTAAACTTTTTGTTCATTAAAATAATGAATGATAATGAGATATCCGCAAACCCAAAAATGGCCGTGCTATATGAAAGATACTGTTAGTAAAATATACATACCCTTTTTTCTAATAATAAGGTAGATACTGCTGTGCTGATATAAGCTCATAAAAAAGTTTTGATCAAAATCGTAGGAGTCGTTTTCGAGGAAAATAAAATTTTCCTTATAGGTTTTTAATAATTTGTAGGTATGGGCGGTACCTTAATTTTTGATTATAAGAATAAATTTTAGTTATAATCTGCAAGATAATGTAAAAAAAAATACTGGGTGCTTAATTTAATAAAAATCGACCAAGTAGTTTTTGAATTATTGTTAAGTTCTCAAATAAAAATTTTGAAACTTTTTTTAAAAATCAAAATAAAAAATTAAACTTGGTATAAACATTTGGCCTTATTTATAAACGTTGTCTAACTTTAGACAACTGTCCAACTTTGGAAAATATGTTCGAAAACCTTGTTTATTGTTGTGTTAAAGCTACCTAACTTAGACACAAGAGTAGATTGTCTTAACCGTGAATAATGTGATATTTATTTTTATTAAATAAAGCATATTTCCACCAATTTGAAAATAGTTAGACAGTGTCTAAGTAGACAAAAATCTAATAAATACGACTGAATGTTTTGCTAAAAAAATTTTTACTACAGATACCGTTATTTTTGGTGCTTAGCAAGAAATTAAAAACAACATGTGGGGGAATATACAAAAAAACGATGTCAACCAAGTTTAAAGAAAATCTGCAGCTGAAAGTACAAATAGACAGACAGACAGAATTGCGAGACCCCACTTTCTTCAAATTCCCTATATCATCATGTAAACTTTGACCAAAATCTCGAGTTTGATTATTTTTACGAATCTAAAATTTGCCATATATGTATCTAGTAATTAAATATCGCAAGAAAAAATTGGAAACAGTTAAATGGATTTTAATTATATAACGGGTGGTTAAATTTTAAGGGCCAATGTTGAATGTGAACCACACCTAAACGTCAAGTTTTTTTCTGCATTTCATTTGACATTTCTCAATTTCAGACTAACTCAATTTGAACCATGGAAAGATAGCACAATCGAGCAACGCGTTAAAGTTATTCAGGCTTATTATGTATGATTATGATGATCAATTTTCGAAGAAAATCATCTTCAGTGATGAGGCACATTTTCACCTAAGTGGATTCGTCCATAAGCAGAATTGCCGCATTTGGGCGAATGATAATCCAAGATTGATTGTCGAAAAACCAATGCACCCACAAAGAGTGACTGTTTGGTGCGGGTTATGGGCTGGCGGCATCATCGGGCCGTATTTTTTTCCAAAATGAGGCCGGTCAGGCAGTTACTGTGAATGGTGTTCGCTATCGTGAGATGATAACGAACTTTTTATGGCCCGAATTGGAAGACATGGATGTGGACGATATGTGGTTTCAACAGAACGGTGCCACTTGGCACACAGCTAACGAAACAATGGCTCTTTTGCGCGACAAATTCAATGGCCTGGCCATGTTATCTCACGTGGTGGCGATGTCAATTGGCCGCCAAGATCTTGTGATTTGACACCGTTAGACTTCTTTCTTTGCGGGGTTATTTGAAAGAAAAGGTATACGTCGATAAGCCAGCAACAATTCAAGAGCTAAAGGATGAGATAATTCAGCACATTAACGACATAGAACCTCAATTATGCCTCAGCGTCATCGAAAATTTGGACCATCGGATGGAGGTGTGCCGCCTCCATTTGGCCGATATTTTATTCCATAAATAATTGAACCATACCAATATTATCATAATAAAAAAGAAATGACAATAATTTCCTAAATAATTTGTGTTTTATTCAAAATCAACATCGGCCCTTAAAATTTAACCACCCTTTATTTTACGCAAAAGCTTCTAAAAATTATAAATAGCATTGTTAATTTTTTTTTTCTGAAATTCCTTATCTCGAAAATGATATAAAATATTGTCCTTATAACCAAAAATAATGGTACTTTCCATAAAACTGATGAGGAAATTCTCATTTAAATCGAAAACGACTGACAAAATTGACTAATGTGGATAAAATTAATACCGGTTCGCGTGTTTTATCTTTAAAATCCTTTATTTTACTAATCATAAGGGCAAGTACTCGCCCGCAGTCGTACGTTATATCTTTACATCATATCCCATTTTATAACCTTTTATAAATAGAAGTAAATTTTCACACGAACTCAAGAGCACTTTATCCAAATTATAAGTTAATTATAATTATAACTATGTTGTGTATACATGCATGATAAAGAATCTAATGGCAAAGGTACACATTATTACGACAAAACATTGAGTCTTATTTTTCTTTATACTTTATACACTCGATTTACCTTTCAGAACATATCGAAACAAAAACCACAGACTCGGTCACAGCTAGGTATCGAAATGAATTAAAGTTGAAGGCCCGCAGTTCGTAAATACGAATATAGCTAAGCATAGGTGGTGTCCGATTTGTCAACAAACCTTGTCCATTGACCCAAATGCATGTGACATATCCCTTGTTAGGCTTTTGGTTAAAGGATATCAACACCGATAAAAGCGGCAAGCACTTTCATATAGCTTTAAGGGGTGTAAATATTATAAACTCGTATATACTTATCTATATTTTTTATGTTCTTACAAAAATCCAGTCAAGTCAATTGGATTATGGCAGCGAGCCAAGAATTCATAATAAATTTTACGAATTTATCGGTGGCGTTGGTGGTCGTGATGGTAGCAGTGGTGGTGGACGGTGGTGGACGGTGGTGGTGTTGCTATCCTGCGACCATTTGCTTGTATACATATACGTAAGAGTATGAACGGGCATTAACTATTTATCGTCAACTCCAAGGTTTTTTGTTTTGTTTTTGGAATGAAATAACATCGTCGTCGTTCGATAGACATGTTGTCTGATAGGCTTTCAAATAAAAAAAAAAATTAACAAGATAGAACAGCACAAAAGTTGTATTGATGGGTGTTGCCATTTCAGGATTATTAATTGCAAATCTAATGCTGGACTAACAGGACATTATTTCATTAGCATTTTTAAGTTTATCAAGGGAATGGTTTTAATGTAGGTATTCGATTTTTTTACGGTTAGTTCAAGTTTAAGCTGAACGCTGAAGGTATGTACGGAAAAGAACTATGCCTATATAGAAAGGGGCTCGAAACAGTGCTGGATTTAGGCTTAAGCCCGGGAAGCCCAGGCATAGGGCGGCAAAATTTTTGGGCAAAAATAAAATAATAATTCATAATATAAACCAGCGTTTTTCAAAGTTGGCGGTAGTGATGATTTCAGAGGGGGGAGGTAGTTAGAGGTAGTTTTATTGAAAAAAAAAAAAAAATCTTTGAGGACGCTGAAAAATAATTGATTCTCAAAGTGAGCAATAAATGAATTAAGTTTTAGAATTAAAGAAATAAACTATAATGCACATAAATGAAAACAAGGAGGGTGCCGTACTCAACCAGGCCTAGGGCAGCAGTAAACACCTCTAAGCTTGCCATTTCAGGACATTAGGGTTTTGTTGTTTTTTTTTTTTTAAAGAAAAATGCATAATTATTTAGTTATTTATGTATATACCTATTTATAACGGTTTGACCGTTATTAGTTATTTACGTATATATTTATAACGGTTTGACCTATTTTGTTAAGATTTTGAAAACTCCATTAACAGATCTTTGGCTATCGACTATGAATATATTTCTATACCAATAAGAAGAAAAAAAGCTCAAATTAATTTCATAAAAATCTCAAAATCTCCAAATCTCCAATTTCTTTTCTAATGTTCCTTGTTTACGTTAACAAATTTAACAATATGGCAACTCTAGTCGGTATAGATTAATGCACGTACCAACTGCTTTTAAATGTTGCTACATCGTATATTATGTACCTTCCCGATGCTGGTTATTTAGTAAAGAGAAAGACGACAACAAACAAGATTCAATTTTGTAATCGACGCACACTCTTGGCCTTAGAGAATTTTAATAGCGAAAAGTGAGTGTGGTTGTTGAGGATAATAATATACATGTATAGATATTTTATTGCTTAGAAATCATTACGCATTGCATAAAGTCATTTATTGACGGAAGCAAAGTTGTCATCAAGAGCTGGATTATTGCCAAAAATTATTAGATACTATAAAAGTTCAATGATATATTTTTTTATTAACAAATCTTCAATAATATCATCACGATTATAAATGAAGGCCGCAAGATATTATTATTATTATGGAATTCCGTTATTTCAAATCAATCGCTTGTAATAATTTTCGTATCTACATATATATATGAGTTTATTCTCTCTTAAATAATAAATATTATAAGGTCTTAATCTTGCTTAAATAATGAGCTACCATTTGACTAAAAATATGAGTTAAATAAAGTGATGTAATTTCTGTGGATAAATAAGAGTTTATGTGGTTTTGCGTTGCACCGAAACCTAGAAAATTATGGAATTTCGATTTACAGTTAGTCAGACCTAAATCGATGACCAAAGGCCAAAGGCAAAACTTGTGTAGATTTTCATTTGAAAGAGTGCTTGTAAATGCAAGAAGGAGCAAATCCAGCTAAAAACCGAGATTTTTAAATTTTAATCTCTTATGTAGCTTGCGATTCTTTTGAGGTAATTTGTAACCACTTTTTCGCACATTTCGGGCGGTATATCGGCCATAACTTGAGTTATGTTGGTTTTTAATGTGTCTAGATTTCAGGGATTATTTGCGTAAACACGGTCTTTTGCGTAGCCCCACAGAAAAAATCGCATTATTGAAGTTGCCAAAACGTGAAATTACGCCACCAGGAAACTTCTCACGAAATAAATCCATAATTGGTCGTATTGTGTGGCTTAGTTGCCCCGTCTGTTGGAACCACATATCGTCCAATTCATGGTCTTCAATCGCCAGCCAAAAAAAAATCGGTTAATTGCTGCGAACGCCGGGAAATCTATAAATTCGGATCATCAGCAACGCTTGCAATTGCAGCAGCAATATTTTTTCGACTGAGCATGCATTACGAATACGATGATGCACAGGCCTTACGACATCAGTAACGCTTCCACTCTCTTCAAATTTCTTCACAATTTTACCGATTGCTTGCTTAGTCGATCGATTATGACGATTGACTACCATAATGCCAGCGTGGCATTTAAAAAGAGGAACAATGGGAATTTTTGAAATGTTGAAAAGATTTTTGTTTTTAAAAGCTTCCAGTATTGATATAGGACAGGTGATTTCGAAATTCTGAATTATGAGGCTTTCTTGGATTTTATTTGGATTTTGTGAATCCTATTTTTCGGGACTCGTAGTGGTATAATCCATTCGGGGATTTTTCACGATAGATTATGTGATAAGCCTTGGTATCTTCCTTTAAAAAAGATCTTTATTAGTTTTTATAAAAGGAAGAGACTAATTTTATAGGTTTAGGTACATCCAAAGTACAAAAGTGGAGTTGGTGAGCTTATTTTAAGTTTTTGCCGTTATTATATTATATTAATTTTTGTTACAAAAAATTGCACCTCCCTCTGAAACAAATTGGTTTGCCATGTTTGTTTAAGTATTAATTAATGCGGAGTTTAAAAATTATTTTTGAAAAAATTCATTCATAAAAATATATAAAGTAAATAGTTCTAGGGGAATTTTAATTAATGTGAAGTCAAAATGTCATTTAAGTAAGAAGATCAACAGACATAGAAACATTATGTAACTATAGGACAAATATAGACAAATTAAAAATCAACATTAACAATTTTATATAAAGGTTTTTTTTACAATTTATATACCACTTAAATAAATCAGCCAATTGAATATTTTGATATAACTACAAATAAAATTGTTATTAAATTGATGAACTAAAATAACTTGAATTATTTGTCTTATATTATTTAAGTCAAAATAAAAAATATTTAACAAAAAATCTTTAACAATAACATTTACAAAATGACCAAAAACATTTGAATTTTACTTTCCACTTTAGCGATGATCACTTTAATAATTTTAATCACGACCAAAAAATAGAATAGAAAATTCAAAGTGGAAAGCATATACATTAGGCTGGAGTGAATATGTCAAAAAAAAAAAAAATAAAAATTTTTTTGTTCCTGTGTTATTAATTGGTGACCCTATATTGGGACATCATTTATACAAAAAATCAGGTACCTATGACTTTGTCTTCAGGTGGCGCAGACGACTTGAATTTTAAAAAAATTAATACCTAATATTCAAAAATTCTTCCCTCAAATCAGAGTTATTTTAAATCAGGAACCTATGATTTTACTTTCAGTTGCCCCAAATTACTTGAATTATAAAGAAAATCAAGGCCTACAATTTAATTCTTCCTTTAATTCAGAGTAGTTTTTTAAAATTTTGTTAGAGTTATAGCTATTTCACGACTGCCAGGACGATCATCAGACTCCTTTTAGTGGGCTTGGTCATTGTTCAATTTTAATTCGATCCCCAGCTTGGCCAAAAAGTATTTCAAATTAAAATTGAACAATGACCAAGCACCACTAAAAGGAGTATGATGATCGGCCTGGCAGTCGTGAAATAGCTATAACTCCAGCCTATAAAATCTTGGTGGTAGCCCACTAAATTTTTGTTGTTTCATTCAAACCTTCAATATTAATATGATGGTGCGAAAGCTTGGCAGCCTAACTGCGAGTGTGTTATCACACAAAACCCCTTATAAATTGAAAATACGAACAGTTTTTGAAAATAACGTCTGATATTCCAAGCACTTCTACTGCAGCTTTGGAACTTTTGTCTGACAGTGCTTCTACTGAAATATCAGACACTGAAATCAATGAATTTTGCCCATTAAAACCCTGTAAAAAAAAGAAAGAAACTCTTCAAATGAGAAACAAACTACAGAATTTGGCTTGTGATAGAACTGGGGTTTCTGATAGATCGGCAGTTATTAAAGTTAACACCGCTATGCTGGATTTAAACGTCATAAGTAGTGAAAATTCATCGAAAGAAATAGATGGCAGTAAATTTCGACCAGAGCGTCAAAAAGTCCGTCTAGGTCTACAATGTGAAGCTGCAGGTTTTAAAAAATCTATTTCATCTCTTTATTTTGATAGCCGTAAAGATAAAACATTATTCATCGCTAAGACTGATAACAAATCACATGGAAAGACTGTTATTGAAGAACATATTATCTTCCTTATATCGGAGCCAGATTCAGAGTACCTACATTGGACATCTATCAATTGGTTCGGGGAAAGCAGTTTCTATCGAAATAAGTATTGATGACTTTCTGGAAAAAAATTTAGAGTTTCGTACATCCTTAGTATCAATTAGGTATGATGGCACTGCTGTAAAAACAGGACATAAGAACGGCGTCATTGTATTGTTGGAAAAACATTTCGGTCGTCCTTTACAGTGGTTTGTGTGCTTAAAACATGAAAATGAGCTACCGCTTCGTCATCTGTTTGCCAATCTCGATGGAACCACAACTGGTCCCAATAGTTTTTCTTGAAGCATTGGGAAATGCTTGATAAGTGCCTTAACTTGAAAGTGGTAAATTTTGAGGCAGTATATGCAGAGCTTCCGGATGTGGATGCTGACTCTTTAAGCACAGATCAAAAGTATTTGCATCAAATGTGCTCAGCTATTTCTAGAGGTTCATTTATGCCCGCTTTAGCTAGCCATCATGTAAGTATGGTCCGATTCACATTTTCAACATGATTAAAAGGTCATTGTACTTGCGGGATGACCTTAAGAACATCGTTGTAAGAACTATCCAAAGAAATTCATTCTTCGTTCACCCAGAAAATTTGTTGCTAGCTATGTTGCAAGATGACCAATCACACATAAGTAGAACGTTGCGTTAAGCTTGTTACCGAGACTTCATTATCTGTTTGTGGGCAAGAGGCAAGAGACGGCTACATTAGATCAAAGATCAAATCCAGGCTAGAACTACCGTTTTTTAAAACAAAATCGCAATATTTCAACCGTACCGTAGGTCTAACAACTTCTGATGGAAACAATTAAACTTATTGCAGATTATATTTACTGCTCTTGTAGCTATTTATATAATATATTTAATACAAAAAAAAATCAAATTATTTTAATGCATTTTATTTACACCGTTTTGAGATACATTTTTTTCGCTTATAAGTTCAAAGTTCAAGTCTAGTGCGCCACCTGAAGATGTTGTCGTAGAAGACAGTAATTTGGAATGTATACATTTTAGAACATGGGTCAACAATTTATAATACAGGAAAAAAAAAATATTGAAAAAAAAATTTTCGCTCCACCCTAATATACATACCTATATTATAATGACACACATGTGTGCATAAATTCCTTTAACATTATAAATGGAAATGACTCATTGTATCACTCAATCATCATCCATCATGAAGACGAGGAGAATAATATTGTCACTCTGAAAAGTAGGTATCATCATCATCGTCGTCGTCTGTCTATGACTCAAATCAAAACAAACAATCAAATTTCAAGGTGTGGAAAATTCATTGAAATGTTTTGAACACTAATAGTAATAACCTATGTATGTATATTTTATGATGTGACTATAAAATAATGTCTTTGTGAACTTTAAGGTTGCAGCAAGGAATATTGTGTTTTGGAGGGGGTATAAGAATTGAATTCTGAAAAGTTCATAATAAAAAATAAAAAAAAACTCTGATACAGTAGAAGTTGAGGTTTACCAATACATATCCCAAGCTCTGACAAATTCTTTAGGAATTACCGGTAAATGTAAGAAATAACCAAAAATTTTTGGTAAAATGTTGAGGTTATAGCTAGAAATGATGAGAGAACATAGGGCTCTTATTGTAAAACATTCCCCATTCGTGGCGTGCGGCTTAGATAAGAATCTCTACTAAATATTTTCTACTTCACAGTATACCTACTCAAAATTTGGTTCCAAGAGTAAGTGGTGAGCATTCTGATTCTGGGAAACACACGTAGTACATATATTGTTTTATAGAAGAAAAAAGCACTGGAGCACTGCTGATACCAAATATGCATTTTTTCGGAAATCATCCACAAATTCTAAAAAAAATATTCATAGTTATTTCAATAAAATACCAATTTAATAAAAATATGTTTTTTATTGCTTAAATTGTTGGATGCAAATGCAACCCTTGTCAGGTTTATCAGTTTTATTCAAAACAAGTTAGAACAAAAATTCATTTAAATCTCAATGATCGAAACAGCGCACGTCGAAATTGAATGAATTTCGTTAAATTAATTAAGTTTGATCCCACAGCACACAGGACGGAAAACTCAAAAACAAAATCGAATTCAAATTGCACTAATAGGTATATCCAAATGTACATAACATTTTTGTCCACTTATTCATTGGCAAACAATAATCCAATCAACTGACATAATCATTATGGTTCTTGTTAAAACTACGTTTTTTTTTTTATTTTATGTCACAATACAAACGAAACGAAACCATTGAAATGTGTAATTGCATTTTATTTATTTTTTTTTACCTTAGAGTTCGATTTTTATTATTTTCTACTTAAAATAGTATTTAATTGATATGATTCTGCAGTTATCAATCCGGAGGGAAAAAATATGGCATATTATAGCAATCCTATACTTTCACCTCACGTTGAATTAACCAGAATCTAGTCTATAGATAGAAGTAAGGTATTACGTCAGCAAAATTCATGTCACGTTGCAATGTTTATTATTCCTTACACAAGCTATAGAGGTATACAAATAATATCAGTTGGTTCAATGTGAAGAAGGATAAAATGTTTCAATATATGAAATGAACATATGCGTAGGAATGGTTAAATGCAGAATGTGCACGCACATTCAGTTGTAGTAATAACTGTAGATAGGTTCCTAACCTATACCTCGGTATATCAAAGAGGATTTTTGAATGACGTTGTCCGCCTTCCGTCATTAATGTTTATAATAGTATCCTATATGTAATATAGCTTGGGAGATGTAGCATTTGAATAAGGATGGACGCATTTCATACAAACTGATTTTTGTATTGATGATGATGTATGAACATGGATAGAGGTGATAATTTTAGTAGCAAAAACGTTTAGTTTTGCAAAACTAATATATCCGTCATTTTTCACCTGTATACCATTTATTATGCAAACTATGCATGTTTTTCCCTCATATAAAGTACAAAGGGACAAAATTGTTTAAATTCTTGGAATTCTACATAAATGTTGTTCCACTTATGGTTCTGACAATTTTGTCCAAATAAATTAATTTTTGATTTGGTTTTGAACAAAACTTTTGCATGTATTTGTAGAAGTGGCTGCAGTAGGTATACAAATATTCTGACCTCTGGCGAATTGGTTAATATATTACTGGTAATTACACATTGGTGCCCGTGGCAACTGGACAGCCAATGGTATTTTGTTATAAGGAAATTCCTAATTCAAAATCTTAAAAGATCTTATCAAATGTTCAATATGCGATCAAGTGAAAACCAATGTTGGGGCAAATTATATTTTTCAACTATTTAAGTTGTATTTTTGGCAGATGTTTTTGCTTTCAATCAATATCAATTTTATTTTTAATACAAACCCCACCAATTCATAGTAACAGCATTGTGTGTAAAATAAAATTATTACGGAGTCGATAGCTTTGTTTGTTTTCGTAATATTCGAGTTGAAAAAAAGTTGAAAAAGTGGTTTTAGTTTGAAAATTTGTTGATTTAAAAAAAAAAAAACTGTCGATTGAATAATTCTACAAACCTTACCAATTATTAACTACGTCACTATGTATAGAATAAAATTGGCCCAGCTAGTGTTTGTTTTCAAAATATTCGAGCCGAAAAACGTTTTCCAACAATTTTTAGTATTTTCTTGTAGTTTTGTTGCTTTAAAAAAAAAACCGTCAATTGAATTTTTTTTAAATTTATATCAGTAACTAAATATGGCATCGTGAAAAGAAAAAAATTATCCCGAATTTAATTTTGTTGTTTGTTCTTAAAATATTACAACCGAAACACGTTTTTCACAAAATTTTAGCATGTTTTTTGATCTAAAAAAAACTGCCCGCTGATTTTTTTTTTTAATTCTTTTCAATTCCTTATTACGTCATTGATTGTGTAGAATAAAATTAACCTAAAGTCGATGGCATTTTTTGTTCTCGAAATATTCGAGACAAAACATTTTTTAAAACTTTTTTTTTTAATTGCTGTAGTAAAAAAAACGCTAATTGAATTTTTTTGGGAACCCTTTCTGCACTTCGTGATGTTATTATCTGTAAAATAAAATTTATTAGAGGTGGATACCTCTATTCGTTCTCGAGATACTGTGAACGATAGAAAGGCTCACACATACATTAAAAATGTTGAATTTGGATTCCTGGAACCTCGAAACGTCGAGAAACGTCAAAATTTTCAATTCGATTTGCGATGTAAGCAATATACGACATACGTACATAATATGCATTGTTAAGTTATGTATTCGTTTTTAATCAAACTTTGATGAAGAAGACCAAAAATGACGATACTTGCCAAATAAATTTTGTATCATTTCTGAATAATCTTATTTTTTTTTTTGTAAAAAAAGCTCGAAAGATTTTTCTTACTTTGATTTTTGATATTCTCGAAAACAGTTCAACTGATTTAGATCAATCTTATTTCCGCGAAAAGTTTCAAGTCTAAGAGGTGTTATGTACCAAAATGTTCGAAAAAAATATTTGTTACTTTTTTAAAAAAGTTTCAATTTGTTTTTTTTTTAATCAATATTTTGATTTTTATTAAATTTGACAACAATGAGTTTTTTAACAGACTCTATAATATTTTTAACAAACATTTTTCTTGTACGGTATTTTTCATACAACTGTTTAAAATCTGGGGTGGAATCGCGTAAGGTGATTTGCGATAAGTGAGAGTCGCAATCAACCAGTCTGCGTAACATGATATCACATTCAATAAATAAAAGAGCTATCACAACAAAAATTTGATTTTCATTTTCCAACAAAACTGACGTTTCTGCCACAGTCAGACCAGACCTACCAGCAGCCTACAAAAATTGTACAATTTTTTCTTAGTTCTTTTTGTTTACTCTTCATATAAACAAAAATTAACATTCCTGTAGACCAAAAAAGTTTCCTACATTCCAGAAGATGAAGAAAATGTAAGAATTTCATTGCAAAGTTATCATATTTGTTCTATAATTATTCCGATAGCCTATTAGAAACATTTTAAAAAATCACTATGCCAACCATGTTTTTGAAATAAGTCATTGGAAGATATTCAATACAATTGAATTGAGTTGAATCACCTTACCCAGACGGAAAACTCAATGACAATCACATGTGACTATGGTTGGTGTGACAATCACTTATCACTTTAGCAGATTCCACCCCTGTTTAAGAAAATCTTATTTTTTCAAAAACGGCAAAAACAGATTTTGATAAAAATTTAAATAAAAAACAAATTTTAAATTACTTACTTACTTATCCATTTCCATCGGTTGCGGTCCCTCGCAAGCTCTCTGTAGTCGTCGAGACCAAGCGCTCTTGCGTCTTTGACCGCCTGATCCCTATACCGAAGGTTCGGTCTTCCTGGTCGTCTCGAACCTGGGGGCTGATATTCGAAGATTTTCTTGGCTGGAGCGTTGTTGTTCATTCGCTCGAATTAAATTTAACCATATTATTAACAGTAGGCACATGGCTCATATGACCATTTTTTTTTTTATTTTAGACTACCTCCTTTTCTGTTCAATCGATTTTAATTAAATTTAAAGCAATTTTGCATATACAAAATTAAAACAAAAAATCGATATTTTATTGTTGTTTTTTTTTTTTTTTATTTTTTTTTTGAAAATTGAGTTTTTAACTTCACATTAATAAATACCAAAAAATTGCGCATTAATTTTTTTCTTAAAAAACAATTTAAAAAAAAAACGCTTCGGCAATTTAAATTTTTTTTTTAAATACCGTTTAAGTCCACAAAAATTAACGTTTAAGTTTTTAATTTTTTTTTTCTCATAAATCAAGATTTGTTAAAAAATTCAGATGGTGAACCTACATCCTCTTGGTGTAAAAAAATAGCAGAAGTTGTTTATTCAATTTATTTTTAATTAGTACATTATGTCATGTATAAGAAATTATGTACAAATTATGTATAAGAAACACGGTACTATATTGTTGTTTATAGTTTTACTCACATAATACAGGCTAGGCCAAGTAAGACTTACCAATGAAATTGAATAGTCTATTGTAGTCATTGCCGGTGGTCTTTCGGTAGCAGTGTTTGCACGATTTGAATTTTGTATGGGTAGGTACATCTGAGAATCCAACTTCAAAATTCTTCAAAATAATGTTCTGGACATGCCCAGTTGGCCTGAACGACGACGGGTCAAGACTTTAGATGGATCATTTGCAACACTATGCGGCACAGCTTCCACATTGTCTTCAATGCTAATATTTCGATGAGCACCTATTCCAGGACGGTCGGCAACTAAACCCTGGTTTTGATCATAACGGTGGATCAAGCTCCTAATAGTCCTAATCATGAGATGCGTGAGAGAAGAGCTGAGTTTTTTCATAAGACAAGAATAGAAAAAAATCAATAATTTAAAAAAAGTTGTCCGTATTTAAATTGGTTGGTCTCGTTTGACCCACCCTGTACTATTGTATTACCTGTTTGACCAAGTTTTTTAGACTCAAAATGAATTTATTTCTTTTAAAATCAGATAAATATGTTTAAAATATTTACAGTTCATCCTTTTGAGCTTATAACAAAAAAGACAACTACCCATCCCCGTATAACAATAAAACCCGCCTACCGTAACATAAAATGCCAAAAAGAATCCATTATTGTGTTCAATGTGATGATGTGCAGCGCTATACCTACATGAATTGAAGCATGCAAATTGTTATATCTACTTAGACCCCCTGCTTCCAATACGAATTTTTCTTTTCTTCACACAACCTACACGCACTAGATTTTTGTCGCAAATCTTATGCAAATCTCCTTATATCAATACTATACTTGGTGATAGTTTCGATTTAAATATTGCAAATATTTTTATCCAAAACCATTTTTTTTTCGTTGCCTTATAAAACGAAACTATAGACGCAAATGCAAACCCACATACGTCAAGACATATCAAAGGTGTATATACGAGCTCGAGCATATTCAAAACATCAGACGTACGAAAAACAACCCATTCATTATCACTGAAACAATATTAAATAAGACAGCTGAAAACACCATTTAATAATATCGTTTCTCCAAATGATTGTTGTGTTGCTTGAATTATTTGTTTATCATGTCCAATTCGCCGAAGGAAATACCACGCATTGACCACAATTTTTACTTCTGTTTAACAAGTGTGAGTCTGCCACAACAACAAAGCGAGGCAAGTCCAGAACCGGAGCTCACGTCAAGAATGGAACATATTATAACTGAAGCCTTCATATATAAATGTATATAGATAGATAGATACATCTAGATCTGTAGAGGCTGGATGAGCTTATACTTCTCTAGGATCCCATTGAGATGTCAGTTGGATTTTGTTGGTTTGTTTTTTGTTTTGTTTGTGTTTTGTTGTGTTTTTTTGTTGCTCCTTCTGCTGCTGCTGCTGCTTGTCCTGTTATTGTGTATGGAATCAACAAAAAAGTTGCGTGTTGCTAGTTTAATCGAGAAAACGACTCCATAACAAGTGTCTTACATCCGAAGTGGGAATGGCTGATGAGACCGGATAGGATGATGATGATGAAGTTGAACAACTTGTACATACATATGTGTACGTTAAATGATTGACGTCAACTCCAGAATCTACTTTAGCTGATGCAACAAACCAAGAACCACAGCAGCATCTTGGACAAGCGACGAAACTCTTGATGATTTTGTATTCTTATCGGTCGGTAGGTATATGGTGTGGCTATGAAAAATACCTTCTTATAGAGTTTGGACATAAGTTAGCGCCCTAGGTATTGAGTGTGGCACATGCAATTTCTTGCGTTCTGAGAAGTCATTAACTTGCTTAATTACTCCCTGGACTTCACTTTATCTATACAACTTGTTTGGGATTGATCTGATTGTCTTTATACAAAATATATATGTGATTCTTAAATTCTCTTACATTCATGTATACCTATAAAAGAATGGATGGATATTGTATACCTAGGTATAGGTAGATCTTCATATAGGATTCATTGGAGCTATCCTAATTGTTCTAATTAGCACTTATTAAGGAGTTGTTTTTGTGTTACTGCCATCGTTATACGCAAAAGGAGTCAATTTGTTTCGAACGATGCATGTATAGATTTTTAATTTTATACTCATTCTACTGGAAAGGCAAATATAATTAGTTTATAAGAAAAAACTTACGTGTTATGAATAAAATTTTTTTTTTTCAACATTTCCTTAAAAAGTGCCATATAGGCATAAAATTTTGA
Organism: Epistrophe eligans; assembly: GCA_951394125.1. Lineage (NCBI taxonomy): Eukaryota > Metazoa > Arthropoda > Insecta > Diptera > Syrphidae > Epistrophe > Epistrophe eligans. Next base: position 84,600,257 of record OX596029.1, read on the forward strand.
CATGGCAATTTACTTTTGAAAAATACTGCAAAGCTAGAGGTTCAGTTGATTTTTTTATACTTTTTATATAAATTTCGTAAAATTGTTAATATTTATTAATGTGGAGATGTAGTAGCCCCTTGGGTTAGTGCGTTGGACTGTTACGCCGAAGGTCTTGGGTTCGATTCCCAGCCTATGCCACCTTTAACCAGAAATGTTTTTCACGGGTTACTGCCTCTTGGGAAGAATTGACAAATCCTCCAAGAGTATCTCTTGTCATGGAAAAGTGCTTCTCACCCTAACCGTTTGGATGCGTCAGAAAATTGTAGGTCCCTTCTATGCATACCAATAACACGCACACAAGAATGGTTGAGAGTTGTAAGTCACTAGGCCCTGGTTCTACACACGAGCTGTCGCGCCGATCAATTTTAATTAATGTGGAGTTAAAAATAAAATTTCGAAAAAATTAATAAGTACCCGTCTTTGAAATGCCGCATTCTCAAAAAATTATTTTGAAATTATAAGAAAGTTTTTCATATAAAATTTAATTAATCAGTTAAAGAGACAATGATAAGATAATGGAAAAATGGTAATATATAAATCGAACTAATATTAGCTCATAGAAAATTTTTAGTTAAAAACCTAGGTGTTGTTTTCGAGAAAAATATGATTTTCTTTAAAGGTTTTTTAAGACTTTTATCTTTATCTTTTATCACATTAAATAAAAATCGACATACACGTTTTCGAAATAAGAAGTTTTTAAAACTGAATTTTGAATTTTTTTTTTTTAAATCCAAATCTGTAGGAGGTGCAATTTTTTTTCACATAAAGGTAGCATATTTACCCTTTTACAAGAAAATGAGATTTTTATAAATTTAGCCTTTAAAAATTAAAGCAGCTTCTTCCATTCTTCCTTTAAAATATATCAGCTATAAAGTAGGTACTCATGTTTTTTTTATCAAAAAAAGTTTAAATAATTCCAATAAACATAGTTTAAAAAAAACAGACTAATCTTTGCTACGGACCAATTACAATTCTTCCATTTCTATTCAAAATTTTTAAAAATGACTTTTTCAAAGCAGATTTTACATAGCACCCTCACTCATAACAAGAAGCTTCTCGATAGATTTCAAAATTTCAACTTCCCATTGAAAGTTATTGTTATTGGTCCGATTTGTCGGTCCGAAAATTTTGTATGTGTGTGTGAAGTGTACGTACGTTCGTTAGTTCACCGTATCTCGAAAACGAATAAAGATATCGACTTCCAATAAATTTTATTTTACAGAAAATAGCGTGATAAAGTGCAGAAAAGGTTTTTAAACAAATTAATTTAGCTGCTTTCTTACTGAATCAATTTAAAAAAAAAAAGTTGTGAAAAATCTTTCGTCTCGAATATTTCGAGAATATGTCATCCAGCTTAATTTTATTTTACACATAGTGACGTAAAATGTTTAAAACTAAAACTACATTTTAGTAAAGATCGTTAAAGTAAGCTCTTTAAAATTTTGCGCCATTATTGAAAAAAAAAATATTCCATTGAACGTTTTTCAGCTATTTTGAGAACAAACACTGATTTTGAAGCACAGCTAATTTTACGGACAATGAGACAGTTAATAACTGATTCAATATTCAATTGACAGTTTTTATTTAAAGCCACAATATTGCAAAGTAAGACTATTAAAAATTGTTTAAAAATGTTTTTCGACTCTAATATCTCAAAAACAAACTCCGGAATAGAAATGATTATTTTAACAGGGACTGCCTCCTGGGAAGAAACAAAATCCATTGTTGTTTGGATTCGGCAGGAAATTGTGGCCATTGTGGGTACCCTCCATTCCTGCTAGTAACAGTTTGATAGTTGTAAGTCACTATAAGCTCTGGTTCTAAAAGAGCTGTCAACCAAATTTATTCCATTTTACATTTCAGCCAACAAAATTACATCATTTTATATTTGCGTTACGCAAATTTTGTCGACAAAAAAATTATTTAAAAAAATAAATCATAAATTTAAATTTAAATGTTCAGAACCCATCTCGAAAAAATTTAAATTTCAATTTAAGTAGCATAAAAGTTCTCCGTATCATATTTAAAGCAAATCGGTTCACCCGATCGGCTTTTACTCGATCTAGAGACAAGCTCACAGGGTACAGTGCAATAAGACCCGTGGAAATAAAGGCCGTGGGTCTTATTTCTCAGAAAAAAAAGGAAATAACACCCACGGGCTTTTTTTTTCTTTTAAGAGTTTCAATAATACCCAACAACAAAAAGCATTAATACCCACGGGAGTTATTGCCTTATTTACTTAATGCCAATTGAGACCCATATACTTTAAGTGTAATTCAATAAATCTAACCAAGAAAACCGTTGGCATCGGCATCTGCCTAACAACTGACCCTAGCGGAGGAACGGAGTTGCTTAGGCGGGACAGATGACCCATCCTTGGAACTCAAGATTCTGTTGTCCAAGACAAACTGTTGAAAAGGTCCAAAATCGTTTTTTCTTTTTTTGCTTTTTACTAAATGGGTTTATTTCCCTATATTTTTCAAATTGCAATTTACAAGAAAAAAGCACAGCTTTTGTTTCCATTTCAAAAAGGAAAAAAAAAGCCCGTGGGTGTTATTTCATTTTATTTTGGGAAATAAGATCCACAGGCTTTATTTCCATGGGGCTTTTATTGCACTGCACCAGCGCAGCGGTCAAACCGGATGATTTATGACAAAAATCATTTTTTTAACTTTTTCATCTTTGCAATGTTAGGCTTGATTAAAACCTTACTTGCTATATAGAGCAAGTTAAAAGTAGAAGAATTTTTTTTAAGAATCTCTTTTCCCTCTGCTTCCTAAAATAATATCCTCATCTAATTTATATGCCCTGAGCCTGAGGATTCTTTAAATTGTCTGATAAATTATTGTTGTATTTTATCCCCTGGTTAATGAAAGTTTAATTCGTTTTTGGAGATTTGTCAACATCAACAGATGTGCAATAAAAGTCCTGAGTTCTTGACAAAATGTTTTTTCTCAAACTTGCGACGATAACAACTTCTCTTCTTTATAAAAACATAATGCCTCCTTTATCACTTCCCTTTATTCATTGACTATTGGTAGATATGTATAATATTTGACTTTGTTCACCTTATTCAATTATTTAACATTCTTCATCATCATCATCTTCAAAGTGTGTCATTTCAAGGATTTTTAGCAATGGAATTTGTTTACATATAATAATACGTTTTGTGCCTTTTGTTTGCTTTTCGGCTTATAGAGTGTTTGTTTTCTGTTTGCCTTTTAAGTGAATTTAGTATTTCTGAAGGACAATTTATTCTTGTTGGAAAATAAAATTAAATTCTTTTATTTTGATAACAAAATAAACATCATGTTGTCTAATAGATTTTATCGTTTATTTATGTTTTTTTCTTTTTTCAATTTCAGATGCGCCTGAGAAAATCTGCAAAAATGACAAAAAAGTCAACGACAACGATAGCCATGCCACCGCCACTGTTGTTGGTCATTGTCCTCGCCGCCAATCTGTTGCAACACTGCCCTGTTATGGGTCAATCGAATTATGCTTCTCATGCCAACAATGTTGAATACCAAGGTGAAGGACTGCCAGAGGAAGCGACTCTCGATGGAAAGGTATGCCCAGCCGTAAACAGAGATATCAAATCTTTTCCAATAATATAACTTAAATGCTTTTTTGTGTGGTGCACGGTGCGGCGTGGCGTTGCGCGAACGTCAAGTGCAGCGCTCTTTTCGAACATTAAAGCATAAAATTCTTTGAAAGGGTATAAAATTTTGCCCCAGGGTGCGCCCATATACTCATTAAAATTTTGCCACGATTTATAGATACAAAACTAAGGCCAGGTACGTAGTTTAAGAGAGGGGAGTCAATAGGCCGAAAAAGCATTTATTGTGTTGGACTTAAAAATTTATAGGTAATGACTTGAATTGATTGAGTTCTAAAGTAATGAGATAAGGGGTGGACAAAACTAACTCAAAATTAATTTATGTACATGTTTTAAAAATCAAAAAATTTAAAATAAATCTAAGATAAATTTATAAGCCCGCAAAACAATTGTTGACTATAACCCACCCTTTAGAGGCAGAAGTCCACAAAAAAGTGGGTCAATATTCCATAATTTTAGAAAGCAAGTGCGCCATAACTCCACAAATATTTTCTGTAATTTTTTAAAATCATACTCAAGGTACTGTTTATTAAGAAAACTGTTGACATTGGCGCCTGCCTGGCGACTGCACATACCCCAAGCGAAGCAACGGAGTTGCTGGAGCGCTACATGAGGATCCAAAAAAGGAGATAAAATCCTTTGAACCCGCGAGAAGGGCCACCCGATGTACTGGTTTTGCATGAAAATGCGTCGGAAACATCAACCTGGGAGCGGTTTTCTTGGATTTAAGCAAAGAAATATTATTTCATATTGAACTCTTAAGACGCATCTTGAGCTTAAAAAAGCATAATAAATGGTTTTTAATAATAATAAAATGAATATTTTTAAAACCACCAAAGTGAGTCAGAAATCCAATATCGATGGGCCAGAAGTCCACAAGTATTTCCTGTGGATTTTAAAGTGGGTTAACAATCCAGAGTATATTTGTGGACTTTTAACTTGGGTCAAACATTCATTATGGACTTTTGGCATGTGCCATGTGATTAAAACAATAATTTACATATATGAGAAACAAAATCTTTGAAATGGTTGAATTTAATTTTTTTTAGAGAACAGTGTTATTTTCCACAACGCTCTTATGTCAATTTATCTAGGATTGATTTTTGGAAAAAAAAGTGGGAGCTAAAATTTGAGCAAATTATAAACCCGTTACCGTCAAATTCTTTCCCAAAGTTGTCAAATCGTTTGTTTGTTAACGCAACTTAAAAACTTAAAGATGTTTGAATATCTTATAGGTTTCTTTGTAGTCCACAAAAATCGTAGTCATGCTTCTTTTCAAATGTAAATGACAAAGCACCAGGGGTGAAAAATAAAATCTCAATTTTTTTAAACCATTTAAATAGTATTTAGCCATCCTTCGGGGGAATTTTAAACTTTCTTACTTGACAGAATTACCAATCAAGTATGGATTTTGCAAAAAAATACGAGTTTATAGTGACCCCTTCCATTCCTATCGATAACGTGTAGGTATACATACACAGGCCCTTCACGAGCTTTCGTTTCATATTTAGGTGCGAATAAGTGGGAAAGCAGGGAAAATAGAATACCCCTATACGAAGTAAAATTCTGACTGCGGTCCTGATTGGATTTGCTGAAGATGTTGTGTTTTACTTTAAGTTTACATATATTTTTTTCTGTTTCATTTGAATGATTGCGTGGTCATAAAAAAGGACGAGTTTCTTCACCCTTTTCTTTTTTTTTTGCTTGATGGTAGGTTTTGTGTTAGAGCTGAAGATGGTTATTCGTTATGTGGTCATAACACGTTATGATGCGATTTTTTGTTGATTTTTTTGTTACTCTCTTTTTTATATATTTTTTTGTTAAAGCATTTGTGCTTCTGCTGTTCTTGTTATATAGGTTTGCTTGAAAAGTTATGGCAGAATATCGTAAAATATTATTATGTGGTTCGAAATTCTAAGAGCTATAAATAAATTATATATACATACATACCTATATATACAAAATAAATTAATTTAACTTCACTCATGTAGGTACCTACATTTTTAAATTTTTAAATAATTTTAAATCGCTTTGTTTTCAATAAATTATTAAAAATATAAGTGCCCTACCCATCAATGTCTGTACCTATGTATGTATGTATGTGTACTTTAATAGAATAAAATAAGAATAAACGACACAGTTGTGACTGTATACAAATTATTAGACCATTGAGCTCGATCTCCTTACAAATTCTTGCCCCATTTTTAGCATTTAATTTATTGTGAATTTAATCAAATAAAATCGATTCTCTCTTGGGCCAAGATATTAATTACAACTCTTTTGTCTTCTCTTCCGTAACACCTCTTTGTGGTTTGATAACCTTTACAATTAATGACAATATTATGTAATAACGGGTGATTTTTTAGCTGGTTTGGTTTTGGCAACACTGGTTTTGACAGCTGACGTGTGTTTAGTACCTTGTGTCACTGTCAAACAGCTTCAGTTTGGTTTGCAATTTAACCATGGATCGTCTTACAAATGAACAACGCTTGCAAATTATTGAATTTTACTATCAAAATTCGTGCTCGGTTCGAAATGTTGTTTATCGAAAAATTGTGTTCAGCGATAAGGCTCATTTTTGGTTGAATGGGTACGTAAATAAGCAAAATTGCCGCATTTGGAGTGAAGATCAGCCTGAAGCATTGCAACAGCTACCAATGCATCCCGAAAAAGCCACTGTTTGGTGCGGTTTATGGGCCGGCGGCATTATTGGGCCATATTTCTTCAAAGATGATGCGAATCGCAGCGTTACTGTCAATGGTGAACGCTACCGAGCGATGATAACAAACTTTTTTTTGCCCGAAATGGAAGTTCTTGACTTGCATGATATGTGGTTTCAACAAGACGGTGCCACATGCCACACAGCACGCGAAACAATGGCGCAATTGCGAGGCGAGTTTGGTGAACAGTTAATTTCACGTTTTGGGCCGGTCAATTGGCCGCCTAGATCGTGCGATTTGACACCATTAGACTATTTTTTGTGGGGGTATGTCAAGGCTAATGTCTATAGGGACAAGCCCGCTTCGATTGACGCACTGGAAACAATGGCGCAATTGCGAGGCGAGTTTGGTGAACAGTTAATTTCACGTTTTGGGCCGGTCAATTGGCCGCCTAGATCGTGCGATTTGACACCATTAGACTATTTTTTGTGGGGGTATGTCAAGGCTAATGTCTATAGGGACAAGCCCGCTTCGATTGACGCACTGGAAGCCAACATCCATGCATTCATTCGTGAGATACCGGCCGATATGTGTGAAAGAGTATGCCAAAATTGGACTCAGCGGATGGGCTACCTGAGACGCAGCCGCGGTCAACATTTGCATGAAATTATCTTTAAACATTAAATTGCAAGGTTCAAACTATCGATTCAAATAAATATTTCATTCATTTTTTCGAATTTTGTGTGTTTTTTTTTTTTTTAAAGTTCTAAACCTCTTAAAAAATCACCCATTATAAAGGAAATTTGTATGATGAACTTTTAAATTAATATTAAATAACCAAACAGAAACAAACGACTGGGAAAGTCAAAATCACAAATAACAATAACTAAAGAAAAAAAAAATGATTTCGAAATAAATTTAAAATGAGTTATTCAAAAAACAAAAAAAAAGCAAATACCAATGGGGAATTCTAAAAAAAGAATTTACGAAAGGAGGAATAAAATGTTAACAATTAAACCAATTGACCAAAAAACAAAGAGAAAAAAAGCAAAACAAAGTTATTTGGAAGTGAATACTAATAATTGTGACCGAAACAAAATTATACAAACGATATTGAAATAATTAAAACACACGAACTCGATCTTACTGTTCATTTGATTGTAAATTTTCAAGATAATACATTTATACATGTACATAATTAATAAATAATAATAATATTAAATAATACATTATTTATAATACAGTAAAACCCGCTTATCTGAAACACTTTTTTTATCCCCGAGCATTTTGCGATCAATTATCTATAAAACACTCAGCGAGACTCGATCAAGTGAAAAACCCGTTGAAACATATTTTCAGTTAAATTTTAATTTTTCGTAAAAAAAAAAAAACATTGAATCGAACAGAACAAAAAATTTGCTGGACTCTTTCACTTCTTTTTTATTTTCCACCTCCACCATATTTTCACCACAAAAATGACATTTGAATTTCTGATATGTCACAACCACAACCATTTTATTTATTATTATTTATTTTAAACAACCTATTGTTAAGAGCTTAGCATATTACTAGTTAGCAATTTGCTAAACATTTAGTAATTTACCCTCTTCTCGGAAATTTTAATCCTTTTTTTTTTCGTTGTATGTTTAGGTTTTCAACCAAGAACCGAACTGTAGTCTTATCAAACCTATACCTGGAGTAAAATTCTCCATCGTTCAGCTCTTCAAAAGGATTTGCTAGGGACTTAAAACATCGCACTTTTCTGCAAAAAGCGGAGTCTTCGAATATATCGAAATCTTCGTCTTCCGAAAACATTTTCTTTTATTTTATTTACTTTAAAAAACAATTAGCACACGAATCATAAAAAAAACACAATTTAACTCTTTGCCAAAATTTTTTTTTCGAGGACAATAGATTTAGCAAGTTACTAAAAGTTAAAGTAGCCATTTTGTGATTTTAACTTTAGTAAAATATTAAGATAGTAAGTTTAAAATTAACAAAATCTTCTTTTTAACTTAAGAACTTACTAAAATGGCTTTAACGTTTTACTAAATCGTTTAAAATTTTGCGCCAATATTTTTTTAGCTTTTATAATTTTCGCTTAATGTAATTTTTTAAATTCACTTGAGTGAATTTTTTTTCACTTATCCGGACTCCTCTTTAGTGAAATTTTTGTTCGACTTAAGCGGGGTTCGGTTATGTGAAAAACCAGCTTAAGTAAAAGAAATATACTGTGACATTTTGCCGCTTCTCTCAAAGCGTGTTTTACTGTACTATTAAATTAAAGAAAATAGAAAAGAAGCATGAAACTTGTTTTTCTAAATTGATGAAACAACTCCTAAAAATGTTTGAATCTCAAAATAAAGAACGCCACCTTAATTCTTGAAAAAAATGTGAAACTATCCCAACGAATTTCAAAAATCCTTAAAACTGTTTTCTTAAATTGCATATGAAATTTATTTGGCTATTAAAACAAATGTCAATTTTAGGTCTCTGTAGGGAATCACTTTAAAACCTTTTAGTTTCAAGTATGAAGAAAATCGTTTCTCTGGTTTAGGTGACAGCCCTAGCTACTCTGACATATTAAGATAGACTGTGTGACGAATTTTTATTCGTGTTTTCTTTAATCATAACATTTTTTTTTTAAAAATAGAAAATAAAAATAAGGCCAACCAAATATTGCACAAATATATAGCTTTCATATAAATACGACAGAATGATAATTCAAATTTCATTAATCCATCTCAACATTATATTCAACTAGGAATTAAAAAAAAAAAAAAACGAACAAAAAAGTAATGGAAATGATGCAATAGTTAAGTTAAATAAATCATCCATCATGCGAATAAAAAGGAGCACACGAAATAAGAAAAAAAATAAACGGTTTCATTTGCATAGGTATTTCCAGCAATTCCATAATTCAATATAGGTTGAGTTGGTATAATATATAAATAATGTAAATATGTATACCTCAAAGAACTTCACACAGATGCGGTATATTATGTTTGTATTTTATCGATTATAGATATGTATTGTATATATTTCCAGTTTCAAATCGATTTTTTTCTTTAAATAAATTCCTTATTCAAAATTACTAATATTTAAAATCGTCAACAAAAGGACACTCGCACAAAAGCCGTCATCCTCCATCAGGCATTTCGCTTCGCATTGCTCCAAAATGGGATGATTATAATTTATTATCTATTCAGACATTTTTTGTTTCTCTTAGCATGCAAATTAATAATACGAGGTCTCTTCTGGCTCATTAATACAGTGCGGTGTGAAGTATTTTTTTAATACAATAGAGCGTAGTATAACGTTAGCAGTAATCAAATTTCGAAGCAGATTTGTAAAAAAAGGAGAGTAAATCAAAAAATGTCCGGAATAGATTTGAAAACGAAAGAAAAACTAAAGTTTTCAAAAAATGTTTTTTTTCAACAAACGGTTTATTTTAACGAAAATAAATATTTTTTAACAACTAAAAATAAATCATATAAATTCCAATCGTTTCAGAACAGAATAGAATTTTAGATTTAAACAGAGTTGGTTAAATAATTGAATTTACATAGTGCTATCATTTCCTTTCTTGTGGTTTTGCTAGAGAATTTTTAAATTTTTCAGTGTGGAAAAAAGGAGTAGATCTCAAAAAAATGAAGTGGCGGAGTAGATTTTTTTTTCTAAAATTGGAGTAAATTTACTTCGATTGGAGTAAGGTTCTAACGCTGCTGGTTAGCAGCATAGTAATATTAATCTTACGTTTTGGCATTGTTTTTATTTTTTTATTTCTTGTATTTTGTTCTTAAGATTGTTTTTCTTCTTAAATATTTTGTTTTCTAATAGCAAATGAATTGATCTAATATGCCGTGGATTACTAGTCATTAGATACTCAAATTTTATAAATATCTAATAATTGTGAATCATACCTAACCTTCTAAACCCAGTTTCTCAGTGCGAAATGACTCCTATTGAGGGTTAAATTCGAATTAACTCTTTAAAAAATGTTTCTCAGTAAACGCCGAGTTAATTCATCGAATTTGATGAGTTAACTCTGGATTTACTAAATAAATATTTCTGACACAAATAAAAATGGACGGCGACACTATGTAAATCGCTTTTTCCATACTGCCGCATAGTGTTGCCATCTCTCCTTCGATGATATAAGATTTCGATATATTTTTTGACGGCTGTAAGTTAAATTTAATCCGAATCTGAAAAACTTCTTCCAATTTAACTCATATTCAATTTAATTGCCGGATTAACTAACCCAAGATAAATAAGATTTTATTAAATTAAATGAAAAATATGTTTCAGGAGCTAACTCGGGTTTAAAGTAGGATCATTACAAAAAAAACCAATGCCAAAACTTGCCAACAAGTTTGCAGCTACCTATTTTCCACTTCAAGCCTTTTACAAAAATTCAGCTTCGTCAAAATTTTTTCGAGCTTAGCTATTTTTCGTGTGCACTGCCTAATTTTCCGCCCCGAAACAAAAGTATAAGAATAGAACATCATCACATCCATCATGATGGATATTATTTTTACCGAAGTACTGCAGTGTAATCAGAAGACCTTTGATCAGTAATAATAGATGACTCAGAGTTAAACCTTGAGGAACTCAAAGTCGAACCTTGAAAAACCTCTGCTCTGTTATAATGGCAAGAAAATATCAAAGATAATCGTGATACAGGTGATACTACTTGATACAGATAAAAAAAAAAACAGACAAAAATAAAACACAAAATTTTTATTTGCCTATCTGATTTTTTTTTTTCTTGAGGCAGAGGCAACCTCATCGTCGAGGGTAATACCGAAAAAAAGCAAATAAAACTTAGGTCATAAAGAAAAGAATTCTTATCTTTTATCAGATTTATTAACAAATATTTGTTGCAACACGGTATTTCATATAATAAATGAATGAATATTTGGGGTATTAATTGCACTGCGACCTTACGATCTATTGTGCTCTCTTTTATAAAGCTGAATGAGAGTACTCATTTACAGCTTTTCCTCCAAATTATTTTCTTTCCGGAACTTCAGTATTTGGAATATTATAAGAGAGGATAATTCGCTCTGTTCTATTCTATCTAGTGACCCTCTAGATATCGGTGTCTTTGATGCACAAGTGCTTCACAACTACAACTGGTGTCTCCTCCTGAGTATTGCAGAATTTGCAAATGGCATTGCTCACCAAGCCTAGGATTCTGAGTTGTCTTTTAAGTTTGCAGTGACCAATGAAAGAACCCGTTATTTTCCTTCGGTTGTCCTTATTTAAGTTGATGCAGGATGCAAAACGTTGTTGGTAGTAATTCCCAAGTAGCAGTTTTGCCTTTGTCAGCTTGGGGAGTTCATTACAAATTTTATTTTTAATTACGTTATTTCATGTAATAATACAAAGCTATTTAAATTTGAGCTACATGGTAGATCACAGCCCACGAGATTTACTTCGAAGAAGTGGAGGGGGTAGGATTTGATTCCACCCCAAGTATAGTCCAAGGGAAAAAGAAAAGTAAGCCTTCTGTTTATACTTAAAAGTAAATTAGGAATCTAATTCAGGGCCAAAACTCAGTTAAGCCAAAACTCAAGCAAGCAAGTCGTGTTAGGTATCTTTTTTGGACCAAAAAAGTTAAAATTTACTGGTACACGAATGCACCCAAAAAAGGTATACTTGAAGCTATTGCAGTTTCTAACAATTAATTAAATCAGCCGAAAAATTATTCTGTGCTCTTCTAATTCGAGAAACAGAAAATCACGAGTCTATAAGCTTCCAAATGTTGTTTTAATAATTGTTTAACTTTTTTATTAAATAGATATAATTTACAATTATTGGTTCTCTATTCTTTTGCTACATAATAATATTACATTTTTGATATTGTTTATTGTTTTTATTTAATAAAAATTATTTGAAAAATTGTCATTGATTGGGTTGGGTTATAATACTTACATATAAGTGATGTTTATTCTTCTTGGGTTGTTCAAATTCGGTTGTCTTTGAATATGAATATAAATGTTGAAATTTCCTACGTGCTCTTCATATCCTTCATGCTACAACTTGATGTGAACTATAAGACGACGAAATAAATATAATTATTTTGAGTGATGATGTCGACTTCGTCCAATTGTGTGTGTCATGCATTATATGTATGACATCGGTGACTGGTATTATGTTTTTTGGAACTTAATGTAAAGTGCTATTGGTTGGTTAATATTGTATCGGATGATGATGTAGGGAGCTTAATGGCAGTTCGGCCGGAGGTTGGTAATTAAATTCAGTTTGGATAGTGGGTTGAGTATAAGATTTTGGTAAGTGCGTGCAGAAGTGTAAAGCTTCGTTACTCATGTACAATTACTTGCTGAGTTATAAAACTTATTGACAACATCTTTTGCGTAGGCATATATTGGATTGGAGCCTTCTGAGAGATTCAAATGATTTCACGATGCGAAAACTATATTCTATTCGCTATATTGACTTGTATGTAAAAGAAGTAATAATTACCATCAGATCAGACAACCATTAGCTTTTATAGCACCATCTGGAATGAAAAATTTCGAACAACTTCCAGATTAATTTGTTTTTTTACACAGCACTCTATATACTGACAATTTAAACTCTCCTATGACACTGACGTCCCATCAGAAATTCTGAGTATTTCAATGGCGTGAAAAGACAAAACAACAACAGGCATATCTATACCTAAAACCTCAAAGTTATAATGAGATCTATTGTTCCCACAATGAATTTGTTAAAATGAAAAAAAAGAGCAGGATAAGGGGGCTATAATCCTATAGCTATACAAAAAGGTTCTTTTTTTTATTATTATGCGTGGGTAGGAGGCGAAGATTAAGGAATTATTATAAAATTTGCATTGAATTTTTTTTTTTTTTTTTGTAAATTGTTGTATTTTTATATTTGTCTGCACGAACACTAGCTTGATAACTTGTAAAACTTGTATTGACGCAACATTTCTAACGTATAGGTATCTATTACTGGACTATAATGCAATATGGACTGCTTTTGAACCGACTGATATTAGGTAAGGTTATATTCGGCATTCTTATCACGTTTCGTTGGACTTTTTCCACGATATAAGTGTTGTAGTATAAAGGCACCTAATCTATTGAAGCGAATCGAAATATTAGATAAAAAGAATTTTCTTAGAGCTCTTCAAACGATAGCAGAATGATTTTTAACGAACATAATAGTCACATTTTTTTTTTGTCGACAACAGCGAGACGATACCCAAGGCGATGATGACAAGGCATGTTGGGATTTTTATTGCTTCCAGGTTCTTTTAACTTTAAATTAAACTGAATTCATTTTTTTTTTATTTTTTATTTTTTTCTTCATGAGGATTTAAGGAAATTCTTGAAAATGAATGGCATGAGGGTGCTCTTAGCGGTGTCATTGTGGAATTTTCTTCGTGTAATGAAAATGAAAAGTACAATTAAAATGGATCACCGCATGAGAGTAGAGAAGAATCGTAAAAAGTACCTACATTATATAGAACATAGCTGTTTTCCCGGGCTGAGTTTAATATTTCCGGGCAAATGAATGGCATAGTTTTTTTTTTTTTTTTTTAATTGTTGCGGATTGAGGTAGAATAATAGCTAAGAGAATGGACATCATCTATCTAGGTAAAAGCAATTGGTGATTAAACAAAGTGGATTTAGTTTTGCATAGAATGTTATAATACCTATTCTTTGGTTTTGTTTGATACCAATGCTTTTCGTTGGAACGACTAAATTCCCTTTATGACTATAACCTTGTACAGGTTCAATTTGTTTGTGTTTGTCTATGTTGCATTTAATTTTATCATAATAAAAATTCGATAAAAATACTCGTTAAAGTAACATCGCAGAAATGGAAGTCATTTAAAAATTTTATTTTTCTTTAGTGGACTTGAGGAAAATAATGTTTGAAATAATCGAGAGGTCATAAAAAATGGATTTAAAAAAAAAACCATTCGATCTGATTTTCTGATATTTCTAGTATTTTTACGATCACTTTTGATTATCCATCAGGGACAATGACTAACAGCACCAACATATTAATGAGACTTCTAAGTCACTATAGCTTCTAGTTCTGTCGCACTACCGATATCTTAAATATTTACGCTTCGCAGCGCCATCTTGTGTACATTTGTCAAACCAACAAAAAGACTTTAATAAAAGTAAAGATGTCATTCTTAAGGTTCAACGGTTAACGTAACAAAATTTCAATTTTCTAGAAATTTTAAGAAAGGAAGAATCTCAGATATAATGTTAGTGAAGTGGACGTGGTAGTAGGCGGATTTACAAGAACTAACTACATATATCATGGTTTTGGTTCTAGAAAATTTTATTATAAATTTGAAGCCTTTTAAGGAAGTTATAATAAGGATGCGATTCTAATATAACAAAAGTGGGTGTGGTAGTGGGTGGAAAAATAACACATATCATGCTTTAGGTCAAAGAGAGATTAATTACTAAATTTCATCTTTTTATGAATGTAAAGTAAAGAGAAATCTGAGATATAAGAAAAGTGGGCGTAGTAGTAGGCGGATTTGTGAAAAAAAAACTACAGATTTAGTAGTTTTGGTGGAACAGAATTTCATTATGAATTTCCAGCCTTTTAAGAACTTTATATTTAAGTATAAAATTCTATTATAAGAAAAGTAAGTTGGCGTGGTAGTGGGTAGACAAATAACACATGCCATGCTTATGGTTAAAGGAAACTTTGTTACAAAATTTCATGTTTTTATGAATGAAAAGTAAAGAAAAATCTGAGATGTAAAAAAAGTGGGCGTAATAGAAAGGTGGATTTTCAAAAAAGCTGAAAATTTTGTGGTTTTGTTACAACAGAATTTTTTAATAAATCTCCAACCTTTTTAGAACGTAATATAGTATAAAATTCTGTACAAAAGTGGGCGTGGCACTGGGCGGGACAAATAACAAATGTCATGTTTTTGATTTTATCGTTCTAAGAACTCTCAATGAAGAGGAAAATTAAAAATTATAAAAGTGGGCGTGGCAGTAGGTGTATTTTAATCAAATTACTTTCCGGTACCATCTTTATACCAATAGGAACAAACTTTTAAAATTTCAATAACATTTGCATAACTGATATTTCATTATCTTCTTTAACATTTTATTGCAGGTGACTAAGCTTGATGATCTAAGTCCAATTATTTTCCTAAATCGCACCAAAGCAGCTTTAAATTGTGCAGCTGGATCTATGCAGGTTAGTAATATATTTTATAATTAAAGTTTTTTATGTATTTCAATTTTTCTAAAATAGGTTGGTCTCAAATTTAATGAACCATTTTTCGGCATTGCTTATGCTGATTTCGACAGAAATAGTGCCTGTCAGGTACTTGGTAAGGGAGAACTTAGCTATAATCTTGAACTGCCATTAAAAGGATGTGGAACTAAACAGGTATGTTGCTATTTTTTTCATCTTGAAAAATAAAATATTTAAATATTATAAATTAGGAACCACAACGTGTCTTCACCAATAACATTGTTGTTCGTTTTCATCCTGGTCTTGAAATGGACGGTGATGAAATAATTACCATAGTTTGTCGATATCCACCTCCAGTACCATCAATTCCACCAGGTCTCCCAGCACCAATGTAAATACTAGATTTTTTTTTTCAATTCTTGTCTTAAATAATAAACAAAATGTTCACCTTTAATTTTAGCTTAAATGAGCTTGTGAATGGACCAATCGCTGAGCCTCCTCTAAAGGGTATTCAAATTCTTTTGATTATATGTGGAATAATGTTTCTTACCTTGTTGCTACTTGGTCTGGCTGTGTCTTCTTACTGCCTTCGTCGAACACCTATTCCAATTGTCCGAAGACTTCCAATGTCAATGGGAAGTGGTTCAGAGATTACGAAACTTAGTGACAGCAGCCTCGGTAATTTATCGAACTTTGAAGTTTTGAAAATCCCAAGAGTTCATCCGGCACTTGCTGCCGTCCACAGTTCATCAGGAAGTGAAGGTGTACTTATGCCATCTGATTATCCAAGTGAATCACATTCGGAAATTGAAGAAATCGATTCAAGGTAAATAAATCAATTTAAAATATAACAATGTGTATAAAATTTTTCTTTTATAGGTCATTGCCATTCAGTTCAGCTGGAAGCTTTGAAAATCGTGCCTTTGTTCAAGAAACTTCAAGCATATATAGTGAAAACTATGGACACACCCAAGAATTCCAGACATCTAATGCTGTTGCAAGTACTGTACCTAGACTACCAATTGCTGCCAAGGAATCTTCACCTAAATTTGACGTTCAAGTTCGAGTAAAGAAATCTCCACCACCACCTCCATCGCCAGTAACTTCTGACACTGAGAGTGTTGCTACTTTGCGCCATGAACGAAACAATCTCTCCACCATTATGGAAACCCATGAAGACCGTGAAAGTGTTATAACTATGGACTCATTGCCACAAGATAATGCTCAAAGTCAATTCACTTATGTTCCTGAACTTCATGCTGCCCCGAAACCTGAACTACCACCACAACCGGTATTCTCGGTTTACACTAGAAATCATCACGAGCTTAATCCACGTCAAGAGACTTGGTCCGAAGACTTCACTGATGGACCAGCAGCTAGCGAAACTAGAAGTATTATTTCCATGGATTCTGAAGTGAATGATATGCATTCGGTTGGAGAATTGGTTGACACATCACATTACTTCGAAACCCAATACCTCCCCGAGCCACCGATTGTTGTCAAGAAACCTCAGATTTCTTCGCATACTGTTGACGATGTCTTCCTGCGAACAATCACCGAGAAGAAGACCATCGAAGACATTGAAAGCCATAAACGCAGAATTACCGAATATAAGCCCCGACCAGTGCCAGATCCAACTTGGGATGTTACCATTCGAAATTATCCAAGTGAAAGGCAACAACAGCAGTGGGAGAATTTCTCTGATATCTCAAGTGCTTCGGGAATGACTCTGACACCGAAAATGGAACGTTCTACTTTGAGTATTCCGCCAACACAACATATTGAAGAGATTGGAAAACAATTGACATCACCCCAATTGGTGGGAAATATGAAACCTATCGAAATTCCACCAGAAGACAAGGCCGTACCCAACTGGGATGTTCTAATTCGAGTTTTGGAAGAGCCACAAGAGAACATGCCCGATGTCATTGACGATGCCAGTTCGATTCAATCCAGTGTTCATCCCATGCTCCATCACATCAGCTATGATGACAAAGCTAAATGGAAAGAAATCATTACCACTGAATCTTCACTGCGAACAATGCTTACCGAAGCAGTCATAAGAGAAGATTTCGAACGCATCCGTCAAGACACCCGTTATGAGAGAATTTTCGAACCCCAAACTTGGGATGTAATTGTACGAATCCTAGCACCACCAGTTGATGACAGCAATGATGAACCAGCAGCTTTAAGGCGTTCAAAGAAAAAAGAAGCATGGGACACACGTTCACGTCGAAGCTCTTTGCCAACCTTATATGAATACGACAGTGATGGTGGTTCGAGTGTGCGAACAATTCGAAATGATCCAATTCATCCATCATCTTCTACGAATTCTTACCAACCCAGTGGAAGATCACGTCATAATTCAAGGTCTTCATATCGCTCAGATAATATTGATTTCCGTTCTATGTCCGAGATGACCGTAGATTTCGCTCGACCCGATCATTTAGATAATATGTCCGATGCAAGTTCATTCTATCCAAATCAATATTTTGGTGATGAAGAGTCATATGATCGAAGATCATTTAATCGTTCAATAAGCCATCCTAGCCTGGCGCGTTCAGCTAGTGAATTTACCGAACATTGGGCTGCTCCTGATACTTCGGATATGTCTTCACCGGAAACAACTCCAAAATCACGAAGATCTCAACGAATGGTGGTAAGAGAAAAGAGAAACTGTGTGATATCAATCAAACGGAGTATACTTGCTCAAAGCTCATTGCTATGAAAATGTTACTATTTGAAAATTTTATTCATACCAAATGAAGAATCTTCTCAGAAAAGTGGAGTTTTGAGCAGATACTTCGTTTTGTTTATACCACCGAAAATTGTTCCAGGTTCTGGTTAAAAATCCCGAAAAAACACATTTTAGATTTTCCAATTTTATGAATCTTTGTTTTTTTTTTTTTTTTCTAGACAACATTCCAAAGCAAGGGTCCAGCACCACCACCACCACCACGTGCCGGGCGAACTGTAACTGAGACTCAAACCCAATATGTTGAATCGCATTCAAGTACATTCCATACGGAGAAAGACGCACGCCCCCGAGATTGGTAGAACAAAGAAATCATTAAATATCCATCTATTGTGCATCATATCCTTGATGAGGAAGGAACCGAAATTAATTCAGAAACAAAAAATCAACAATGAAGAAATCTGTGGAATCTAAACATCACTGCTAAAATATTAAATTTATAGTCAAATTAAGATTTATGCTAAATTTATTTTTAATTGAAATTTATTTAAAAAAAAAAGACATCCTTTAGGACTGGTGTAAAAATTTATACATTTTGTGGGTTTCAAATCAAAATAGTGCCAATAAAATAAATCAAAGCTTCAGTTTCAATGATTTTTAAGCCTCAACATTATTTTTTTTTATTGGATATCATGCTTCAAAAACTCTAAGCTTGAAAAATTAACAAAATGCCCACAATTACATAATATTGGTGATCTAATTATTAATACTGTGATATTTTCAAAAATATCTGCAAAAAAAAAAAAATTAAAAAAAAATGGTTTTGTATAAGAAGATTCATAAAACAAAAATAGAAAACAAATTTAAAAATGTATATTTTATAATACCACCGTATTCAAACTTAAAGAAATAAAGACACTAAAAAAGCTGATGAAATAATTTAAAAAAAATCAATAACCACTATTGCAGAGTCCATCGAAATCAATTACTTATATTTAGTCAATTATCAATTGATATAAATATTGAAATTTGGCACATAATAACTTAACTTATCAAAAAATGATCAACTATTCCGTGATAGTTATCAATTTTCTTGTAATTCACAAATGTCTGCAGTATAGGTTTATTTTCAATGATCCAAATTTTATCAATCGGGTTGCTAAATATCGATTTTCAATATTCATCAACTTTTAATTGATAATTGACAATCTTAAATAAGAGTAAATATTCCCAAATACTAATTAAAATTTATCTGCAAGAATATAAATTAGAAGATGGATAAATTGTGTAATAATTTTTCTTTGGAATTATTGTGAATAGGATATGAAATACTCAACAACACTGCACTGCCTTTCTATGAGTATAAGTGACTTTGAGGTTGAAGGACTTGTATAATGCAATTTAATTAATTTTATTTAATTTTGATATCATCTTAACTTGATGGCAATATATCAATGGACCAGAAACCATGACCGTTGTTTATTTTAAAAATTCGATTACGGATTTCAATGAAATTTCATTTTGGAAATGTTCATTATTCTTCAGAACGTATAATCTATATTTTTCTTTTGAAATTGTTAAAACGATTTAACTTTTTTTTTAGTTCTTTTTCACGTATTTTGCAATTCTACTGAACATTTCCAATCAATTGTCTCTTTTAAAAAAAAAAAAAAATTAATAAATAAGAGATATTGACCAATATAAGAAAAATAAAAAACAACGAATTTTCCACAGGAATCAAAATTCATTTTTGTGAAAATTTTTGTTCACTTACAAAAAAAAAAAAACATTTAACTTGCCAAAATTTCAATTTTATTGAAAATGCCAATCGAAAAAAAAAAAATATTTCAAAGTCTTATTCTCCATAAAATTAAATTAAATTTATTTTCAACCTTTTTCATATATTTCACCTTTTAAATAAATTAAAATGTAATAATGTGAAAATCTGGAAAAGGTTGATCGATATTCTGGAGAATTAATGAAAATGTATAGCTATTTAGAAATTTTCAAGAATTTTTTATATAAATAAATTTATAAAAATAATTCACATGTGGGGTTTGGAAAAAATAAACATCCTAATAATAATAAATAAATAAATAAATAAATAAAATTAACATCCTATAAATCTAACTGCTTATATAACTTTGTATTTGTATCTACTCCGTATATCTAATAATATAGGTGGAGGGACTCAATTGCAATTTTTCAACAACAATAAAATATGTATTACGTTTTTTTTTATTATATTCGTTACTTAATATCTTAATTAATTTTTAATCATAATAACTTTAAGCAAATTGTTACCTACTTAAAGAAAAAAAAAAATTACATCATGATTATTATAATTAAAAGAAAAATAATTGTACAATAAAAAAAAATTATATAGAAATTAAATAAAAATAAATTTAACCATTAAATAGAAAGTTTAAAAATGTGTAGCTACATAAAATTTTTATAATAATAATAAAGAGCTTAAAAATAATTATATAAATAAAAAAAAATAGAAATACAAGAAACTTTGATATTGTGAATTTATAACATAATTATATAAAATAATAAATTACTAACTAGATTTTTTTATTTTTGTTTTAATATAATAAAAGATCGCTTGGATAAAGAATGATATCACATCAGTAGTGGTGGAATATTTTTAGGCTTAATTTAGGCATCCTCTTTTTAAAGTCGATGAATATGGAGGAAATTAAACCAAGAGAAAATTGGGGGTTGAAGAAGTAGTAGCCATTGACGTAATGGTTAATGCATAGGACTGTTGCACTGAAGGTCTGGGGTGCGATTCACCAATCAATGCCTGGACTGAACTGGTACTGCCTCATGTGAAGAATTAAATTTAATCTATTTAATTTAAGAGTATATAGTATCATGAAAACAAACATTTTAAAAATCATCGGAGCGGTTTTTTAAAAAGTATATAAAACATTTTGAAGAAAACAAAATGGCATGTCATTCTTTATTAATGTGGATCTAAAAAAATATTTTTGAAAAAAAATCATGGGCCTATTTTCAAAATTTCGATTTTTCAATTTTTTTTTCTTTAAATCTAATTTTTTTTTTAATTTTGATACGCAATATTATTCAAACTAATTAGAAGCTCCTCTGTAAAAAATTTCATTAAAATCGGTTCAACAGATAATTAGATAGTCGAAAACAAACAAAAAATGGTTCTATGAGAGATACCATTTTTAAACGATACATTTTTTTTACAAAAATATGGTAGATCGATCTGACATTATAATAAAATTGATAGTGTCCGACCGAAGCTTCGGCTTCGGCCGAATTCGGCCAAAAAAACAACATTCGGCAAAACCTTCGGCTTCGCCATTTTAGGCCGAAGTTTTGGCCGAAGCCGAAGAATCTGTTTATTATATCGAGCATCGTACTAGGCGCCGGAAAAAATTTCAATTTTTGAAATTTTTGAATACCGAAGAAAACATTGCAAACTTTCTTCAAAAATTCAAAAATTTCAAAACACATGTGTGCCATCATAAAAATTATTACTAAAAATGAATTATTTATTTCTTTTTTTTTATAATTACTAATTAGTTATTAGTTATTTTTATTTTATTTGTCTTATGTTTTTTAAGCAATAAATTTTAATAAAAATAATATTTTTATCCAATTGGAAAGGAGAATTCTTGACTTTTTTCAACCTTAGGCTTTGGCTTCGGCTGAAAATCGACCTTCGGTCGGACACTAAAAATTGATCAAAATCAGTTGAACTGTTTTTTTACGAAAATCGAAAATCAAAAAATGGTTCTATGGGAGGTACCATTTATAACCATTTTTCAGAATTTTTTTTTACAAAATGGTAGCTTTTTTTTAAATTACTGAATTTGTAAAATTTGAAATTTGTAAAAAAAATGTTGTGAGCACGTTTTTGAGAAAAAAAAATTATTTTTTGCTTAAAAAAATTGTTTGGCAGGTACTGATGTTATTTTTGGTCTTAAAAAAATGAAAAAAAAAAAAACGCGTGGTGGGGGGAATGCCCAAAAAACGCTAGGTACCAAGTTTAAAGAAAATCGACCCACCCGTTTAGGCTACAGCCCAAAGGACAGACAGAATTGCGAGACCCAATTTTTCGACTTCGCTATCATCTTATCAACTTTGATCAAAATCTCGAGTTCGATTTTTTTGCAAATAGTTACATAACTTGCTATACCTATAGTACCTACCTATATCTTGCAAGTAAAAATAGCTGGGAACCCTGATCTTGTGGAAAAAGTTACATACAAAAACAATACCTAATTTTTGCGCTGAAGTCTACACAATTTTATATAAAGTTCGCTCTTATACCGTACTAGAAACTACATCGCCTCTACTATTTCAAAAATACAAATTAAGTGGTATGTATATTTTTGGGATATTTTTGTTACATACCTACATGGGCATGATGTATGTATGTAGGCAAGCCATAGTTATTATAAAGAAGGAATTCCAGGCAACAATTATTTTAAGTAGGCAAAAAGTAGTGTTTTTCGTATATATTTCTGAACCTTTATCAAAAGCTTTACACAACCGACGAATTACCGTATTCAACACCAAAATCGATAATGAGTTTAAAAGGGTAAAACATATCATAGATTAAAGCTCCTTGGTGGTGACCATGTTAAAAATGCACAAACCTGTTACATAGACCTGCAAGAATTAACACACTGCGGCAATGTCATCTTGACACTGTTTTTTTTTTTTAATTTAAAAAAAAAAATTATGTGGAAAAAACATGACACCTTCTTAAATTAACTAGGAACAATGTTATCAAAAATATTGCCATGTTAAATTAAGCAAGAAAATAATATTATAGTAAAATCTTTTCATCTCCTAAATTTCTTGAAAACTATATATGAGAAAGTGTTACTATGTAAATTTAACAAGCGATTTTTTTTTAATTTAAACCTACTATTTTTTACATACATACATAAATATTGTGTAATTCACTCGTCAAAATGCTATTTGAAGGTCCCGGACTCATCCATTTTTGTAGTCTTAATTTGGTTTAAAAATTTTAAATTATTATTACTCGAAACCAACATCCCCTACAGCTAGTTGAAATATTACCTACCAGCAATAATCCACTTTTTCTTTTAGTTTCGCATTTTCGCAATCGTTTAAGTTCAAGTTTAAAAACCTATCTGCTGGGTAGGTAATTATCCTTTCTCGGATATTAATTCTGCCAGTTGCACAAAACACAATGCATTTTCTTTTTCCGCACTTCCATGGTTTATATACCTACATTCCATCTTTGTGGTTATGTTTACCTACTTACTTTCATTAATTTAAAAACAACACTTTCATTTGTTTCATGTACCAGACCAACCTTTACCTCTTCATATAAACTTGAAACCAGATGTTAATGCGATTTGCGCCCTCCATCCAACCAAACAGCAAAACTCGACAACAACAGAGGCGGAAAACCTTCAGAAAAGGAAATTTATCTTGATGTAGGTATAAAATCTCTGCATCAAGGATATCAAAGCAATGTTATATTCCCTTTAATGCAAGAAGTAATTAAATCTATATCTCTAACGACAGACATAATTTGCGGGATGATTAAAAAGCATGTCCCAGAGTAGTAGTAGGTATAGGTTAGGTATGTAAGGTACCTAGAATCGAGAAATGCTCTCCGCTGCCTATATAAATGGTGGTCCTTTGAAGCACGAACTTTTCATCTCTTTATACTTTATACCCCGCAGATGCCATCTTAATTTACGTTATACTCTTTTATAGGTATACCTACATAACAGTTCTCTATATAGGTACACAAGAAATTCACTCCTGTGACTGTCAACCCAGAAAGGAAAATGTGCGATAGTGAAATTTACGACCTAACCTTAACTTTGTTGTCCTTTGTTTTCTCTTGTATTTCTATATATGTATACCTGAAACTGAAAACGCGGCAAATGCAAAGTCCTGGCTTTCAATTAGATTGTGATAAACTTTGAGTCTCTGCTTACAAAAAAAAATAATAATACATTCATACACCATACTCGTATACTCGTAAAAAGCCAAAATGAAACTAAACAACCTTGTAATAAAGTTTTAAGAATTTCATGCATTCGGTCGGTTGGTTAGTCTTTTAAAACTTTAAATTTGTCTCTTTGCTGAGTAGTTTGCATTTGGGAGTTCGTACCGTACAAAAGCTTTTCTCCAGTTTAATGAAATAATGGTTGCCAATGTTTTTTTTTAATAAAACATAATATTTTATAATAGACAAATTTACTAAAACTGGAAATTAAAAAATAAAATAAAAACAAATTATAATTTTGTTATTTAAAAATTAAATATTTGGCGTAAACCTATTTTTGAAATAAAAAGTAGATTTAGATTTTTAGATTTAGATTTGGTTTTATTATTATTTTTCAATGTTTAAATTCATAATTTACAAAAACAAAAAAGCATGGCAGTTATGCCGTCTGCCTAGTTGACAAAACATGAAAATTTCTTACACATAATGTGAAAATTTGATTAAATTTGCCTTCAAAAATTTAAATAACAATAATTCGTATGTATTTTTGAAATATATATATAAAAAATAAAAAATAAAATTAGTTTATCTTAAAAGCTTTCATTTATGATTTTGTTTCTATAGAGAAGAGCTAGTCTGCAGTATTTGTATAATTTTTGTATATCCATATTGTTAAGCAATAGTATAATTTGGCTTTGTGTCAACATGTCACTTCCGAATACATCCCTTCTGATTTCTCTTAAAATCGGACATTTACCCATAAAGTGAAAATTATCTTCTCTTTCACCTAAGTTGCATAAAGAGCACACTATGGTTAAATCATCTCTATGAGGTATATAGTTCAATGGCATAAGTTCGCCCCGCAGTTTTACCATCATTGAAATCTCGGCTGTACTGTTGTCATCCCTAAAATAATTTTTCTCCCCCAGGTTATGATTCAATTGGCTGTATAGTTGTCTGTAGATAGATCCCGTTGCGTCATTCAAATATTTATCTCGATGTTTTAAGTCCACTGCAGCAATGAGTTGATAAAGCGAAGTTTCTAGTTCTTCACTTTCCAGGTTCAAGTTTATCCCACATTCTGAAGCAAGTTCCAACCAATCAGCACACCAACTTGTCTTTGTCCTTATGACTTCAAGAGCTACTATTTTTGGTAGTCGATTATCATCCATCTTTAAGACTTTCGTTACATAGTCAACTTGCATTTTTAATGTTCGAATGAACAATGGAGAGATTCCTGTTTCTAACATGATAACGTAGTTAGGTGTGCTACGTGGAAGCTGGAAGATTCTTTTGCAGAAGTATCGTACTGCTTTGTACCCCATGTCTGAGCTGCGTAAAAAAGGATCGATGCTGATATCGCTTCAAATAATTTGAATTTACTGCTGTGTGCTATACTTTTGTTATGAAAGCATCTATTCCATGTTGCGCTGATTGCGCATTTTGCCTTCATTAATTTTTCCTTCAGATGTTTTTCCATACTCAGATTTTGCGTGAAAATAACTCCTAGATATTTAAATTCCGTTACAACTTCGATATTTTCTCCATTATAATGCCATTTTTCGTGTGCACATTTGCGGCCTCTTCCACTTTTGAATATTAAAACCTTGGATTTGTCAAGGTTAACTATCAGATTCCAAACCCGACAGTATTCGAATAATCGGTTAATCATCAACTGCAAAGATTCAGCAGAGGCTGCCAACAGAACAATATCGTCCGCAAACATCAATAGTTTTATTATTTTCCCCGCGTACTCTACTCCACATGGCAGAATGTCTACCAGATCATCAATGAACATGGCAAACATGCTTGGGCTCAATGTACAACCTTGCCTGACTCCCGATTGTGTTTTAAATACTTCCGAAAGCGCTTCACCATTCCATACTTTACTTGTTGTGTCGTCGTAGAGATTCTGTATGACTCTTCCAAACTTCCATGGCATGCCTTTATTATAAAGCTTATAAAATAGCGCCTTTCTATCGATCATATCGAAAGCAGCTCTAAAATCTACGAAAAAGGCATATAACTTCTTTTCCTTACGAAGGAATGTTTCTGCCATACATCTAAGGGTAAAAATATGATCTATCGTTGAATATCCACTTCTAAATCCTGCCTGGTACTCCTTCAGTAGTTTGTTGCCATCAATCCATTCGTTGAATCTTTTGTGCAGTATTAGCGTAAATATCTTGTATGAAGCATTTAGGAACGATATAAATCTGTAATTAGCTGGCTCAGCTATGTTTCCTTTCTTGTGAATCGGAAAAATAATCGATTCCTTGAATTCATGTGGTATAATCCCGGTTTCCATGATATTGTTAAATATAATAGTAAGCCCTGTGAATAGTTCCGGTGTTCCATACTTATAAAACTCAGCTGATATGCCATTCGAGCCTGCAGCTTTTCCATCTTTAAGCTTCGTTACAGCTGATATTACTTCTTGGTAACTAATTGTAGCATCAAGAACATCACATTGATAAGCTGGTATCGCGTATTCCACCGAAGGCGTCTCATGTACTGGGTTCAACAGTTTCTCAAAGTGAGCTGCCAGAAAGTTTGGACTCAAGTTCGTGTGGATTGAAAACCGTTTGCCATTCAGCTGCCTTGCCAAGTTCCAAAAATCTTTTGAGCTTTTACATAGCGCTAATCGTCTTGATTCCGCTTCGTAGAAAACAGACTTCTTTTGTTTACATATTTCTTTGTACGTCCTATTAGCCATCAAATACTGGTGTCTGAAATAGTCCTCATTTGAGGTTCTATATGCCCTTAACCAGCCAAACGATAATTTTCTGTATTTTCTACAGTCGGCATCATACCACGGTGCCGAAGAGTTCCGCTGAGTGTTGATGTTAATTGTGTAGTAAGAGGCTTTGATTATCTCTTCTATCAGAGGTAAATCACAAGTTCTTTGGCATATCAGTGCATTATCCAACCTTAATTGGTACTCTGCCTTGTGTTTCGATTTCCATTTTATTTTCGGTAAGGTATTCATAATTCTCGATTCTTGAGCTTCTCTGGTATTAAGTTTGAAGTTTATGGCGATCGGAAAGTGGTCAGAGTAAGGTACATTATGGATTTCCAAATCAACTATGAGTTCATTCCATTCACTACCTACCAAACTATAATCTATCACTGAGCTACCTTGTCCTCCAACAAAAGTAAATTCTCCGTTCGTATCCGATAAGCTAGTACCATTTTGAATTCTTAAACCGTATGTATCACACAGTTCAATAAGCTTTAGTCCTCTTGCATTAACAATAATGTCCTTCGAATTTCGTTCAATTCCCAGGATCTCATTTTCATTTCCCCCTTGTCTTCCTGTTCTGGCATTCATATCACCCACCACCAGCAAATTAGATGTTTTACCTCGAGCTATTACTCCTTCCAGTTTTTCAAAATCGTAAATCCATTGGTTGCAGTTGATATAAGTCGGCAGGATTCGGAAACATTTTTCTTTGTAAAACAGTTCAACACAAATAAAAAGTATCTAAGTAATGGGAGTTTAAACTAAAATATGTATGATCAAAAATGAACGCGCAGAATTTTAGACGATTTTAAAGCAGTGCGATTTTAGGTTAAAAACATCATTTTTCACACTTTAAACGAGTTAGCACCTTATAATTTTTTTAAGCAATTTAATAAAGTTAAAATCAAATCACTATATGCCTATTTTATCTATTGAGTACCATACTAACTCCAAATGGCACTTTAACAATAACAAATGGGAACAGGAGTATTCAGCTGAAGTTTATGATGAAAACAGGTTAAGTATAAAACTGGTTAAAGAATATTTAAAACTCAGAACTCAGTTAGATGCAAGTCAAGATGGTAGATTGCTCTTGCCATTCAGTGAACAGAAAACTGTTAACAGATTGTTTTTTTTTTTTTGGTACGAAAGGTTGACAGTTTTTTTGTGTCATTGATATTCAAGCTCAGGACAATAATACTATTAATTAAAAAAATTACGGAACTGCACATTTTACAGACTTAATGTCTGATTAACAATAATGCCTGATTCACAATGCGAGGAGAAAGCGAGACGTCGACTTAACAATCTCTTCACATTTCTACTCTATTAAAAGCATTATTTTCAACAGTGAAATAATACGAATCGTCACGACTAGTCATAAGTTCGAAAAAATAAAAAAGAGACGCGGCGTGGGACGAAAAATGGTTTCTCATGTATTATTTCATTGTTTTAAGTTCGTTATTAAGAGAAAAAAACTGTGTAGAGATCTCGTCACGTCGACATCTCACCTTCACGACGCATTGAGATTTATAGGCATCATGAGTCGATGTGTTCTTCATGCCAGTTACATATGTTAAAATCTAAAGTACCCTCTATAATTGAGATCACCGATCTCAACACAAATAAAAATGAATATTCGGTCACTGAGATCTTAGGTTTCAGTTTCTAAAAAACACTTCAACGAGGATGTTTTTTCTCTTACAATAAATTTGCCTTTATATTTTTTTAAATTTAAAGAGTTGCCTCGCGGGATGCCTCACCCCCTCCCCCTACTTTTTTTTAACTCCGAACTGCCATGATACTGGATTCAATCTTCCAAATCTAAACATTGGGGTTAATTAACATTTTACTAGAAAGCTATTATTTTTAATCGGTTTTAATTTG
Source organism: Epistrophe eligans (assembly GCA_951394125.1). Classification (NCBI taxonomy): domain Eukaryota; kingdom Metazoa; phylum Arthropoda; class Insecta; order Diptera; family Syrphidae; genus Epistrophe; species Epistrophe eligans. The sequence continues at coordinate 84,629,099 of OX596029.1, forward strand.
AACTGGTGAAATTCTCCATTATTTGGATCATCACTTTTGGTAACAGTATGTAAGGTAGATATGTTTAAAACCACAATCTCTATCCCAAAAGTGTAATGTGTGACCTGTAAGCTTGGTTAAAAAATATATCCAGAGCACGAAATAGAGAGAGCGAGAAAAAAGAAGAAACCAACAAGTAGCAGCAACCTTCAGCAGAAAACAGAAATCCAGCAACACCATCAACAGTTGGGTTCCTTGGAATGAGGCAGCACACACACACAAACACAACAGCATATAAGTGCTTTCATCCTTGAATGTCCTTGAAAGCTTTTGTACTTACTCGTACTCCCGCTGCCGCCGAATCGAAGTCGAGCGACGAGCCATGCTTGGTGAATACGTACGTACCTACTACGTACTGTTGGCTGAGTGCTTTGACTATTTGGTTTGGTAGTTTCGTTTTTCCATCTATACGGAACGGACGTGTCCTGAAAATTGAACAATGGTTTAACATTGTCAATCCCTCTGTCTGCAGGACCTCAAACAAAGGATAATTCTTTATGCATAACAAAGTGATTTCGTTAAATAAAAAAGAATAGAGTTTCGGAAAAATAAAAATAAAATAAAATCCCTTTCTTTTCTCTCGTAATTTTATTCAGTTATACCAGCATCTGAGCTTTTATTATTTCTTTTTTGTTTAATTATTTTTTCCTTTCATCTTTTGATTGTGATGTTTCCTGTTCCGCGTCAAATGGTATCGTTTTACTTTGTGGGTTTATATAACAAAAACGCGTATAATTGCCGTTGATGTTAACGTCGTGAATTGAGTGTACAATGTTTAATATTAATCCTGTACGTGTGCATATAGCTACATAATCAGATTCGATTTTTATTCTTTTTTTTTTCGATCTGGGAGTCCCTTTCATTTCCACCCAGGACCAGCACCTAGCTACTTTTGTTGCTGTCGCTTTTCTGAAGTTACAAGGAAATATTACAGAAATCTCTTGATTTACTTACAACGTGTGCAACGTGCATTTACGAATACCTACCTAACTGTGCTGTGCACCATGTGATTGATTGCTGTATCTATCTACTCTTAGCCAGGAGATAGAAAAAGTGTTCGAGATAAACCGAGTTAACATAGTCTGAGTAAGAGCAAGCAATATGTTATTTTACTAGGTATAAGGTTTTTATAGTCTTACAGCCGTACATCATGATCCTTCACAGGATAACGTTATAATTAAGTTTTCTCTGCTCCTGAGGACTCTTTTTTTGTCATATGATGCTTAGCGAAGGGCAATGGATTTAGTGTAATAGAAAGATGTGCAGGTCACGTCTTTTATATGTATAGATAGGTAAGAAGAACCTATGTAGGTTCTAATTTATATTCCACTCGTATATGCAGTTTGTGTTATATGGTCTGAAAAAATAACGTGCTATTTTCTTACCTATATATTATTTAACTTGAACACTTGAGTTCAATGAATTTAATGCTTTAGTCAAACATGAGTATAAAATTGAAAAAAAAAAGGATTTGTTAAAAAAAAATAGGTACCCAAGTAGGTAGGTAAGGTGTAGGTATAAAAGGAACAGCGTTGAACACCTCTTAGAGATTTTCGTTCATCTACTCTATAAAAGAAAAGTTCGTGATAAAGTCGAATATAAGAGATGAATATCAAAAAGAACGTGCAAGACATATATTTTTTTGTTTAAGGACTTTATTTAAGTAGAGCTTAATGGATGACTTATAGGTAGGTAGGTACTTGAGTTTTTTTTTAAATGATTTGTTCGATGACCTTTCTTGTTTGAAGTAATTCTTCTAATTATAGGCATTCTGTAGGGGTTAGAACAATTAAATATATACTATGTTTTTTTTCTATTTTAACGACGCACACTGGGGCCAGCGTATGGGAAGCAATACCCAAAACTAAAAAAATAAAGTCTTTTGTGTTGAACTGATTAAAAACGCTTTCAAATACATTTGTATGTATTATTATTTATTATTCTTCTTCAAACATGTTTATTACATCACTATCAAAAATTTTTCTTTCACATATGGGCAACTTTCGCATAAGGCTTAAAAATGGGTCCGATGAAATAAGTAATCTGTTGATTATATCTGTAATGTTATCAAGTCTGGAAGTTTTTCTTGAAAAAAATTCTCTGTAGAATTTAAAATCATTATTTCTGGACTCCTGTGCCTCTTCGCTTAACATCCCGATTGGTAATAACGCGTCACGTACAATAAAAGACCCATGAATTAAAATTTTGTGTAGAGTAGGAGTCATGGGCATCCAAGGATATAATTGTACATACAGAGAAGCGGTCTCGAAACAATACTCTTCAAACTTTTCTGGGTTAATCCTGAATCCACTTGATATTGTTTGCAAAATTATATAAATTCTTCTTATGAGTTCCGGGTCAATTTTTGTGATTGAAGATGAAATACTATGATTTTGAAAAAATTTTCGAGCTACATTGCCGTCATTAGAGTTTCCAAAGCCCGGTTTTGGTTTGTACACAATAAGTCCCAGCTGGCTTTTAAATTGTTGTTGAATGTTTTTTTTTCGTTTCTTCCACCAAATCTCTATTTTCACTTGATAAGCGCAAAGAAAGAGTTGGTAACTTTTAGCTCAAGTGCAGCAACGACTCAAACATTCTTATCCAGGCATGCAAAACTGAGATACCAAAAGAAACATAATCAGTGTTTATAGGCCTTCTACAAACGATTTCAATATTGTTAAAATCTTTGGAAGTGGCGTCACATAAGTAGCATCTCAGAGAAGATTTAGTACCCGAAATCGCGTTGCATATTTTTCCATCTACCATTGTGAACATTAGTTTGTGAGAAACGGAAAATGATTGAATATCTAATGTCACTTTAGTAGGAATCAATGCTTCGATTTGCCGATCCATATTTTCTTTTTTTGAAAGCGCTAAATCTGTTGTTTCTTTTTGATATTGAAGACTTACTGGCCTACAAAATCTGGGTGAAGATGGCTTAGGATTTTGCCACAAAACTGAAATGCCTCCGTTTTTTTCTATGGTTAGCCGTAATGGCACAAGACAAGTCAAAAACATGTATTTGTCGTCCGCAGCTTCAGATACAAACTTTTGCTTAAATTGAGTGTGGCTTGAACTCCCATCAAACCCCCATTTTGAAAACAAAACCATTTTTGAACATTCAATAGCTTTTGTTTCAACAACTGGATTTTGGCGGAGCTCCGTTTTTCTGCTTGCACTAGTTTGTAAGATGGATAAATATCTTTTGTGTAGCTTCGGATAACGTTGTATTGATTCCTGCTTAGTTTAGCTTCAATAATTATTGAAAGAGCTTCACGGGGCGTAATTTTTTGAATTTTAACTGACGAATTGATGTCCATACAATCTTTAGCGTAAGTTGGAACGTTCGAAACTTTTTTTATAACATCAGCTTCAGTTGTTTTACCCTCAGCTCTCAAATTCATTTGAGCTGCATAAGTCAACAGATTTGAACTATGTTCAGCACGAATATCTGCTGTTTTTCTGCGCTTTGAATTTTCGCTACTTTCTTCAAAGGAAAGGGTGGGCCTACCACCTTTATTTGGGGTGTGAAGAGTGAGTTCGCACCTTCCATTTAACCAGGCTCTTTCATATTTAATGAACCTTTTATGATGCTTGCTATGCTTCACCCATTTCGCTTTTAATTGGCTTTTAAAATTGCGTAACTCATCTAATCTTCAAAATTTGCAATCGAAACCCTTACTATACTTTTGCAGAACATATCAAACATTTGTTCTCTTTTTTTTTTAATCTAGGCTCGGTTTCTAGAAAAATACGGAAAACGCGTATTACACTTATTAGAGAAAAAAAAATTATTTAAAAAAAATGCACAAGTCCCTTTTACTTTTGCCTTCAGTTTCGTGTTAAGAACATTCTAATGCATATATTACATCCATCAATTTTAAAAGTGAAATGTGCATTTTCATTTAATTTGATATTTGTTCTATAACAAGAGCTTCTACTGTAACTTCAACTATCTCTCGTAAATGTGCAACTACAATTCTAATAACTAGTTACATTAACTCTGCTTACCTTGGTCCATAGCTGATAATATTTGATTAATTTTTATTTAGTTAAACACAGTAAAAAAAACACTATCAATGATTACCAACAAAATTTGTATTCCCTTAACAATGTAAAAATCTGAACTTTGAAGCCTTGGCTTGGTCACTACTTATACTTTTATGATGATGATAAGCTTACAAATAGAAGTGGGAGAGCATATACTAACCAAATAAGACAAAAAAAATCATAACTGTATTCATTTTAAAATATGAGTTTTGGGCATCTCTCCCATACAGTGAGTCCCACTGTGCGACGTTTTTATGTTAATGTTCTTTTTTTTTTAGAAAAAAGTAAAAGATTATAATAAAAGATAATATAAATAATTCTTAGAACTAATGGAATTAAATCCAACAGTCACTCTATCAAGTCTGTCTTTCAAAATAAAGAAACTTTAACATTACTTCTAAGATAAGACTATAACCTCAAAACTAAACTTCTGTTTCTAAGATCTCACTGCTTAGTTAAAAACAACCCATGTTCGATATAGGAAATTACTACTGCGAATTATTGGCCTCGTGTGATACGGCGATTCCGGAGAAGGTACAATCACGAACTTAACATGATCTACCTTGAAACGGCAATAAAAATTAAAAATAAGCTATAGTTCGTACTGATGAATAGACAATAGACATGCTTGAAAATATGTCTCTAGGCAATACGTGGCAGTTCTTATTTATCCTGGATTAGAATAGGTTGATTGTTGATATACTAACATATGCATATATTTTATTTAAAAAAAAAAAAAAACATATGTACAGTTTGGCTCCGACCTTACAATTTGTAAACCGTCTCTTTTCGAAATAAGAATTATCTAGGTCAATTTCAATAAAATTATCTTTATTCACTTTAAACTTAAGGACAACGACTACGCGAAAACGACCGGTCATTACATATGAGGAAAACTCAATGCAGTGCAGACTAAAAAGAAATATTTAAATACTTGAAAAGAGAAACTGGTTTTCCTTAGAAAGGGACGCTTTCTTCTTCCCCATGTCTTTCGTTCATTTGTTTAAATTAATTGTACCGTACGTGTCGTCTCGTCAGTGCAGTCAGTTAAGTAAAGTTTGTCGTTCGCTCCTAAATCTGACATTTATTTTTGATCCAAACATCCAATACTAAATTTGTTTATATTAAATATTTATTAAAAAACAAACATATGTACCTAGTCGTTTTGTACTTTTTTATCCAATGTTGAAGTTTGAAGGAATTTTGTAGAAAATTTACTGAAATTTTTAAAATTGACTTTAAATTTTCGGTGTAATCAATAGTTTCTGACACGGTGATTAAAGATAAAGAAATCTTTTTTTTATTTTGAAGTCAAATAAAAGCAAATTAAATTTGTAAGTTACAAAAAAAAATTAAATACGTAAAAGCTGAAGCTTATCTGAACATGTATATCAGAAAAATCATTTCAAGAAAAATTGTATACACATTAAAAATTTTGAAAAAATCCTAAAAAATTGTTTAATGAAAAATCTTAAAACAAGGAAATTGAAGCTTTCAATTCGAAACGACATTTTTAACAGAATTTATTTTGGTCTTCAAAAAACTATCAAAAAAATTGAAAAGTAATTGTGTTCCCTTAATTTTTGTGTTTAGTATAGGTATGTATATTTACATTATTTACCTACATAGGAATATTGTATTTAAAAATAATTTAAGCTTTTCGATCGGCTGTTTTATTTTATTGTGTCCGTTTCTCATATTATGAAGAACAGTTTTATCTGCTATCATTATTTGTATTCTAAAATCCTTAGACAGTGGCTGCTTTTATAGGCTTAATTTGTTGGTGGAATATTTTACCTGCCTTCAACTATGTACATACATCACCGAGATTATCCTGCAATAAATTCAAGTGAAAATGTTCAATATGGCTTACAGCCTTATCGCCGCAAACCAAATATGCAAATTTAAAAAATATTTTAACAAACATTTACTAAAATTGTTTACATTTTACATTTATTTAAAAAAATATTTGTGCATACATATACACATGTACTGTATTTACATATTTGTAGGAAAATGTAAAAAGAAGAACAAGAAAATCATTTTTAAAATTAATAAAAAAAAAATGGTGCAAAATCTGATGACAACAATTATAGTTGGGGGAATATAAATACTAAATTATTATTTGTCAAATAAAATAAAATCCATGACTGGGTAGCACGAACTTGCTCTTATGTGCGATCACACTGTGTAGGTATTTATATTCTGAATATTTTTTAATCTATTCATCTGATTTTAAAAGAAAAGTAATAAGTTAGTTAGCCCTATATATTTTATGCCGCCTGCCAAAAACGTAGCTATGTTTAAGGTAGTCTTATGTGAGTACTGAGTACCTAGGTAAATATGAACAATATAGCACCTTGATATGCATGTAACTTAGACTTTAGACTGAAAAATTGTTAAAAAATCAATATAATTAGAAATAAATTGATTAAACAACTTCTTAATTTGTTTTGACACCCAACGCAACGATACCATCTGATTTCTTACACAAATATCAATTTATGAGGAAAAAAATTCAAAACCGTTGGAACTGTTTTGAAAAATAATAATTTTTCATATATAAAATTTTGAAAACATTTCAGAAAATAAATTGGTACGCCATTTGTAATATTTATTAATGCGGAGTTTAAAAATTAAATTTAAAAAAAAAAATCATCAACGCATTTTCGAAATATAAAATTTTCAAAAAATAATTTTTAATTTTTTTTTTAATTCCAAAATTTGGTTCTCGAAAATTTTAAATTTTGATATTCAATATTATTATAGAACCTATTAAAAGCTCTTGTATATAAAATTACATTAAAATCGGTTCATCAAATAATAATGTAGTCGAAAACCAAAAAATAAAATGGTGATGAGAGATATAATTTTTTTTTTTCAATAATTTGGTGGATTGTACTGATATTATATGCATTACAAACAAATTAATCAAAATCGTAGGTGTGGTTTTTGAGAAAAATGATACATTCTTACCGATTTTTAAACACTTGATGTATACGAAAAATCTGCTAGAAAAATGCCAAGTTGAATAAAAATCGACTAAGTCGTTTTCGAACTATATATTAAGTTCTTAAAAATAAAAAAAGTTTTTTTTTTTTTTTTGTTTAAATCCAAAAAAAAACTAGAAAAATTTGGTATTCAATAGTTGTAAGACTTTTTCAAACATTCTCTATAAATAAAAATTGATCAAAAATAGTTGAATTGTTTTTGGGAAAATTGAAAATCAAAAACAATGGAATGGCAGAAACATTTTTCGAATTTTTTTTTTTCTTAAAATAAAATGGTAGCATTTTTGTAAAAAAATACTGAATTTTTTTAAAAAAGGATTCTGAGTACGTTTTTGAGAAAAATAAGATTTTCATAATTTTGTAATGGCAGGTAGGTACCGTTATTTTTCGTCTTGAAAAAAAAAACTCGTCATGGGAATGCCTAAAAACCATTAGGTACCAAATTTAAAGAAAATATATTTTGTTCAATGTGATTTTCAATACATTAGGCTAATAGGTTAGAACAATAAAGGGCAGTTTAATGAACGAAGATAACTGGTATGAAAAATAAAAAAAATCAGTTAAACATAAAACAATACATTACAACATAACGATGCGATATTTGTCTTTTAATACTAACATAATATTATGACTATTCTTGGTGTATACTCTTATAGATAAGGTATCTTAACATTAATTTGTTTTAGAGAATTCGCAAGTTTTCATTCTTACTTAGAAGTCCTTACTTTCTCTTTTCTTATGTTGAATGAATATGAATTTTAAATTTAAGTACGTTGAACGCGTTTAAATAAAAAAGAATCTTTAACATCCTATAACCGAGATTATAGATTGGAATCCTTTATCCTATATACCTACATATATATCTACATGTCTTTAACAAGGAATTCCTTGATAAAGGAAACTTCATAGCACATCCGTAAAAAAAAACTTATTTATCTTCGTTGCCAACCAACAACATCTTAACTTCAAATCAAATTTGCTGAAAAACAAAGATCTCAGGAGAAGAAAAAAATCAATAAATGGAATCCCAAAAATCTACCTAAATACCTAGCCCAATACTTCTTTTTCTGTGCGAAATGTTTCTTTCGTTAGAATGGTAATATTATTAAATAGAACAAACTGAATTTATCGAAAAGCACATAAAAATAAAGGATCCCATTGCAAGAGCGTGTTTCTCTTGCCCTCATATACATACATATATACAAGTACATTTTACTCCTACACGTTGACTTACTTAAGATAAATAGGCATATTGGCATGGTCATGGGGCATGAGGCATGGAAAAATAAAAGAATTTATGTAAATGTGAAATTTGAATCAATTTCAAATGCAATGTTTAATTCAGAAAGTATTTTTATTTTTTTTTGAAGTTTCTCCATGAAAAAACCATTAACTGGTAATGTGATTAGCTCGGAAAGTTCAAGATAATCCTTCGCTATGTATTTTATTTTCGAAACAATTGTATTAAAATGTTTTTTTTTTTTTCTTTTAATTTTAGTTTTCAAGACCTATCAAAAATTAAATGTAAATACTACAGAAGGCGAAACCAATTATTTTAGTTTAGGAAAAAATATTAAGATTCGAATCAAAGATATGTAATATAACGAAAGTGAATTAAATTGGGAACCATTTACCATTTATCTGTTTAACTGTCGTTCATATATAAAGGCAACATTATATAATATACATATTTACATATGGTATATTGTCACATAATGAAATATGATGGATAGTATTTATGTTCTCTTAACTACATAACCTTCACCCATTAAGTATAAGAGGTCACATTTTCCAGCACTTCTTATCGTATGCTGCACATACGTTAAGAGTGCTTTAGAAATTAGGAACTTATGTAAATTTCTCTCTCCACCATTATCTTCTTAAGAAGATAATGTTCGAGAGATCAATCGTCATATCGTATCATAAGTATTAATGTTTATCGTAAGTCAAGTTTGTTAATTAGTCTTTAAGTCTAATAAGTCAGTCGACACTATTCATTTGTCTTGTGAACTTGTTTGTTCTATTTCTTTAATTAAATAAAGTCTTTAAACTTAAATTGGTTTTTTTAATTTAAACTTTATCAAATAACCAAACTGGCGCAGTCGGCAAAAGTCGGGTTGAATTATAATTATTATTAGAAGTGGTTATAATAAAAAATAATAATAATCATAAAATTTAAACGCGTCATAACAGAAAAAGAAAAAAAAAAAGAAATATGTGCAAAAACTAAAAACTAAAAAAAAAAGAAAAATAATAATAATAAGGAAAACTTGTTTGAATTTAAAATACCTACAAACGTAACAAAAAAGTGTTAATAGAATTATTAAGATTAACAAACTAAAGTAACAAATTTCCTTAAAACCATCAATTAGTACAGTCATCATTGCATCAAAAACATTAAATACATTCATCAAAAGACGCGGGAGTCTTTAAAAGATCCAAAACAACCCGTTATAAATGCTTCCCACCGCAAAGCTTTTTGTGTAACATTAAATAAGAAAATAGTTCGAAAACAAATTCATCAAACCAAGCCAGAAAAGCTTTCGATGATAAAATAAGTACACCTTGTGATCTTATCGAACCAAGTTTAATCAAACTTTTCAAAAACTATTGAAATCACTTAACAAAAATCCTAAGAAAAAGCTCATCTTGAAAAAAAAACATAATAAGTTTAAAAAAAAAAATAAGCTTTTATAATAGTTACACAAATAAATATTGCAACAAAAGTAAAATAAAAAACAACATTATCAACCTATAAATAAATAAATTTCTTTCTATAGCTAATTTAAATAAAAAACCAAAAAAATAGAAGGAAAATTATTAATTGAACACTTAAAGACAAATAAATAAAACAATAAAAATCATTATCCATAAAAAAAGTAAATTAACAATAAAAATTCTTCTTAAAATAAACAACACAAAACCCAATTCAAGGAAAAATCTAAGAAGAAACAACTTTAAGCTATCCTGCCCAAGAAGAGAAACAACACCTGTCAACAGTTCAACATGGATGCCCTCAATGCTGCAGATAAGTTTAAGGTAGTAATAGATCTTATAAGTAAAATCCCAGAGTTTAACGGGAATTCCAGTAGCCTTCTTTATTTTTTAGACAGAATAGATTCATTGGTACCTATTTTGTCAACATTTGACGAAAATACTTTGACAATTCTTTCAGGTTTCATTGGGGATAAAATTGTAGGTAAAGCTAGAATTGAGCTACAAAAACATGGGAGAATAGGAGATTGGGTACAAATTAAGCAAATTTTGAAAAATAGTTTTGGAGAAAAAAAATCAACTAACACTTTGATTGACCGAATTCGAACTGCAAGAGTAATGACAAATATTGAAGACTATTACAATCACATCAATAATTTACTGAGTAGGACTAACAACTCTCTTTTACTTAAAAATGAAAATGACCCTACATTAATAGAATCTAATAAAAGAATTGCTCTTGATTCTTTTAAACATAATCTTCCTGAGCCTACAAAGTCTATAGTGCTTAGCCGAAATCCGAAAACACTTAACGATGCTTACAAGGTGATCCTCGAACTTGACCACCAAACTTATGGACCAAATACGTCTCAAAGTTACTCTCAAAGTCTACGACAAGAATCGAATCGAAGTAATCGAAATTTCAATTCTCATACTCCATCTAGTAGACAAAACAATTTTTTTTCAAATAATATAAACAACAATAGGTCATACCAAAATGCTCAAAGCAATCAAAGTAGACAAAATAATAATAATGCACTTCAACAAAACCAAAATAGACAAAATAATAATAATGCACTTCAACAAAACCAAAATAGGCAAAATAATAATACTACAACTCAACAAAACCAAAATAACACTAGAAGTGGTCAAACTGCAAACAACAATAATTTTTTACAAAGTGACCAATCGCGAAGGTCAAATAGAAATAGATTTCAAAATACTTCTTATGAGCCGATGGATATAACACTTAATGAGGGTGGTAATGGAAACGACCAAAACGGTCAAAATTTTTCCACACTTCCTCGAAACAACTACCCTATATAATCATTCAAACCCAAATTCGACCCTTAAGACTAATTATAGATTGCGGCGCAGAGTACAGCATAATGAACAAAAATGTATGCAACCCAAAATGGCAAATTCCATCTAACAATCGCGTCTTAAAAGTACTTGGTCGCAATGTCAATACAAACGTCGAATTAAGAATTCCCCTATTCAACGAATTTAACGAAAAAAATCATTATGTAAACTTTTTAGAATATCAATTTCATGACCATTTTGACGGATTAATTGGTAACAATATTCTTGTCGGCCTTAACCCAATAATAAATTATAAAACAAGATCTCTTATCACAGATAACGCAACCATTCCCATATATTTCAATCATGAGGAAGAATTATACGCGAATATTTTACGCCAAAACGAAGAAGTTTTGAGTGTATTTTGCAGCGAATCTTTCATATCAGAAATTCCCAATAGTCTTTTCGCAAAACATTTAAGTAACAATGATGTTT